>OW388296.1:2183548-3629434 GCA_936450465.1 Gibbula magus | reverse complement strand
ATCATATTTATTGTAAACACAAAGTGAGACTAATAAACTACCGGTCTGTCTGTTTGCAAAATCCTAAATTAAACGTCCCATATATAATAATGTGACTCAAGCAACATCAGTTAAAAAAGTTTTCAAAATACCTAAATATAAAATATACCTAAAACTAAGCTTATCAACTGTGATGTGTTTGCCAAAACAGACACCTCAGTTTTACATTACGAAGATGACATTAGGTCACAGCTTGTACAGTCGGACGTACATTCAGGTAGTCAAACCAGTCATATACCTGTAGGCTAGGTCTATTGAGCAGCATACATATCGTTTGAATCCTTTTAAGCTTGGGAGACTTAAAGGAAATGATCTGATTTAAACAATATTTATTCATGAAAAGATGGGTGGATTGGTAAACAGGCATTACGCCTATATAAATACCTCTCCAGTACAAAATTATACATAACACAACATCATCTATCAACACTGAGAAACGCACAACATTCAATAAACATCGTTGTATAATAGTAGGACAGTATTTTATGACATATGATTAAAAAAGGACATCTGAATTAAAACGTTTTGTCTGAGTAAAATAATTATGCAGTGAAGTGACGATACTGCGATTTATTTCATCAGAAACCGAATACTATCCATGTAAAACGGATTTTAAGTCAAAGCCATGTTCATAGAAGAAACACCATGATCGAATTTCAACAAAATTTGGACATATAAATAGATAATGAATGGTATCCTCATAGTGATAGTCACATTCACAAGTGGAATAATTTTGAAGAAAACGATAAAATTTATGGGCATTTTGGTCACTACAACCCAATCTCATTTTGCAATGGAAAATTTGATTGTTTCATGTACTCGTACCTGTGTGTTAAATAACACGATGCACATTGTACGGTAAGGTTCGATCAACATGTTTCTTAAATGTAGCAAGGGAATCAATATTTCTAACATTGTCATCCAACATTTTCCACTCAAGCACACACGATGGAAGGAAGGACTTTTTATATGTTTCTGTGCGGCACAGAGGATTTTGAAGAATATTGGATGTCCTAGATTCATAAGTGGATACATTTATTGGAATTAATTCTGATAAGTATTTCGGAGTTTTTTCATTGAACATTTTGTGAAAAACGCTCATCTTGTGAAGTTTTCATCTATCAGACAATGACGAAAAACCAGTTTCAATATAAATTTGAGAATGACTTACTCCACATATGGTTCTTGGCATTTACATGAAGTTTTTCTAATAAAATTTATTGTGAATGATCTATCACTGATCTAACCGAAGCATCCACCATCTTAGTTTTTTGCCATTACATTGAAGGAAAACATGCTATAGTTTACCTAATTTTTTAATTTTTTAATAATAAAACCTATACAATGTTAGAAAATTCACATGACAACATATTAAAAGCAATACACAGTATGCTGTTATGCCATACCGAAGCTTTTCCCGCTCGTAGCGCTGATGAATGGCTTCACTTCTCATTGTTTTTACTTTTTAACAAATGTGCGCTTGTCTTTATCACGTTGTAAAATATAAAATCATGACAATATCACCTTTCAATTTGAATGTGTTTTAATCATGTTTTAATAGCATATATGAGATAACGGGAATATCCTCTCGAATTTCGCTTCCACCACAACTACCCGACAGAACCCTCCCTTTATGTATGTGATTCAGTCCATGTTAGACGACATAATATAACCAAGCCTCTCTTTACCTAACTCCGGAGGTAGATAAGGTATATATCACAAGTTGAATAAGGTCCATTATTGGTCTCTTGTGTATTTATATCGGTATCTTCTTCCTTTTAAACTCCATTTTAAGTTGAAAGGATGGATACATTACGACTTTTGATCTAACAAAGGAGCACTTAAGCTGTCTAATTGTCCTGTCTGGAAATAATGTACAAACGTCAGGTTTCATAAGAAAACAAGGATTTACAGCTGACAGAGTTACTTGATAACCTTTCTTGGAAGATAAACCTGCAATCCCAAAACCATAGTTTTAGATGGAATTATTGATGGCAGACATACTTTAAAAAGGGATAAAAAAACCACCAAAAAACAAGCCTACTTATTTTCAAATTTGTGACTATGTTGATTTTCAAAGGCAAAGAGATGTTACACATATTTCGGATAAGTTCCTATTCGAATTTGACTTCTTCATTTCTTGATGACTATGAAACTATGAGTGTAATCCGATCTTTCGATCTCCGACAAATGCCCGTCAGTGGTTAGTGACTATAAACTCAATCAAGACAGGTTGTCAATGCTTTTGCTGAAATATGGACAATATTATACGTAGATATTTTATTAGAGACAGTGTTAATGATAAACAAAGTTGTATTGTTAGTTTCACATTACCCTAGCAAAAGACAATATGTACGCTATAATAAATCCAAACTATATCCACTCCTTATACTAAATGAATTATACTTTTACACAGATACATTCAGATGTAATTCATAGTCATAGCCTACCTGCTACACTCTTCTAAGACTTTACCGACTACAGAACAGTTCACCTTGTAGGCATGTCAGGGCATAACACCTTTGTCTCAGCTAGGTGTGGTGTCTTAAAAGAAGTGATGTGCATGTTATGTTGATACTACTACTTATTGTTATCTTAAATGCAGTATTCATCACATAGTTTACTGATACATGGAGTGCGTAACGCCGAGTTTAACGCCGCTCCGACGTCCAGTATCACATAATTTTGCGACGAAAAATACATGGGCATGTTGTTACTATCTTTTTCGGTAGTCATTTATACAAGCAAAATGCCTTTCTTCTCGTGTAATTGTATCTATTGTATTGTTGTGTCTTGGTGCTACTTTCATGTACAAAAGTAAAAGAGCATTATCCCCTTCCAATTAACCAGTGATGTTTGTACACATCACCTAGCTACTAGACATCCATTTTATGTTCAAATAAACTTAAATTATGCATTTGCTAACTTGATAATGATGATGTAAATGGATACATTAAATTGCTTTAACGTAGATAATTGAATGTTTGGACTAGAAAAACTGATACCGTTAAGTTGATGTAAGTTAATAGGTTAGTAAGGTAAGGAACGTTGATCACTCTATCTATGTACGCTGTTTATATGTTCCGTCTGGACAACAGAGAGTCATGTTTCATGACTAAACAATGATATATATTACATCTTCTTGTGACGACCTTTTCATTTGAGTATTCTAGCCATCGATCCTCTATAGTACATTGTACATCTCTCTAGTTGCCAGGAGAGCATGGTGAGGTGAGTTGGGGTTTAACGCTGCTTTCAAGAGTATTTCACTTTTATCGCGGCGGCTAGTATTATGGCAGGGAGAAAGCCCGTAACGCCCTATGGCTATCCATTGCGGTGAAACCAGCGAGCATCGGCTAGAACTAGCGAACCATGGGTGAAATTCAGTGTAGAAGTGACAAAGTAGCTGTGCCCCTGGTGTCCCTGGCAGGATTCGAACCCCGGGCAATCCAAAGCCGAAAGCTCTTATGACTGCGCTATCCCGCCCCCGCAGTATTAAAACTTATAAATGAAACACCCGGATTACTTTGGTGGGCAAGGCCAAACGAGTCCCCCCTCCCCCGTCTTTGATTAATTAATTCTGTATACTTTTGTCAAGTAAATTGTAACAACATTTTATCTGTCAATGTCAATTTTTGGAATGCCATGAAATTTATATTACTTTCACCGGATACAAATTTTAATTCAAAATGTCATATGCATCAACATGAATGAATCAATTATTTCATTAGATTTCACTAGATGCTAATTGTTAGTCGGAAAAAGCCCGTTATAATATTTTAACCAAAACTATTTTTCTAAGATACTCAGACATAACGAATTTGTCAGAAACAAACCAAATTAAATAGTTAAAATTAAAAGAGCTATATATACACAGTGATATATTAGTGGGCAAAAACAAACAGCTGCTGTTGATCTATTAGGTGCAGCCAGATCATAAAGAATGCTAGGAGATCTTAATTACAGTTTCATGATTCTTGGTTTAATTAAAACGAAAAAAAATCCATTTGGTGAGTCTCCACAAGGAGAGGGTTTGTAGCTTATTGAATACAAATGAAATTACTTCAGTTGATTAATGTAAAGCGCAGTTGT
Organism: Gibbula magus; assembly: GCA_936450465.1. Taxonomy (NCBI): domain Eukaryota; kingdom Metazoa; phylum Mollusca; class Gastropoda; order Trochida; family Trochidae; genus Gibbula; species Gibbula magus. The sequence continues at coordinate 3,625,303 of OW388296.1, read as the reverse complement.
AGCTGGCCAAGTGTCACCGCAATGGATAGCCATATGGCTTTGCGGGCTTTCTCCCTGCCATAATACTAGCAACCGCAATATAAGTGAAATACTCTTGAAATACCCCAACTCACCTTTAATACTGCATTTGAGGATAACCTGGAAATGAAAGTCAAACACTTTAACAAAAGTGTTTAAGAAAGGGTAACTACATATGTTATGTTATTGAACCTAAGGGAACCTTCTTTGACTTTGTATTGAAAGGATTTGCATTCTATACTTTGCACACTATTATTTATGATTGCACTTGGAAGTCTCTGATTGCTTGGATAATCTGTCCACACCTGACAACAGATGTCGTTCATCCAGCAAAATGATTCAATGAAAAATTGGTAACTATATGAGATATTTGTAGAACTATATCAGTAATTTTTAGCTCATCAGGCCTCAAAGGCCCGATGGGCTTATGGCATGACATGGCATCCGTCCATCCGTCCGTCCGTCCGTCCGTCTGTAAACTTTTCGCTTTTTTCGACTTATTCTCCAGAACCAATGGCTCCAGAGAACTGACATTTTATGTGCAGACTCCTTGTCTGATGGGGATTCTAATGGGGACCCCAAATGGGGTCACAGGGGTCACAAACTTAAAAACCTATTTTAATTTTCTTCTCCAGTTCCAAAAAGCCTAGAGAGCTGAAACGTTGTGTACAGACTCCTTGGGTAATGGGGATTATAAATTGTAGATTTCGTGACCCCATGACCCCAAATCGGGTCACAGGGGTCACAACCTTAAAAACCTATTTTCATCTTCTTCTCCAGTTCCAAAAGGTCTAGAGAGCTGAAAAGTGTGCAGACTCCTTGGCCAATGAGGATTCAAAATTGTAGATTTCGTGATCCCTTGACCCCAAATAGAGTTTCAGGGGTCAAGCCCTATAAAACCTATTTTCATCTTCTTCTCCAGTACCAAAAGGGCTAGAAAGCTGAAATGTTGTTTGCAGACTTCTTGGGTAATGGGAATTCTAAATGGTAGTTATGGTGACCACTTGGCCCAATAGTTGGTCACAGGGGTCACATCTTTAAACAAACTGTTTTCCACTTTTTCTCCAGTACCAAAAGGTCTGGAAAGCTGAAATGTTATGCGCAGATTTTTTAGAAAGTGACCCCAAATATGAGTAACAGGGGTCACAACCCAAATAAAACATTTATGAAATCTATCCCTCTCCCCTGAGTTCCTTAATGACTGAAAAGCTGCCTTGGCCCAGGCAAGTCTGAATACGCGTATTGACCTTTTAACCTATGGTAAGGTTTGGGAGACTTGCTTGACTTAAAGAGAAATTTTGGAGGGAAGGAGAGGATATGGTTAGGGCTTTGTGTTATAGTTCTCTACCGGTTGGTAAAATAGCTTTAAGAAAAGTAAATATAGAAGAAGAGAAAAAGTATCAACAAATGTTTTATCATTGTGTATCATTATAAGGAGATTATGTCTACATTATTTGAATTTGAAGAGTCACCTTCTCTTTAAGGTCCATGCAGAAAGTGTGTAGAAGCACTAACACCATGGACATTACAAGGTCATGTCAAGGGATTGTGCTTTATCTGGAGAAAAATGTCAGTCTTCAACATCAAATAATACAAAGCCTGATGAGCTACAGAGCCCATGGCTCTATTTTTTTACCCTATATTATCTATTTTGTATCTTACTTGGAAATCTGTATTGTAAACCTGATTCATCGGATGTGTTATTCATTACAACTTGAATAATATAAGACTTTCATTTGCAGGTTTCCTCATTATCTTATTTGCTATTTCTGGCAATAGGTCCAATACTTCTTCTGTAGTTCATTAGTCTTTAATTTTAGAATAAATTAGATGTATCTTCGTTATGGATAACATCATAATGAGAACATTAACAGAGAATCACAAAACATACACTTCTACTGTGTTACTCAGTTGATCATATATTGGACGTTTTGCAGAGGATAGCCGGGAGCTGTTGAAATGTTGAGCCCCAGTCACTACGACGAAAGGCCACAACATGTGTTACAGTAAAGTGTGACATATGAATTTGGTTTGTTGTACCAACATGAAATCATTTTTTCCTGAGACGAACGAATCGTTTTCGTTTTTGCTGTGCTTGCTATAATGCCTCACAAATAACATGCTTGTACTTACATTGTACAATACACAAGTTGGTGATGTACTTGTTGAATAAGCTAAAATAAGGTCACCTAGTAACCATTGAGAGTTGAGCACGGTAACTTGTGATAAAATAGTTTAATTTTGATGAGTCGTTTATATAAATCTTCGTGTATGTCCAATATTATAGTTTTGGGAAAAGGTCAACGCATAATCGATGTCGATATCAGTTGCCAATTTTGAAATGATGTCTACATCAATATTTATTTACTCAACAGAGAACACTGAGTGCACTTCATGTCATGTAGCCAGTTAACTGGTTAGTATTACATGATCACTGAACATCAGTGCAGTAAAGCAACAGTGGGTTCTGATTATCATTAAACGAGTAATGCAATGCAAACTGTGGGCAGACGATCGGTCAGAGCACCCCATACGAATTTTTATTTGGATTTTAAATTGATGAAGAATTATTATTTTCATATCCAACGTATCTGTTTCATTTTGATGAGTCGCTTATATAAATCTAAGTGTATGTTACAATACTATAGCTTTGGGAAAAGTTCAACGCATAATCGATGCTGTATATCAACTGTCAATGTTGAAATGACGTCTACATCAGTATATATTTACTCAACAGTGAACACTAAGTGCGCTGATGTCCAGTTAACTAAGTAGGTATATTACACAATCGCTTAAATCATTGAAGTAAAACAACAATGGGTTCTGATTATCACTACACAATGCCAACAAGATCGGTTGGAATTTGGATTAGGATTTAAATTGAATCTAAATGTTCATTTCTTACTTATCTGTCCTTCACTTTCGTAGGGGTGACATTGTGTAGAGATTCAGATCATTTAAACCTGGGCGACTACAGACTATACTTTGTTTACTGAAACCTAATGCTACAAAGACCAACAGAAATACGTGGTCAGTCTTTGTACAGATATCGCCTTGATGGTAAAGATTAAAGTGAAGTTGATATGACTAACTATTGATTGAACTATTTACTGTTAATCGAATTAAGTCAAATTGATATGGCTAAGTAATGACTTAAGTATTTCCTTACCAGACAAACCAAACTTTTTAAAATGTTTGCAATGTAACGGAAACTAGTTATTCGAAATCCATAATTAACACAGTCTTTTGGAGAAGTTCTGAAATTGACATTCCAGTTCGCAATTTAATAATTGTACTGATGTCTTTTTTTTATTGTACTTAATACTTTAATACTGTGTTTCTCTTCTTCGCCAAAATTGTTTAAATGTTGAGAAATGCAAATCAGATAACATTATTTTTTAAAGATTCACATCTGACATATTGTAAGAGTGAGAATAATGACAACATTTTTTAGGGACCGATCATGTATTGCAGAGGAAGTGGACCCGGTTGTTTTTAGGGGAGGGTCACGAAAACAATAAACATTCACAAGTGGAAGGCCATGAAAAAAGGACATGGTTGTGTATGGTCATAATAAAATTGACACTTATAAAATCATCTTTCTTACAGATTTGGCAAAGGGCAAAAAACATTATTATACAGCATTTGATAAGAGAAAATTACTTGATTTTTGCAAATTTCTTACTATAGACATACGTTTAAAATAAAGCCGGATACTTGAACATTCCATTTTTGAAATTTGAACAAAGAGGAATGTCCGCTGTTTATTTAACTCATCAGTCATATTAGGCAAAATGGGCATATGGCATGGGTCATCGTCTGTCGTCTGTCCGTCCTTCATCCTCATTTGACATTTTCATCTTTTGTGGTAAGATACCTTGCACTTAGGGGACCAAAGTTTGTTCATTTGGTCTTGACCGTTATCAAATATTCGAATTTTTATTTGGATTTTAAATTGATGAAGAATTATTATTTTCATATCCAACGTATCTGTTTCATTTTGATGAGTCGCTTATATAAATCTAAGTGTATGTTACAATACTATAGCTTTGGGAAAAGTTCAACGCATAATCGATGCTGTATATCAACTGTCAATGTTGAAATGACGTCTACATCAGTATATATTTACTCAACAGTGAACACTAAGTGCGCTGATGTCCAGTTAACTAAGTAGGTATATTACACAATCGCTTAAATCATTGAAGTAAAACAACAATGGGTTCTGATTATCACTACACAATGCCAACACGATCGGTTGGAATTTGGATTAGGATTTAAATTGAATCTAAATGTTCATATCTTACTTATCTGTCCTTCACTTTCGTAGGGGTGACATTGTGTAGAGATTCAGATCATTTAAACCTGGGCGACTACAGACTATACTTTGTTTACTGAAACCTAATGCTACAAAGACCAACAGAAATACGTGGTCAGTCTTTGTACAGATATCGCCTTGATGGTAAAGATTAAAGTGAAGTTGATATGACTAACTATTGATTGAACTATTTACTGTTAATCGAATTAAGTCAAATTGATATGGCTAAGTAATGACTTAAGTATTTCCTTACCAGACAAACCAAACTTTTTAAAATGTTTGCAATGTAACGGAAACTAGTTATTCGAAATCCATAATTAACACAGTCTTTTGGAGAAGTTCTGAAATTGACATTCCAGTTCGCAATTTAATAATTGTACTGATGTCTTTTTTTTATTGTACTTAATACTTTAATACTGTGTTTCTCTTCTTCGCCAAAATTGTTTAAATGTTGAGAAATGCAAATCAGATAACATTATTTTTTAAAGATTCACATCTGACATATTGTAAGAGTGAGAATAATGACAACATTTTTTAGGGACCGATCATGTATTGCAGAGGAAGTGGACCCGGTTGTTTTTAGGGGAGGGTCACGAAAACAATAAACATTCACAAGTGGAAGGCCATGAAAAAAGGACATGGTTGTGTATGGTCATAATAAAATTGACACTTATAAAATCATCTTTCTTACAGATTTGGCAAAGGGCAAAAAACATTATTATACAGCATTTGATAAGAGAAAATTACTTGATTTTTGCAAATTTCTTACTATAGACATACGTTTAAAATAAAGCCGGATACTTGAACATTCCATTTTTGAAATTTGAACAAAGAGGAATGTCCGCTGTTTATTTAACTCATCAGTCATATTAGGCAAAATGGGCATATGGCATGGGTCATCGTCTGTCGTCTGTCCGTCCTTCATCCTCATTTGACATTTTCATCTTTTGTGGTAAGATACCTTGCACTTAGGGGACCAAAGTTTGTTCATTTGGTCTTGACCGTTATCAAATATTGACTTGACAATCATTTTGTCAAAACCTTTAACATATTTGTAACATGGAAACATAGTTTGTTATTTTGGTATTGTGAGTGTCCACAGTGAAGCCTTCCTTTGACTCCTTTTGAATGCTTGGAAGCTTACATTTTGAGAATATCAACTTTGCTGCCGAATGGATATACTTAAAATAACTGGTTGGTAAATGGCCTGGGTGCGAATTATTCTGGGTGGCTGCCGTCCAGGTGGGAATTGTCATAGGTTTCAACTGTCCCCCTCCCCTTATGAATCAGGAAGTGGCTAGGGTTAAAAAATAAAGTGGTTCACCATTTGATTTCTTATACAATTTGAAAGGTGATTATGAATGTATCTTTATGATCTTTCAAACGCACCAAATTGTATGTCTGTAGCATAAAACAATGCAAAATAAACAAAATATAGCCTGTGCCAAGACATAGCCCTCTCACTCAGACTGTCCTGGGTCTTATGTAATAAGAGCTGACCTTATGGTGGTTCCAATGCAGTGGTCAGTGCTAACGGTCTCCTGTATACATGTATATATTAATGACAACTTTATTAATTAACCTCTTTTAATTTTATTTGCACAACAAAGGTGACATGGGAGGAAGGAAGTGGGTCATACCATGAGGACTGGGAGTATGGGTCAGGGAGGAGGTGACGAGTGGGATATGGGAGGAGGTAAGTGGATCATACCATGAGGACTAGGAGTAGGGGTCAGGGAGGAGGTGACGACTGGAATATGGGAGGAAGGAAGTGGGTCATACCATGAGGAGTAGGAGTAGGGGTCAGGGAGGAGGTGACGAGTGGGATATTGGAGGAGGGAAGTGGTTCACACCATGAGGACTGAGAGTAGGGGTCAGGGAGGAGGTGACGAGAGGGTAACCTTAGAGATTATTGTGGTACTAGTGTACGCGCCTCTAGACATATCTGGTTTATACCCCCGTACCCCCACCCAGGAGCCTCAGTATGTGAATGATACCTGTCTGAAAGCCCATGAGAAGTACAATGTTAACCAGCTTCCATATGATTTCCTGAATGATCCTAAATCTGTTTATGTCTTGAACGCTACTATCGAACGGATTGAACAACATTTGACTGATAATGATGACGTGAATTGTGCCTATGGTGAATTCGTGAACTTGCTACGTAATGAAATGGACGATAAATTGCAGGTGCGGAAAAGCCATGAGAAATCAAAGAAGAAAAGTGTCCGTAAGCCATACTGGAATGAAGAGCTACAACAGCAGTGGGTGAAAGTGTCTAGCAGTGAACGGGAATGGTTATGGTGCAGTGGTAGTACTCAGAGTAAGAGACGTATGAAAGAGATTTACTGTTATGAGAGGAAGACGTTCGACCGACTCAACAGGAGAATAAAGAGACAATATCAATATAATAAACAACGAGACCTTTTAGACAAATTAGAGAATTCTGACCGGGACTTCTGGAAAATAATAGGGAAAATCGGCATAGAAAATGAGAGAAACACTGTTATTCCAATGGAGATCATTAAGGAGGACGGCAGTATCTGTACAGATCCCCAGTCTGTTCTAACACAGTGGAGAACAGATTTTGAAGAAATCTACTCTGATGACAGTTCATCCTTCGATGCAGACCACAGGAAACGAGTAATCGCGGAGTTAGCGGAGTTAGGTGACACCCAGAGTGCAGACAGTGTGCTGAACGAGCCAATATCACGGGAAGAGGTCGTCAGTGCTGTACACAGAGCTAAGATGAGGAAGGCTTGTGGTCTAGACAATATCCCGGCTGAGGTTCTCAAGAATGACAGTTGTGTAGATATTCTGTTTAAGCTATATACTGTTTGTTTTGAAAAAGGTGTAATTCCCGATACATGGAGGACAGGCATTATCCACCCTATAGCAAAAAATGATACAGACGTTCGAATCCCATCCTCATACAGACCCATTTCACTACTCTCTGTACCATCAAAGTTGTATTGTGACATCTTGAATGAACGACTTACTTCTTGGCTTGAGATGTCTAATGTAATCGTCGACGAGCAAAATGGTTTTCGCAAGAAAAGAAGCTGCTTTGATCACATGTTTAGTCTATATTCGATCATCAAAAGTAGACTTGATTCTAAACAACAAACGTACACGTGTTTCATTGATTTTAAAAAAGCTTTTGACAATGTTGACAGATCCTGCCTCTGGTTAAAACTTAGAAAATGTGGTGTTGATGGAAAGATGTTTAAAACTATTCAATCACTTTATGAGGATACCAAATGTGCAGTTCGTATCAATAATATGTTGACCCCTTTCTTTTCGACACCAAAAGGCGTGAAGCAAGGTTGCCTAATGTCACCGTCTTTATTCGCCCTATATATAAACGACCTCGCAGAAGACATTAGGAAGTTGAAAAATGGCGTTTTCATGGATGACAAGATGATATCGATCCTACTCTATGTATTACTCGCTCCAACGGAAGAAAGACTGCAAGATATGTTGAACGTCGTTACTAACTGGTGCTGCAACTGGGGGCTCCATATCAACAAGAAGAAAACCAAGAGTGTTCATTTCAGGAATAAAAGCATTGCAAGATCTACGTATATATTTTCATGTGATAACGAGACATTGGACTACACAGAGGCCTACAAGTACTTAGGGCTGTGGTTTGAGGAGCACCTTAACATGAAGTTCACTGTCAAGGAAATAGCAAAGAGTGCAAGTCGTGCTTTATCTTTATTAATATCGAAATACTACATGTGTGGTGACATGGGATATGACGTTTTTACTAAATTGTATGAGTCCACAGTCCAACCCATATTGATGTATGGAGCACCTCTCTGGGGACTTAATAGCCATCAAGAGATAAATAATGTGCAAAATAGAGCATGCAGATTTTTCCTTGGAGTACCCCGGAATACCTCAAATTGCGCAGTACGCGGTGAAATGGGATGGATGTCATGCCTCACTAAGCAGAGAATCGAAGTCATCCGAAGTTTTATCAAGATAACCAAAATGAGTGATGTCAGATTACCCAAACGAATTTTAGAATACAGCAAAAGAAGAAAAAATCGTTTTATAACTCAGTTATCAAGACAAGCAGAAGTCTTCGTATTGAACATTTACTGTTTTTAAATAGATCGACACATTTTATTATGTCTCTTGTTAAAGCCGAACTGAGGAAAATCGACGAGTCCTCGTGGTTCAAAGATCTGTGGAACGACGAATCAAACCCTAATGGAAATAAGTTACGGACGTACAGGCTATTCAAGAAAGATCTTGTTCCCGAAATATATGTACAGAAAATCATGTCGAGGAATCAACGAAAATACCTGTCAAGACTACGTTGTGGATCACTCCGACTACACATAGAGACAGGCAGACACAGCAGACCCCCCACCCCTCTACATCTTAGAATATGTCCCTTCTGTGATAAAGTAGAGTCCGAGATTCATTTCCTCTTAGAGTGTAGCTTTTATTCAGACCTCCGTTTTAAATTTTTAGATTCCCACACATGCAATTTTATTAATACTCTTAATAATTTATTTACCTCTGTTGATTTTACCAAATGGAAAAATATAGCTTTAACCGTAAAAAGTATGTTTCTAAGGCGTCATTCTTTTACCTGATTTGCCCTCTTTTACTTTTTACCCTTTATTGCTTTATTTCCTTTACCCCGTTTTACCATAACATATCAATTTATATGTTGTATATATGTAATATTGTTTTTAACAGTGTCTCATAAGCCAAACAATGGCTGGTTGTTAAACATGTTTTAGTTCATACCACGTTTATACTCATGTACATGTTTAACTTGTGACACTTAAATAAACTATTTCTGTCTGTCTGTCTGTCTGTCTCTATTAGGGACAAACAGATTGAGAACACACCTTTAAGATATATGTGTAGTTATAAGTCAAATTATTATGAATTTAAAGTTCTGTTTTAGTGTATTCACGTTTCTGGTTCTGGAGTATGGTGAACGTTTAAAATACACTTTTACTTTCTTATAATGTAAAGGTCCATACTTAAAGTTTGTGTTGACATACCTTGATCAATGTGGATAAACAATTGTCAATTTGGTAACTTACTAATAGTAATTGAGTGAGTGAGTTATTGTTTAACGCCGCTTGGTCAATGTGTATTGGTAAAGCCTTATAATTATTATTATTATCAGTATTATTTGATATGTTAAATACTCTTTGCCTAAGAGAGATATGTTGAATAATGTAATACCTCTAATTATGTGTACAGCAACAAAGCAAATGGTCCTGTTCTCTACAGATATATTTTCACCCATTACACATTACACATTAATTTATACCCCTGACCAACTATTCCGTCCGTCCATCCGTCCGACCGTCCGAAGACATTTTTTGTCTGATGGATTACAGAAAAACTTATCATCTTATTCTTTTCAAAATGGGCACATGTTTTCTTCACAACGGGGACATTTGAAGTGAGAAATTTAACCAAAATTGGTGAATTTTTGTCGTTTTTCTATTGTTTACTTAGTGATATTCGGAGCTAGAATGTCCGATCGATTACAGAAAAACTATTTATCTCATCCTTTGTAAATTTGGCACATCCCTTCAGAGCGAACTGTAACATAATTTGGTGAATATTTGAAATATTGGCGACTTTTTTAATTTTGACTTACTCTGGCTAAAATTTCTCATGTAACTTTCATTAAAAGCTAATTCTGTGTTGTGACTGTTGTCATTTGCTAAATCATTTTATTTCTTTATGTAACTTCATCAAAAGCTACTTCTGTGTTCTTGTTGAGTTTATATTTTTATATTTCAAATGGTAAAATTTTGGAAAAAGTTCAATTTTCTATCCTTTCAGACACACACTGCTGTATATCCCTCCCACTGTGCTTACAGGGGTGTGCTTCACTGTACCTGTTGCTTCAAGTCACTAGAATGAATCATTATGAAAAATTTAATTTCCAAAATAAAGTTGAAATCGGTGGTAATGGTAGTATTGTATTATGATAATCCCACTTTTTCAAGCTATTCTTACTTCTACTTTTACAAAACCACCCTTTTACATGAATAGACTTGTCTTACCCTTTCCACAAACACTTTAATCTTAGCCATTACATTTCATAGCTTATCAATCCTTTGGTGTGCAAACACCTCTCTCTCTAAGTAAAATAAAATGTCAAACTTCGGGGTATTAGTGAGCCATGCTCACGTTTTTGCTTGTTTATGGTAAGCCCATTATTGGTATGTAAAATGTATATATTTTCAACATTCTAATAAATGTTAATTCGAAGGAGAACCTTTTCTTTAAAGTGTCCAATAAAAAAGATTGTCAATGTAAAACCAAACATAAATTTTCAGAAGGGCATTTCAAAATGTTTAATAGAAGAATGTTTGGGTAGGGTCACGCAAAAAATACACTTAAAGGGGGAGGGCCTTTAAAGAATGACATCAAGCCTGGGAGGGTCATACTTATATTTTCATAACACAATATACAACCATCCAAAAATTACAGTTCCTTATTACGAAATAGGTTCAAGTTCAAATAGTTGCAAGTGACTTTATGATTTGACCGTGTTTAAGCAACCTTGGTAGAGATTGGTCAAACGGAAGGTTTTGGGGTAGTCACAAAGAAATACATAGGCCCGAAGGAAAGCCTGAAGCACAGTTTGAAACATTTTCCAATATATGTCGTACAGGAGCCGTTGCTATTTGGAAAATGACATTATACAAATCAATCAATGACATTATACAAATCAATCAATGACATTATACAAATCAATCAATGACATTATACAAATCAATCAATGATTTCTTATGATGACAGTTATTTGAAATGACATTTCATTTGTACTCTCGACTTGTCAAGTAGCCATGATATAAGTGAAATACTCTTGAAAGCGACCATCTCTACGTAAGATTTGAGACTGGAAGGATGCACCAACGGACAAATATGCAGCGTGACGCTATGATTTGACTACCGAGGAAGGCAAATTATTATAACACATTGTCGAATGCAATTATGATTAATGATGCACACAAAAAACCTTCCACTTAGCTAGAGAGTGCTTCAAACCCTTGATATAATGTAATCGACTTTCAAATCAACGATTCAATACTGCCAAGTTGCATGATTACAAACTGTCAACTGCACTGCAAACGTTATACGAGTATGGGCAGTTAATTAGATTACTTCCACTTTTAAAACATTGTAAAACAAATTCAATTTTCAAACTTGAAGAAAAATACATTTTGTGTCAATAGTTGGAAGAAATGACGAAGACACGAATACAAACTGTGCCAGGAAATGCTCCTGAAATAATAATCTATAGGTATTCACCTTTCATTAAACTTGTGATGTGATGGTTTCATTTTATTTTTGTTTCATCATACATAATGTTTATCATGTGAATGGTTTACCGTTTAATACCCTGTATAAGGAAATAACATCGCAATTTTCTTGCCTACTCTAGCTAAATATATATTGTATATATTGATGTAGATCTAACATTCCAGATGAAATGAGCATTAAACAGTTTCATAATACAATACGTTCTGATTTTCTATTGTGTTAAAGTGTTTGACGTCTTCCATATCCACAGTTTTCCTAAAATGTCACATTCATAACTGTACATCAAACACTGGGTTGAGTTATATCGCTTGTCAAAGCTAAACAACTTTTCCACAGCCTGATTTTATTGGGGGGGGGGACCAAGATCGAGATGTAAACGCAAATCCAGATATTTAAGACCAAAATTAGAGAGATAAAAATTTGATTGTGCAAGGTACCTCCTCAAAAATGTTAGTTTTGTGGGATGTAGCGGTTCTTGGCTTTAAGGACTAAAACGGCATTGCCAAACACCCAAAATATGACCTGATTTCAAATCATTGGATAAACTGTAGTAACAATCAATGCTTAAAGGTTATCTGACGCCCAAATATTACACATTGGCGTCTCTATAACAAGCCCCGCCCCAACCCCCCGCCGTAAATATCACGATTTTCTTCCTGAAATAAAGTGTTCTCACATAAATATAAATATGTGTTCCCAATGGCTAAATAATACTCCTGAATCAATAAAAAGACTTCTACAACGAATGGAGGTTCGGTTAAGCCATGCGAGTCCATTTCCCTTCGAGTGGCCATTTCAAGGTGTTCACATTAACATGAAGGTAGTTCAAGTGATCTGGCTGATATAGCGATAATAAACGACTCAAAGTACAGTGATGGAATGGTCACCCATCTTGCTGTCTGAACTTGCAAATTCGAATGAGCCCTACATATCTATATCTTACACTGAAGAGTTCAACGCCACTGTCGCTTTAAAGGTCGCTCCGTTTTCTTCCAATACGGATAACCGTAACGGTTCTTATGGATACGACATATCGGGTTGTGTAATGAGATCTTTTTCCCCATTAACGTAAAAACATATTGTATAAACTTTAATTAAAAAAAGGGAAATTTGAGAAAACATGTTATGCCAAAAACGTGCTAGAGCGCCTTTATGTAAGCTGCACTCATTAACTACTGCGATTTATAAATATGTATCACAATAACATCATTTTCAACATTGCGACATTTATTTTATTTTTAAAAGACATTCACTTCTTTTATTACACAGCAGCATTGTTTTTTGTTCATGCCGTTTTCAAATCGAATAATTGAACCAATCTTGTGACTTTAATGAAGTTTGAAAATGACATTACTTTCAAAAGATATATGCTTTAAACGTATTCTGCACCAACAAAAATGCAGCAATTATTTCATTTTTAGATTTCACTATGGAATGTTAGTAAATGAAGTCCGTTAACAGTTTTGATCTAACTCATTTATCCCAACTCCTCGACCATTACGAATTCGTCAGGAACACAAGCAATTAAATGGTCGATGATGTTTTAATTCTCGAACACAAACCGCTGAGATTGATTTAACACCAATTGGGCAGTTCGTAAAGGAAGCCTTCTGATCTCAATTATATTTTCATGGTTCTTGTTTTAATTGAAACAATAAAAATGCAATTTGGCAACTCTTAAAACCAAAAGAAGAATGAATGTTGTATTCGCTTGAATATTAAAGGAATTACTCCAGTCGATCAATATAAACGTAGCGATAGTGGATAAAGTCTTTTGAAGACTATTTATTGATGACAATAGGCTCTTATATACAAATATCACTTAAATTAATAATTATGATTGCAATAATGACAATGTGCTTTCTTAATAGATATATGACACTTGCTTCTGTTCAGGTGATCCAAAATAAATCGACATGTGGAGGTTGTGAAAGTCGGATCAGTCAAATACAACCAAACAAAAGTTTTTAAACTTCATTATGAAGCTGCAGTGTTAACAAACACTGACCCAATGAATCACTCTTGACTTAAACTGTTTACTCAACGATACATTATTAAAGTAAAAATAAGACATGTAAATAATTGAGCATGCGCAATTATGAAGACAATAGACCGATCGATTAAGCCCCGCCCCCTGGCAACCGTCCCTAGCAACAGCCAACCTCGGACAAACATCCGGAGTGTCCGAAGGGCTTTTTGCTGAGAACGACAAATTCTGCCGGCGACCAGGGCGGTTTGAAGCTTTGTCATGTCATGGAAATGACTAAAATGAAAATAATGATGTCTTTTGTCTTTTTATAGAAACACATGGAACAACAGTAAAATATCAAATGTTCTTCAACACACGTTACGTTTGATTTTCCTGAATGTTGGATATATAAACAAATTAGAGTTGTTCTGTTTTTTCCGTTTGTTGATAACATTTCCAAAGTAAAAATGTTAGTCACATACATACAGTGCATTTCAGACTTATCTCCCTTTAGTCTCCAATCAATTATATTGTTTCACTTCAGTTTTGTTTACAGTTATTCAATAACAATTGTACATTACTAGCATAAGAAAATATTACCCTGACTGACTTTGAGTTTTCCACACTAACTGAACACCTGCAATCATCTTACAAATACAATGTTGAATTTCTAGAGTTATTTGAAACTCTTGAATTTACCACTTAATTTACTTTGAATTTTATCAGAAGCTTTGTTGGTCCCGTTTGTCCAGATGTATAGTACTTTGACTTATTACTGCATATCACGCAGTCTATACAGTCTATCAAATTGTTTCTTTTGCAAAAAAATCATACCTGTTTTTTATTTACTTCAAACTCTTGATGTTTTATGTAATCCTGCACAACATTTCTTACTCTATATCGTGCTAACTTGATGAATGATACAATGGCTCTTACCACTTATAATGGTGTCCAAAGGAACTTTACTGGAATAATATAAGTTGTATACTTCTCACGAGGGTAATACGGTGTCATGTAAGATCTGTGTACAAGTGTCGCCCGAGCCTTCAGGCGAGGGATGGCACTGGTACAAAGATGGAAAGATTTCAGTAAAGTTCCTTTGGGCACAATTTTAAATAGTAAGAGTTATTTGTATTTATCTTTCCTTCACGTCAATAACATTAGATTATTATATTTATTGCGTTTTGACTGCCGATGACTGATCAGCTGATATCGCTTGAATGACCTTGACTCTAAACGTAATCAAAATGGTGTCACCAGTCTCGACAGAAATATTAAAAGTCGTATAACGTATTACTACAAGCTTTTAAATACCTAAAAACGAGTTATTCTTAGTTTAATTGAGTGTGCAAGTAATGCCAAATAAAATGTGTTTCCAACCAAAGCAGCAACTATTGAAAAAATAAATCTTTAAATAATAGACCCGGAAACAGCTGTTCGAACTGTACAGCGAGTGCGTCATTTTATAACGTCATCTGACCATAATGCGACACTTACACTTAGCAAGGAGCTATTACTATGGCAGCGGGGTACATGAAATTTGTACACCGTGAAACTGACGGGGTACATGGAGAAAAATGTAACGACAGTTAGCTAATCAGAAACGAGAATTTTTCTCTAAGGAAAGATAATATAAGATTTGTCATTCTTAAGGTACAGATTGTCTCCTTTAAAAGCAATACATATCTAATGCCTAATAGTATTTAGTCTTTATGACAAGCCTGGTTTAAAGCTCTACAATGACTAGGTTTGTCTGTCATTCAATGTCATTGGAGCAGCAAAAAGTATTTGCCACTAATATGACAATGTCCTCCGCCGCGAACGTTGAGTCAGGTTGGAAATTTTAACTACTATTTATCATTTAGTCAAAAGTTGATTCTTCATATATTACATTACTGGCAAACGTATCATGATGATAACCAAATTTTAAGATATTGGGTGATAGGATTCATGATATACAGCATAACAAGAGTTTGGAAAGTGGTCAAAGTGCTGTGGTGACCTTGCAAATAAATTCATGTCACTCAAGTGGACTGGGGGATGTCATCAAATTTGATATTTGGTCCTAATGATTATGTGATACAACAGTGTGACCTTCCAAATGAGGTCATCGTCACCGTAGATGGCGTTTGTCTACATAATCTTTCAATATATATAAGATATAAGATATTGTTCAAACAAGCGTATGACCTTGTAAATGTGGTCAATGTCACTAAATTCAACTGATGCCTGTCTACTCTATCAATATAGACTATCACATTTGACTTAGTCTACATTAAACCAGGTATTAATAACATTGGGTGCTACGGGTCATGAGTTTTTAAAAAATAACCAATGTATCGTTGTGACCATGACATTAAAGTCAACGTACAGTCGACTGTTCCTGTGTAACATGTCACCAAAAAAGAATTTAATCAAATTCAGAGCGTTGGGTACAACGGGTCATAACAGTTAACAAGAGTTTGAAAAGTGGTCAAGTCAAAAAGTCATGAGTATCTCATGAGTATATCACTGTTCTACCTCACGGGTGAGACAAACATGGTATTTGTTACGAATTGACAGATAGTTATGTATATTCTGTTATCGTGTATTTCATACCATCTTTAATAATGTCCAAATGTAGTCTTTGCTCTTTAAAGAGTTGCTCCAAGAAGCTGCCCCTTGTCATACGCGTTTTACTCCTACGTTCTTTCGAACCATTGTTTCAAGACGACATAACCAATAATCATTAGTAGTTTTTTTCTCGTTATGTTCGCTCTAGTCAGTGTTACTACCAATTTTTCACATCTTTTGAAGTTTAGATGGTTTATTCTAATCAGAGCTTACGTATAAAAGGTTTATATATTCATTTATGTATGGCCAGGAGTACGTGTGTAAACAGTACAGATTGTATACTTTGTAAATATTGACATATGTACCATGTAGGCAATATGAGTGTGAGGAAGGGGTCCTGAGAACATTATGTAAATCTGACAAAAAAAACTTTCTTTTTGTTCCTGAGTTTAAAAAAGAAAGCGTCACCATGGATACAGAGTCGCGTCTGACGGAGGCTGACATCGGGGTGGTGATTGGCTACTTCGTTCTTGTTATCGGCGTCGGCATCGTTGTAAGTGTTAGTCGTAGAGGAAAGGTTCCGGAATAATAATAAAAACACCATAATATCCTTTAATTAACTATTTAAGATATGTAAATTCGCCAGTGTACTGTACGATATCTCACTAGAGAACAGTTTGCAATGAAACTACTGCTGAACTACATGGTCAGCAGTCCAGTTTGTTTCAATTTCACTTGGGAAAGAAACCAATTTGTAATATTGTTTCAGTTTACGTACTATGTCTTTTATCAGTTGCAGGATGAAAAACTGCTTTCGTTATTTTATGGGATCGTTATATGTACGGTCTGTAGATATTTCAGAATGTTCATCAAATACTGATGTTATAATTAATAACATACAGCAAAATAAGTCATGTGTATTTTCGTTTAGCTCGATCTTTACATTGATAATCTCAAATAAGAAACTCAAATGTTCTTCAATAGGGAACATTTTACTTCCATTTCCATTGTAATGACCATTTTCGGATTCAATGAAGTATATATACGATTAAATTACGATTAAATGTATTATGAATACGTCCTACGTATTTCTTGAGGGCATCGGTGTCTATGGTCACTTTGAAATTCGATGTTCATACCAACAAATATGACCATTCATGGACAAAGCTAACAGATGTGTACCCACATGTCCAGGCGATGGTGCGAGCACGCAGAAACACGGTCAGTGGCTACTTCCTGGCTGGACGGTCCATGTGGTTCTTACCGGTATGTATGCAGGGGATGAACAAAGGACACTGAACGAGCTTATATGTCATAATATTTTAAAACATTTATTTTTTAAATTTTTTTATCTATTAAATCACGATTACAATGATTATTTTAATATAAGGAGGTTAAGTATTCGGTTTCTTACTTGCACAAACAAAATCAAGCGTAATTGCCGAAGGCGTCACCTAACTAGGTAATGAACTCTGGGATAGTAAAATTTCCATTGACATAAATGAAATATAAGTTTGCATCTATAAGTAAGACTTTGAGAGGCATTTTTAAAAAAATAGACCTTATGTCCATGCATCTGTTCTTAGATCGGCGCCTCTCTGTTCGTGAGTAACATAGGAATAGAACACTTTATCGGACTGGCGGGGTCCGGAGCAGCACAAGGCATCAGTGTGGGCGCCTGGGAGTTTAATGTACGTATACTGAACGCATTTATAACATACACATAATATTTCCATTTCACGTAACTTTGTCATGTTAATGCTTAGTGACCTTCAGTCAGACATCATCACTGTTGGCGCTTGGAGTTCATTTCGTTACCCAATTTTATAACAAATATAATCCATGTTGTTTAATATGGGTCATGGCTCTTAAATTGTTTGTTTTTTAACTCTGCAATAACAATGACAAACTCAACCTGAAATGAAAAGAAAATATCGTATGATCAAATTTTATTGACATGAAAATTTGGATTTATTAAGAGTCAAATAACGGCACTTAAACACTTTCGATAGCAAAGATAAATTGCTTGTGCTATGAAATATAAGATGACATTTACAAGTTGTTTCTTTTTGTTTCAGGCAGTGTTTTTGCTGCAGCTACTCGGCTGGATCTTCCTTCCTGTGTACATAGCATGTGGGGTGAGTAGATCTAATTTTGTCATAATAAAGATTGCATTGTTAATTAGATCACGACATATCAAATCTATGCCGAATATCTTATAAGTGGGTATGTATTTTTAACGTTTTTAAAAGGTACATAGTTCGCCAATTAACACATTTGACACTTCCACTAGAACTCCAGAACTGGGGGATATGATCTGGATAATGTTTGTCTATAATTTCAGACGTACACTATGCCGGAGTACCTGTCCAAGAGGTTTGGAGGGACCCGGATCAGAGTCTACTTCGCCTTCCTGTCTCTCGTGCTCTACATCTTCACAAAGATCTCGGTAAGATAACCTTACACTAGGTTCATCAGAACTATCAGTGCTTAGCCAGAAACTTCACTTGCTGACAGTTTCATCCTTTATTTCTTACTGGTGAGGCGGATTCATATCTCATTTATCTTTAAGCAGCGGAAGGACAACCAGTGTATTTTACTGCTCGATAGTGGCAGCGATTTGTGATATTGGGTGTCGTGTATTAGTTATATCCAATTCTGTCAACAACATAAGCTAATGGTTGTTTTATCTCACATGCAATTCAAGTCAATTTAATACAGATATGATCACCTCACACGCTTACATGCCATTAGCAATTGAAATTGTTGGGTGTCGTTCTATGAACAAATATATATGTTCTTAATATTAATGAGTTCTAAGGTTTAGTACACACCTTGACATGTTGTACACCTGTATCACATATATTTCCAAGATCTGAAATCCTCTCAGCTTGGACTTGTAATAAAGTATAAGTTACTTCCATGTCTGTCTGTCCCCAGGGGGACCTGTTCACTGGAGCGGTGTTCATCCAACAGTCTCTCCGCTGGGACCTGTATGTCAGTATCGTTATACTCGTGTTGATCACCGCCATACTTACCATCACAGGTGCGTGTTAGATCCATTACTACACGTTCTAACCTGAGTTACAGTGTCATTAATTAACGTAGTTTTCCGGTGTTGTTTATATTCATTGTTTCGCAAATTCTTTTTAATTTAATATTGATCTTTACTTGGTTTGTGATTGAAGGCTAAACGATCATATTTAAATAATTTCATTCAAATTTCAAATGTTTCGTTTTACTAAGATTATACCAATATTGTAAGTATTGTATTGGTATAACAGAGAATATTGGTGTACTTGTCACCAAACCAAACTGAACCAAAACAGTAAATATTGTTTTGGTTCAGTTTGGTTTGGTGACACACCAATATTCTCTATATTCATGATACGTACGTTAACTATCGAATACCATCGAAAGTTGGCAATATATAAAATCTCAATATGGTACTCTAACTATATACATCCAGGCGGACTGACTGCTGTCATATACACGGACACTCTACAAGCCACTCTGATGGTGGGAGGGACACTCTATCTCATGGCCAGAGGTAAACACGGTTGTATTGGAATATATGTATTGCTATTCATTGCATTGCATTAATTGAGTTGATATTGACCAATGCAACGACATTATTCAGAAGTTCGTGCAGTGATAGAAGGCTATTTTTGGCATATAGCTACAGCTACCTTGACAAAAGTCACATTGTATTCAGGGATAGAATCTTGTCTTAAGTTTTAAATGAGATACATTGCTTCTTCGATAAACAACACTTATATAATAAGCAATCCTAAGCATAATACAAAAAAAACTAAAAAAAGAACAGTTCTTAATAATAATAATGGTTTGACTTCTTTATTTCCATTTTTTTTATGTCGATAGGTTCAATGAAGTACAAGGGAGGAAATTCAAAACATTAAATATATATAATTCGAAAAAACATGTTTGCATACATGGTCATGCTAAATCAAAAGTAAGAACGTCTGAAATACTTAAACAGGTATCCTTATAACATACAGTAATTTCAATTCCCTAGGATTTTCTGAAATCGGAGGGTTCAGCGGTCTCCTGGAGAAGTACCCCCAGGCTGTCCCCACGAACGCGAGCGCTATAGTCCCCGGGACGACATGTCACCACCCCGACAAACAGGCCTTCAGGCTGTTGAGGGATGTGGATGATGACTACATGCCCTGGCTCGGCTTCCTTCTGGGTCAAACTCCCGGCTCTATCTGGTATCTATGTGCGGACCAGGTGAGTACGGGAAGCGCAAATAAAAGCCTATTGTCTAAATAAGTGTCCGTGGAAAACTAGTCATTATTTACACGTATGGAAACAATATAATTTGTAAAAAGTCGTTTATCTATATAGACAAATTAGCAAACGTTTATATTTATCAGTGGGACACATTAAACTAGCAAAACAAGAATACATAAAGTGTTGTGAAGCGCTCGTAAAATGTTAATAATAAGATTACGAAATGCTGGTTTACCAAGTTTATGTAATTATGAAAACTTTATATATTGTTACGAACTAATTAGTTTGATTATTTTTTACCTGTGTAGGTGATAGTTCAGCGAGCTCTAGCAGCTAGAAGCATCTCCCACGCTCAGGGCGCCACGCTGATGGCGGGCTTCATCAAGTTGCTCCCAATGTTCATGATGGTCATGCCTGGGATGATCAGTAGGATTCTCTACCCTAGTCAGTACTACAACAATGCCATCACATCTACTGTAAAATAACATTTCAAAACTGAAACAAATTTATGCAGAAAGATTAAGGTATCTTAAAACTTAAACAGTGAAACAAAAGGGGTGCAGAAACTTATGCTCGTGTTGCATTTGGATGTGTCACTGCACGAAGATGTCGGAATTGATTTAAAAACTGCTTCATGCAAAAGAGTGAGTGAGTGAGGTAGGTTTTAACGCGTAAAGAGTATTTCCCTTATATCGCTGCTGCTAGAAAGCCCACAATGCCATGTGGCTATGCACTGCGGTGAAACCTGCGAGCAGCTGCTGGAACTAGTGAACCATTACTACGCTGAAATTCAGTGTAGCATTGCACCCAAACCTTACTGCGTGTAGAACAGTTCTCTACTGCAGATAAAGTTGCCGTGCCCCTGGCGGGATTCGAACCCCGGACCTCTTGATCCGAAGCCGAACGCGCTAGCCACTGCGTTATCCCGCCCCTCATGCAAAAGAAGAAGTAGATTAAACAGGAAAGCAATTTTCAACTTTCGTTATAGAGCCATCAATTACATGCCATTCACTTGAAAGGAACATATATATCATATACAGTTTAGTTAAAACATAGTCAACGTTTGCATATCCCAGACGAGGTTTCCATTGTATAACCGAGTCATGTCAACACCTAACCAAGAACCTTTATACCACAGACGAGTTTTCCATTTGTATAACCGAGTCATGTCAACACCTAACCAAGAACCTTTATACCACAGACGAGGTTTATATTGTATAACCGAGTCATGTCAACACCTAACCAAGAACCTTTATACCACAGACGAGGTTTCCATTGTATAACCGAGTCATGACAACACCTAACCAAGAACCTTTATACCACAGACGAGGTGGCGTGTACGAACCCGGACTACTGTATGAAGGTGTGTCAGAGCAGAGCGGGCTGTACCAACATCGCCTTCCCCAGACTCGTGCTCGGACTCATGCCGGACGGTCAGTGGGCTTTTGAAACTACATTTGATGTTATGTTTAGTTTCAGTTACCAACACCTTGGCCTGTAATCTCAAAACGTTGAATTTTGATAGTAATGGTACTCGTTTGAATACATATACTTGTACTCATTCTACACAACTTGAAGTAGATACGTAGAAACTAAGGATACTGTTAGGGCAATAAATTAATGTTCAGAGAAATTATACAATCATGTGTGGTTTATCTATTGGCAGTTACTCTAGGCGATTAATGTCAACCTTTAATTTAATTTGAATCATTTATCGTCAAAATTGTTCAATATGATGGACAATAAAAACAAATCTATTCGATCTAGCTTTCGTGCTAGTAAAATTCAATTTGCTATCAAATTACAATCTTTAATAATGCACTCTCCGTGTTGATGACGTCATAACCTGCAGGTGCCCGCGGACTGATGATGGCGGTGATGGTAGCGGCTCTCATGTCCGACCTGGACTCTATCTTCAACTCAGCTAGTGCTCTCTTCACGTTAGACGTGTGGAAGAGGTTCCGACAGAAGGCTTCAGTCACTGAACTCATGATTGTCGGCAGGTACAGCTAACATTCCGGGAGAAATGTAGTTTTAAGCGGTATTTGACACGCTTCATTTTCACAATGGTTTTCAACTAAAGAAGATAGGATAATGCAGTTATCATAATAGTAGGAAACCAAACTCTGTACATGTAGTGGAATGAAACAAGTGGATTGCATTTATCACGCCATTTGCTCTCTGCCGATTTTATCTTAGGGATGGTTGAGGTAGTTCTTATAGTTATATTCCATCGTAGGGACTTTAACGATAATGATGGTGATGTCGCAATCATCGTCATAGTCGACGTGACTAATGAAATTATTCCTCTTGTTCCAGAGTGTTTGTCGTGGTGATGGTTGCAGTGTCTATAGCCTGGGTGCCAGTATTCAAGGAGAGTCAGGGTGGTCAAGTGTTCATCTACATCCAGGAGATCACCAACTACCTCGCCCCGCCCTTCGCCGCCGTCTTCCTGCTAGGGGTGCTGGTGCCTAGAGTCAACGAGAAGGTCGGTACATAATGTGACTGTCTCTTATATTGTTATGGTCATAGTGGGTATCACTCACAGACTAATATGGTATATTTGAAATCATAATTAAAGAACTGGTTCTTCTTTGAAAAGAAATCAAAACACAGACACATCTTTTGAATGATGACATAGACATTTACCACACTCTTCGTGAAACGCATGTCGCTTGAGGGTTGGACACAGAAACAAACAGGCCATGCTTTAACAATCAATTATCGTTCTCTGTGTACTCTGTGATTTGTTTATTTGTGATTTGATTTCTTGGAATGACATTCTTTATTATTATGAGTATACATTAAAATGCATTCTGGAATCTGTAGACGAGAATTTAACATTCCCTATGATTTGTAGATTGTAGTTGGCGTATATAGGCAAGTTATGTTATAGTTGGTGTATACATATGTTCATGCAGGGCGCATTCTGGGCGCTGATGATCGCCTTTGTGACGGGTGTAGTACGTATGTTTGTGGTGATGGTGTTCCAATTCGCGGGAGAGAACTACTGTGGAGCCACCTCCTCCTACAGACTACCCTCCATCATAGCAGACTTCCACTACATGTACTTCTCACTCTTCATCACACTTCTCACTGCAGTCCTCGCCATCGTCATCAGTCTCTTCACGGAGAAACCAGCCGAGAAACATGTGAGTAGAAAACCCCCTTGTTGAGATTGTAAAGTATCTCTTTATGAGCAGTAGACTTGTAGTTAGCAAAAGTTACATTCAGATACATATTTACGTACTAACCTTTGTAAAGCACCAGCACAAAGATTAGTTAACCCATTGTTTATTCAGTTGATAAGAACCACATACTGGACCCGGTACGATCCCCGGCGTCCGGAGGTTTTGGACCGGGAGCTCAGCAAGCTCACACAGACGAGAGACGGCGTCGAGATGGCGGATATCAAGGTCACGGTCTCCAACGGGGAGGAGACGAAGGTCTTCAAGTCTCCAGATGTTGGAAACACTAAAACTGGCTCGTTGGAAGGTAATCTTCATGAATTATATAGCTTTGATATTTTTCTAATGTTTGGTAAAAAAACGTGAAAACAAGCTTTTCAGCTACCCAATGCGGTTTCGAAGATTTGACACAATTCTTTAAGAGGCATCTTAGAATGTGATCGCAAACCAAGATCTATAAACAGTCACATTCTTCATTGCAATGTCTGCGTATTTCCGGTGTAGATACGAACACCATTATCAAACAATTGACACATACATCAGAAACAAGGAGAATATGTAATACACTTCGTTAGTGGGAATATACACTTATCAAAGTTAAAGTACACCTGATTAATCCAGATGTTTACATTTATGTATCTACAGTCTTCTTATTGCCATTTAAATGCATACATGAAGTAGGTATCTTAATGCTTAAAACAACCACATAACGACTCATTTCCTCCTCTCCAGGACCCCCGGGGTATGGACGACGGGTGTTCAACTACATCTGCGGTGTCGGGAGTATCGACGAGGACGAGGAGAAGACGAGGGAGATGCTGGAGCACCTGGAGAATATATCTAGCCTCAAACAGTCCCGTCTGGAGAAGGTAGGGCACATATTTAATGTGTTTCATTTAGTGAGTGATTTATTGTTTGCGGCCACTTGGGCAACATCGCTGCCATTTGCAGCGAGCATCATAAACTTCTATCACTCTTGACGTGACCATACCTCATTTAAACATCAGTAATATTACACCAACGTTTTATGAAGATTCCGCTGATTCTAAATATGTTTGTGTTGAAGATAAGCTTTAACTACTAAGATTATTACATAAACACTGCGAAAATTTCCCCCATCTTGTCAGGTAGAAACATTTCTGTATAACATGTAGAAGAATGTATAATCCACAAATCTTCTTACAGATTGCTCTCAGTATCGGACTGTTCGTCATCCTGTGTATAGGAATATCCATGTACCTCTTCTGGTCGCTGTACAAGTTCGACTCCAACTCCTTCTACCCTGACGGCGCCAGCTTTCTGCTTCCCGGGGACTACAACTCCTCCATGACCCGGCCGAATGTTACCAGTGTATGATCGGCAAAACTAGCGTTGTCTTCGTTATCCTGGAATCTTATTATTGAGTTACGCTTTTTAACACGACCGACATAATTTTCATAACTGATATGATTTGGCATATGATTATTCCCCCACCCCAATATACAACACAGTATGTATACTACCCCTCTCAGACGAGCAGTTTATGCTCAAACCGAACATTGGAACAGCTCAATGGATTACGAATAGATTCTTACAATATTGAATTGATTTTTATTTTAATCCACCTGAACTGAAAAAAATCCTGATAAGTATCTCGTACGTTTAAATTCTTCCAGCATCAACCAGATAAGTTTACCTGGGTTTTTGTGTAGGTTCGGCGCCTTTGATGACATAGGTCACAATCAATTAGATTTAAGTTTCAATGTGTTGTCTTTTCCCCATATCTAAATAGGCTTATATAAGTCAGGCAAGCTTCATGATTTGACATTTAATGAATTGTATTATATCTTGAACAAATTGCATTGCCTGTTTTTTTTATATATATTCATCACACTAGGTAATATTGATGCAATTTTATTATTTTTATTATTCATTGTCAGATTGAATTTATTATTGGCATATATTGTGTTTGAGCCTAACTTTGTAAGTAAACTTTGATATCATCTACAAGATATATATAGTGGGGACTGCGGAGTATTCAACAGCACTTAAGAAACAATACCAACGTACACACATACACACACACACACACATACACACACACATATTTATATATATATATATATATATATATATATATATATATATTGCAGGTCTTGTCTGCTAATTCCCATGCAACTCTTATTAGTAGTAGACATTTTCTGTCTATATTAATGATTAAACATACGTTACACCAAACATGTCGTTTATAAAACTCCGAACAGATTAAAGAGATAATTAACAAAATAGTTCATTAAGACACATGTTTCAAAAAGAAAACCGGGTTACCGATAATATACATATCGCTAAGTAACCAGATATGTATTGTAAATTGTTATCTTGAAAAGCGTAGGTCAGTTTTATGTGTATATCGATGTAGATTTAAGAACATAATGAGATTGTATTATGTTTGTCATTTTCTTAACGTGATCGTTAATGATGAAAGGAAACTGTATATTACAAACACTGATCAAGAACTCCTCAAGAACTCCTCGTCAAGAGGAGTCATCAAGAACTCCTCATCAAGAACTCCTCACCAAGAACTCCTCAAGAACTCCTCATCAAGAACTCCTCATCAATAACTCCTCATCAAGAGCTCATCATCAAGAACTCCTCATCAATAACTCCTCAAGAACTCCTCATCAAGAACTCATCAAGAGCTCCTCATCAATAACTCCTCATCAAGAACTCATCAAGAACTCCTCATCAAGAGCTCCTCATCAAGAACTCCTCATCAAGAACTCCTCATCAAGAACTCCTCATCAAGAACTGCTCATCAAGAATTCCTCATCAAGAACTGCTCATCAAGAACTCATCAAGAACTCCTCATCAAGAACTCCTCATCAATAATTCCTCATCAAGATTTCATCAAGAACTCCTCATCAAGAACTCCTCATCAAGAACTCCTCATCAAGAATTCCTCATCAAGAGCTCATCATCAAGAGCTCATCATCAAGAACTCATCAAGAACTCCTCATCAAGAACTCCTCATCAAGAATTCCTCATCAAGATTTCATCAAGAACTCCTCATCAAGAACTCCTCATCAAGAACTCCTCATCAAGAATTCCTCATCAAGAGCTCATCATCAAGAGCTCATCAAGAACTCCTCATCAAGAACTCCTCATCAAGAATTCCTCATCAAGATTTCATCAAGAACTCCTCATCAAGAACTCCTCATCAAGAATTCCTCATGAAGAACCCCTTATCAAGAGCTCATCAAGAACTCATCAAGAATTGCTACTCTCACCATGTCTCACATGCCTTCAAGAAGCTCTACCGAGTATTCATTATTTCATCCAACACAGGAGACAAATTTCAGTACAAGATACATATTCAAATCCCACATTGCTCATTCAATTAACAAAACTAAACACATACACATATTAGGGCTATAATAAATGGCAAAACCTGTGTCCTTTTATTGTTGATGTCGATATTAATCAACATGTTGTTCAAATGTTTTTAAAAAATCGCAAAGGCACATCCTCATAATCTACGATAATCTCGTATCTATCCAAGCCTAAGCGTTTACGCTCACACGCAGTTATTTGTGAACGAAATATGGCCTTTACCACTTTATGGGTCATGAACACATATATACGTTAGGTCTGTTCTTAAAGAGGAATCAAGGGTTCAAATGACCTAATGTCAAATCAGAAAGTACATGTAAGTGTATTCGACCAATAACAGGTAAAGACAGTTTATGATTGAAGGAGAGATCGGTCGGTGACTGGTCCTTGAGCAGGTGCATCCTCTCCTGTCTGGAACCGGAAGTCATGAAGAGTTGCTCCACTTCCTCCAGACGCTTGTTTTTAATTTCCAGCAAGTAAATCAGAACAAAGAGAAATCCCAGCACACACATCCCTCCGAACAGCCAGAACGTTCCTGCAGAAATACGTAATACTTTAACAATAATATATTCGAAATTGGGAAGGGCATTCTCTCCCGACAATAGCTTACTCATTTCTTCCCACGTAAAGTATGTTAGATCGTTGGATCGTGTTCGTGACTAGAATTAGAAAATCCTGATCGAAAACGGTCCAAGTAAGTTGTGCAATCAGCGGCGTTGTTTCAAATTAAGCATACGGTATGTTACGTAACTGTGACTGGACTGGACTTCCTTCACCTGTGCGATACGATACTACAAAAGTCGGTCGAAAATGTAAGACGAATTGGGAGAATTGAGAAGAAAAAAAGACGGCATTCGTGACGCAAATCTTAACTGTCAAATGGTGTTGCTAGAAGCTAGAAATGTGGTCCATGTCATAGACATTATTTGCCTAATTAACCTCTGCGAGAACGTGTGAGAAAAGCGTAACAAAGATACTGTTTGGAAAAATGTTTTTACAAATTTCGTGCAAGTTTATGTATAGCCTTCGCTCTCGCTCGGGTAATACGAACATTCATAGACTTTTTCTTGGTTAATAATCTCTATATATGACCATGCATGTATATTTTGTAAAGTTGTAAAGAAAGAAGCTACATTTTGAAGATATCGGGTGGCCTCAGTGAGAGAAAGAAAGTTGAGAGACACGATAAGGTTCCACGCCCAGTTGGTGAGAGCAGCCACAGAGGTACACGTGCCTCGAGCCCACAGCGGGTAGATCTCGGAATTCACTGCCCAGGGGACCTGCTCTTAACCAATTTCATACCCTTTATTACTATTTAGAACAAGTAATCACTATCTACCTATTGCAACTGGCCGCTGGAAAGGCATCTCACGTGAAAATAGAAATTTCATTTAAACATGTTCTGAAAGAAATGTTTTCTGTGTTTATTATTGGTTTATTCAATGAAGTCCCGAATGAAATTGTTTTTGCTCCTTTTCGAATAGACTGAAAGGAAAATGTGCGCTTGCGTAACACTGGTTTGCCCGGTGCACGTGCCCAGGTAAAACCAGTAAATGGTAACCACCTCTACATACCACCTGAGCACGTGCAAATTACAGGTGTGTAAGTTGGTAATAGACCTCTGAAAACAATAGTGTTGACAGGTAACTTGTATTATATGTCCATAGTTATTTATTTTTCCTTTGCCTTCTGAGCCCCTTTTGTATTGTAGTTGTAAATGGACTAACGGTTCTGATTTAAGATCAAATATCTCATCGGTGTTGTTTAGTTCAAACTCTTCAGATATATAGTCATCATATAATTTAATAAAGTTCCTGTTTTTGCATTAAAGTCTCCCATAATCATGACATAATCACTGATAGTTAATTTGTCTAAAATAGAGTTTTCAACAATCTGAAATGTATCCTCAGTGACATACTTGGACCCTTCAGGGGGGATATAAACTGTACCTAAGAAACATCATGAGGAGTATTTAACAAGGTTTTGCTAAGTTTAACCCATAATATGTATTGCAAAAAGAGTAGAGACCGGGATAGGCGAGGAGGGGCTAGTAGTCCGGCAGCCAGCCCTTGGGACCGGGAAAGTGCGTCCATAGAAAATATTTCTGTTCATGGTGAACCCTATGGGTATATACTTGAGGAAACTGAATGATGACACTTTGTCATCATTGAGCATTTTGAATAATTAATGTTTTAATTAGATAGGGTACGCGCGTGATTTCAGTTATCCAGACACATCAAGTAATTATATTTTAGTGTTCACAAAATTGAAATAAAATTATGGCAGTTATATATCAATTGTTTTCTATTAGAATTATGAAAATAAGTATACTTTTTCACTTTTTTGTTGAAAAAATAAACGAAAGGCCAAAATGTTGATAATGTGTCTGGATAAACGAGGTTTCTGAGCAAATTTAGTTTTCTTACGGTAAGATTGGATTTAATGGTGTAATAATCTACTTTTTATTATAATTACGATTATTGAATCATAATCAAAAGAAATAATGATAAAGTTTCAGTTAGTATATGTTTACTTTTGATACATTCTGAAAAAAGACCTCCATGTAACCCAACATAGTTATGATTACTTGACATTAGAACAAGGAGATTTTCTGGTTAACAACTTCTTTAATGTGATAATACAAGACGTTTCGGAGTATATACTTACTCCATCATCAGGTGAAATGTAAGAAATAACAAAATGGTATACATTTATATAAGAAACCAATGGCGAGAAAACTCAATCAGATAGATTAAATTTAGTTTTTAAGATAAATTACGCATGAGAGTGGTGATACATTGATGATTTCTAATACAAACATGAGGAGCATTAATAGTTGATTCTTAAATCAACAATGGCCTGTGGGCTTTATTGAAGTAGTGATTGGACAACAGTTATACACATTGGTAAAAGGAGGAAACCACTTGCCTTTATTGTAGATACAAGAACAGTTGATCGGATGTGAAATGCAGAAGACATGGTGATTGAGAGTATTAGGAGAGGCCAGTGATTGTGGCTGGGGTGTGAAGTTTTTGGGCGGTGAATGGTTCTGATAGGTTAAGACTCCTCTCTGACAAGAGTGAATGGATGGTAGGGTGGGTGCTCCTCGGATTTGCCTCCGACAGAATATAGATGTTCGAAATGAGTGAACCCCCAAGTACATGTTAGGAAAATGCTTTGGTCGCGGTTTATTGCAGGTTGTTCCCTTGTAATGTCAATCACTTATTGGGAGTTTTTGTGGCGCCAGTTAAGCCTCCCAATTGATAATGTGATCCTTGTTCAGAGTATGCTCAGATAGGGAGGACTTCTGGTCAAGTATGTTGACACATGCTTTATGTTCCTTGATCCTTGTGTTGATAGGCTGCAGCATTTCTCTGATGTAACATCAATGCTAACTTTGTTCTTGATGAGACGGGCGATCTTGTAGCTGAGATGTATTTAGGGAATTGTTACTCGAATTTCTCGTAGTCTTGATGACTAGGCTTGCTGGAGATCCATTGAGTGAGGGGAAATGTGTTCTTTCGATGTTTTGGTTCTTTATTGAGAGCATCAGGTTGACATACGGATTTTATCACGTCTTGTGAGTGTGGCCATGCTTGATTAGTGGATGATTACATAAACTGTATTGTGTGTACTGGTCAGTGTGTGTGTTGGCGTGCGAAAGACCGATATTCTCAGTCCATGCCCAGTAGTTTGCAAGACGACATATGAGAAAGAGAGATGGTGGTTAGTTTCTGTTTCCATGGTCAACCTGATTCTTGGATGCTTGGTGTTGAGATGTTGTAGGAGATGATGGCTATGGTGGTGAAGGTGTCATCAACTTTGTGGAACCAATAACGCTACTGAAAAGGAGCATTAGAGAGTGTTGGTTCTTGGAATGGATGACATGAAAATCTCTGTTATTAGGGAAGATAGTTGTGAACCCATTGGAAGTCCGCGGATCTTGTCATCTGCAGCAATGTAAATCACCCAATGCTCCGTTGATTCGACAGAAAGACAGTAAAGTGTTCTTTAAAATGAAACACATTATTGTCTGTAAAACTGCGCAATTTCTTTGGAGAAGGCGAGCAACTGTTTTTGTTTGTTGTTTTCGGTGTCTCTGTTATCCTTGTCTTTGCTGTTTTGTTTTTATGTATAAATAAATTCATATAACCTATGAAATAAAAACAATGTGTTGCAACGTCTCGCCTACACCATTAGTGTTATCTGAATAAGGGTTTGTGCACGCCCACACTTTTTAATGTCACTATTCAGGTCATTGCAGTTATACGTTTAACGTTCAAGAAACATTCTAGCTTTTTCTTCTAGGGAGACTACTCTTGTCCAATTTCAGTGCCCGCTTCGTGTTCGAATTTTGGATCTAAACTTTGAAATTGACTATTTCCTGTTTTTGTCTTTTGCAAATTAACTCTATGTGATAAATGTGTTGCTTGGTGAATACAAAAATTCATTTCAATACAAAGTAAAAATGGTAAATTGTGTTTTTTTAAAAACACCATAAAATCGTCAAAAATCTCCATTTTCTCTCCACAAGGACTGACATTGTTACAAGAAGGCCTATTTCAGAATTTGGCAAAAGTAAACAAATATAAACACTAACTGAAACTCTATCACCATTTCTTTTGATTATGATTCAGTAATCGTAATTATAATCAAAAGTAAATTATTACACCATTAAATCTAATTTTACTGTAAGAAAATCAAATTTGCTCAGAAACCTCGTTTATCCAGACACATTATCAACATTTTGGCCTTTCGTTTATTAAAACAAATTTTTATACTTTTTTTCATAATACTAATAGACAACAATTGATATATAACTGCCTTAATTTTATTTCATTTCTGTGAACACTTAAATATAATTACTTGATGTGTCTGGATAACTGAAAGCACGAGTGTACCCTATCTAATTAAAACATTAATTATTCAAAATGCTCAATGATGACAAAGTGTCATCATTCAGTTTCCTCAAGTATATACCCACAAGGTTCAATTTCTGTAAAAACATTTTCTATGGACGCACTTTCCCACCTAGGGTGAAAATCGGGGTTTGGCTGCCGGACTATAGTGGGCTAGCGGTGATGACTAGTTTCGTCCATTGCTGGACTCATCAGATGAAGTTAGCAAAGAGTGTGCTATATATACCCTGCTCAGGTAGGTACACCGATGGAGGTGGTATCGGTGGTGTCGGGGGTGTGCCGGTGGTGTGGGTGGTCTGCCGGTGGTATACCGGTGGTATGCAGGTGGTGTGCCGGTGGTGTGCCGGTGGTGTGCCGGTGGTGAACATTTTGCCGACATCACTCACAAACGAGACAAACCCGTATCACACCGCTTCAACCTCCGAGACCACCAAAAGAGCGATCTCCGATACCTCATCATCGCTAAACTCAGACAAGACCCTGAGAAAGAGTTTACCACTAAAGCTCGCAGATCGCTTGAGCTTAAGTGGAGCTCAATACGTTCCAACCACATGGACTCAACGATAAGATAGTTGGTTGAAATATCCCCTTTTTATTTCCTCCATAATATGTATTCATTGTCTTCATCAGTATGATCAAAAATATGTGCTGTAATCATTTCTAACTGCTAAGCCAATACCACCTGATTTTCTTACTGATCTTTTTCTATGCTTTAGATACATAGTGTAACCATCTATACAAAGTTCATCTAGGTTGTCAGTTTCTGTCTCCTGTAAACCAATTGAAGGGGTGCATTCAAGAAGGGCACATGTGCTATGTTATATACACATAACATGTGCCCTTCTTGAATGCACCCCTTCAATTATGTGTTTAGCATTTACCAGGTCTGTAAATTCCTTGTATTCAAGGCGTTTTCTCAAACCACAAACAGTAGATTATTGAAGTATTGTAAATCACACATACGTACAAATTTATACTGTCGAATACTATATATCCCCTGCTTCGCGCAACACGTATTTCAAGATTAATAGTTACTGGTAATTTTTGTTTTAACTTTTTACAGCATTTTCAAAAAACTCAACATATGACATTCCAGTATTCAGCATATACATTTCCCAAAACAAATAAACTTCACATGAACAGGATATGACATGTTGAGCAGAATTTTTTTAAAAAGGCTAATGCTACACTCCATTATTGCTGAGCATTTAGTCGGGATGTAATAGTCCTTTATTTCATTCTCGAAAAGTTTGGAATGGTGGCATTCCTTTGTTAAGTTTGCTTTTAAATATAAGATATTTAATTATCATGAATATGAAATTCAGGGGATCATTGTGTCTGTCTAGTAACTAGTAATGGTATGATAAGTAATGTTCATTGTATTGACTTATTGTAGCATCATCGTATTGGGTATATTTGTAAATTGATTTGCACCACAGTTGCACCTTAAAATCCGACTACAAAAAAAGGATCTAAAAGAACTCTCGGGTTATATTTCAATTTTAGAACATTATTGCCACCACGATTTTCATCAACATCAATTACCTTTATTTGACGACAATGACAACGGCCGCTAAAATATCTGAACCAGGTATTAAATTCATCCCGATAATCAATTCCTTCTGGTGATATTCATTCGGTTTTTTGTTTCTTGGTTGTTTTCTTTCCAATTATTTTGCTTGTGAGTTATGCCCTTTGGATATTTCCATGACTACATTCAAAAGCATTGATAATAAATCACTTTCATTTTAAGTTTCTTGTTCTTGTTCTTGTTCTTCGCCTGAACAAATATAAGGCATTTCAATCAGCTCAGTTAGGAAATTCAATCAGTTCACGGTCGTATGTTTTAGTAATATTTTAATTCAATAAAACACTAGTTACTAGGTCTTAGTGCATGCCGAAAGTTAATCTATAAAAATAATAATATGTTTACAATAAAATTAATGCAAGGTGTTTTAAGTAAAATTGGTTCATGGGAATACCCTTCCTGATAAAGTAGCTGTGGCAGGAATATGTTTATGGGTACTGTTTATATTAAGACTATAATCAGTGCAATTTGAAAATATTATCAGATCGTTTAGAATGGTTATCAAAGTTGCTCAAAAGAATGTTTAATGACGTTATAAATCATCAAATGTTTTTGCATAATTGAAGCTAGATCGCAGAAAATTGATACAACCACAACCGAATAATTTCAATAAAGCTGATACGAAAAGAATTTAACAAAGGTTTATCAATAAAACGTCGCAAAAAGGAATGCAACTGAGAACTCACTTGATATTGAGTGAACATGTAAGCAATGTGCGTGTTAGTATAGAACAGTTGTCATAAATGTTAATGGTGCACATGATTTAGCTCAAATGAAATCTTACATGGTCAGATACTCGTATCTGAATATACTGAATATCATCCTGCTCAATCAGTGTATTTATAGCCGTCTCGCAACTCAACAATACCCTGTCCTCCTAAAGGCCAAAAACTGTTGTCTTGGCTATAAAATGGCCCGCCAATGAAAGAACTCCCTTTCGATAATAAAAGGCAGAAATCGGATGGAACAGGGTGGAGATGAATAGGTGCTTATATTTCTAATGTTCTTCAGGAGGTTCCGTACCAATTTAAAACATCTCAAGAAATTGCTAATATTTCACTGTATACATAACAAACATATGCTCAATCCATTTCTGTTATAAAAAATAGGGGTAACCGTGCTCCTTTTTTAAATATGAGCTCTCAATGTAGGTTGGTGTGCGCCAATTTATTGTTTACATTTTTCACTGTCATTTCACACTATCATGATGATAAAACAACAAACATATTGAATAATTATGGCCTTATTTTAATAAAAGGGTTATGGTCACACGTCCATTCAAGACGAAAATGCAATTTTTTGTTATCTTGTAGCTTTTTACCAAAAATTGAATTTTTACAAATTGTTATTGTTTTCAGTTAAACATTAATATTTATGTCAATTAATCTCAAGATTTGCTTGAAAAAATAACTGTTTGATAGAAAAACAATTTAAAAACAAAATTAACCCAACAAAATCATATGTATCCAGGCTAACTTGAATAATAATTTGGAAAAAAACCCTTGATAAACTGTATTTTTTCGGTTGCAAGGGAGATAACTCTTACTCAATATGCACGACCGTTTCCCCTTACATTAGATTAAAGGGCAAAATAACAAAATGTATCTCTTTAGTCTAAAACAAATACTATATTTCACAATTATAATCAAATGATTGTATTATCATATTTCCAAACAGTTATTTAAATGTCTAATGTGCATAACGAACACTGTTTCTGAAAGTGTATACTAAGGCTATAAGGCTATGTGGCTACAAGACCTTTCTGAAGTGCGAGTTTGAAAAGCTGTGAATTGATTTAATTGACATTTACCACTTTATTAAATGTGTTCTGTCTTACTTACAGCTCCTATTAGGGCGCGTTGATTGAGGCTCGGATACCACTCAGATTCGCCCGAATTGCATCAATGCCAGCGAATGTGACTGTGACGTCATATATTCAAACCACATGTGGTAGTTGCTAAATATGTATCATCAGGAAATATGTTTTGTATTGAGAAATTATTTACCGTTTGTAAAATAATGTAATATTAATATAAATGGACATGATGAATTATTCACCACGTGTGTATGGAAACCAAGAATCGGTTTGACTAAACGTTTAAACCATTGACCCATCCCCGAATATTAGGTGAAATTCTGGGATTGGTATACGCAACTAAAACTGGTTTCTGCGATAAATATACAAACAATGTGGTATACACAATGTACGTAGATTGAAAACAAATTAAGTATTTTACAGTTAAAGTTTTCTTTGCTGAATTTGACTTTATACGGCTAATTGTTTATTTTACAGTTGATTACGATATATTTGACGAATACATATTTTCAGTTTTAAAATCTCAGAACAGCCTTCAGCTCTTCACGTTTGGGTAATATATTTTCATGGTGTTTTCTTTATCGGGGACCATGTTGATGTAATGTTCAGTATGTCCAGGTTTTGATCTAAAAAAAATTATTTATTTTTTTGTTTAGTGTGATTTTTCAAATGTATTGATAAACATATTAATCATGAATATATCCAAATCATGCGATCATTGTTTATACACATAATTTTGTCAGGGAAATTAGTAACGCATGAATTGTAATTTAAAACACATGAAAGTATAAACAATTTGAACTTCATAACGTTGACACAACTTAGTAAAAGGGTTATCTCTTCTGACGTCCCAAAGTTTATAATCTAGCAATGTTGAACTGTTTCCTACCCTCTAGAATTTAGTTCTATTTGTTATTGCTCCCTGGTGTATAACGGATTCATTTAGGTCGTCTGGATGTTTTTATTATGGGACGAAATGTGTCAACGTGATAAAAAAAACAACAACAAAGCAGTAAAAACACGCCCTTATAGTAACGTGTCTCTCCTCACAAATACGCATTTATTTCTGCTGTGCTTTCGTTCACTTATTAGTTCCCCAATGCATTCTTATCTGTATTCATTATCTGTATCTGTACCCTTTTTAACAAATAGAGCCACCGGTCTTTAAACTAGATACATTTTCTAGGAAAAAATTATCACACTAAATGTACAATTTAGAATCCCAATTGCAAATAAAATTTCAGTTCTCTAGAGTCATTGATTCTGGACTACTACAAAAAAGGGGTGATATTATTTACATCAAATCCTTGTTACTTTTTGTTGGATACTATCTGGCTCGCCAATCGATTTATTCCTTCGTTTAATAAGTCACATCAATAGTCACTGCATAATAACCTCTTTTCTTCCAGGACATTGACATGAAATATTGAAATCTTTACATGAGAACCGTGAGTGCATTTTTGTACTTAAGTTACTTTTACAATTTGGAATTTGCAGTTTCTAAATTTTAATCAGGAGAGGTTCAAGATAAACAAATTCAGTTAAAATTTAAGTTTAAGTACTAATTGAATGGTAGTGACTCAAGAAATGTGTAACCCAAATCTGTCAAGACGTTTAACTTGTTTCAGCTTTCGGGAGATTTTAGTTCCAACAAGTAATTGGCTCCTTTTGCATTTAATATCATCAGAATGTTTATTAAACCCCCCCCCCCCCTCCCCCCAATCGCCATTGCAAGGAGGTTGTTATGTATGTTCTTGAGACCGAAGAGGTATATGTATCTTGTCCAAATGTGATTATTAGCTGTAGATTGAATATAGTTTTCTGCCAGATGTTCGATAATGGACTAGCCGGGACAACATACTATAGCTGTGGAATTCATTTAAAGACGCTTTAGCACGTCGTTGTTACTGAAATAAAGTGCTCTTACAAAAAAAGTAAATAAGTTTTACCAATTGCTAAATAATACTTCTCAATCAATAAAAAGAGTTACAAAACTCAAGTCATTGGTTCGGTTAAGCCGTGAGAGTCTGTTTCCCATCGAGCATTCTTTTTTATGGTGTTCACATTAAATGGCCGCTCGAAGGTAGTTCCATTAATGTGATTGATGTAGCAATACCTTAACACACAATAGTAGAGTTTAAAATATGCTATGGTGATGTAATCGTCAATCAGTTTGCTGTCTGAATTTTCCCAATTACATGAGACCTACAAATCGACGTCACATACAAAATTGTTGCACAACACGTTGCATCGGGTTTTTTTTCAAATACGGATTACTGTTTACTATGGATACGGCTTATGGAGTCATGTAATGAAATGGTTTACCTCCTAGCGTTATAACATATTGGACAAATTTGAGAACAAATACTATGCAATAAACTTGCTACAGCGCCTTTAATGTTCTTGTCAGGGGACAAGGACAAGAATCTGTACTTTTGCATATTGTGTGATCCCAACAGAACAATTTTGGTTTAATTAAATATAGTTTATTTTACCGACATATTAGTTGACATAAAGGTTGAAGTACATACATGTACATGCTTTAAAACAATCATTGAAATCTAATGAAGAACGATTTTATATATGTAGATGTATACATTGATTACATTGAAAAAATATGTATTGAATGATAATCTAACTTTAGTAATAAAATTACAAAGTCAATCTTGTTACAACCATCATAAAAAGAGGGATTTATCAATACCAAAGTTTGCCTTGACATCATTCCACAAGTTGCAAGACCATTAAGAACATACTCAGAGCCAATGGCAGAGACACAATCACTGCCATAAACAACCAAAGATGATGTATCTACCACATGTACCACTCAGCAAGACATGTAATCTAACACTTGGTACAACTTCATAATTTTACACATTTATATATATATATAGCACTCAACATAAAAGACATTTGATATAGCATTTGGTAGCACTTTAAACAAGAGTGCCCTGAGAGCACATGAACCCCCGGTTTCCTTATCCTCCAAATTAGCAGTTTAAATGTAAGGGTAAGTTAAAGGGGCAGTAGCACGTTTTTTGCAAATTTTATTTTTGCAAATTTCCCATTTATAATGATAGTTTATATCATTCATATTTACTTTAGAGGGTAAAACATCTTATTACACAAACAAATTAACCGCAGTGGTAATAACGATGTTGTGTATAAAGCAAAATTTGCATGGCGGCCATTTTATTGTGAACACAATTAATTATTTCTAATGACAAAAAACGTTTCCCATGGCTTAACGGAACCATGTACACTCATATTTTAGCTTGATTTTCTGAAGAGGGAAGGGTGTTTTACTGTTGGTGACATTATTTTTCATTTACATTTCATCGACTTATTTCACCAGAAAAACGTGCTACTGCCCCTTTAATGACATATTAAAAATAAATAAGCATGTCAAATATCGAGGATCGTTCACCAATCAGTCAAATATTATGGCCATGGTTAATTTCTCATGAAAGGGGTCCTACCTCAAGGTCAAGGTCACAAGGTCAAAGGTTATAACCTCAGTGTTAGACATTGGAAACATAACATTTTTAAATGCTGACGAATTAAAAGTTACTGCCAGTCTGAAATTGGAAAGCCGACCGCTGTAAGTCAAGGGCAATAACTCTGAAAATATTAATCCGATCGATCAAAACAACACATACGTATCACAGATGTATATCCAAAGCATGTGTAAAGTTTCAGAAAGATTGGTCAAAACTGTGGGAGGAGTTGATCAGAACGCAAGTACCGTTTTCGAGTCAAGGATGGACAGACGGGCTGGGCCATGACATAACCCCCTTCGGTTTCACCCAGCGGTTAAAAGTAAGAGACCGTAGTCACTGAACATATATACATATTTGATTATAGCACTACACATAAAATACATTTAATACCTTTGCACTTGGTATAAACTTGAATATTGCACTTGCATATACAGATATGCATATACATATACATAAACATATACATATACTAACGGACAAAACACAATTTATTTATTGCCGGATAAAATCGAGTTTGAATGTCTGTGATGAGAATATCTCTTTACGAGATATACACAATTTTATCCGTGAGAGTATGATACTGAGTATTTTATATTTGTTCAAAAACACATTGGAGCTGAAATTGCTATTTCACAGGGTTTTATTGACAAAATGTCTGTGATCAAAGGTAAAATGTTATGAACAATGGAAATGATGTTATACAAGGTGCTGCTGCAATAATGTACTTTACTTTAAATCGATGACGCATCATTGCTGTATGATGCCATATTACAAGCCATATGTCACTCTCCTATCTCGCTCCGGTTTACGATTTTCTTTCCAGAAATATGGAACGATAACATTTAAAAAATTAACTAAAGCTCAAAATTCCAAATTACACCTTATTCCCTCTTAATTTCTATCAAGACATTCAGATGTTGGGGAAATGAGCTTAAACCAAATTACATGACAATTCCACGATTTTATATGAGTACATAAACTGAGCAAAAACGTAAATGTTTTAACAAGGATATAAACAAAAGGGTACCTGACAATGTTGTGCACATGAAGTCACTGACCCACACACAGAATCCACCACATGTAAGAATGAAGTAAGCTGAACTCTGACCAGTTTCAAATTAAATTAAATATAACCAAATTATTTCAATTTTGGTTCATGTCTCAAGTTCATATTAAGTTTAATATAGACAATGATCTTCTTCGTCTTAAACTATGACTATTAATATGTTGTTCATTGTCTGCGAATATTGAAAGGATATAACTATATCTACATTACAAATGTATTGAAAGTACATGCACTGGAAAAAGGGTTGATATATTAATATTCGTAAAAAGATGGACAGCTACACTTCCCATTGGTGTTTGATAATTGAAACATTATTTAAGGAAATGAACGATTGTTTCTATGTTGCAATATGTAAATTTGGAGGTCAGAAAATCTATAAATCTTTAATTTGCTTCATTTTCTTGTACATTTAGAGCAATTACAAGTTTTGAAAAAATCAATGAATATTTGCACGATTTTCTTAGAATTCTAAATGCATAGATGTAATAAGTGTTTTACCTCTGCAATATGAACGCTTTAAGCGAAATATTTATGACAATAGAAAATATAAATACCCTCTTGTGATCTTCGTTCAAATCAATTTGAACATCAACATATGTCCCTGCCTCCCACAATTTCAAGAATATTTACACCGTTTGCTTATAGTGGATAAAGCCAAACGCAATGATGTCCGACGTTTATTGTTACTGCGATGTGTAGGTTCTCCAGCTTTAACCAACAGATTCACGACAGTTTCATGATCAAACATCTTCACTATGACCTCTCGTGATTTCTCATCAACAAAGTCGACTTCAACATTACAAACTGCGCCTGCATTTATCAACAGGTCAACAACTTCTTGGTGTTCGTGTCGTGCGGCTATATACAGTGGAGACATCTCAACATCAGTCTTAACATTTACATTTGCTTTTGCATCCACTAGCAGCTGTACTATTTCAACAAATCCTTGTTCAGACGCAACCATAAGAGGAGTTCCACTAGATTTTGAAATAGCATTGATATCAATTGTTTTCTGCCTGAGGAGCGCTTCTGTGATATCAATATGTCCAAAATCACAAGCGTGATGCAATGCAGTGTTACCAGTATCATCCGTCAAATTGAAACTGATCTCTTGCTGAAATGTTTTTGAT
This sequence comes from Gibbula magus, assembly GCA_936450465.1. NCBI lineage: Eukaryota > Metazoa > Mollusca > Gastropoda > Trochida > Trochidae > Gibbula > Gibbula magus. The sequence goes on along the minus strand of OW388296.1, from coordinate 3,584,298 downwards.
TTCTCAATCAGCGCTATTGCTGCTGCAGAGTTATCATTCATGATTGCGATCATTAAAGGTGTTTGCTTCTCCTGAGTTTGGTGATCCAATTTGGGTTTGTGTTCTAAATGAAGATTAAGGATTGCTTCGTGTCCAGATTTCGCTACTGCACACAGTGAGGTGTGTCCATTCACGTCTACTATATTCTGATCTGCGCCAGCTTTGAATAGCTGTTTTGCGATGTCATAATATCCATATGCTGAGGCTAGATGCAATGCTGTGCCTTCAGATGACTTTGCGTTAATGTCAGCTCCAGCTTTTATCAAGAGAGACACAATTTCTATGTGATCACCAAACGTAGCTAAAAGTAATGGAGTCAAGTTGTCACATGTTAAAGCATTCACATTTGCTTTACTGTTGATGAGAATTTCAACACACTTTTTATTGCCGATTCTACATGCACCATGTAGTGGTGTTGAAAATGCCTCAGGTACACCTTCTACGTGTGCCCCTCGTTTGATCAAAAGATCAACTATGTCATGTGTCTCCAACAGAGACGCCATGTAAAGAGCTGTTGCTCCACTTAGATCTGCATCATTTATGTCTGCCCCATTGTCCAGTAAATAATGTACAAGTTCAATCGTTCCATTTTGTATTGCAAGAGAAAGAATGGGTATTTTGTATGACAAAGGTCCTCTCACCTCAGCACCTGCTTCCAACAAGAGGGTTGCCATGGCATAGTTTCCGGTCAGTAATGCAAAATGAAATGGCGTCCATCCCGTATTTGAGATAACACGGATGTTTGTGTCCTTGCATTTCAATAGACGTTTCATCAAGGAAACATTTGATGAAAGAGCTACTAAATGTTCGATTCTGAAGCCATCAAATATTGGTTGTGTTACATCCATGTTGTTAAGGTCAAGTGTTTCAGGACAACTCAGGACATCAACCAACCTGCATAAATCTATAGACAGGAATCCAGAAACTGCCTTTGCATTACCTGCTTTAAATGCAAATTCAAATGGAGATGGCATGAATACTTTCAGTACTTCATTCAAATATTCAGAATGCTCAGATTTTGGAACAGTTAATATATCTTTACATTTATAAGAACTTATTTCACCAGCTTTTGAAGTAAAAATCATGTTTAATACAACTGGATCATCTTTGTATTTCTCTATCAGCAAATGGAGACATTCCACATTATCATGGTAGCATGCAGAATGAAATGCTGTCAGTCCAACTGAGTTTTCTTTCAGTACATCAACGTCGGTATTCAAAAGTTCCTGAACAATCTGAGGATCATCAAATGAGCATGCAAAAATAAGGGGAGTCCCATCACAAAAGTCATATGTAAAGGTATGATCAATGTATACTTCCCTCTTCATTGTATCTATGCCTTCTACTGATGAAGTACAAACATTAACATCCAAGTCTGGTCTTCCAACCAGCATCTGCACTATGTTAAGATGCCCATACATGACAGCGTAATGCAGAGGTGTCACATCTGCATCATTTGTTGCATTGATGTCACATCCTTCTTCCAAGAAAATACTGAGTGCTTCTGTGTTTCCAGCCGCAGCCGCCCAGTGCAGTGCCGTTTCACCATTAGAGTCCTCCTCAGTGGGGTCAATCAACTGCTTTTCAACAAGATAGAAGCACATTTCAGAGGAACCAACGCTTGCCACATGAGCTAAAACGGATTTGCCATCAAATTTTCTATGCTCTAAATCAGGATGTTGTTCATTCAAAAGACAACGCAGACCTTCTACGTTATTCCATACAATACACCCATAGATACCATCTAATTTCAGATCGTCGCTGATTGGCCATCCTCTTCTGAATATGTCAATATAGATCATGTTTGATTTGGATCTTGCAAACCAATGAAATGCAGACGTTTTGGTCCCTTTAAAAACGTTTAGCTTATCATTATCACCATCTTCAAGGAGTTGATCAAATGATTTTGAAACAAAAGCGTTGTTCCTCCACATATGGTGTTCGAATATCATTGTGTAGCGTTGTTCCTTAATTTCAGAAAGAAATCTGTCTCTGAGGATAGTAACATGTTGTGGCAAATCAACTGTCATCTTTACAGTGTCATCTTCATCAGAATCATGTTCATCTGTATCACTGTCACTGGAATCATTCCTGTCAGTGTCCATCGATTCCTTAACCTGAACATGGCATGCAACATATGATATGTCAGCTCTCCGAAGAATGAATACCGGGTCGTACTTACCGATGATTGATGAAACACATTCATAAAGAAAAGGATGCCTAAATCTAATGACTGTTTTCTTTCGTGCCAGAAATGTTCCTTCCATATAGGTTATGGTTTTATTGAACGATTCTGGATCATCTGATTGGAAAATGGCCAAGTCAATTTCCCCATGACCACTAACCATAATGTTAAACAATTGTTTGACTGATTTTGTCTTATACATGACTGCAGATAGAGTTGCCTTCATGCACTTAACAGGCTTCTGAAAGAATTCTTCTGGGTTTGATTGAGCCTTTTCGTAAGTTTGAAGCATTTTACAACAATGCGGAAACCCATGAGCTGCATGTTTGACATCAAAGTCTTCAACTATGGATTCAATTTGTTCTTCTGAAAGTGTGATACCAGACAAAGATAAGTGATGGCGTAGCATTTGTTTCATAATTTCAGGCATCATATATTTTTCTTCTGAAACATTTAAAACATCTTTTTTCTCGAACAATTGCTTGATGGAATCAAGATATGGCTTAGCCTCCTTGAATACACTTAATCGCGTAGTGAAAATAACTTTGATTCTTTTGCTGTTCAATATTCTTGAAAGTGACTTCAATGATCGCACACATTCATTGAAGGAGTGTTGATCAAGCCCAACAGTACCAAATATATCATCAATTAGAAAAACATATCTCTTAGACATATCTAAACTATTAAAGTCATATGGCAATTGAATTTGTTTTGGTACGAAGTCTTCATTCAGTAACTCGTATAGAACTGCTATGGCCATTTGTGTCTTCCCAGAACCTGGACATCCTGTCAGTGTCAGACAATTACGAGTCTCCAAGTGTTTCACAGCAGCCGCCTGGGCAGGAGTTTGGATGTACGGCTCAGTATAGGTCTCCAGCTTGTCATTATCTGCAACACAAGAACACATTTGTCATCACTTTTCATTTTCATTATTAGTATTTTGGTGCTCAAAAAAACCTGTATCTGAATTGTACTTCATTGAATCCAAAAAAACATCTGGAAATGCTGTAAGCTGTTACAATTTATATTATTAACTGAATCGAGGTTTATTCATTAATTCATTGAAGACGAGAGCAAACAGAAATGTCCTTGTTAATACAAAAACTTTGAAACAATGATCTCTAAACATAGTAACGATCAGTGATTAATACAATTAAAAAATCATGTTATAATGCGTGAGGCTTGATTTATACCTTTTGGAGGCCCATATTTGATTGTCAGATCCCCTTTTATTGTACAGCCTGCTAAAGCTATGACCTCTTTGGAATTGTCGATCATTTGGGTGATTTGTTTGCGTTCAGCTCCTGGTTATTTGCAGGGAAGAAGACATATCAGTATAAATAATATCAAATATAGTCATAAGTGACGATAAAAGGATTCAGCGCATAAATAAATAAAATGTTATGAATGAAGCAATCCTCCTATTGTAATTGCGCATCTTATAAAGAAAGTTGCATGTGTCTAGCATGTCTCTAGGATTATTGAGACGCACATTTCAATGTTGAAAACGGCATATTTCGGACACCTGGAGAAAAGCCCAAATTGTGACGTAACTATAAACTTTTACATGATACAGATCTGAGCTTGAATTGTTGAGCTAATATCGGGGAACAAATTGCAATACATAACATTAACATTTATGTATTTTGGACAGAGTTATGTCCCTTTGAACTTAGAGCCAAAAAACGAACATTTAAAAAAGAACCATATTCAAGGCCAGATAATTCAAGTTCTAGAACGAAATTCAAAATTTTGGCTCGTCACTGCCTTCACCATTTATTCAGCTTTCAGATGAACTATCATACATAGCTGTATGTGTTGCCGTGATTTAGTAGAAGATTTTTAAAGACGCACACCCTCAAAATCGCGAAATTTCAGTACATTTTTATTTTTTTTAAATAGCAAAACAATCTATTGTTATGGCCGAAAATAGGTTTAATATTGTTGCCCACAATTTGGTGATGGTTGTATGAAATAATCTCATTTAATTAAAAAACTATTGAGGTTTGAATTGTGCCCTTTTTTCAACATTTCCAGACTTCAAGTACTTGTTGTCAAAAAAAGTATTGCGAATTAGAGCCCATGTGGAATAACCAATACATATAACACCTCAGCTACATTATGTGCAGATAGCAGCTCTCTAGTGTTTATATCTTCAGAGAAGATCCTCAAAGGTGCATTTGTTCGGGAAATTTTCAAAAATGAAAAAAATATATAAAATGGCTAAACCATGTGACTTCCGAATTCGGAATGATTTTACTTTTTTACTCGTATTGACATTGCACAATTCTTTTAAACAAAAGTTTCAATTCTCTAAGTGCATTTTGAATTTTTTGTTTTGCTATGTTAAAAATTGATATTTATATTCCAACTGGACCTCTAATTAAATGGCTGGGCCGAATGGGCCCAAAAGCTTCGCACCTCTATTCTACACAAGGGCTTTCTGCATGTACAATTTGGATGTATTTAGCTTCAGCCGTTTTGGCTGAATCTTGCTAACAATATTCGTGAAATAATAAAAATAATTTTAAAAAACACGCCAATAACAATATGGATTCAGCAAAATTTGCTGAATCCTTAAATATTAAACTAGGATTGAAGCGTCTTCAAGACTTATGCTTGACCATGACCATGTTCGACTTCAATCCCCCAACCATGTCTCTATCTTCAGTAGTTTTCGAACAAAACATCTCCATAGAAAAGACCTCTCTAAAAATACAAATAATCCAAATTAATGGACACCCATCATGTTGTTTATGCTTAACGGTTACCATTTTCATAATAAGCTGAACATACTTTAGAAAATATCGTGATTTGATTTCCATTTAAGGAAAGGTAATCATCATTTAGATTGCTTGCATAGTTAAGGAGAAATTTTCGTCCGACTTTGAATAATAATAAAATGTCAATAATTATTTATATGACACATGACAAAAGTTATAACAAAAATATAGCCATGGGTTCTGTATCTCATCAGGAATTCATTGATTTATCATCTAAGGTTGAATATCTAAGTTATCTCAAGTAATACATTGTTAACAAGCAAATAATAGGTGTTTAGATTGTGACCCCTGTGATTCACAATTGTCACACATCTACAATTAAGAATCCCTATTGGCCTATATGGATAACAAAAGGTCTTCATGACTTTCGTCTTGCCGACCTAATTAATAATATATGAACACATTTGGTTGGTTGTAATTGCTATTAGAAAATTACAAAGTGTAAGATTATAAGAGTTTTCAAATGTCCAAAAATTTGAAAGACTTAACTTTATCTGAGACCCGTTACACATGCACTCAAAACAAATCTTTTATTTTTAGCAAGCCAGAGTAATTGTTTAAGCACCAACCTTTTTGACTTGATGAAGGATCCTTTTTCTGAAATAGCATTTCTCAATTTGACTGATGGGGGTTAAGAACACCACAGTGCTAAATATCAAATATCAATCAGCTGTATTTCAGTAACGCGTGCAGTATTAACTGTCTAGACCATTTAATTCAGAACCTGGATGATCAGGAAGAAGTTGCTGATCTAGAAATACAAAACAAACTCAAGATACAAATCTGCACTTAGCTTTTTACAGAAAACGAAGATGTCACTTCAAAACATTCAACGTTTACATCTCATAGCAATTTAACCAAGTTCTGAAATGAATGTGAGATGATCAGTGGTTAACTTACAAACTGTCATTAATTCAGTAGCTACTAAAACAATGTAGTTTAGCATATTGGACCTACCCCTCCAAGTCAACATATCTGACCTATAATTAAGCTCAATTCTAAAAGTGTTAATACAAGCATTCTTGTAACTTACAAGTAAAAGGGAGCTTGTCTCCATTGGTTCGTTTTCACTGGGTGTGTCATGCGGAGGTTGTCCAAGAGCACGTGCTTTAGCTGATATACTTCTCTCTGGTAGACAAAGATGAAATTATAAATTACCTGGCTGTTTCGAAAAATACTCTGGAAGCGTCAATGTCTTAGCCATTCGCACTCTCACTGTAAGAAATGTTAGATTATATTCATAGATATTAATTAAACTACATCTGGCCCCGAGGTTATACAACTTTCATGAGTTTGATTTCATGCTCAACTCACGTTTTGTGCTTAAAACTTAACTTAAAACTCAGACTCGGGGTTTGGCGGTTACATGTATATAATGTACTCAACTCAAGTAAGGTCCGACCTATACATATTATAAATGAACTTTCCGTTAAAACCTGAAACTGAAAAAGACACTTTCAGTCGAATGAATGTGAAAAAATAGATGTAAACCACCATGCCATAATGAGTTAAGTGTGTTTATTACCCATATGGTTGAAAATAACCGAGTTAATATGTTTTATATGAGCACAAGTGCACATGTCACGTTTGCCTAGGAACGATTCTTTCACCACGTTTTCCCGTATTATTTTGCCTGTGACGTCATAAACTGATTTTTTCGTGACGTCACTATAGCTTGCCGTCGCAAGGGAAGTGGGCCGTTTCCTGACTATTTTAACGCGAATCAAATGGAATAAAATTGGTAATAAAGAAATTATTACACTCGAAAGTGTGCCATATGACTTTTACGAAACTCGTGCAAATTTATGTATAACCCTCGCTCTCGCTCGGGCAATACAAAAATTCACACTCGTTTCATAAAAGTCATATGACACACTTCCTCGGGTAATAATCTCTATATATCGGCATGAAGGCTATATATAGAAGCAAGGAGATAGGAAATAATGCGCATGCAAAATGCACGTTGTCAATTTAACATTCTTCACTAGCAGACTTGTGAGCAAATGTATTGCCACCAGCCATGTGAAGGATCGTCCAAGGCCAGGCAGACGTAGGAGGACCAACAGAGTGCAACACAGAAGGATCAACAGAGTAGAAGATAATCCTTCATCAAGTGACCTTTAGAAACATCTTTGACTTCCAAACGTGAGTAACAGAACAGTGAGGACAATTTGAAGTCGATCGGAATGAAATCACGATGAGTGATTAAGTCTTCAGCATTAATCTCTTGAGAAAAGATGTTTCGATTGCCCGACGTCAGTAGAATAGGACGTCATGAAGAAAAGTGCATTTGTCAGACTATGAAGGCTTACAACGCCTTTACCCAAGTCCCCTTGCCTGCTGTGAGTCCAGGTTTGAATCCTTAGGAACATGTATGGACATCATTTGACATCGAATCTAAAGAATGGAACCTAATCTCCAGAATCTTGCTGATGTAGAGGCTGTATTGCATCGTATATGTTATTAAATCCCAATGATGCTATTCCCTAATATGTTTCTATCGCTGATAACAACGTGCCACGTCAGAATTTGTTTAATTCAGTACATGTTCATTATAAAAGAAAATGATAACCTCGACAAACTAATTCGATCATATAAGTTGTTGGTTGTACTGAAAAAAATCCCTCAATAACATAACATATTTATACCACAACTTGAGTGTCAAACATGGCACATCAGACATCACTCAGGCTTAAACAAACGTTAGGCAATTTCAGAAGTCAGTGCTGTTTCATCCGAGATTTATTAATAACAATAATAATAAGAAGAAGATAAACATGAATAAAATTATTGTATATTGCCTTCTTCAAGCTCTTCAACACGCCTTAGTAGCTCTTCTATAACCTCAGAAACTTCCTCTTTCATCGGACATTCTGCCATTGTTATTCAATATTTCGGATCGGGTGTTGTGACCGTCACACTTTGTTTCCGGACCATAAGCTGAAATAGGTTGAATATATCTAAAGGAATTTGGTAAACATATGAAGCAGACAGTAAACTGGTGACTTTTGATATCAATTACGTTCTGAAGTTTTCATTTTTAAGAATTGTGTTAACAAGATTAACCGAGGAAGGATTAAAGTTCAGAAAACCAATCAAAAGACTTCTATAATTTATAACGCAATCCCACTCATTGGCTAAGATCACGTTTGTATGAATTCACAACCGTACCGTCTGGTAACCTATCATTACTCTAATATACCTTAACATAACATTGTCTATTTTATTCTGCGCTTCATTATTCTACTCTGCTTAATGTTCTGTCCTGTTCAACACTCGCTTTTTAGCCCATCTCATCTTCTTCTCCAGTTCCAAAAGGTGTAGAGAGCTGAAAAGTTGTGTGCAGACTCCTTGGCCAATAGGGATTCTAAATTGTAGATTTCGTGACCCCATGACCCCATTTGGGGTCACAGGGGTCACATCCTTAAAAACCTATGTTCACCTACTCCAGAACAAATGTAACTAGAAGGCTGTAATATTGTGTGCAGACTCTTTAGCCAATGGGGATTCTAAATTTTAGATTTGGAGACCCTGTGGTGCCTCAAATAAGGGCCTCAAGCCATGACATAAAAATCTATTTCAGTCTTCAGCATTAAACAATATAAATCCTGATGAGCTACATAGCCCATAGCTGTGTTTTTCTTTATACAAGTCCACCTTACTGCGCTCAGCCCAATACACCACGAAGCTCACACTGTGTTATGTTACCTGGTGAAGGGATCAACAGCAAAAATAATCCTTGTGTCTAGACGTTGGGTAAACAGTGTCTCGATTGAAACAGGTTGTTGAAGTGTGTCATATTAATCTTTCTCTCCTGCACTCAAGTAACCTTTAATTCTTTTTATTAAGATCTATATATACAGCTGACTGTAACTGTGATAGATATACGTGCTGGGTGTATTTTATTCCGTAAAATTTGAAGGGGCACATGCTACTTATTTATCCTTAAATAAAAAGGAATTAGGAAATCTTATAATTTGATATATTCTACCTTATTAGCACCTTTGTGTATCTGTTTAACATCACTTCAACCTCACCTATATTCACATTTTGGATACAATTTAAAGATTTGATAAATTCAATAATTTAACTTCTTTAATTTCAATTGTCTACGGTTAGGTGATAAGGAATGGAAACAATTGCATGGCTATAATACCGTTTTTAAAGGGGTAGTAGCACGATTTTTGGCTCAAATAAGTCGATGAAATGTATTTGAAAAATAATGTCACCAATAGTAAAACACCCTTATCTCTTCGGAAAATCAAGTTTAAAAATGAGTGTACATGGTTCGGTAAAGCCATGGGAATCGTTTTTGTAATTCGAACTAATAAAAGGTGTTCACAACGATTAATTGGTTTGTGTAATAAAATGTTTTACCATCCAAAGTATATACAGATTACATAAACTATCATTATAAATGGGAAAATGAAAAAAATGAAATTTGCAAAAAACGTGCTGCAGCCCCTTTAAGCTCGTAAAGGCAATGTTTTGACATGCTGTCTTGTGCCGCTGTCTTCATTCTTCATTAAAATAAATCGTTTGATACAAATGCCATGAGAATCTTATTGACCTTTAGCCTGCTGGACTGTTTTGAGGTTTTTTACAGAGAGCGTCGGATTTGTAAACTTGCAACAACTACGTTACATGGGTATCCTTCATTTAAAGCTTTTCTCTCCTTAGCTATTTGCAAATTTTACATATTTCTGACTAACATTTTTACTAACTTAATATTAGTATAATATATGATTGATTAATGTAATATTTTTGGAATATCAGTTATTTTTACACTTGTATTTGATTATATGACATCTCATAGTAATTTTTAAAATGTACATTTTTAAACTCGAATTAATATGTTAATAATTATTTATGCAGCCCTTTTGTTTAGAATTATTATATATCATTTATACCAGAAAATGATCATGATGATATCTGTTTTTTTCTTGACTTTTCTTGTACATATAAAATGTTGACGTAATTTGTGGATATTGGATATTCTTCAATGAACTATGCATTTACTTCCATGTAAATTGTTTGTAAAATAACGCATAATTCGTAATACAATTTACACAAAAGGTTTAAATATCTATTCACATGACTGTTTTCCAAATACGACTCTAAGACATTGTGTTTCAACGTGAAAAATTCATCGACATCGGGAAACATAACAGTTCCACAGCACTTGCCACTTCGTCATATTCATGAAATGTGCTATGCTGGACACAGATTTGTGAAATCAACAAATCTAAAAATCTAAATCACTTTGTAAATATTCCGTTTAAAACAAAAGTTAGAACACACTTTTGCAATTGTCTGTTGCAGATTTTATGTAAGTATGGTCTTGAAAATTTGAATTCCACAATCAAAGTTTCGGTTCGGATAGCGTTGTCGTAATGTCAATTATGTCACCGAGACGACAAAGTCGCTTCCATTTGCCACAAATTCGAACTGATATATCTATCTATGATTTCGTTTGAAACGGGTATAATTTCTATCAAATTCAAAATGAAAACTTTAAAAATAATGAACATGAATGTTCCGATACTTCTATTCAATGTAACACATGACTTGATTGCTCTGATATCTTATGAAATGTGACAAATCAATAATTAAATACTATGTTGAGGTTTATATATTTTGCAAACCGGCATATGCTTTTTGGCTCATACCATGTTTTCATGATAACGTGAAACAACATCCTTTAAAATAATGTATATTTAAATTTAATGAACAATTACAAGTAGAAAATCATATATCAATTCAAACATTTAAAAAAATCTTTAAACATTACATTACCTTCTGTTGATGAACACCGATCGTCTGTGCGTTGCCAAGTGTAACTACAAGACTAAATCTCGTTGTGTCGACATACTGGTATGGTAGGGGACATGTTGGTGTAACTTTCATTTCTTACCCCTGTCTACTTTAAATAATGATATTTAAGTTAAAGAATAAAACAGTCACCAGTTAAGTTATTCAAACTACTGCCGAAAGGTGTTATTGTATCGTGCCATAATCAAATTCATCTCATTTCTTTAAAATATCGAATTAATCGAAAATAAGTGTGTGATATACTTTCTTTTGCCCGTCAGTTTATCTACATCTACATCAGTGATTATACATACTCTATGTCTGGGCATAAATCTGTACATACATCTACATCAAAATCATCACCTACATCTATATGTCGATTTGCATCTGTATCTACATCTACGTCTACATCTACATCAATTCTTTCTGCATCTACATCAGCTCTTACATGTAGATCTATATCAGCTCGCACATCTTCATTTTCATCAACTCTTATATTTTCATTTTCGTGTAGCTTCACCATAGTAAGTACAATTTGGAGCAGTTATTACAATTTGGAGCACTTTTATTACAATTTGGAGCAGTTTGACAGTAAATTTTACAAAAACTGAATTATTACGAGTTGGAGCAGTTTTTATTACAATTTGCAGTTTGGAGCACAACAAGGATTGAAGTTGAGAGAATCAATCACATGACTTCTATTATTTATAACGCTATCCCACTTAGTGACCGAGATCTCAATCACTTCTTTATGAATTCACAACCGTACCATCTGGAAACTAATCGTCACTAAACTCTGATATACCAATAACATTGTCTATTTTATTCTGCACACCATACTTCTACTCTGCTTAAGATGTTCTCACCTGTTCAACGATCTTTTTTTTCTCTTTACACCAGCCCACCATACTACATACAGCCCCATACACCACGACGCTCACACAGTGCTATGTTCACTGAATACCTATCTTGTGTCAAAGTCTAGCCAATGGGTAAACAGTGTCCTGATTAAAGCGTGTTGTTAAAGTGTGTCATACAAATAACCCGGCCTCTTCTGGACTCAAGTGACTTTATTGAAATCTATATAGAGAGCTGACTGTTACACGCATATGCGATAAAAATATGTGCTAGGTGTATTTTATTCCTTCAAGTGTGTAGAATAGGGGACCTTATGGGCACATTTTCCTTATTTAGCTTTATTTACAAAGGAATTAGGAAATCTTATAAGTTGATATATTCTACCTTATTAGCACGCTTGGTATATTTTAACACCAATCCAACTTTTGAAAACACCTATATTCCTGTTTTGGATACAATTTCATGATTTAATGAATTCAATAACTTACTTGACTTCTTTAATTTCAATTGTCTAAGGTAAGAGATGGAAACAATTGTATGGCTATACAACTTATGGTCGTTAAGTCTTGTACCGCTATCTTCATTCTTCTTTAAAATAAATCGTTTGGTACAAATGCCAAATATTACTCAACCTTTAGCCTGCTGGATTGTTTTCAGGGTTTTTTTTTTACAGAGAGCGTCGGATTTGTACAAGTGTAACAACTACTACAAGGATATCCATTACATAAAGCTTTTCCCTACTTAGTATCTAACAAGAAATTTCTAAAATTAAAATATTTTCTGAATAACGTGTTTCACTATCCTTATATTCCTATAATATATTATGAATTAATGTACTATTTTAGAATATCTGAATAACATAAAATCATACAGGATTTTTGAAATTGTACTACTTTTTCAAACTCGAATTATGTTTAAGGCAATGATATGCTTGATAACAGTATAACGATCGAGACGGAAACGTCGCTATTGTTAATAAAGAAGTTGACCATCCATAAAAATGTGCCTTCTTCATCACACCAACTTCTAGAATGCCTCTCAAACAGTCGAATCATTTTGTCAATAATTATTTATGCAGCCAAATATTTACACAATTTTGTACAGAATTCAATTTACACCAGAAAAGAAATAATAACGATGATGATGATGCTGATATGTATTTTTCTTCCAAACAAAATGACTTTGTAATAAACGGTCTCTATAGTACCTATTTAGTTACGATATAATATGTAACAATGAATGAACAATCAATGAACAATGCATTTACCACCGTGTGAAAAGTTTGTAAACTAACGCATCAATCGTAATAAAATTTACACAAAAGGTTAAAATATCTATTTACTTTTATGTATTCCAAATATGACTCTATGGCATTGCATGTTTATATATGTCAACGTGAAAACGTCATTGACATCGAGTAACATGACAGCTCCCAAGAGCTTGCCACTTTGACATATTCATGAAATACACTACGCTGGTCACAGATGTGTTCAACTCATCAAATCTGATAATCGAAATCACTTTGTAAATGTTCTCTTTAGAAGCAAAGTTAGAACACTGTTTTGAAGTTGTCTGTTCCATATTTTATTTAAATATGGTATTGAACAGTTGAATAATAACATCAAAGTTTCGGCTCGGATGTCAACAATGTCACTTGACGGGATTGAATGGTGCAAAAGTGGTCATGTGACCAACATGTTACGTTTGTCAATAGACTGTAAATTCGCTGATTCAAACACTAGTTATTTAAATGTGTACTTTGAAATGTAATTAGTTGTCCTTCTTGTTAAGTTCATGGATGTTTTAATATGTTTATTCATTTAATTCATATAAGACCAACATATTGAGTGACGAACCAAGACGACACAGTTGCATCCATCTGCAATGATTTCAAACTGAAATATCTAGCGATGATTTCTTTTGAAAACGGTTATAATTTCTATACAATTCAAAATGATAAACTTTAAAATAATGAACATGAATATTTGAGAAATTGTATTTATATAATAATATCATAAAGACGAGATTTTGTAAATTGAAATTTACATTTTTAGCGAGATGGGGTGACTAGTTTCACCGTTGTGTAACTTGATAAGAAAGTCGGTTGATGTCATGTCAAACAATACATGTTGTTTATTGTCGACTTTTATAAAACTTTATTGTTTTAAGTGTCCATAAGTTTAATTTTGATAAGTTTTAACACTCTATGGTCAGATTCACGATAATTTCTAAAAATTAATACATGTCACGACAACAAGTAACAAGTTTTCCATGAGGCTATTTAAACTAAGGACGATAATGACTCTCATGTCGATGACCAGTGAGTTGTACTTCTATATTTAAAAATAGCAATGAACAAACAATGAGCACAGTCAAGTTTCTTTATTTTTAGAAAATGATGTGATTCAGAAAGTGTAAGTTAAATTCCATGTTTATTTTCACGGATTTTAGAAAAAGTAATCGATTGATGTTAACATGAACAAGATTACAGTCAATGTTCAAATTTGTAAATAGGCTAGATTTGGATATTCTGAACATAATGATGTAAACTTTATGCATTTTTCATGCATTTGCTATAGAATTTCAACCATTGAAATCGGATAGGTAACATAATTATCTGGAAGTAAAACACGCACCTGCAGGTAGTATTGTGATTAAAAATACGTTCGAGATTTTTTATTCACCATTTCTCACTAAAATATAATTTTATAGAAATAAAAAGTGCATCCCGCTAAAGTCCATTGATTTCTGATTCGGAAATAACTGCAAACATATTTTCTTAATGAATGATTTAAAATCTTAATGACTCATCTTTCAAGAGATAATGAAGCGTCATGTTTTAAGTTGATTTATAAGTCCGACTCTCTAGATATTTTTAAATATTCAATGATCTGTGATACTTCTATTTAATGTAGCGCATGACTTGATTGCTCTGATACATGTATCTTATGAATGTGACATATCAATAATTTAATACTATGTTGAGGTTTAAAAATGTTACAAACCGGAATATGCCTTTCGGCTCATACCATGTATTCATGATAACGTGAAACAACATGCTTTAAAATAATGTAAATGTTAATATAATGAAAAATTAAAAGCAGATACTTATATATCAATTCAAACATTTTACAAAAAATATTACCTTCTGTTGATGAACACCGATCGTCCGTGCGTTGCCAAGTGTAACTACAAGACTTAATCTCGCTGTGTGTACATACTTAACCAACTAACCGTGTGTGTTCTACAGGGGTACAATCCAGATCCAACTCGATAAATCAAATAGGTGACATAACTAGGACACTCAGATGATAAGCGTCAATATTCGGTTTCAAATATCACGATGACCTCTTTATTCATTTGGGTTACTTTAGTGAAAAATATCAAGCTGTTTCTGGTACGTTTGCTCTTAAATTGTCATTAAGGAATACGTACAGTCCCTGTGACATATTGGAGTGCATTGAAAAATTGCCTGCCAGAACTATTTAACTATGGAAAGCTCCAGACAATATAGTGACATATTGAAACAAACCCGGACACAAACGGGTGGTGTGCAGTAGTGTCCTTTTTAATATTTGCACTAGTGCATGATAAGTATGACCTGTACTTCGTATTTGAAATACATAAGTCATGTTTTGATAAGGAAATACAATAATGTCCTGATTAGTTACACCCCTTGGGAAGTTATTTCTTTTGTTTAAGTTGCAGGTTATATGCCATAACCACCATCTGCGCAGGTTGGTTATCTCATAACCACCATGGTCGGTTATGAGATATTCAACCTACGGAAACAGATGGACTTGGAAATTTTGGAAATTTTATCAAATTAGAAAGAATATTTTGTAAGTAACGAAAGTGGGGTTCGAACCCTGGACCTCTATATTGTCGAGCAACGCCTTTACCAATGTAGCTACCAAGGATCCATGCCGATGAGTGTTCATTCTTTTGTGTCTTGGCTGTATTTATATATTTTCTAGTATTATATATACATATGTATGTATGGGTACCAATTTATGTCTACTTTGTGTATGGAATGAATGATCAAGTTTGAAACCTTCCTTTCTAGTCAGGCATGGGAGTATTGGGAATATTTCACTGATATATTTTGATCATATCGTATAAATCAACAAAATACTACTTTAAAATGCATATATACAATTATTTTTTAAAAAGAGTGTTCCGCGGGAGTGTAAGGCAAATAATGACCCGATTGCCTCTCGTTATGGCAATAAACTCTGCTCGGGCCGACGCCCTCGCGAGTTTATATGCCATAACCGCTCGGCACCGGGTCATTATTTACTACATAATGCATACACTTGTTGCCTTTGAGTCTGAGTGATGAGAACCTTGAATTATGCTTAGATTGTTATGCTCATGCCTGGACGAGAGAAGCCATCCCATGGGTACTTGATACAACACTG
Organism: Gibbula magus; assembly: GCA_936450465.1. Taxonomy (NCBI): domain Eukaryota; kingdom Metazoa; phylum Mollusca; class Gastropoda; order Trochida; family Trochidae; genus Gibbula; species Gibbula magus. The sequence continues at coordinate 3,568,201 of OW388296.1, read as the reverse complement.
AGAAGTTCATCATCCATTCCCACAACACTGAGAAGTTCATCATCCATTCCCCTCACAAGTTTGTGTTCATTGTTTTGATGTCCAGGTGATAATGTATTCTAAAGCGCAATTGTGAAAACACAATTTTGTCCGAAAAGGAGGTGAAACCTTATGTTTGTGTGTGTGTGAGTGACGTGGCTTAAATGGACTTCCGGATTACCTACCTTTGCATAATCTTCTTAAAGATACTCCTGATCGTCTAAACAATTTATTGTGTTGTCTAGAACACAAATCACCATCATCAAGTAGCCATGGGTTGTTTTGACGTATTTTACCATGGAAATTCTCCTCTGAAAAAAGAAAACTTGATTTTGAAAGGTAAGTGTGTTTAATGTTCGTGAACGTGGCTTTGAATATAAATATTCACGTCAAGACCAAGAATCATAGAAATTGAAAGAAACATCAGACATATTATGAATTATTCTGATGCTTTAAAGTGAAGTTGAATGATTTAATAAATTTCGTCATATTTATACACGTTGATGTTTTACCTCATCAACAATTGTTACATAGGACAATATGCTTCTGACAAAATATAATTAGATTCAGATAGTCTTTTTATGGTGTAAATGTTTGTCAGATTTCATATTTCATATACTCGTTGTTCGCTCATCCACTTGTCATCAACATGTAACCATGAACCATCAATCCCATGCACAATGTGCTTTAATATCGGATTAAACTGTTCACAACTACATGAGTTTGAAAAAACTCACCATGCACGTCTCTGTGAACCCCCATTTATGAATACTGCAATATGGTTCGGATTATCCTTGTGTCACATTTAAACATTCTAACATATCTTTTTAACTGTAATTAGAACGTATAAAGCTTTCTACAACGTAATCACTTTTTTTTAGTTCAATACTTTATTTCCGCTTCTCAGTCAGGCGGAATTGTTTATAGTTAGTCAACTATTGTGAAAGTAATTGTCAAAGATTATAGCACCACATAAATGATATTTGTAGCTATGCATCTACTTTATACAAAGCATAAATGCTTTGCCAATCACCATGTTTTTAATATAAACATAAACCTAGTTAGGCATTCCATGTTTATTTTATGTGACAGTAAGGTTTTCAGCCATGACACTTCGCGATGGAGCTCTGAGTGAGCAACGACGCCTCCTAAATGTAAAAGAAGAGTGTAAACAATGGTAGGAAGAGAAGTTCTTACATTTACATTTGGTATGAATGCTGCTCCTGATATCTTCGTAAACAGCGTGGTTGTCGAGTTTGAATCTGGAGGAAATAATAGACACCAAATTAATACTTAAAACCTATGCTGAACGTTATATGTGTCCTTCACGCGGTGTAGTAAACATTGAATATATCTAATTGAAACAGTAATTGTATATGTTTTACTGCATTTGTCTCATTATTGTACTTTCAGATTATAACTCTGTACGAAACTAAACAAACACATTAGAAGAACATCCACAATTAGAAATGAAACGGGACAATTAGTCTACCGGCTGTGTTCTTTGACCTCTTCACACTTAGTTAACTGTGATAGTTAATTTGACGTTCTATTAAAAGGAACTAAATTCACGCCTACACCAATCAAAAAAGATTTACAGGGACTTCAATAGTTCGTAATACCAGTACATTTACCCCGGAGACAAGGGAGAAAAAGAGCCTTAGACAGAACATAACAAGATTTCATTTGGGATAACACTACCTTCAATAGTACACATTCTTGTAGTTTTTCGGACTGGGTCCAGTGCGGGATTCGAACACATACCCTCAGAGTTAGCCAACTTTCGCCAGCACTGACCGTACCAACAGCTTACCACACGACCATTTCGCCTCGTCTTCACATTAAAATGCCTGCACGGAGGTAGTTGTGTGATCTTACTGATACCTAAACACTCATAGTGGAGTTTTAAACATGGTACAATGATGGAATGGTCAACCATCTTGCTGTCTCAACTCTCAAATGCTCATTAGACCTACACATCTACATCTCACACTGAAAAGTTTCACACCACTGTCGCTTTATCCATTGCACCATTTCTGTTTTCTATGGATACGGCTTATCGCGTCTTGTCATGAAATGTTTTACCTATTAACGTACCAATATATTGTACAAAATAATAATTGACACATTTGGGAAAACATAATATACAAAAAAATCGTGCGACAGTGGCTTTACATTGCCGCCTCTAATGATCTAAATAATAGCGATTTAGGCGTAGACACAATTCACCATTGATTAGATAATCACCCCAATGAAATACCCGACATTTTTCAATAGATTACATAACAGAAAGTTAGTTTGGAATACATTTTTTTCAAACAATAATGTTCACTTTAGTGAAATCTATTATGACTAAATAAAAGGGATTGTCTTGTGACCAACATGGCATCAACATACGCTTCACTTAGAATGTCTAGAAGAGACATTTAACTGTAACGTTTGTAAATTATTTGGATATGAGAGATGAGAAAACGAATTCACAAGAAACTTGACAAGATTGTCCGACGACTGTTTCCTTTTTTATGGACCAGAGATGACGATAACTTAAAAGAGGTACATAACATACTCCAAAACTTACACCCAAGTCTACATATACAACAGCATCCCCTACTCTCGTGTCCGTAGAATGTGTACCATAGTATCGGACCACTCTATTTTCGACATACGGCTAAGATAATTAGAAAAGTCATTAAAAGACATAGTTTACCCCAAAGATATAATATCAGATCAAACTCAACCTTTTTTTAACAGGGAAGAATTTTAAAACAACACAACAATATCGAGTTATACATTCGTTTACATATCTATATGTTCACGAGGACGTGCGTCAATTCGTTGAACACGATGTTGATCATTATGAACGTTTGGGACATGGTGGCAACGATACCAGCATACCATCTTTTATTTGATGTTTGTGTGGCATGAAATTTATAAAATGTTGATCTCAAAACAGTAATTGTCATTTCAAATAAGTAAATATACAATTTAAACAATTTCACTAACACATACAGAAAGAGTGTTGATTTATAACTTGACTCCTTAAACTTTCTTTTATTGTGCATAGTATTTTCTATTATTAGTAGCATTATAAAATAACATTATTAACCGTAAAAGTATGATAGTGAGAAGATGCAAAGGAGATTTGAATTTCTCAATTAGTAGTTATTGTGAACAGTCTATTGCTGACATGCGGAATGTACACGGACAACCATTGAACACACGTTGTGCAAAATTTTGCTGTACCTTTATCCAATGCAATAGGCATGTGCCAACATATAATCACTGTACTTTAAGAACGATTGAATTAAAAAGTTACACAACATTTAAGTCATACATACACTAAACGTTTACATCTGTGTGATGATAGTAATAGTATACCAGGGAACGACGTTGTCTATGACAATTTAAGCAAGCAACTCTGAATGAGTTTTCAGAGAGATCAATGTCGTGTCAATGTTAGAGGGGTAAATGAGAGTACTACAATAAAAAGTATTTGATCACTTGCTACTGATGGAAGGCCCAAAATGCGCTGGTCGAGTTATACATGCGTGTGTCAGTTCTCAGTTACCTTACATGAAGTACGGTTTGAAATGCCTCACAGAATTTCAGCCAGTATCCCAGATGGTTCTTTCCAGTCGATGTCACAGGTTGTACTGCAATGCAAAGCCACACTAACAGTCGTGACCTAATTCATTTATCCCAACTCATTAGCCAATACGAATTCGCCAGGAACACAGGCATTAAAATTGTTGATGATCTGTTATTACTCAATGCCATTTGGTAAGTCTTAAAACCATGCCACCACAAGGATAATGTTTGTAGTTGGTTGAATATTAAAGGAATTACTTCAGTTGATAAATGTAACGATAGCGGTTGACCAAGCATAAAGTCAGGTAGCGTATAAGGTCGGTTCATTCGTATACAACCCAAAAAAAGTTTTCAAACTTCAATAATAGGCTGTGGTGTTAACAAACATGAACCCAATGGATCTATAACTCTAGACCACTTAGTTCATTTCGCCATTCCTCTACTTTTCAATGGAGTGGACTTAAGCCTAAGCCGCAAACATGCTTTAATAAGGCTGAAAACTTCTAAATCTTTTCTGATTATGCATTATTGATAATTTTCTATGTTTTTTCAATAATAGTACTTTTTGAGTAAACGTCATTATTTATACACACCGTTGATAACTCACCACGGCCAATTGAGTTCCTCTCAATTAATCACTCGACCAGATATAACACCCACCCTCGCACTCCGCTAGGCGGCCAGGTGACATCATTCCTTCCTCCTTGAGCCTGGACTCAGGAAGCTCTCAAACTCGCGGGAGGGAAGGTGAGAGGGAAATAAAGACCGTGAGTTATCAACGGTGAGTATGATTAATGATGTTTACTCAAAAACGTACTATTTTTTACATACTCTAAATGATAACTCACCGTAGCCAGCATGCCGAGGTAAGAGGTAACTTGCCCAAAGAAAAGTGGGGTTGATGACTATTAAGGAGCAAGGAGGCGTGCTCCTCCCTTTGGGGTCCCAATGAAGCCCAAGCTAGCCGATAACACGTTATGACCTGAAGCTAGAAGGCTCTCCTCAACCTTATGGGTAAACTATATCTCCTCGACCGTTGAGGCGAAAGAAGCTAACCGAGCATAGGGGTCGCCAAATGACGTAACAAAGACAACAACTAAATTAAATTAAAATTTAATTAAATTAAATTAAATTAAAAGTTTGATTCGAAGTTAACTAAAAGCCAGCTGCGGGAAAACATGGACTGATGCCCTGACAACCAGAGGCCCCAAACTCGCCACGCCTACCAGATCTTTGGTAGAAACATCACGTAGGTAATGGTTAGCCGACAGCATACCTGACTTCACATAACAGTCAGAACTGGAGACATAGTACCTCAAACACTCCCCGGTAAATGAGATTCCCCCCCCCCCCCCCCCCCCCCCCCCGAATTGGGAAAACGCGACAACACGACTACATGTGTATTGAGGAGGACCTGGAGAAGGGGTGTCTAAGTTGAACCCTTGGGACGATATCAGACCCATCAGCCGTTGCCGCAGGCGCGTCGTGAAGGCCTCTGCTCAAGAGGTCTTGTCTGGCCCCATCCGTTCTCTCGTGACCAGGCCTTCAACTGAACGGTGTCCAGGAGAACGCCTAGGAAGGTGAGTGACGCTGGATGTCTGACCAGGTTGATCAACCATCCCAAACGTGTGAACAACCGATCATAACGTTCTGTTGATCCTCGAGAACAGACAGGGAGAGGTGCATACCGAACACGTCGTCCAGATTCATCGCGAATTGCGGCTGTGAACTCAGACACTAGGTATGAGGTGCGGAAGCTCAGAAACAAGGAGAAGTATGAACCAAAAATCTCTCTCCAAAACCAGACTAGGGTAGAAAGAGTCTAACTAGGAGTAAAAAAAACTCAAAAACGAGAATATATAAACCTCGGTCAAGGGTAATTTAATCATTATCATACAAAGTTAACAAACTCTGAAAGCTGAAACACGTCCATGTCGGCTCGCGATAGAGGAAGGATTCGTCAGTGTTTTATCTGGTCGAGTGATTAATTAAAAGGAACTCAATTGGCTACGGTGAGTTATCAACTAGAGTACGTAAATAATGATTTACGGTTACCATAAGTAGTGTGCCTATCCACGATGATCTGTCGCTAATCAGAATATTGTTTCTAAAATAGTAACGTATGGGTGTATTTATATCAACTACTTCTTTCTCTTTTTTAAAGATAATTGCAAATAACTCAAATTATTTCCAAACTGAGAGCTCACTCCATATTGAGTGAACATGTAAGCAATGTGCATGTTAGCATAGAACAGTTGTCATAAATTGTATTATTGCATATGATTTAATTTAAAAGAAATCTTATAAGGTCAGATATATACTGAATGTCAACCTGCTCCATCAGTGTATTTATATCCCTCTTTCTACTACACAGTGCCCTGATCTCCTGAGGTCGAAAACTGTCCTTTTGGCTATAAAATGGCCCGCCAACGAAAGAACTCCCTTTCGATAATAAAAGGCAGAACTCGGATTGAACAGGGTGGAGATGAATAGGTACTTATATTCTTATATACTTAAAATGTGCGATTGTTTAGACCTGTACAATTTGAAAAGCTGTGAATTGATTTAATTGACATTTACCACTTTATTAAGGGTTTTCTGTCTTCCTTACAGCTCCTAATAGGGCGCGTTGATTGAGGCTCGGATACCACTCAGATTCGGCCGAATTGCGTCAATGCCAGCGAATGTGACTGTGACGTCATATATTCAAACCACATATGGTAGTTGCTAAATATGTTTCATCAGGAAATATGTTGTGTATTGAGAAATTATTTACCGTTGGTAAAATACTGTAATATTAATATAAATGGACAATTCACCACGCGTGTATGGAAAGCAAGGATCAGTTTGACTAAAAGTTTAAACCATTGACCCATCCCCGAATATTAGGTGAAATTCTGGGAGAATTGGTATACGCAACTAAAACTGGTTTCTGCGATAAATATACAAACAATGTGGTATACACAATGTACGTAGATTGAAAACAAATAAAGTATTTTACAGTTAAAGTTTTCTTTGCTGAAATTGGCTTTATATAGCTAATTATTTATTTTACAGTTGATTACGTAATATTTGACGAATAAATATTTTCAGTTTTAAAATCTCAAAACCGCCATCAGTTTGCTCTTCAGGTTTGGGTATTATTTCATGGACATTTTCTTTATCGGGGACCATGTTGATGTAATGTTCAGTATGTCCAGGTTTTGATCTTAAATGTTTTATTTATTATTTTTTTGTTTAGTGTGTTTTTTCAAATGTATTGATAAACATATCAATCATGAGTATAATGACATAATTTTGTCAGGGAAATAAGTAACGCATAAATTGTAATTTAAAACACATAAAAGTATAAACAATTTGAACTTCATAACGTTGACACAATTTAGTAAAAGGGTTATCTCTTCTGACGTCCCAAAGTTTATAATCTAGCAATGTTGAACTGTTGCCTACCCTTTAGTCCCATTTGTTATTGCTCCCTGGTGTGTAACGGATTCATTTAGGTCGTCTGGGTGTTTTTATTATAGCACGAAATGTGTCAACGTGATAAAAACAAAACAGTAAAAACACGCAATTATAGTAACGTGTCTTTCCTCACAAATACGTATTTATTTCTGCTGTGCTTCCACAACTCACTTTTTAGTTATCCAATGCATGCTTATCTGTATGCGTTCCTATCGGTACTCTTTTTAACAAATAGAGCCATCGGGCTTTAAACAATTACTAGATACATTTTCTAGGAAAATTGTATCACAGGTATAAACATTTCAATCATTTAAGTACTTGAGAAAAGATATAAAAAGGTAATTTAGGTCGTGACCCATATTTGGGGTCAGGGGGTCACCAAATCTACAATTGAAAATCCACATAGGTCATTGAGTCTGTACATAAAATGTCAGTTCTCTAGAGTCATTGGTTCTGGACAAGAAGTCGAAAAAGTTTAAAATTAACATTAAATCGTATTTCTGAAAGAATGTGTTTAAACATGAAATCGTTTGTGTTTCCGTTTCTCTCCAAGTACATTGTATGCACCTATGGCTATTTACAAATACAGATAAAAACCAACTATTATTGTTTTCCTCTTCTCCTCATGTGGGGCAGTAGCACGTTTTTTTGCAAATTTTACTTTTTCAAATTTCCCATTTATTATGATAGTTTATGTCATTAATATTTACTTTAGAGAGTAAAACATCTTATTACACAAACCATTTATCAGAAGTGGTAATAACGGTGTTGCATGTAAAGCAAAATTTGCATGGCAGCCATTTTATTGTGAACATTTTATTATTTCTATTTACAAAAACACTTCCCATGGCTTTATGGAACCATGTACACTCATTTTTAAATTTGATTTTCCGAAGAGGGAAGAGTGTTTTACTATTGGTGACATTATTTTTCAAATACATTTCATTGACTTTTTTGGCGAAAAAACGCGCTATTGCTCCTTTATGCCTGAACGGTTAAACAAATCAAATCATAGGCCCTGACTGTGCAATATTGATGGTCATTTCATATTACATATTGTTTAAAAGAAATCTTATTTGAGATATTGTTTGAAAACATGCAAACATTGAATTTTACCATGTGTTCATTTTATATTCCCTCCCCTGGCTACTACAAAAAGGGGTGATATTATTTACACCAAATCCTTGTTCCTTTTTGTTGGATACGATCTGGCTCACCCATCGATTTATTCCTTCGTATAATAAGTCACATCGATAGTCACTTCATAATAACCTCTGGAAATCTGTACATGCGAACTGTGAGTGCGTTTTTGTAGAAGTTACTTTTAACATTTGGAATTTGGAAATTCTAAAATTTAATCAAGAGAGGTTCAAGATATAAAAAAAAAAAAATTCAGTTTGATTATTTGATTAAATATGTATCAATTTAGCACGATAATCATTGTGTTGCTTTGTCACTGTGTTGCCTGTCAGTATTCTAGCTCTTAGTACCTTCAGTGTCTATCGGATCATTTAGCATTACCTGTTTATCCGTATTGCACAGTGACTTTGTGGTTGGCATGCTAGCCTCTGAAGCCAAAGACCCGGGTTCGAATCCCGGTGGAGGCACCTGAACATTTGCAACAGGAATCTCTTCCTATGTTGTGTCGTAAGGCAAGGAACTTCATCCATATCGCACACAGTCCAGCTAGCTATATAAATGTGTACATGAAATGATGGGTTTTGTGTAGCAAGTACGGCTCCAAAAGTATAAATCCGTCGTAATGACGTACATGCAAACCAATAATGGACATTCTAGCGCTATACAAAACATTATCATTGTTATTCATTGATTGATATTATACTGTCGTTGATTTGTTTGATTTAATAGTGTTTAAGTATCATTTGAGAACACAATTTGTCGCAAATACGTTCAACACACTTATTTTGAATAAAGTGTAATCGTCTATTAGTATGTTATTGAATTAAATCAGATGCAGAAAACAATACTGTTTCAGTTTCATTTCAATTGTGTGTCATAAGTTACCCAATCTAAGCTTGGTACTGAACTGCCGCCCTACTGGATTTTCATTCCGTTTGTTATTGCTCCCTAATGTATCAACAATTCATTTAGGTCGTCTGGTTGGTTTTATGGTGGCGCAAAATGAGAGAATTTAGCAGTAAAAAGATCCCTCCGTTGCCTTAATCACGAGTCTTTCTTTATTATCAACAAGGTGGAAGTAGTGTCCTCCTCACACAACGAAACATCTGCTTCCCACTTCTTGATGTGGACGTCAATGTAAACCCACGTGCAAACGTTATCAACAAAAATCAAACGAAAGTTTAATTCAGATTGTTGAATACAACTGAAACAGTTACATCGCGTCTCCAGAAACCAATTTAACTAAATTTAAAATTTGAAAAATATTTATCCGAAAAACAAGGCAATTTTAAAGTCGTTTGGTATCTCCTTATCTAGGAAAGATAAGTATCATAGGTGAACGTTATTAAAATATCCTGCTGACACAGGTGAAGTTTCGTTGTGAAATGAAGCTCAAGGAACATCTCTTTTAACATTACCCCTATTGCATTGAACCTATATGCAAATAAGCCAACCGATTTAACAGTAACTTACCTCAAAGTAGAGTTTTAAATATGGTACAATAATGGAATGGTCAACCCTCTTGCTGCCGTAACTCTCAAATTCGCATGAGACCTACACATCTACCTCTCGCACTGAAGAGTTCCACACCACTGTCGTTTTATATGTAGTACCGTTTTCTATGGATACGGCTTATCTGGCCGTGTAATGAGATGTTTTACCCTATTACATAACAATATATTGTATAAATTTTAGTAATAAATGGCAAGTTTGAGAAAATAAAAAAATGGAAAAAACGTTCTACAGCGCCTTTAACGTTACAATATATTGTGTCAACTTTAATAATAAATGGCAAATATGAGAAAACATAATATGCCATAAACGTGCTACAGCGCCTTTAACGCGCGTCAGTAAGTACTGGCTATGGATGCTATGAGCGTGCTGGTTCAAATCCCGCTGTAGATTCGGTTCAGTACCTCTCTAATAGATGGTATACAACAATCTTCTCACACTATTTATTTCAGCATGCCTATCAAATCACTATTAGGCTAGCTAAATACATAGTTACAACATTACGCTTTTACTTTTATATCAGTCAAGAAAAGACATCAGACAAAATCAAACCTTTGAACATTTAAAGCAGAATCAAAATTAAATGTTCTCCACAAATCAAAGGTGCAAGGAAAAACAATTTCAAGATCTGCACGGGTCGTATTCAATCAAATATAAATGAAGTTCTTCAAAGTCAGAGGGCAGAAAGCAAATAGACGGGCAATACCAAGTTGGTCTAAATGTCCTTAATATGGTCGGTGACTGCCCTGATTCAGAGTGTTTGCTGAAAGCTCATGAGAAAGACGAACCTGCCGATTGTACTGTTTCGTTCAAGCACTTCATGATCCAAACACTCTTACATTGATTTTACCGTGCAGGGAGATGATTAAGTAAACATGAACTGTAGGCTAATGGCTTCAACCTAGTTTCTAACAGAAAAAGTGGAACATGTTGCTTAATGAGACGTGGTCCATTCAGGAATGTTTAGAACGTGCGCAGCTCTGCTTTAACTCAATGTGCATTTTTATGAATATTACATAATAACTCGTTTTGTATGATACGGCCATTAGACTGATAACGTTAGTTTGCAATACATTATGCATGTGGAGTAACTAAGTTCAATACCCGCAAAAATAAAACCACGATCATGATGTGCAACTAAATAAATAGGGTTTGTATCTACATGGTGTAAAATGACAATGTACTACTGTTTAAGAATATCAATCAAGATTTTATAAAATATCATATATTTTAGACGAAAAGAGTTTGGGTCAGTTTGACGGACTTTATCTTTGTATTTATTTTTTTCAATCATATGTTTATCTTCACCTCTAAGGTCAGTTTGGAGGAACATATTGCCATGTATAACATGTCAGTTAGAGAATAAACAAAATAGTCATTGCCGATCCACTGTTAATCTTCATGTCAACTATCAAGAATCCAAAGTGCATACTGATGAAGAAATTGATACGATTCAAAGTTGGGTCAATACCGATTCTAAAGTGTAGATGTGGCGACCCTGTGTATCGCGAAATATGAGTCACGGGGCTCTTCTCCAGTACCGAAATCTCTAAAAAGTTGAAATATTGTGTACATACATGTTTGGTCAAAGGGGATTCTAATTAATAGATTTGGTGACCCAAACTAAAGATCGCGGGTCATGATCTAAAAAAGAACTATTTTCAGCTTCTTCTCCAGTACGAAAAGCTCTAGAAAGCGGAAATGGGGTGTACAGACTGAGGGACCAAAGGTGATTCTTAATTGTAGATTTTGTGACCCAGTGACCTCAAATGTGGGTAAGAGGAATCATGACCGAATAAACCTATCTTTTTCTCCAGTATGAAAAGCTCCAGAAAGCTGAAATGTTGTGTAAAGACTCCCTCGCCAATGGGGATTCTATATTATAGATTTGGTGAAATTTGTAATGCCTATGCCAAAGGCTCGATTTGTATCTATTACTTATAATATTGATTGTCAACAAAGATTTATATGAAAAATATATGCAAATTAATATTCCTGAAATTGAGAAAAACAATTTCCAAATATAGTTGCGACGATAAACGGATTCAGCGCATAAATGACTCGATTATTTGAAATAAATTCCTAAACGCAATTGTTGCCACTAAAGCAGTGATAATTTGTACCAAGTTGAATTACAAATTAATGATCAATACAGCCGTATATATAAACAAATATTTTAGAATATTCAGTATACTCAAAAAGGAGTATCAGGAGTTATAGTTTCATGTCCCCATTGAAAAATCTCAGCATCTATTTTCAAGTCCAGGTTCTAGGGCAATACCGTCGGGGAAAAACATATTTCGAAACAGGCTTTTGAACTCGATGAAGAGTATTATTAGGACTACCTATAAGCTAAATTGCAGTCGCCTAGACGTTCTAGTGTAATAGAACATTCCGTCTCCATTGAAGTATAGTAGCAGTTATTGGTACCACGTTTTCTACTAGTTAAAATAACCTCTTTCCAGATACAATAAACAAAGGAAAATGAGCTCACCTCAAAGACAGACGGAAGATTATCTCAAAGTTTGCAAATGTTACGATTAAATACGTTTTTCGAAAATGTAGAGTTCATAAAAACACTTTCACGCAATTGGCGACATCAGTGTCATATGAAACGATTACGTAGGATATCACGCAAACAGTGACGTCATTGAACCTGTCAATCAAAAGTTGAGCGGAGTGGAGTGAAGGTCTAAGTCAGTTAGAACCTATGAAGAGAAATCTTAGTGATTAAGATGGGACACAGAGAGGCCCGGTGTCAAAGCTGGTCAAACAGCTACTATTTTATGTGCGCTTCAATCAATATCTGACGGCATGACCTAGGAGGGCAATCATATCGGGGTTTATATTTTGTCATACGGTACTCTAGAGCAAACTATCACTTTGTAATGGTGATGTGACGTCATAAACAATGATATGACGTCACGCTTCGTCTATGGCGTTGCGCTCTAAATGCGGCGACGGCAGGTCGTCAGCCTATGTTTGAAAGTGGATTTTAGCGTATTTTCATTAATTTCGCGACTGCGGTAATAAACAAAATATTATATTCGTGTCTATGTCATACTACGTTTACGAGACTCGTGCCTGAATATCGGTATATCCCTCGCTCTCGCTTGGGAAATACTAATATTCAGACACTCGTGTCGTAAACATGGCTAGTATGACATAGACAATCAGATAATATCCTCTATGTATGTTTATCCCAGATAGCATTCATATGTTGGCCCACAGTTGGCCCACGATCACTGGTTTGGTTGGCCCATGGTTGTCACATTGACGATGGGCCCATTTGGATATGCTCATCGGTTTTACATTGGCCCATCATGTTGGCTCAATGTTGGCCCAATGAAAGAGAATTTACGCACTGAAATGGCCCACAATTGGCCCATCGTGGTGATTTTGTTGGCAATATGTTGGCCCGATGTCATACCTATATTGTTGCACTGCACTGTATACACTACAGTACATACCCTTACTATAATCAGAAGTATACAAACAAGAAAACAATTTAATCAAATAAAACATATTTTTATTAGTTAAGTTATCTTGGTCCCATGATACATGTGTACCATGTATCTTGCATCGGCAACCTCTATTTCATTACTGCCTTTGTCTCAACATTATATATAATTAGTTGTATTTGGTCCTGGCAGGTTCTTGTAGGTTGCTCCTGAAATAATTGAAATAGTTTCAAAGTAAACACTTGTGAAATCAGGGTTAAAACATAAAAGGTATATATATACAACATTAGAACTTTAATATTGTTATCCAATGTTGGGCCAAAAGTGGTTCAACGTTGGACTAATGAATATCACCATTTCAATACTTTTTCTTTCAAATAAAGACAAAATAGACAAATAAATATAGAATTCTGCCAAGTTGTCAACTAATATTATTTCCATACCAAAAGTATATTAAACAAAAATGTTAAATAGTCACAATCAACTCAAAATCAGAAAAAAAACAACGGTATAGTGAACAACAGAAACGTATATAAAATAAATTCTTAAACATTGTTCATGCATTTGAATACAACATTAGTAGATTGTTCCTTAGATATGATAATATGATGTTTTGACCTTGAATTTATACAATCATATGTATCACAGGTAGCAAACATGTACTTTAATACTTACCGAGTTAAGTCCTCCATTCGTGAAATGGTTCTGTCGTCTGCTCTTTGACTGTTGCATAAAGCTATGGGACATAATTATGTCCCACGTGTTGTTTAAACATACGCTTAAAAACATTACTTGAAATTTCCTTTCAAGTAATTATTTTAACTTGCTTCAAATGAAATTTAATAAATGCGAAATGATGGCTTAAAAAATAACTTTATTTACAACGTTGGCCCAACAGTGGGCCAGCGTGGTGAAATATTATGCAAATGAGAGAATTTTTCAAATATTGGCCCATCGTTTGACCGACAATCAAATACAACTATTGGATTACTGTCATTAAGATAACGTAGGCCCATCGTTGTCAAAGCGTTGGCCAACCAACCAAACATATACCAATGTTGGCCCAACAAACCCTTGCTATCTGGGATATAGCTGAGTAACTTCCCTTAGTCCCTGACTTGAACTTCATGTGAACGAACGCTTCATGTATCCCTCCCTATTTATAATTACAAACGATAATCCTAATTGCAGCTAATTATTAGCAAAACCATTCCCTAGAGATTATGTTGCCTCGTATTCGGAAGGGAGAAACATAAGTGCAATGTTTATGTTCATAGTTTCTTAACAAAATTATTTATCATGGTTTTCATCATCTAAAATAAGGCACTCAAAAGTTTGAGTCTGTCATATATATATATACCCGTTTCTTCATGATTTAATTCATGGTTAGAATTGACCCAAAACAGTGTTTTATAAGCATTTGTCTATTAAAGTCAAGTATTTTCCAAAACAAAGGGAGTGTATCTCTGAAAAGACGTTAATTGTTAGTTAGGGAGGACAGTCTGACAACTTTTCCATGTTCCATGATCAAAACTTCCATTTGTGCGCTCAACCAAAGTTTATCCTCTATCTAGTTGTCAGTGGTTCAGTGAAACCCAAACTTGTCACCTTGACATAAATAATCAAGTTTTAAAGAAAATGTATTGTCTCTAGTTTATTCGATGTTAATTCGTTAATTCATATATACTTTCAAGTAAACAAAACACAAAAGAAGCGTCACCTACTTACCAAGATATCGCCGTTCAAAGTGAGCAACATTGGCATGCTATAAGTATCTGATATCTGATATCTCCCGCGGCCGCTTATAGCGGAGCATAACATTCGTTAGCGATGTGACGTCATACACAGGAGATGCTTGCAATGAAATCCTCAGGCGAGATGTTGATAATTCGTTTAAAACATAATCACAACTTTTGACAATGCACGTTTCCGATAGAATGGGTGTTTGTGCTTCTGTAGGGAGTAATTTGGAGCATTTTTCGATGTTTAATCGCTGATTTTAGATTTGTTCTTTTCCCAATCGAGTGGAGTGTTAGGTTATTTTATAGGCTACAGCATGTTTTGAAATGAATATCTGACAAATCAAAAATTAAAAAAACGATCATTTGTTTTATTATAAACGTCATTATTATCTAAACTATTGTTGTGCTTGATTTTGTGTTTGAAGTGGCTTATAGTTTGAGGTCTACTGCGTCAATATTTCTCATGGTGACTTTTTTATTATTGACAATAGAATAATTGCATTATAACTTAGAAAATCATATAATTTGCATCATTGTTACTAGTTAACAGTTTTTAGAAAAAAACATATTCGGGCTATCGTTAAATCTTTAGTCGTGTACATTTACAATCACTTCGATTCAGTGTAATACCACTGACTTAAAATATACATTTATAGATATAGCTAGCATCACATGAGCTTTGCAGAGAAATCATGCTCTCATTCTTCCCAGCATGATATATAAAAGGCATAAATTATTTCCTACATTTACATAAGCTGAGGATATCAGATTTAGAAAACTGCTTTGTGATATGGGATATTTCAAATACTTACCAAGAATTGTACTTAGTCTAGGTAGGCTTTACAGTAAAAGGAGAACATGTATTTATCTTCAATCAGATTCAGATTAGGTATTGTACAAAAAGGAAAAATCTTAAAACATTGTTATATCTAACAGTCTCTAAACTAAGTTTAAATTTACCACGAAACTTAGATTCTCAGGAAAAGAAAGCATCACTTCATCATTACATGTAACAATATTTTCAGAAGAATCTACTGATCCATTTTCCTTACATTTATATTGCAAGTAAGTTTTGGTGGTTAATTGATGTGTTTTCGGAAATAAAATAATGTTTAAATCACATCGATTAAAATATGGAATATTTATCTTTCCCATTTTCAAATGAATGAATTGAAACTATAGAAAATTCATCAACTTATCATGTGTGTTCATTTTAACATCGGTGCAATTCCAAATGTGCAAGAGGGGGCGTGGATTGGTGTGATGTAGGATGTTACATAACAGTCAGAAGGGAGGGTAAGGTTGAACGAGAAGAGAATCATTTGATGTCACACGGTGACACACGATTGATGTTGTGTTAACGAAATAATAGTAAATTGACAGTGTATTGCTAACTATGTGTCAAGTGAGTGAGTGTTATTGTTTAACGACGCTTCGGCAGTATCGCAGCTATTTGCTTGCTATGTGTCAAACATGATCTAAACATGTATTGGTCAAAGCAAACAGCCAATGAAATTTCCAAAATGCAGAAAATCCATATAAGTAAGTAACAGATATGTCCATAATGATTAATGACAACGGATTATCATCGATTGAGAAAGTAACCTAACACGGTGGGTTTTGTGTCTTTTATCTGTCTTAACATTGTTAAGTTGTTTTCATTATGTCCAGTACTTGAGAGTTAAACAATTTCGATAGTTATACATCGTAAGTTTCACTTTCTAGAATCAAAATACTTTGAGATATTATTATACATATGTGCCTTTATTTCAAATGTTATACAATGGAATAGATAAACATTAGAGCACGATTTGTTTTGGTGCTAGCAAGATGGTCCCGAATGTACGTCCGCTTGTTCTTCTTACAAATCTTCGTTATCACAAGACTGAACTTGTTCCAAGCGAGATCTTATTGCTATAATAATAGTCTGATATAACGGGAAATGGTCAGTGATAAACAAACACACGAAGTTTCACTATAGAATTGACACTTCAAAATGACGCAAAGAAAAGACAATGGCGTTAGGTTTACGCTGGGATCCACTCGGCACTATCGGAGATTAAACAATTTCAATTCGTTTATTTCCGTTATCTGTACAGATAATTGGAATAACATACAGTATTGGAGAATGGTACAGGTGTATGTAACAAATGGTGACAACAGGTAGTTGATGGAGGTTAAACTAATTACATTAGAGTGTACTTATTAAACTGTTTCTTAATGAGCTTGCCTTATATAAGTATTTACCTAAATTACATAATATCTTTACACTGTTAATACTTAATAGTTCGATAAGTTTAAATACTGATGGACATTTGTAGTAATATGGTTTGATATACATTATTCTATATTGGATATATGATGGACATTTTAATATGAAATGAAATTCATCTTCAACATCATCTTTACACATCGGACATTTACGATCAACATAATTTATATTATGATACCTGCCAGTTTCTATAATGAGATTATGGGAACTAAGTCGAAATTTTGATAAGTATTTCCTATATAGGTATGGAATAGATTTACATAAATAATACTGAAGACAACATTGATTAATAACATTTTTATACATTACACATTTAGATGAAGAGGTCAATTGGCTAAAAATTAATTGGATAGCCTGATCATTAATTCTTTGTTTAATAACCGGTAAGTAATCTATTGATAATTCCTGCTTTATCCATAATTCTGAGAGACCAATGTTCGACAATATACATTTAACCTGATACGCCCAGTTCTGAACACCACGGAATTCCACGTCGTCATACAAATACTCATAACAGCTCCGTAAAATACTGTTACCAGACACAAGAAGCTTACGCCAGTATTTAATCATATTAAATTGCCTTTTAAATAGAAGTGGGTAACGACCTAATTCTACATAGACCATAGAATTACATGTTGATTTCTTTACCCCTAATAACCTTTTACAGAAGTCCAAATGTAGCCTTTCAATATGTATTGCTTTGCCATACCCCCATACCTCAGACGCATAAGATACAATGCTACCAATATAACAGTCAAAAACAAATAAAAGTGATTCGGGATTAAGAGAAAGGGATCTTATATTATTATAGATTGAAAAAAGAGCTTTTCTACCCTGATCAGACAACTGCATTTGAGCCTTCGAAAATCTGTTATTATAATTAAATACTATGCCTAAATATGTAAAATAATCAACAATCTCTATGACCGTGCCATTATAATACCAACACTCAGACGGATTAACTTTACCCCCTCGTCGGAAGATCATTATCTTAGTTTTAGCAATATTAACTTCAAGTTCCCAACGCTTGGAGTAAGAAGATAACGAATTTAACTGTGTTTGCAACCCATCGACAGAGTCTGAAAATATGACGAGATCATCAGCATACATAAGCAAAAATATATTAAGAGATTTGAACTGGTAGGGAATACATTTATCATTCAGGAAGGACTCTTCAAAATCACTAACATAAAAGGAGAACAAGATTGGTGACATAACCTCTCCCTGCATTAAACCTAAATTATTTCTGAAAAAATGACTATCATACCCGCCGATCCTCACACACGACCGAACATTAAGATACAAAGAATGAATGACCGATAATAACTTCCCTCTGACGCCTAATCTAGCCAACTTATACCATAATTTACACCTATCTATTGAATCAAAAGCACGTTTAAAATCCACAAAAGCACAATACAATCGCTTACCATTATTCAAGGAGTGAGTAATCACCGAATGGAGCGCAAATATAGCATCAATTGTACCGAGATGAGGACGAAAACCAAACTGTGCATCTGAAATTGAATTATTATCTTCGGCCCAATTAAGAAGTCGCTGATTTAAGACCCTTGTGAACAACTTACCAAAACAACTGATAAGACTTATCCCTCTGTAGTTACTAGGATCACTAGCGTTACCTTTTTTGAAAACTGGAATAATAACAGCAGAAGCCCAACTTTTGGGAAAAAAACCAGTGGATAAAACACAATTGAATATATGATGTAACGTGGGTAATAAATGTAGTTCAAATTCAATAAAGTACTCATTTATGACACAATCAAGTCCATGAGATTTATCCCGTTTCAAACAGTTTATTGCTTGCTTTATTTCAGCCAGTGTTATTTCATTGTCAAGTTCAGGCACCACTGTGTTATCCAGGTTGGAGTCATCAGAGGCGGGCTTTCCACTATTATTAGCAATGTTTTCAAAATAATTGTGCATTTCCGAAAGGGTGATGTCAATTTTCTCTTTTTTCCGTTTCGAAAACTTTGCATGGAATTGCTTAGGGTTTGTTTTCCTTAATTGATCAAGTCTATTACCTTCTGATTTTAAATAGCGTCTTTTACATGTCCTTTCTAATGTTTTATACGTCTTCTTCTTCAAAAGTAAATCAGCATGGTTATCATATGTTTTACAAAGATTAAATTTCTTAAGAGCACGAACATAGTCCATGTAACGGGTCTTCAGCGCGTCGTCAAACCACGGCTTGTCGTTGATCCGTGTCGAGGGTCGTGGCATACCTGTAGCTGGGCGAGGACGCACGTGGTTGTCGTTGCTATCACGTGACCCTTGTCGATTGCGTATTTCGAAGAACGGTGACATTGTATCAGTTAGGGTCGATGTGAAGTTATCGATATTCATATCCATGCTCTGTTGTGATTCTATATTTTCTGTATTAAAAGATGATTCCAATCTTTCGATATTAGATAAAAGAGCCGACTTACTCTCCGTTAGGAATTCAGCTCGCCAGCGATGAGTGACAGTGCGATGACCTTGAACTTCGCCGGTGATGTCCATTTCAGATGTAGGTCGGAGCTTTGTTGACATTTCAATATGCAAGGGGGCGTGATGTGTACGACAACCAAAGTTAATTAACGTATAAACAGAAAATGCCGAAGTGCAATCAGTGTAAAATACGTGACGACTTGAGTGTATAATGTTAACAATGACATAAGCCAGATACTCGTTAGGGCACGACTCCTGAGTAACACGTCATGCATCTCGCTAGCAGCTGATTGGCTAATGAATCGTATGCCGACTGTGTTAATTAAGTACGTTTTAAAACGCTTTTAATACTATTTCGAGGTGGATGTGATCAATACTTTTGTGTGTTCATTCTTTACTGTTGTCAGAATTATTTCCGCGAAATGTACCCCCTGCGATAAGGGTTGCTTTAAGGTGTATACACATGAACTCTTAATATCGTTATCACCTTCCCCTCAACACCATTCGCACGTTGTATGTCCAGACGGTGTCTTACTGGGAAGCAGACATTTGTTATTAAAGTAGACATCCGTTGATGCTGGAGGGATGACGGCGTGTGTTGTTTTAACGGATAAACTCTCTGGGTTATACTAAATTCTGAAGTACCTAACGGAATAGGAGCTACAAATATGTTTAAAAATGAACTTACAATTTGTTACAATTTCGTTTAATTTCCAGTTGCGAATTTGACATTAACCTAATGCTTATCATCACAGATTATGCTCATTGTTCCTCAAATGCAGTCGACTAGATAATCCTCATGTGACGCCCTTACTTGTTGTTATAAACATCACAAATGTCTGTTTCCCGGTAATGGACCGCATGTCTTTCCCTCTTGAAAGTGTCATATTAAGGTCTCCCGTGATACTATATAAATAGTGTTTACCCTGGGGATAATTAATTACTTCGTCTACTCGTTTGGCTTCTTGCGAAAGGCACCATGTCGTCCGAGAACCTTTCTCAGTGTTTTACTATTCATTCAATCAATCTTTACTTTTTTATTTTCATACTGAAAGGCCTCAGGCCTGTGGTATATTACATTTATGCATTTGATGGTAGCAACACAGTTTGTCTAAGTGTAAAAGCTTTATCACAAATTTTCTAATTGAATTTTACAAGACGTTTTCATCAATGATATAAACTTAAAAGTCATAAGAAATAAGACGTTTTCACATTTTATTATAAACTCACTTTGGCTCCTACACTTATATATACGTACAGATAAACATATCAAAATTCTAAGTTATACATCACCCGGTCCGTCCTACCGTACCAGACGATTACCAATCCTATTCCTGCCTACGGTTGTGGAACCCCAATTGTCATAATGGGTGAGCGCTTGGACTTCCCCTACTCTTCTGTCTGAAACTTTGTCGTCTGATTATTGGGTCATCTGACTAATGGGGTATGACCCCTATGGTTGAGACGCTATGGTTCAGGCTACGCGGCTCGCCTTGGCGTCCTGGCCATCTGCCCTGGGACAGACAGACAGACAGACAAATATTTAAAGTCTCACCTCTTAGCATTACAAACATTTATACGAAAAACATAGGTTAAGAGCCACACATTGAGGGTAATGGGGGACTAAAACAAAAAAATATACATATGCTACATACCATAAAATGTAAAACATGTTAAAAGGTACCATATATTAAACTTTATATAAAACAAATTTTCAACAACAATAAATACAACATCAGGACTGGGCATTACGGACATAATCATTAAAAGTACTAAACTCTTGACATATTTCCACACTCTTGGATAAAAGCTCTCGTCTATGATCTGTATACTGTGGACAATAAAATAAAACATGGCACTCATCTTCAACAGTGTTAGAACAATTAAAACATACTCTCTCAGCTAAAGGAATATTGCTATAACGTCCCGTTTCAACTCGTATTGGAGCCACCCGGCATCTGAATTGCACCAGCGCCGATCGATATGTGGAAGGGAGAGAACTCTGCAAATACTCCTCTGTACCCTATGTACTCTTATCGAGGTCGATAAAGTCGAAACTTGTTCCCACCTTTTCCGCGCTTGCTGTTTGGATAATCTAGTGTAGCGTTCCACTCAGTAAAATATCTTTGTTCACTTTTTTCTGTAACTTCCGTAGTAATACATTTAACGAAGAAAGTGTTGTCTTCCAGTTACGCTTGTTAGCTAACGCCTTCCTGTTTGCCCACTTAAACACAACCGAGAACAGTCTATCTGGACATCTATCACTTGCAACTTTATAGAAACGGAGGTCGCAGGTTTCCTGTAATACCGTTATCACACAGTTTTGTCCACATAATTCCCCTGTCAATGCAGTCATGTTTTCTAAAATCTATAAAAGCAGCCAACGTTTGCATTCCTATACTTTTCTTTGTTTCCTTTAATGACGTAAGTGTTGAAATGTGTTCCGTCGTTGATCTATTTTGTCTAAAACCATTCTGTTCATAGCAAAGTAGTCCATTATATTCCACAGTTCAATAAGTCGACTGTTCAGTATTCCGCAATACAGTTTATATGTCGAGCATGCCAATGTCATGCCTCGGTATGATAAGGGATCCGGATTACAAGGCTTAGCAGGATAGGATCATACTCTTGCTAGGGAGTTGGCATCGCATTTCATCTAAAACTGGTGTCGACATTGATGGAGATATGCTGAGTCTACTTCTTTATGCTGACGACGTTGCTTTGATAGCCCCGGATGAGGTTTCTTTACAGAGAATGTTAGATGTTGTGTCAGACTGGTGCTCCAGGTGGCGTATGTTAGTTAATATTACAAAAACTAAAGTTGTTCACTACCGTCCATGTTCTATTACTAGGTCCACTTTTGCTTTTCATATAGGGGGTAATGTTTTGGATTACAGTTCTGCTTATTAATATCTTGGCATTTGGATACATGAAAATCTTAATCTAAATTTCACAGCCAAGGAGATTGCAAAGTCAGCAAATCGTGCTCTCCGTGTAATATTTTGTAAATTTAGATCCGTAGGGGGCATGGCTTTTAATGTATATAATACACTTTACAATAACTTAGTTCAACCTATTTTGTCTTATGGTGCTGCAATTTGGGGTACTAAGCAGTTTAGTTGCATTAATGCAGTCCAAAATCGTGCCTGCAGATTATTTCTCGGGGTCGGGTGTAAAACTCCTAATTTAGCTGTAAGAGGGGAGATGGGTTGGAGCAGTCCTTTTTGTAAGCAAAAGATAGAAATACTTAGATTTTGGTATAAATTGAATGGTATAGCTGATTCTAGATTTTCAAATGTCATAATGGAGTGGTCTCGAAAGTTTGGCAGGTCATGGGTCAACTCGGTTCACAGTTTGTTATCAAATTTGCAGCTTCCAGTTCGTGATATCTTTAATTTGACAGGGCTTGATGTCAAATTGTCGTGTGAGTGGATTCAAGCTCTTGATGAACAGGAATGGTTCAATGAATTATGGAACGATCGTGGTCAACAAAATGGTAATAAACTGCGGACATACAGGCTTTTCAAGGATTCTTTGTCGGCTGAACCATATGTCAAGCAACTGCTCCCAAGATCCCACCGAAGTGCCTTGGCCAAGCTGCGTTGCAGTTCTCTCCCTTTAGAAATTGAACGCGGAAGATTCACTCGCCCTGTAACGCCTCTCGATCATCGTATTTGCAAGTTTTGTGACTCTCAATCAGTGGAGGACGAGCTTCATTTTCTGAACATTTTCTGGATTTACGGTACAGTTTCTTCACGGATATTAACCAATTTGACCCGGGTTTCTCACTGTTGTCTACCGACCAACAAGCCTTATTTATGTTGAAAGACACAGCGATGGTCAAATCTCTTGCCGCACTAGTTTTTCGAATGTATAGGAGGAGAGTATTATTTAATCCATAGGGGGAAATCAAGTGGGGGTGGGGTTTACAGTTAAACAATAGGTGAGTGTGTGAATAACAATTTGGGTGGGGAGGGGTGGGATTGGAAGGGATACGGGGTTTGTAACTTAAAGTTTTGTACATTGTGTGTACTTTTACATTTTTACATGTATTTTAGAACAAAAAGTTATATGTGTCTCATAGGCCTAATAGCCGGGTGCTATATAATACTGTTTTAATATGCGTCCCTTACCACCAGATCGAAGTTGCTGAAGAACATAAGTGCAGAACAGCTTTTACCGTTGGACCACTCGGTTTCTTTGAGTATAATCGTCTACCGTTTGGACTTGTCAACGCACCTGCTACTTATCAACGGCACATGGAAGACATGCTTGGAGAACTACATCTGGAAACCTGTATGATATACCTAGATGACCTGATAGTCTTCTCAAGTACCTTCGAGGATCACCTAGTACGACTTGAACGGATACTGCTTCGACTTAGAGAATATGGGATCAAGCTCAACCCAAAGAAGTGTGAATATTTCAAGGAAAAGGTCAAGTTCATAGGTCACATCGTCTCAGCTGAGGGAATAGAGGCAGACCCAGTAAAGACAGAACAGATTGTTAACTGGCCTACTCCTCAGAGTGCTGAAGAACTCCGTCGTTTCCTGGGCTTTGCGGCATACTACCGGAAGTTTGTAAAGAATTTCTCCCAGATCGCCAGACCTCTCAGTGACCTTCTACCTCCAACTGTCAAGAAGAAAACACTTAAAGGGAAGAAACCAGAGCCACGACTTCCTTGGCAGTGGGGACCAAGACAACAGACAGCTTTTGACACCTTGAAGGATTGTCTCACTTCGCCACCAATTCTCGGATATCCAGATTATGGCAAGCCGTTTGAATTACACACAGATGCTAGTGGCTCAGGACTCGGAGCAGTACTCTATCAAGAACAGGAAGGAGTCAAGCATGTTGTAGCTTACGCTAGTAGAGGATTGAACAAAGCAGAGAGGAATTATCCAGCTCATAAATTGGAATTTCTTGCACTGAAGTGGGCAGTGACCGAGAAGTTTTACGACTACCTCTATAGGAACAGCTTCACTGTGTACACGGATAACAACCCTCTCACTTATGTACTCACATCTGCCAAGCTCGATGCCACCGGACATCGTTGGTTAGCTGCACTCTCATCATTTAACTTCAACATCAAGTACAAGCAAGGTAAAATCAACACTGATGCAGACGCCCTTTCAAGACTTCCGCTTAAAACCGAGGAACAAAGTGAAATTGATCTTGACATCATCAAGAGCATCTGTACCAGCTGCCAAGTATCTAACTATGTTGAGAGCTTATCCTTCAGTGCTGAAGTAATCGACGATGACAGGAACAACAATGACATCTCTAGCTTTTCAACAAGAGATTGGCGTAAGGCTCAGTATAGAGATCCAGACATACGAGCTACTGTCATTGGCATCAGACAGAACAGAAGAGCAGATGTACCTACTACCCTCCAGCGTGAGTTTGATCGACTGCAGCTAGTACAAGGAGTACTATATCGATGTACGAGTGCTAACGGGGAGGAGAAACAACAACTAGTTCTACCAGTAGAATACAGAGACAAGGCTTTAATAGGACTTCATGATGATGTCGGCCATCTTGGAAGGGAAAGAACGCTATCACTCTGTAGAGACCGATTCTACTGTCCAGGAATGTCCCGTGATGTTGATCTATGGATCAAGAAATGCGACAGATGTATCAGGAGGAAGATACCTGCTAATTCCAGAGCTCCTCTCTGCAACATTGTCACCAGCCAGCCATTGGAACTTGTTTGCATTGACTTTCTTACCTTGGAAACTTCAAAAGGCGGTTACCAGAACATCTTGGTACTCACAGACCACTTTACCCGCTATGCTCAAGCCTATCCGACCAAGAACCAAACAGCACATACCACAGCAGAGGTACTGTTTAACAACTTTTTTGTGCACTATGGATTTCCACAGAGAATTCACTCGGATCAGGGCGCAAACTTTGAGAGCAAGGTCATCAAGGAACTCTGCCAAGTTGCTGGAATCCAGAAATCACGGACAACTCCGTACCACCCTCAAGGCAATGGAATGACCGAGCGCTTTAACAGAACACTGTTGGATATGCCGGGAACCTTAGAACCATCCAAGAAGAAGGATTGGAAATCCCACGTTGGAGCCCTCGTCCATGCCTACAACAGCACTCGTCACGACTCTACAGGAGAAAGCCCATTCTTTCTGATGTTTGGAAGACAGCCTCGACTTCCCATCGACCTTGCTTTTGGAATCGACAGACCACAGGAGAAGAAGTCACTGACCTGCTATATAGACTCGTTGAAGAAGAGATTAGCAGACTCTTACACTTCAGCAGCACAGGCATCGAACAAAGCAAGAGAGCATCAGAAGAAACACTACGACTTTAAGGTACGTGGAGCTACTATTCACCCAGGAGATCGTGTTCTCGTAAAAATTGTGGCATTTGAGGGAAAGCACAAGATCGCTGATAGATGGGAAGAAGACACTTATATTGCTCAGAACCAACCGAACACTGGCATACCCGTCTACGTTGTGCAAAAAGAGAATTGTGATGGTAAGAAGAGGACTCTCCACAGGAATCTCTTACTACCCATTGGATCCCTCATCCCTGAGGAACAGAGACCACAACCAGTACCAGCAACACGACCAGTACCACAACCAAGACAAAGGCGAAAACGGCAGGAACAAGACATTATCACTAGCACCCCAGAAGAGCCAAACTTGACTGACCAGGATAGTGATGATGGTGATGCAGATGCCATTCTGCTTGTGACCAGAGACGCCCCTGCTGAGTTCACCCAAGCTTCAGCCAACGTTGTCGAAGATGATACCGTTGCACCAACTGAAGATGGCACCACTGAAGAGGATGATCAGACCACAGCAAGTGAGATGTCTGATTCTTCTTGTCAGGAGGGAGAAGAGGGTGAGACTCAGGCCAGAGACGTGGAACCTCAGGCACCACCTGAGGAAGAAGAAGAGGATCCTGAAGATGAGGACGATACAACATCAAACCTGCCAGACACTGAGGAGACATCATGTCCAAATCCGCCAGTACCGTCACCGAGAAGATCTCAGCGTGATCGCCGCCAACCGTCTTGGATCACAAGTGGAGAGTTTGCCATGGCCACCCAGACAACATCATCACAGCCTGCAGACTGGGAGAGAAGAGCTAACTACCTGCGATCATTGGCTGCCAATGGTACCCTTAGCACTCTTCCTCCCGATGCCTATCGGGCTATCCTCTCACTTGTTACCAACACTGCACCATGATCTGTGACTAATGATATTTTATTTTTCAGCACTGTATATAAATGTTCACTAATTTTGTGTTTTATATTCTCTTCCAGGAAATGTCGAGACGCCATTTCACGAGGGACGGGAGAATGTGACAGGAAATAAATATTTAGTTTAAGCTAATATATTTATTGTGTTAGTTTTACTTACTTATCTCAATATTCGTAGTGTATTTTAATATTTATCCATATCATATTATAAATTAGCTTTAACCTAAAGTTAAGGTTTACCATATAAACAAATCCATGTACTAAAAGCACACTTGTTTTAACTAATCAATTAGATTATGTAATGCGCTGCATTGTCCCTTGCTCAGGCCACTCCGGTCTCAGCCCTGGCTATTGTTCTTGGCTGGTCAGCTGCTACGCTTGGCCATGCTTTTCATGTTCTTCTCCTAGCATTTTTATCTTTAAAAGTGGCTACCTGTTTCTATCTGCACAGTTCTGTCACAGTCTTGCACGGGAAAGAATTCACATTGGGATATCCCTTTAGCTCAACTGGTAGAGCGCAGGACTGTCACCCGGAGGTCCCGGGTTCGATTCCCACTGGAGGTGATCTCACAATCACTTCTGTTACATTTTTATGTATGGAATTTTAGCATGTGACACAAAAATAAACTATTTATCTTCTATCTTCTTCTTCTGTATCTTTAAAACACTTAACAGCTTCATCTAAGTCACACTGTTCCTGTTGAGATTTATCTAGCTTCGAAATAATGTCACTCAGTTTGTCCTGGATCTCTCGTGATGATGAGACATTACCTTGGATATGTCTGGTATCATACTTCATACGATATGCATGGTCCACATCATCGTCCTGTATGTTTCCCGAAGTACATGAGTTAAGAGATATACTCCACACAAGTATAGACTGATCCAACTTCAATACAGCTTCCGCATCGACCACACCACTCAGCCCCGCCCCCTCTACGAGTGCGTTGGGGCGAATAACACAAACATCTGTAATTGAATCTAACGCTTCATTGTTATAAAAACAAAAATCGACAACAGGTGTACCTCTTGTACTTACATAGGTAAAATCATTCATACCTGTGCGCCCATTTACAATACACATACTAGCACTAGTTAAACATCACACAACAAGCTACCATGTTATTCACACTAATATCAATAACGTCTCTCTTCAGCAAAAAGTCCACGACTTCAATATGGTCGAGAAGATCTGCACATCGACTGTTAAAATCACCACAAATAAAGCGCATATTATAACGCTGATTATCATAAATCTGTGACAACAAAGTTTCATAATATACAGCTGCATCACCTTCTGATTGTCAACTTCGAACTGGCACCTCCAACTCTACACTCTAACACAAACCGCGTCTGTTTAACCCTATCTCATGAGGGTCAACATCTGTCTAAGCCAATCAGACACAAGTTCAAAGCTCATGCGGGCCCTCTAAGGTCAGTGTCCCCCCGCCGCAATAATCTGCCTACTTGATATTCGGTACCTGATAGAACTTCATAATTACAGAAAGTATCTGTCGTTTATCTGATAATGTTCGGATTGTGTTATTTTTCGCACGTGTGAATCTCTGAAAGCACATCACAGGAGGTACCGTGTCTCAGCGTAAACACTTAACTACCATTGTTTGTGCAAGCTAGCTTGTTCGACCCCAATACTTGAATCGGAAACACATTACACAACGTTAGATAACACTTTCTAGATTGTTTCCGATCCGTGATGTTTTTCTGTTTAACGCCTCCTCTAAAAATGCAGACAAATGATGGCGAATATTATCGGTTATTTCATAACTCTGAATTCTCTAAAACTCTTTCTAAACTTATTTCAAACTACACATGTAGCGTTCTCTTACACTAAATGTCATATATCTATATGTTATCCTAAATACAAATATATCTCTACATAAAACCTCCCCCCTTAAAAATATGAGTCGCCCTCGACGAACTAAGGACCGGAGCATTAATAAAATAACTATACCCCAAGCAGTACAAGGTAACCTCAAAGCAGAACAATGTCCACTTCTACCAAGTCCAAGCAAGGCTTTAATAGTGCCTGGTAATGCAAACACAGAACAATTCCTACATCTGAAAGAGAAAAACATGAAAACATCATTAATATTTAAGTCCAACTCGAAACATCACCGTTATAGTTCATATGTATATACACCTCGTGGTGAGAACAAGATTAAACACAAAGACGCAGGTAGCTAGATAACTCATTGTCTGATTTCAGCACTTCGGCAGTATCATGAGCTTAATAATTGTCTACCTTGACAACAAGAGAAGAATGTAATAAACTCACGTGCAAAAGAAACGTCCTCACATTTTGAAGACAGTATAAAATGAAATATTGATGTCGGAGAAAGTAGATTTTGAATGTATTTGGTAGCCACATGTTTTGTAAAGAAGTATTGACAATTTCATACATCAGAGTATGCAATTTTTATTTTCACATCTGTTCAAATAGACATGGGGTGCTAAATCGTTTTTTAAAGATGTTTTTGGCCCACAATATTTGGTATTTCAGTTTAAAACATTGAAAAAGTAGAAATTGATTACCGTAAAATCCCCATAAAATCCCGAAGAACTAAGTTTCGTGTTTTGTTTTCTTTATGTCTGTCAAAAACCGACTAAGAAGTAATTACAATAATGTTTAGAGACACTAAGTGATTAGACTTTTGAAGAAAAGATAAAATCCTCTCAGTAAAGAGACGGATGAGGTAGAAAGATCCCACAAAGCACCCAATAGACCATGTTCTTTTATTCAATAAAATAGCCACTCAATACACCGACTTATGAAGAAGACGTCTATTGACAACACTAATTATCAAAATATATATAGTATATATACATGTATATATGAATGATGTATACATTATGTATGAAAACGCATCTTAACATTAATGTCAATAAGCCATAAATATATTAATGTTAAATTATCCATATTCATTCTTTTCAAGGTCATAGCATGGACTCAAGTTAGGAAGGTAAACAAAGTGCAACATGGTAAAAAGATGTCCAATAAATCCCAATGACAAGATAACAATTTAGTAAATTACGATAGAGAAGCCTATTTGAAGAAAAAAATAACCACACAAAAGAAACAAGTATGCCTTCACACAGGCATGCGAACACTTTCCTCATATGTTTATGAGATACATTATTACATCCTATGTGTTAACCTATGTGAATAATTATAACTAGCTATGTTTCATATTTGTAGGTATATAATACTATTTTATTTCTATTGGATAGTATGTGTATGTACTTATGTATGTGTCATTATTTTTTTTTAAACCCCCAAGAAAAGGAAAATCAACTCGGTCGCCTTTTACGACCAGACTCTCGACGCCCATCCCTGTGTTCGTCCAGCACCCGTGGGCCTATTCTGACGAGACGAGAGCAGGGTCTCTGATCCCCCGGTACCCACACGGGGCAGTGTAATTACCGAGAAGATCCTACCATACCAGTTCGATGTTGTACCGCCAAGAATATTACATTTGTTTGAATATATATTCAACAACACCCACAAAGTATTATGCTGACGACAAGATTACTCACGTTACAACTCACGTCACGAATAGTATAGTATTATTCAAAATATATTGGATATGCAACACCATTATGTTTAAAGATAAACAATGCTTTCGCTGACATGCCAATTAAACAGCGAAGTTTCCAAACAGCTAACCAGGAAATAGGTTATTCCTGTGGAATCGTCAACTCGCGACCTGCCGCTGCTACCTTTAAATCCATACAATCATAAGATATAGGACATGCTGGAAACGCCGTCTTTTAACCGATAAATTATGCACCATTGACCCAGTGGTCAACGTAATATCCCTCGGACATATAGTCAGCACCGATACAAAGATGTCCGCGCACGACCAAGGTAAAGACACATTTGAATATAAGTCATTACTGCAAATCTGACATTGTCTTGATCTGCGATAGAACAAAGCAATCATAAGGACAATCAGTGCGACAATTAATAGTACGTGCAGTCCCACACTCATATTTACCGTCGTATGAACGGCAGCAAGACTAGCTATCATCACAGAGTACATTGTATGCCCATTGTTCCTCAAATGCAGTCGACTAGATAATCCCCATGCGACGCCCTTACCTGTTGTTATAAACATCATACATGTCTGCTTCCCGGTAATGAACCGTCCCCACATGTCAATACATTTCCATATCGCCAATAGGACCCTTTTTGTCTTCGTTGAGAGGCATTTTAGAAGCTGGTATGATGAATGAGAACAAGTTCTATGGATAGTCAACTTCTTTATTGATATGAGTGCGACGTTTTGATGCAGATACTATCACCGTTATCAAGCAAATGATAAATTAAAATGACAACCAAGAGAATATATACAATTTTGGCAATTATGTTTTTACATTTGGTTAGATTTATGTACATAGTTGTAACAACATTGTTAAGGAGAGAATGAGTATACAATGTACACAAGAAATTAGGTTGATGTACATTGATGTGATGGTGGACAATAGATATACTGAGGAAGCCAGATGAGAAGATTGAGGATTACTGGTGATTGGATTTAATTAGATCATGATAGGCTAGGGGTACATAATAGCATTGATCTCTATTCAAAATAAGACTCAAGCGCTTGATGATGATTGCTTCCAAAATCTTCCTTGATTTGAAGTTACTTCAGTTTAGTTTTAATGAGACAAAAATAAACAATGTCTCTCTCTCTCTCTCTCTCTCTCTCTCTCTCTCTCTCTCTCTCTCTCTCTCTCTCTCTCTCTCTCTCTCTCTCTCTCTCTCTCTCTCTCTCTCTCTCTCTCTCTCTCTCTCTCTCTCTCTCTCTCTCTCTCTCTCTCTCTCTCTCTCTCTCTCTCTCTCTCCTAAGCCAAGCTGCAATCGTGTTTTGAGATATTTCGGAGTCCACGTTGATCTTAAACACGGTAAGAATATTGTATATCTTTCCTCTTGAAAGCAGATGTTCTGTCCAGATATCATGTTAAGGCTCCAGTAGGGTCCAGTCTATTCTTGTCTGAGCGACCTGTCGTTCTGGTAATGGTCGTAATTTTAGGAATTCCATTCTTTCAAACATTAAGTTTGGGTTTTTATATTTCAATATAATAGTCTTCATTAAACTGTCACCACTATATCAATTGTTTCCATTTATAAAAAAAAGGAAATATTTTGAATTTAATTTCTTTGTTTCTTTTTTGTACAGGTGTCCAAGTGGGCACTGAGTGGTATACAACGAGTCTGTAGACATTTTATTTGTTGTTTATATAACTGGACTCCTATATATTCACCTGAAAACCATTGTCAAATAATGGCATATACAAGCGTGATGGGTTTTTTTGGCTGAATGTCAATGAATTATCAATGTTTAAATGCCCATAAAATATCTCTCTTTTGTTGTTCAATTTTATTTTAGAGCTTTCTTATAAATATGGACACCTTCCACAATTGCCTCTGTTATATTTGGAAACCCACGCCCCATGCACCAATATGTCCTCAAGAATTATCTCCCTTGATTGCATTATTTGTAAACAAACACTGGCGCTAGAATAAAGGAAAAGTTGTATAAGAGTTGCAATTGCGTCGTTATTTTGTTTTTAAAGATTTATTCAAAGATAAAAAAAAAGTAAACTGAATGAAAATGTGTCTCCCATAAACATTAACGTAAAATATAACCAACCCGACTCACCTTCTAACCGACTCGTCTTTTGTCTGTTTCTCACTCAATGAAATCAGTCAATTCACTTATTTAATTCTTTATTCTCTATATTTCCACCCAAAGTGGTACCAAAGCACGTTTACAACATATAACAATTTGATAAATATAATATGTGAAGTTTACAGAATATTTTCATTTCAACATTTACAGTGACGATACATTTGGACAACCCTTTCAGTATTGAAAGCTATGTTGTACATAACAAATATATCATTTCATGAATATTCGGAATGGTACGTGAATGTTATGGTATAAACATAGTACTCCTATTAGAAAAACTAAACATGTAAATAGATAATAATAATAATAATAATAATAATAATAATAATAATAATAATAATATAGTTTATTACAGTGTCATGTGTTACATCAATAGAACATTCGTAACGGGGTAAAATACAAACACCAGGCCAAGTCTGTCTGTCTGTCTGTAGAGTTACAATACCTGTTCATTCATGCGTTTTACACAAGCGCCCTGAGAGAAAATCAATTTTATCTGATCTTGAACAGAGGCAGCTTAAACATAACGGATAGGTCGCTAGAATCCACAACGTGTATTTAATGAGGACGTGATTAAGGTATAGTCTAAACGTTATATTTATTTTCTGTTATGGACGTTTTTATGTTTGCATTTCAGTAATATACTTTATCATTCCTTTAACCTTGACGATAGCTCGTGTTACTGTACGACACTTCCTCCATTACACTGTACTCGAGTGACCTACAGGACCGATACTGATCACAGTCATGTTTGACCTGAACTGTAACTACAGAAATGTTTCGTAATGTTGGTAAATATTATTGGTATTGCGTATGTTTTAATATATCATCGTAAATCAATATAGACATATGTATGTTAAAACGTGGCTCCTCAGTGGCCTTGTGCATTTGTTATGAGGTTGCTAGGATACGAGTCAGGCTTCTAAAGCTCGTAACCATTACCATACAAGAAGCATGACGGATATTGTTATAACTAGGTCAGATGAATAGATGGTGCTGTAATTCGTGTCTTACACCATTGGTGGTAAACTATTTCTTAGTGCTGGGTCTCCGTATAAAGAGAAGTATGCAGAGAACATACCAAGGGTTGTCCAGAAGTTTTCTCGACAACAAAACCATCATTCGGACAACAACGTTGGGGATTTTCGCTCTTAAAAATAAATATATATATATATATATATATATATATATATAAGTTTGCCTGTAATGCCTATAATATTTGATACCAAATTTTGAAATCCTATTTAAAATAGTTTCTTAGAAAAGCTGTCCCCTTTGGAGATACCATAAACAGAGTCCAAAAATACGGAACAGGGGCAATAACTCAGGAAAAAAATCACACGGTTCTTATTTTCGAACTCCATCAAGGTATTTATGTCCTAAAGCCACATACTATATTTGGAAATCCTTTCTTAAATAGTTTCTGAGAAAAGCTGTCCCCTTTATCGCGGACGGACGGAAACACAGACGGACGGAATTCAAACCTATATCCCCTTCCACTTCTTGGCGTGGGATAATAATCACTGAACCCCAAGAAAAGCTACTTTTTGTATTCTTTTACGAATAAACAAGACATAACCCTTCAATTTTACAGAATATTACATCAAAATCAATAAGAAACATTCACAATACAATTAATTTGACCAACCAAGTCTTTACATGTCTCTACGAAACTAGTATCTACGAACCTGTTGCCTCTACGAATAATCGATCTCTACGAACCCGAAAATGGTGCTTTTTAACATATTCCTTTCCTCTAATTTTCCTTTGAATGGTAAAGACTCTTCATAATGCGTATGCCTACATTGGATAAATTGGATAAAGCTGGTCTTTTAGAGCCAATTATGTTCAGTGCATTAATTATTTGAAGTAACCTAAATCCACAGTTGTTTAGAATACTTTTAACATTAGAAGAGTACTGATTCAATTTGAACACATTTTCTAAACACAACATTGTCACAGACCTGAACAATTTATTAGAATTATCAAATGTATCACGTATCCAGGAGAATATAAACTACCTGTTCTGTTATCGACTTCGTCATTGTTTTTCTTTTCTTTACAATTGCGTGTCGATCCAACTTGTGTAGTTAAATGTACATTTAATCCTGTGTTAAGAAAAAAACCACCAAAGTCTGCCGACTTCAGGCTATTACGGATTTTCACCCTGTGGACTTCGTACGGTGAGCACCGGCCTTTTCACCCGGCTAACACAGCCAACAATGACACTCGTATTCAGCATAACAAATGAACTTGCTGCTTCATTGAACAATAGCTTTGCACTTAACATTTTCCTTTATGGTCGCCGACAGTGCTGTGTGGGTAATCCGAAGAATGTGCGACGCTCTATTGCAAAGACTCCGGGTCGTACAATTTGGAATTTAATCGCACGTGCGAAACACTTTGTGCGCAAACGAATGCACAGTGTGGTTGAATGTGTGTGCGAAGTCATGTTTGATATTTAGCGGGGTAACTTATAACATATATACAAGTATATATTCTTCAGACGACACTTGCTGTAGATATCATATTAATGATGATCGGGTGCGTCGCATTTCGACGTGCTTGTTTTTGGCAGTTGTAATATGAATTTCTTGTTGTGCCTGCAGGTGTAAAGTAGATCGTTGAGTTTGAATATATATTTTTGTGAGTGTGGCCATGTTAGGTTTGCAGCCTTTGCATATACGAGAAATGTATCATAATCTGTAAACCCAACATGACCACCCTCAACAAACGCAACGATCTAGTTACCATCTGCAGACACAACACCAAATTCCCATTCACACACTCAATACCAAATATTTCAGTAACTTCGTACTTAATCAGAACATAACATGCATGACAATCGACTAAAATCTCCTTGTTATATATAACGCTGAGGTCAAGCTTGAGGGTACATCAACAAAGAGGGTGTCCTCTCTATAACCGAGCTGTGCGAAACTCGTTATAGACAGACAGACAAACAGACGGATATAGTTGATAGCGTCACCAGTTAAATATACATTATAAAAAGCATGATTAGAAGACATAATATATATTCAACAACCAGCCATTTTTTGGCTTATGAGAAACTTAACATGATATAACAGTGTATAACATATTCGTAAATATAGGTATGTAAAATAGCAATAATGCGGGTTTAAAATAGAAACTAGATAAATAAGTAAATACCATGTTTACATTCACAAGTATGCACATGCATGAGCTATTGTTTAATACCGCACGAACAAGGGGTATGTACATGTATTACAAATTTTGAAAGAGTTATCATTCAGATTTAACAATTCAGACTCTATTAACAGCAAACAGGCGAAGACACTTGTTTTTTTAGCTAGTCGATAAGGCCTGAAATGCCGGGGTATTCGCTGGAAGTCAAACATTTTATTTCACAGGTTCGCGGGAAGACGAAAAGCGGCACTCTTTGATAATTATACCCCCGCTACGAAGTATCGGGGGTATATAGCGGTCAGCACGTCCCGTCCGTCCGTGCGTCCGTCCGGTTTTTGTTCCGCTCATAATTCTGAAACCAGACCTGCGTTCAGAAACCCATTGTTCGCGGCGGGCATCCTGCTTATATATATCATTGAGTGTTCGCGAGCGCTCGCGATCATCCCGGTAAATTTCGTGTTACTGAACGCAGGGCTGTTGTTCAAATCTTACGAACTCGATATGTAGAATCACCATGATGTGTACATCTGCATATTGTATGTTTCATACCCTCATTTGCATAATTTATGCAATTTATTTCCGTTTTTCGTCTTTGCCATTCACACCTTTTGTTCCACTCATAACTCAGATCCCAATTGTTCAAATGTCTTCTAACTTGATACATATAATCACCACGATGTGTACATCTGCCTTTTGTATGTTTCATACCCTCATTTGCATAATTTATGCTAATTTTCTCCGTTTTCGACTTAACCATTCATACTTTTTGTTCCGCTCATAATTCTGAAACCACTTGTTCAAATCTTACGAAACTTGATATGTACAATCACTATTATGTGTCACTAAATAATCTATTTTCAAGGTATTAACACCTCATATACATAGCATTCACATTCACATTCACATTCAAGGTCAAAGGTCAAGGTCATGAGTTCTGAAATCACTACAACAATCCTTGTAAACACGACAACATTTTTGTGTTATCAGGCTCTTATTTGGTATATATCAACTATGGAGAAAGACCAAGATTTGAAAAGGTTTTCGCTAAAATCTGTCAAAGGTCAAGGTCACAGCGAGGTCACAACTTAAGCATGCTTTTGTGAATATGCCTTAACTATGAACAGTTTGAGTCATTGCATGATTGTTATGCATAATGAAAAGTGATCATTGATGGTGTGACCTTGTTAGTAAAATTCAAGGTCATGAGATATTGGTTAAGGCCACGTTAATCCTGTGATCCAATTTTGAAATCAGAAATAGGTTTTAAGAACAAACTTGTGAAAAGTGACCCCGGTGAGGACTCAACTTGTTAGTAATAACTCAAATAATGGAAACAAAATTGTTTTAAAAAATCCCGTTTTATTGATGCTGACGAGAAGGCGAAACAGGGAAAGTCAAGACCCTCAGTTTCGGGGCTGTTCTGCGTTTGCGGTGTCCCGCAAACGCTCATCTAGTTATTAAAGATTCAGCTATTTGACCTTTTTTATTTATTATTCCACTGAGGCTAATCGCCGTTTGGAGGGTATTGCTAAGATTTTTCATATTGCGAAATCTTGCGATTTTAACTCATGTTTTGCGATATGCATTGCAATATATTGCAAGACATTAATTACTTAGTTTAGATATTGCTTGATTGAGAGATAATGAAAGTAAAACCCTTGGTTAATAAATCTTGAATAAATCCAGAATACATGATGAATTATTGAAAATAAACCCGTAACCGTAAGTGGATTAAGGAGCAATCTAAAATGCCTTCATGCCACACTAAATACTCTCCAATTTTTTGAAAGTAGAGTAGATAGAAAAAAGCAAGCGCTGAACAAGAGGTTTTGCTGTTAAATTCCCCAGACGTGTCAATTACAGAGCAAAAATTAATTTCAAGTGTCATTATAACTACTTCGTAGCCTGTTTTAGATGAGCAATAGATACACGCGTATCTTATATTAAGGAGAAGGTGAGTGCGAATATATGAAACCATAAGAAGTACATAACAAAAACTAAGATATTAATACCGGTAAACCGGTTATATTGCACACCTTTTTGCTTGTATATTTGATATATTAAGCATGTGGGGGTGAACATGAAAGTCGTGTAGGAAGATATAACCTAAAACAGCACCTTTTGTAATTCGATACACTTTAGAACCAAATAATATATCATACAAAAGTGACCATGAATCCTTAATGTTTCTAATGATAAGGTGGATAAGATTTATGTCAATATGTGTAATATTTAACCTGTGTTTCCTTGTTAAACTAGATTGAATACTGGAAGGACCGACTTCATAGCTGACCACATACTGAGCTAACAAGAGATGGCGAATGCAAGCTTTCAGAGGTAAGTGATGGATGTGTGCATTTTGAAAAGATCATTGCAAAAGATGATCAATGGGCAGATAATTTGAGCCTATTACTGGTCCCACACATTGCTGCCGCTCCGACCATATTTCTACTGTCAATACACATTATTTTAACTTTCTGTTTTGCTATTACTATCTTAGATAATATCTCATTTTTTGTTCTGCTGTTTTGTCTTTTATCCTAGCTCAGTGATGCTAGTTGTGAATACATTTTTACAACCAGCAGCAAGATATAATGATGAATTATTTAGAACAGTTAATTACGGAGAGCTACTATATATATATATAAAGAATTTCAGAACAAGCTCTCAAAACATTAACAAACATTTCTGCAATCTGACTTTCAAATACACATAGTCTGTATTTTTAACCCCAAAGTGAAACCCGAAGTTCTGAAACTCCACCTACAGTTTTTTACCAATCTTTCTGACACTTTACACATGCTTGGGATATACATCGGGTAAAATGCATGAGCTTTCTTGGGACCGATCGGATTAATATTTTAGGAGTTACGGCCATTAACTTAGAGCACTCAGCTTTCCTAATTCAGACTGACAGTACCTGTGTTCTAAAATCAACTCCTCACACAGTTTTTATCAATCTTTCTTAAACTTCACACATGCTTTGGATATACAGGGTCTTTCGAGACCAATCGGGTTCATATTTAGAGAGTAAGAGAGTTAGAGAGTACTCGGCTTTTCTGATTTTTGGTTAAACTTAAAGTTAGCGTGACTCAAACTATTGGTATGTCTTTGAAGTTTGATATGTGTGTTTCCTTTTACATATGACCATTGAACCTGATGTAATCTTTCTTAAATTACCCTTACATGTAAAATGCTTATTTGGAGGATAAGGAACCGTGGGTTCTTCTGCTCCCTCTCAAAACTCAAACTCTTTATTCTCTAGAAACCGCCAACGGCGGTACATGAGATAAACATAATATACATTTTACATAATATACAAGATAGCAGCTTATACTTCATTTTCTAAATACATTAAATATATGATTCAGTAATTTGGAGAGGCTTTTCAGATCTCTAGTGCTGGTGGTTGTTAAAAGTTTTTTAAAAGATGGACATGTTTGGAAATTTTAGATATTTGGCGTTCAGAGATTGTCGGTGTTAGAGAAAAGTTTCACATCTAAATAAGTAGTGAATTTCGTCTCCAACAGCATTAGAATCACAGAGTGGACATTTTTTTCGGTCTTCTCGTGGAATACTCAACCATCGGCCTGTCTCAATAGGTAAATGGTGATTAGCTGTTCTTGATTTCAAAATTGGATAATGTATGCCTTTTGGAAGGAGGAGATATTTTTCGAAACTAGGTTCGGATTTAAAATATTTATAATAACTGCCCTTTGAGCTTATGGCCACTTGGGATCTCCAGTTTTGAAAGAACTGTGATCTGTAAATGTTTTCCACCATTGAGACAAGCCAAGGCGTCGAGCATACCGACGGATTTAAAAATACATAAGACAGGCCACAGTTATCAAGGATATTTTTCACAAAACATAACCATGGGGTTTTACTTGTATTGTCAGAGATATGGTTAATGCAGATATATAATACTGGGAGGGTTTCCATTGTATGTTGTCAGAGGCTAATTTATGCCAATGTGAAATAAATCGTTTATAGATTTTGATGATTAGCGGTTCTCTTCCAAATTCCCCGTAAAGCATAAAATTAGGAGTGCTATTTTTCAAGCCGGAAACCAATTTAAGAAATTTCAAATGTACTCTTTCTATAATTTCTAATTTCTCATAACCCCATATCTCTGAACCATACAAGAGAATCGGAACAATCATAATATCAAATGCATCTAAAAGGCAATCTAGAGGTAAATTAACATTCCTTGATTTCTTGATTAAACAATACATTGCTTTCGTAGCGCTTTCGGTAAGGGCTTAAATTGCTTGTACAAATCTCCCATTTCTATGGAGTTTAATTCCAATATAGTCATATGTATCTACATTGTTTATAGTTTCGGTTCCATATGTAAATTTTATTTTTGAAGATTTCGCGGGGCCGCTTCCAAAAATGACTACTTTTGTTTTAGACAAATTTACTGTAAGTTTCCATTTTTCACAATTATGGAAAAAGACATTTAGAGATTTTTGCAGGTCCTTCGGGTTTTCACTGAACAATACAGCATCATCTGCGTATAACAGTATAATAAAATGAAATAAAATTTCAATATTGTTATTTAGCGATTATATATATTTATATATTTAACAACTATTAAAGAGGTGTTGTTCAAGATCATTTAAGTACATGGAGAATAGAAGAGGCGAGAGATTTTCGCCTTGCCGCACACCTTCGTAACACGGAAACTCATCTGATACGGCATTACCAATAACTATTCTGGATTTAATGTCATGGTACATATTTCTTAGGAGGGTTAAAAATCTCCCATCTATTCCACACTTTGTCAGTTTGTGCCGTAACCCAATTCTCCATACTTTATCAAATGATTTTGTGAAATCTACAAAGACCGTATAGAGTTTCTTTTTAGAGAGCACTCTTGTTCAACTTGCAGCGGATGTTGATGATGTTTTTGAAAATATTTTAAAGGTAGTCTGTTCTTTAGTCAAAGGCCGGCCCTTCCATTTCACACAGATCATCCAGCCTCACATTTACACATTCCAGAGTATCATATTAACGCATTCCACATAACCTAATAGACATATAAAATAGTATTTTATCAACATATTTCACACAACCTCACGTATATATATTGGACAGTAGTTCATCAGCACATTTCACAAAGCCTCACATATTACACGTGTATATCAAGCAGAACTAACACATTTCAGACAACCTCGCAGATATATCACATAGATCTATATTAACACAATTCACATAGCCTCACATGTTCATACCAAATATATCTTTATCAACACATTTCACACACTCTCACATATACAAATCAAATATAGAGGATACTTGACATTCCCCGTCGAATGTCTACCACATCGCCTGAAGTAGAAATGATATATTTACAATCGTGGAATCATACATTTCTTCTTCATTGTTCGTTAATGACGTTAATTCTATGAATGAACTATCATGTCAATCACCTTGTTTTTTCGCGGTCTTCTTTTGACGTCATACTTGTTATGATGACGTCATATGATTGAAAGTGTTATTTCACTGAGTAGATGAATAAAATAAATGCCGTATTTCACCACTGAAAATATAATGAATATCATTATCACATGTTTCACACAACCTCATATATAAATTTCACAAAGAACTTTATCAACACATTTAAATCAGCCCCGCATATGCATGTCAGATAGATCTTTATCAACACATTTCACGCAGCCTCACTTGTACATATCCCAAAGTATTACACATATTCTACTGATCCCATTTGATACACAAATTTACCAATGAACGTTTTACGTAGTTTCATGTACATCCAACACATTTGCTTTGTTTGCATTGTAGCAATGTCTTGTCCATGTCATAATTTTAATCAAACTATATGGTTTCAATTAATATATATGTTTACACGTTGAAAGTGATATTGGTTCTATGTTTCGATTTGTTTATTGTAAAATTATATTATTTATGAACAGGATTATTGAGCAATATATTGTATATGTTTCAGAACCATGTTCCAGATACTACGACAAGACGTCATTCCCTTAGTGATGTTTGGTGTCATCATCTTTCTGCTTTATGCGTACACATACAAGAGCATTGAAACAAACGTTGGGCCAGCGTCGGTACCGTGTGTCGCGGTACCATGTGTCGCAGATGACGGACAGATGAAAAGTAGTATTAAATTGGAAAGAAACACAAATCTTGAGGAATTATCAAAAGGCAAAACCAAGGTGCTTTGGTTTAATGGAAAACAGTTTGAGAGACTGTATGATTTCTGTAAATGGACGCCATCATTCGAATGCACTGTATTGAGGGTTCCTCAAGAACGGATTCCCATATTCCATCAGGACCCTGCTCTCGACCCGATAATGAAACGTTATCTATCAGCGCAAAATAATGAAGAAATGCCGAAAATACGCATACTTACGAGTGAACTTGAAAAACACCCAGAATCCATATTTCTTGACATTGGGGCTAATGTTGGTGTTTTCACTTTGACCATCGCCAAAAGTCTCAAACGAAAAGTCATTGCAGTTGAGCCTGTGTTTACAAACGTAGCTCAGTTGTGTAGAAGCATTCAGGAAAACGGACTTACCGACAACGTGACGGTTGTATTCAATCCATTATCAGATCAGCACACTCAGGTCGATATGACGGCGCCGCTCACAAGACTCGTTACATCTCAAGTACGGATTCTGCGAAATCAAAGTATCCAAGATAAAGGTAATTCCAACTGTCCAAAAAAGCCAGCTTATAACACTGTCTGCTTGGACGACCTTCTTCCCTACATGACATCCAAAACTGCTGTTATTAAGATTGATGTGCAAAGTTATGAATACAATACTTTCAAAGGAGCTCAGAAGTTTCTTGATGCCATAGACGTTACGCTCATATTTATGGAGTGGATACTGGTTAAGAACGTACCAAATGCAGATAAATTCGTTGAAATGTTGAAAGCTCGGTCATATGTTTCGTATACTCCAGGCGGCAAAGTTCTTGATAACAAACTCTACAAGAGTTGGCCAATGGATGTAGTCTGGCGGAAGAAAGACTCTGTATAGTTCTTATGAGACACTTTTGCAGGTTTTGCTTAACTGTAAAAACAACTGCCGGCGTTCAGAGACTAAACCTTTGGGTAGTCTGGTTGGTCTGTGAGGGGAACATCTTGACATTGTTGCATTTGATTCTATGGCTCGGAAGTTTAATAAAATGTTCAGAATATGAACAAAGATTTTTGGTCGGAGTTTCAAGCTGATTGTGTTCACTGATGCAAGCGGTAACAGGACGGGACGGACGTTTAGACAATGTCACTGCAACCAATTCACAGTCGATATCCTAGATCACGCCATTATCTGTTCCTTTCTGCTGGGGACATTTTCTGCCATTTGCGTTGAGTATAATTTTCAATTATTTATGCTTCATTTGTAACTTTAGTTTGTATTGAAACGTGTAACTGCTATTGTAATGTTATTTAACCTATAAATATGTTTCACATTGTGTATGTGTTCTTGCTGTGTGTCCTGTCGTACTTTCTTGGACTGACAATAAATCATTTAAGTCAACCACAGGAGCGTTCTTTATTGTCCGAAGTACTTTATAGCTGCATGTATCTGCTATGGTTTACACATATTTTAACTGTTTGTGTAAAGATGTGAGCACACCATAAAGTATTTGTCGTTCCACAGTTGTGACAGAGTGTCAGACAATAAAGTGGAACACACTTCATCACTCTATCCTAGGGAGGACGTTCATTTCGTCAATAGATCTTCAAGACATATGTCTCGAGGACCAATTGTCATTACCACATTTTTCTTAATTATTATTTGCATCAGTTTGTTAATAAGATTCCCAAGCATTCCCTCCTCTAGCCATTGTTTTAAAAGTT
Organism: Gibbula magus; assembly: GCA_936450465.1. Classification (NCBI taxonomy): domain Eukaryota; kingdom Metazoa; phylum Mollusca; class Gastropoda; order Trochida; family Trochidae; genus Gibbula; species Gibbula magus. Next base: position 3,524,599 of record OW388296.1, on the reverse strand, counting down.
CGACCTGATTCTTGAGTTATCTCCCGCAAAAGAAAAACACTCCAAAACTCAATATCTCGAAAACTATGACAGATAATTTCATAAAACCTTCAATCAAAATATTGCCAACTACATTGCTCATCAATAAGTACCAATGCGATTTCAGCCATTTTTTTGCCCTTTCGAAAATACTTTAAATATTCTTATATTTCACTGTATTGAGGTAATGTGTATTAAATAATCCTGCTGTCACTAACAGCATCATGCCAAAAGCGCATTAGAAAGCTTAAAGACTGCTACAACAAATAATCCCCAAACCATTGCTCTATTTTAGTGGTTACCGTAAAAGAGCAAATTGATCATTTTGAAAACGTGTATAATTATCATACAGTAGCTGGTGTTCTTGGATATTCGTTGGGGTTATAAGGAGATAAACAAAATGTAAATTTCAGTGGTAAAGTGATATAACTTCTTTTGAAAATTAAAATGATGTAAATAATAAAAATGAATAAAGAAAAAAAAAATTTAGAAATGAATAAACAAACATTGTGCAATGCATACTGCGGCAACATGTAATACGATCAAGCAGTGCTAAAACATGTCCATCGCGAGTTGAAATCTCCCGAGCAAACACATTATACTCACGGGTAACAGAGGCAGTTGAGTCACCTCCTCATTTACAAGCTGGATATGGAACACTCCGGGTCAACTGAATATCAAGGTCATAATGACTGACAAGATCTGCATCGCCACTGCTTTGGCGATGATTTGATACAAAATTCCGTAGTACAGTCAGAGAAATGATATGTAGGTGTTGTAATATATTTTTTTATTTCTGTAGTTTAACTCTGTGGTTCGAAATTGCCGATTCATAGGTGCTGTCAACATCGCTGGAATTAATAAACGATTTTAAAAGTTGAGTTTTCGATGATTTTCGTGAGGCGGGAAATTGGCTGAGAATTCACGAGGTAATGATTACGGACTGTCTTTATAGCATACTTTATGAAATAAAGATCGGATTGTGACAATTTATAGCTCATTTTGTAGGGAAATACCTCAACTTTCGTATTGTAGTCATTGGCTGTGCCATAAAAATTATTTTTGATGCGAAATATGAGTTTGAATGAGCATGGGTGGTTTCGTCGTTACATCCCTTTCCTTTTATATAGTAATAGGGTAGGGTCTATACAAGTATATATCTTTTAAACGCTGTTTCTAAGCGATACACGCCCCTGTGGTAGTTATATCATTCGGGATTTCCAGTTGTCGCTTCTAACTTAGTACTGTTGATGCTACTTTTCTTTCCACTCGTGCTCAAATCTCGGTCCTCATAAAAATAATTACATCCTACTTAGACCTCGTTGCCCGAAGAAACCATTCATTCATTCTTGTTCGTAAGTACCTATCTGTACATTTCATGTGTTTCGGACATTTACACAATATATGGATAAACACATGTAACATTTTGCATCCATCATTTAGATCCGTATGTGAATTGTTATCTTTGCATATATTTTGACCAAATAAAAGTACATATTCCAAATATTATTCAATTTAATGTAGTTTTACAATTACTGTCCCAACGTTCCCACATGGGAACATACCAATATCTCAAAAACTATGAGTCGTATCAGTATAACATTTTGCATGTGCCTGTTCTGCGTTATTATGAAAGTGAAACGATTCCGACAATGAGATCTAGTAGTGGGATGAAGATTTAAGTGATAATTTTTCTTCGCGGCCATCTTGGATTTAGCCTAGTTTTGAGTTTGAGCTACCAAATTGGCGTGTCAATCATACATTTTATTAATGTGGACACAAATAGCAATAAGTAAAACATAAACTTGCTCATGGCCTACGACGCCACATTGAAAGTCGAACGATAAGATTCAACAAGTGGTGATAGTGAAAGCAGCAAATATTGATAACGTTTGAATTGTTTACGTTATTAGCTAAGTTGTGTGCCGACTGTGACAACCAAAGTGATGAAAAGAAACTTGGATACGAGCAGGCACGTGAGCGGTATGTTGAGAAATCGGATTTAATTGGATCCCTCCAGAGTTAGAGACAAAGACATGGATGCTGATCGAATGGGGTTGGCCGGAGTTTCACACATCGAATTCGTACCTTATTTTTCATCCCAGTCCATTTTGTTAAATATCCAAAGCTATAAAAGCACTGAAGCATACAACAGATTTGTGTCGGGTTTGGTTCGGGACGTATGTGTGTACAATTGCCAAGATGAGGAAACGGAAGTTGTGAAGGTGAAGTGCTGCGTTCATTGAGACTGTCGCAGCCAAGTTTACTTCCTCGGATATTTATCGACAAATCTTCTTCAATCGTGTGTGCATCTTGTAACTGCATGCAGGTGTAGGGGAATGTTGCTGCCATGTACCATCCGTCTTGTTTTACATTGAAGCTGATATTAGACAAGGCGACTTTCACTGTGACCCAGGAAACAGAAACAACCTTCATAACTTTTCCTCAAGCTCACCCGATACAGGTTGAAACTTAGGCTGGAAGGTATGTTGCTTGGATTCAGCAAACGGCCTTGTAGTCAAATATAAGTACACAATAACATGCCACTGTAGACCTCAATGAACATTTCAATCCCCGTAGTCTGTTACATTATAAGTTATTTGACTGTAAATCACATTGCTTATGATTAGTTGTAACTATTTATTTAATGTCTTCAACTAACTACAGACAGCGAGTACTCAGAACTGCCCGTGACGTCACTAATATACTATCTGCTACCAGAACATGTTTGGGTGAGCTCCAACACAGCGCGTGACACGTTCCACAAGGCAAATTTCTAACTCTTGGGATTCGCAATACAAGCGCGTACAGCGACACAAGTAAAGAGGCCGTCGAGCGAATACTTTTGTGATTGGCAGTACCAATCACTACCCTCACTACCCTTGAGCTACTCGGAGGGAGAGCGCCTTGACTTGAAGGTTGCTTTTCAGTTTTCACCAAAACTATATATGCTCTTCCTGTAGAATAAATAATTATGATGTCAGATATATGTAAAATACTTATGATATATGTACATGCTTGATCAAACAACATGATTCCTTAGCTAGTTTCAACATAGTCAGAACCACAGGAAATCTATATCGTATTAAAGAGTAGGTAAAGCTTTGGGAGAAAAAACCTACTAAAGGAGCAAGGGCAGCCATATTGCCGATCTAAGGGTCCATTCAACATTAGGTCAAAATTTATGCTAAGAATTGGTGACATTTACGAATGAACGCACGTACCTGTCCAATATATACTTCCCCACAAATATGGCACCACTGAGATAGCTTTAATAGCTCTTTAAACTCGCTAATCGACCATAAAAAAAAACTCTCCCGTGAACGTTACCCCGCAGTCGATATCCATTCGAACGATCTGATTGGCTCGTTGAGTGGATAAACTATATAATATACTATATAACATACATATATAGCATCTATTTGCTTATTTTTATTGAGCCACAAACTTATTAACAAATTTAATTTTTCTTAACAAATGCGTAGACAGTCGAGATTGGGTTGATTTGACCAGTTGATAGCAGCAAGTCACATTCGTTGTCGCCGTTGGCTTTTCGTCCTAGCGTCACTAAAACGGGTATTTACAGTTATGGCTGGATTTCATCTATCAATAAATTCTGTTCCCAATTATACCACTCAAAGTAGTTCACGGATTTGTTTAAATTATATAGGATATACATTCTGTCTTCTTTTAAAAATTCTGTATTTGCCGCTTTCAATCATTAAGTCATTGGATGAATCTTGTTAACGACCGCTTAAACTTCTTTATATCTATAAATATGTTTCAGTGAAAAATTGTTTTTATAAGTTTGAATAATAAAAAAACATGTTCTTGATAGAGATATTCTTTCATACCAGGTTTGAATAAATATGTATTTAAGTCTTGTGGTTAATGAGTAAATGAACAATGAATGTGATTCTACATATTGTGCAATCCACGCGTTTCCGAAACCAATAGAAACTAGGAATTCTCTAACCCCGGAGGCCCAGTTATTTTGTTCATTTTTATCATATAAAAACATCATGCTATAACATTTTTTTGGTATTCTATAAGAAGAATAGATAAAAGTTTTAACCAATATTTGATGGCATTTATGGATGAGTACATATGTAGTGGAAACCTCCCAAGTATAAACCGTATCACTTGGTGTATTCAACTTTACTCCTAAGAATTTCTTGCATGCAAATAAATGAACTTTTTAAATAACTTCCGTGTTTTGTAAGCCCCATATTTCTGAGTCACACACTAAAATCGTTTTTATTTTGACATCACATTTCTTTAAAAAGGTCTCGAGCGAAAGGTCGCCTAAGATACGTGTCTGTTTACAAATACCTATGAACAGTTACTGATATGAAAGTCAATTGAAATCGTTGGAAAACTGTGATTCGAGTCGATAAGATTCATGAAAACTAGGCCCAATGAAGACTGCTATTTCCGGTTGATTCACTTGCGCACCTTAACCACGTACACGTACATCTGTAGCGTCATCACTTCATTAATGTAAATGCGTATCTCTATTGTTGCTCGTTCTTGTATGCAAAATATTTCAAATATTTTTTGATCAAGCACTGATCGAAAACTGAACAAGTTGTGTTGTCTCATTTCAACAAACGCCATTCTTTTTTTACATAACAACTTCTGAAATTAAAATATATCATGCAGAAATGGTGCTATAATATTGCTTAACTGTTCATTATAAATTGTACGAAATCTGATAAGATATCTGGTAGGCCTTTCTTTTGGCCAACAGTGTATACAGTTTTGGATGAAGGAGGCTACAAACCAGTTGTCTAGAATACGTTTAACATACTTAAGCCAATTAGAAGAGTACTGATTTAATTTAACAGTTTTTTAAAACAAAATATTTTCACAAACCTGAACAATTCATTGGAATTGTCAAATATATCGTGTATCCAGAAAATGTTACATAACCTGTTCTGTTATCGATTTCCTTATCATTTTCCATTTCCTTGTAGTTGGCCATGGTGGTCGAACCAATTTGTGTAGTTAATTGTACACTCAATCCTGTGGTAAGTCTGCCACATGTCGATAATATGCTATTACGGATTTTATGATAACCCCCTATAATATGGCGGCTGTCTACTTGCACACTTTTGGTGTATTTCGTACACCTGGCTGTCCTAATATATGATTGTACACCAATGTTGCAAATTGTACAACTCCACTGTGAAAATAAGAATTGCTCATTTCATAAATTTCTGAATGGAGTAATGGAGTAATTAACTGTTACTGAGTAAAGACAAGCAAAGAGTAAATAATTATAAGGTTCCAGAGTCCATCCCCAGTAAACAGAGCCAGGCAATGGTTATTGTTGTCAAACCAGAGCATGTTATACTGACGTGCAAAAGAAACGTCCCCACATTTTTTAAAAGAGTATAAAATGAATAATTAACGTCGTAGAAAGTAGCTATATAGTGTATTTGATAGACATATGTTTTGTAAAGTAGTACTTACAGTTTCATACATCAGAGTGTGATACTTTCATTTATTAAGTCTGTTCAAATACACATTGGGTGCTTAAATCGCTTTTTCAAGATGTGTTTGGCTCCAATATTAATGTTTGTTAATTATGTTTTAACAAATTAAAATATGACTATAAGGTATAAAAGATGCTGTCGACATAACTAACCTTCTTGGATTTTAATTTGTTGACGCATCATTACTGTAGGACGCCTAGTTAAGGAGATTCCAAAACGACGATTACTTAAAACGTGTGTTTCTCAGATATTATATATGAATAGATAATGTTTTGAAAAATCATATCTAGTAGTGTTGGGTTATGAAGACATGATGTATCATTCTTACTTCATCACTTTGTGTACACCGAAACATAAATACTCCAAAATTGCAATATGTCTACACTCGAAAGAAGGGCAGGCAGTTCTGCCATATTCATGGCTCCCTATATCCGGTGCCGGGCTAAGCCTCGCGCCCCTTGGTAACGTTGCTAGTTCCCACACACTTTCGCAAAAAAAGGCCGCCGCGAATGTCAGCTTTGTCACCAAGTCTTATATCTTGCATTCCTGAAAGCTTTTGTGTGTCCTTTTTACCAAACTCTGATCAAATATCAACCAATAGTTTGGAAAAAGGACTTAATTACAACCAACAAGGTTACATCTTTGTTGTTCTTTCAAAGCGGGGTTAGTCACAAAAGAAAAAGAAAAAAATACTTTTGTGAATTTTATGATATGATGTTACGGGAATTGCTTTAGACAGAAATTTGTGGATAATGTTGGCCCATTGATTTCATTCTTTGGGTCCTCAACCAAATTTTTAGAAAAATAACCCAGATTGTTTTCTTTATTTTTCTTATGGTATTGAGGTGTATACAATTTTAAATCAAAGGTATTTCAAATTCAAGTTTAGAATTAAACCACGGTGCCAAAAACGTTGCAAGTATCGCCGTTTTCCCATAAGGCCCCATCTTATTTCAGTGTAGCATAAATAATGTTCATGATCGTGACAGTGAACGGAAACTTATAAAATTCAACATGATTGTAATCTAACATCTTGAGATTATAGTTAAAATATTCAAATTTATTAAGTTTGAGCATGGTTTTGGAAAAGGGCAAAATATTGACTGGGTATTTCTACAGTAAGGTCACTTCCCCATTGCCACCATTATATGGACAAAATATGACATGGACATACCTCAGTAATAAATTAACCGTTTTATTTGTTAAATAACGTTGTATCTAACATCATAATTTTTGTAGTGGTGCAGAGTAGATTTCCTGTTTCCAGGTCAATAATTTTGACATCGTGCTGTAGCAAAAATACAGGATTTTGAAATTTGACCATGTTGGGTCGACTTTTGACATTTTGACAACAAACTTTGGCCACTCTTATAAAAAAAACAGAAGGATTGATTTATGATGTTTTTTGTAGTTTGTATGAGTACAGAAACTATCAAACTACAAACTACCATAAACTGAGATAATAATTATTTTGCATGTATTGTTGGTTTTCAGAGTCTCCAAAACTCCCAGGTGTGTGTGAACTTACTAACGAACAACATACATTTTGTTGAACAGAAGTGAATTTATTAAAAAACAATTGAAATCTACCCATCGAATAAACAAGTTGTATGTAATATTGAAACGAAAACCAGGCCTGTTAATTTCATTTTAAATTTTCATTTTTATCTTGGTTGTCATTATGTTAATTTCATTTAAAATATTTATTTTGATATTGGTTGTCATTATGAGTCGAAATCTCAAACACTAGGCCTACATCTACTCACAACACAGTTGAATACATACATTGTATCTCAATTACGTTAATATTATTCTTCAAAATCTGAAACATGACATAATTTTGTAAGGATCATTATTTCTTACAGTTTTTAACCTTTTATTGAAGTTTAAAAACGTTAAGCGCCTCAACTGTAAATTAATTGAACAATGTTTATGTCCTTACTCTAACAGTGGTACTATTATATTGGTACATATTATTTTTTAGAAATAGACATTTTATTCAGTAGCCTACATATGACCACTGACTAAAATACATACATTAGCAGATAAGATTTAATATTGCATCAGTTTTTAAAAAATATGTTCTGGCATGAGCCGGGGGATATCTAAGCTGGGATATATTTCAACATTGAACGCGGCCTTGAAAAGTAAATATTTAGAACTTTAGGTTATTATGGAGAGATAATAACCCTAAGTCTTGGGTGAGGTTATCAGACTCTTCCACTTTTAAGTGCTAAAACACTAAATTTAGAAAGACAAGGATTTCAATGTTCGTTCTTTTATGTGTTTTCAGTGTTTGTAATAGTTAGAACCTATGAAGAGAAATCTTAGTGATTAAGAAGGGGCGGAGAAAGCGTAGCGAGCGAGCCCCTTCTTATAATCACTAAGATTTCTCTTCATAGGTTATAACTGACTTAGAACTCCGCCTATTTTTGATTGACAGGTTCAATAACGTCACTGTTTGCGTGATGTTCTTCGTAATCGTTTCATATGACGCGATGTCACCAATTAAGCTGCATGGACGTGTTTTTATGAGCTCTGCGAAAAAAACGTATTTGATCGTAAGATTTACTATCGTAAAACTAGAGAAAATATTCCGTCTGTTTCGAAGTGAGCTCATTTTCCCATGTTCCTTGTATTTGGAAATGGGTTATTTTAACCATGTAGAAAACGTTATGTCTCAATCAAATTGTTGAATGTGCGAGTCATTCAAATTAATATTGTTTTTCCATAATTTAATGTAGATGGAAGTAAATCTCTATTTAGTAAAATAGTAGCCTACTTAGTGCTTAGATTACAGAAAACATGGACTATAATTAATTCATTATTTTATATTAATATTAAAGTAGGCTTTTTTGGTTTTAGTTGTGTAAAAGACTGAAAGTTTTTATTTGTTAAACGTCTTTAATAAGGCTGAAACAAAGTGTATGCTAATTATGCCAAATAACAATTGCATGCATGTAAAATATTTTGAAACTCATTTGCCAGTACCTATAAATACCGCCTGTGCAGCATAGTGCCGAGGTTGTTTACTTCGAGTCACGTGGGGCACATGTCAATAAAGAGTTGTAAAACATTGTTGTCATTTGTTTTTGACCAATCACGGAGAGTGTTTTAAAGTTGAGTTCTTAATCATTAAGAGTCTATTTTGTCAGGAAAACACGACCGTCTGATTGGCTGAGAAAGTAGGTTGAGTTCGAAATCTGGATAGATTGTGTTGTTCATGAGGACGACCACTTGCTTTTATCAAGCGCTTGCATTTTTCTACATTTTTCTTTGTAATACAGTTGGAAAATTTAACGAGGAATGTTCCTTCCAGTCTTTCGGGATAACACTGGTCACCATTACATGTGCCCCATGCGCACCGTAATACCATTTTTGTTTTTGGACAAAACCGTAAATAAGGGCAGTCGGGGATAGCTTGTGGGAAAAACATGGCGTCCACTCGTTGTCAAGTACGGGCAGAATGCAAGTTTTTTTTCTGATTGGCTGATACCATACCTCGATCACTGCGCAGAGATCCGTGAATTCCCTCGGGCTAATACAGCCAACATTGACACACGTCCTCTGCATAACGATAAAACTTCCTGCTTCGTTGATCAATAGCAATGCAGTGGGAAGTTTCCGCGACAGTGCATTGTGAGTATTCCGAGGAAAGCTCGACGCTATATTGTAGAGTCTCTAGTGTATGCGAGGTCACGCTATATATGTATAAATCGAGCGTGGTAAATCCCATATCCAACCCGCAGACACATGGTAACTTATATATACAAATGGTATATACAAACTTATATATACAAATGGTATATACAAATAATAACTCACTCCGATTTCCTATTACATGTTTCAAATTTATCCTCAGGGAAGTTTACATTACATTTATTGGGTTAAATAATTAGGCAATGAGCGAAGAGCCGGGGATTTTTCGGCAATGTACATACTGACTGGGTTGGGCAGGCAATGCATCGAGTGACTGGTTGATTCATAAACTAATTTATTCAGGCATTGAACACATCACCTGATCGCAGAATTTGACTGTAACATTGTAACGCTATATTTATCCGTACCGTTTATCGATTAACATATATAGTTTAATGTTTCCTTAATTTTGTTTATTCTGTTAGAATTAGTATGGTTGTCAATACTTTACCACTTCAATATCAACAACTGTGACAACAAAGATAGACGTCTTCGATCAGTATAGCAAACATCCGATAAATACGTCGATGTACAGTTCAGGTCATCATGACATTAAGTTCACTGTCATATTGTTTGTTTTGTTTGTTTGTTTTATGTACGGTCATCATAGGGTGTATTTTCACACACCCAGTACCAAATGTATTTGTAACACCGTACTTTATACATTTTATGTACGTGTGTGTAATCAGATCATAGGGGGCATCGACTAAAATCTCCGGTCAAGCTTGAGGGCACATCAACAAAGCGGGTGTCCTCTCTATAACCGAGCAGTGAGAAAATCGCTGTACTACCTTTACGTTCACAAGTAACCACATGTTGGTGAGTTTAGTTACTGTTGGCAATATCCAGCCATTAGCGGCGTGCGATACTTGAGTATATTTTCATACCGGAATACAAGTATATTTACTGTGCGTTTACATGAGGAAAATAGAGGTAAGTATTACACATTTTGAATCAGTTCTCATTCAGATGTAACATGTCGAAAAGTTCTGTAATGCCGACTGTATCGCATCAATGGAACAGTCCTTCATTACAATAGAACCTTATTCTATGCCGCCAACATGTTGAAAATCACCCTTATCTCTCTCACTCTTATCCCATCCAATAGGAACATGAAACCTCTCCTTGATTAGACCGTTTTGAGAACTATGTACTTTCTCAAAGGAAAGGATGTAGAGTTTACTATGATAAAGGTAAAGGTATCTCCCCATACAATTTAAATTTTGAGAGTGCAGCGATTCTGGAGGACAAGTAGAAACGTGTAGGACAATGGACGACGCCCAACCTCCAGCGGGCGGACGTCGCCAGATAACAAAAACCTATCTGGCCTTTCAAGGCTGGCCGGTAAGCTAAAATCTAAGGCTACTAAACAAACCTATTTGAGCTCTTGAATGTAAACACATGATTTATAATGTTTTGGAAAATAATGCAGATTTAAAATAATAACTTTCTGCTAGAGGCACAGATCGATCGATCTTTATTAAACATAATCTGTAAAAAAAATTCAAATAAGTCTTTGAAATATACAATGGCCAATCATCCTCGGACAGACGAACACTGGACGGATGGACAGGCAGGATGAGTGCTTTATACCCCCGCTACTTCGTAGGTTGACAATGCAGTCTGCCCAATAGACCTTTCCACGGCCTATTTCATGGGCGCAGCCATTTTGTGGCAGCCATAAAGCGGCTGCAACGTTAAACTAGCCCATGTATTTGCAACGCTGCGGCAATCAAGTATGACGTAATCAAGGATAGACGGTGCCTAGTCAACGCTTACGCTGTATAAAAGACGTCAAACTTACTGCCATAATAATGATTCATTTTTAAGATTTCTGATGTCATATTTGCGACAAACAGTGCAAACAACGATTCATGAGTAATACATTGAAGAAGTAAACAAATAATAACAGTTCTGTGTGTTGTTTGATTTAAATCGGCGATATCAAAGCGCACGGAAACTTAGGGTATTTGAATGGAGGCGAATATCACTTGAACGTAGTTTTGAACTAAAGCTTACTTGTTTTATCTGTGAAAATTTCAAGAATTGTCAATAGTGACACTTATATAGGCCTATCCACACATCTGGACTATTCAAGATTATCTGAGCCAAATGTACATATATATATACAGACTTACATGTTAATTAGTTGTTGCGAAAATAATTTTCATAAATTAAATAAAGGCCCCATTGCTGTCATATTTTACGGACATATTGTTAATCATTTCAGCCACAGGCACATAATTACCTTTTATCTATCAGTTCATTCGTTTTCGAATGACACTTGTTTAAACACCGCATGTACAAGTTTGATTCCAATGTCCGATTGACGGCCATGTTAAATCTAATCGGTACCTATATGTGTTGTTTGACAAGAGGTGGGTTTCTTAATAATTGTCAGAAAATATTATGGAAATTATGTAGCTGTAACTGAGATGATTTCCTACATTTTAGTAACGATTTCAGAATTAATAGACAAACAATATATTCATGAAAATTATTCTCGCAACAGCTAATTAACACGTAAGTATATGGGAATTACGTTACATGTACGTAATAATATGGCCACCTGCTGTATAAACTTTTGTTCGTATGTTACTTCATTAGAACAGAATGAAATACTATATATTTCTACATTTGTTGTATGTAATGTCAAGATTTACTGTAGATGTTTAATATAATGTTTATATAATCTGTAAATATATGTGTCTTCCTTCACTCACTCACCTACACAATCGAGTAATACCAAAGTCCGAAATATGCATGAACTACAAAACATGAATTAACCAAATTGTTCAAGTAATTATTATTTTGCACACCAGGAAGGGCATATTTAGATGAACGCACCACTTATGAAAATACCGGCTTTCACCCGTCACTAGATGAGAGATAAGTGATATTACACTGTAAATACAACATTTTATGTTTATTATATGCTTTTGTGGTTATAAATGTGGCGTTTTTAACACCAAATAATTATATTTTTATTTGGCCAACCAAACACATAAGTTCTCTCAATGATATCATTCTCATAACCCAAATTTATTTTTACTTTCAAAACGTTAAGCAAAGGGGAAAACGTAAGTTGTTAAAAACTCTGTTTAATCATCAAATGTAGGCCGATGTTCAATAAACATACAGACCTTTAACTGCTTCTTCAGAAAATGGATATCTTAGGCGAAAAGACTTAGCACACCTTTAAGAAAACTTTAATTTCTCACGTACAATTTGTGTATCGCGGCATAATTATAGTTTACCATGTTTGCAATTATTTTCACATAGGCTATTTTGCCATTGCGAGAAAAGGGGGTATATAACAATTATATAATTCCTCTTTCAATAATCTACATTTTTATAACATATAATTCCATAATGCGTTTGTAACGTTTTTAAGAAGAAACAGTTGTTACTTGATTGCAAATTATATGAGAAATGTTGAAAATAATGAGAAATACTTGCAAGAATTATCTCCCTTCGCTCAGAAAGAAAATTAATCTCACCCACATTACAGAAATTCAAATAACTCTTTTGAAAATCCAAATCTCATTGTTACACATACATCTGTTTCTTATACTATGAATTGAATCGGGGCTAAATAATTCATTCCAATTTCAAACCATAAAAGAAATGTAGGCTAACAGTTTGAGAAAGAATGTATTTTTAATAATTTTATTTTGCAAAAATGTATCATCTTTACATAAGAAACCCAGTTTGACCAGAACAACATTTTCTCTTTAAAGATCCACAAACCCCGACCATATCACTTTTCGGTTTTTATTCAAGCATATTCCAAGATGACGAGGATTTCACTTGATATTTGTCAATTCAACCAATAAACACCTTTTATAACGCTTTTTAGAACGCCGCTCAATTACGCCTCATAAAACTTTAGCCGAGAGCGAATTCCGCTTGCTTGGCCTTGTGACGTAATACACAGGAGTCGTTTGGCGTCTAATGACAGAATCCACTAGATTTAGCCTTACATAACTGCCTAAATAACATATTTACCATTGTCCTTATACAACAAAATTACATATATACACGCCCCGTAAAACGTACTACAAATGGCAACATATGTCAACACTGTTTAGTACTGGATGTGACCATTGCGGGACCCGTAATTCTGCAATGTGTATTGGAACAATTCTTATCGTTGCCCAATATGGCGGCGGCCCGCATGTCAGATGATGAAGATGTTCAAACGTCACAGAGATCTATTACACATTTCATACGGATCATAACGGTGTTAACACGCCTCATTCATGTTGAATAAAAAAAATATATATATATATATATTTCAGTATTTTTGTTTATCAATGTAGCGATATGTAATAAGTGATGTAGTTGCGTTATTGACACTCTAACTTAGATAAATATTAAATAAGAGGGGAAATCTACACGACTGAACTATAGCCGGGGTAATATTTTTTTTAAATTGAGAACCAAACAACACATGTACACACGGTCATGGTAGGTTGATCAAAGTTCTATAGTTCCAATACTTTCATTTGAAATTGGGAAAGATACATTTTCCATATTTGTATCCGAAGTGATTAAACATTATTTTATTTCCACAAATATATGAATTGACTATCAAAAACTACATGTAATATAAAATGCAAGGCATTTTATATAACATACTAGGAAATGGTAGTGGCATTACACTGAATCTAAGTAATTGTAAATGTACACGACTATAGATTTAAAGATAGCCCGAATATGTTCTTCTAAAAAGTGTAAACCAGTAACATTGATGAAAATTATTGGATTTTCTTAGTTGTAATGAAACTATTCTATTAGCAAAATAAAGTGACCATGAGAAATATTGACGCAGTAGATGTCAAGCTATAAACACTCTTCAAACACAAAATCAAGCACATCCAAAAAATTAACTAATAATGGCGTTTATGATATTAAAAAAATTGCATGATCTTTTTTATTTTTGAATTGTCAGTTATTCATTTCAAAACATATTGTAGCTTATAAGATAACATAACACTCCACTCGATTGGGAAAAGAACATATCTAAAATCAGCGGTTGAATATCGAAAAATGCTCCTAAAACTCCGAAATTACTCCCTACGGACGCACAAATACCCATTCTATCGGAAACTTGTCATGTCAAAACGTTCTTATTATGTTTTAAACGAATTATCAACGAAAATCGACAAATCGCCTAAGGATTTCATTAAGCAACTCCTGTGTATGACGTCACATCGCTAACGAAGGTTATGCTACACTGAGGGGCCGCGGAAAACTGTTTGAAGAATGAGATAATGAGGAGGCAAAATTTACTCACTTTGAAGGGCTATATCTTGATAAGTAGGTGACGCTTCGAAATAATCGTTTGTGTTTTGCTTACTTGAAAGTATTGTCTATATGAATAGACGAATTAACATCGAAAAAACAAAGAGATGATGTTATCTTTAAGAAGATATGTAATATGTGGAAATATATTACGAACTTTTGTTTAAAAAAATAAGTTTTTCCATAACTAAGACCTTTTGCGAACCTGCATGCTGATTCATGATTTTAACATGCCCAAATTTCATAATTAACAAGTATCCGATAAAACATTGCATTTTTGGAATCAGTAAACAGTCAGGATTAAATTGATATATTGTTTCTGCCTTCACCCAAAACTTGGACTTAAAGTTATTTTAGAGACAAGCTACAGCTTTCGACCTTATGCCCTAACGTAAAACGTCATTTTGCAGTCGCTTAATGGCGGACGACGCTAGCGCCACCACAAAGGGGTGTAACTGGTAGCGTCGTGACGCACTGCTCCGTGGCGAGGTCTATAGGCATAATTAGTATTAATTACATGTGAACTACTTCTAGAATTCGGAAGAATTTTAGGTCAATAGTCAATGTTCCGCCACTGAACAGTACATGCGTTGGATATTAGGCGTTAAACTGTATATTATTATTTTATTTTGTTTATATATTATTATTATTATTATTATTATTAATTATTATTATTATTATTATTATTATTATGTCAAGTCAGTAGAGTTTTACAAAATAAGCCCTAATGATCCTAATGATAATTTCAAAATGGCGGCTATTTTCCTTCTTTACACGCTTGTTTCAGGTCAAATATCGATAAACTGCTATGAAAATCTCTCGTTTTGATATTATTTACAAACAGAATACATAATTTTTTAGAGGTTATAACATGTCATTTTTCATACCATACCCAATATCCGCCCGTGACCCCCATATCAACCCGAGGGCCGCAGGCCAGAGGGCTGATATGGGTCGAGGGCTGATATGGGGTATGGTATGAAAAATGACATGTTGTAACCTTTTTATCATATATTATACTTTATTTTCGAAAACAAGAAAGAATGCTTGAAGAAATATTAAAATTAAGATATTTCTGTGCGAAAATTTACTTTGAGGGGCCTGCAAGACATAATTTGTTCAAAATATTTTAGCCGTGCCTCCCATTCAATTTTCCAATTAATGTATATCTAATTATGTTAATAAGATTGTAAGTTAAAAGCATCAACAACATCATTGTTTGGAGACTACTCTGAAATATACTACTCTGGCAATGCTTCGCTTCTGACGTTACCAATGTTAGCGTGTATGTGAGCAAAGGGAGATCACTCTAACCTAACGTCACCCGGGCTGATATTGATATGGATTTGCGGACCGGGCTGATATGGCTGATATGAATTTTCGGACCGGGCAGCGATATGGGTGGTGTGTCCTTACCTCTATCACATATTCAAAACATCCCATATTATTGATACGTATATGATAAAAAAAATGATAAACTCCATGTGTACATACATACCAGTTAGATCAGTCTGGAACTAAACTTTTTTTAGAAAGATGAGATAAATGTTCTATGTCCAAACAGAAATACGAATGTTTACGAAAAGTATGTGTTTTTTCTAAAATCGGTAAGTTGGTTTACACTCCGGACGCCATTTTACATATGCATACAAAACTTTATTGAATTCCAATGAGTATTACACATATAATGACCATTAGAACTTTAAAATGGCTGTAGCTCCAAAACTACTTTTTATGAGTAATATTTAACCCGTGTTTCATTGTTTAAATAGATTTAATCCTGGAAGGACCGACTTCATAGCTGACCACTTACTAAAGTAACAAGATATGGCGAATGCAACCTCGCAGAGGTAAGTGATGGATGTGTGCTTTTTTTAAAAGATCATTGAAAAAGATGACCGAGGGGCAGATAATTTGCGCCTATTACCGGCCCCACACCATCACGGCCACCCCGACCATATTCCTACTGTCAATGAACAATATTTGAAATTTCTGTTTTGCTTTTACTTTCTTTGATACAATCTCATTTGTAGCTGATCAGACCTGAAAGAAAGCTCATGGCATAGCGTTCGTCGTCCGGCCGTCCATCCGTAAACTTTTCGACTTCTCCTCCAGAGTCAATGACTCTAGAGAGCTGAAATTGTATGTATGTGCACACTCCTTGGCCAATGGGGATTCTTAATTGTAGATTTGGTGACCCCGTGACCCAAAATAGGGTCACAGGGGTCACATCCTGAAAAACCTATTTTCATCTTCTTCTCAAGTTCCAAAAGGTCTAGAGAGCTGGAAAGTTGTGTGCAGACTCCTTGTCCAATGGAGATTCTAAATTGTAGGTTTAGTGACCCCGTAACCCCAAATAGGGTTACAGGGGTCACGACCTTAAATACCTATGTTCATCTTCTCCTCCGGAGTAACAAAGGGTCTAGAGAGCTGAAAAGTTGTGTGCAGACTCCTTTTGCCAATGGAGATATTAATTTGTACGTTTCGTGACCCCGTAACCTCAAATAGGGTTACAGGGGTCACGACCTTAAACACCTACATGTATGTTCATCTTCTTCTCCGGAGTAACAAAAGGTCTAGAGAGCTGAAAAGTTGTGTGCAGACTCCTTTTGCCAATGGAGATTCTAATTTGTACGTTTCGTGACCCCGTAACCTCAAATAGGGTTACAGGGGTCACGACCTTAAACACCTACATGTATGTTCATTTTCTTCTCCGGAGTAACAAAGGGTCTAGAGAGCTTAAAAGTTGACTCCTTTTGCCAATGGAGATTCTAATTTGTACGTTTCGTGACCCCGTAACCTCAAATAGGGTTACAGAGGTCACGACCTTAAACACCTACATGTATGTTCATCTTCTTCTCCGGAGTAACAAAAGGTCTAGAGAGCTGAAAAGTTGTGTGCAGACTCCTTGGCCAATCCTTGGGATTCTCAATTGTCGATTTTGTGAGCCTGTGACCCCAAATAAGGTCACAGGGGTCACAACCTTAAAAACCTATTTTCATCTCCCTCTTCAGTTCCCAAAGGTCTAGAGAGCTGAAATGTTGTGAAGAGACTCTTTATACAATGGGGATTCTAAATTATAGAACCTATTTTTCACCTCCAGTCTGAAACTAGCTGAGAACAATTTATTTCGGTTGTGCAAACAATGCAGATCCTGATGATCTACAGAGCCACTGGCCCATTTTTTGGGTTCTGCTGTCGTCTCTTTTATCCTAGCTCAATAGTTGTGAATACCTTTTTTACAACCAGACGGAAAATGAATAATGATTAATTATTGAGAGCAGTTAATCACGGAGAGGTGGGGGTACAATAGATATCCATATACAGAATTTCAGAACAAGCACTTAAAACATGAACAAACATTTCTGCATTCTGCTTATCAAATGCACATAGTCTACATTTTTCAATTTGTAGCGGAAGTTGATGTTGATTTTCAAAAGGTTTTTGAAGGAGTTCTTTAGTCAAAGGCCGGCTCTTCTATTTCACATATATCATCTATACATTACATATACATATTCCAGAGTATCATATTAACACATATCACATAATCTTACATATACATATTACATAGTATTTTATTAACATATTCCACGCAGCTTCACATATACATGTACATTTCAAATAGAACTTTATCAACACATTTTTTTCACTGTCTCACCTTTACATATAAACATCAAGTAGAAATTATTCAACACATTTCAGACAACCTCAAAGATATATCAAATATATCGTTATCAACACATTTCACACAGTCGCACGTATACAAATCAAACATACAATGCTATGTATGTCTCATTTTCCTGAAGAAAAAATTATATATTAAGAATTGTGGCTGCACCACTCGTTAAAACATACATTGCTTCTCGAGAAATGTAAAATGTTCCATTTATTAGATTATTTAAAATATGCATAGTTCATGAATGATGTTAATTCTATGAATTGGCTATCATCGCCATGTTTAATAGTAGCATATACATTATGTTTTTGTGCTATTAGTTCTTGTCCATGTCATAATTTTCATCAACTTAAATGGATATTTATAATTTCTGCGCTAAAATACGTTTTCTTTATCTTGGTTTCAACTATTGTTACCAGGGGGATATATGTTTACCCGTTGAAAGTGATATTTGTGGTATTTTTAGAAATATTGTTAATTGTCAAATAATATTATTCATGAACAGGATTATTGAGCAATATATTGTATATGTTTCAGAACAATGTTCCAGATACTACGACAGGACGTCATTCCCTTAGTGATGTTTGGTGTCATAATCTTTCTGCTATATGCGTACACATACAAGAGCATTGAAACAAACGTTGGGCCAGCTTCGGTACCAGCATCGGTACCATGTATCGCTGTACCGTGTGTCACGGTACCATGTGTCGCGGTACCATGTGTCGCGGTACAATGTGTCGCAGATGACGGACAGAAGAAAAGCAGTATTAATTTGGAAAGAAACACAAATCTTGAGGAATTATCAAAAGGCAAAACCAAGGTGCTATGGTTTAATGGGAAACAGTTTGAGAGACTGTATGATTTCTGTAAATGGACGCCGTCATTCGAATGCACTGTATTGAGGGTTCCTCAAGAACGGATTCCCATCTTCCATCAGGACCCTGCTCTCGACCCGATAATGAAACGTTATCTATCAGAGGAAAATAATGAAGAAATGCCGAAAATACGCATACTTACGAGTGAACTTGAAAAACACCCAGAATCCATATTTCTTGACATTGGGGCTAATGTTGGTGTTTTCACCTTGACCATCGCCAAAAGTCTCAAACGAAAAGTCATTGCAGTTGAGCCTGTGTTTACAAACGTAGCTCAGTTGTGTAGAAGCATTCAGGAAAACGGACTTACCGACAATGTGACGGTTGTATTCAATCCATTATCAGATCAGCACACTCAGGTCGATATGACGGCGCCGCTCGAAAGACTCGTTACATCCCAAGTACAGCCTCTGAGCAGTCAACAGTTCCAGAATAAGGGTAATTCCAGCTGTCCAAAAAAGCCAGCTTATAACACCGTCTGCTTGGACGACCTTCTTCCCTACATGACATCCAAAACTGCTGTTATTAAGATTGATGTGCAAAGTTATGAATACAATACTTTCAAAGGAGCTCAGAAGTTTATGGATGCCATAGACGTTACGCTCATATTTATGGAGTGGATACTGGTTAAGAACGTTCCAAATGCAGATAAATTCGTTGAAATGTTAAAAACTCGGTCGTATGTTTCGTATGCTCCAGACGGCAAAGTTCTTGATAACAACCTCTACAAGAGTTGGCCAGCCGATGTAGTCTGGCGGAAGAAAACCTCTGTATAGTTCTTATGAGACACCGCTAAGAGACATTGCCTACGTGTAAAAACAACTGCCGGCGTTCAGAGACTAAACCTTTTGGTAGTCTGGGTGGTTGCGGGGGAACATCTTAACATTGTTGCATTTGATTCAATTGCTCTGACATTTAATAAAATGTTAAGAATATGAACAGAGATTTCTGGTCATAGTTTGAAGCTGATTGTTTGTGTTCATCGATGCAAGTGGTGATACTGTAGATCACGCTTTAAGTTGTGCATTTCTGGTTGAGTCATTTACTGATACATGTCTTGTTTTCAATTATTTAGGCTTCATTTGTAAATTTGTAAGTTTAGTTTGTATGAAGCGTGTAACTGCTATGATTGTAATGTTATTTAACCAATATCTGTGTTTCACATTTTGTACGTGTTCTTGCAGGGTGTCCTTTCGTCCTTTGTTGGACTGATAATAACTCATTTAAGTCAACCACAGGAGCGTTCTCTATTGTCCGAAGTACTTTGCTGCATGTGTCTGCTATGGTTTACACATAGTTTACTAAAGTTTTCTTAATTATTATTTGCACAATTTCGTTAATAAGATTCCTAAGCAACGGTGTGACCGATTTTCATGCAATTTTAGGAATGGTAGCACTTGTCTTGATGTCGACCTCCTCTAGCCATTGTTTTAAAAGTTCGACCTGGTTCTTGAGTTATCTCCCCCAAAAGAAAAAAAATCAAACCTCAATATTTCTATAACTATTAAAGCTTAATTTCATAAAACCTTCCATCAAAATGTTGGCAACAACATTGCTCATTGATAAGTACCAATGCGATTTTCAGCTGTAAAAATAGATGGCTTTGCTGTTTCTTATATTTCACAGTTTTGAGGAAATGTGTATTACATAATCCTGTCAGTATCGTGTGCTCGTGTGTTTTGGGAAAGTAAATATCCTGTACGAGGAATAAACAGTATGTTTGAACTCGTTAGGACTCGCAAAATAAAATGTTTGGCAAAACAAAGCGAGGGAAATAGTGCAAGGTTGAAATCAGCCAGCAATGGAGACTGGCAAGAGTTATGTCCCTTGCGTTTGGAAGTTGCCTCCTGTGCAGATATAGGATCATTCAAATACAAGCTGTCACAAACCGGCGTATTCTATCGCACACAGTTATTAACACTCACATCACTCGCCCCTGCACCGAGTACGCGTCTCGTCATGTGTCCATCACTACCCCTCTGTCTCTGGATAAGGAACCGTCCACTGAAACTACTTCAATAGGATCTGTTTCCTCTTTCATTTTCCCAATTCTTTCCAGAAATCCCCCGATTTGGAATCGCACATTTTCTAGGTCCAGAGTCCGCTTGCCTTGCATATATTGCCTTTAAAGGGGCAGTAGCACGTTTTTTGCAAAATTTTTTTTTTCAAATTTCCTATTTATAATGATAGTTTATGTCATTTAAATTAACTTTAGAGGGTAAAACATCTTATTACACAAACCAATAATTATCTGTAGTGGTAAAAACTATGTTGCGTGTAAAGCAAAAATTGCATGGCGGCCATTTTATTGTGAACACAATTTATTATTTTGTGTAACAAAAACGATTCCCATGGCTTTACCGAAACATGTACACTAATTTTAAACTTTATTTTCCGGAGAGAGAATGATGTTTTACTATTGGTGAAATTATTTTTCAAATACATTTCATCAACTTTTTTGAGCGAAAAAACGTGCTACAGCGCCTTTAATCACACACGTCTTGGACCCCCTACACGTTCACCAATTTCTTTCCGCATCACATATATCGGTACATAAATCAGATAAGTCACTAGTCCACCATGGGTTTTTTATTCTCTTCCTCTTAGTGTTATATACAATACGTTTGGTAGGAAGGCGTTCGCGCATTTCACTCAGCACTGTAATCTTAAATGCATCAAAAGTCTAAACGAGTGGTTATTGCATTTACTTCGTCCCTCCTCTACTAGTGAGTTGGGGCTAATAATCCTAAAGTCTGAAATATCATCTAAGGATTCAAAATTACACAGTAATCAACAACTGTGGTTCCTCTGGTACTAACGTACGTAAAATCATTTTCACCATTGCGTCCATTCACAATACAAATATATAATCTCCAAATGATTTTTCTAAATAATGAGAATGTTCATTACATATCATAACATAGAGAACTTGGTGTTCTTTTAATTTGATTCTGTACCCCTTTATGACTGATTAAACGGTCAATGCATTTATATTGGCGTTGTAAACAGCTTTCCATGTGTGTTTCACAATAAAATTAGGAGAATATATGCATTTTATTCAATATCGGCTGATTTATCTTTACAATGACAACTAAGCATTGGATATTCGCTATTGAATGTGTATTGAGTGCAGGCGCAGAGTACTGAGTTCTGCGTGTGTTGCAGTTGTGAATTTGGATGCGTGTACAGGGAGAAGCGGTCAGGCTGAGTGGGGATGTTCTATACAATCTTGGAAGAAAAGATATCTTAAGATTTGGCCTATACCATCTTGGAATATTTTTATATTCCAAGATGGTATAACAAATCTTAAGATATGTACGGAAATCTTAAGATATGATCTAAACCTGAAACCTCCTGTTCAATCTTAGAATATTTAAATATCTTAAGATTATTTTGTTCAATCTTGAGATATTGTAATAAAATGACTTTGAAAATTGTTTACATAAATTTATTTTAATGAAAAAATGACTTTGATGGGGAAAATGTCTTTGATAAGAAAAAAAGTGACTTTGGTGAAAAAATTACTTTGATGAAAATATTGACTTTGATGAAAAAATCAACTTTGATGGAAAAGAATTACTCTGATGAAAATATTGACTTTGATGAAAAAATTGATTTGGTGAAAAGAAATGACTTTGATGGAAAAAGTTATTTTGAAGAAAACAAATAAATTTGATGAATAATATTTCTTTGATAAAGATATTGACTTTGATTAAAAAAGTGTCTTTGCTGAAAAATTGATTTGGTGAAAACAATAACTTTGATGAAAATCTTGACTTTGATGAAAAATCTTGACTTTGATGAAAAATCTTGACTTTGATGAAAAATCTTGACTTTGATGAAAAATCTTGACTTTGATGAAAAAAGTGATTTGGTGAAATATTGACTTCGATTAAAATAATGACTTGCTGAAAAAAGTGACTTTCATGCAAAAAATTACTTGGATGAAAATTTTTTTACTAATAATAATGCCTTTAATGAAAATATCGACTTTGATGAAAATAATGATTTTGGTGAAAAAATTATTTGATGAAAATAATGACTTTGATGAGAAAGTGACTTTAATCGAAAAAAAATACTTTGATAAAAAAAATTACTTTGGTGAAAAAAAGTATTTAATGAAAATATTGACTTTGATGAAAACAATGATTTTGGTGAAAAAATTATTTGATGAAAATAATGACTTTGATGAGAAAGTGACTTTAATCGAAAAAAAATACTTTGATAAAAAAAATTTCTTATTATTTTGATGAAATAACATTACTTTGGAGAAAAAATGACTTTGATTCAAATAATGACATTGATGAAAATTACCTTCAATACAAACTGTGACCTTAGTTTAAATACATTACCTTGATGGACTGTAAATTTGAATTTAACAGACATAAAGATGAAGATATTACTATAGATACATAAGTACTTGTTTATGGACGAGTTTGTCATTTGATGAAGAAATTATTGCCATAACGGCAGAGTTACATTGGAAACACAAGCTTGTATGGAAAATTTTGGGAATGACAGGTTATTAAACATATACATGTACATAAACAATACATACAAATACGTGAACATAAACACTTGATACATATTGATATACATTGCTAAACAGATATATAAATACATATTCAGTTTTAAAAAGTTAGATTATCAAATGCACGATTTTACTTATTTTTTAGAATTAATATACTGCAGCACATGTTGCAATTTTATTTTAACTGTAAGAAGTATGTGTTTTAGTCGACAGTTCCTTGCCTAGTCTCTTCTGCTTCCATTCCCATTTACTTATAGCATTTTATGTTGTTTATAAATTATGTCGATATCTCTTAACAGTGTTTCATAAGACAAACAGGTTGTTTGCATATTTAAATTATTCTGTCATATTTACATTCACTTCAATCATAATTTGTGACACATTTGACAGTCCTGTCTCTTAATCGTAAATACTTCAGGATTCCGTTATTTCATTCATGTGGCAGATAGAATAAGAGCAGGAAACGAATTTATTTAAAGTTGCTATGAGAAAATTAGACCACTGACGACAGATATATACTTCATATCTCAAGATTTGCCAATCAGTGAAAGGCGACAACTATGTAATGTCACCCTGTCTAACAGGATGTAACTGTGATTACAACAATTAGCGTGGTGACAGGACAATACTGTCCCAACGTAATCACTTCATGATTCATTATGGCATTTCACAAAGCTGTTTTTTCAGCATATACATATAAATTAATGAGGCATAGCGTTATAATGTAGGAAGAGGTGATTCAAATGTGACATTTGATGATTTAACCTTTCACAAACTAGATGCACTTGATATGCCAAGATTGAATGGCCTTTTCTTGACCCGTCAGAGAAAAGCGACAATTATGAAACTGCCATTCTGTCTGACAAGAGGCAACTGTGATAACAATGGGATGTACAACAATATCTGAGTTTCGTATTTGACTATAACACCATATGCGACAGATATTCCAAGATTTGTATAGGTCATTTCTTGGAGGGAAGTTTATTCATCTATCATAGCATAGAGTTCATATGCAACAGGTATTCACTAGATATTCCAAGATTGTATAGGTCATTTCTTGGAGTGAAGTTTAATCATATATAATAGCATATAGTTCATACGCGACAGGTATTCACTAGATATTCCAAGATTCTATAGGTCATGTCTTGGAGGAAGGTTTGTTCACATAACACAGAGTTCACATACTAGGTTGTGATCTTAACATACATATTCAAAATATGTTATATACAGTGTAATAATATCTTAAGAGTTAATATAAGTATCCTATTTGAGTATTACACCATTTGCGACAGATATTCACTGGATATTCCAAGATTGTATTTTTGGTAATATCCATCTGAACACAATTTTATTCAACTGTTGCATCCTACTGACAATTATACCGTTCTGTATTTTGCCTAATTTAACAAACATTGTATGCATAGGACATAATCCATGTCCTGCCTCATTCACTCATGTTCACGTTAATTACCTATTAATGTAATGTAGATGAGGGGTTCAAATCTGAAAAATTCTGATCTGTTCTAATAATTTACTGGTGTTCATTTTTCGCGGGTCAGTTCCACTATAACTACAACCCAAAGTTAATCCATAAAGAAAACACATTATATAACAACAAACTACATCAAAAGTATTTTACCGATTCTAATTCCGGAATGACACCATCTCCATTGTGCTATGTGTTTTAATCTCAAATACAAATAAAATGTATAGAACAGACATGTAAACATCATGAACATATCATAGGGGACCATAAAGGAGGGGCAACTATTATCAATTTTGTACAAATTTTATATATGTATTCATTCTATGCACATATGGTGAGACGCTACTAAACAATCAGTCTGGCTGTCTGGCTGTCTGTCTGTCTGCGATTAGCTGTTCAACTATCTTTTAATAAAATTATGGCAAGTAGTAAGTATTTCTGTCTGAATGATGTCTTCATTTGATACCAAGCTTGGTTAATCCATGTGATAAACTGATAAATTCGAAATGTGATTGTGGGTCATAATTACGGTAATATGGCATTAACGAAATATAGTATGCAGTCTCAATGAAATTTAAATTGAAATCAGCAGTATCAGAGGTTGAGAGATTCAACTATTAAATGGTGCCGTAATGTTCATTTATATTTTCCTTCTAACGCTTAAGGAACCTTTAAAGCACTGTGGTTTGCGTCTAACTTTACTTCATTTTAGATAAATTGCGACTTATTTTAACTCTCCCGTACGTGTTGTAATGTGACAAAAAGCTGCGTAAAAGATAAGTTTTACACTGTACATGCTAAACATGAACAACGAAAGCTTCATAACCGAAATATCATATACCGTTGACACAGCGCAGTGCACAGAGCGCGCCGAGAAATAGTCCAAGGCTGAGACATGCGTACCGAGATAATGGCGAGACGCATGACGATTGATTAATTATCCCACTTGCTTGAAATTCTAAAACGTTATACACGACAGCCTCTACACACAGATAGTTAATTATATAATTAAGGGCGCTCCAGCAAAATTCATATTTGCCATCACGGTAATTATCAATAGTAATGATAAGGCTAATTAGACACCGTAGAGCCGTACATATCTTAAGATTTGTTATACCATCTTGGAATATAAAAATATTCCAAGATGGGATAGGCCAAATCTTAAGATATTTTTTCTTCCAAGATTGTATAGAACAGGGACACTAGGCTGCCCGGAGCCAAGTCGGTCTATGTCTAAGGCATTTTACTGCACAGTGTTCAAGCTCAAGCGCTTCGAATCTGCCGATTCATAGGTGTTGTCAACACTACTGGAATTAATAAACGATTTTAAAGGGTGAATTTTCGCTGATTTTTGTGAGTGGAGAATTTGTCTTGAAAGTTTTGTCGCATATCTTTTGAAATAATGATACGATTGTGACCATTTATAGCTCATTTTGTAGGGAAATCGTTTAGCTTTCGTATCGTAGTCTTCGACTGTGCCATAAAAAAAATGTTGATGCGAAATATGACTTTGAATGAGCATGGGATGGTTTCGTCGTACACATCCCTTTCCTTTAATATAGTAACAGGGTAGGGTCTATATAGGTATATACACGCTGTGAGATCACTCGGGTTCACATTCCCACGTCTCAGCAGCGAACCAGCCAACCCTAGGCCTATTGCTAGAAACTCTATTTCAAGGAAGATAATTCACTGCATACAAACTCATGGAGGACAAGAATTGTTAACACGTCTCTTGAATCATAAATCAGACAAGTAACTCTTCAATTAAATTATAGTTTAAAGAGTCCCTGTCTAGATTAAAACTAACGTTTTATCTCTTGGGGGGAAGAATTGTATAGTGTCATTTCAATAAAATAGCCAGGAGTCACATGATATTATTCTTATAAAATAGATTTCAAGGAGGCCTAACCCCCCCCCCCCCCCCCCCCCCCTACCTGCCCGTCAACATATTACATTAAAATTCATACAGAACTAAAAGGTGACCCGCAAGCCGATCTGGCGTGTGAATAAACCAAGTGTCAATACATAGCAGGGACTGCAAACATTTTGAGAATTGCCGGTGGATTTTTCAAACCAAAAGCCCTGCTGCCAGTAAAGAATAATCTTTTGTATGCTGTCTGCGGCAGAGAACTGTTGCAACCTGACGCATATTATTGTCCACATTGACGCTCTAAGGTTTTACTGCAGGGCGTAGCCATAGTTTGTTTGATGTCATTCACGTCTTTCAATAGAATATTTATAGTTTATCCATTCAAGCATGTATAATTTCAAGTTCGCAATTGATAGCAGCGGAATGAACGTTACTGATTCGTGGGGAGCTGCTACATGCCAAGACAAGTGACTAAAATCTCTCTATAGAAAAGTGAGTGAGTTAATGTTTCACACCGAATGGGCAATATCACAGCGAGGCATTAATGGCGAGCACATACTGGGAGTGAAACACAATTTTGACTGTACGTTTACATGAAACGTAGGGGTACGTATTACAGATTCTGAAACACTTGTCACTCATATTTAATATATGGAACAGTTCAGACTTTGATTAGCAGTAAAGCGACCAAGAGAGTCCCTTACGGCATTAAATGGCATTAAATGGAGTCCGGCGTCCGGTGTCCGAAAACCGGACATTGTTCCGCGGTTGGCGCGCTCAATTGTTAAAATGTTATTTTGAAAACTTATATGTAGCAGACGAAGAGACATATTGGTTGGTACTGTTCAATGGAACATATAACTGGTATACTTGTAAATGGGGCGCCTTAATTCGGCTTCTCATCGTGTATTAAGCCGTCGCTCGAGTGTCATTGAAAGAAAGTTATTGTCAAATATTTGGCGTTAGGGGACACATATTCAAGTCGGGTGAGAGGATTTGGACGTAAATCAGGATATTTGATATTTTTGTAAGTATTAAATCTAAATAAAATGTCATGAAAACACGTAGTGTACCTTTAACCCGTGTTTCTTTGTTAAAATAGATTAACTACTGGACGTACCGACTTCATTGCTGTCCACATAACAAGGGATGACGACTGCAAACTTACTAAGGTAAGTGATATCTGTGCTTCTTGAAAAGATCATTGCAATTGCATTGCATTTCAATGATCAAAGGGCAGATAATTTACATAAATACATAGAAACACTTGTATTGCGCTAAGATATCGCGCACCACTCAAGCGCAGCATTGAGCAGAATGAGATTATTGAAAACTTGTATTCTTTTAAACCTCCAGTGACGTCACTCTATTGTGTCAACAGGTTTTTCTTTTACCGACTAAACCTCTACCAGTCGTTTACAGGGCATTCTTAAGGAAAGCCCCAGGCTTTCTGCTGGAATGCCCGCTGCTAATATGATTTGAATGGCTTTTAAGTTCGAATGTTAAATACTTATAATCATATTTAATCTTTCTCCTAATGTATAATATTTTAAAATATCACTAGTTTGCAAAGTCACAATTTTGAGTGGTCATGCCTGGTTTCGATCTCTGGACCCTTTGCTTGCTTACCGACGCTCGTATCAACTGAGCTAGGAAGGATACCAAAGCTAATTGTTTGTCAGCACGAACCTTGTGTCAGACATGAGACGGGGAGCGCGTACAGCTCCCGTGCACGGATTGCGTCTCAGGCGTGTGGTACGTGCAGATCGCGACTGCTCCCAATAGAAGTAAATACCTCTGAATCCGTTATGAAATTGTTATCTTAAATATAGCTTCGATCGGATCATAAGTTAAATCAAAAACTACGGTATAGGCTTACTGGAACAAATGTGTCTTCAGCTTTGATTTGAAAGACATAAGCTTTTGTTGTGTTCTCATGAGGAATGGGAGATTGTTCCACTCTGAATGTTTTTTTCTACTGTTATGGACTTAAAGCAGTACCTGGTAATTTGACTTCTAGCTGGTCTGTCCCTTTGAATTTGTTCCGAGAGTAACAACATGGGCGGGTCCGTGAAGACAAGCACCAGAACTATAAACCCAATCCTGTATTCCACAGGCAATCAGTGCATCTCCTGGAGAACAGGAGTAATATGCTCCCTGCTCTTGGTTCATGTGATGATTCTGGCAGCTGTGTTGTGAACTCTTTGTAGTTTGTTTATCAGAGGCTCTGGAAAAACGATCCGTCGGGAGTTACAGTTATCCAGGCGAGGTGTGATGTAGGCCTGGACCAAAGTTGCAGTTGTTTGTGCATCACGTTATCTTTTCATCATTTTGATGTCATATGTAATACTTGCTTCTTCTGAAGACATTGGTAAAGTGGTGTTCCATTGATTCGGGAATTAAATATGTGTTACTTTGCGTCTATTATCTCCCATTTGACGATATTCCTAATGTCAATGAGGTTAGGTGAGGTGAGGTAATTTGGGATTTTAACAGCGCTTTAAAGCATATTTCACGTATATCACGGCTGCTAGTATCATTGCATGGGGAAAGCCCGCAATAGCATGTGGCTATGCGTTGCGGTGAAACCTGCGAGAAACGGCTGGAACTAGCGAACTGGGTGGTACTCTACTGAAATTCAGTGTAGCATTGCACCCAAAACCTACTGCGTGTAGAAAAGTTCTCTACTGCAGAAAAAAGTTGCACTGACGGGATTTGAACAACGGACCTACTGCCAATGAACATTACTGGTAATTTCTATTTTGCTAGTTCTATCTTAGATAATCTCAATTTCTCAATTAAAATCTATCTTTCATTTTATCCAAGCTCAGTGATGGCAGTAGTGAATAGTTTCTTTACAACCAGGAGCAAGATATATAATTATGATTTATTGACAGTAGTCAACTACACAGCTGTGTTAAACAGGTATAAAGTAGTAAGTTCAATTGTATAAATATACATATCTCAAATATCGATTCATTTATTCACTGCAATTATAACATAGCTTCATATTGCATTCATCACCAGTACATATAAATCAACAAAATATACATAGAGATCCAGAACTCATGATTACACAGCATGACAAAACAAATACACTCAAAGGTTTACAACAGTTAAACAATAGTTCATATTTAACCATTAAAAGTAGTCAGCAGTACAGTAATAATGATTCTAACCGTCAAGCTGCTGAGATTTCAGCATGTGAATCTCTAAACTCATGCCAGTAAACCTGAACAACAAAATATATTGATAACAACCACAATAAATGACAGCTTCTATCAGTGCCTGGACATATTAAATATTCAATTTAACATTAATCATTACCAAATACAAATTACAAGAAATCATTCAGTGAACAAGTTCAACCTTATATAAAATACACTGCCACAAAATACCAGAAATACAAGAAAAAAAATCGCCAAAAAAAACTTCACCAACTCGTGTTACATTTCGCACTGCACCTTTCATAGTGGTAAAGAAAACATATACCAAAAAGGAAAAGGATGGGATGAATAGTTTTTCTGTAATCTATCGGACAAAAAATGCTCAGAATATGACTAAGTTAAAAAATACAAAAATTCGCCAACAATTTAAAAAAATCTCCAATTCGGTTTAAATGTCGCACTGCACCTCTCCTAGTGGTGAAGAAGACATGTTCCAACTTTGAAAGGATGAGATGAAATTTTTTTCTGTAATCGATCAGACAAAAATTGTCTTCGGACGGACGGAATCGTTGGTATAACTATATACCCCCCATCTTTTTAGGTCGGGGGTATACTAACAATGTGTACTCGTAATGCGCTAGCCTCCATGCACTAGTGCATGCTCAAAGCGCTACATAATAATATGTACACATGAAAAGATTCACGGAACAAGTGAGCTTTTAGCTGGGCTTTGAAAGATTGATAATGGCTTAATAATTTGTATGACGGAACAGAAAGGAGGTGTTGATTTTCAGAACGTAGGGAGTGTTGCGGCCGGTGTTGGGTGAGTAGAATGGACATATATGTTGGTGCTCGTCCGTCCTGACACTTCTACACAATACACAGAACTTTGTATTTGATTCTCGCCTCAGCCATCAGAACTGGTGTTATGTGAGACTATTTTGATTCCATTCTTGCTGCTGATTTTGAAACTTCTGGTGTCTTTGAGGAGATGTCTTATTGACTCCAGAGAGGAGGCTATTTGCAGTCTGGGCGTGAGAGGACCAGTGACTGTACTATCGGCTCCCTCGGTGGAGATAAGATGACAGATCTACACACACTGTCAATTTGTTTGTTGATCTGATTTACGCGTAATTAAAGAATATGGACTCAATATACCTGGTACCATCCTCGGTTACCCATGGTTCTATATATGCTCCGTTACTCTCCACTATATCACCCATGGGAAACCTTAGCAGGGGAATATGTACTCAAATTACCCGCCCTTGGCCGGCGTGAGCCAATCAAACTGCTACGCAGCTTGGACCTGCGAGCCAATGACAATTCATTTCGTTTCAAAGTAAGCGCGGTCATTGTGTTAATAATAATAATAATAATACATAGCATTTATAGAGCGCATTACTCCATTATACAGACCCAATGCGCTATGGAAGGACAACCACACAGTTGGATTGTAGAGGACAGGAAAGTTCAAGGAAATGCTTGTTTAAAAGGAAAAGTTCATGTGTCGGTGTGCTTCTTAGAGAGCTAGGAAGAGAGTTCCACAGAGTAGGGGCAACATAGCTGAAGGATCGTCCTCCAGCTGCTTTCAGGTTGTACTTGGAGATTCGGAGCAGCTTTTCTTGAGAGGAACGTAGAGTACGTGGGGCCTCATATGTGGTCGCCAAGTCTGCCATTTTCTGTACTGCCTCGGCCGCGTAGCTTGCAGCACTTCGCACACTTATCAAACGTTTTCCATCATTGATATTTATTTTATTATTATTTTCCACTTGCGTCTCTATTGACTCCCTCCGTAAAGTGACGTCCTTGATGACTCATCGAACATACGAATTAACAGCAGTGCTACGTTGTTACGGCAAGG
Organism: Gibbula magus; assembly: GCA_936450465.1. Lineage (NCBI taxonomy): Eukaryota > Metazoa > Mollusca > Gastropoda > Trochida > Trochidae > Gibbula > Gibbula magus. The sequence goes on along the minus strand of OW388296.1, from coordinate 3,492,608 downwards.
TATGATGAGTTGGTTCTTGATGCCAACTTCTAACTCTGCTTTGCTCAGACGACTTCCTATCCTGAGCATTCCGTCTTCATCAATGAGTGGGTTTAAAGCATAGAGTGGACTGTCCTTCAACAAAGGCATTTTGATTGAATGCGATGTATGTCCTCACCAAAGTATTCATACTGAACTAGATGAATGATAAAGTTCTAAGCTTTGATCGATGTAAGCCTCTGCACTTACAGTGTCACTGGGAGACATGTGATGTCTTCTATCAAGGGCAATAAATACTTTGCAGTCTCTATAGCACGGACAAGTCTTTTCCAATCTGAAAATCGCTGAGTGTCAAGTTTTGGTTGTGATTGATCAATCTGGGTGACACATGCCTTCACTTCACATTGAACCTCAAATTCTTGCTCTATGTCAGGACTGATCACTGTCTATGTTACGTCTGACTTCCCAGGGAGTTCAGGTGGGCAGTTCAGCCATTTGCTATCCCCGATTATGCCCGCCGGATCGAGAGAACACAGCCGCGATCTGCACGTGCCAAACGCCTGAGACGCATGCCGTGCACGGGAGTTGCACGCTCTCCCCGTCTCATGTCTGGCAGAAGGTTCATAATGACAAACATTAGCTTTGGTATCGTGATCCTTCTTAGCTCAGTTGATACGAGCGTCGGTAAGCAAGCAAAGGGTTCTGGGATCGAAACCATGCATGATCACTAGAAATTGTGAGTTTTTCGAACTAGTGATATTTTAAAATATTAAACATTAGGAGAAAGATTTCATATAATTATAAGTCTTTAACATTCGAACTTAATAGCCATTCAAAACACATTAGCAGTGGGCATTCCTACAGAAAGCCCGGGCTTACCTCAGGAAATCCTGGGGTTTTCCTAATGAACGCCTTGTAAACTACTGGTAGAGGTTTAGTCGGTAAAAGAAAAACCTGTTGAGACAGTAGACTGACGTCACTGGAGGTTTATATATGATGAGTAGCATCAAAATCCCCAACAGACATTCAGACGTCTGGTAGCTAGCATGAGATAGCGTGTGGAAAATGTTATCCGAGTGCGAAGTGGTTACAACATTGAGTTTACCAGTCATCAGGACCTTGATAGTGTGTTCAATATTTCTGTAATGTGAGTTTTCTTGACATGTTTTTTGGTTGTAACGACCTCATCATTCATACCTATTCACCTTATTTATCCATTGATCTTAGCGGACTTTCGTTTGCAACAATTAAACCTTCAATTAGTGCCCTAATTCGGTCTTGTGTTGTCACTTTTGTAACTGAACCTTCACATGAGGCCATCTTAACAGTTTAAAGTACATTCCACGCTATCAATTGTTTGAGGTTGACGATCCAGTTTTATTAACTGATCAAAAGTGGGTGGTGCAATATTTATGACGAGGTGCATATTGACATTATATTATTATACACATACGCTCACATACACATATCACATAGTATTTCATTAACATATTTCACACAATCTCATATGTATAGTTTTTTTTTTTACACATACAGTTCACAATCGAAAGATTTTCTAACACTGATATATATATATATATATATATATATATATATAGTAAAAAGTTCATGGTTTATGTTTTAGATATTCTTAAAAAATGACATACTGAAGATTAACTTTTAGATAAGCTCAGTTCCGAACAGTTTCACAACATAGTGTTCACCGGGGAAACTTATACATTGTGTTACTAATGATGTAGCGTCAACAATGACAAGGGACGTAATTCATGACGTCATATACATACCACGATAAAAAAAAATATATATATATATATATGTATATATATATATATATATATATATATATATATATATATATATATATATATATATATATATATATATATATATATATACAGTAAATTTGGCGTATATTCTTCAATAAAGAATCTTTCTTTGATTTTCCTCAGCTCATTCTGTTCATTCTCTGTGCGCATTTTGTAAATTGGACAGATTGTAAACTGGACTGCAAATCTTTGCGCATTCATCTATATGTGCGCTGAAGGGGATACAACTATAGGTTGGGGTTTTAATCTGTTGTTTGTGTACTCGTACTCCTGCTCTAAGTACATCCCCCGTTTGCCGAATATATTCTTCACCACAACCAGCGTTATTACATATATTAGGTTTCTAGAGGCGCAGGACATATTGTTATTAACCTTCTCACTTACTCCCTCACTCAAAGCATCATCACACCACTTCCGTTAGTCTTACACTCAGACTATGAAAAAAGTATTTATTCTGAAAATATCACCATTTTATTAAATATTGAAAAGGAGCCTGAAAGAAATGGAATTTTCATTAAAAAAAAGGCTCCTTTTCAATTTTTTTTTTACAGTCTAAGTGTTAGACTACACTTCCGTTAGCCAGGTGTGATCTGCTACCCCCGTTCACCAGGAGGAGGTGGAAGATGGATCTTTAACGGGATATAAAAACTGATATTATAATACACTATCTGGTAAAAACGCCTTGAAAATACAAAGTTCAGGCAGTTTAAAGTTATGACAAGGCACTGTTTCTTCAAATATTTGAGTCAGATGTCTGCTCTTGTGGTAAATTTGTGTCCCATTGCTCTCATATAATGCTGGACAGAAATTTCGCCACTTTCGGAAATCAATCCTCACTTCAGAATTTTAAATTTACCTTATCTGACCATGGCCACTGTCGTCTCGCTTGTTTACATAACAAGCTGGGCTAATCAGCGTAACATCAGCGTATTTGCTTTGTTTGACTCATGCTTACCTGCTATATTGGCGCATAAGTTGCAAAAGTTAAAAATGTTCGTGCACAGTAGCCATATACCAATCAATCAAAATGCCCGCAATAGGCATACGCCCTAATTGAAGCAAGTCACGTGCGTGACTGAAAGACAATGACTGATTCTGGAGTCAATACACTGAAGTGATAAGATGTTCAGTATTACAACATTCTATTGATTTTGTTCATACATAAATATGCAATCTCTCTCTCTCTCTCTCTCTCTCTCTCTCTCTCTCTCTCTCTCTCTCTCTCTCTCTCTCTCTCTCTCTCTCTCTTGAAGAGACAAATACAACGGTCGAAATGAGCTCATCGTATTGTTTTAAAGAAGATTGATCCAGTCGAACCCATCCGATATTTACTCTTTTCTATATATAACCTTACTTCACGTGAGACGCAAGTCATCTTATTTATATATATCGATTATTTCGATTGTGAACGTTATGTGCATATATATGAGATTGTGTGAAATATGTAAATAAAATACTATGTGATATTTCACGCATAGTTACATATAGATATTACATAGTATTTCATCAACCCAGTTAACACAACCCCACGTGTACATACCACATAGAACTTTATTTACACATTCACACAACCTCATACAAACACTTTATATAACATTGCATCAACACATTTAACACAGCCTCACTCATACTTATCTCAAAGTAATACATTTTTGTATTGGCCCCTTTTTGTACACAAAGCTACCCATGAACATTTCACGTAGTTTCATTTGCACACAACACATTCATTTCATTCAGCTGTATCATTTTAAATGATGTGCTGGTCAGAATCAGAATAATGTATTACTCGTATCGCCACCAACGGTGGTACAAGAGTTATACAAGATACAAAATAAATATACAAATTGATCAAGACAGGAGGGACAAACAAATATACACATGGGTAAAGACAAATAAACATATTGGTACACACTTGCTATGCTAAATAAAGAATTATACATACAATATTAATATCAATTGTACATTTGATTGTATTGATAAACTTGTATGTTCATATTTTGACGCAATTGTCATTCAAAAGTTCACATACAAATTAACAATTTTTTAAAATAATGTTTATGTTTGACATGAGTTGTTTAAATTAAATAAGGTTCGGCCAAGTCAGGTAATAACCATCAATAAATAATGAACGATCGTGGTTGAGAGCGACACATTTAGGCAAATAATGGTACTCATCAACGATTGCAGGGGAGTGACATAATTTACATATATTCTGTATTGCTTAACAATATTCTGTCAGCGTCCAGTTTCTACAGGGAGTCTATGATTTGTGGTTCCAAAACGAAGTATTGGTGTCAAAATATATATATATATATATATATATACATTTAGGCAGGAAAATATAATTTTCAAACGTTGGTATGTCTTTAAAAAGTTGGTAATATTGTCCTTTTGAACTGGCTGTTACTTCAGATCGCCGCGATTGATCGAACTGATCTTAAAATTGATTCAACTTTTAATAAAAGCCAAGAAGTATTACATGTGGTTGGATTTCTAAAAATAAAGGACATACCACATTTATCTAATATAGATTTAACGGAGAGTATCCTTGGATTAGTACACATATTGTGGTTATGGTTGAAGGATAAATATGAATAAAGAATTTGGGATAGTATCACTCCATTATTATTGCATGCTAATTTATGCTTATATGATATCATTCTTACATATATTTGTTTAGATAAAGGGGCCCTTCCGAATTCACCATAGAGCATATATGAAGGTGTTAATAGATTGTGTCCCAGTCTGATTAAAATCGACGGTTTTCCGTGGAATAAAAAATGCAAAATAGTGCATCTACCGGGATACGAACTCGTTCGTGGGTTTCCACGCCAAACCGTCTGAAAGCACCCCGTACACTAGCGTGTTCGGGCGCAATTCAGCTAGCCAATCAAAAGATGCCCAACAAATGCTTTCGGTGCGAGAAACTAGGGGCAGATAACTCCAAACAGCTATCCTTTTGTCTGTTCCGAACGCTTTCAAAACCGCAACCGTTTAAATACTATGATGTGACTGGTCAGCTATTTGACTGGGTTTTGGCTGCGCTAAACTGGTTCTGAACACACGCCTATACGGGGTGTTCTCAGACCTTGTGGCGAGGAATCTACAGAACCTGTTCGTATCCCGGCAGATGCAAAATTTTGCAAATTTTATTCCTCGGAACAAGGTCGATTTGTGGCGAGGAATCTACAGAACCTGTTCGTATCCCGGCAGATGCAAAATTTTGCAAATTTTATTCCTCGGAACAAGGTCGATTTGTGGCGAGGAATCTACAGAACCTGTTCGTATCCCGGCAGATGCAAAATTTTGCAAATTTTATTCCTCGGAACAAGGTCGATTTGTGGCGAGGAATCTACAGAACCTGTTCGTATCCCGGCAGATGCAAAATTTTGCAAATTTTATTCCTCGGAACAAGGTCGATTTTAATCAGACTGGATTGTGTCCATGCCATAATATTCGTCAATGATATGGATATTATCTTTCTTGCTGAAATACGTTTATATACATTGTATTTGTTCCACAGGCGACGACAGGACGTAATTCCTTTATTGATGTTTGGTGTCATCATCTTTCTGCTATATGCGTACACATACAAGAGCATTGAAACAAACGTAGCTTGTGTCTCAGATAACGGAAAGATGGAAAGCTCTAATAATCTGGAAAGAAACACAAATCTTGAGGAATTAACAAAAGGCAAAACCAAAGTGCTATGGTTCAATGGAAGACAGTTTGAGAGACTGTATGAGTTCTGTACGTGGACTCCAGCGTTCGAATGCGCCATGATGAAGGTTCCTAAAGGACGGATGCCCATCTTCCATCTGGGAATGAGAACGTATCTATCACATGATAACAATCAAGATACTCCGAAAATAGGCATACTTATGAGTGAACTTAGAAAACATCCGGAGGCCATATTTCTTGACATAGGCGCTAATATTGGTGTTTTCACCTTGACCATCGCCAAAACTATCAAACGAAAGGTCATTGCAGTTGAACCTGTGTTTCAGAACGTAGCTAATTTGTGTAAAAGCATTCAGGAAAACGGACTTACCGACATTGTGACGGTTGTATTCAATCCGTTATCAGATAAGCACACTCAGGTCGATATGACGACGCCGATGAATAGACTCTTTACATCCCAAGTACAACCTCTGCGAAATCAAAGTATCCAAGATAAAGGTAATTCCAACTGTCCAAAAAAGCCAGCTTATAACACCGTCTGCTTGGACGACCTTCTTCCCTACATGACATCCAAAACTGCTGTAATTAAGATTGATGTGCAAAGTTATGAATACAATACTTTCAAAGGAGCTCAGAAGTTTATGGATGCCATAGAAGTACCATTTATATTTATGGAGTGGATACTGGTTAAGAACGTACCAAATGCAGATAAATTCGTTGAAATGATGAAGGATCGGTCGTATGTTGCATATACTCCACACGGCAAAGTTCTTGATAACAAACTTTTCAAGAATTGGCCACTGGATGTTATCTGGCGGAAGAAAGATGCTTGAGTAGTTCTTATGAGACACCTCTCCAGACTTCTTCAAAGGAAAAAGTTCATCAGGAAAAAGTTTGATTTAAAAGTGTGTTTATTTGTTTTCTGGCGTTTCTCTTAAATGTGAATTTACATTTATTTCACGTGTTATATACCGTTATTTAAAGTTGACGTTAACCAACCTGAGACCTCAAGAAGTCGATCAACACAGAATACGATCAGCACGTCACGAATCTCCTGGACCTGGTGGGGTTGTCTCTAAAGACTTTCAAAACACATGCTGCTTTCAGTTATGCTGCAACTTATACGTTAACCGTTTTTATGGTACGCATAATAGAAGCGTGTAATGGGTTGTTTTACCCTTTTAACGTAAAAGAATATTGTATAACTTAAATAATAAATGACAAATTTTAGAAAACAAAATATCCATAAACGTGCTACAGCGCCCGTAACAAATAGCAAGGAAAGGATTCAACAAATTTAAACGATATATCCCAAAAGAGTGCGGCCATGGCTGAGGGCGAAGATTGGGCTATTTGTTTTATCAATAGTTAACTGGCTACAAGAGAGAAGAGACAAACTCAACAGGACCTACTGTTGTCGGAAGGCATGAACACGGGGAGTTAAACTAGTACAAACGCCGGAGCTTATCAACGACCAACTTCCCAATGCAAGGCATAACTCTTGCCAGTCTCCATTACTGGCTGATTTAGGACTTGCAGTATTTCCTTAAGATCTCTGTGCTTGGAAATCCGGGCCCACTATGCATTTTAGGTGCAGCGATCCACTATCTTGGCACAACAAAGCGAGGGAATTATTTTTTGTAACTATAAATACACTTATCTCTTGGTTGTGTTGCCAGTTCCTCGATGAATGACAAGAGAAAAGTAAACTACAGAATGATAAAGTAAAGAACAACATGTGTTATTAATGTATGTAATACATGTATCGACAACAAGTAGAAAGACCTGTAATAACTACTATTTTAGGTGCGCATCAACATATAATAGTCTCTTAATATACACGAGTTACTTTCCTTGGTCCCTGATTCGTGCAATATGAGAACGAGAACTTCATATTTTCCTCCTAATTTATTATTACAAAATCTGCCGGAATCTCTAATTCGGAGGCGGACACCAAAAGGACCATGTTTATATTCATAGTTTCCAAACGCCCCTTAACAAAACCATCCATCATGGTTTAATTCTCTAAAATAAGGAGCTCAAAACCTTACTTATATGTGTCTGTCAAATATAGACCCATTACCTGACGCTGTTATCTTAATTCGTGATTAAAATTGGCCCAAAACAGTGGTTTTTATACGCATTCTTCAGGTCAGGTATTTTCAAAAAGCAAGGAAGTTGTTAATGTAAGGGAATACAACCCGAAAAGTGAATCATGACTGTACCAAGGCCAACATTTTCATTTGTGCTCTTAGCCAGGGTGTATCCTCCGCCTACATGTAGCTGTAAGTGCTCCAGTTAAACCAAAACTTGTGACCCTGGCCTTACGGTGTATAACCATCCATCATGGTTTAACTATCTAAAATAAGGAACTCAAAACCTTACTTTTACTAATCTGTCAAATACAGACCTTTACCTGACGTTGCTATCTTAATTCGTGATTAAAATTGGTCCAAAACAGTGGTTTAAATACGCATTCGTACATAAAGTCAGGTATTTTCAAAAAGCAAGGGAGTTGTTAATGTAAGGGAATAGAACCCGAAAACTGACCTTGGCCTTTATAAAGTGTTACGGTGTATAACCATGAACTCGTAATAGCGTTGTCACCTTCCACTCAAAACGATGTTCGCCATTCACAAGTTGAATGTCAGATTACCCTGAATGTCAATATATTTCCAAACCGCCAAAGAAATAGATATGACCCTTATTGTCTGTACGTAGAATAGGCTAATACTTTTCCTGAGCCGAACTGCAATCGTGTTTTTGAAATTTCTGAGTACAAAATGATCTTGCATACGTTTCCCTTCTGAGGGGAGGTGAGTTAGGGTTTAACGCCGCTTGCAAGGATATTTCACTTATATCACGGCTGCTAGTATTATGGCAGGGAGAAAGCCCGCAACGCCATGTGGCTATGCATTGCGGTGAAACCTGTGAGCATCGGCTGGAACTAGCGAACCATGGGTGGTACTGCACTGAAATTTAGTGTAGTATCGCACCCACACGTTACGGCGTGTAGAACAGTTCTCTACTGCCGGAATCTTATAAATTCCAATCTCTCCCAACAGAGGTATCTCCATTTCGATTCAGAAGTTAGTCGGTTAAAACTGTGGAACTGTGACTACATGTGTATATGAACTTGCTTGATAACGCTGCTAGTATCTGCATCGAAACGTCGGGATTATCAGAATTATATTATACTCTCTTTTTTAAGTATATGTCTTAGTATTGTTTAACTTCAACTTTCACCAAAAAATCTCTTTTTGAAACATTGCATTAAGAAAAGGGGTAACGTTATGTTCCTGGAACATTTAGGCATTTCAATAAGTATACCGTCTCTGCCTGAATGTCCATGTTTTAAATGCCATTAGAATAATTTCAGAGTCAGTAATATCATATTCAAAAATAATTGAATCAATATCACTAATGCAATCATCTGCATCTTGACATTCAAGTTACAGTTACTTCATCTCTGTGATGGGCACATGCTGTTAACAAAAATAATTCGCTCGCAGATGTAAGATGATGTGTGATTGGATAAAGATATAGTTGGTACAAGTGTGAATTGTCGCCTAAATATAACAGAGGTTACAACAGGTTATTTTCACTGTAGCTTGATAGACAGTTTATTTCACTGATAAATCCCAGTATTGCATTGCTCGTCATATAATTAAGAAGAGTAATCGGTCACATAAAGCTCCGATGTCCAAGGCAGAGTAAATTATCCGTTCTTGTGCATCAGCCCTGAAGGCATCGACATTTTTTTTTAATTGAATAACTTGTTTCTCTGAAATTAACCTATACATATCAACCTCACCATAGCATCTACAAGCAACACACACACAACAACTAAATTAGTATCTTAAACTTTAATCTCAGAAACCTGATTGCACAAGTCAACCTATCAAAGATGGAAAGGGTTGTTGTGAAGACCTAAGCCAGGGCGACCACACACCTCCGTGGAGAATTGGGTTCGCTCGGGCGTCGATAGGTTTGTTAGCTGGAGGAACCATAGACTGTTTGTAACTCTCAAGTCGCGCCATCAAGGCTGCCAGTTCAGTCGGATGTGTTCCTGCAATGTTCTTGTATTCACACGGGTCGCTTGGCATGTGAAACAGACATGCTCCAAATTCAGGGTTACAATTTGTCGTTGCGTCGTTGGGTTTAGATCCACATGTCAAATATGTTCCATGACCAGTTCGACTTTTATCTGACGACGGATACCAAGAATCATATTTACCGTGTGATATATCCCCACCAACCAGTTTAAAATCTCCAACTCTTATAGCACCAGTGTTAGTAATTGGATCAAAGTTATGCAAGATTTCGTTTCGGACCCCTTGTCCGTTTGTTGACAGCATTTCCCAAAGGTTGAAGCCATCCGGGTACCTCAGCTGACTGACGTCACCTCCGGCTGCGTGGTAGAGTGTCGGGAGCCAATCAGTGATGTGCATCAGATTCTTCTGTACATACCCGGATGTAGGCAATAGTTTGCTTGAAATAAAGCCGGTTCCTCTGATACCTCCTTCCCATAGTGTGTTCTTACAGCCTCTGAAACATGAGTCAAGATGAGGAGGGAACGCGTTGGAAACGAGAATGGTTTGTGTGGCTCTTTCTACATACAACATACGCGCAGAAATTATATATATATATGCGTTCAAAAATAAAAATATATATCCAAGTGAAAATACATCCATAACATCTCTTTATTATTAACTTAAAGGGATTGAAGGACTCTGTGTGAAACAGTAGATGCTGTTTCTAAGCCTTAATGAAAGTCAAGGAAAGTCTGAAAGTGACCCCAAAAAATTCGTCGATTTTAGTCTGTATCCGTTGTCGTCCAACAGAGGTTATGCACGCCATATTTTCCAAAGAAATCTACGTGTATGACTAGAGTAACCGCTGTGGGAGAGGATGGAGCACATGGTGTTGAATACTGGATATCAAGAAGAAGAAGAAACAAATATTTTATTTAGGCGTACAAGTACAAGAAGTTATTCATGTTCTCTATATTTTGGGGTTATATGATGGTGTTTTTTCTAACCATTGCGCATAGTGCAGCGGCGAGTGGTGGGGAAAGTTGGAGAAGCTGCATAATAAATATGAATTGATCTGTTGAAGACAGATTGATATCAAGTACCGACCTGAGGGGCCAGTTACTGGCGGCGCTCCTGTCCATGCCGTTAGCAGGACCCCCGTTGTCTGTAGTGAACACGATTATGGTGTTGTTGATCATACCAGTCTGTTCCAGAGTGGACATTACGCTCTTTAGTGACTCGTCGAGGGCAGTCACCATTCCTTGAATAGGGATAGATAGATAGATAGATATTCTTTATTTCCTCCAATGTTGAAGATATACAATGTAATACATGATGCAATCAATTTTGCATTATATGATGTGCAAAGTTACAGGTGCACATAGCACTAAAATAAAGAGAAATATGTACATTAATATCTATAAATATGGAAATCTAGAAACACGTTTCGAAGAATGGTTTCCATTCCCGAAGTACAGTACTTGTTGTTTTCATACATTGTATCCATATATGGCTATCCATATTTCTAACATTGTCATTTGGTATACCTCCAAGAAGAAAACATATTAATACATCATCATCATCATCATCATCATTCCAAATACTTACACAGGTTTCGACATCCAAAATATCAATTAGAGAACTAAATAATCGCTCTCTGTTACATTCTGTTTTTGAACAATACAAAAATGTTTTACAATGTCATAAGCATGTGTCCCACAAAGGCATTCTTTAGATTGTATAACAAAAGTGCTTACGCGAATAAGGTAGGCTATATTATAAAAATAATCAGCATCATTGAGAGTTATGAGCCAAAGTTTGTTTCCAGATGGAGTACGTAAAATAGAGTATCTATGGAGATTCGCTCTTAGTTGAGTTCAGCAGTAACATCATCTGCTTCAAATTTTGAAACCTTATCTTTTACAATTTTGGACCATTCATGTTTAGTGACAAACACAGATGAGGTACGATACATATCAACATAATCAATAAGATCTTATTTACAGGTAAGATTTAACATATGTTGTATAGGAGAAGATTTACACTTGTGCATATTTTGTACATCAGAATAACAATAATTTTGGGCTGCCCTGTAGTGCAATATTCGCTTAAAAACAAAGCTAACATCAGTGTTGAAGAGTCTTCCCAGGAACAGAAGTGCCCTTTGGTCAATATATGCACGAAGTGATACAAGGCCAAGACAGTCTCTGGCAATGACTGAACAGGTGCGTTTAGAGAATCCTTGTACCTTTTTACAGAGGTACTTCTGTACACACTCTAACATGGCATATTCTTTAACTGATAGTTGACACCATACATTACAAGCAAATAGACCACAGGGTAATATAATACGATCCCATATGCGAACAGCATGCATGGGATGAAGACCACCAAAATATAAACCATGACTGTGGTTAACATTAACTAATTTTCTTAGTTTTTCACATATTGAAATCGTACGACTATGATATGTTTTAGCCGTGTTAATGTACAGTCCAGCATAGGTGACATGAGTCTTATGGCTGACAATTTGATCACCAAGATATAATTCAGGACATTCTTCTTTCGTAAATCCTGAGAAGGTGGTCTATCTGACTTACCAACCAACAAAGATGAGATTTTACAAGTTAACTTGCATCCTTAGGAAAATATATGTTGTTTCGTCCAACTTTAGATTGGTTTTTGCATCATAAATGGTTCATAGTATTAGCGTATAACGCTGAAATACATGTCCTCATAGACAACATATGAACTACATGTATTGAATAGATATATTATACTGCTTGTGTTTTGTCATCAGCACACTATTCACGAAATATGTGTGTAAGTATGATTCATTTGACCTCAAATGGTATAAGATATACAGATATCATGCACAAGGATCACATGAAGTCAACAATGCTTAATCATACCAGCGAATATCTTCCTTTTCACGTCAGTGATATACTGGACCTTGTCGATGTATTTTTGAGGGGCTTGAAGTGGATCTCCATTGTAGTTCCCAGCATGCACCGCTTGGTGCGCCATCCATAGGAACAGAGGCTAAGATGACGTCACGAGGAGATAACGGAATGTATAACGTCAATGAAGTTTATCTTGCAGGGGCATGTAAAGGTGGAATACATGATTAAATCTTTACAAGGAATGCAAGATGTATGGACGTCTCGGAGTATACATGATAAAGCGGATGTCAAATAGAAATTGTCAAATGTTTGAAATGTATTTTGCATTGACGATAATCACAGGAAAAAACTTATAGAATCCGCCTTAACGGATCCGCCCAATTTGGGCCGAATCCGGAAGCATCTGGCAAGTAATTCCACCACTTTTTGTCCTGTGATTAATGCAGTGTAAACTCTTAGTCAACTTCGTTTAAGAATGTGTACCCCTGAAATATTGTCATTTATGTAATGAATCATGCTCTTCCGTCAGAGGTTACTTCTCATTTCCCAGGTATTCGGGATGTAGTGAGTTCAGTAGGCTGTGGGGAGAGGACGATAATGAACGATTAAGAATATGTTCATGTTCAACACAATAAATAAATCTTGTATTAAACTCATGTGCAAAAGAAACATCCCCATACAAAATACAACATATTTCAATCTACGGGAGATAAATAGGACTGAAACAGCATTCCATCATGTTTTCATAACCCAACTATACTAAAACTGAATTTTCAAAACATTATCTGTTCATATATCAGAGAAACACACGTTTTAAGAAATCGTAGGTTTGGAATCTCCTTAACTTGACGAGATATGAGCGTCAAAAGGCGATTTTTGGTTTGTTTTGGGGTGTCCTACAGTAAAGGCGAGCCAAAAACTTGAAGACTATGTCGACAACATCTTTTATGAATTAGATTTTTTTTTAAATTATTTTTAGGCATAAATACCAAACATTGTGGTAAAATAAATCTTTAAAAAGCAATTTCAGCACCCTAGGTATACTTGAAAAGACATACAAATAAAAGTATTATACTCTGGTGTGTGAAATTGTGAACACAAAACAGTGTCTATCAAATACATTCAAAATCGACTTTCTCCGATAGCAATATTTCATTTTATACTCTCTTAAAACGGTGGGGACGTTTCTTTTACACGTAAGTATATTTCTAACGGCATGTACTCTCCCCAGCCGAATACGATAATTACCGTTTTTAGTACTTATGCTTGTTGGTATTACTATGCGACAGAGTTTATGCTGTACCTTCGTAGTGTCGTGACCTCTTAATATCGTGTTGACCTCTTGTGTGTACATCTCTGTTGAGTACGACTCTGTTGGCGCCCGATATACATCCATGTTCCGCCTCAAGTCATATCCCCAGTAGCCCTAACCACGTGTAAATCAGATTCATGATAAAACATTGTTTCTTTTGATTTGATTGAAAACATATTTTATTCATTTAAGAAATGGATTGGGCACGAGTTATAAAACTTATAGATGCCCTCTTTTGAAAAGGATATTGACAACAATACAAATTGTTAAATTTCAAATTTCTAAAATCAAAGGTTTGTTTTTATGAGTGTAAAGGTCAAAATCCACATTTTCTTTTTGATAAGTTATTTACTTTTAAAGAATACTATTATATTTTTTATATTCATTTCAAACTTTATTTCACTTTTTTTGGATTCACCCTTTTTCAAGCTAATTATATCTAGATGTATTATTACGGACTTTGGGGACGTATAATATACCGCTTGTTTTAACTAGATTGACCTGTTTTAGTTCAGGGAGCTATTTAAGGGAGATAACTGGTGTAGGATTTGTTAGTCCAGTGGCACGATAAAGTTCATACTGTTTATAGTGGCAATTGAAGCCAAGTAGGTTATTTTTTTTTGCTAGTACCTTTTTATTGTTTCAAAAGCATTATATATGTAGTTTATATTTCCCAGGAATGCATTTATGAATTAGGTCCAAATTAGTAAGCTACGTGTGTATATGTCATCGAAGTGTTTTTGATATATTATTATAATATATTGACATGTGCTTGTCATGTGTCCACATTAACCTTTTTCCCCTTACTACACCACTTTAAAGTATTATATTTCAGTGCGGTTTATTCATGTGTTCTCATGTATGTGTTTTGCTATGGTTTAAATATGTAACTGCTAATTTATTTAGGGATCTTTATAAGTTATGAGTCAAAATATGCACAAGGCACCTAACTTACACATGGTTTGTTAATGTTTCAGTCAATCTGAATTTCCTTAGAAGAACATAAGAAAAACATATAAGATAAGAATAAAAGGAACATAAGAAGAATATAAATAATAAGGAAAAGGAAAAGGACATAAGAAATAGTGAGAAAAATATGTATGACGTTGGCATGAAGACAAGAATAAAGACTCATCAAACACTGATGATGTCAAGTTTATTTATGTTTCCCAGCCAAAGTAAAGTTAAAGGAATTACAATGAGGACATCACCAAAGCGCATTAATCCACGTCGACTACATGCTCCAGCTCAAGCAGCAGGAGTTGATCATCTCAAATAAAGCATTCATCTGATACCCCTATCCAGGTGAACACACAGCTGCATCCAGAAGGTTTGTTCACTACTTGTGTATTTAAGTATAAATATAATATAATTTAGATCTTTTAGAAAGTATAGTTTTTATTTTCTTTCTTCAGTCAGTGATCAACTGTTAAATACATTCAATGTATACATTTTTGATGATTTTGTTCCTATTTAATCGATACGAAATTTTTATTCGAAAATTAATTAACCTTTTTTTTTTCAAAAGTTGATCCCGTCTATTTAGCTTATCTACGAAAATATGCACCACTAACGTCTTACGTTTGTGAATGATTATTTTACAAATGGATATAGGATGCTTCTTAGCAATTGTATACGATGTATTTGTATTGACGTTACAATGAACGTCAATGTTCATGATATTTCCAACAAGGTAGGTGAACAGCCTTTAAGGATGCAGCTGTAGGCACGTTTTCTTAATAACTCATTCTATTCCACTTGAATCGCGTAAAAATAGCCAGAAAACGGCGCACTTTTGACAAGGTACAATGATGTCACGTACGATTGACATTACAAACGACGCATAAGGGGAACTGGCGTTGGAAGAACAAACAAGAACAGAACAGATGTGTGTGATAAATATATATGTAAAATAAATAACACACTTACCCCAAGTCCGTCCTCAGCTACATGGTCGAAGTAGTCCTCGTGGCTGGTGTAGAAACCGAAGAAGGAGTCGAACCCGCGCTTTGTAGGTGTGTGGTCGACCGTGTAATGCCCGGCGTGCCACTGCGTTGATACAATACATCAATGAAAGTAATATCGAACAACACTTATTAAATCATAAACGAGAACAATAAATAAGCGAACTTTGGTAGGCCGGTATAAACTAAGAACAAACGCGAGCTATAAGGGGAAATAGATAGGGGAAGGCTGTGTTAAGATTCTGACTCTGGAGATGTGCAGTGATTAACCGAGGATGTGCTTCTCTCCCTATGGTGGTTCAATATATAATAATGGTGCAATATGACACAACTGGTGTACACATACTCCCACCGAGCTAGCCATTACTCGTGAGGGGCGGATGTGTGTGATAGCAAGCTAATTTCTGTACATTATGTATTCGTTTTACCCAATGGGTTATGTTGCTTATTTCCCGTAACATCAAATGTATAAACAAGAATCGTCCTGCTTTAATAAAGCAACAGTGTGTCATCTACATACAATGTAAGCCTTGGTGTCTGGCTCCACCTCCACCTGCCCACCACCCAACGTTAACAAAGGCATTGTGAGATAGGTTCTTGATGTCACTGACCGTGGCGCAGCCACTTCGAAATAAAACAAATTCCCGGTGTGAAAATGTCAAAAATAAATCAAGCGCCAGTTATAAGTAACTTGTTTACAAGTCTTAAACTTATTCTAAAAAATCGTAATATGTGTCACCTTTCCTACGATGTGTGTTGCATATCCGAGGTCCTTGAAGTACTGGGGCATTATGGTTTCATTGAGCGACAGCCCATACGGAGTAGCGTCCATGATGGAGCCGTGTTGCATACCTGCAAATAACACGTTCAGGCCTTGAATAATAACGCTAAAAACTGAAAATACCTCAAATTATTGACGGAAAGGTCACGGTTGTCATTTTTGATACAAGTCCGGTGAATAGTGAATAAGACCCTATTTATCAGCACGATTTGGTTACATTTGAGATATAGAAATGCATGGAGACGACTAGAAACAGAATCGAGCAGATATAGAAACATGGTGGCCGGCTTAATGAATACACATAAAAACACAAAAATATCCTTATATAATATAATATAATATAATAGTACGTTTTTGATTAAACGTAATTATTTATACTAACCTGTTGACTAGACCTACTATGCCTACCTCCTCTCAAGGTATGCTATTTCAACGTTAACACAGACGAAACTGAAACAGTGGAGTAGGGGATGCGTAAAATCCCTCTCCCAAGGGCGGTAAGTCTGCATGGTCTCGTGACGTCACCACCGGATCCTCACTCTCCGAACAGGACCAATAATAAGCAAGACAGATCAAGCGGGGAGGATGGGCGGGCCTAGCGCGTAGGTCTAGTCAACAGGTTAGTAAAAATAATTACGTTAAATCAAAAACGTACTATTATTTAAATGCCTATCTGTTGACTTGACCTACTATGCCTAGAATCCCACTGCAAGGAGGCGGGTCAGTAGATATGTGGTAGAGACGAGACCAGCAACAAGCCCTGAGTTAAAAGCGAAGCTAAAGAACAAAACAACAGACAAGGTGCAAACAATGCGAACAAAGTTTATTACAATGAGCATCATAAGACCTGCGGGAACAAAACTCCTAAAACCCCTTCTCGGTCCGGTCGGGGGGGACCACCTTCGCCTGAGCGAACACTTGTGGACCCAGCCTAGAGATGCCGTCCTCAGGTACACCCCAAACGCTCGCTTGTCTAGCTCTTTGGTGCTCCTCGGCGAGTGAGGCAAGAACAGACGATGCCTGCCATCCCTAAGCCTGCGGGTACGCTGCACGTACACCCTCAACGCCCTAACCGGACACAGAGAGAGATCCATCTCTCCTGAGTCAGAACCCAGAGCCGGAATAGAGAAGGTCCGGCCAGCCTCATCAGTTGCTTGGTGGTTTTTGCAGACACAGTCGGGAGCTAAACCAAGTAAGGCTGACCCCCCCCCCCCCCCCCCCCCCCGACCTCGAAACGTAGAAGGTCCGCCTGCAACGCATGGATTTCAGAAATCAGGCCTCCGCCGGGATTAAATCCGTCTGAGCACAGAAGGAGCCGAAGGCCTGCCACTGAAAATCATAGAGTTTCCTAGTGGTCTTCCTATGAGAGGTAGCTATGGCATGGGCGACGCACCTTGAATAACCACTGCTCCTTAACCCTCTCTTAATACAAGCCAAGCGTGAAGGGAGAACAACTGAGGGTTCTCGTGCAACCTTCCGCTTTGCCTGCGGAGGAGCAGGTCTCTCCTTGTCTGAATCGGAACCGGTTCCCGAAGACAGAACCGTCGGTGAGGAACGAACCACGTTCGGGCTGGCCACCAAGGGGCGACCAGAAGGAAACGAAGAACCCGAGTTGCTCCTATCTTGGCTACAACTTGGGAGAGGATGGCCGGCGGTGGAAAAGCGTAGGCGTCCATCCCCTCCAACTCTAACGAGAGCGCGTCTAAGCCCATTGCTAGTGGGTCTGGCACTGGAGAGACATAGGTTGGCAATTGGTGGTTGAGGCACGTTGCAAAGAGATCTATCAGAGGCGTGCCGAACTGGAGACACAACCCCCTGAACACCACTGGATTCAGTTGCCACTCCGTCGGGGGAGGGGCATCTGGTCGCGACAACGAGTCCGCCAAGATGTTCTTGGCACCTGGAATGTGGACTGCTCGAATGTCCAGATCCACCTCGTCCACCAGCTCGAAGAGCTGGAGTGACACACGTAGCAGAGACTCGGCCCTGTTGGACCCCTGCTTGTTTATCGACCAAGCAGCTGCTGAACTGTCCTTGTGGACCAGCAGACACTGGCCCCGCAGAAGGGACTGCCAGTGCTGAATGGCAAGACGAACTGCATCCATCTCGAGGACGTTGATGTGTTGGTTCCGATCTGATTGGGACCAGACTCCCGCCACCTGCTCGTGACCCATATGCGCCCCCCACCCTTGAGTGGAGGCGTCTACAAACAGGTGAGCTGAGGGGGGACGAGGACGAAGTGGGACGCCGGCGAACACACTCTCGTCCACCCGCCACCAAGCTAGGAACCGATGGAGGTCTGGGGTCAAAACTATGTTGGACGGCAACGCGCCTCCCTGATGTGGGGATTCAGGAACACCTGTAACGGGCGAAGGAACAACCTCCCCCTGCGGGTCAGACCCTGAGCTGATGTTAGTAACCTCAACACTCTTTGCCACTGACGTAGGGAGAGCGATGCGTCGAGCGCGCGATCCATTAGGTGATCGTAACGAGCCATGCGCTCCCTCGTGACAAACCAGCGGAACAGGTGAGTGTCTAGGATAGCCCCTAGGAACTTCAGACGAGTCGCCGGATCCAAGTCCGACTTCTCTAAGTTCACTAACCACCCTAGACGATGGAAAAGGTCTATCGTGAACCTGAGCTGCGCCTCGAGAACGACCGGAGAACGGTTGTGAGCGAGCCCATCGTCCAAATACATCAGGAACTGAATGTCGCATTGGTGCAGGAATTGGACGATGGGCTGAGTCACACGTGTGAAAAGCCAGGGGGCGGACGAGATCCCGACCGTGACACGCACCTCTGAAAATGTCTCCCGTCCAGAATGAATCGGAGGTAACATGCAGGTACGCATCCTGGAGATCGAGAGACACCATGCAGTCTGAGCGCTCCAAGGACCGCATTACAGACGGAAGAGCCAAGAGTCGAAAATATGGCGGCCGAACGAGGTAGGAGCGGTTGAATACCTTCAGGTCGTGGATGAGCCGCCATTTTTTAGAATTCCTTTTGGGTATGACGAACACTGGTGAGTAGAACCCCGGAGTTAGATGCGGGGTCAGGACCTCCTGCACCGCCCCTTTGTAGATTCAGAGCTCCACTTGATCCAAGGTCAATTGGAGCCGGTCCCCTGCCAAGGGACGCTCCCTTGGAGCACAGGTGAGGGGCGGAGGAGACGAGACGGGGATGCGGAACTCCTGACCCAGAATCCGACAAACGTAAGGGTCTAACCCTAACTGTACCCAGTTCCTGACAAAATCTTGGAGTCGACCCCCCACCGAACCCTCCAACACCGGAACGAGCGGAGGGGGGAGCAGAGGGGGTGACCAAGAGTGACTTCCTTCGCTTCCCCTTCTGAGGGGTACAACCTCCGCCGCCGGGACGGGGGGACTTGGGGGACTGACCCGTGGATCTGCGGCCACGACCTCCCCGCCGAAAGTCTGTTTTCGCTTTCTTGGGGGAAGGTTGGCATCTACCCTGACCTTGGCCCTGACGATAATTGGTATGAGGCCGCTTCGGTGTTGTTTGCCTCTGATTGACGAGGCGATTGGTGAGGTCTTGCTGTTGAGCTTCCTGTCTCGCTCTCGGAACTTCGGGGATACGACCCCCAAACAGAGATTCAGAGTGAGCAGGGGCCTGTCGCAGAAAAGCTTTCTGATCAGGGTTGAGACCTGACCGGTACAGGAAATTGTCTCTGCGTAGCACTGTGACCCCCGATGAGATCCTAGAAGCAGATAACATAATCTGCGCCAGGTCCGCAGCCACATTGCCGAATGCCTTAAACAAGACCGGGTCACCCGACTCCATGCCCGCCTGCTTGGCACAGGCATGCATCGCCTGACAGGTGAAAGCCATGTTGTTGCCCAAGCCTAACATTGTGCGAGCCTCTCTGTCAAGATGTGTAAACTGTGCATCAGTAACGCGATGAGGCGCTTTGGGGGCCAACAACCAAGACGCACTCTGATCTAGATTGGGCGGAACGAGTTGGAATGGAACCGGATACAGAGGCAGTTGCCGTCTGCGCCTGTCCGGCACCACTAAAGGCGGAAGCAGACGGCCGGGAACCGCAGCCGAGATGACCTGCTCCATATCCTCGGTGGCGTCTAGCAGAAGTCTATGCGGCGGAAAGGCGAGACGCGCGGGAGGTGCGTCGCCTTCAGGGCAGAAAGAAGCCCTCCTGGCTGCCGACGACCGAGGACCCGCCACGCTAACTTGACTGTGTGAACCCTGTGTCACGAGGTCCGCATTGGGTTCATCCGGTAGCGTAGTAGTGTGAGAAACGTGAGTAGGTACAGTCAGCGGACCCAGGCGAGCGTCGAGCAAAGAAGAGACCATATCCTTGACGGAAGCAAGCAGGAGGCCAGGATTGACTTTGTCAAATTTGGCCTTCTTGGTCTTCTTCCTCTTGCTCTTGGGCGTAGGGGGTGCGCTGACCTTGAGCCTAAGCGGAGACATACGCTTGTCTGGCGAAGGGGGGGACAACACGCGTGTCCGCGGAAGAGTACGTGAACGCGAATCTCTCGACCCCCTAGCGGATTCGGATACGACGGGCGACTCACGGTCGAACTCATCCGCCCGTTCCGAGAGGACAATGTCAACCCCCTCCTCCGGAGACGGATGACAAATGGGACAAACCTCACGACGTTGAGTTGACGACGCACGCTTTTGAAGCGAAGCCCTATCGGCAACGGACTTTCGAATGGCGTTGACATACGCAAGGAAGTCTGACGTGGAGAGAGGTGCACACTCATCTTTACATCTTTACACTTTCTACATAATAAGTGCGGATCCTTGGTGGCAGATTTCCTGCCTCCGCAATTAGTGCAAAAGGCGGAAGACATGGCGGAGCCGGCGTAACACACGTGACGTAGGCGAAGGGTAGTGACAGCTGAGTCACTTACGCAGTGGGGCGAAGGACGAGACACTCCACGCGTAGCGTAGAAGAGGCGAGTCACTAGACGAGTCGAATCACTAACGCGAGACACTTACGTAGCGTAGCGTAAGTACCAACAAACTCCTCCGATAGTTAATCGAGAGAGTTGAAACAAGGCTCTGAACTCGAAGAGGACAAAGGCAATATCAAGTAATGGTTAGTCAAGATAAGAGACTGGCGAACCAGCTTACACTGACTAAGATAACCACTTACGAGAATCAAATATACAAACCAAAGGCGAAAGACGTACGAAACGAATGACAAGCGAAGCGAATGACAGGCGAACCAAGTCACTGGCGAGACGATGCAAGTCAAATCGAATCGGGCCTAACGCGAGCGACGAGCCTAAGGCGATAGACTGGCGAAGCGAGTGCCTGGCTTACGCGAGGCACTGGCGAGACAATGCGAGTCAAGTAGAATCAAGCCTATGGCGAATGTCTGGCGAAACGAATGATTGTCGTAGCGAGTCACGAATGGTAGGCAAAACCAATAACTGGCAAAGCGAATCATTGGCGAGACGGAGCAAGTCACGAATGGTAGGCGAAACCAATAACTGGCGAAGCGAATCACTGGCGAGACGGAGCGAGTCAAGTTGATTTCAACCTAAGGCGATAGACTAGCGAAGCAAGTGACTGGCGTAAGCGAGACACTGGCGAGTAGATGCTAGTACAGTAGAATCAAGCCAAAGGCGAATGACTGGCGAAAGGTCCGCTCGCGTAGTGATAAGCTAGGCGAGTGACTGGAGACGCGTAGGTAGTTGATACAGACCGAAGGCGTATGACTGGCGGACGCGAATGACAAGCGAAGCAAGTCACAGGCGTATGGCGAAGCGAGTCAACAACCAACAGTCGAAGGTGACTGGCGGAGGGTACGCCTTACAAGGCGTGCGAACCGAAGCAGTCAATGAAGACAGGTGAGAGAAACACAAAGACACGAGCTGCACGTGCACGGCAAGCAGCCACCTCTCGGGCAGCCACACATCCAGCACATGTCAACAAGGCCCTTGTACCCCAACACCTACTAAAACAGATTGTTAAACAATCTGCTAACGACGAATTGTAGATATAGCAGTTGAAAATATCCCTCAAAATAGTAAGAGATAGCTAGCAAGTTAGCAACCAAGTCGCAAAAAACCCCAGTCTCAGAACAAAACAAACACGTTTGTCTTGCTCTGCAACTGATAGGAGAGTGACATGAACAGGTAGTGACGTCACGAGACCACCTAGACTTACCGCCCCTTGGATAAGGGATTTTACGCACCCCTTCTCCACTCTTCAAGTTCGTCTGTGTTAAGGTTGAAATAGCATTACCTATAGGAGGTAAGGCAAAGTAGGTCTAGTCAACAGATAGGTATTAATATAATATAATATAATATAATATAATATAATATAATATAATATAATATAATATAATATAATATAATATTATATAATATAATATAATATAATATAATATAATATAATATAATATAATATAATCAGTTCTAATGGTTTACCTATATGTATGGGGTGTTTGTCGGTAAGTTTTAATGGTTTACCTATATGTATGGGGTGTCTGCCAGTAAGTATAGATGTACGAGTCTGAGAGCCCAGCGGAGATACATAGTAGTTGTTGAGTATGACGCCCTCTTTTGCAAGAGAATCCATGTTAGGGGTCTGGATATCAGAAGCATGGAAACCAACATCGCCCCAACCCTGAGTTAGAAACAGCATGTGAAACATGAATATTGAAGGCAAAATATACATAATTTCTTAAACATGATTTGATACTTAATATGTATGGATAAAACTAAGGACAGCAGTGATATTGTCACAACATAAACGCTAAATTAATCATATAATATTTTTTTATTCTCATTTTTCATGACACAATGTACACTCACTCACACCTATTGGGGAGAAAATAAGCATACGGTAATAGGTCACTTATCAACATTTGCTATATCTATTATATGTCTTTTGCAAAAACCAAAAAAGTATTTAATATTCATTTATCATAAGTGTATTCTAATTTATGTCTTACTAAGTCGTCAGCAATAATGAAGATGATGTGAGGTTTTGTGTTGTTTAGTGATTGAACTTCTGACAGCAACAACACGAACATCCACCCCAGGACTAAATATCGGCCAGTCATGGTGGGCGGACTTATAACTGAAATGATTCACGGAATTATATATATCCAATCTTATAAAGATGTACACATATTTTATACGAAAGGAAACATTTGGTTACAAATGAATATATTTTATGAGAATGCACACATTTATATGCAAATATATCCACACATGTTATAAGAATTGAAACATCTACCTACAGATGCACACATTTTGACACGAAAGCATCAGAAACATCAGGTCCAGAACTGTGAACTTATTTATTTCAAATAAAAAAGGTCTCCTTCTTTGACTGCAGTACGTCTTTGTGTTTAAGCTTCGTCTCTTGTGGGAATAAGATAATGGGTTGAATGGCATGTTAGTATACAAGTTTACACTTGTAATATTTATTCAAAACATTTACCATCAATGTATAAGATTAAATGATTAATTAGAACCACAGAATATAGATATCACATTTTTCTGACAAACTTAATATATTAAACAAACGTACCTGAAATGACCCAAATCCTTGCAATGGCGTCACCTGCCTGTACTTCAAGATAAGAAACTGCAGAGATAAGAATGCGGAGAGGAAGTTCCATAACTTACTTTTTGAATAACCAACTTGTCTATTTCAGCACCAAGAACCTAGAATTATAAGAAAATGCCTACATTTTCCGATGTCCAATAACGTTTTAATGTTTTTTACACTGCACTTGTTTATAGATGTCAACAGGTGTCAAGGCTTTACATAAATATTGAATAAGATACGTGACTTTTTATCGTTTATGTTTCAATATAATATAATATGGAAAGGAATGCTTCTTTCATTTCACACGAAATAAATTCAGATAGTTGAATGATGCAGGAGGGTATGTAACATTATCTGATTGCTTTCACCCAAATCGGTAGTTATGACTCCTTCGGAGTGGTAGCGTTTTGATATATTATATAACCAAAAAATCCCTATGTCATAGCACTAATTTGATACGCATATATTCTCCTCATAGACTTAATACAAGTCTTCTCGATATAAATCGGTCAAATACAACACGGTGACTATTTACAATCTCGTAGAAAAGGTTGATAGTGAAGCGTTACCTGCTTAAAGTAATCAGATGTGTACGAGCGTGCATACCTGATGTACATGCAATCACTTTATTGCTTATTGACATTTGATATCAAGGAAAGGAGGCTCTCTGTTATTTCAGGTATAGTATCCTATATTGAGAGGGAAAGTTAAATCGTTAACTACATATTCACACTGTTGTTGTCCTTGACATATATATACGAACTCATAGTGGGGCGGTTAAGTAAAAAAATCGGGCACTTTGGGTTAAAAGCATGAAACGTGGCACATAGATGACATGAGTCCTACTGATTATTGATAGATGTGGATCCACGTCGGCAGCGCCATTATGGCCATTTTTTCAAAATGGCCGCCAATTTATTGAAATACATTTAACTATGGAACTATATATGCTAGAATCATGATTTGGGTATCTGAATGTGTAGTTATGTGGTCAACAAAGCTAATGGACACACACACTTAAGTGGTATCGAAATATCAATGCATTTGTCACGGCTGTATTCCAATTACGACCGCCTGTTACAATATTAAACCCGGAACAAGCGGCCATAATCGGACTGGCATGGATTCTGCTGGGACACATCAAGTGTTTGAAATATACATCATGTAAACTGATGGCAACAAAGCAGATCTTCTTGCTGAGCTTGAGTCACTAGCACAACCAGCAGAGGCAAGACCACAAGGGACTGCATTGGTATTGGAAGGAGCAGTGATAGTTCAAATGCTGTCACCAGTAATCTCTCAGACCTTTGACGATTACATCAATAGCGTGTTCAAGCCATATATCCAGCGCCAGCTGCAACATGTGGAAATACTTGACATAGTGTGGTATGTTTATAACTCAGACAGCGTGAAGGCTGCAACCAGAGAGAGGAGGGGAAAGGGAGTTCGCGGAAGGTTTGAGCGTTCATCAAAGGTGCCCAGGAACTTGCAAAGTTTTCTTCGTGTAAATGAAAACAAAACAGAGCTCTTTCACTTGCTGGCAGAAGAGCTTACAAGTACTGAATTTCAAGGCAAGGAGGCCTACACCACTCTTTGGAACCAGGTACTATCAATACCTCAGAGAGTTTACAAAAGTCAAATTGAACCATGCTCACAGGAGGAAGCTGATACACGAGTAGTACTGCATCTGTGGGATGGTGCACATGAAGGACATGAGAACATTATGGTGAGGACATCTGACACTGATGTCGTGGTACTGATTCTGTCCAATCTACGCAGTATTCAAGTAAGTGAGGTGTGGATATCATTTGGAGAAGGGAAACACCACAGATACATATCATCACATGACACTGCTGCTACCCTTGGCCCATCATCCAAAGCACCAGCACTGGCAATGTTTCATACATTCACAGGGAGTGATAATACATCTTTCTTTGCTGGCAAAGGCAAACGGACAGCTTGGGCACTTGGGCTGTTTTCCTAGAGGTTACTAGTACTGGTGCATTCCTGTCACTTGCTGATGCTCTATCAAGGATCCCTGACAACACCTTTGCTTTGTTGGAGAAATTTGTTGTTCTCATGCATGATAGAACATATGGATTGTCCAAGATGGATGAAGCAAGGCAGGATCTCTTTGCAAGACGATTCCGAGCTTTGGAAAATATTCCTCCAACACAGGCAGCTCCCAAGCAACATGTATTTCGGTCAACCTACCAAGGAGGACATGTTTGGGGGGCAATTTAGATTTGAGTCTTGTGTCTTTTGTTGTATCCACTGCCTGAGTTGAGCTCAGAACTATAGGCCTACGTTTAGACACCAAAATCATGCTTCCACAAGATACATTTCCATCCATTATATGTATTTCAATACATTGGCGACCATTTTGAACAAAAAATGCAATAACGACCACCAGGGGGCGCTGCCGACGGGGATCAACCACATCTCTAAGTCATCAGTAGGGTTAAGGCCAAATTGCACGAATCTACCAAAAATTCGTCCTTAACCGCCCACTATCAGTGGGTTTTAATATTTATCAAAATAGATTAAATAATCAGTACATCTACATAAAGATAAAGTTGTTAGTTATTTAAAACGAAATGAAATACAAATTCTATACATTTTCAACTTTATTGCAGTGCGATGCGATGCTTCAGTACATGAACTATACCACCTTTAACATTATTGATGTAACGGCGTTAGTACCTCCATCGAAACGTAGCATCTCATTGCCTTAAAAGAAGGAGTCAAATCAAAGAATGTGTATGACTGACACATCTTACCAACTTCTTAAATGTCTCTTAACCCTTAATAGAATGCCCCAGGACCACGTATGGTCCCCTCCCTCAATAAAATCTAATCATGCAGAAAGTGATACGGCATCACATATTACTCCAAGCTACAGACCCGTCGACATCATGTGTTATCTAAAACTTGCCACACGTTTTATCCACATATTTTCACTTAGTTATTTGATTTGATTGCAAATGAAGTGGGTTTGATAAAGTAAAATAAGCAATATTTTATGAACGCTGTGATGAACGGTACTTTGTCCCTGAATTAGAACTGCCTGCCCTTACAAAATGTAAACAAACAGAGACACGCGAGTAAGATAATCCTTTTTCACTCGCTTCAGTTTGAAACTGTTTCAGAGAAACATCTCAGAGTGGACCGAGCTATTGCTAGGAAATGATAGGCTAGTTTTGTCAGATTTACTTAACATAACCTACCTGGTTTACTAAATTGATGAATAATGGGCTGTTAGTGTGTAATAATGTTAATTTTGTGATTTGGCATGGAATAAACTTAAGGAATATGGACAAGGTACTGAGACATCAATCAATCAACACCCAACCCCTATTTCTTAATAGGTCCGACCACTTGCTAGGAGAACGATAACCTATTGTGATGTAATCTGTTGAATTGGAAGTCAGAATGTTCAGCAGCTGAGGAGGAGGGGCATCCATTCTGGTACTCCTGATATTATGTGCTTTTATCCTTACCATCAATGATAAGACAAGCACGACCAAATGTTGTCTCTATTTTTGCTGATGATTTGGTAGGTTGTACAAATTGTAATGTGTATTGACATTGTTAAGTACTGAAATGTATCCTGTAGAGAGATTTTATATAAAATAAAACCAAATGTATCCAACTTTTTATAAACGATTTAAGTGTGCCCGTTTTAGAGTATCAGGCCAGACAGGCTCATACCTTGGGCTGTCCGTCGTCCATAATTCCACATGTTCGTTTTCTCCTCCAGAATTATTATGTAAACAATCGTTTCTGTTTCAACATTAGCACCGTCACTACTCATTTCCATGACAATAACCAATAATCTTGTTGATTCTTTATATCTAGACGCATTCAACAAAAGTATTTTAACTTCGATTCATTTAAAGTACGGACTGTAAACAGTAAAAACATTACACACCGGAATAGGAGAATCTTCTTCGGACGCCATTTTGTGATGTGTGCATTTCCGGCATCGACCGAGAATTCACGGAAATGTACGAAGTCGTTTCAGATAGCGACGTTCTTTCTTCCGAAATCGGACTGGTTCGTTTCAGTAATTACCGTGGATTCACCGATATTGCTGCGTTTGCTTCGAGAAAAGAAGCATTTTCTTCCGTAATGGGCGCGTTTCTGTCAAATTTGGATGAAATTTCTTTAATATTGACGCATTTCCATCAATTACTTAGGGATGCCTGTCACTGAAAACGTGTGGTGAATGAATATCATGAGAATACCAACAAATATTCATTCATGTTTGTATTTTAACATTCATTTGCATTTGTGAGAATTCATGTTTTCCTGTCAATTTTGATTAACTGCATATGACTTTAGTGCTACAGATATTTCATAACACAACATCTAAACTACCGGGCAAAAGAAAGTACTCACCTCAGTTGATTTTATCATATGTTTGATTTTCAGTTGCAAATATCTCAAGTTTTCGATGTCATAATCCAAAACTGATAAGTACAGTTGTTTAGTTAGCAGTCAAAGAATACTTCTACATGTTTTTTAATTATTTTTTTTAAAATGGAATTTTAAGTTTAATTTTGTTTTTAAATTATTGTTGATGATACACAATTGTTCATCGACATATAAGACATATCTTATGTGAAAATAAATAAATGTGCCTGATTCTGCACACATTTAAAACATTTTAAACAGGGAAGGGGTCATGTTGGTGAAAATTTCATTCTTAACCCTGTCTTCATTACAAAACGATATTTGAACTAAAATTTAACCTCAGTCACCAACAAAGTTATTCAAACTACTGCAGATAAGTATTATTGTATCGTGCCATAGTCAAATACATCTGATTTCTTTTAAATATTGAATTAATCAAAACAAACTTAGGTGAATACTTTCTTTTGCCAGGTAGTTTATATACTTTATATAGATTGTCATGATTGTGTGATTGTTTCTATAGGTAAAGGTTCCATAACAAAACAAGCTCACCCATATGGACCGTCATGTTTATGTGCTTGTACGTGTAGGAAAAGGTTTTAATTACTATTCTTGACACATACAGTTATTAACTAATTAGCTGATTGAAGGAGAGTCTACTATTTTAGGGCAATTTAGTAGTGACTTGGTTTGATTAGCACCTGTACAGGTATGTTGTCTATCAGTCAGACAGGTGTGCCAGTTTCTCAATGACTCTGGTCTAGATAATAACCCACTATCTGTCTGTGATGATAATACATCACACCTTTGCTTCATTCAAGAGAATAAGATCTTAAGTAGGGCACGATGTGACCTATTTTGGTTTGCACCTGTACAGATATGTCGTCTGCGCTTGACGATGGAGTCGGACAGGTGTGCCAGGCTCTGAGTGAGACCGCCCTCCTCAACAACACAACCTACGTCTTCAATACCGACAATGAAGGACCTTCCCACGGATTCGACTTCAATGTTGCTAGCAACTTCCCATTGAGGTATGCGTCTGTCACACCTGGGCTCGGAATCTCTGTCATGATGAACTTCCGTATAGGCATATAGAAGTTGATTTTGTAATAAGAGACAATTTTTTTATTAACAACGTCTGTATTTGTTTCACATGACAATTTTGCACACACCTTGTCCCTTTTTGAAATGAATAGATACATTATCCACCTGAAGGAGGGGCAAGAAGTAGCCTGGACACATTGTGTGGAACAAATAAAGAATTTGTTCCATAAGATACATAATCGTGTTACTTTGTAATGGCCTTAATTGTTTTCAGCATTGAATACTTTTAGATATTTTACAAGATATGCTACAGTAGAATTAGGAAACAATCTTGGGTAAACTTGCAAATGTCTCAAATATTATTGTGAATGTGAAAGAAAAGAGAAAGCTTGAATACGATATCTATAAGATTGATAATTCTTGATTCTGGTCCATTTACACAGTCAAACTGCCACGGTTGACATGTGAAATTAGAGATGGTAAGCTATCGGCATCATTGAAGCTGCTACACAGTTTAGTCTCTATAACGTCCATAGTGCAATAAATGACAAAGTTATCATTATAATATTAACGTTTAAGACCTCCAAGATGTGGGTTCACTAGTAAATATGCCTCGTAATGACCGGACGATTCTTACACAACCTATCTCTGTAGTACGTTCCAGCAGGAGTCACGACAGCAGCAATTGAAGCTGAAGTTGTTCGAGGTCGTTTGTCTGCTCATGAGGTGCGTGCACGACGTCGTACCAGAGAAGCAATTCAAACTCAAACACAGGCGTTTACGACTTCAGTGATGCAGACTACATTGGCGATGACGAGAAAGTGAGTGTGGTTGTCTCCCCCGCGGAGGCATGATCCTGGTTGCATCGTGAAAGAGTGTATCAACGTTGCCAAGTTGGTGATGGAAGATCGGTTTTTAGGAATTCCAACTCGAGGTCGGACGACACGACACATCACATAAGTGGACCAATGTATAGAGACAGAATTGTGAACTTTTATGGTGAATCGTTTCTACAGCAACACGTGTTTCATCAAGACTCAATGTTGCAAGGGTAAGGAACTATTTCTTCACCCAACTTCCCTTTACAAGTCGCGCCAGTCTTCACCTTTACGTGCTAAGTTAACGGAACGTTGCATCTGAAATGCATAAGGGGCACTGATTCGCTAGCACGGAACGTTGCACCTGAAATGCATAAGGGGCACTGATTCTCTAGCACGGAACGTTGCATCTGAAATGCATAAGGGGCACTGATTCGCTAGCACGGAACGTTGCATCTGAAATGCATAAGGAGCACTGATTCTCTAGCACGGAACGTTGCAGGAAATGCGCCAAGTCTTAAATAAGCCAGTAATGGAGACTGACGCGAGTTCTGCTAATTATATTATAAGTATTACTCTCGCAGAACAACGTCTATATAGGTCTATTGCCGTGACTAGTTGCGAGATACCCTGGCCTATTACCTTCAGAATATCAGTGTGTGTGTGTGTGTGAAACAAAAAGGAGTGGCAACTGCGACGTTTACAGTAAACCCCATAGCGTTATAGGATATCTGTGAAGCGATTTCAAGAATATCAACCCCAGGACTTTCTCAGACGTTTGTTCCGTTCCTGAAAGAGATTGTAGACTCTTAATGCTCCCCTGACCCAGAATTTGTACTATTGCAGACAGTGTGACTTTTATATAAAAAAAATTAAATTCACTGTCTGCAAGTCATGCCATTCTTACCAGCAGTTCATTATTTTATTGTATTCCTCCGTTACTTGATCGATGTGCATAATGCCTCACTGGTTGTCTTCTTGGATGGCTTATTATCTATCATTTCATTAGACATTGAGTACCAGAAAGTAGTGGTTTTGCAAATATGGACAGGATATTACAGTATTTAAATCCTCGATTCTACATACAACCAATCACTTATCCCCCTACCAAACACAGCAAAGGATATTATTTATGACCTAAACAAACAATGTTTCTCCTTTGTATGATACTATACATTGGATAAGATTAAACGTAATATCAATAACAGAAAAGTTGGTTGTTGGTGACGATCGATCATGTATATTTAAATGTAGATACACTCATCTTGCAGACACTTTACACATTTGTACAAGTTCACGGACCATATCACAAACACTCCCACGCTAAACACCCGCCGTGAAGTATTTACTTTCACTTTTAAACGATGATCCTTAATAATCAAATGCACAAATTTGGCCACAATTTAACCTTTATGACATCAGAATATCTGCCCATCAGTGGGTCATCTTCAAGAGATGTAAGCCCGCGCTTAACTTCAGCAGCCCATTACTGTTTGTCATTCGGAGTTTCCGTACCATTTACACTAACCATGCGCTGATACATAGTGCAGATATATCCTTCTCGGGGAAAGTAACCACAGCCCTGTACCAAGGTCTACAGTACTCCGTGTTTTCAGGAGGGTAGACTCACCCCTATCAGCTTCTTAAATAGACATAGACAAAGAGGGAAATCAGTTTAATAATGGTATATATATATATATATATATATATATATATATATATATATATATATATATATATATATATATATATATTATAGATATCAGAATGTTCATCAGATTTATTCATATATTGTAGAGTAATATGCATCATGCTTTATTGAAGTTATTGACCAACCCTCGTTATAAGGCTGACTCGCTACCCCGTCACTACAAAACTACGTCAAGTACTCATGATGTTGTAAATAATCGCGAGTGCAATAAAAGACAGTAAAGTTTGACTCAATGTCCCTGACATGTTAGCGTTGTATGAACATGGAAATGACATCTGGACGTTCAAATAAGAAGTTATTTGAGGTAAAATTTTAATCCAAAATGTTCTGATAAAACTTGTTTACCAAAATGTTCTTGTCGTCTCCAATATCTCCGTACAATTATTTGTTTAACGTTCAAATGTATTCATGTGTAAGGCAGAAGTTCCGCCATGTTGGAAAAGTGCTTTTCAGACAATGTTCTGAAATAGAGTGATTGAATTTCATAGAATTTGACCTGTAACGATAACATAAATAAATTAAGACAATATGCAAGTGTAACTAGTTTCTTTATGATAATTTAATGTAACTTTGTAAGCTGAAGTGATTTACAACATAACATGTGATATATGCATATTGTTATTATAATGTACATATGTTGTATTTATATTGTATTGGATAAATAAAGATAAGGCAACGTCCTTTCAAACATCAACATGTACATCCAAATACACGTGAGACATGGGAAACTTTGAACCAGATTTTACAAGTGGTACAATTCTACGAATTTCACAATCGTGGTAGAGTTATCCACCAGATGCGATTACATCATGGTAACTTGTACTTCAGTTTCCTATAATTCACAAATGTAAAATCAGATTTCACTTCCTATTATACATGTGTAGTTGTTCTTTGACGCTGGTCCTAGTGAACGCTGTAAAGCTTTGTGTGAAGAAATATCTTTCTTTCAGATACTCCTCTCGCTACTTGTGTTCACGTCAGTGGTACTTACTGCCGGAGGAGAAGTCATATTTGGTAAGTGATTATTTACTTAACTGAAGATTCTTACAAATGCATACATAGTACTGGAATGATGAAGTTTACATTCAGTTGACAATAATTTGAATTACTAAACTACACAAACAATTTGAATGTCTTGGATTCGAGTAACATTCCAAAATTGCTACATTCCATTACACCTGTAACACAAATGAATCATTAGAAAATACTTCAGAAACAATCTTTATTGTAAAGTGTCGATGGTTGACTTACGATTATTTTCGGAAGCCCGATCAAACGAACATAGATATGCTATAGAATGCACGATGTATAATGGAATGATGAAGTGCCGAAATTAATCTTTGCTGCTCAGTTTCAATTCATAAACACCCTGGAAGAACTATTTTTTTGTTTACAGAATGCCCAGATGAATGGACGCCCTTCTCTGAGAAATGCTACAAGTTTGTGGTTCACCCTGCCCTGGCATACGGCGACGCGAAAACTGATTGTGGGGTAGGTTCTCTGTTTCTCATCATAGTGTACATGAATAAGTTTTCTAAACCCTTGTACTGATCATAGTGTACATGAATAAGTTTTCTAAACCCTTGTACTGATCATAGTGTACATGAATAAGTTTTCTAAACCCTTATACTGATCATAGTGTAAATGAATAAGTTTTCTAAACCCTTATACTGATCATAGTGTAAATGAATAAGTTTTCTAAACCCTTATACTGATCATAGTGTAAATGAATAAGTTTTCTAAACCCTTGTACTGATCATAGTGTAAATGAATAGGTTTTCTAAACCCTTGTACTGATCATAGTGTAAATGAATAAGTTTTCTTAACCCTTGTACTGATCATAGTGTAAATGAATAAGTTTTCTAAACCCTTGTACTGATCATAGTGTAAATGAATAGGTTTTCTAAACCCTTGTACTGATCATAGTGTAAATGAATAAGTTTTCTAAACCCTTGTACTGATCATAGTGTAAATGAATAGGTTTTCTAAACCCTTGTACTGATTATAGTGTACATGAATAAGTTTTCTCAACCCTTGTACTGATCATAGTGTAAATGAATAAGTTTTCTAAACCCTTGTACTGATCATAGTGTCAATTAATTAGTTTTCTAAACCCTTGTATTGATCATAGTGTAAATGAGTAAGTTTTCTTAACCCTTGTACTGGTCATAGTGTAAATGAATAAGTTTTCTAAACCCTTGTACTGATCATAGTGTAAATGAATAAGTTTTCCAAACCCTTGTACTGATGATAGTGTAACTGAATAAGTTTTCTTTATCCTTGTACTGATCATAGTGTAAATGAGTAAGTTTTCTTAACCCTTGTACTGATCATAGTGTAAATGAATAAGTTTTCTAAACCCTTGTACTGATCATAGTGTAAATGAATAATTCTCGTTTACTCATTATATAGTATAAATAAACAACGTTCAAAACATATTTTAAATAAGACACAACATATCGGGCGTTTGGTCTATCGATTTTTAAAATTAGTACATTTAACATTTGGAGCTCTCAGTTCTATTGTTGTTGGTTTAGATTAAAATACTTTAAATTTTTAAAATATTTCTTTTTAATTGTGATTAAAATCATGGATGTTAAAAGACTTGCCAAATGTGACAATTAGACTGTACACGAGTCCTTCATATGTTTGTGTACACTGACAGTACAGGACTAAATCAACACGGTTAATTCAAAACAAAATTATTCAAAGTTTTCTTCTAATTGGTTACCATGAACTAATAAAGATACACAACGATTTTTTCAAAAAATTAACTGTCACTTAACAAAGATTTCGTCTTACAGAGACAGTGTACTTCCTCTAACAACTACTGTATAACCACTGTGATATCACGCTATAGCGGAACAACTCCGGAGACGCAATAAAACCACCAGGGTTGTAAATCATCGGTTGGCATCTATACCGGGGTACAATAATCATAAACGTGATGACGTCATATAGAATTGAATATGAGCTGATTACCACAATATGTTTAAAATTAAACGTTAGAATTCATTATTTTCACTAACCTTTGTTTTACAAAATGTTGGCCGATGTTGATAAAGGATATAAACCTACTGTGTTTTTAACTTGTTGTGAGTCTTAACGTAGAGCCGGTGCCATTGGTATAATAATGGTATAATGTATAAATGTTTGAACCTCCGTTCGACGATAAAATAAACCAATCAAAACAAGGATTTAAAATGTTTTGACCAGATTTTAATGCGCGGACCGGATTGGACCCCGATTTTATCGAGGACGATTTATTGGAATTTACAGAAACGCGAAATCAATCGTACTGGGATTTTTTAATCGACTACTTCCATCTGAAACGTTTCTCCGCCGACAAGGTTATAAACAGTTTCGGTAAAGCACTTCTTGGCATGTGCTCTGTGTTTAATATCCATATTATGAATGGTCGTTGTGGAAGTGACACACATGTTATTTCATCAACTATGTTATTTGATTATGTAGAGGCTTTTTGTATACAATCACGTATAGAATCAGACCATCTTCCAATCATGGTACAAATAAAATCTAACAATAAAAGAACAGACGATACATCTACTAGAAATCCGAAACACGTTTATAGGTTTATTTGGGACAATAATAAGTCAGGACAGTTTAGAGAAAATATGCTATCAGAGAAAGTTCAAGAATTGCTAGACAAATCTGTTGATAGTGCTCTCATAAATATAGACGAAAGTATAACATACATGACAGAAGCGGTATGTACGGCGGCTTCCTGTATGACAAAAAAGGTAAATCAATCAAAAATAATTTTTTTAAACTTTGTTTGACTCAGACTGCGAAAAACTTAAAGCTGAAAGATGCAAACATCTCAATAAGTTTCGGAAACATAAAGATAAACGATCATTCGATCAATATTGTATCGTAAGGAACCAGTATAATGCCCTCTTTAGAAGGAAACGCTTAGATTATTTCAAAGAAAAGCAAATAGCGATAGAAAATAGCATAACAAATTCGAAAGAGTTTTGGTCAGAGCTTAAGCGTTTGAATAACACTCATATAAGGCAAAACAAAATTGAGATAAATAATTGGTTTTTACATTTTAAACAACTCTTTAGTGGTGCCGATATTGATCAAAGCAATGATCATATCAATTACCACGATAATTCGGAGCAGGCTAATCTAAACCGCCATAATTCCCAACTTACGGAAACAATACTAGATTCTCCAATCACAAGGGAAGAGATATTAGAAAGTATAAGAAATCTTAAATCAAATAAATCGCCTGGGATTGATGGAATGATATCAGAATTCTTTAAAAATTCAGCAGATCTTATCGCACCATACCTAGAACTTATTTTCAATGTTATACTAGAAAATGGCACTTTCCCTCATTCATGGACGGTTGGTATCATTGTTCCAATTCATAAGCAGGGTGATATCAATGATCCTAACAATTTTAGAGGAATAACATTGATTAGTAATTTTAGTAAAATTTTCACGTATATTATTAATAAAAAACTTGTAACATGGGGAGATACAATGAATAAAATAAATGAATCACAAGCGGGTTTTAGACATGGTTATACCACTGTTGACAACATGTTTATTTTACAAAGTTTAGTCCAACGATATTTGAATTCAAAAGGAGGAAAGTTTTATGCCGTATTTGTAGATTTTGCGAAAGCCTTCGACTCTGTACAACGAAACAAACTTTGGTCTCTCCTTACATTGTCATGGTCTTAGTACCAAAATGAGTAAACTTTTATCTAATATGTATGAAAACGTGAAAGCATGCGTTAAAAATAATTACGAATTCTCGGAACATTTCGAATTACAACTTGGTGTAAGACAAGGGTGTATTTTAAGTCCGTTCTTGTTTTCATTCTTCATCAATGAACTTGCCACCCAAATCGAAACGAACTGTTCAAGCGGTATCCAACTCCATCCCGAAATAGTCCAAATTTTCCTTCTTTTATTCGCAGATGACTTTGTCCTGTTTTCGAGCACTATTATTGGCCTCCCAAACCAATTAAATGAACATGAAAAATACTGCGATATATAATTAACAGTTAATAGAGATAAAACAAAAATAGTAGTCTTTAAAAATGGCGGCAAACTATCTAAATCAGAAAAATGGTCATTCAAGGGTATACATCTGGATTGCGTTAGTTTTTACAAATATTTGGGCTTGTATTTTACAAATGGACTGTCATGGACAAAACATGTCAAATATGCATCGCTCCAGGCCCAAAAGGCGCTATTCGGCATCCTTAAAACAGTTAGCCAACTAGGAGATATTAATTATACGACTTACTTTAAGATATTTGACGCCAAAATAAACCCAATTTTAACTTATGGGGCAGAAATATGGGGATTAACAGATTTTCATCAGTTAGAAAGAATACATTTATATGTATGTAAGAAATATCTTGGTGTCAAAGTGAATACAGCAAATGTAATGGTATATGGTGAATGTGGAAGATATCCGATGCAGTTGTTTACAAATGTTAAAGTAATTAAGTACTGGTTAAAATTGTTAAATATGCCCCGTGATAGAATGCCCAAAATGTGTTATAATATGATGCTATTGTACGAGAAAAATGGACAAAGAAATTGGGTTTCTAACGTCAAACATTTTTTATTTTCTATTGGCTTCGGAAACGTTTGGAATGCTCAGTATGTTGAGTCACACGCAGATTTTATTCAGTCAATAACAACAAGACTAAAAGATATATACCTGCAAACATGGTGGGAAAAAAATTCATCGTCAAGTAAATGTTTTTATTATTCCAAGTTCAAATGTGATTTATTTAGTGAGGATTACCTATCATTTACCATAATTTAAGCGATCATTAGCACGATTCCAATGTTCATCACATGATCTATTGATTGAGAGCGGTCGATATAAAAATATTAATAAAGAAGATAGAATATGTAAATTTTGTAATTTAAATCAAATTGAAGACGAATATCATTTTCTACTCATCTGTCCATGTTATCTTTCACTACGATGTCAATATATCAAAAGATACTATTATGCTCATCCATGTGTCATAAAATTTTCAACTCTTATGAGCAGTAAAAATCAAACATTGTTACAAAATCTTGCCATGTTCATCCATCATGCAATGCTGTATAGAAATCATGTATTATCTCTGTAATATGTATTTATGTTTACATTTATGTAAAAAATATAGTTTAGTTGTGTACTATAGGCCTGTGGCCTTTTCAGTATGAATAAAGATTGATAAAGATTGACCATTCATTCATCTTTACTGATTTTTGTTAACATCTACATACCAACATATAATGTGTTCAGAAAAATGAGCACACTCTCAAAACTTATTGTTTTATAGTTTAGTTTGTTTATTGAATAGACGCATTCCCCATGTACACTATATTTCTAACGTGGTTTATGTTCCATGTGTGGTACTATTATTGAGCACACTGTATTTCAGACCCACGGCGCATCTCTAGTGGGGGTGAACACACGGGCGGAACACAGCTTCATCAACAACTGGCTCCTCGTAAACGATCTGTCCAGGTGGGAAATCTAATTAGTTATCATTCTCCGAAAATATAAAAGGTATAAAGTTATTTTTTACATAAAGATGGTGGGATCTCAATTATTGTCACTATTGGATTTAATATGATCATATATTGAACTATCACATGAAAGTAAGTCAGAATGTTCAGAGATGTGAAGTGATGTGGGTTGTCACTACATGTATGTACATTTGTATATGATGAGACTTTCGTTGTCCATGATCGCCACGCCCACACCACGCCCCATTTAGAACAATGCAGAGAGGCGTGGATCACGTTTTGAGTGAAAGAGAACAACTGTTGTTGCTAAAACCATTTAACTTTTAGAGGAACATGATTCACGTCTTGAGTGATAGATAACAACTATAATTGTTTCCAAAGTTGTAAAGCTAGCTAACCATTTAACTTCCAGAAGGGCGTGTTTCACGTCTGTAGTTTTAGAGAACAACTTTTGTTTCAAAGTCATCCCCCTTTCCATGTACCATCTGGAAATAAATACTGTCTAAATCAAGTGACCTGTAGTTCGTTGATGTGTAATGTTAAAACTGTGGCTATTGTTAAAGTATAGCTAAGAGCATTTTAACTTCCAGAGGGGCGTGGTTCACGTCTGGAGTGGTGCGGAACATCCACGAGGGAGAGCTGGAGTGGGAGAGTGATGGGAGCACCATCTCCCCGGACGGACAGTACTGGGTCAGCGAGGAACACAAGAACTACACCGGCATACACATCGTCTACGTATACGCTGGTAAGTGGGTAACTCGTACCATCGTACAAACATAACAAATGTCATATTCATATTAATTGTGTATGTGCAGCATCGGCAGCACTTAATGTCCAAACGGCTTAACCTGTCAACCGTCGGATATATTGTTAGCCTGCAGAAATGGTAAACACTGCACCCCATGATCTAGGGTCATGACCTGGATTTCAAAGACACTGTAAACTAAAACACCGAACATCTGCTGTAGAAATTGTAACAGAAAGATTATGTGGTTTGTTTCGTTGAATAAGAAATGTTTATTTAATGTTTGAGCTTTGGTAACACAGAAGAAAACATTGATGCAATTCTCACAAATTACATATCCATTTGTGTATGGTGAGAACAAGTTTTTGGAATGTGCCATCAGACTAAACCATAGAGAATAAACTTAGTCAGTGTCTTATAAACAACAAAATGTCAATGACATGTGCTGCCACATCGGACCTGAATGAATGTAGCCCTTCTTCTCGGCATACCTATCATCTTGAGTCTATGAAAACGGAGACAGCCCCTTACTTGATTTGTTTGGACACATTTCCTCACTAGATGGATGATAACACTGTTGTAGTTCTTCTACAAATTTCCTTGAAGGAAAGTTTGCCTGAATTGAGCCCAATAACCTGCCATCTCATTGCATCTCCCTCGAAATTTAAATAGAACTAAGAAGACTGATGATTACATGCTTCATACGGAGAGTGAAACTACACCCTTCAAGGAACGAGGATGACATGCATCATGTCCTTTATGCTGCGTTCATGACATCCGTTCAGAAAAACATGTTACACTAGTTCATAACCATAACCTTTGTCTACTCATAACACTGAAAGTATATGCTGCAAACACTTTAAGATATGCGATTTTGAATTTTGGGGTGCTTAACGTCTGTTGCTTTGGTTATATGGCAAAGTTACAAACGGACAAAAAAGACAATGGTTTTATAGTGACCACTATAATTTAGAACTTAAAGGAAGATGACGTGTTCGTCGTGTTGCAGTGACTCAGTACGGGTGGAGCAGGTCCCTGGGAAGTACCCAACAGTCCTACATCTGTGAGATCGCCCTGGATGAGGCCTACCGCATTGTACAGGAAGAGAGGGGCTTCGGTCAGTTTTCAGTTTACAGTCAAATTCATATTTGAAGTAGAGACAGACAAATGATTGTATCAGTATAATTGGCCAATAGGCCAGAAATACATCGTTATTCAGGATTTAATGATTTCATTTTCAGATCGCATGGACATTAATTTAAACATATGAAATTACATTTTACACTTCGTTCAATGTATGGGATGAGTCTGAAATGTTACCATACCAAACCATTATTTTGTCAATTCAAAATCAAGAAAAAATACTAAATAAATACCAGTCCCGACCAAAACTTCCAGATTAAGGACCTCCGACGGACCTACATTTATATACTCTGCATTTATCAAATTACTTTACAGGTAAATGTCCTTAAAGTTTTAATTCTCTTACAAGTGATATTTATGCTGTAATACGTATGTAGACTATGGGACAAACATAACCGACCCAAACGAAGTTCCCCGTGGACCTAAACTGACCACAGAACCGTACGACATGGTGGAGATAGGAAGCGCCATCACGGCCTTTATCGAGTGCGTGTCTACAGGGATGCCGAAACCGACCTACCGGATCTTCCAGTCCATGCAGAACGGGAGCTACAAGGAGATAACACCCAGCACGGACGATCGGTACTCCATCACCAACGGGAGGCTGATTATTGCTGATCCACGAGAGAACCCGGATGCAGGACGGTATCACTGCGAGGCTGCTAATCCATATGGGAAGGTCCTCAGCAGAAAGATGCAACTGTCTTTTGGAAGTAAGGTTTTTGTGTCATATCAAGGCATACAACAGTATTTAAAGCAAAGTTTGTTCCAACTAATTTTGTAAATTACTAAATATATCATTTTTGAAACAGGTAAATATATAAGTAATGAGTGTAGTTTTATTGGTATATTCAAATTCAGGGGTGAGGTGAGTTGAGGTTTAACGCCGCACTCAAGAGTATTTCACTTATATCGCGGCTGCTTGTATTATGGCAGGGAGAAAGTCTGCAACGCCATGTGACCGGCTGTAACTAGCACTGAAATTCAGTGTAGCATTGCACCCAAACCTTACTGCGTGTAGAACAGTTCTCTACTGCAGACAAAGTCGCCGTGCCCCTGGCGGGATTTGAACCCCGGACCTCTTGATCCGAAGCCGAACGCGCTAACCGATGCGCTATCCCGCCCCTATATTCAAATTCACGCTTTCTTTAGAACTAAGTTGTATCTGAAAGATGCTTTGAAATAAATAGCTTTTTTTATTTCAATTGGCTCCTTTCAATATCGTGTCCTAGAACACTATTTTTCCCAACAGATTGTGTTAAGAAAATTGCATTACTTCCACTAACGCCTTCTTCAACATTTCAGATCTTGGCGAGTTCTCCAACGTAGTCAGGGAGCCAGTTCAAGCCCACGGCCATAGATCCGCCATCATCAACTGTGAACCCCCGGGGCACAAACCAGGTCAGTCTTCTTGTTGCTTTACTCAAGCAACTGCGAGATTTATGTTATATCAATATCACTGATATAAATTAATTTAACATAACAGTGAGTAGTATACCATCTGGATATTTAGCAGATACAATTTAATTTTTCTGTTCTCCTCTCCGTTGTCTTAAACGTTTTGGTTTCTGGTTTCATAGGGTAATCTTAGTAAGCTTGACACCAGGGGTAAATCAAGTGGATTGGGGTAGGGGTGGGACTACGGGCGGGGCGGGGCAGGGCGGGGGTAATAAAAAAACACTCCCAATGGTTCCATAAAGCAGCACACGTGGAACTATATCATTCGATACGCCAATGAACATGGTATTATCGTCTCATGTCAACGTGCACCACTATACTGTTGTTTCAACAGCCGTCGCTTACAACTGGCTCAAGGAAGGCAGTGCCAACTTTATCCGCACTGACATCAACCCCCATGTGTTCATCTCCTACAACGGCAAACTCTACTTCTCCGAGGTGACCAACGAAGACGCCACCACCTACAAGTGCGTCGTCAAACTCATCTCGGACTCCGAGGCAGCCATTGGTTCCAACCAGCCTCCTAGCAGAGTTAGTCTCCCCATAGGACTACAACTCAAAGACAACAGTGAGTGGCAAACCCTAGTTAGGCGTCATCTTGTAGGATATCAATACAAATTCTAAATTTATCGAAGGGGGTAATTGAACGTCGATTGCACTCCACCTTTTGAGAGTCCAATTGGGTCGGTTATTGTTCATGGAAACGAATTTCAAGGAGAAGACTCCTATATGTGTACTAGATTAAAATGTATTGATAATCGATTGTAGTAAATCAGATTGGCAAACCATGGTTTAGAAAGTTTTGAAAGTAGTCTGGTGCTGTGAATGGAGAAGAAGGAACTACTGGTGAAGACATAAGCAGGATATAGCTTCAGGCGTCTGTCAGAGGATTGTCATGTTTTTTATGTTTAGTTTGCTTTGAAAAGGGTATACATGTTCGTAGATTCATCATGCTGTATCATTCAGTGGCCGCCAACTGGGGTCCTGGCATATTCAACGATTTCATCGCATCCTTCCCACGGCTACCTAAGCGAGGGAACAGGGTGAGACTGGAGTGCCTTGCATATGGAACGTAAGTTAATTTGCTCTTCGAGAACAAACACAACTACCATACCATAACTATACGTAGTATATCTACCCATCTGTGAAATTTACAAAAGAGTAGGGACACGGTTGACCATCTTGGATTCTCACATGTTCCTGGAAATTGTTAAACTGGTTTCCTGGCTCAACTACGCATTGTACAATTCGTAGACGGTTCCAAGTTTCTATTTCCAAAAGAATCCAAGATGATCAAGTGTGTCCCACCTTCTTTATATGTTTGATACGGTAGGAAAGTAGGTAGGTATACGTATGTGTATATTTACTGTTAAGCATCTGCGGGAACGATACAATTGGCCAAAATACTATCTCAAAATAATGTGTAGAGTATAACGATTTGATAATAATTTTATTCACAAAGCTAGCCAGGTTTCAATAACCCACATTAAAGCATCCAGGCAAAGGAATGCATATTGTTGCCTCGAACGTTTCGCTGTTATTTACTGGTAATTACAGTGATAGACTGACCCACGAACTGTGTAGATTTTTTCCTTTTTACGACCCTTTAATCAATGTACAAAGATCGGAGATAACTACTGCTACTTTTTATATGATGAAAATGAAGTTTCTTGATACTAATTAGCAATGTAGCACAGTCATTAACAGCCACGGACACAATCTGCCACACGGACACAATCTGCCACATGGACACAATCTGACACACGGACACAATCTGCCACACGGTCACAATCTGCCACACGGACACAATCTGCCACATGGACACAATCTGCCACGTGGACAC
The DNA here is from genome assembly GCA_936450465.1 of Gibbula magus. Taxonomy (NCBI): domain Eukaryota; kingdom Metazoa; phylum Mollusca; class Gastropoda; order Trochida; family Trochidae; genus Gibbula; species Gibbula magus. The sequence goes on along the minus strand of OW388296.1, from coordinate 3,448,877 downwards.
AATCTGCCACACGGTCACAATCTGCCACATGGACACAATCTGCCACGTGGACACAATCTGCCACATGGACACAATCTGCCACACGGACACAATCTGCCACATGGACACAATCTGCCACACGGACACAATCTGTCACACGGTCACAATCTGCCACACGGACACAATCTGCCACATGGACACAATCTGCCACACGGACACAATCTGCCACATGGACACAATCTGACACACGGACACAATCTGCCACACGGACACAATCTGCCACATGGACACAATCTGCCACACGGTCACAATCTGCCACATGGACACAATCTGCCACACGGTCACAATCTGCCACATGGACACAATCTGCCACACGGACACAATCTGACACACGGACACAATCTGCCACACGGACACAATCTGACACGTGGACACAATCTGCCACGTGGACACAATCTGCCACGTGGACACAATATGCCACGTGGACACAATCTGCCACACGGACACAATCTGCCACACGGACACAATCTGACACACGGACACAATCTGACACAACACACGGACACAATCTGCCACACGGACACAATCTGTCACGCGGACACAATCTGTCACGCGGACACAATCTCCCACGTGGACACAATCTGCCACATGGACACAATATGCCACACGGACACAATCTGCCACACGGACACAATCTGCCACACGGACACAATCTGACACACGGACACAATCTGCCACATGGACACAATCTGCCACATGGACACAATCTGACACACGGACACAATCTGACACACGGACACAATCTGACACATGGACACAATCTGACACACGGACACAATCTGCCACGCGGACACAATCTGCCACATGGACACAATCTGCCACATGGACACAATATGCCACACGGACACAATCTGCCACACGGACACAATCTGCCACACGGACACAATCTGCCACACGGACACAATCTGCCACACGGACACAATCTGCCACACGGACACAATCTGACACATGGACACAATCTGCCACATGGACACAATCTGCCACATGGACACAATATGCCACATGGACACAATCTGCCACATGGACACAATCTGACACACGGACACAATCTGACACACGGACACAATCTGACACATGGACACAATCTGACACATGGACACAATCTGCCACACGGACACAATCTGCCACACGGACACAATCTGTCACGCGGACACAATCTGTCACGCGGACACAATCCCTTTCTCCCGCTGCAGTGCCAGACTTCCAGCATTCAGTGCTCACTGCCTCAACTTCTAGCAGATAAAATTTACGAAAACCTCAGGAACACCACACCACAGATTTATGTAATAACACAGTATATTTACTGGTAAACAAAAATGTTTTTTTCAGAATGCCCATCACATATTCATGGGAGCGTGATGGTCACCCGATGCCGACAACCGTTCAACTGGCCGACCACAACCGGATTCTGATTATAGAGGACGTGCAGCTAGAAGACGCAGGAACGTACATCTGTCATGCTAAGAGGGGGTCCACAGCACAGGCGCAGAAGTCCTTTAATCTGCATATAGAAGGTAAAACCCGTATACTCTTGGGCTCAATGTTACATGGAAACTGGAACTCTTCTATTATCTCAATTAGCTCAATTATCCTAAAGTTTGTATAATTCATACAAACTTTAGGATAATTGAGCCAGGGAACCAGTTTATCGATTGCCGGGCTCCTCTGAGATTCCAAGATGGCGGATTGTGTCGGACCTTCTTTAAATCGTATATACATCTCGATGTTTATGTATACTATATGTTCTGAGCAAGGGACCCACTGTGGTGACCGGAAAAAAAGTCACAGGTAAAAAAGTCACGGAAAAAAGTCACAAATTTCTGTAGGAAAAAAAGTCACAGGAAAAAAAGTCACAACTTTTTATTAGCCATCAATAAAAACAATATCAATATAAACATTATATAGACGTATTACTTATCTCTGGACATCATCATCATCTGGACATCATCATCATCTGGACATTTCAACACTCTTTATTGATAGCACTATTCTCACAATAGACACTTAAAATACACTTGTCTCTGGACATCACACCTCAGGAGGAAACATGGGAGGGACTCTTCTCATGTTGAGGGTCAGACCTTGTCCTGGACGCTGTCGGTAGTGTCCTTTGACATATGTTCTTTTGAAGTATGTCACAGTTTCTACAAATACATCAAGTCCTAACTCTTCAATCTTATCAACAACAGCCTGAAATAGTTCTTCGTACACAGCACGGGTCTTGTTCGGGAGAAGGGCAATATACAGCAGTGATGTAGGTGTCCCTGAAAGGAACTCTCATAGTGAAGATTTGAGTGAAGATACGAGGTGACGTCTTGAAGATGCCGTCCATGAAGATGGTGTCAGCTTGGGCAAGGCGTTTCAGTGAATCAGTCAGTAGGCAAGCTTTCTGTTACGGTTGTATACTAAGACTTTTTTAGTACACATACTAATTGGCTGTTAACAAAAACAACACAAGTCAACAGTTCATTGCTATTCATAGCAATTAACAAAAACAACACTCAATTTGTGATTACAATAAAGCCAATAACCTTACTATCCAAGCTTAAATGGTTCTAAACACATGTGGATTTACAACAAACAATAATTTAACATGCATATCAAAGGATTATTTACTAAAATAATGAACGAATTAGTCACTTATATGCATTTTAATATAATTTGTGACTTTTTTTCCTGTGACTTTTTTTCCATGACTTTTTTTCTGTGACTTTTTTTCCTGTGACTTTTTTTCCTAGATTCACCACTGTTGGGATCCATTTCACGACAGTATTTGGATAAACAGGTCCCTCAATATCATCATCACAAATCTGTCCCTCATTTACATCAGTCGCAATAATTAAAATTGTATTGATAAATACATGCATTGTTCCCCAGTGTTAACACATGTACTTGTATTACCTTGGTTGTAAATAATTGATACTTTGCCCGTTAAAATATAATAATAAACTGGTACATTGAATAAAAGCAACCTTCTATCCCTTCAAGCTTTACCCTACTTCATCTATCCTCTGAGACACCAACACGCTGACATCGGAAGCAAACTAACATGGAGATGTGAAGCGAGGGGTACGCCAAAACCTACCTACGCTTGGCTCAAGAACGGCGAGCCGCTACTTCCGGTACCAGGGGATATCGCCATCAGTCATAACCTGTTGACGATTACCTCCCTTGATCCCCAGAAGCACAATGGTGTGTATCAGTGTTCTGCCACCAATGCACACGGTACCGCCTACAGCAGCGGACAAATCAGAGTCCTGGGTATGTTTGAACACTATTGGAAGTTTACATTTTAGTTTACAGTATTCCCAATTCAAAATGCCCGTTTTGCTTGTACAGCCCGGCAAACAAAAAAATATTGATCAATTTATCTTAAAGATTCTGAACAAGCATTCACAAAAGTTTATATTATTTGTGGTGTGTGGTTTATGGGCCAAAAGTAACCAAGAGTCATTTCTTATTAGAAATAATGAAATCAGGAACCTATCTGTTGGTTCAAAACGATGAGAATTGAACATTGTGAATAAAGCTTGACATAGCATGTTTAATGACGTCATACAGTGCCGTGTCAAGGATGTAAAGTACAAGAAAATACATTATGTCAGGCATCCTTTATTATTTCCATGTTTAAGAAACGTTCACTCAAATACAAAACATTTCGTCCAAAATTGTTTAGAAACAGCGATTCCATCATCCCATGCGGTTTGAACAAATATAAAAATGTGTTATTTCTTTTTAAAATATATGCTTATTAAAAACATCGACTTTATCCAGCATCATTATGGTTTTACAAAAGAAACACAACATGCTAAAGTATTATTTGATATTACTCAAATGAAAACAATGTGTAAACCAACGATCAATACGGAAAGGACGTCAAAGCTGTGATAATGTAGCTCAAGTGATAAACAACAAACCGAAGCTAGTATAAACCACGTATCTCATTCTGTCGAACATGTAACATCATATCAGATAAATGAAATTCATAAAAGACAATCTTACCCATCAGCGTTCAAGCCGTCGTTCGAAAAGCACCCCCTGGAACCGTCCATCATGGGCACTGTGGGGGGTAACGTGACCATCATCTGCAACCCCGAGGCCGCTCCTTCTCCCACGTACCGCTGGTCAAGGAACGGTGGAGATTTGAACCTGGGGGACGGGGATACAACCTCGCGCATCCGGAAGTTGAAGAACGGGAACCTGTATATCTCCCCTGCCCAGACCTCCGACAGCGGGCTGTACGGCTGTACAGCGACGAACCTTTACGGTTCAACTTCAAGCTTTGGCAATCTGGAGATCATAGGTCAGTTGCTTCTTAGGTGATTATTTTTTATTGATTGACTTTATCACGGAAAGTCAAGCATTATAGCGCTTGTTTCAATGAGTAATGATGGAATATGTTTCTCAGGATAGTACCTAAAACTAGTGGAAGTATAGAACATAATACTGGAACTAATCTGAAGTAAAAAAATATTTTAAAAACTGTGTTCTCTATTGTGATATGTATCGGTTACTTTACACTTTTTCTCTTAGAAATAAGGTTATTATCACCATTCAAAATCGTTGTTTGCTTTCAAAATGAACAGTTTAAGACAATAAATGCATCTATAATATCGTGACATTTTACTTATATCGGTAATATGCAATAGTATCAATTCATGCGTTCAACATAGTATGATCCAGAATATAACAATGTTACATCTGTACACAATCTAAAATATCGAATGTTGATATTTTGTCAGAGATATTGTGATATCTTTGGTTTAACTCTGGTAGTAAATGTATTGCACAGAAAAATTTTATTTGAAAAATTTAACCTTGTGAATATATTGAGTTCTTAATAATGCAAGAACATAACCTATCTATTACGCCTCCAGCCGGATTGACCATCACGAACGCACCTGCTTCAACCACCGTCCTCATCAACAACACGGCGTTCCTCATGTGCCAGGCCTCCAACCACCCGGATGTAGACATGGTCTACGATTGGCACTTCGAGGGAAATAGAGTCAACTTTAATGATCCTCATTACAGATTGGTACTATTTACTTAAATAATAACGAAATTTCTTCTTTCAATCACATATAGAAGTTAGTTAAATTCAGGCGCACTCCTGCAATAAAGTTTTATATCTATAGAACTCGTTCTCCTTCCCTAGTTATGGAATTATATTTATCTCATGTAGTTTATTGCATTCATAACTAAATTGTACTACATATATTTTGTGAACAATAAACACAAACACACAGTAATCCACCAACACAAACACACATGCCAGTGTCCATTTACACAACTCTGTAGTTAGTCACCAACATAACTCCACCATCGATGTGTAGTATTTCAGGTGTGTGAATTTGAATTTGTACATTTTCTTCAGTGCATTCTCCAGTGACATTTTGCTGTATCATATTTAAATTGATGCCGCGTTTTTCCAGAAGACGGTTTGCATAACGTATAATACAATTATTATATATCATTTAGGTCTCCAACTTGTAGAATAACCTGTTTTGGATAATGGGACAATGAAAAATGAGTTTGGAACAAATAAGTCTGAATTATCCATACTATTGCTGACGTGCACTGAACAGCATTGTTATCGAGCGGCTCATATATACTTATATATATTTACCTGTAATCAGGGTGCCCAGGTGAACCTACACGGTCTGTATGTGATCAGCGCACAGAGGAGGCACCAGGGACGGTACCAGTGTCTCGCCAAGTCCGCCTTCCAGAGAGTGAGCAGACAGGCCACCCTGACCGTGTTAGGTAAATATATACGATCTCGAATCGCTTGGTTAAAGAAAGTATTGATAAATACTATTATTAGTATAGTATGTTTAAAAGTGTGTACGCCACATGTATTTTTACTAGAAACATCGAAAGGAGATGTGTTTGTAAGGAGATGAGTGTACAACAATTTATATGAACTCGTAGAAAGTCCCCTTAGAACATTAGAGTATTTGGGATTGTCAAATTCGATGTTTATCTCATGTCGTGCAGTGTTCTTCGTTAACTATCCTTATAAAGTGATTATATGAGATAAACGTCGTACCATCAAACTAAATGTTTCGACGTTTATCTCATGTCGTATATTGAGCTTCGTTAACTATACTTATAAGGTGATTATATGAAATAAACGTCGTACCATCAAACTTTAAAATTAAAATGTATGATACTCTTTACGTGTAGACGAAATGAGGTCCGTCCGACATACCGGCACACAGAATAATTCTTTTCATGGCTGGTAACTGTTGAAGGGTTGTCATTTATTTGCCATATAAATTGACACAAGTACACATTCACTAGCGAGATTTGAAGCTTATGTTATGCACTTCCCTATATGGCAGGACCCCCTGGCGAGCCGGCAGGGCTGTACATCGAGTCCCGGTACACCACCTCTCACTCCATGGTGCTATGGTGGACCCCCGGGCCGGACCATGGTGGCGACATCCTGACCTACTCCGTCCTCGTCTACAACACCTTCAACACCACCTGGCGTCTCCACGTCGAGGGTGACTGGCTGCTTTACGTTTATATAGACTATATGTATTGAAATTAGCTCAGTTCATTTGTCAGAATGTATTTAATCCAATCATTGTATCTTTTTATAAAACTTTTAGTTAAGTGTAACGTTAAGTGTAGACTACACTTTGTTTTAAGCAATATCAAACACAAAGAAAGTTCACTCAGTTCACATCTGTTGGGTTCAATACGTCTATATATATGGAAACAGCCAATAAGTAAAACCGAAAGTAAGACAGCTCTATGTTAAACAGCATCATTGCGACTGAAATATTCGGAACATGTTTCAGACATTCGAGAACGAGACACAATAGTGGAGGGCAGACACAAGCGCCGTTATGTGGTCGAAAATCTGAAGCCAGGCAATGGGTACCAGTTCAAAGTGAGGTCCACCAACATATATGGAACTGGTCCTGCCAGCGTCGCTTCCCGTAAGATATTAAAATGTTCTTGAATCGGTAGTAACTCGAGGAGATGACCAATTAACAAATTAACAAAATTGTCAAAATAGCCTGTTAACGTCTTTGGCTTTTTCATGTCAAGCAGAGAAGTCAAAATGTTTTCAACAAGGTGAAGGCGTATGTAATTGCTCGGATCTTGAAGGGCATATTATATATGTTCCTGAGTTGCACGTGTAAATGCATCATCTGTTACCCAGGGTTTAATATATGCTCCGTTACTCTCCACGATATAGTGGAGCTTAACGGAGCATATATAAAACCCTGGATAACCGAGGATAGTGTACATGGTACATGGGAAACATGTTCTTGAAAATAAAGAATCATAAAACAAATTGAAAATCTAATGTAGCAAACCCTTTACAAGTTTTTAACATAGAAAGAGCTAAATCAGGCCATTCTGCTCCATCGGTGTATTTGTATCCGCTACCCTTTACAATACCCTCAGCCCATATTCATCATCATATCGCTATCAATATCAAGCCAATGAATGAACTTTGAGTAATATTGACAGTACTTGAACCTAGCTATAATGACCACCAACCTATCAACGGCGTTGAAATCATGACAATTCACTGGCTGAAAAAAGTACAGGCCATATATATATATAGAGATTATTACCCGAGGAAGTGTGTCATATGACTTTTACGAAACGAGTGTGAATTTTTGTATTGCCCGAGCGAGAGCGAGGGTTATACACAAATTCGCACGAGTTTCGTAAAAGTTATATGACACACTTTCGAGTGTAATAATTTCTTTATTACCCGTTCTATTCCATGAGCCCAATAACCCTCGTGATACATCACATTATTACCCATATGGTTTAAAATAACCGAGTTAATATTATTGATATGAGCACATGTGCACATATCACGTTTGCCTAGCAACGATTGTTTCACCGCGGCTTCCCGTATTCTGTCGTCTGTGACGTCATAAAACGATTGTTCGTGACGTCACTGTTGCTTGAGAAGTGGGCCACTTTCTGACTTTTTTTACGCGAAACACATGGAATAGAACGGGTAATAAAGAAATTATTTCACTCGAAAGTGTGTCATATAACTTTTACGAAACTCGTGCGAATTTGTGTATAACCCTCGCTCTCGCTCGGGCAATACAAAAATTCACACTCGTTTCGTAAAAGTCATATGACACACTTCCTCGGGTAATAATCTCTATGTATCACGCGGGTTATTGGGCTCAGGGGGCCAGGGTATTGTAGTAAAGTAGCGGATACAATTGATGGAGCAGGATGGGAATCAGACATAATTTAGATTATATCGAGTTACTCACAATATTGATACATTTTAAAGTAATTTATTGAACGATATGTTATTCTTTTATCGATGTACATGTACGCAAATAGCTTGGTCGAATAGAAAATCCGTATTTGGAAACATTCGTTGAAACATTATAAGGAGGGTGACATCGACATTTATCAGTTCAAATGTCAGGCTTCCTATAGTCACTATAGTTGATTTATCCTTGTTGAATTCATGTGTTCTACTTAACATCATTAATTTTGTCTTTGCACATATAACATTTGGTTATTAATAATTATACGTTTTCTTGAATTCAATTTTTGCGTTTTGCAGACATCCATCAGACGCCAAGTGCCACCCCCGTGGTTGCCCCCGAGAATGTCGGAGGGGGAGGGGGGAGTGTTGGGGACCTCGTTATCACCTGGCAGGTACGTGCAGTTTGCATGTACTTACCGTATCTTGTATTCAGTGATTTACTGCATTAACATTACGTTATACCTTTCTCTATAATACCGAAATAGTACAAAAAGTATATAATTAGTCCCATCTTTTGTTGGAATGTTTGCTTTCTTCGTTGGTGCTTACGAGTTAAGAGGGACTATTAATCGTTTATATGTTCCTTTGTGTCAACGAACAACTTTTGGTATATCCATACACCCCCGGCCAAAAGAAACGCCTACTTTATATTCCTTAAATGAAAGATGCAATGATTTCTTAAATAAAATAAATGGCGGTCTCCACCTTATGCTGAAGCAATAACTAATATGAAAGTCCATTGAAATCGTGGAAAACTGTGATTCGAGTCAATAACATTCATGAAAACCACGCCCAATGAAGACTGCTATTTTTAGTTGATTCACTTGCGCACCTTAACCACGTACATCGGTAGCATCAACACTACTATAACGCGAATGCGTGCCTGTATTGTTGCTCGTGGGTGTATGAAAATCTTTTTAAAATGTTTTCCTGATCAAGCACTGATCGAAAACTGAACAATTATTATTTTCTCATTTCAACAATCGCCCTTCTTGCGTGACATGAACTTTTGAAATTCAAATATATAATGCAGAAATGGTGCAACTTCATTATGTTATAATATTGCTAAACTGTTCATAACAGTTTTTACAATATCTGATAAGATATCTGGTAGGCGTTTCTTTTGGCCGGGCGTGTATATGGCTTTTCAAATAAACGGAATTGTCACGTGAATTAGTATATATATTTATAACCATATAAAGAAATTATAATACCCCCGCTACGAAGTAAGCGGGGGTATATAGCGGTCATTCCGTCCGTCCTTCCGTCCGCCGTCCTTCCGTCCGTCCGTCCGTCCGTCCGTCCGGTCAATTTTCATAAAAACCGTCAAAGGTACATCAACCAAACTTTGTACAATTGTAAACCATGTTCTTCTCATCGCGCACAGACAATTTTCAGATTTCTGAGATTTAAATGTTTTGTCATTTCCATGGAAACGTCACTTTTTGGACTTAGTTTTATTGTGTTCAATCCGGACAAGTTTTCTCGGAAACATTAAACACAGGTGAATGACATTTTGGTTGTGAGAACTCATGACCATACTCTTCATCGAGTTTGAAAACCAGTTCTGAAATATTATTTTTTGCGGACTTGTGGCCCTTGAATCCGAAATTGAACTTATTACCAAAAGAGCTGTGATGCTCCAATTGGGGCAAGTTTTCTCGGCACCTATTACATCTAGCTGAATGAAATTTAACATGTAGGTAGTCTAGATGATATTCTTTGTCGAGTTCAAAGTCCAGTTCCGAAATATTATTTTTTACGGAGTTATGGCCCTTGAATCTGTAATTGAAATTGGTTTAAATTACCGCTGTGTTGCCCTTCTGTTAACAATTAAGTTACCTGAAAAATATTACAACTGGGTGAATAAAATTTTGTAATAACAAAGCCAGTTTCCAAAAATATTTTGGACAATATTATGATGCTTGAATCTGTTTTTTAAATATAATGTATCCTTGACATCTATAATGTTCAATTAGCGGATGGCGGGGGTATGTGAGCCATGCTCACTTTTTTCTTGTTACATCTGAGTACAAACAAGTACAAAGTTGTGTATACCCCTCGCTCGGGCAATAACAAAATTCACACTCGTTTCGTAAATATCATATTGCACATTCCTCGCGTAATAATCTCTATCTATGGCTTTTCAAATTTTACTTGAATTGGTTTATCAAGATGGAATGTAATAAATGAAATGTAATGTCAAAACATCCATTTCAGTAAGTTTCTAGTATCTGAACTGAACTGAACTTTATTCATAAACTCAGGCTGCAAACAGCAGCATAAGAGGTACATAGGTACATAGAACATAAATACATTTATACAATATACAATATAATAGGTATGTACAGCTGGTGCTTTCAGTACAAGTACGCATGGGGATTATCAGTAAAACTTATTTCACGCTACAGCCCCTCCCGAGGGAGGACCATGGAGGGACTAGTATAGGCTACTTGGTCTACTGGCGAGTTTTCAGGGGAGTAAATGAACGCTTCTCCAAGGTATGCGACAATATAATTTTTAAACATGAATTCATATTCTTCATTTTTCTTTGTTAATGCATTGACAACAATTATTCATAGTATATTAAACCACTATACTTTGAGTTACAAACATGTATTTTGTAAACATAGGAGTAAAAATCAAATGAAAATTGAAATTAGGAAATAGTAGCAGTTGATCACGTCAATCTATGAGATGGATTCAGCTAAACACCAACGAAACCTAGATAGAACCATAGGATTCAGTTTGTGAAGCAAATTATACCTCTTCCTTTCGTAGTTAAATGAAATGTCAAATGTTGGTTATTATTGCTGGGGGGAATTATTTTTTTAAAGGCAAGAATCGCTTTTGCAATCTTTTTTTTTATTGTGAAAGAACAAACAAACCCTTTGTTAATTCTATATAAATCAATTTTTTCATAAACACAATACTTTCAACTTTAAATAGTGAACAGTTTTGTCTACTGGTATTTTCATTAATATGATATAATGTTCAAAATGCGTATATATTTGTTTGCTGTAGACCTCATTCGTAAAAAAAATAATCATTTAACGGATAAACGAGTTTGCTTCTACTCGAAGGAGGTTGATGACGTGTAAATGAGACAAGCGTTCTATATAAGTGACTGCTAATTGTTCCAATACGAGAACTGGAGATATAATCAACCATGACTTTAAAGGGGAAGTAGCACGGTTTTTTACTGAAATTAGTCGATGAAATGTATTTGAAAAATAATGTCACCAATAGTAAAACAACCTTTTCTCTTCGGAAAATCAAGTTGAAAAATGAGTGTACATGGTTCCGCAAAGCTATGGGAATCGTTTTTGTCATTTCGAAATAATAAAATGTGTTCACAATAAAATGGCCGCCATGCAATTTTTGCTGTATACGCAACACCATTATTACCACTACGGATAATTGGCTTGTGTAATGAGATGTTTTACCATCCAAAGTAGATATAAATGACATAAACTTTCATTATAAGTGGGAAATTTGAAATAATAAAATTTGCTACTGCCCCTTTAAAACGGTTCGTGAAGTGGACGGAGTTTGTAAGGATTAAGTGTATACGCCGAAACTGTTATGTTTGTTCACAATAGAGAAGTTGCCCTCCAGGAGTCCTATAGTTCCTATACCTGTCAAAATAACCATTGGCTGTTGATTAAATCTCCTTCCTCCCAGTTCAACATCAGTGGTCAGGCGTCCCGACACGTGGTGACCGTTGGTCAGGTGCTGTTCTACACCCAGTACGAGGTGATCATCCAGGCCTTCAATGAGCGAGGTCACGGACCCAACTCCACCCTACAGGTCATCTACTCCGCCGAGGAGAGTCAGTAACAATGACACATTATATCTATACTGGACAAAAATAGTTAGGGATATTTTGAATTTTTAAAATTATGAATAATGAATTATTTGTTACTTGACATAATGAAATATAAATCATAAAACATCTAACATCCCTAACTTATTTTCTTCAGAATGTACATGTGGTTGAACATTACCGAGTTCATATTATTGATATGAGCGCATGCGCAAATATCACGTTTGCCTAGCAACCATTGTTACATCGCGACTTCCCGTATGTCGTCGTCTGTGACTTTGGAACATCCTTCCCATCCAACTAAAACTTGCAGAGAGTATAGAGAGTATAGATTCTTTTAAGAAGATGCTAAAAACATATCTTTTTACGAAATACTTTGACTAGACTATATCCTGTGAGCGCCATGGGCATACTCGTAGAGTGGATATGTGCGCTATATAAATATACACTATTATTATTATTAATAAAAAAGAAATTCACATTTTTTCCTAAAAAACATATGACACACTTCCTCAGGTAATAATCTCAATATACTTACATTGTCCGAGTAGAGAGTTGGAGTATTTATATATTATTCTCTATTTGATTCAACGTTTGATTTTCTTTTGATGAAATTGTTTCAACATAAAATCATAACATGACGTTACTTTAAGTACTTAGGTTTAAAGGAAGGATTATATCTAATGTAACTGGAGTCAAGGGTATCGGGCTATCATTGTATACCATGGAGCCCTGGCTGCTACTAACAAACGTTGTGTGATGGTTACATGTTGAATTGCCCCAATCGGTTGGTCTGCCGAGGATAACCATTTGTATAAAATTCATGCATCACATGTATATAGGAAACGTATACAGTTGTTTTGTGGCTTTAGAGGTGACGGTTTTAATCGGATGCAACTTCGTATTATAATTGCAAGCTAGAATGTTAGCATGTTTGTGACCGTCGTTAGTGAGATGTGAGTAGTCAATATGCTGGGCGACTTGACCGAGGATCGGACAGCAAGTGAATTCGCCCGAAATTATGTCATTGTGAACTTAGAAGTAATAACAACTGTTGCTCTATGGTTAATGAGAATATATACTAGATTAAATCTGCCAAATAGAACTGTAACGAAAATAAATTTAACATGTTTATGAAAATTTTAATTCTGCAACGCTAATGACGTGTATGTTATTATTATCATTATAAGCATTATACAGATGATACATTAATAAATAAACTTATAGTTTACGTATGGTGCACACATACTGACTGAGTGTGTATACCTCTTATGGTCGCAGTGCCGGTGGGAGTTCCGAGCAAGGTGTACGCCTTCCCCTACAACTCCACCGCCCTGAACGTCACTTGGACCGTGGTGCCCAACACCAGGGAGGTCATGAAGGGGGTCATCAAAGGATACAGGGTAATTCTTTTGTTTATGTTTACCGTTATAATGTATTGGGGATGGTCTCAAGGTAAGCGAAACACCTGTAATCTGGACGGGGATTTGACTATCTGAGTGTAGGCGTTGAGTCAAGATCGCTTGTTTTGCAACATTGTAACACTGACGTTAAGATTATGACATTCTCACATCTAACACGCAAGCAACCATTATTGACTTCAAGTACGTTGAGTACGATGTGTTCAAGGTCACTTAATCACTGTAGATACTGGGTTGATGGAGGTGCTGCTTCACCTGTGAATCATGTTGAATATGTGTTCAAGCAGCAACAATAATGTACCTGTATCTCTGACCTGTACAATAAACTGCAAACCAAGAGTCTGAAACACTGCGTATATCGTCTTGTCGATCCTATATCATAGCTTGACTCATCTCAGGGGTTCCCTAGCTTCTCTCTGTAGACCTTTGAGACGCGTTTAGCAACCCGCCTTTGTGTGTTAGCGGGAAGAGATTGTAGTTTCCCTGGGCTTTGTTTGAAGGCATAAACAAATAAAGTTTAACTAGTTTCTAGGATCCTAACATTATGATTGCAGATAAACTACCAGAACGTTGGCCAGGAGTCGCACTCCCAGCAGAACATCATCTACAGCGGGCAGGTGGGGTCGGGCCTGGTTATAGGGCTGGAACCATTCGGGTGGTACCGGGTCGACGTGCAGTCCATGAACTCGGCGGGTCTGGGACCCCTCAGTGAAATATACAACCAGCGCACATGGGGACATCGTGAGAACCGACTTTTAAAGAAATATTGCATTAATGAGGCATTTGCCAACAAAACAACAATATATTTGCACTGAATTTGTTGTGTTTGAAAACATTTATACAGTGATTTAATTATGTCATGGGAAGCGAACTTCAAGTATTCGCTATTGCAAGATACCACGCCCCTTAAATTGAAGTAAATGCATCAATTTTTGAAAAGTCTCAATTAGTTTGGGACGCGGCAATCTAAATAAATTTAGATCGACTGTTCTATATTATGTTAGACAATATAACATTATAAAAATATGTCGATCTAAATATATTTAGATTACGGTTGCGGGCTTGTCATCGGCATCATTTCCTTGTGTCAAACTAATGAATACTGACCATATCCTACACCTATATACTATATTAGATATATAATCTTTATTTCCTCCAATGAATGAAAATACAATGTGATATGTAGTCATACAATAAAGTATTCCCTCCAGCCCCGCTCCTGTACCCCACTGAGGTATACGTCTTCTCCCACGGGGCGGAGAGTGTGAGGGTCAACTGGAGAGGGATCAGCACCGGGCCCTCGGAGGAACCCATTGTCGGATACAAGGTACCCCCACTCTACAGACACTGTATATCTGATAGTGCTAATACCCGAATGTTGAAACTGTCATTAAACATCTCAAATTCTTAATTTTTGCAAACAGCTATGAAAGGCAGGATTCGTGATAGTATGGAGAGTACAAGCCATTACGTGGTTGACAATCATAATCTGCTAATTGTCTTCTCTCTCTCTCTACCCCTGTTACGGCATATTTTCCAACATATGAAATGGATTCGACTCCTTTTACAGTAAGCGTTTCCAAATATAACAATTTTACAGATTCTCATGTTGAAAAGACAACGTCCTGGACCCATATTATAGGCCCTGGTACTTACGCTGCATTTAACTCTATCCAGTTGCAGCCTTATAGAGCTATATAGGGAACCAGGGTGGGAAACAAGCATGAAACGAGGCTATAACACTGTGACATATGTTGATGCCATAAAGTTTTTGACTTCATAGCATTGTGACTCATGTACTTGATGATGTCAAACCATTGTGCTGTCATGTATGTGATGACATCACGCCATTGTCCAATTCTACGTTCACACGAAATCTTCGGTCCTAGTATCGACTTTATCTAGTGTGTAACACAATGATGCATGATAACTTGTTTATGAATTTAATACATGGTTTGTACCTGCAAGGTCCGGTACTGGGCGGCGACTGACGACATCAGGACGGCATATGACCACCTGGTGGAGAAGGTCCCCGAGACAATCATCTATGGTGTGTCCAAGGACTCGCTCTACAAGCTGAGGATATTCGCTTACAGCAGAGGAGGCGATGGGAAAATGAGTCCGGATGTTTACTTCACTCTTGGTAGGTAGTTCATGGAATATTATTTAACTTATATAAGCTGTCTCTTACTGACACTCATTATCAATGGTTTGGTTGACGATTTATTGTATTGTCTAAATGAATGTTCACAAAGTGCAATAATGATATTATAAATAATTGTTTGGTGATAGTACATCCTTAAACACTCAACAATCATAAGATGTTTTAATAATGATTTTCACAAGAAACCAATATTTTCTGGATAACATACACTTAGAAACTTCGTTTACTTACACCTTAAAGATACGTGGTCAGTTTTGCGTAATATTTTATTTGGTTCTAAAATGTACCATATTACAATAGGTGCTGGTTTAGGTTATATTTTCGACGTTCATATTCTCCCCCAAATGCTTAATATATCAAATAGATACATGTTTCAATGAAAACCAAGGAACGGTCTCATATACGTGTGTTGTAGCCGACAAGTATGGCTCTTTATCACGTATGTTCCCGTAACTGGTTATTGTCTGTTGAAGTTGATAATTCTCAAATAAATAACACAATTTATGACGTTGGACATATATGTGACCCCACCATCATGATTATGCCTCCTTAAAATAATTGTTATCCAGAACATCTTCCCGCTCATACCTACACAACAAGGCATGAAGGGTTTTCACATCTTTTTTCTTTTTTTAACTTCTTTATTTTTGTTGTACATGTACATGGCATGAAAGATTTACATAGTATAGATCGATATATACAAAGACATGATTAAGGACAATGTGTGTTTTTTTCTATACATTTGACAGAAGCTGGTATTGGATATTGTAAGCATTATCATTTTTTTTTCTCCTCATTGGCAAAAAGGAGGTATCAATAATAGGGACAAGGTCTAATCAATTAAAACAGTAAATGACAACTTGACCAAAATTTCATAAATTTGGTGTAATTACAGGTTGAGTATGAGTTGTATTTATCAACATTGTATGCGGTTTTGAGATCTTGTTTTATGTAACTAAAGGAAGGTTTAATTCCAATATGGCTGGATTTGAAGATATTATATTTCGTGATGGTTATTATCATGATAAGTACTTTATTTCTGTTTTCCGGATACCCGAGACAAATGTTTCTTTTTGTGAATTGAAGTTTTGCATTTGTTTTTTTCCTCTAACCACTCTTTGATCTTTATCCAAATACTTGTAACATATTGACAATCAAATAATAAATGGGGTATTGTTTCAATTTCTTTCTTCCAGAAATTGCATATATTTGTATCTTTTAAGTTCATCTTATGTAAGAGATCATTTGTCGGTAGAATTCTATGCAAAACAGAGTATTGAAACCATATAAGTTTTGAGTTTAGATTAGATGCAAACGGCATTTTATGTATAATTCTCCATTCATCTTCGTCTAGTGAACACTGCAGATCTTTTTCCCATTTCCGTTTATATTTATTTTGATTTTCGTGACTTGGTTTTTTTTGCAAATTGAATATATCATAGAAAACTCGACATCCCTTTTTCTTGTTTATAATATCTTCAATTAAATATGGAATGAATGGGGATTCTAGCTTACTATTTGTAACAATGTGTTTTTCCTTTGTATATGATTTTATTGAATGTAGTATACCACCATAGTCGAGATAATTTAATTTACATTGATATTTTTTTATAAGTTCCTCATATTTGAAAAAGGTGCCGTCAGAGTTTATGATATCATTGATAAAATAAATACCGGATTTTGACATATTTATGTTATTTATTACCTTTTTATCTATTTTATATTGTCATTTCGCCATATTGATTGAGAAAGGATTTCAGATTGACTTGTAACAATATTTCCTTTTTGTTTTATAAAATGCCCCCATGCATGCAAAACATCTTTCCAAAAATCGTTTGTTTTGGGAATAATGAAATCTTTTATGATTGATGCTTCCTTGTACTGACAGAAATCCTTGTGTGAGGGGGATATATTTAAATCAAAGAGTGTTTTCAGTTTTGATTCATCAGTAGAATGAAAGAGTCTCCTCACCCAGCTTATCTTTTGTGAAAGCAGTATATTTCGTTTATCTGGTACTCTTATCCCTCCTCCATCGTAACTCTTAGTTACTATTTTACGTTTTATCTTATCTGGTTTTCCTTTCCAGACGAAATTAAAGCATAGTTTTTCGATTTCTGTAATCATATTTTCACTTGGGTTAGGTAGCACACTAGAAATATGGTTTAACTTTGGCAAAATAAGGCTTTTTAGGACAGTGGTCCTGCCAAGGGGAGTGATATCTCTACCAAGTCATTGGTTCATTGCACAGGGGCTTGTATTGTCGAAACTAGCGATTACAACGAATATGAAGTCGACGATCCAGCCCCATATACTATAAAAAAGTAAAGGGATGTAACGGGGTCAACACCCCATATTATAATTCTTGCGCGATCTGATGCACCAAATACTGGGCTTTGTAACTGGGTCACTATTAGCTGACAGGAAAGTATTTTATAATAATTTTTTCAAGCGAATATTTTATTATTTTGGTGGGCCAGGCAAATGGCTTACATGAGCAATGTGCTAATATTTTTGGCTTTGAAAAATCATATCCTTGTTATTATCCGTTCGATTTTTACGTTTGATGGCTTGTTTTAAAGACAAATGTATTGGCTTTGCCGTGATATATAACATTGAATGATAATATGATGACAACATTCTGAAATATAATTTCAAACGGACATGGGGTGTTGACCCCGTTACATCCCTTTACTTTTTTTATAGTATATGGGGCTGGATCGTCGACTTCATATTCGTTGTAATCGCTAGTTTCGACAATACAAGCCCCTGTGGTTCATTGTAACCTTAATTTGTTTTAGTTTATCTTTGTAGTTTCTTTCTACCATTTCTGCCAAATTGTGAGTAAATGTTATGCCAAGGATTGTAAATTCGTTTTTTGACCAGTCTAGTTTATAATTTTTGCAAAATGTTTTGTTTGAATGTTTCAAAGAACTTATTTGCAGCAGATTTTCATAAAACTTAGGACTATCTGTGTTTTGTCCATATAAGGTTATCAAAGTAAATGTTTTTTCGTAGGTTCTAATTTTAAGAGCAAGGTAATTGCCATTAGATTTATCTTGTCTTTTCTCTAATATATCAACATCAAAGTTTTCATCAAATATAATGGCTACGCCACGGGAGTTGCTTTTATATGAACTAAAGAAACATTTTGTTGAGCCCCACTCGACTTGGGTGACTTTTTCTAGATCTGGGATAAAATGCGTATCTTGGAGACAATATATATCAGCTTTTCTCCGTTTGAGATTGGAAATAACATCTATTCGCTTTTTTTTATATTATTAAGTCCTTGGCAATTTGATGTTAATATTTTTAAATTACCATTCATTTAAATATTGTTGTGCTTGGTTGTCTGTTCCAGTATTGCCATGTACATGTACTGTTATGTAAATAAGGGGTGCAGAAAAGAAAGTGAGAGAGGAAAATATGTACACAGAAGAAAGAAAAAAAGAGGTTACTTACAAATAGATAGGAAGAAGGCATTTGTCGGTTGGGGAGGACTATACCGGGTGGATGCATTTTTACCTGCGGGCTTAACGAACGGGAAAAACTCGTGCTTTGCATGTGTGTCTAGATTACAGACATGGGTTGGTGTTGTTCGCATGCTTTACCTGTTTTTTTCCTGAACGGTGTGAGGGATATTTGCAGATTGATATTTTAGGAATGATTGATATTAACAACCCGGGTTTTACGTTACAATTGAATACTCCGTGTTGCAATATAAAATAGTTATGCACTCGTTTTGAGGGAAAATATTTGTGTGACCGCGTGAGATTCAACTTAAACACGTCCATGATAACAAATGTCCGTCTTGTTCAGTTAATTCTCTTTTTACGATAAGTCACCCCAAGAAGATTATAAACATCAATTCATGTCTGAAAAAATATAACCCGGCCTCCAATACAACACGGGCCTCTAATAGAACCCGGGTGTAAGTGGGTGCTGAATGAAATAGAACCCCGGGGTTGTATTAGAGGAAATACGGTAGACCAAAGTTCGGACACAAATGCGCGTATGACGTCTTATATGTACAGTGACGTCATACTGACCGTATCTCCGGTTACCAGTCGGCTAGACAGGTAATAGCCTCATTAGAAACATGTCAAATCCCTCAAAAGAAAACAGGCTTATGGAAGCTGTTAAAGTTGTAAGACAAGTTTTGCTGTCTATAAGAAAATCTGTCAAGAAGTATAGGCTAGCGTTGCGAAATCTACAATTTCTGATCGGGTCAAAGGAAGGGTAAATGTTTATGCTGAAAACAGGGTACAACCTCAACTCACCAATACTAAAGAGAGGAAACTGATTGACATATATCCGCCAAAGGGACACTATGGTGTTGAAATGATAGATAACATATTTGTGTTGTGCCTCATCTTTTATTTAGCTCATTGTAACAAAGAGTACCAAGTTATCTAAATGTGTTACAAAAGAAAATTCAGAAAAATCTTGAAACTTTTATTTCTGGGTAGACTATACCCTTAACTAGATGAAACTAGCTCCGAAACTTAGGGTCTCGCCTTTCCCTGTTCCGCCTTCTCGTCAGCATCAATAAAATGGGAATTCTTTTTAACAAAAACGAGTTATTACCAATCATAACTTGGGTTACTGTTCACAAGTTTGTTCTTAAAACCTATTTCTTATTTCAAAATTTGATCAAAGGATTAACGTGGCCTTAACCATTATCTCATGACCTTGACCTTTGACCTTCAAGTTTGTGACCAATGAAAGACATCGAAAGATATAATTTTTGGCGGTTATTTATTTACCATTTCATTAAATTATGTATTTTCTACAGATATTGGAATAATGTTTTCACCTAACTAGGTATTTTGCTTGAATTTTATAATCAATGAGAATATATTTGTAATAAAAAGTACATTGAACAGGCAATAATGTGTATGTTCTCAGGACATTTAGAATCTTTGTTTATAAAACAATCGTCGCATTCTTTAATGTGTGACAGTGGTCGCCTAACATCCAAGAGAAGCACGTGAAGCCCGTTGGTTTCTATGGCGACCTGCGCTAAATATGAGCCTTCGCTCTTCGGAAACGCTTGCTACAGTGTAGTACGTTTTATGTTATAAAGGGGATTCTGTTTATATGACGTCAGATACCCTGAGCGCGCGTTACTCGGAGGGTTACTTCTCTTTGAAACCAAATTTCATTACATTGTCGTCATATTAAAATTATTTATAACATGTCATGTTGTAGATAAAAGGTTGACGCTATAGGTATATATATTCTACAAATAATTTTGTATTTGAAAAAATAACATCCTTGATGGCTCTTTAACAGATCAAAACCGAATACAATGAGTATCTGTATCACTAGTTATCCAATGAACATTCTTTTACTCGGACTAAATGAAAGCAGTCAAATAATTTCAAATTGTGCTGCTGTCATATCTAAAGTACCTATGTGGTGATAGATATTTCAGTTGGATTCAAATGTCTTGGCAAAGTTTTGCGCAAAAGTTAGTCGATTATGAGAGATGAGGTGAGGTGAGTTGGTGTTTAATGCCACTTTCAAGAGTATTTCACTAACATCGCGGCTGCTAGTATTATGGAAGTGAGAAAGCCCGCAACGACATGTGGATATGCATTGCTGTGAAACCTGCGATCATCGGCCAGGACTAGCGAACCATGGGTGGTGCTACGCTGAAATTCAGTGTAGCATTGCACACAAACCTTACTGCGTGTAGAACAGTTCTCTACTGCAGACAAAGTTGCCGTGCCCCTATTTGGATTTGAACGCCAGACCTTTGATCCGAAGCTGAATGCGCTAACCACTGCGCTCACCCGCCCCTCGAGAGAGAGAGAGAGAGAGAGAGAGAGAGAGAGAGAGAGAGAGAGAGAGAGAGAGAGAGAGAGAGAGAGAGAGAGAGAGAGAGAGAGAGAGAGAGAGAGAGAGAGAGAGAGAGAGAGAGAGAGAGAGAGAGAGAGAGAGAGAGAGAGAGAACATTTGGGTGAGGTCGGCTTGACAATATAAATATGAAGAGTACCTGTCAGTAACACCAAGCAACAATCACTGAACAGAAAGAATGTAGCCACACCTCAAACTGTTCATTGTTCTACTTGTTTTGATTTCATTGAACGTAACTGCAAGTGTGACTCACAATTACGTGAATCAGTTTGCCTTTACAGTCGCAATGACTGGTAGATCGAGCTCGTGCATGGACGGGATTTATTATTGTATGACTGCAGTGTATGATCTCATCTGATTGAAGTTTTGAAGTCACCTGACCATTGCATGCAAAGTTCTGTTCCATTAAACTGTGTTTGCTATGTCAAACCTTTGGTAAAGAGGGGCTTCTCTTTTTCTATTATCACAACTGTGACAGTTTACTTTTCAGTAAAAACATACTATTATTATTATTGCGTCCCTTCCAATTAAAGAGTGTCCGAAGTTAGGCGATATCGAATGGTGTGAGAGGTCCTGTCAGTTTGTCCAACTCAAAACATTTACACACGTTTTCACATTTTTCATCTTATAGTCCAGTAGAAATCGACATGAAATTTACCTGACCCGGACATTTAGTATAACAAGCAAATTTGTTTCTTAAAATGATTAATAGGTCCCTGTGATGCTGTTAAAAAACCCAACCAAAATCAACCTTGGGCAGAAAAAGTTGTGACCATTTAAAAATGTACCCCAATGATGCAGTCCTGGCTACTGTACATATAACATCAGTTGGCTGACCAGTACCATCTGAGTTGTCTCCCTTCTTAGCAACAGCTAAAATGGCCGACATTGTTGTTGACAACAGATGTTTCAAAGCGGTAAAATATGACATGTAAGATGAGAACTGTGGTTATATTTTCTGGAAATACTTTATTACATTTATATAAACACATAAAGCTTTGAAATATACCGTCAAATAGTCAGGTTGTCAGTGTTTGAAAAATTAAAATATCAACATGCTAAATTGATAATTTCTGTATCAAAGTCACCTATTCTTTATGCTTTTTTTAACTAAGTCATTAAGAAATAGAATGAAACTGACAATGACAATGTTATGAAATTACTCAAATCCCATTTCAAGTATAACATTGTGTAATGGACTTAAACTAATTTAGACAATTTTTAATAGCTACACATGTAATCTTCCTGGTACTGCTTCATGACGACTAATTTCCTTCGAAGAATGCGTATGTTGTAATTTCGAACATTGTATTTATCATTGGTAATATGAACTCAAACCATATTTCAAGCAAATTGTATCACCTTTTTTTGGTCGGTTAATAAATTTATCAATCATCTTCAGCCCAAAAAAATGAACAATTTGCCTCTCTGTTTTTAAAGTAAAGAGATCCAACAGATAAACTTGTTTATTATATTTTCTGTGGTGAAATATGGAATTTATGAGTTAAAATAAAGTCCGTATTTTCACTGAGTGAAATAAAATGTTATTCTACTCTGTGAAATAACACTAGGATGACGTCATAGGATGGCCGTGGAAAGAGTGGCAATCTAGGAGGCTCCATTCATAAAGTGAACGTCATTTAAGAACTATGCATGCTTAGGTAAATCTAATAAATAGAACATTTGACATGTCTCGTCGAATACCATGTACATCTCATCTGAAGTAGAAATAATACATTTACACTCGGGCTGCGCCACTTGTGAAAATATGCATTTCAACTTCGCTCGATGAGATATAGGCCTATATGGTATTCGACGAGAAACGTTAAATATCTTCAATTTATTATATGACGAGGAATGAAATAGTGGTATTTATCAGTGAAATTAATTCTCTATCAAGCTACAGTGAATATAACTTATATTTTCACTGCGACCAGTGACTGAAATAATTTGACGTCATAAAACAATGGTCTGACGCATCGAATTGACTTATGACGTTACAGTGTTACTGTGGTGACAGGCTGTTCCAAGCGGCCCCTCGGCGTGAAAACAACCCTTTTCGGACGTAATTACAAGGATAACCTCATATAATAAATAGAATATCCGTCAATTCTTGACAAATACCATGTTTATCTCATCTTGTGAAGTAGAAAAGTTATATATTTTCACTCCTTCACATTAAACATTCTTAGTTGACTAAATACCAAGAAGGCATTCTTTTATTTTCAAGTAAAGCAAGTCACATTTTAGCGAATGGTATCATAAATGAAACAAACTGATTATTTGTGAATCATTTGTAACAGTAATCTATATTATTTCTTTGATTCTTCAAGCATGTCTCTCCATCATTTATTAAGCTAGCAAGCAAGGATATCCTTTAATTGTAGAAAACGTCATGATCGATCCACATTAGAAGAGAACTTCTTTTGATTAAACATAGTCACCAACAAAATGTTTGAATGGTATTACCCTTGTTGAAATTATAAACCAATCTGTTCTTTTAAAATATCTCTTAGTTGTTGATAGTGAAAAAGACATCAAGCACTCGTAGCCAGGTTTGTCAGGTATTTACACTTCTTAGTAATAACACCAATAATGTTCAAAACAATACTGTTTTGCGTATCCATCAAAATGAGCATCTCTAGCTGGTCATCATTTGCAGATAGTCTTTGATGTCTTGTTTTTCTTCAAGCATGTTCAAGACAGGCATTTATCTCTACAATGATCCTTTCGGCAGACTCCAGGCTTATATCCAGTATCTTACAAAATAGTCACTGACCTAAATAAAGTCTTTACATTTAAATACAAAAGTATTCAATGATGTCCAATGTAATGACAATTAGTCATATATTGCTACTTATTCATGAAATAAAGTTCTTTAAAACAAAACTGAAATATCTCCATATCTTTTTATAAGATTTGACCTCAAAATTAGAACTTCCCTTCAGGTTGATTGTGATCCACAGATTCACTAATTCGCAGATTTTGCTTGATTTACTGCTTGTTACATTCTACATTCGGATATTGCCCCAAAAGGCGGTTTCCCCAAGGTTGATTGTGTATTGGTTCGGTTTTCCATAGGGAACAAGTACTTCATGTGGGTTCATTTAAAAATGAAATTACATTGTTGTACTGAGAATAAATCTTTGCAAAATATGTGGACTTAAAATTACAATTTCCCTAAGGTTGATTTTTCCATTTTGAACAGCTACCCCATTTTGAGATACTTACAATTCACGTTTGAGAGGCTATACAATCTTCACCCCTCACAGAATATTGATACGACATGAATACATTTGAGTGAGGTCGGCTTGACACTAAATATGAAGAGTACCTGTCAGTAACACCAAGCAACAATCACTGAACAGAAAGAATGTAGCAATACCTCAAACTATTCATTGTTCGACTTGTTTTGATTTCATTGAACGTAACTGCAAGTGTGACTCACAATTACGTGAATCAGTTTGCCTTTACAATCGCAATGACTAGTAGATCGAGGGGTTTACAGCAAGCTCGTGCATGGACGGGATTTATTATTGTATGACTGGCAAAGTTCTGTTCCATTAAACTGTTTTTGCTATGTCAAAACTTTTGTAAAGAGGGGGTTCTCTTTTTCTATTATCACAATTCTTAAGTGACAGTTTACTTTTCAGTCAAAACACACTATTATTATTATTGCGTCACTTCCAGAGAGAGAGAGAGAGAGAGAGAGAGAGAGAGAGAGAGAGAGAGAGAGAGAGAGAGAGAGAGAGAGAGAGAGAGAGAGAGAGAGAGAGAGAGAGAGAGAGAGAGAGAGAGAGAGAGAGAGAGAGAGAGAGAGAGAGAGAGAGAGAATATCAAATGTCCTAATTGTAGCCTGCTTGTTTATTTCACAGTCACATTCATCCAATTCCAATATTTACTGTAAGAGATGCTGATATTTAGTGAATAAAGATCATACAATTATAAATATCAAAAAATAAAAACACAAAGAGTTACAATATAATTGTAAAAGCAAACAATAACCAAATAATATATAATAATATCAAAACGCAAATATTACCCAAATAATTATGAACGCAAGAATACCCCAATTACTTGTCAACGTAAACATTATCCAAATAATTATCAACGTAAATACTACCCCATTAATTATCAACGCAAATACTACCCCACTAATTATCAACGTAAATATTACCCCATTAATTACCAACGCAAACATTACCCAAATAATTATCAACGTAAACATTATCCACATTATTATCAAGGCAAACATTACACAACTATAGTCATGTTAATAACATTTTGGAAGCTCACCATAGTAACTCAAACTACAGTAAGAGAGAAAGGTTGTAATAGACGCGTCACCTATCAATGTCTACAACAAACGTATTAACGTTTCATTAAGTCCTTGAAAATGGTAGTTTTCGGTAACAGTCGGTACTGAAAGACGACAATATGAAAGAGATAATGTCTTCATTAATTAAGAAATTGTGAAAATGAATTCATTGTAAATGCATATCACGCCCGATGCGTGCGGAAGATGTTAAATATACATTAAGTTCACTAAACTTCAAACAACGATGGCAGCTTGATTCAATACGAATAAAGTTTATTGAATATTGAATGATATAATAGAAAATTATTTATTACTGCACTTTGAAAACATTAACCACTTAAATATTCCTTGACGCTGCAGAAGTTGGCCTTCCCTCACACTTGCATTTTCCGTGTAACCGGGGACACCTGATAACCTTGCATATTCCATGTAACCGGGGACACGTGTGTATCGGCGCGAAATACCAAGAAATGCTATTCCCTTTTGATGTGTGTAAGTGTTTATGAAATTTTACAGGCAAATGGGACAAAGTACTGTCCGGGCCAAAAATACATTTCCTAGGTTTACAAGGGCGAAAAAAGCATATGACAAGGTTCTGTTAACCGGGGATGACCCCGGTTGAAGGGTGTGTATAGATACAAGTGTCCCCGGTTGCCACCTTTAACAAACACACACACACACATATATACACACATACACACATACACACATACACACAAACATACATACATACACACACACACATACACATATACATTATACATACATACATACATACATCAAATGTTTTAATGGATATATACACATGTACATGCATACATATTCCTACATTCATATACACACACACCCATTCACAATGTAGTATATTAATTATTGATTTTGATTTTGATAATTATGTTTTGACTTACATTTACCTTGAAGTAGTGCATATACATGCACACCTGGATACATGTAGACTTACATTGATACTGATGATGAAGACCCTGTGCAATACATATTTTAAGAAGATGTTGCATATTTTGTAGACTTAATATATACACTTATTGGTATCTTCACATGAAACTATTACCACATGATCATATTCATTTAGTGTAATGTAAGTTATAATGGAAATGTTTATCACACTGTTCTTACATTCCCATTTTTCTTATACATCGGTATGTTACTGCTTTTGTATTCACATAATCAAAACATGTTCATGAAATATTCAAGATGATTGGAAATAGGGACCAATATTT
Source organism: Gibbula magus (assembly GCA_936450465.1). Taxonomy (NCBI): domain Eukaryota; kingdom Metazoa; phylum Mollusca; class Gastropoda; order Trochida; family Trochidae; genus Gibbula; species Gibbula magus. The sequence goes on along the minus strand of OW388296.1, from coordinate 3,421,737 downwards.
CAAACCTACATAATGTGGGCATATAGGAACTTTAATGTTTTTCATTTGAACTATCCAACACTCACAATAAAGGTGTACACTTATATATACATTTGTTTGCCAATCAAGCATACATATTGAGCATACATTTATTCATTTAGTGACTGATTATCTCTTTCCTATGAATATGCACAATTCACATGCAAACATGTGTCACTGTTATATGAATTTTACTTGTTCAAATTTTTGTGTAGTAGCATTGGAATATTTTATCTTTAGTGTTGTTTACCTTGTTATAAACATAGACATACAAATGTGTTTGTGGTAGACAAACTAGACAATATGCATTAATTATACTAATAATTATTGTATATAAAAACTTGCATTATCTATTTAACATAATCTTTGATGAATGTACACAGAACATTATTATGGGTTTCTTTTATGAGTTAGACAGTGGGTACATGCATACGGGCTTATAGAGATGTAGATGCTATGCCTATAGTAGTATTCCCTTCACTCTCACTCTGGTGTATAGGTTATATTTGTTTCTCAATTCATATGCCTTTAGTTAGCATTCAGGTGGGCTCTGATTTTTTTCATAGACACAGGCAGATCAGTTTGAATGTTTGCTCCTGATCCATACAGTTTGGATTTAGCATAAAAGACAGTATCTCTGTCTGTCATTTTCGGGAAGGAGGCAATGACAGTTTGGGGTCTGGGATTTGTATTTTCTGATTTTTCGAAATATTTTGGTTTTGGTAAATGGTGGACAGATTTGAAATTTATACTTTGTACAAAAGATTCAGCCAGTTCCAATTTTGATTTCAAAAATTCTCGCAGTACGGTCTCTGTGTTTTCACTTGGTGACTCTTCTATACCCTTGAACAATAAATTCTGTTTTCTGTCGTGGAATTCTCGCTGAATCGCTTCGCGTCGAATCATACCACACTCGTTATTGGTGATCAGCTCTCGTGGCGGTAATCTTGTCAGCCATTTTATCCATCTCCGTATTCTGCATATCTATGATTTCTCTAATTCGTTAACTCGAGTGTTATTTGAGGTAACGTCTGTCTCTATCTGTTTCACCAGGCCCTCGAATTTATCCACTCGATTTTTAATCGAAGTGACATCGACTTCGACCCTGTCGATTGACCCTTGCAGTGTCTTGTTTACATTTTCAAGTTTGCTTAATATTAGCTGTTGAGATTCCACAATTAGTCTTTATATGTCATCGAGGTCAAGACTTGAACCTGATTTCTGGTTCTTCTTGCCGGTCCATTTTCTTTGCCCTTACCACTAAACATTTTGATTGTTCACAGTTTTCGTTCCTACACAAAAGTTAATGTTCAAACAAATTTCTTCCCTTAATTTGTTCGATTTTGAGTCATAAAGGGATCATAATGAAACAGTGTACCTTAATATATGTCCCTTGTTGTTGAGATTGAAGTGGATTTAAGCATCCCTGTAGTCCGGGTTCAATTCAGTCATCTACCTGCGACATAGCGACCTCGACCTTGGTTTTCACATCTTGACTTGTTCAATTTATCAAATATATCGACATGTATGTCAGCATGGGTTATGAAAAGTGCACCATATAAATACCCATTATTATATGCCTAACGACAAATGAAGTTGATTGAAATTAAGCTCGATATTTATTACAGAACATGTTCTCAATGTTCCATGTACACAAGAATACTTTTATAAATACACTGATCATGTCTGAACTAGTGTTTAGTCCCAAAAATGAAATCTATATTGCAACTTTCAAACAACAATCTGAAGTACATCATAGTTTTTAGTAAAATAGACAAAGTCTTGAGTAAGCTAACAACATTGTGCAGATATTGTTCTACCATTCAAAATTACATGAAATTGGTAAGGTTTCTGGTTGAAGTAAATCATATCCCTTTCTTGAAGGACAGACAAGTGAAACAAATCGAAAAATCGAAAAATACAGTTATGTGTTTTGTAATCATAACTTTCTGAAAATGTCAAAGCAATTCATTTTAACTTATGTACTTCCAAATTGAACACTGTATCAGATTAGGTAACGTATATTGTTGTGCACAATTTCCTAATAGCTTTTAAAAACACTAATATTCGAAACTCAGAACTTGACAACTCCTGGTCGTCAGCCTGCAGTATGCGGGTTTTGGTCTCAATGCACGAACCATGCAGTTCTCCATCTCAGGGTTAAACATACATCATTTCACTTTTTCCTTACTCTCAATTTCATCACGTGTCTTGCCCATTATAACCCTATATGATTATAACACAACATATATTTAAATAATTGGCTGATTGATAGCTTTTTATTTGATTCAACCAACCTTAATTCAATAAAAACCAGATACGTTTAACTTACCATAAAAGCCAGATACGTTTACTTACGATTCTGTTCTCATTACTGTATAACTATAATTATGTCGAAGTATATAGTTTCTTCACATTCAAAACGTAATTACTCTTCATTATGTCCCCCGAAAACTTGGGGGTGGGGACCTTTTCCGGCCTCTATTTCAAAATCTATATCTAGTATATCTTTACAAAACTTGGTATGTGGTTAGACGTAGTGGTGGAGTGGTGCATTTTGCTATTTTGGTTATTCTGAACTTTTTTTTATTTTTTTCTGGTTTCCATGGAAACAATTTGAACTTAGTGCATTTTGAGGGTAGGGACCTTTTCCGGTCTCTATCTCCAAAACCGTTCAATATTTTTTCACCAAACTTGGTATTTGCTTAGACCTAGTGATAGAGTGGTGCCTTTTGCTACATTGGCTAAAAGCAGAAGGTCTCAAGTCACCTTGTTTCTGATTTTGCATTTATTAAGAAATGTTGATGGGCTCATTGCTCAATAAGTTCCATCTTTAAAAAATCATCAAGTCGTTATCAAAGCTAATTCATGAGATATTTTAAATTATGTGACTTGAGCCCTTCTTGTAGATCCGGGCCGTGATCTCTTTATGACAGATATAGATTAGATTAGATTAATTACCATCTATTTTCTTTTTTTTTATGTGCAGTTGATTTATGCTAATAGAGTAACCTTTTTCGATTAAAGTAAAGTTGTTTTTTTCCCTCTGGCATTGTTAAGTTAGATGATTAGTTTGGATTGAAAATTGGAGCGGGGGACATCACAGTGCATCACATGCACATATTTCTAGTTGATAGTGAAATCATATCTAATTATTGAAAAGTTTATAATAAAATTGACATTTTGATTTTTCCAGATACGTTACTGAAAATAAAATTACGTGACCTTAACATGTTTGTAATAACCATCACATGCATCTATGTCAATGTTGATGTAATCTAAAATCTGAAGTTAGGCAGGCGCAGCAATAACTTTTTCGAACATGACAACGTATCCGATTTTATCATATCTAGTTACCCTTATATTACTTTCCTTGCAACTGTACAAGACAGACACATAAGATGTAATGCTCTCAAATAAGCGAAGGGCTAAGGCTCATGTTGCTTGGAAAAGTCAAATTTAAAGTAATAAATAAACTTTCAAAATGTTTAGCATGATTGTTCCTTTCGTAATAAAATGAAGTAATTGTGTCTTTGTGGAGATGTAACTGTTGTTACCTACCAAGAAGTTTATAATGCACAGTCCTATAGCTGTAAAGTTGAATTTTATGAGCGCATGAAAGTGTGTAACGTATCTGGTTACATATTTGTAGGCATATAAGTTGGTGTGAAAATATTCAATTTAATTCAAAAGGTCTTATGTTCAGGGATACACACAAATGTTAATTAAACTATTGTGTTAAATGACGGCATTTCAGACAGTTGTAAAACGGATAAATTGATCAAAAAAAGGTGTTCTGACAGATATATACACTGTTGAAGACACAGCAAAAAGCACAGCATTTATAGGGTCATCATACATTTCTTGTACCCCTACCATAACGTCATCGTAATAGATTGTATATCCATCTTTGGTGTAGTTTTAATGTAGAAAGATGTTCGTTTAAATATGTTTTTTAAAATTAACAAAGATTTAGTTAATGTGCAACCTTAGTGAAGAATGAACCACACGCAAGTGTTTTCAATTAGAAAATATATCATTGCAAATTAAAATGAAAGTCACTGCACAGTTGCAATTGGGAATGATAAACTGTACTGATAAACCATCACTTATAGTTGGACATCACTTCCAATGAGAGTGCATGTGGTCTATCAACTTGATGATTACTAACTAACATGATTAACCACCTGTATATTTCCTTGTTCCAGGTGGGATAGTGCGCGTTGATCCGGAGACAGCTGAGATTATCGCTGGAGTTGACCACATCAAGGCCTCTGCTCTCCTTATATTCATCTTATCTACACTCACACTAACATACCTTCGTCACTGAATACAGTACATTAACAAACTGCTTTATGAGACCTGAAAGCAAGTATTGTAAATGTAAACATTTTTTGGACCAACGTATAGTGTCATTCATTCGTTTCCCACATACACGACTGACCTATGTGGTAAGAGTTAGTTCCATCATGCCGTCTCCTTGAAGTGGACATACTACAGTGACGAAACAAGCTTAAGAGAAAGAGGGAGTCGACCCCCGACCCCCTTTTAAACATTTTTGCATGTAAAGGTGATTGACCCAACAGGTGATGGTCCTCATCCCCATTCGTTTGGTAATCCCCCCCCCCCACCCCCCCCCCCCCCACCCCCCCCCCCCCCCCCCACCCCCCCCCCCCCCCTCCCCCTTTTTGAAAATTACTGGATCCGCCACTGTTTTTCGTACATGTTTGTTACATCGTTCAGTCATTAAATTTGAACAAATAATTTCATTATTCATTCTTTGTGCTATATTGCCTTGTGGGGAAAACAAGCTTTTTGGATGAATGGATGGCCTAGTTCTCATACATTTGGGTACATTGCTATCACACGTCCCTCGCCAATGACATTGTGAAAATTAATCATATATACGTTGTACACAATCACTGCATGTATTACTGAATGTATTTCGTTTTGTTTTGTCGACACAGTTCATCACAGTTCATCACAGTTATCACAGTTATCACTGTTATCACTGTTATGTATATAATGTGCTGCTTTAATTAACTTTAAATTTCGATCAGCAAAAATGACGTTTAATTGTTAGTGATGTATTTCATATGAGTCGATTTATTTTTCTATCTAATGAGTAAACGCTTTTCTATAATTACATCGTTTGTTAGTTATTTCATTGATGAAACGTTTATTGGATCCGAGTCGAAATTTGGAATTATTGGAATATTATATTAAACTGAACAAAAGGCAGAAAAACAAGTACTTTAAATTAATATCGGGCGTTGGCTTTTGGGTTCTTAGAAAATCGCACACAGCTTGCGACACAATCGAATAAAACGACCTCCGACTCCATGATTCTGTGATGGTGCAATAATATGGATGTGTGACCCGTCTATGGAGCCTACACAATGTGGAAACCCCAAAATCTGCTCATAACCCATCAGAACCTCCCGCAGTTCATCCCCTTCTGAAAACTTAACGGCTTCCAGCGCCGTCTTCTCCATAAATGCAATGCAGACGTCATGAACACATGTCGCAGTCGTAATTGCCAACACCAAAATATGAGCAACATTTCTATATTCAGCTGTTGCTGCAATCCAGTACATTGTTATTGCTATTTGAAGTCTCACACGGTCAGACACGATTTCCAGTTATCCAGACAGTTGTGCACATATATATAGTCAAACTTGTGACATTCTAAAGTTGTCTATCCTAACCCTCTAATCTACGTCGGCCGTCGGGCCTTTTGTCAGACAACCTCGATGAAAATAGTTGATGTTACAACAGAATGTAACAGTTCGATACGTCCTGTGACGATTAAAAAAACGACCAACGATGTACAATTTGGTAAAACTGTGACCCTAATATGGGCTTTTATTTGGTAGAAATTACAATGGTCAAATCAGTATATATTAAGAGCGCTCGAAGCAGTTTGAAGAAGTAAGAAGGAACGCCTGTGAGTATTTTATAAACGCTTCGTTCAGTATTTAAGGGACACACCGATCAACCCGTACCCACGCGAACCGTTACGGGATAGTTCCTGGATTTGGGAGCAAACTAATAGCCAATGGTGATAATCCTAAGGTAGAACAATCAATCCAGAGTTGTCCAATAAAAGCGACTTCAACAAAAAGGGTTATTTATTTATGATAGCAACAATGTGTATTGCAGGGACTTGTATTGTCGAAAGATTAGCGATTAAAAAGCATTTGAAGTGTCTCATATGGGGCTGGATCGTCGACTTCATATGCTTTCTAATCGTTAGTCTTTCGACAATACAAAGCCTCTGATACGAACATATGATTGATTCTTCTAACAAAATACAGGCAGGCAGATTACTTCAATAGGTGACTTTATTGATGATGATTCAGTTCTATAAATCAGTTTCATATTTCAGTTAATGTGTATATTGTCCGAATGAATCAAATGTTACAATTAATGAATTACTAAAGACGTCCCCGGAGGAAATTAGCAAAAGAAACACAAACTAGTCAGATTATTATTAAAATTGTATTATTAATCAGACAATCAGTTTTACAATCAGATTTTCACATGAAATACAATAGAGATATAATAGAGATATAATAGGGTAATGATAGGGTCACACATATAACAAGAAAAGCCTTTAAAAAGGCAAGCTTGGGGCACCTGGGTAGATGTAGTGTATGGAACGTGAGGCGGTGATTTGTTAGTGGGAGGTGATTCCAGGTGAATATGGGTGTTGGATATGGACTGGATGGATGTCCGACAATGTATGATGAAAGCGTTGAGGAAGAACATACAAATAAGGAAGGAAGAATTGCGTGAGGAAAAGCTGAAGGAGTAATTCTATATTCTATTCTATATTTCAGTTTAGCTAGTTTTGTATCGTAACCTTCAACAACTGTATGAAACCTTATCTTAATAATTTCACTTCAATAAATATATGCAAATTTAATTTCATATTGTCATTAATAAGAGTTCCTCGCATAACTATATCGTTACATTTTGAGTTATTTTTAACATTACAAAGGTTGGCTTAAGACCTACTCGTGTAACATCTAACAGGTGACGTAAGCTTGCATACACATGTATTACCTGAGATAAGTTTTCTCACTCATTCTCAATGAAAGTCAGTGCACAAGTAATATATCCATTTTACAAAATTCGAAAGTCTGCACAAGAAGTCCTGATTGGTGTTGCCCGATAGTCCTCTCCAAACATCATAACATGTCAATATATCTTATTTTGAAAAAAATTCTGTAACAAATTAGAGCCTAATTAACTATTAACATAGGATTTGAATGTTATATATATTTGTCTTAATGTCTAGATCAAGTGTTATTTGTTAAAAAATTAATGGCTGGCATTTTAATTGTTTTAAAACTTTTTATTATTGTTTATGATTTATTTTCTCTCCTTAGAATTACCCTTTGTATCCCACGCTTTGTATAAATAATGCAATATCACATGTTTACATTCAATTATCACAAAGACCTCGATCGGATTTATTATTCCAAAAAAGTATCACCGAAAGGATTCGGACTTGTTCTAACCCTAAGGACAAAATGTAACGGGAGTTCCAAGACAGCAACCAACGCACAACACAACACAACACCGTGTGTTGTCATATCAATGTAAAGCTCTCAAACAAATATGTCAATTTACCGTGTGGCGATTATTCTTTTAATTTTTAGATTTTAATCTATGGAGACCAACTCTATTACATTGCCTTCGCTAACTCGACAAAATTTTGGAAAAGTAGGTCAGTGGCTATGTTTGATTCGTTTCATCGGCATATACACCGACCAAGTGACCGGAGTACATGCACCGGTCTGAAGCCAGGCTTAAATTTAACAAGTGTATCGGCGTACAAACAGAAAGACGTCATCATCCATCAAACAAGCTTAAATTAACATGTCATTTAAAAAACTTTTTAAAAAATTACTTCCAAACATGAATTGACATTTTTATTAACGTGTGAGGCATTGTATTAAAGAACCAGTATTATTCTGAAATAAAAATTGAAAATGAAAATGAAAATTCCAACAGTATAAAGGGAGAAATTCACCTTATTACTGCTTGGGGCGTATGCGCCCCAAGCAATAACAGAGTGTGTGATGTGGTTTAAACGTATTTTATTCCATAAACATGAAAATAGGATTGGCGAACAAGCCAACGGCTTATTTCAACGCCGCTCCTGTTATCAATCAATCAATGTCAATCAATAGTCACCACACAGCACAGACGTCTTGTATCTTGAATGCATAATTGCCGTGGAGATGCAGTTAATCGAAGTGATGGCAGAGTCTTATATCGTATAATCCAAGTGTAGAGAGGAAGTGCCAGTCCTTCACTAAAGCAGGCTTTACAGTACTGAATATATGAGAAGCTTCTCTAGATTTCTACATATCTCTGTACAGTTGTTTACATTTCCAAAAAGGTCTAGAAACTTCTTTAAGCTTCTTGAAAGTTCCGGAAGTGACGAGAAGGGAAGGGAAGCAACTATATTTGAACTGACTTTTTTTTAGACCCTTACAACTTAACTTTTGTGACGCAAAAATATTACGCTTAGTAATTGAATGTTATGTAAGATAAAATACATTCTTATAACACAAGCAATATACATATTGGCTGATTATAAACATTGACTGCACATAACCTTTTGTGCGTGTGATTAAAATTCGAATTTTAATATTTCCATTTCCATTTGAAGGAAACATATGGGTAACAACGACGCTGATGATCAATTTGATTTCGAGAAAGAGGCTTTTGACTCTGAATACATGTATTGTGTGCCAGTCATAGAAAATGCTCCCTGAAAACTTTTTTTTATATTTCCTCTAATGAAGAAAAAATATTAGAATGCTGGAATCTTGTGTAGACATAACTTGAACATAACTCTTTTGGTGATTGCAAATTGCAACTAATAAACCTACTGTTCCGAAATCTCATGTGTCGCTCTAGTACTGATGTTGTACACGTGTGTATATACGTATATGGAGAACCAGGAGACCCGGAGAGTAGCATTAACAAAAAAAGACCAGGGAAGACCAGCAGGAAGTGTTCTCTTGTTTTCCTTCTCCCTGTCTGGATAGCGCAGTGGTTAGCGCGTTCGGCTTCGGATCCAGGGGCACGGCAACTTTGTCTGCAGTAGAGAACTGTTCTACACGCAGTAAGGTTTGGGTCCAATGCTACACTGAATTTCAGCGTAGTACCAACCATGGTTCACTAGTTCCAGCCGATGCTCGCAGGTTTCACCGCAATGCATAGCCACATGGCGTTGCGAGCTTTCTCCCTGCCGTAATACTAGCAGCCGCGATATAAGTGAAATACTCTTGAAAGCGGCGTTAAACCCTTACTCACCTCACCTCACCTCATCTCACCTCACCTTGTCGCTACTGTTAGCCAGGAGGTACGGTTCAACAACATAAAACCGTACATGATGATGGACTGGAATTAAAACCGAAGCAGACGTAAAATGTGTTAAGCCTCTTTTGAAACCTGTTTGTGAACGGTCCAATATCTGTCGGGTGACGTCTCAGTTTCGGTGTTTATTTGATCGATCCGAGGGCATGTACTGCATCTGCTTGTTAATAGTTTCCCTCGGCCTCAGTAAAAGGTTTCTAATTTAAGAAATTCCATTACGGGATATAAGTAAACATTCACTCCTGTAGTTGATACATTCTCCTCCCTAAAGGGGGTACTGAACCCATATCTTCCCAAGTTACCGTAAATTAGACGCCTGCCTTAAATAGAAGCCTGCCTCGAATAGACGCCCTTGCACAGAGTTTTCTGAAAACAATAAACGCCTGCCTTAATTAAACGCCGGTTAAACCGAATTTAAATCGCTGCTTTCTATCGTAGTCGCTTGTCTCTACAAGCCTTATTACGAAATAGACGCCTGCCTTGAATAGAAACCTGCCTCGATTAGACGCCTATGGTGCAAACAGTTCGACAAAAATAAAACCCGGCGTTAATGATTTACGGTACCTCTGTTCTAATATCATGTCATTCTCGAAGAACATTTGCAAGACATATTACACGTAAAGAAGTTGAAGATAAGTTAATCAACATACGATAATTCCTGTACAACTGTTACGTTCTAATTGTACTGTGAATGTTCTGGAAGATGAGTACCATTTTTATTAGTTTGTTCACATCATGCGCATTTAAAAGAACAAATGCTAACTGTTAGATTAAATTCTCTTCAAGTGAACATCCTGCAATCCCAAATTTACCAACATATATGTCCATATAATAATAAAAGAAACCAAATGTTATATAATATGTCTTGCGTCAATAATTAATTTGTATTTCATGTGAGTGTGGTCACGAGGCATTTTCACAGAATAAACTAGTCACGTGTATATGCGTTGGGTAATCTCTGTGGGAAGAGAATGTAGATAATAAGGTTTACACCTGTCTATAGTCATAGTTTATGAAAATCATGAAACCATCAATCATTATGATTATCAAAAATACTTAAAATGTAGATGTTTGAAATAGAAATATACACATTTACATTAAATTTGAACTTATTAGCCCAATGCCCGTGGTAGAAATGTTGTGAGGTCTAAACAATTTAATGGGTCGATATTAATATAAGTTCTTTATAATTTCATACGTGATGTCTGTCAACGATCATTAATGATTCTACACAATTTAATACCACATCAACTGAAATAGTTTGTATTCTTATTGATTTCTAAGGTGTAAGTTCAACCTAACTATCCATTTAAATAATAAATCAGCTTTTAAAAATCAATTTTAAAAATCTTCTGAATAGTGTATGCCAATCCACCCACAGTAACCATGGAAACGTGGATACAAATTAACGATCTTCTCCAACTTTGGTATTTTACTTTATACGTACTTATCTTCATAGAAGACATTGTCAATATCTGGATAAACGGGTATCATTTTCACAGAGCTGTTTAATTTTTCAAAGCCTTGGATTCGCTTGCCTGGAAACCTTCCACGTTTAACGTTGTAAAGAGACGCTCGGCCGCCATTGTGCTTCACAGGGATACCACAAGATTTGCGGGGAAGAAATTCAAGTAAGTGTTTAATATCAAAACATTAAGTATAATAAAATGTAAAACTACCATTTGTAAAACAAAACGTTTAAAATAGTTTATATTTGTCCCTCCTACATTTTGAATCAGAATAATACCACAGAAATTAATTTTAAAGAAATTCAAGTAAACACTTGGCAATGTTAATAAAACGTTAAGAAAAAGGTTTTACTTCAGATAAGCATAGTAGAGTAATGATATTGTTTCAAAGATAAACTGTTAGTTTATTTCGAAGATGCAGCAGTTATCATTGGACTGTGAGGGGTTAGCAAAATTGGGTACGTCGTTCAGAAATCTAGTTTTCCTATATTATAAATACCCTTCAAGGACTTAATGAAACGTTAATACGTTTGTTGTAGACATTGATAGGTGACGCGTCTATTACAACCTTTCTCTCTTACTGTAGTTTGAGTTACTATGGTGAGCTTCCAAAATGTTATTAACATGACTATAGTTGTGTAATGTTTGCCTTGATAATAATGTGGATAATGTTTACGTTGATAATTATTTGGGTAATGTTTGCGTTGGTAATTAATGGGGTAATATTTACGTTGATAATTAGTGAGGTAGTATTTGCGTTGATAATTAATGGGGTAGTAGTTACTTTGATAATTATTTGGATAATGTTTACGTTGACAAGTAATTGGGTATTCTTGCGTTCATAATTATTTGGGTAATATTTGCGTTTTGATATTATTATATATTATTTGGTTATTGTTTGCTTTTACAATTATATTGGAACTCTTTGTGTTTTTAATTTTTGATATTTATAATTGTATGGTCTTTATTCACTAAATATCAGCATCTCTTACAGTAAATATTGGAATTGGATGAATGTGACTGTGAAATAAACAAGCAGGCTACAATTACGACATTTGACTCTCTCTCTCTCTCTCTCTCTCTCTCTCTCTCTCTCTCTCTCTCTCTCTCTCTCTCTCTCTCTCTCTCTCTCTCTCTCGTGTAGTGAAGTATTCGTGGAATTTGTTTAAAGACTTTATTACATCTTGTTACATAAAAGTTCATATTTTTCTCGCTTATGCACTTTAATTAATTATCAACTCTACCAACATTACTAGATAAAATAGCCTGCTCTTAAACAAACTTCAGTAGGTACATATACTTTTAGTTTCAGACCGATATTCATACGGATATTTAGTCAATAGGTAATGCTCTACAAGAACACGCTGTTGATAACTTCATATAACTAAATAACATCATCAGTTTATAGCAGACAGAATCTACACTCTCTACATACTTATACCGGTAGTAGAAGTACGATATGGACGTTCTATTATTGTTACAGTGCTGTCGATATACTGCACATCTCCCTGTACTTATTCAACGATGTGTAGTTGCCAATGAGAACAATATTTGGGTATCCCGGAGACATATCCAGTTCAAATATTTGTAATTACCATGGAAACACTATGATTTACTTCACGGCCGTTACACTTAACATTCGTAATATTTCGGGAAAACTGTCGGTAAGTATAACAGTTTAAAGCAGGCAATACTATGAAATTAAAGAAATAATTTCATTTTTAATTTGTTGTGAATGCGTACATGTACGTCTATTCGTCTGCTTTTGAACTCTGTGTGTTATGAACAGTGCTAGAAAACATAAATGTATTATAAAGATGGATACAATATCGTTCATATTGTTAACATATTGTAAGTTAGTTAAACAATTAAATAAGTTCAAATTTAGAATAACCCGATGGTAATGTATTTGTTTATAATTTAATAGCTGACAATTATGTTCTGCGTAAAGTCAAGTCTTCAAATAAATTAATTATTAATTATTGTCATGTTAATCAAATATATCTTTGTTATTTATATTACTTTAATGATAAAGCTACAATAACGACGTCAACGTACGAAACAGATAGTTACAAGGGAATGAATTCTATCTTCATTTGATTAACAAACTAAAACTTTCTAAAGCGACTGGTTGGTTCCTAAATCAACACCTCCATGTTTTACATATTATTTTCATGATTAAATTTTAATGTTCAGTTACAAACGACATTTAGTAGTCATGGCATGTAACTGGTCTTTAAAAACATGATATTGCATCCATTGCATCCATTGCATCCATTGCATGTTACACTTTCCGGTGGTTGGCGTTAACTTTAAAGGCGCTGTAGCACGTTTTTGGCAAATTGTATTTTTTCAAATTTCCCATTTATAATGATAGTTTATGTCATTTATATTTACTTCAAAAGGTAAAACATCATATTACACAAACCAATTATGCGTAGTGGTAATAACGGTATTGCGTATAAAGCAAAAATTGCATGGCGGCCATTTTATTGTGAACACAATTTATTATTTTGTATGACAAAAACGATTCCCAAGGCTTAATGGAACCATGTACACACAAGGGTGTTTTACCATTAGTGACATTATTTTTCAAAAACATTTCATCAACTTATTTCAGCGAAAAAACGTGCTACTGCCCCTTTAATTTCATAATAGTATAAGTCATAACTGTGGTTAGGTGCCGCCATCTGGTGACTCTATTCAGACCATACAGGTCATGTACAAAGTGCTTCATCAACAACATTGATAGAACGTTTGCAAACTTTAACCGAAACATTGTATATAACAAATGCATAAAGACCATGAACTGTAGACTAAAATTTAGTCTATGGAATGTTTATAATTACTGTACCTTCATCCTTTTGATTACATATTTGTTTATACTTCCAGTTCCATATGTGTATTCAGTTTATCTAGACCTGCTGAATAAAAATCTAGACTGTATTAAAGGCTCTTAATAATACACCGTCATGGAGCAGGACTACATGAACTGATGAAAAGTGCATGGACTTCTGACACTTTATATGCATGTATAGACATATGACTGTAATGGACCAAGTTGGTGACCATTACCCGTGTAAACATGAAACGATCTATAAACATAGTTACATGTATATAGTTCAAACATACGCGAAAAAAGTGTCATCCTTACACTTGTTATGCATGGTTCCCAACTTCTATAATTCTATAATCTAAAGTCGAGCAAGTTAAGATTAAGATTTCACGTCTTGCCTCACATAGTATACTTTTGTATTTTTTTATTTCCTGTGTTAAAGCCGTGAACTTACATTTTCCAATTTTCTCAAAACATTAGTTATTTTTTGTATTGTAAAATGTATTGTTCAAAACTCCTAACTTTATCAAGTGCTGACCAATGAAATCAAAGATCCTCTGAAATGTAATGAATACAACACTTGCTGTGACCTTTTGAACAACATTTCAGTTTCCATGACAACGTTGATTTACCCTTTTCACTTGATTAATAATTCACTGTTGCAGAGGAGCAGCTTCTAAAGTTTGATTTCGTAACCACTTCTTTTTATTTCAAGGATTTCAAATAATGTTTTTATTACATTCTTTACCATTTAATAGTCTTGATAAAAACAACGTTTCATTGACATGATGAATCATTTAAATGTCCAATCATTGTACTCATAGTCATTTATTTGAATTGAGGTATATTTACATATTTCATAGGATCGTTTATAAAATTCATTCAAACCCATGCATGATAATGTGTAGTTTGGACTTTCATTTAACTAGTACTTATTACACACAGAAAGAGTATCACCGCACATATATGCATACGTTACCAATTCCCAATTTACCATGTTGTTATCAAGTCTCTTATACAACTGTTTTCATTTAAGCACAACTCAATTCATCAACGGCGTCCAACTTTAAATTCAAATTTTTTTATTTTCCACTATAATTGTTATATGACCGGAATGAAAAATGGTTCATTTACCAGTTGACGTCTTCTAGTGACGATCTCCTGCATATTACATTACAGAAACTGAATATGACATATTCCCTCGTCTCATACACTAGTGTTATAAACTAAAGTATAGCTACAACAACGCAAGAAAGTTTAATCTACGAGTGATGAACGTGATGAGAGTTAACCAATATCTCTGGTAGCCAACTAGGCTAAAGTTGTTATACTAGAAACATTATCTGTTTATGTTTTTGAAAAACAGCGTTGTCAAAATTCGTTGTTTTGGAATCTCTTTAAAGTGAGACAGGAAAGTGTAATTGGCATTTTTGCTTATTTTGTGTCGTCCTACAACAAAGTCAATATCGTAACACGTGTACAACAGAAGTTATAACGAACCTGCCTCGTCAGTGTATTCTCATTTCGTTTAGGAATGGTGATTTACTGATATCTATAGCAGTACGGGAAACTCGGCAAAATCGGATTTAAAGTGTACACGCATATTACAAAACTGAGTCAAACAATAATATTGTTGCCTGTGCTTTTCTAAAATTATCGAAAAATATTTTTTTTTAATTCTAAAATAATTGAAACGACATTTATTAGTTGTTAATAGATTTGGTAACAGATTTTTCCTACATCAATATTATATGCTGTCAATTTCTGCCAAAACTGTTGATTAGAATTCAGTGAGTTTTGGAACATACAATGTAGATACTGTTCACCCGAATATGTGCTATCTCAACATAGTTTTTCTCCAATGTATTTGTTTTATATTCATAAGATGATTACATAACATTGATTGGTTCAACCTGATGATATCAATCTGAGGAATATATTTTTCTCTATAGAATTTTTTAGATTATTCATTTTTGTTATAAAATTAAATACATTCACATCGAACCTTATTTTGTTAATACCTGTTCGTTTGATTTTGATTACTTTGGAATGTAGCCTGATATTCAATTGCATGGTGTAACTTTTGGAAATCAAATCATGCATTTAAAAGTCGTGACTTTTCATTTAAAATATCCGTAGTTTTGTCCTATAAACAAGGATGGATGACTAACATGGAAAGAGGAAGACATTCATATATAAAATTGTGGCACCACGTCTTAAGAAGCCAACTAGACTACATTATTTTTTAAAGAAAAGTTATCTCTTCATGTTTCGTTAAAATACTCCTTTAGAAAATGATCGTTTTTAGTCTCTCCTTAAATAGGCGAGATAACATATTGAAAGAGGAGTTTTTCGGTTGTTTTATGACGTCTTACAACGAATCTGTCGTGTTTTATAACTAAATTTCTATGTTTATAAATTATTGATTGAAATGACAAACAATCTGTGCTATGATCATTTTGAAATAGCCATTTCAGCACATCCTATTTGTTTAAATAGGAAACACATGAAAATATCATGCCCTGATGAATTAAATTGAATTTGCTTTCTTACAAAATATGTGCATGCCAAAGAGAATCAAAATCTATTTAATTTTAGTATTTAATTCACAATGCACAGGTGAACATGTATCTACCTCATAGGTTTCATCGACTTTTGACGAAACATGATAGTTTTCGAATTTCAAACAAACGGATCGAAATCAATTATTTATCCAAATTATTGTCAATGGCGAGCAATTTACAATTCTGGTTATTTATTTACAATATGATCATACAAGACCACTTTAAATGACTTCGTTCATATATTAGCATTGTGTGTTAGTTTTCGATGTCACTTAGGCTATATTTGTTTTCACATTTTTACAAAGTGTTCAAGGCGTGTGTTACCAATATGTCTACCATCCGGGCTCATCACTGGTTTGCACATTCACTTCCTATATAGGTTACTCCCTTCAGATTTCCAAGTCCAACCTCTGTTCTACTATAAGGACTTTCTCGTCTTGAAAGGGAGTGTCCTGATTGGTTGCATTTGAATCTAGTTGTGCAATCAGAGATGCCGTTGTAAAGTGACATTGACCAATGACACGTCGTAATACTATTGTTAACGTAAGGTAAACGGGTTCTCAGTTAATGTGATTTCCTCGAAATGTGCTATTTGATTTTGCGAAAATAATTGATCATAAACATGCTGATAAATGAAGAAGACCATATCAGAGATAAAAACCAAAAACATATCGAAGGACAGATGATAATTAACATAATTAAGACCCTTTACAGTCAAATGCTAAGATCTTTGAAGTCGCTCGGCCAGCACGGCCGATGTGTTTTCATTAGATAAGAAGCAGGGATACAGTATGAGGTTCCCCTGTTCCCCGCTTTGGAATTTAGCTGTAAGAGATACAAGCCCTAATATAACAGAGTTTAGGATCGGAAATCTGAAGGGAGCAATCTTTGTTTTATGACGTCCTATAGTTTTCAGTGATTCGTTCGCATGTGTCGTTAACAGTCACCTGATCCCTGTCCCTCGGAGTCTGTTAAATAGTAAGATATTGGATTTGTTTATTCTTTTTTGTTAGCGTCCTTCAATGGCCATGCAGAATTCTGGAGGTATTGTGCATATAGGGTGAAAGATAGACAGACAGATAGACAGATAGACAGATATATAGTTTATCAAAGTCTCACCTCATTACATTATTAAAATGTATACATTGATATAAAACATAGAAATTGACATGTAATGGACCACTCCGCTTTGTAGAGTTATGAGAGACATAAAAGCGAATTCTAAATGAAAGTGCGATATTAATATACAAATATAGTATCTTGCTATAGAAAGTAGTAAAACAAAAATATTTATAAACAAAGTTAGTGAACATATAAACTGTATTATAAATACTTTACATATAAGTAAAATAGACTTTTGACTGTTCACACATATATAAAGGCTGCGATTTCTCGGTTTCATATTCTGGGCACTTCAATAAAACATAACACTCATCTTCTAGTTGATCAAGGCAATTAGAATTTCTTTTCTCGAGTGGTAACTTGTAAACAACTTGGACACGTCGAAACATATTGAAAAGATAAACAAACAAAAAACGAAAAATAGCCACCATTCATAGTTTTGATATCTGGATCAAAACAGTGTTTGTCTAAATTAGAAAAATCTCAATAAAGGGTGACGGGATCCTTTAAACATGAAGAAAAGGGACTTTGGAGGGCATTTAGAAGTGGTATACATAAGAACAGGAAGATATTCTGGATAATCATTTCTTTAATGTGAAAATACACGACGTTTCGGAATATATGCTTATTCCTTCATCAGGTGGAATTTATGAAGGAGCGAGCATATACTCCGAAGCATCGTGTATTTTCACATTGTTACCCAGAAAATCTTCCTGTTTTTATGAGGAAAAAGATAAATGTGACAGTTGCAGTCATTTTGATTTTGGTGGCCATCTTTAAAGGATGATATATCGACCCTTAGACTAGATATAATTACCTGACTATATGCAGACAATATATCTTTATACAAAGTTTGCTACTTTTCCCAGAATATACACAATAGACTTGATAGTCTGCTTCAGTGTGCATGACTATTATGTTTTAACGAACAACCTTAGACAGAAGGAAGCAATGTACCTGATAACATGCAGCCAGTACTTGTTGTTGTTTTACCTACTTTCTTGGTCGTTATTTGAAACTGATTCTGTGAAATGACGGAATATAAGTACATATAAGAATTCCTTATGTCATAGGGAAGTTTTCATATAGTTCAATCATCTGTTTACAAATATACAACAGCAATTTTTATCATAAGCCAAAACATTAACTCATATAAAAATGTGTCCAATTGTGAGAAATCGCTACTCTGCCATTATGATATTTACTATAGTAAGTATACTGTTTTGTCACAGGGGCACCTCTATACCCAATGGAGCACCTATTCCACCTGGCTATAGCCGTTCTAATAGTGATATTCAACCACTGCTCTGGGGGTAAGTACAGTATCTGGATAGTGTTCTAATAGTGGTATTCAACCACTGCTCTGGGGGTAAGTACAGTGTCTTGTTAGTGTTCTATTAGTAATATTCAACCACTGCTCTGGGGGTAAGTACAGTGTCTGGTTGGTGTTCTAATAGTGATATTCAACCACTGCTCTGGGGGTAAGTACAGTGTCTGGATAGTGTTCTAATAGTGATATTCAACCACTGCTCTGGGGATAAGTACAGTGTCTGGTTGGTGTTCTAATAGTGGTATTCAACCACTGCTCTAGGGGTAAGTACTATATCTGGTTAGTATTCTAATAGTGATAATCAACCACTGCTCTGGCGGGTAAGAACAGTGTCTGGATAGTGTTCTAATAGTGATATTCAACCACTGCTCTTGGGGTAAGAACAGTGTGTGGTTGGTGTTCTAATAGTGATATTCAACCACTGCTCTGGGGGTAAGTACAGTGTCTGGTTGGTGTTCTAGTAGTGATATTCAACCACTGCTCTGGGGGTAAGTACAGTATGTGGTTAGTGTTCTATTAGTAATATTCAACCACTGCTCTGGGGGTAAGTACAGTGTCTGGTTGGTGTTCTAATAGTGATATTCAACCACTGCTCTGGGGGTAAGTACAGTGTCTGGTTGGTGTTCTAATAGTGATATTCAACCACTGCTCTTGGGGTAAGTACAGTGTCTGGTTGGTGTTCTAATAGTGATATTCAACCACTGCTCTGGGGGTAAGTACAATATCTGGTTAGTATTCTAATAGTGATAATCAACCACTGCTCTGGGGGTAAGAACAGTGTCTGGATAGTGTTCTAATAGTGATATTCAACCACTGCTCTGGGGGTAAGTACAGTGTCTGGATAGTGTTCTAATAGTGATATTCAACCACTGCTCTGGGGGTAAGTACAGTGTCTGGTTGGTGTTCTAATAGTGGTATTCAACCACTGCTCTGGGGGTAAGTACAATATCTGGTTAGTATTCTAATAGTGATAATCAACCACTGCTCTGGGGGTAAGAACAGTGTCTGGATAGTGTTCTAATAGTGATATTCAACCACTGCTCTTGGGGTAAGAACAGTGTGTGGTTGGTGTTCTAATAGGGATATTCAACCACTGCTCTGGGGGTAAGTACAGTGTCTGGTTAGTGTTCTAATAGTGGTATTCAACCACTGCTCTGGGGGTAAGTACAGTGTATGGATAGTGTTCTGATAGTGATATTCAACCACTGCTCTGGGGGTAAGTACAGTGTCTGGTTGGTGTTCTAATAGTGGTATTCAACCACTGCTCTAGGGGTAAGTACAATATCTGGTTAGTATTCTAATAGTGATAATCAACCACTGCTCTGGGGGTAAGAACAGTGTCTGGTTAGTGTTCTAATAGTGATATTCAACCACTGCTCTTGGGGTAAGAACGGTGTGTGGTTAGTGTTCTAATAGTGATATTCAACCACTACTCTGGGGGTAAGTACAGTGTCTGGGTAGTGTTCTAATAGTAATATTCAACCACTGCTCTGGGGTAAGTACAGTGTCTGGTTAGTGTTCTAATAGTGATATTCAACCACTGCTCTTGGGGTAAGTACAATATCTGGTTGGTGTTCTAATAGTGATATTCAACAACTGCTCTGGGGGTCAGTACAGTGTCTGGTTAGTGTTCTAATTTTGGTATTCAACCACTGCTTTGGGGGTAAGTACAGTGTCTGGTTAGTGTTCTTATAGTGATATTCAACCACTGCTCTGGGGGTAAGTACAATATATGGTTAGTGTTCTAATAGTGATATTCAAACACTGCTCTGGGGGTAAGTACAGTGTCTGGTTGGTGTTCTAATAGTGATATTCAACCACTGCTCTGGGGGTAAGAACAGTGTGTGGTTAGTGTTCTAATAGTGATATTCAACCACTGCTCTGGGGGTAAATACAGTGGCTGGTTAGTGTTCTAATAGTGATATTCAACCACTGCTCTGGGGGTAAGTACAGTGTCTGGTTGGTGTTCTAATAGTGATATTTAACCACTGCTCTGGGGTAAGAACGGTGTGTGGTTAGTGTTCTAATAGTGATATTCAACCACTACTCTAGGGGTAAGTACAGTGTCTGGGTAGTGATCTAATAGTAATATTCAACCACTGCTCTGGGGTAAGTTCAGTGTCTGGTTAGTGTTCTAATAGTGATATTCAACCACTGCTCTGGGGGTAAGTACAATATCTGGTTGGTGTTCTAAAAGTGATATTCAAACACTGCTCTGGGGGTAAGTACAGTGTCTGGTTGGTGTTCTAATAGTGGTATTCAACCACTGCTCTGGGGGTAAGTACAGTTTGTGGTTGGTGTTCTAATAGTGATATTCAACCACTGCTCTGGGGGTAAGTACAGTTTGTGGTTGGTGTTCTAATAGTGATATTCAACCACTGCTCTGGGGGTAAGTACAATATCTGGTTGGTGTTCTAATAGTGATATTCAACCACTGCTCTGGGGGTCAGTACAGTGTCTGGTTAGTGTTCTAATTTTGGTATTCAACCACTGCTCTGGGGGTAAGTACAATGTATGGTTAGTGTTCTAATAGTGATATTCAAACACTGCTCTGGGGGTAAGTACAGTGTCTGGTTGGTGTTCTAATAGTGATATTCAACCACTGCTCTGGGGGTAAGTACAGTGTCTGGTTAGTGTTCTAATAGTGGTATTCAACCACTGCTCTGGGGGTAAGTAGAGTGTCTGGATAGTGTTCTAATAGTGATATTCAACCACTGCTCTGGGGGTTAGAACAGTGTGTGGTTGGTGTTCTAGTAATGATATTCAACCACTGCTCTGGGGGTAAATATAGTGGCTGGTTAGTGTTCTAATAGTGATATTCAACCACTGCTCTGGGGGTAAGTACAGTGTCTGGTTAGTGTTCTAATAGTGGTATTCAACCACTGCTCTGGGGGTAAGTACAGTGTCTGGATAGTGTTCTAATAGTGATATTCAACCACTGCTCTGGGGGTAAGAACAGTGTGTGGTTGGTGTTCTAATAGTGATATTTAACCACTGCTCTGGGGTAAGAACGGTGTGTGGTTAGTGTTCTAATAGTGATATTCAACCACTGCTCTGGGGGTGTGTACAGTGTCAGGTTAATGTTCTAATAGTGATATTCAAGCACTCCTCTGGGGGTAAGTACAGTGTGTGGTTATTGTTCTAATAGTGATATTCAACCACTGCTCTGGGGGTAAGTACAATGTCTGGTTAGTGTTTCAACTAATATCCTGTTCCATCAGTGTATTTGTATATACCCGCTACCTTGCTACAATACCATAGTTCTCTGAGCCAAGCAACTGTACATGTTATAAAGATATACGCATGAGCGGATACCCTGCGTTTTGGACATGGTTCCTATTCTCTTATTAAATACTAAGGCAGTTCATTTTAACAAAGTTATCATACTTTATTCAGTTTATGAAAATGTTAATCCTAATGCTTGTTGTTCACCCCATCACAGATAGCACGGCTATTTGGTTATGATTTATTCTTCTTTTCCATTTCCAGAGAAAACCTTCAGGGTGGAGCTAGTGTCCATGCCCCAGCCGGGGAACACTCTAGTGGATCTGAGTCTGGAGGACCCGTCTGTCAAGAAGTGCGACGTGAAGGAAGACGGGAACATGGCCCAGCACTTCGTGTGTAACAAGGCGAACCTGATCCTCACTAAACCTTTCAGTCAGGGAGTCAATGAGACCGTGGTCAAAGTGCAGTGAGTAGATGAGGCCTTGTTATTGTTTGAATCTAACGTGTGTAACGATGATCTCTCTAAGTTTAACTACGTTCGGGGATACCGTCCTGCTCCTGCTACCACCCACAATACATACATAATACAATACCCTGATTCCCATCTGGCTCCATCACGACTACAATGAGCGATCTTCGACGTTCATAATCAAGAGATTTTATTGGCTGAAACTTTGTCATGCTATACACTCATCCGCAAAAGAAACGTCGCCATACAAAATGCAAGAAAATTATATCCATGGGTGATGAACACGACTGAAACAGGGATACATAATGTCTTCAGAAGCCAATTAAACTAATCTTGAATTTTCAAAACATTTCCTGTTAATAATTCTGAGAAACACGCGTTGTAAGAATTGTCATTTTCGAATATCCTTAGCAGGACGAGATAGGGGAGTCAAAAAGGGCTTTATGGCTTGTTTTATGTCGTCCTACAGTAAAGACGCGTCAACACAATTAGTTTAAGAAAGTTATTTATGTTGACAACATGTTTTATTAGTTAAATAATTACAGTTTACAAATTTGTTTACTTAAATGCCAAAGATTATTGCCAAAAACAATTTTGAAAAAGGGATTTCAGCACCCCAAGCGCATTTGAACTGACATAAAAATAAAAGTATCATACTCTGATGCATGAAATTGTGAGTATTTCTTCATGAAACCTGTGACTTTTGAATACATTCAAAATCTACTTTCTCAGGCAGCAGTATTTTGTTGTTTACACTGTTGAAAGTGTGGTGACGTTTCTTTTGTGGCTGAGTGTATATAGCAATGAGTATAACAAGCCTACAGCAAAACGACCCTCATTGGACTCATGGAATGAGACTGTCGTAGTAGGGTAGCCGATATAAATACACTGTTGGAGTAGGTTAGTCTGATATCATTTTGTTGTTTTTATTTTGACGCACAAGGTTTTGTGAAGGTTGTTGTCATCGTTTCAACCTTAATGTATACGATAGGTGCTAACGATTGAACATGCTCACGGGGTGACCTCATTGTTAGCTATTGGTCCCTTGGAAAGAGTCTTAATGCTTTTACCAGTTTTGTTCTAGGATACATGAGGTTGATACTTAACGTCGTATCATGAAATAAGATAAATATTCGTATTTATTTTAAATGATTTTGATTGTTTTGGAATACTTCTTAAAGATTTGTTTTGCTTTTATCAAGTCTAGTCGGTTTTATAATGTTATATGAGGTTGACAGCAATTATTCTTGTCATATAATTTGAAGAGACTACACGAGATATCCAAACTGTGTATGTTGTAGATCGTGTCTCATTCCCTGGTTCATATATTAAAGAGGTGTACTTCCCAAACCGCGATGGTATTTGATAAGGCTGAATCTTCCATATTTGAGATATATCGCTGTTCCTTTCTCCAATTATATATTGATTGCTGTCAAGTTTATTATATCTAAATCAGTTGGTGGCGATATGTATAATGTAAGATGTTTGTCTGAGATCCCTCTAATACAAACAATCTCCATTATAGGCGACATATTATTCCAGCATGAGTCTGTATCATAATGATTAACATCCTCTAATCCACCAGCCCTCTAAATCGAAACTTCACAGTCAGAAGTGGGAGGAGATGGGGTGTGGCTGTATTTCATATTTATTCGGGGTACATATGTATATGTGTAGGATGTGGGCCACAGTTTAGATACATATGTATATGTGTAGGATGTGGACCACAGTTTAGATACATATGTATATGTGTAGGATGTGGACCACAGTTTAGATACATATGTATATGTGTAGGATGTGGACCACAGTTTAGATACATATGTATATGTGTAGGATGTGGACCACAGTTTAGATACATATGTATATGTGTAGGATGTGGACCACAGTTTAGATACATATGTATATGTGTAGGATGTGGACCACAGTTTAGATACATATGTATATGTGTAGGATGTGGACCACAGTTTAGATACATATGTATATGTGTAGGATGTGGACCACAGTTTAGATACATATGTATATGTGTAGGATGTGGACCACAGTTTAGATACATATGTATATGTGTAGGATGTGGGCCACAGTTTAGATACATATGTATATGTGTAGGATACGGACCATAGTTTAGATACATATGTATATGTGTAGGATGTGGACCACAGTTTAGATACATATGTATATGTGTAGGATGTGGACCACAGTTTAGATACATATGTATATGTGTAGGATGTGGACCACAGTTTAGATACATATGTATATGTGTAGGATGTGGGCCACAGTTTAGATACATATGTATATGTGTAGGATGTGGGCCACAGTTTAGATACATATGTATATGTGTAGGATGTGGACCACAGTTTAGATACATATGTATATGTGTAGGATGTGGACCACAGTTTAGATACATATGTATATGTGTAGGATGTGGACCACAGTTTAGATACATATGTATATGTGTAGGATGTGGGCCACAGTTTAGATACATATGTATATGTGTAGGATGTGGACCACAGTTTAGATACATATGTATATGTGTAGGATGTGGACCACAGTTTAGATACATATGTATATGTGTAGGATGTGGACCACAGTTTAGATACATATGTATATGTGTAGGATGTGGGCCACAGTTTAGATACATATGTATATGTGTAGGATGTGGACCACAGTTTAGATACATATGTATATGTGTAGGATGTGGGCCACAGTTTAGATACATACATGTATGTATATGTGTAGGATGTGGACCACAGTTTAGATACATATGTATATGTGTAGGATGTGGACCACAGTTTAGATACATATGTATATGTGTAGGATGTGGACCACAGTTTAGCTCAAGGAACTCATGCCGTTCAGCCGAGGACGAGCCCGCTTGCCAAACTAATGGAGGCGTTGAGGACAATATCAAACTTAAAACAAAGTCATTTTCGACTGGAAGTGAAGTTCGCTTTTGAACATCAATTCAGCGCTGAATTAGTCGGGTTTTAGTGTCTCGTGACTGATATTTTTAATAATTTAGTCTTGAACAGGAAACAAAGTCAACTCTTTACGTACACTGCTTTGTTTCAAAGACAGAGTTTAGTTATATGTGTGTCCTTAAACAGACACATAACCCTATAACCCAATATCGAACTATGTTGAAACCATTTAGCCCAGCATCGAACTATGTCGATACCATATAGCTCGCTCAGTATCGAACTATGTTGAAACCATATAGCCCAGTATCGAATTATGTCGATACCATATCGCTCGCTCTGTATCGAACTATGTTGCATATATAGCCCAGTATCGAATTAAGTTGAAACCATACAGCTCAGTATCGTTCTATGTATATGACACTGATTATGCGTCGTCATATCAGCAATAGATATCATAAAGGTTCAGTGGCTCGTTTAACAAAGACTTCTTACCAGTTAAGGAGGCCTTTGTTAAACGGCGAAAAGCTTATTCAAAACAGCTAAAGAAGCTATATCTATTTAAAATACTGTTTTGCTTGTTTCGGTGAATGCTCCATCATCAGAGGAAATGTAGGGACTACCACGAAGAAATGGATAAAGATAGTAAGCATATGCTCGTAAACATCACAAAAAGGTTCTATCCAGGAAATTGCTTTGTTTATGCATATATCTTCCCATAGCTCTTTCATATTTGGTTTTACTCTGACAGATTGGAGACAACCGACGGTAAGCAAGAAGGGACCATCTCCATACAGATAACATCATCAGGCGGGTACGCTCTGCACATGTCCAAGGAAATGGTACTTCCGGAAGAGATGAAACCAGGGACCAAAGTCTCTCCTTTCTTCTCCATCAAAGGTCTGACAGAAGCTGACAAGGTTTCCTACAGCCTTCAAGGTAGCTTACTATATTAAACTGATGTACAAAAGAAACTTTACACCTCAGTTGGTTTTATCATATGTTTGATTTTCAATTACAAATATCTTATGTTTCCGAAGCCGTACTCTAAAACTGAAAAGTGAAGGCGTTTAATCATCAGTCAAGGAATAATTATATGTGGTTTTATTTTTATTTTATTTTTTGGGGGGAAAAAAATTAAATTTTAAATTCATAAGTTCTTCTAAAATTAATTTGGATAAAACACAATTGTTCATCGACATATAAGACATCTCTCCTGAGTGAAAATCAATAAATGTGCCTCATTCTGCACACTTTTACAACATTATAAACATGGGAGGGGTCATGTTGGTGTAAAAATGAATTTATACCCCTTGGTCCTTTCAGGGACTCTAACTCTGCATGTTTGAAAAATACGAGTATGTTTGTTTACCGAATCGGTCAACATTGAACATCAAATAATATCCCGGTTCTATCATATCAATTTGTTTTGTTATTTTTACTGAATGAGTGAAACAATTTGGTGTAAAGTTTCTTTTGTACCTCAGTTTATCAGGTCTTTAAAGGGCATTTAGAAATGGTATACATAAGAACAGGAAGATTTTCTGGATAACAACTTCCACCTGATGAAGGAGTGAGCATATACTTCGAAACGTCGTGTATTTTCACATTAAAGAAGTTGTTATCCAGAAATATTCCTGTTACTATATTATATTGATAAGACGCTTGAGTTGATAAAAAAAAATTGTGATACTATCTCCTACGCATAGTATCTCCTACGTAGGACTTAGTATCTCCTACGTAGGACATAGTATCTCCTACGTAGGACATAGTATCTCCTACGTAGGACTTAGTATCTCCTACGTAGGACATAGTATCTCCTACGTAGGACATAGTATCTCCTACGTAGGACCTAGTATCTCCTACGTAGGACTTAGTATCTCCTACGTAGGAGATAACTTCTATAATGCCTGGACCACTTTATCACATCTAGCGTTTTTCACAATTGTATTAAACACATGTATACGCGTATAGTGTATGTAAACTCTCGTGTATATTAAGAATGAAGAACAATTGTATGGATACCCAACTTATTCATTCTATGTAGGCGACGTTTCAACATAGAATAAAGAAGTTATGTATCCATCAAATTGTTCTTCATTCTTCATCACCCCACTTTCTAGAATGCCCATAAACAGTATTGTGTATATCATATTATGTATAAGTATATGATAGTATATATGACCGTTAAAAAGCTTTAAAGACGCTGTAGCGGTATTCAGTTTTCTCAAACTTGCCATATACTTTACAGTTTAAACAATTTATTGTTATGTTGGAGGGTAAGACATCGCGTTACACGACCCGATAAGCCTGCACCCATAGAAAAAAGGTTATCCCTATTGAAATAAAATGGTGCGACGTCTAAAGCGACAGTGGTGTGGGACTCTTCAGTGTGAGAGGTAGATTTGTAGGTCATTTTAGAGTTCAGACAACAAGATAATTGACTATTCTATCATGGTCCCATATTCAAAACTCTACTTTGAGTGTTTAGGTATCGCTACAGCCGATGGCCACTCTAAGGGAAATGGACTCGCATGGCTTAACCGAAAAATGTACATTCGTTGTAGAACTCTTTTTTATTGATTCGGGAGTATTATTTAGCCATTGGTAAGACTTATTTACCTTTTCGTAAGATCAATGTTTTCAATAAGAAAAACGTGCTAGAGCGCCTTTAAGTATTTTATATATTGGTATCTATAGAAGTAGAGTTGATTGAGTCATCATGTGTGATGCAAACCAGTATAGTTTTGCACTAAACGATTATATTTAATAAACTGATATTAATTCAAAAGTTCACGGTAGATCTCTACATTGATTGCGATATGATTGCGGTTTCCCTATTTATGTTTTGGAATATCAGTTTTAAACTCCTTCAATAATTCAAGTACAGTCAATGTTTCGGTGAAATGTAAATCCACGGTCATTACTAGCGACCTAATTACAGTTTGAACCTGGTGTTGGACATTTGTTACACGACGTCACTCAAAACATTACTCAACAATAAAGGATCTCAGCTTCCATAATTAATTACCGTTAATGAATTTTTATACTCTTGAATGTTATGAATGTACTGGAGAAGAATAGTTAGCGATAAATGTAAATTTTGAATGTTTTTATATTGATTTATTTGAACATTTACACACTGATTACCTAAAATATTTTGACAAGTATATTTACCATATGGGTAAATTAACCATCTGAAGTGACGAATTTTAAAATCTACCTCAGTTATTAAGTGTTCTTATCGTCATTTATAGCATGTCGTCATTAGAACGACAGTAGAACAACTGCTGATATGAGGTGTATACATATAATTACATAAAACTTATTTGAATGGTATTTTGTAGGTTTGAAGTGAAGAGATACTATGTCCTACGTAGGAGATACTAAGTCCTACGTAGGAGATACTATCTCCTACGTAGGAGATACTAAGTCCTACGTAGGAGATAGTTTGACAGATATTTTTTTTT
Source organism: Gibbula magus (assembly GCA_936450465.1). Lineage (NCBI taxonomy): Eukaryota > Metazoa > Mollusca > Gastropoda > Trochida > Trochidae > Gibbula > Gibbula magus. The sequence continues at coordinate 3,392,920 of OW388296.1, read as the reverse complement.
CACCGTGACACTAATACGCTTCCGTACTATATACTCGTATAGCACAGCAGAAATGTACAAAAGGTTTAGCATACAGGGGAGGTCAAATAATTTTCAAAAATACTTGGAGCACCAAAAGGTTTGCCCATATATCGTTAATTATTAAATTACCATTCTGTGAGGTTATTAGTTAGGTTATATAGTAGTAGTAGTAGTAGTAGTAGTAGTAGTAGCAGTAGCAGTAGTAGCAGTAGTAGTAGTAGTAGTAGTAGTAGTAGCAGTAGTAGTAGTAGTAGTAGTAGTAGTAGTAGTAGTAGTAGTAGTAGTAGTAGTAGTAGTAGTAGAAGAAGCATTCTCACTTTACAGGTAAGGATGACCAGTACCTGGGTATACAGAAGACCACGGGTCAGATAAAGAGCATTACGCCTATAGACCGGGACGGTCCGACAGGAAGGAAGTTCATAGATCAGCTGAAACTCACAGTCATCATCAACGGAAACAAGACCTTCACTAAAGAATTGAACATATCTGTTCTCGACATCAACGACAACTCTCCGACCTTCGTTAAGAACTCTTGGACAGTGAAAGTCCCTGAAAATTCGACAAAATGTAAGTTAAGATAAGCAAATAAATTGAAATATTATCTAAAGATAGCCATACAATTATGTAACTAATATCCTGACCCTGACCTCTCCTTACTCCTACTCAATTGAAACCTTTCTACTATTTCTTTCTGTTCTTAAACGACGGGGATTTGTTTATGGATAGAGAATCAACATTGGTAGCGATACCATTTATTCGTGCAATCAGCGACGCTGTTTGAAACTGACAGTTCGGTCTCTTCCCTGACCATTAGAACGACTGGGGTTCCTTCTTCTCCTGGTAACATCCGTACTCACAAATTGTACCACGTTTAAATGTTGCCATGGAAACGGACATAATAAAACAAAAACTTATTATCAATATACTGATAATGGAATCAGTCAATCTCGACATATACAAGGTTTGTGCCTTACACTGTTCAATAGCTAAGTGATATTGGTCGAAAAGGATACCTACAAATTGTTCAAATTGCTAGCATAAGAACTCATTACTCAAAATTACCAGAATTCAAAGGTTCACCCCAGCAGTATGTCTAGGATACCAACTTTAGTAAAACAAATATCCTTAACGGTTTAAAAGGTATAAACTGGGCAGTCTGTTGTTGAGTTATAGTCAGAGCTGAGTGTGGGAGGGAGGACGGGAGGTAAACTTTGTGTCCTTATATTCTTCAATTTTTATATTTTGTGTTCTGTGAACATTCCCCTTGTGTATAGATACATCCATCTCTAAATATTGTTTATTTATTTTTATTTGTTATTAGAAGTAGTATTAGTAACAGTAATAGTATTGGTAATTGTATTATTAATAATGTTAGTACCAGTAGAAGTACTAGAAGTAGTAATAATAAGTGTAGAAGAGTAGCACTAATAATAACAGTCGTATGAGGAGGAGTACATGTTATATTAACCAACATCGTTCTATCACTCGTTTACAGACATCAGCATATCCCTCGTATTTCCCTGTTTCAGATTCTATCAGCATATCCCTCATATTACCCTGTTTCAGATCCTATAATCATATCCCTCCTATTACCCTGTTTCAGATCCTATAATCATATCCCTCGTATTTCCCTGTTTCAGATCCTATCAGCATATCCCTCATAATACCCTGTTTCAGATCATATCAGCTTATCCAACGTATTACCCTGTTTCAGATCATATCAGCATATCCCTCGCATTACCCTGTTTCAGATCCTATCAGCATATCCCTCGCATTACCCTGTTTCAGATCCTATCAGCATATCCCTTTTATTATCCTGTTTCAGATCCTTATTATTGTTATTAGAAGTAGCATTAGTAACAGTAATAGTATTGGTAGTTGTATTAGTAATGCTATTAGTACCAGTAGTAGCAGAGTAGTACTAGAAGTAGTAATAATAAGTGTAGAAGAGTAGCACTAATAATAACAGTCGTATGAGGAGGAGTACATGTTATATTAACCAACATCGTTCTATCACTCGTTTACAGACATCAGCATATCCCTCGTATTACCCTGTTTCAGATCCTATCAGCATATCCCTCGCATTACCCTGTTTCAGATCCTATCAGCATATCCCTTTTATTATCCTGTTTCAGATCCTTATTATTGTTATTAGAAGTAGCATTAGTAACAGTAATAGTATTGGTAGTTGTATTAGTAATGCTATTAGTACCAGTAGTAGCAGAGTAGTACTAGAAGTAGTAATAATAAGTGTAGAAGAGTAGCACTAATAATAACAGTCGTATGAGGAGGAGTACATTTTATATTAACCAACATCGTTCTATCACTCGTTTACAGACATCAGCATATCCCTCGTATTTCCCTGTTTCAGATCCTATCAGCATATCCCTCATAATACCCTGTTTCAGATCATATCAGCTTATCCAACGTATTACCCTGTTTCAGATCATATCAGCATATCCCTCGCATTACCCTGTTTCAGATCCTATCAGCATATCCCTCGCATTACCCTGTTTCAGATCCTATCAGCATATCCCTTTTATTATCCTGTTTCAGATCCTTATTATTGTTATTAGAAGTAGCATTAGTAACAGTAATAGTATTGGTAGTTGTATTAGTAATGCTATTAGTACCAGTAGTAGCAGAGTAGTACTAGAAGTAGTAATAATAAGTGTAGAAGAGTAGCACTAATAATAACAGTCGTATGAGGAGGAGTACATTTTATATTAACCAACATCGTTCTATCACTCGTTTACAGACATCAGCATATCCCTCGTATTACCCTGTTTCAGATCCTATAATCATATCCCTCCTTTTACCCTGTTTCAGATCCTATAATCATATCCCTCCTATTACCCTGTTTCAGATCCTATAATCATATCCCTCGAATTACCCTGTTTCAGATTTTATAATCATATCCCTCGAATTACCCTGTTTCAGATCCTATAATCATATCCCTCCTATTACCCTGTTTCATACCCTATCAACATATCCCTTGTGTTACCCTGTTTTAGATCGTATCAGCATGTCCCTCCTATTACCCTGTTTCAGATCCTATAATTATATCCCTCCTATTACCCTGTTTCATACCCTATCAACATATCCCTCGTGTTACCCTGTTTTAGATCGTATCAGCATATCCCTCCTATTACCCTGTTTCAGACCCTATCATTATATCCCTAGTGTTACCCTGTTTAAGATCGTATAATCATATCCCTACTATTAACCTGTTTCAGATCCTATAATCATATCGCTCCTATTATCCTGTTTCCGACCCTATCAACATATCCCTCGTGTTACCCTGTTTCAGATCGTATTAGCATATCCCTTTTATTATCCTGTTTCAGATCCTATCAGCATATCCCTCGTGGTTCCCTGTTTCAGATCCTATCAGCATATCCCTCGTATTATCCTATTTCAGATCCTATCAGCATATCCCTCGTATTTCCCTGTTTCAGATCCTATCAGCATATCCATTTTATTATCCTGTTTCAGATCCTATCAGCATATCCTTCGTATTATCCTGTTTCAGGTCCTATCAGCTTATCCCTCGTATTACCCTGTTTCAGATCCTATCAGCTTATCCCTCGTATTACCCTGTTTCAGATCCTATCAGCTTATCCCTCGTATTATCCTGTTTCAGGTCCTATCAGCTTATCCCTCGTATTACCCTATTTCAGATCCTATCAGCATATCCCTCGTATTTCCCTGTTTCAGATCCTATCAGCATATCCATTTTATTATCCTGTTTCAGATCCTATCAGCATATCCTTCGTATTATCCTGTTTCAGGTCCTATCAGCTTATCCCTCGTATTACCCTGTTTCAGATCCTATCAGCTTATCCCTCGTATTACCCTGTTTCAGATCCTATCAGCTTATCCCTCGTATTATCCTGTTTCAGGTCCTATCAGCTTATCCCTCGTATTACCCTGTTTCAGATCCTATCAGCATATCCCTCCCTTGCCCTGTTTCAGGTCCTATCAGCTTATCCCTCGTATTACCCTGTTTCAGATCCTATCAGCATATCCCTCGTATTATCCTGTTTCAGGTCCTATCAGCTTATCCCTCGTATTACCCTGTTTCAGATCCTATCAGCATATCCCTCCCTTGCCCTGTTTCAGATCCTATCAGCTTATCCCTCGTATTACCCTGTTTCAGATCCTATCAGCATATCCCTCGCATTACCCTGTTTCAGATCCTATCAGCATATCCCTCCTATTACCCTGTTTCAGATCCTATCAGCATATCCCTCGTATTTCCCTGTTTCAGATCATATCAGCATATCCCTAGCATTATCCTGTTTCAGATCCTATCAGCATATCCCTCGTATTATCCTGTTTCAGGTCCTATCAGCTTATCCCTCGTATTACCCTGTTTCAGATCCTATCAGCTTATCCCTCGTATTATCCTGTTTCAGATCCTATCAGCTTATCCCTCGTATTATCCTGTTTCAGATCCTATCAGCATATCCCTCGTATTACCCTATTTCAGATCCTATCAGCATATCCCTCCCTTGCCTGTTTCAGATCCTATCAGCATAACCCTCGTATTACCCTGTTTCAGATCCTATCAGCTTATCCCTCGTATTATCCTGTTTCAGATCCTATCAGCTTATCCCTCGTATTATCCTGTTTCAGATCCTATCAGCTTATCCCTCGTATTACCCTATTTCAGATCCTATCAGCATATCCCTCCCTTGCCCTGTTTCAGATCCTATCAGCTTATCCCTCGTATTATCCTGTTTCAGGTCCTATCAGCTTATCCCTCGTATTATCCTGTTTCAGATCCTATCAGCTTTTCCCTCGTATTATCCTGTTTCAGATCCTATCAGCTTATCCCTCGTATTACCCTATTTCAGATCCTATCAGCATATCCCTCCCTTGCCCTGTTTCAGATCCTATCAGCTTATCCCTCGTATTACCCTGTTTCAGATCCTATCAGCTTATCCCTCGTATTATCCTGTTTCAGATCCTATCAACTTATCCCTCGTATTACCCTATTTCAGATCCTATCAGCATATCCCTCACTTGCCCTGTTTCAGATCCTATCAGCTTATCCTTCGTATTATCCTGTTTCAGATCCTATCAGCTTATCCCTCGTATTATCCTGTTTCAGATCCTATCAGCTTATCCCTCGTATTACCCTATTTCAGATCCTATCAGCATATCCCTCCCTTGCCCTGTTTCAGATCCTATCAGCATATCCCTCGTATTACCCTGTTTCAGATCCTATCAGCTTATCCCTCGTATTATCCTGTTTCAGATCCTATCAGCTTATCCCTCGTATTATCCTGTTTCAGATCCTATCAGCTTATCCCTCGTATTACCCTATTTCAGATCCTATCAGCATATCCCTCCCTTGCCCTGTTTCAGATCCTATCAGCATATCCCTCGTATTACCCTGTTTCAGATCCTATCAGCTTATCCCTCGTATTATCATGTTTCAGATCCTATCAGCTTATCCCTCGTATTATCCTGTTTCAGATCCTATCAGCTTATCCCTCGTATTATCATGTTTCAGATCCTATCAGCTTATCCCTCGCATTATCCTGTTTCACATTATATCAGCAAATCCCTCATAATACCCTGTTTCAGATCCTATCAGCATATCCCTCGTATTATCCTGTTTCAGATCCTATCAGCTTATCCCTCGTATTATCCTGTTTCAGATCATATCAGCTTATCCCTCGTATTACCCTATTTCAGATCCTATCAGCATATCCCTCCCTTGCCCTGTTTCAGATCCTATCAGCTTATCCCTCGTATTACCCTGTTTCAGATCCTATCAGCATATCCCTCGTATTATCCTGTTTCAGGTCCTATCAGCTTATCCCTCGTATTATCCTGTTTCAGATCCTATCAGCATATCCCTTGTATTACCCTGTTTCAGATCCTATCAGCATATCCCTTTTATTATCCTGTTTCAGATCCTTATTTTTGTTATTAGAAGTAGCATTAGTAACAGTAATAGTATTGGTAGTTGTATTAGTAATGCTATTAGTACCAGTAGTAGCAGAGTAGTACTAGAAGTAGTAATAATAAGTGTAGAAGAGTAGCACTAATAATAACAGTCGTATGAGGAGGGGTACATTTTATATTAACCAACATCGTTCTATCACTCGTTTACAGACATCAGCATATCCCTCGTATTTCCCTGTTTCAGATCCTATAATCATATCCCTCCTATTACCCTGTTTCAGATCCTATAATCATATCCCTCCTATTACCCTGTTTCAGATCCTATAATCATATCCCTCGAATTACCCTGTTTCAGATTTTATAATCATATCCCTCGAATTACCCTGTTTCAGATCCTATAATCATATCCCTCCTATTACCCTGTTTCATACCCTATCAACATATCCCTCGTGTTACCCTGTTTTAGATCGTATCAGCATGTCCCTCCTATTACCCTGTTTCAGATCCGATAATTATATCCCTCCTATTACCCTGTTTCATACCCTATCAACATATCCCTCGTGTTACCCTGTTTTAGATCGTATCAGCATATCCCTCCTATTACCCTGTTTCAGATCCTATAATCATATCCCTCGAATTACCCTGTTTCAGATCTTATAATCATATCCCTCGAATTACCCTGTTTCAGATCCTTTAATCATATCCCTCCTATTACCCTGTTTCAGATCCTTTAATCATATCCCTCCTATTACCCTGTTTCATACCCTATAAACATATCCATCGTGTTACCCTGTTTCAGATCGTATTAGCATATCCCTTTTATTATCCTGTTTCAGATCCTATCAGCATATCCCTCGTGGTTCCCTGTTTCAGATCCTATCAGTATATCCCTCCCTTGCCCTGTTTCATATCATATCAGTATATCCCTCCCTTGCCCTGTTTCATGTCATATCAGTATATCCCTCCCTTGCCCTGTTTCATGTCATATCAGTATATCCCTCCCTTGCCCTGTTTCATATCATATCAGTATATCCCTCCCTTGCCCTGTTTCATATCATATCAGTATATCCCTCCCTTGCCCTGTTTCATATCATATCAGTATATCCCTCCAATGTTACCCTGTTTCAGATCCTATCAGCATATCCCTCGTATTTCCCTGTTTCAGATCATATCAGCATATCCCTCGCATTACCCTGTTTCAGATCCTATCAGCTTATCCCTCGCATTACCCTGTTTCAGGTCCTATCAGCTTATCCCTCGTATTACCTGTTTCAGATCCTATAAGCTTATCCCTCCTATTTCCCTGTTTCAGATCCTATCAGCATATCCCTTTTATTATCCTGTTTCAGACCCTTATTATTGTTCTTAGAAGTAGCATTATTAACAGTAATAGTATTGGTAGTTGTATTAGTAATGCTATTAGTACCAGTAGTAGCAGAGTAGTACTAGAAGTAGTAATAATAAGTGTAGAAGAGTAGCACTAATAATAACAGTCGTATGAGGAGGAGTACATGTTATATTAACCAACATCGTTCTATCACTCGTTTACAGACATCAGCATATCCCTCGTATTACCCTGTTTCAGATTCTATCAGCATATCCCTCGTGTTATCCTGTTTTAGATCCTATAATCATATCCCTCCTATTACCCTGTTTCAGATCCTATAATCATATCCCTCCTATTATCCTGTTTCATACCCTATCATTATATCCCTAGTGTTACCCTGTTTTAGATCGTATCAGCATATCCCTCCTATTACCCTGTTTCAGATCCTATAATCATATCGCTCCTATTATCCTGTTTCCGACCCTATCAACATATCCCTCGTGTTACCCTGTTTCAGATCGTATAAGCATATCCCTTGTATTATCCTGTTTCAGATCCTATCAGCATATCCCTCGTGGTTCCCTGTTTCAGATCCTATCAGCATATCCCTTTTATTATCCTGTTTCAGATCCTATCAGCATATCCCTCGTAGTTCCCTGTTTCAGATCCTATCAGTATATCCCTCCCTTGCCCTGTTTCATATCATATCAGTATATCCCTCCCTTGCCCTGTTTCATATCATATCAGTATATCCCTCCCTTGCCCTGTTTCATATCATATCAGTATATCCCTCCCTTGCCCTGTTTCATATCATATCAGTATATCCCTCCCTTGCCCTGTTTCATATCATATCAGTATATCCCTCCCTTGCCCTGTTTCAGATCCTATCAGTATATCCCTCCCTTGCCCTGTTTCATATCATATCAGTATATCCCTCCCTTGCCCTGTTTCATGTCATATCAGTATATCCCTCCCTTGCCCTGTTTCATATCATATCAGTATATCCCTCCCTTGCCCTGTTTCATGTCATATCAGTATATCTCTCCCTTGCCCTGTTTCATATCATATCAGTATATCCCTTCCTTGCCCTGTTTCATATCATATCAGTATATCCCTCCCTTGCCCTGTTTCAGATCCTATCAGTATATCCCTCCCTTGCCCTGTTTCATATCATATCAGTATATCCCTCCCTTGTCCTGTTTCATGTCATATCAGTATATCCCTCCCTTGCCCTGTTTCATATCATATCAGTATATCCTCCCTTGCCCTGTTTCATATCATATCAGTATATCCCTCCCTTGCCCTGTTTCATATCATATCAGTATATCCCTCCCTTGCCCTGTTTCATATCATATCAGTATATCCCTCCCTTGCCCTGTTTCATATCATATCAGTATATCCCTCCCTTGCCCTGTTTCATATCATATCAGTATATCCCTCGTATTACCCTGTTTCAGATCCTATCGCCACACTCCAGTGCACAGATGATGACGAGGGGGACAATGCTAAGATAGTCCAGTCTATCTCCTCCTCCCCCGATCCCACCCTCTTCTCTATATCAGGAGATTCCCTCCTTGCAGAAACCCTCGATTTCGAGGGTCCATATAAGAACTTTAACCTGACGGTGATTGCCGTCGACCAACCTAAGAACGGCGAGGCCCGGACCGGAACTACAATGGTTCACGTTATGGTATGTACACGACTCGCCTCCCCGCCAGTTTACTAGGATGTATAGTCTTGATGTGATTGTGAGTGAAACATAATCTATTCGTTCAAGGAAACAAGCTGGCACATGTTATCTAACTGAGAAAAACCCTCCCCAAATCGATACACAATACCTAAAAGGTAGCTTAGATATGAACAACTTTCAGTCATATTCATTGAATTGCCTTTCTCTCTTAATCGATATCAATACCAATCAGTATTATACCTCGGATAATATTTACTAACGATGTTTACAAATATCATCGAATTCAAAGTGTGCTACTTTCATAGATATGTGGTATTTATAGTGGTATAAATAGTCGTATGTAACAAATATCCAGGTTTAAATATAGGTATTTGTTTCGCTAATTGGTTGTAATGATATGACAGATTCAACCTAAAAATGAGTTCGCGCCTGTATGGAAGGAACCGTTCACTGGGGGTAGCGGATCAACCTATGTCCACACCGCCTACAGGAACACCGAGGCTGGGGACATCATCTTCACTCTCTCCGCAGTCGACTTGGACGACGGGAAAGATGGGGAAATTAGTTACGCAATCACTACAAAAAACGGTAATAAATTGAAAAAATTAAGAATGTTTAACACACTTTTCACACTATTCCAGTTAGTTTACTGAAGTAGTAATTACTGAAAGAGAAAACGTAATGTATACCGAAATTTAACCAAGTGTTCAGTCAGGAGAAAATAAAAATAAAATGCCCTTATTCTTTCGAGTTCAGTTGAATTTCGACTGAACTTGGATACATAAAAAACCATTAAGCTTTAATGTTCGTACATGTACCTTGCATGTTTGGTTTGGGATTAAACAAAATGTAATCCTTGTACATACAAATTACACAATATGTTGATTATTTCAGTTGCTAATGAGGACTCATTCTGATTTTCTTTTGAAAAAGCCAGAGCTTTCAAGCCTTACATGCATGGTTAATAATTTAATGTTAGATTATATGAAAAATAGTCTGCTTTGTATACTTCAAGTATTATCAATCAATAAATTTTAATGACTTATAAAATAGATTACTTGCTCGCACTTGCATTTTGATGAAACATCTACCAGTTGAGTAGCTATATAAGCGGATGCCGTGATATAATTTGCCTGACCCGCTCTTACATAGTAATATTGAATAATAATGAATTGACCAAAATAGTCACAACCTATACATAAGTTATCTCACATCACAGACGGCGCTTCAGTCTAAACATAGCTAAGCTCAGGGGCAAAAACTTGCTTTCAAACTCAGCCATATCTACGATCTTATTTGTTTCTTATGGCTAAATCTAATGTCAAAAGTGAAACTGTAAAGACGTCAGAATATTATTTAATATTCAACCAAAACACAAATCATACCTTCGTCACGTTTCATAATTCATTTTCAACAAGTTGTTAAAGATATTATTGGCAAGCTACAAAATAAACGACAAAGCACGATTAATCATGTTTCTCTTAAAGTTTTATGTATTTAACCTAAGACATAATGATTCTTTATACTGACAGTCTTCAACACTTCTACATTTCTACACTTCTACGCTTCTATACTCTACATTATACACTTTGTTGTTGTCTAACCTTCGTTATCCAAATGTTATAAATTCATTATTGATATTGTATAAGAATACAAATTTATTAATTTTCCCGTTTTTGTTCTCCTGTTGTGTTTGAATGAATTACATAATACTGAAGAACGAAAGATCACCTGAGTACTTAAAGGGGCAGTGGCACGTTTTTTGCAAATTTTATATATGATAGTTTATGTCATTTATGTTTACTTTAGAGGGTAAAACATCCTATTACACAAACCAATTATCCGTAGTGGTAATAAAGAGCTTGAATATAAAGCAAAAATTGCATGGCGACCATTTTATTATGAACACAATTTATTATTTCAAATGACAAAAACGGTTCCTGTGGCTTTACGGAACCATGTACATGTGTACACTCATTTTTTAACTTGATTTTCCGAAGATAGAAGGATGGTTTTATCAGTGCCATTATTTTTCAAATACATTTCATCAACTTATTTCAGCTAAAAAACGTGCTAGCTGCCCCTTAAAGACCAACTTTTAATTAAATATCCGTCCTTACTTTCGTTGTTTAATCATACGTTTTCTCCGTGAAAAAATATGCTCAAACCAAACATAAACCTAACCGATTATGTTTTAAGTAAAACATTATCTATAAGGTCATATATAAACATAGAATTACCATATGATAACTTTATTATATCACTCTTAGAGGTTATGTTTTGCACGGTTGCCGGTTGCCGGTTGCCTATTTCTACTTGGCCGTGGTTACAAAACATAGTAATACACACGACAGACTAGTACAGAAAACATCAATTTCTACCCGAACACATGCGTGTATAGAGGAATAGGTAATATCGTTTATCTCTTGAATAAAAAATTTTTTCAATTTCGATCTATCAACAGTAATTATCTCAAATGTTGAATGCAAACGTATTTTTTTACATATTTATTTGTCAGCTTCTAAAATGGCATTTAAATAAGTCATAGTATTTATACCAATCAAATCCAAAACTACTTATAAACACATCCTTGTATTTTACATAGGCTGTAGTACATGTTCTTATGACAGTTCGGTTCGGTTGATCACCGCGGATCAATTTTCCTTCCTCGAATTGTTAAAAGGTGTTCGAACTAAAATGGCCGCTTCCTACGACAACGGGTAATCCGGTCGTGTAACGGGCTGTTTAACCCTCTTAAGTAAATATAAAATGCATAAACTTATATAGTAAATATTGTAAATGTAATTATAAATATAAATGATTATTTTTTTAAGTGCTACAGTGCCTTTAAATATTATTTCAGCATCTGGTGACCCTGTGGAGTTTGTGTTCCACGTGGACGAGACGAGAGGTGATGTGCACGTGATCAGTACGCTGGGCGAGGCGCCCTACACTCTCACTGCCTTTGCCTCGGACAGTGGAACTCCGAACAACACCATCAACGCCACAATCACCGTTGCGGTAACGGTGAGTATAGTTCAAACGTGGAAATGTAGGGTTTACTGTATCAATGCAATTCGGTATGAATGTTATAAAGTTGTCAACTTACTAGTCAGATATCAGTATCCAGTCAGTATCCTTGTCGTTTACCATGTCAGGGCATTATCGAATATGGTAACATAGTTTATAAAGTTTTATATTGATTTATTATTCTTGATAATAATTAATAATTGTTTATATTGACAATCGTTGACAACATTTTACCAAATACTAGATAAACTTATTAGGTATGAGCTTAAACGAAATAACCATGTCGATTTGAAAAATATAATATGAATTAAAATATGAAATATGAAAATATAAAATGTACTCTTTACAAACCTTATAGACCACGACATGTTGATTGTGTAGATCTAAACTTAAGCGACATTAAAAGTTCAGTGACATTTGTAATAGACGTAAACTAAAGTAACCAATACAAAGCACGTGTCACCAGGATCCTCCCAAAGAAGGGCTCCACTGGCACCACGGGCAGCAGACTCACGTCGATGACATCACCGTGGTTATCCCTAAGACCACCAAGCCGGGCAACTCCATCGTCACAGTGGTGGCGGAGGGCGCCCCGGGGGAGAACAGCGACATCAGCTACAATCTCGGGCCTGTGAAGAGAAGTAAGTTTTAAAACTCTGAATTTAAAGAACCGGTTTCTTAATATAATAAACTATATGTATATGTAAGCATTAAAGGCACATTTAGTCTCACCTTTGTCGCATTAGAAATTGATATAAAATTTAATTTTAACATTGAATTATTTTTTTTTTAAATTAAAGTTGAATTTAGTATATTGAAGATGTAACGTGCATTGAAATACCTATTTCTCCAGATGGAAAAGATCTGGAGACAGATATGCTGTTCTATGTTGACCAGAAGAGTGGGAGTGTGATTCCACTGCGAGACTTCAAGTACTTCCTGGGATCCGGGGTGGACTTCTACCAGATACGCGTGAACGCAGTGACGACAAAGAACTCTGAGAAGACAACTATTCACTGCACAGTGACAGTTAAAATTGTGAGTGATTTCCTTTATTCAAATATATACTTATTGTCAGGATTATTTTTCAGGTCTTGGTAATCACTTTGCCATAGGAGAACACTATCTGAGAATGTTTGGTACGAAGATAAATTCACAAGAGCAATGACGCATCTTGTTACGCATTCAAACATTAGATTGCATAAATAATAACGTTATGTTGATCATTTTATAAAGTTCTGTTTAACATTGTAAACTCTAACATGTGAATTGCGAATAATGAGGAGCGATTACCTTTGAATATATCCGTATCACCCCATACCTATACCCATAACGTACACAATATTAAACTCACATGTCCATGGCATTTAGATTTCCTATAATATGCCTTCAATTTGAGTCATAACACTATTCTACTGCCACTTGACTTGCACACTGTATCTTTCCATAATATTGAATTGGGATCCTGTCTCTGATTGATTCAATTTCAGCCTAAGAAGACAGTAAACCACGCACCTGAATGGGTGAAACCTTTCGTAGGAGGTAACGGCGCATCCGGAAGTGTAACCGTCCCGGAAGACATCAAACCCGGAAGCGCAGTGGCAACAATCAAAGCTGTAGATGCCGATTCCGGTGCCGCTGGTGACGTTACATACAGAATAGGTTCCATTGCTACAGGTTGGTATTTCGACCATCATACATCTTACAGTTACCCATTAAAACTAACCTAACTAAAACCAAAACCTTAACCAAACAATGTGCCTAACCTTAACCACAAAACTCATACTCAACAATGATTTCGTTTTGAATACTGTACGTTCTGAAAGATTCTTCTTAATACGTGTGTTATCACCCGTGTATATTTTTAACCAGTCTTGAATTGAGCTCAATTGTCCGTAGGTTAAATACTTTTGTTGTGTTGGTGACAATGTTTTATTAATCTAACTTCGAGGAATATGTTTTTTTGGTTTCAGTTATTTTAAAGTTGGGGAATTGTTTCATAACCACTTAACCAGACATAAATGGTTACAATTAGTGAATTAATATTTCGTTGCTTTCGTCTTGTTTGAAATGAGTTTAACTCATACACCGTTCCATTATGGCCTCTTTTTCCTCAGATGGAGGGAAAGATGTAACAGACCAGTTCGGATTCGACCCAGACACTGGAGTATTAGAAATCCTCTCCGACCTTGACCTTGAAAGGGGCGTGAAAATGTATACGGTGATGATTTCGGCACTTGACAAAGGAGACCCTCCTAAAACAACTCAGGGCATCTTGAAGATCCACGTCTCCGATGTGAATGAACACAATCCATCTTTCGATCAGAATTTCTATCACGCCAAAGTAACCTGCGACATAAATGAAGGCGACGACATTCTCAGGATCACAATGACGGACAAAGACGCAACAAGCCGTTTCAAATTGACGTCAACGCCCAAAAGCAAGTATGTCATTTTGAAGATGTTGCAAACGGGCATTGCTGCAGTGTTCCTTGGGAAGCGACCGTCAAGAGAATTGTTCGACTCGAGCACTATTGACGAGTTCCTGACATTGACGTTATCGGACGGTGGTACGCCAGAGAGAACAGCACAGGGCTTCATAATGCTAAAGTTCCAGAAGTGTCTTGAGAAGACCTCACCAACCACCACGGTGGATTCAACAACCATCAAGGTCATCCCTAGCAAACCCCAAATCACAACGAAATCTGTGATAGTCACAAAACCGGAAGTAACAACCAAGGTCAAGGCCACACTGCCGCGGGAGACAAACATACCTCCCGTCCCAGATACAACCAAACCGCAAGTTGAATCTACCACCGGTGAAGATGGGCTCTCAGTAACAACTGAAGACTCGTATGACGGCAATACCACAGAGGATGATGAGCTGATCAACTCCACCGTCACAGATGGAGAAGTGTCGTCGTCGTCAGAACAACCTCGATGGCTGATTCCCTCCTCGCAGGCTCCAGGTGGAACCACGTCCAAGACTCACTCCACAAAGGTCAACGGTTCGAATCCAAACAATGGAGCCTCAGGTAGTGAAATGCTAGTTGTCCTAGTTATCATAAGGATCCATAAATACTAAATAAACTAGCGATCAAACGAAACGCTACCCGCGAAAATAAGACTTGCTGCTGGATACAGTTGATTTTATGTTTTGTAAAGAGTAAAGTTCCATTCATCTTGGTATTAATAACCACATTATACGTTTAAATATCTGTGCAAACACATGAGGTGTTTTGGATACATAAGTTTTGGAACAGACTTGTGACATTTAACGAAAGAAATATTTCCTTTTTCTACATGGCTTCCAGGGGAGGTAAGGGTAGGGTTGTGTGTGTTGACGCCCCTGTCAAAGATGGATATATTGTCCAAATCGCTGAGAGAAGAGCAATTGTTAGAGATATTGTTTCACTCATAGGTTGCATCTTGGGAGAAAGTAAAGTTTGCTTTTCATTATTGTTCAGTTGTACTTAGGCACAATATATCGTTATCAATATTGTTGACCTTCCGAGTCTAAGGATCTGGATAGGGCTGGACAAGATCACAGAAAAAAGATGGAACAGTATGGGTTGGGTTGAAATTATCGAATGATGTAATCATATTTTCATCTTACTGTTATAATTTTCCTCGGTTTACAGGAGGGGGAGGTGGAGGAGGGTCAGACAGCGAGGCGGGGAACTGGGTGGTCCGGTCTCTCTGCATCATTCTCTTCCTCGGATACGTCTCCATCGGGGGCATCTACATCGCCAAGAAGTTGTGAGTACACTTACTGGGGAATAGAATATATAGTGTTAGGGTATGCAGTTTACGGATGTTTCGAACACTGCACGATTGCGCGAACATCTGTAACAGATGTGATAAGTATGGAATAGACTCGTAATGTTCTGTGAAATTATGAAACATATCATGTCATAAAATATTTGTATCGCCACAGTTCTAAACACCTCTGTAATTGGTATTCGTGAAATATGTTCTATGGGTCTGAAACAATGAATTCATGGAAAATTTCCTTTTACTAGTAATGGCATCAACTTTGATGACTTGAATTCCAGTTTATAACTCATCTTCTATTGTAGAAAAGTTTTCATGCAATAACTTACATTGCTTTCAAATGTAGCAACGTTTTATTTGAATTCCAGTTCATTATTCACAAATGCGAACTGTCTAAGACCGAAAACAGCCGTACACCCCCGGCCAGAAGGTGAAACCGGTAAGACAAGTCTATTAGCTTATATAAACACTAGCATACGAACCGGTAAGACATGTCTATTAGCTTATAGAAACACTGCCATACGAATCGGTAAGACAAGTCTATTAGTTTATGTAAACACTAGCATATGGAAGATACAAGAGAACTGATTCTGATAGTTTTAATGTTGATTCACCGCCTGACATTGAGATACAATTAGAGTGGTGTCACCCTTGGCAAGTTAATTCAATTGAGCCTTTGTTCACCCAGCAGTAAAATGGGTACCGGATGTTGGTTATGTGGGGGTGACCTTTAAGCAGATTGGGTTAGTTTAATAAAGTGTGTCATTTCTTGATCGTAAGTGGAAATTAATAAAAACAAGTATTTGTATATCAGTTTATTTATCGACATCAGCCAGTGATTCTTTCATGTGCTTTGATACTTGAGAATTTCAATTCACGTTGTTTAAACCCTAAGCGAGGTTTCCCCGTCTAGACTATCCTAAGCGAGGTTTCCCCGTCTAGACTAGACATTCAATGATTCTACGTGGTTGACGAACTGTACTGCTCAACGTTCCGGGTCAGATAAAATGTTGGAACTCATATCATCAAGCAGCATATGTGACACATATCCAGAGAAATTCTCCCCATATATCTGATAGTTGTGATATGTCGTTAAACGCTTAAACGAATAGTTCAGTAAAACGATTGAGTGTGTATCGATTCGAGGTGGTTATAACACGTTAACGTAATGTGAAGTAATGTCATCATGTTCTAAGCTTTATTTATTGATGCAAGAACTTTTTATTTTAAAACTTTTTATAATTTCTGGAATCTACAGACACGAACGACAACCCGCCCGGAGGGTCAGTGGTGGACTACTCGGACAGACAAGCGGACAACATGCCGGACATCACTGCAGCCCTCGCCATCGCCTCCCCCAACTTCATGGACTCCTACTCCCGGGAGGTTCCCCAGCCCCCCGTCTCCGCAACCCCCTCCCAGGCGTACTCAGGGGGTCCCCCCGCCACTCCCCTTGTCACCGTGCCTCTCCCCCCGATACCCTCAATTCAGACCCAGCCTCCCCCTGCCGTACCGCCTCTCTCCACCACAACCTCGCAGGTAAGGATTTAACATTAGAATGAGGCATAATAATCATATGATGTCCAGAAGCAATGTATCATATTTCATTGTTTTTCAATGACATTGTCTTAGAGCACAGTCAAATGCCTTCATCCAATCAATCCAATGTACTCTGGTAACGTGCAGTAGTGTATGCAGTTAGATGAGCACCAACTTCCCAAAGCAAGGTATAACTCTTGCCAGTCTCCATTACTGGCTGATTTAGGCCTTGCAGTATTTCCTTAAGAAATATGTGCTTAGAAATCCAGGCTCACTACGCATTTCTGGTGCAGCGATTCACTATCTAGGCACAACTAAACGAGGGAAATACCGCAAGGCTTTAATCAGCCAGTAATGCAGACTGGCAAGAATTATGCCTTGCGTTTGGAAGTCGGATGAGCACTGACAGGAAGCTTGATTTGGGGCGTTTAGCGTTGCAACTTTATTTATAAAGAAAGCATACAGACGACCTTATCTGTAAATACATGTACTAACACTACAACACATTGATGTTCCTACTCAGTGTGAGGGTGCCAGTTACCGCATCTTGTAAAGAGACGGAATAGAAATTGTTGTCGATAAAGCAATAGAAAATACCTTTTACAAAAGTATAGTGTATTACTGACAGTACAGTGTGGTTTCTTAGACACTGAATAAAGTTCTTGCTCTAAACATTTTAAACATCAAATAATATATGTAAAAAAGACAAACTTATAAAAACGAGTGTTCTAATCTAAAATCCTTCATAACTGAAATAGATTAAAGCACATGTTTTTATTTCAAACGGGACGATTGTAATGTTTCATTTTGAAAGTGTGGTGCATTATCATCGTATGCGGTTAATACATACAATTAATTTAAATAATTAAAGCACCAGTAAAATCATTTATTCGACACGAGGAAATGACAGGTTGATTAATACATGAATTATATTAATATCAGACCTAAACTGTAAAACTATACACGATGTGGCCATCAACGTAGATACCAAACATACACGAGGGTAGTTAATCAGGATACCTGGAAGTGAAGCTGTACTGTCAGTGAAAGTATGTATGTCATGTTCGCAGATGCCGCCGAGGACCTTGCCGCCACTTACCGAAATTCCTCGATAACTGTCGGAAACTTACGAAGACGTCACGTGAGATGCAAATAACATCGAATAATCGAGTGTTATTTACCTGCAGAATGCCATGATTTGTATGCATTAGCATGATATATTTATTTTAATTTACATGATTTTTTAAAAAGTAAAAGAGCGCTACCAGCACAGCCATAGCGAGGGATATTCCTAATTCAAGCTGGTAAACAGTTAAAACGTGTTATTAGTTTGGTTTATTTGAAAGACAAATTTCGAGAATTGTATTTGGTCCCTTGTTTATTTTAAAATATCACTTTTAATTTTTGTTAAGAAGGTTTCATTGTATTCAATATTCTTATTCAAAGTGATTTCCAGGATGTGAATATTGTGTAAATATTCCTCCAATATACATGTAGCTTATAGTGTTTTAAAACTGTTGTCATGTACAGTTGATATTGTTGAAAACCCATTCTATCATTGTTCAACAAGAGCAGGCCACAGCCCAAGTTTGTCAATACACGAAGTGAGAGACGTTAACAGTGGGGGCTTACAACTCTTATTTAGTCTGTCCATACACGAAGTGAGAGACGTTCACAGTTGGGGCTTACAACTCTTATTTAGTCTGTCCATACACGAAGTGAGAGACGTTAACAGTGGGGGCTTACAACTCTTATTTAGTCTGTCAATACACGAAGTGAGAGACGTTCACAGTTGGGGCTTACAGCTCTCATTTAGTCTGTCCATACAGGTATATACAGTAAAGTTTGGATGCAATGCTGCACTGAATTTCAGCTCACCCATGGTTCGCTAGTTCAAGTGGATGCCCGAAAGTTTAAATGCATAGCCACCATGGTGTTGCGGGCTTTCTCCCAGCAATAATACTAGCAACCGTCATATAAGTGAAATACTCCTGAAAGAAGCGCTATTAACCCCCTACTCACCTCATCTCTCAAGTCACTGGCTAGTGTAAACTTGCTGCATTCCCTTGACCTTTCTGTACTAGTGTATCTGAACATATTATGAGTTGACTTGCGGGGAAGTTGGTCTCTCAAAATCTTTACAAAGATGGATTTACTCTTTCATTAACTATTTTTATTATGTGAGCGTGTTATTCCAGCGATCTGATTGGTCGAGAAGCCATCACGTGACCGTCGACAGAAAAGCATATTGACTCCAGCCCGAGTCCGACCAAAAGCAATATTGACTTGAGTGACGTCAAACGATTGTTGCATGACGTCAAACGATTGTTGCATGACGTCATGCTATTGTAACCATGACGTCATCTGACCATAGTTCCAGCTCTTCAAACCAAATTACATTTTGGACTGTATTTCATTGTCTTCTTTTCGTTCCTGTGTCAAATACATAATAAAACAATTATGGACTGGTGATTCGGTCAATACCTGTTTTTATGGACCCGAGAAAACAATATTGACCGCGGACTTCGTCCTTGGTCAATATTGTTTTCTCGGGTCAATAAAAACAGGTATTGACCTCAGCACCAGTCTATAATTGTATATTATTTTTTATGAGAGGTTGTTATAACCATTCTATCAATATTTAACTAATCAGTGTAGGTTAATGAGGCAAGAAGAGCTATGTGTATCTGTGTGTGTAGAATTTCGTACATGACAGTACAGTAAAGCGATATGTTACTAATAAGGTAAAATGCTAAACCAACAATAATATTGCTGAAAAGAAAATTATATTAATGGTTTAAACAAATGTGCCTGTCTGTGAAAATTTTTGTTTTGAACATGTTTTAAACAGTTTGACAAAATGTTAAAAATAAAAATAGTTTATTGTTTATGTTTGAAAATTTCTTAGAAGTCAAATATATCAGTTAAAGATTATTCTCTTTTTATCATTACGTAAACTATCATATTTATAGAAATCATTTCATAGTTTATTATTTGTTAGGCGTTGTATATATCAATATGATTTTGCTATGAATTATTTGTTGTCACGTGACGTCTGTTACACCGTTACATGGTAACGTGTCCTCTGTTAGCGAGACAATATCGTCTTAGATTTCATCCAATATTGCTTCATCAAGTAAGGAAGTGGTTTACTGCTGTTTCTCTGTAAATTAACCGCCGCTTGTTGGTTCATATATGACACCAGTGCATGATGTATTGTTCTTATGTTACCAGTAGGAAGTGTTATTCGTTTAACTTAAACCTAACATAAGACACAGAGGCTTGTATTGTGGAAAACTAGCGACTAGAAAGCAAGAAAATCGACTATCTAGTCTAAACTATATTTTAAAAAAGTATTTTTTTTCTAGAAAAAGGGGCTTGATCGGTGACTTCGTACTATTTGTATAGTATAGTATGTGGGCCTAGATCGTCGATTCATATGATTTCTAGTCGCTAGATTTCGACAATACGAGCCCCTGTGCACAAGGCCAAATGATCTTCGGATTTAACTGGTACTGACGTGATGGAGTTTAAATGCGTTGTTAGGTGAACTGTCAAGAAAAACGGCCAATGCCTGACAGTATATATAATGTAGGAAGTGACGTAGTAAATAAAGAATTTGAATAGCATAACATATTGTACTAAAATACTGAATTAAAAACATATACCACATCACACAAAAATATCTCCGTCACTCAATAAAATATTTTATGGGGAATAAACAAAAGAGAGGCGAGGATATGTTTTATCTACGTTGGATATATATATATATATATATATATATATATATATATATATATATATATATATATATATATATATATATATATATATATACACACACATATACACACATACATACATGTATGTATATATATATATATTTATTTATATATATATATATATATATATATATATATATATATATATATATATATATATATATATATATATATATATCAAACGTAGATAAAATATCATATTTCTTATATACTGATGTCTTTAATAAGTTTTAAAAAGGAATAATATTGCATTATATGAATGTTGTTTTTGATTAAGGTTTATTCATTATTCGATATGAAAATTTTTTTTATTGATCGTTTAATTCGTTGTGTTTATCTTGTTAACACTTTATCGTGATGAAATATTAGTTATGTATATGTTATGTAGTTCTTAAAAATGTACAAGTTTGAGGTTTATCTGAATGTTCAATCTTTACTGAGCATTTATACTCTGTGTTTGTCTTGGTGACCTATGATCTCTTGAGTGCTGTGTAATAGACGTGATGAGATGTCTTGCTACAATCTATCTTAAATGATAAGGTTTATGAACAATCGTTCCGCAAGATATATCCTTAAATGTTATTTAGATTTCAGATACTCATGGTGATGGCGTGTTAAGTACAAAAATTTAGCTTGTGCGAAATAGTGCGAATATAAGTCTGATAAAACAATGTGGCCCCGAATGAATATCTGCGAAGAAAGCGAAATCTTCTAAAGAGAAGGCGTTCTGTATTATGTTGTGATGATGATGAATTATTCATCCCAAACATTGTTCTGAAACGATGAGAGACAAAAGGTCAGACGTCGAAGGAAATGGATGTACAAGAACATAATAAATTAAAGTTACTATCTGAACTTTCTGAAATAATTATGCCCCAATCCGAAGAGCTAATCCATTATTTTCCAAGTATAACAGGTAAATGGTGCAATTTGGTTTCAAAATAAATCAGGAATGTTCTCATCTTCTTCCGTAATAACATAGTTATTTTTTAAGTGGAAAGTAGAAAGTAGTCTCAGTAAATTGTTGTTCTAGCGTGACGCTGGATAAATCTGGAGTTGTTGCAGGAAACTATGATGTTTGGGTGAAGCAGGAAGTATGTATCTATATTAGAGCGTCCCTGTGTGAAGTAAAGGAGAAGCCGTAATGGTTAATTACCAGTCGATTGTTTTAATTACTGTACATTCATCATTCATATGAGTATATATTTGTCAATACTACAGTCCATAGACTAAACATTCCCATATATTTTCAATACTACAGTCCATAGACTAAATATTCCCATATATTTGTCAATACTACAGTCCATAGACTAAACATTCCCATATATGTGTCAATACTACAGTCCATAGACTAAACATTCCCATATATTTGTCAATACTACAGTCCATAGACTAAACATTCCCATATATTTGTCAATACTACAGTCCATAGACTAAACATTCCCATATATTTTCAATACTACAGTCCATAGACTAAATATTCCCATATATTTGTCAATACTACAGTCCATAGACTAAACATTCCCATATATTTTCAATACTACAGTCCATAGACTAAACATTCCCATATATTTGTCAATACTACAGTCCATAGACTAAACATTCCCATATATTTGTCAATACTACAGTCCATAGACTAAACATTCCCATATATTTTCAATACTACAGTCCATAGACTAAACATTCCCATATATTTGTCAATACTACAGTCCATAGACTAAACATTCCCATATATTTTCAATACTACAGTCCATAGACTAAACATTCCCATATATTTGTCAATACTACAGTCCATAGACTAAACATTCCCATATATTTTCAATACTACAGTCCATAGACTAAACATTCCCATATATTTGTCAATACTACAGTCCATAGACTAAACATTCCCATATATTTGTCAATACTACAGTCCATAGACTAAACATTCCCATATATTTGTCAATACTACAGTCCATAGACTAAACATTCCCATATATTTTCAATACTACAGTCCATAGACTAAATATTCCCATATATTTGTCAATACTACAGTCCATAGACTAAACATTCCCATATATTTTCAATACTACAGTCCATAGACTAAACATTCCCATATATTTGTCAATACTACAGTCCATAGACTAAACATTCCCATATATTTGTCAATACTACAGTCCATAGACTAAACATTCCCATATATTTTCAATACTACAGTCCATAGACTAAACATTCCCATATATTTGTCAATACTACAGTCCATAGACTAAACATTCCCATATATTTGTCAATACTACAGTCCATAGACTAAACATTCCCATATATTTGTCAATACTACAGTCCATAGACTAAACATTCCCATATATTTGTCAATACTACAGTCCATAGACTAAACATTCCCATATATTTTCAATACTACAGTCCATAGACTAAACATTCCCATATATTTTCAATACTACAGTCCATAGACTAAAAATTCCCATATATTTGTCAATACTACAGTCCATAGACTAAACATTCCCATGTTATATTGACACATCTAATTGGATAATTTGACACGTGTTTCTGTCACCTTGTATTCAGTTCGTCTAGACCTGCTGAATAAGGATCTAAACTATATTAAAAGTTCTTATTGGTTACACAGTCGCGGGGCAGGACAACACGTACATATGCTGCTTAGCATACACTTAGTCCATAGTTATAACACTGATTATTAATTAACCATCTTATGTTATGACACTTATACAGAATATACGAGTAAGACCATATGATTCGACAACTGGGTCAATACGGGGGAAAACTGGGTCAACACGGGGGAAATTGGGTCAATACGAGACAAACTGGGCCAATATGAGTCAGAGTATGCGCAGTCGCACATTAGGTGAAATCCCGAAGGTGTCGCTTCACAACTTTGACTCATGATATCTGTTTCCCAATCTTGTTTATAATTATTATTTCTTTGAGAGGCATTTTAGAAGTTGTAGAGATGAAGAAAACCAAGATATATGGATAGACAACTTCTTTATTGCAATGAATGCGACGTTTCGGTGTAGATACTAACACCGTTATCAAGCAAGTGATACATGAATATGGTAGGAGGAGAATTTATATAGTATAGTGAGTATGTACAATTAACAAGTTGATGTACACTGGATTCCCAATTATATATTGAGGGGATAAGAAGATTAGGTTGATGTACAGGGGATTGGTTGTATAAACAGATTAACAAGCGTTTGTACCCTTGAAGAGGTTGATGTACACTGAGATGTTAATTAGTGATTAGCTTAGTGATTGCAAGAGAGTGGCCTGATGTACAAAGTGATTTTAAGAGAGTGGCCAGATGTATACAAGTGATGATAACAGGAAAAGTTATTGTAGATACTCTAAGAGCATGAAGCCAGATAAAGTACTAAAGACTGTCTTTGATAAGGTGATGATAAGCCGAAGGGATGAAGTAGCCTTGGTCGCGGTTCATGGCAGGATGGAAGCGCTGGATTTTTATGGCAAGCCATCATCAACAATGAAGGATGATCCCTCAGGAGCAGTCTACCAGATTACTTGTGACTGTGGGGACTCTTACATAGGTGAAACCTCACGTCCCCTGCCACTCAGAATAAAAGAACACCAAGCCTCAGTCCTGAAGAAAGACTCTAAATCTGCCATATCTGACCATACTCAAGCCAACCCTGACCACACAATCTGCTGGAATGACATCACAACCTTGGAGGTCAACCGTTCAGACTACAAGATCAGAAAACTCCTTGAAGCCATAAAAATCCAGCGCTTCCATCCTGCCATGAACCGCGACCAAGGCTACTTCATCCCTTCGGCTTATCATCACCTTATCAAAGACAGTCTTTAGTACTTTATCTGGCTTCATGCTCTTAGAGTATCTACAATAACTTTTCCTGTTATCATCACTTGTATACATCTGGCCACTCTCTTAAAATCACTTTGTACATCAGGCCACTCTCTTGCAATCACTAAGCTAATCACTAATTAACATCTCAGTGTACATCAACCTCTTCAAGGGTACAAACGCTTGTTAATCTGTTTATACAACCAATCCCCTGTACATCAACCTAATCTTCTTATCCCCTCAATATATAATTGGGAATCCAGTGTACATCAACTTGTTAATTGTACATACTCACTATACTATATAAATTCTCCTCCTACCATATTCATGTATCACTTGCTTGATAACGGTGTTAGTATCTACACCGAAACGTCGCATTCATTGCAATAAAGAAGTTGACTATCCATATATCTTGGTTTTCTTCAATTATTATTTCAATGTAAATGAAATGTTTACTGTTGTGCAAATAGAATAAAATGAGGTTAATTAATAAAATTGTCATTAAATAAGTATTTCCGTATTGGCCGAGTTACAGGTCCTCGGTCCGTTGTATTGGCCTCCGACTTCGCCTTGTGCCAATACAACAGACCTCGGACCTGTAACTGGGCCAATACGGTATTACTTAATCAATAACATGATAGTCTCTGAGACTCTTATTGGTATTATCGTTAGAAGATAAACTGATGTATTATATGTACATTCTGAAATACTCCTCAATGTTGTGTTTTTTTAAAAATCAGATATTTTAACCTTATATCGATCAAAGATTCTAATGTTCGAAAAATTTCAATCTAAACATAAACTGAGGTACAAAAGAAACTTTACACCTTATTTGGTTTTAATCATATGTTTAATTTTCAATTACAAATATCTTATGTTTGCCAAGTCGTACTCTCAAACTGAAAAGTGCGGACGTTTAGTCATTAGCCAGGGAATAATTTCATGTGGTTTTAATTTTGGGGGGGAAAAGTGAAATTTTTAATTCATAAATTCTTCCAAATTTAATTTCGATAAAACACAACTGTTCATCGACATATCAGACATCTGCTGAGTGAAAATCAATAAATGTGCCTCATTCTGCACACATTTACAACATTATAAACATGGTAGGGGTCATGTTGGTGTAAAAATGATTTTATACCCCTTGGTCCTTTCAGTGACTCTAAAAAATAACGAGTATGATTGTTTGCCGAATCAGTCAAATTGAACATTAAATAATATCCCGGTTCTATCATATCATTTTGTTTTGTATAAGAGGAACACTAGGGTGTGAAGTTTCTTTTGTACCTCAGTTTATTAATTCAGTGTACTTTTGTAGTGTATCCGGGAATGAACTATTGAAATGTTGAATGTACATATAGGATGTTCTAGTTATAACGATGTTTTACAGAGTTATGTTGTCTTTTGTTAAATAATTTACTGTTTTCATGTTTGTTTAGGCTATAATTGTGATGTTGAGTAAATATAGTGAATTTCGATTATGCATAAACTTTTCAGTTAAATTTATCAAATAAGTTATACTTCATTACCTGTAATGAGCTGAAAACAGGTGAGAGTCTTGTTCATTGGATTTTCTTAACTGATTCGGAAACGCCAATGTCAGTGTTTATACTATTCTAAAATAATTATCCATACATATTGAACTTTTTATTTGTTTAACTTAAAAGTGTTTTATATTTTGCAGATGTTTAGTGTATGTTAGAAAAAAACCCAGTGTCATTTAGATTTTAATAATCATTCAATTTACAAACTGACAATAAAGACAAAATTGCTCTAGTTTTAAATGAATTGGTATATGTATATTTGGAATATAAATTTTCCACAACAATATGCACTACTACATGTCTGCTAGTGTCTGAGTTCGATATACGAGGTTTCTGTATATAATTAATGTATTATGTTAATAAACATGTAAACTATCCACACGTATTTCCTATCATTTCGTTATAAAACCTGAATCACGTTGTCCTGTTTTACTCATTCTCATTTACATCATTCTAACACACAGTCACTGAAATGAATGTATTTACACGCACACGCACACGCACACGCACACGCACACGCGCGCGCACACATGACATTTATCGCATTTTTCATTTGTATTCTGTAAAGAAATATCTTGGGTTTTACGTTGTATGAGGCTCATAGGTTTTAAAAGAAAGTCACTTAACAGATCTTGAGATGACCGCAGTCTCCTCTAGAGTGTTTCGCTAGAACGGGATGGGTAGTATTATAGCGGTAAGAAGGCCCAAACAACCAATGTGTTGATGTATTGCAGTGAAGCCTGCTGTCATCTTCTGGAACAAGTGAACCCAGTGTGAATCGGATTGTAACTAGTTACAATAATTATGCTCCTCTACGTTACACATGTACAAATAATTGTAACGTAGTCCCAGCTAACACACAACGTAATCCTGACGTTGTGGGAAGGTCGTATTTTGGTAACGTAATTTCTTGACGTTGCTGCGACGTTTATAATACGTAAAACCTAACGTAAATTCCCAACGTTGTGACTACGTTGTAGATTACGTACTTATCACGTCACTAAAACGTAATCATGTAACGTTGAGCCGTACGTCCTTACAACGTCATCAATACGTACTTCATTCAGAATACAAAATGATAAAATTATCTAATATCTATTCACAGTCGTTTTTTAAATACACAAATATATCAGTATAAACAGTCAGTAAAGACCAAACAGTTGTTAAATGTTGTTTTTCTGGTAATGTGATTTCTGGACGTTGCTACGACGTAGTAATTACGTAAGCCCTAACGTAATTTCTCAACGTTGTGACAACGTTGTAGTTAACGTACGTACCACGTCATTAAAACGCAGTAATGTTACGTTGTGCCTTACGTCCTGACAACGTCATAAACACGTACTTCATTCAGAATACAAAATGATAAAAGTAAGTAAAAAATATCAAACATTTATTCACAGTCGTTCTTTAAATACACAAATATATCAGTATAAACAGTTAGTAAAGACCTAACAGTCGTTAAATGTTGTTTTTCTGGTAATGTGATTTCTGGACGTTGCTACGACGTATAGTAATTACGTAAGCCCTAACGTAATTTTTCAACGTTGTGACAACGTTGTAGTTAACGTACGTACCACGTCATTAAAACGCAGTAATGTTACGTTGTGCCTTACGTCCTGACAACGTCATAAACACGTACTTCATTCAGAATACAAAATGATAAAAGTAAGTAAAAAATATCAACCATTTATTCACAGTCGTTCTTTAAATACACAAATATATCAGTATAAACAGTCAGTAAAGACCAAACGGTCGTTAAATGTTGTTTTTCTGGTAATGTGATTTCTGGACGTTGCTACGACGTAGTAATTACGTAAGCCCTAACGTAATTTCTCAACGTTGTGACAACGTTGTAGTTAACGTACGTACCACGTCATTAAAACGCAGTAATGTTACGTTGTGCCTTACGTCCTGACAACGTCATAAAAACGTACTTAATTCAGAATACAAAATGATAAAAGTAAGTAAAAAATATCAAACATTTATTCACAGTCGTTCTTTAAATACACAAATATATCAGTATAAACAGTTAGTAAAGACCTAACAGTCGTTAAATGTTGTTTTTCTGGTAATGTGATTTCTGGACGTTGCTACGACGTAGTAATTACGTAAGCCCTAACGTAATTTTTCAACGTTGTGACAACGTTGTAGTTAACGTACTTATCACGTCATTAACATGCAGTAATGTTACGTTGTGCCTTACGTCCTGATAACGTCATAAACACGTACTTCATTCAGAATACAAAATGATAAAAGTAAGTAAAAAATATCAAACATTTATTCACAGTCGTTCTTTAAATACACAAATATATCAGTATAAACAGTCAGTAAAGACCAAACAGTCGTTAAATGTTGTTTTTCTGGTAATGTGATTTCTGGACGTTGCTACGACGTAGTAATTACGTAAGCCCTAACGTAATTTCTCAATGTTGTGACAACGTTGTAGTTAACGTACTTATCACGTCCCTCAAACGCAGTAATGTTACGTTGTGCCTTACGTCCTGACAACGTCATAAACACGTACTTCATTCAGAATACAAAATGATAAAAGTAAGTAAAAAATATCAACCATCTATTCACAGTCGTTCTTTAAATACACAAATAAATCAGTATAAACAGTTAGTAAAGACCAAACAGTCGTTAAATGTTGTTTTTTCTGGTAATGTGATTTCTGGACGTTGCTACGACGTAGTAATTACGTAAGCCCTAACGTTATTTCTCAACGTTGTGACAACGTTGTAGTTAACGTACTTATCACGTCATTAAAATGCAGTAATGTTACGTTGTGCCTTACGTCCTGACAACGTCATAAAAACGTACTTAATTCAGAATACAAAATGATAAAAGTAAGTAAAAAATATCAAACATCTATTCACAATCATTATTTAAATACACTCGAGAATCATTATGAATATTTACTAGAGACCAAACGGTCGGTGGAGCCTTCATTTTGGTAACGTAATTTCTTGACGTCGCTACGATTTTGTTGTTACGTAACATCTTACGTAAATTCCAAACGTTGTGACGATGTTATGTTTACATACTTATCACGTCACTACAACGTAGAATTGTCACGTTGAACCTTACATCACCACAACGTCATAAACATGTACTTATTTCAGAACATAACATTTTAACAGTAAGCCAATTATATCAAACATATACACATGGGAAAAGTTTAGCGTTAGGTTATTCTAAGAAATTAAAGTGAATATTGGTTGCTCTAATGTGAGCAATTCATTCTTTCAAGTCAACTGGTCAAAAGAAGTCATTAGTTAAAGGAGGTCTATGGGGCTAATGAGCCCGCTGATGGCGAACGTGTTGCGTGCTGGTGACATGGTCACGTGACTCGGACTGGGCGCAGTATGAACTATGAACTATCAAAATCACGAAATTTTGAAAATAAATTTTCAATAAAAATAGTCTACTGACGAAATCTTGTCAGTGTTTACTGTAATAGCCTACAGCAAAGAAATGCGCTTTATTAACAGATTGAACCGGAAATAATCCAATATGTATTGAAAAAACATGAATACGGCAATTTTTTCAATGATAGTTCAAACAATTTGCACAAAGAAATCTTTCATTAAACCTAAGTTTCTCGTATCGAAAGTGATTAATTCAATTCAAGTACAGTAACGCTCTCACAACATCACATTTTACTTTAGAATACGGAGGTGCTTGATTATTTCCATGTGTATATATGCATATTAATCATTCTTCAAATACAGACAAGGTTCAGAATAAACAGTTTGTATAGCCCACATGATGGATAAACTCTTTATTCTTGTAATGTTATTTCTCAACATTGTGGCGACATTGTAAATTGTGTACTTTTCATAATTATGTACTTATAATGTAACGTTGGGCCTCACGTCCTTACAACGTCATAATAACGTACTTATCTCAGAATATATAAGATAACTCATGCCCAATGAAAGTACTCAATTACTAAAAAAAGTATGTCATCTCCATCAAAATCGCATTTTCTGTGAAATCTTTGATTCAATGCGACACTTATTCGATTTAAATTAATGCAAGTAACTCGAGCATTAGTGAGAAGAAAGGTAATTCAATAATATATCAAACATATATTCATGGTCATTCTTTAGATATACATAGGAATCACTATAAACGGTTACTATAGACCAAACCGCCGTGTAAAGCGTTTATATTGGTAACATGATATCTCGACGTCGCTGCAACGTATTTAGTACGTAAACCCTAACGTAATTTCTCAACGTTGTGACGACGTTGTAGTTAACGTACTTGTCACGTCACTAAAACGTAGTAAAGAAACGCTGGTCATTACGTCCTCGAACCATCATAATAACGTTCTTTCTTAGAATATATAATGAGAAAAATAAGTCAATTTATAATATATTGTGAATACATTTCCACGTGTACCTTATATATATGCTTAGTTGATGATTATGAAAAGAGGCTCATGTTGATTAATTATGAAATCCCGAAATTTGTCTAGAGCATGTTATTGCGAATATAATCTTTTAACTATGTAATTTTCTTAATATTTAGAGTTTACGCAAAATTGAGAGCTGTGGTTACTTTTATGTAAGCTGTGAACACGAATAGAATGTTGAAATTACCCTCATAATAATTTGTTTTAAAGAACATTCTTTTGAATGCCGTTTCCATGGTCTGATGTCATAATATGATCAGTATTTTGACATCACATAATTTGAGCCATTTTCACATTTAATGGTCCAGGGAAATGTCGATGGTTTAGAAATTGTTTAACCAAGTCTTTACTTCTTTATCTCAGAATATACAATATGAAACGAGCTAAATGTGTTTCTTTGCAATAAACTAGCTTTCGATCGTTCGTTCTATACAAATCAACAATTTCATAAAAAATGCTATTGAACATGACACCGTTTAGTATTATCTCTGAGTTAACATGAGCTAACTGAGTTGACATTTATAATACGAGCACAAACACAAATATCACGTTTGCCATTGTAACTTTGTAACAAAACAATTAAAATCCCACTTGTTTCGTACCAGTCGTGTACAGTATATGATAATATAGCATACTTTCTCGGGTAAAAATCTGTATAAATACTACACACAGCGATCAGTGTCTTTTCGAATCTCGTATGGATTCTATTATAGGTAATGTTTCCTCAAATACCGAAGGAATATCTTCGTTATGTGTAATTGGAAAACAATGAGATCTCATACAACACGTCTTCTGTGACAGGTATATGTATATTTCAACGTCAAACACATAAAAAAACATATTGTCATAATACCTTATCATATAATTTGGTGTGAGAAACAGTTTCTCAGTGAAATAAACCTTGTACCTTCTTCAGTGATGATAACCTTTATCGACACTCGGCAGAGTGACGTGTATTTGCCAAAGTCGTACATTTACCATTGCAATCATTCATTTTCAACATAAAATACAAAACCTATGTGATAAATGGAATGTCTGTTTGTACTATGTTTGCAAACTACCATGTTTATCTGATCTCCTGATGTAGAAAAGTATGTATTTCACTCGTGGCTTCGCCCCTGAAATAAACATGGTATGTGACAAGGGAAGACAGATATCATCTACATACTATAGTATATTGATCATCAATGAATGACTTGACAATACTATTCCATCGCTGAGGGCACAACTATAACACTGCTGCAAAGTTATAATGTAAACATGATTGTATTGCCCATATGATATTTACACATAAAATGCGTTTGAAAAGAATGCTTTCCTCCTTGTGAATGGTTGGGTATCAAAACGACCGAAAGTGGTACGTATTGTCCAGAGTATTGTTCGTAACCATTGTACTGATCTTATATCATTATGTTTAAATGGTTTCTCATTTGTTTGGAATAGCTTGCTTGTTGCAAACTCGCGTTATTAACGCGTTCACATGCGTCAGAATATATGGCAGAATAATTACATGACACATAAAACTAATTTGTCATTTTCCTCATGTCCAACCCCCACAACGATTTAATAGTTGATTATTGCAAAACTAGTTGTAATTCTATATTTCGGTGCCATAGTTTTCTATCATCCTAATATATTTGAAGAAAATACTTGAAACACATATTCTGGTCATGGCATATGTAATGATTAATATTGAAATGAACTTAAAATGAATCTCAGCGAAAACACTTATGTGAAACAAAGTTTCTAAGATCTATTTTATAATGTGTTTTCTTTAGGACGTCAATTGGTAAAACACAACATTGTTTTAATTTGTTATCAGAAAGGTAACTTTGAATCAATGTGTGTGATTTCAGTGCAAAATTACTGTTCTTTTCAAAAGAAATATTAAGTACGACCAATCAGCGTATAATCTTAATTTCATAACGATATGAATATTAAATGCATTCAATTCGTCATCAATTATCGCTGCAGGAATTTCAGCATGATGTAATAACACTAGCTTATATACATTCAAAGAATTCATTGAATGATGGCTTTAAGATACACATGTATTTTGATTTGAATGCAATCAATGATAGTGATGTTTTTTTTTAAAAACTGGATATGATTTCTTGTTTGGTGTAATATTTATTGTTCTATCCTCTGACAATTTTAGTAAATACAAATGTTGCTTTCTTACTGTTAGATCTCAATAACCCTACATTCGGCAGTGCATTTTCACAACACCAAAAATATACATTGAGTTGTAGTGAATGGCTATACTTTGAAGATATTTCCAAATAAACGCAACAATTTAGATACATGATGGTGAAATACAATATTTATGAAAATCAACAATACTTTACACACAATAAACGGATATGTTTAATATGTGAGTAGGCAATTTTCAATATGCCGTCATCTTCCTTCAATTAATATTTCTGATGGTTTTTAGGTTTTAGTAAACACCTTTCACATGACATATATCATCTGATACATGATGACTTTGAATATAGATCCATTGTTCTTATCGTATCGGGATATCCAAACGGACTCCACATGTCCTATCTGATTTTTCAGACATTGATTAATGAATTTTGAAAACAAATAAGTGTATATATAAATTCAAAGTGTGATTTAAATATTAGTTTTTAAATATAGATCGTTAGAATGACGTAATATCAGTTCGAATTAAGTTCCATATACCGTCGAGTCACGTCAATCACACATATTTTCACTGTGGTAAGAAGTTATAGTTCACTAAAATCTCATTATTTCATTACTCATTACATAATAGCGGTCATATCTGCTATTTTATAATATCATGTTTATCTCATCGAGTGCGCTATTTGTCAACAACTGACAGATATTTTATTTATCATATGTAAAGAGTGCAGATTTGTGATTTCATGTATCTGAATGTAACACAGCTCTGTCCAGTTTACTCGTGAGAAATGGGTCATGCAGTAACACAGGTCACAGGTTCACATCTGTTGCACTCATCAGCCCCATGTCAGCTGGCCCTTCGGGATGGCTGGGGGATAGACTAAGACCAATCACAGTGTATTCACGTGACTAAAACATGCAGCACTTGGAGGAAAGACAATACTGGCGCCAAATCTGCTAGTGCAGTTGATCAACACCATTTTCGTTTTCGACGCCGTATATGATATCATTTAGGTAAGAATTTATTTCCTCATTGTCTATCTCTTTACATTTTTTCTCGTTTACTTCAGAATACTATAAGGTATCTACTAACACCAACAGGGATACACCTACAGTCTAAGTCGTTAGTAGACCTAGCCATTTCGTTTACTAATGGTGTATGTAAATATTTTTGGAGCGAGTCTCTAAGTCCAATGTGTAATTGAACGATTACTTACGACCGTATACATCATTACTAATATCATATTAACCTATGACCTATATTATAATAACATGCTATTTTGAATGAAGACAAAGGTTCAATTTTGCTATTGTATTGTTTATAGCTCCGGTTACTAACGACTTTGGAGGCGATTGTGTTCGCCGCGTGATGAAGAAACTGGGGACAAATCACCTGATGTCGACAAGCTGCTTAAAAGGTAAAACAAAAGATTTCCAAACTACGCATTTAATGTCTTCACAATTACTTATGACTTAGCTTTATGACAATTCAATTGAAACAATATTGGAATATAGATATCGCTTGATGTCATACAATTGATATTTAAAATGATTGCCAATTCATACAAATAATTATCTTACGGTTCTGCTTGTTTGTTCCCAAATTCAATTCAATTATTTCATCATATATGTATAACCTCAGTTGAATGTATAAAGTTTTTGTGGTTTAAGTTTCTTGAAGGCAATAACTTTCATCATAAAAGCAATATACTTGTGTTTTCAAACTCATAGTTTTTTTAATCCTTTTTTAACATTTAGACATGTTGATTTATTTTGCAGAAGCTTACATGAAAAACATTACTGCAAAGGAAGTGATGTCGAGGGGGAAGTTTCGAAAAGCTTAATACATGCTCCATCTAAACATGCCGGGCCTCGATTTCACCAGGTAACTTTTTTTTGTCGTAGTTACTATTTTTGCAATAATTTACACGATCATACCTCCCTGTAACATTCATAGTTATCACGTTATTCAATTAAACCTCTGTTGTTTATTTATCATCCTCAAACATTAGTTAAATAAGTGCTACATTGTTGTAATGAGGTATCGCCGTAAATTTAATTAATGTAATATAAAATACTAAAATAATACAAAATTTGTGTATGAGAAAGAAGAATTATTATATAAACGAAGATGCATACCTACATCAATATGCTTGATACAAGATATTACTGATTTCCCTTACCTCTTTTGTTTTAAAAAATTCAAAGTTTATAAATGTGTATTATTTGTTTGCAGAGAGCAGCATCCAACAAGGAAACAAGCTCACGAACCGAGAAATAAACCAAGTACAAGGAAACAAACTAATGGACAAGGAAACAAGCTAATGGACAAGGGAACATGATAATGGACAGGGAAACAAGGTTATCGGAGGAAAAAGCTAACTTTTTAAGTTCAATCAAAATAAAAGTATAATCACAATTTCATCTCTCTGTTATCTTTGTGTTCTCGAACTTATAGACAAGAACACTGAAAACATAGCTTTTCATATTGTCATGCAGTTTCAATCATTCCGTGAAGAACATTATCACAAATGACAAACGATTTTACCATTTAAAAATGAAATGCCTTATAATAAGCAGTCTGTCAACTTAAAATTCGTGTTACTATTTGGCAAAATTAGAAAGCCCTATTTCATAATATTTTTGTTATAACTTATTTTATAGCGGTGGTTAACTAACAAGAAATGTTACTAAATGTTTTTGACAATATGAGTTGATAGACTGTTTATGTATATCGTCTGAATTGGGTAGGCTTCAATGTTCATGAGTCTACAAATGGAATCTGTAATGACGTTATGGCAACGTCGTAATGCGTTTGAGAGACAACCAAAACTACGTGAGATAGACGGCATTTTCGTGTTCTCACATCATCGTATGTAAGTAGAAAAACAACGTTGTAGCAACCTGTCTGGGAGTCTACAGAATGACGTTGTGACAACGTCAGGATCTACGTAAGGACAACGTAAACATAGACGTCGTTACAACGTTCTCACAACGTAGTAATTACGTAGAAAATCAACGTTGTAGCAACCTGTTTGGGAGTCTACAAACTGACGTTGTCACAACGTCAGGATCTACGTAAGGACAACGTAAACATAGACGTCGTTACAACGTTCTCACAACGTAGTAATTACGTAGAAAATCAACGTTGTAGCAACCTGTTTGGGAGTCTACAAACTGACGTTGTCACAACGTCAGGATCTACGTAAGGACAACGTAAACATAGACGTCGTTACAACGTTCTCACAACGTAGTAATTACGTAGAAAATCAACGTTGTAGCAACCTGTTTGGGAGTCTACAAACTGACGTTGTCACAACGTCAGGATCTACGTAAGGACAACGTAAAGCTGACGTTGTCACAACGTTATCACTACGTAGATTTGTTAGCTGGGGTGGATCATAATCACGATTTTACCGAGATTTTAGTGAACTGTGTGTAGCACTTTACTGTAGTACAATATAATATATAGCGTTCCAACCGGCTAGCTTCATTTAGAAAAGTTTTCTCACCGATACAGTCGCCGGATTCGAACCCCAAACCTTTTAATCTGAAGCAGGATGCAGTAGCCACTGCGCTATCATAACGTTAACCCTGGCGTTGTTGTTGGCGGGGAATGGAACGAAAGTCAACGGTTTGATCTCAGTGTGTTCCTCCTAGAACCAAGTTGACAGTTGAATCAATCGGCTTATTCCTGTTTTTCTGGGAGTGCTTCTGGAAGACCTCTCCATAAAACTCGAACACGTGACTCCGACACCTGACGTCTCCTTGAGAACCTCCAGTTCCATTTCCTTACGAGTTCCAATGCAAGATATATGTTCTTGTGAAATGTTGCAAGGTTGGCTGAATTAGTTTTTAATAATCTCCGTGACATTTAAAACTGACAATGAAATGTATATAATTAGAGTTGTATCTTGGAGTAAATGTACACGTGGGATATGAACTTATGTTTTTGGTGTTTTATATCTATAAGTTCATCTTTACATTGTTGCATTCACAGTCAACAGTAATGCATATGACTTGAGTAATCGTAATAGAAATTGACTTACACATGTGAAACTCAACAATTATTAGGCATTAATCCATGATGATGCAGTCTCTCTACTTCGATTAACAGTTGTTTCTTCACACTGCCCTGCTGGTGAGGGGCTTCAGGTTTTGAAGTTTTGAATAAAACAGACCTGAACAGTGACCATATTTCAAGAATGATGTATTTTGTCTTTGTATATCTGAATGGTGACAAAAAACATTTTGAATATGAAAATTTGTTGTGGATAACCCACCATTTGAACCAGCAATCATTCCTTTGTGGCATCAGCCTCAATCTATTAGGCTACAATGGGCCGTCAGAATCCTGTATTCCTCACTAGATGGGTAAAGTGGGAGCCACACATGGGGGAACATGGGTAGTGTGGTCCAACAAGCTACAAGGCATATCTGTGGATTGTCTGTTGATGGCATATACTTAGATGATT
Organism: Gibbula magus; assembly: GCA_936450465.1. Classification (NCBI taxonomy): domain Eukaryota; kingdom Metazoa; phylum Mollusca; class Gastropoda; order Trochida; family Trochidae; genus Gibbula; species Gibbula magus. The sequence goes on along the minus strand of OW388296.1, from coordinate 3,355,413 downwards.
TGCGTTGCACGTGTATGCAAGAATCCATGTCATGTGGGTTGCAACTTATATTATGAGTGAGCACCGAAATTTGTAACTTTGTAAGTTAACTTTGTGTCAAAAAATCTAAATATACTTTAAATGAAAAATGATCATAATTAGTTTCGTCACATCAAATATGGATTATGATGGAGAATGCTTTGAACTTTGAATTCGTTAAAAAGAACACTTAAAGGCTCTGTGACTCCTTCACTACATTGCCTACCCACCTGCAGTGAAAACATGGTGCCCTTATAGCATGATAACATTGGTGACATTTATGAATTTATGAAAGGAAACACTAAAATAAAATCCAAGCTTTATATTTAGTAAACTCTGATTTATTGCAACCAATCTCAAATGTAAACAGAGAGAAGAGGTATACGTACAACAATTAAAAACATCTGATTACAATTTGTTAGCACTAACAAAATACACCGTTAGTAGTGTTCAAAACTAGCCTAAACATATATTGTCCAATTTGGGAACATGGTGTAGAGGTTGGTGTAATCAATGTTACATTATAGCACAGCATCAGGAAGAGTAAAACATTCGGGAGGAACAATTAAATAATTTGATGCAGGACAGATACTGCAAGGAAACTTGAGAAAGATCAAACCTTTTCAACATTTCAATATTCTGAATATCTTTTGGTCCAATTAACATTCATAATTTATTCATAACTATAACCAGACTATAAATCAATGATTTATACTAAGCTAATCAACAAATAACCTGTAACATCCTGTTAACAGTGCTTTGGTTGAAAGAGCTGGAAATGTTTTTTTGTCTCTGAGGTAATTTTCATATTTGAAAAAGAAAATCCTGAATTCATTAACAGCATAAGTAAACATTGTGAATGATAAACAACACATAAATTAACAATTTGAGCTCTAATTCATGAAATCTTAAACATTGATCTCAATGCTTGTTCTAGTCATGTTTGTCAAATGAAATCACTTTTCTTGAAATCTCCATATTTCTGAATTTCATGAAAGGAATGTTAATATCATTGATATACTCTACAAAAATAGATAGGACCATCCTAATAATCAATATTGAAGTATTAAATTGACAAATAAAATTAATTAAAATTAATTAATATTTCAATATGAAAATTTGGGGTGATACCTATTTATTTTGAGTATATGCATATAATAACGCCAAATCTGATAAAACAAATTATTTGGAAATCATCAATTTCAAATTGAGTATTGTTGCAAAATTGAATTGCTGATAAAGAAATAACACATTTATCAACCAAAGATTAACCAATGTGCCTAATCCATTACTGGTTGACATACAAAGAATACAGCATCATATGATAATGATCTAAACTGAGCAAATCTTCCACGTTTACTGTACCTTCATGCCAGTGAATGCAACATTTCCTTAGGCAACAAATTCACAACCACAATCGTGTACTACAAACTTACTAAATATGTTTAAATTCAAGATATGAATACAGATAAATGAATTGAATAAACACCAGTTGATTTACAAATTGGAATTCTTCCTGATAATGAAACCAACCCAGACAACACTAGCTGGTCCTGGCTGAACCTCTGAATCCACGATACAAGAGAAATACAAGAGAACAGAAAGATACAATTGAGTCATATAAAAGTCACTAATTAGAAATTACACACACTGATAATTCTACAAGATTCTGTAAGCTACATGGATGTATTCTCAGATTAACATGCTGGACAACCACAGCTAGATGTACATTTCATTGTCCATGTTTTCTCACTTTCTCATCTCCATTATTGAGCTTAACATCAATCTTGAATGGTTAAATGGAATCAAGGCCTTCCTTAAAGTTCACACAACTACTGGGTTAATTCTTAGACATGGTAAAGGCCATGGTGGACGTTTATAGAAATATACTGTTCAACACCCCATACAGGAACCCACCTTCTTGACATTTTGGGGATTATTTTAGATCACTGGATATATAGCGAGACTATGGTACAACATTTCAAGACACACAGGTAACTATGGTAACTATCATATTACTGTATTTGACTTAGAATCAACAAGAAACACGTACATTTTAGATAAAAAAAACATTTTTTCAAATTATTTTGCCGAGGAGACAGTACCCTAAATTTGGAGATAAGAAGCAAGCAAAACACAATATGGCCGCCATTACACCTGACAAGAGCTAGCCTATTGATTATTTAAGCAGCTTTCTGTTGTTCCTGGTGCTGCTGCTGGTGATGATGATGATGATCCTTATTACGACAGACAAACACCGGCACGTGAGAATGGTGGACGACATAGTCGCTCACACTGCCCAGGAAGGTACGTCTAATTGTACCCAGACCCCGACATCCGACGACAACCATCTCTCCGTTTTCCTCCTCACATGCCTTGATGATTCCCTCCCCTGGTTTGGAGGCCATGACGCTCTTCACTTTACCCCCGAGCTGCAGCAGAATAACAGAACATGACAGATTCTTTTGACAAATACAAATACCATACAATTATAGACTGGTGATGAGGTCAATACCTGTTTTTATTGACCCAACAAAGCAGTATTGAATAGGTATTTCATAATTGCTATATCATGGAACTACTTGGACATTGAAAATGAAAACAATTGTTCAGACAGAGTCAAGAAAATCACTTAAATTTGATTGTTTTGGCCTACAAACTAATGACATAAACAAAATAACAAATTGCCTCTATTCAGCCACTCATGGGTGCTAGAATTTTCCATTATGTTCATTTCAGAATTTCAATAAAAGATCAGAACATTGAGTCCAGGACTACAAGAGATTGCAAAAGATAGATATACAAGTTTATCATCCAAAACTATCTCCATTGTAGATATCTCTACAATTAAAACATCAAATTCCTATTACATCAACAGTAAATGGCATCACTTAGAACACTGCTGACCATGCTATGATGTCACAAAGCTGATGATGTAACATGGTTATGGCTGTGAGGCCATATTGCTGATGATGTCACAATGCCATGGCCTCACTGAGATCACTGTTGAAGAAGTTAAATGAACATTTAGTGTTTCAGATATGTTCATTCTTATGCTAGTAATTGTTGAAGAGAGATTTTTAATGAATAAACTCTCAACCTCTTAAGAACAGGAAGATTTTCTGGATAACAACTAATGTGACAATACACGACGTTTCGGAGTACATACCTCCTTCATCACCTCTTGTCTTCTCATATCAAATATAGTACACTAGTTCATTGAAGTAAAAATATCCTCAAAGTCTCAGATATTTGTAACTTTAACCAATTCATGTTAACATTCTTGATATAAGTAGATACTTGGGTGAGATTTTCTTTATGTACCCACCCCGTGATGTTTGAGTTTCTGAGCCAGTTTCTCCAGCTCCTTCTGTATTCGGTCCTGTTCTTCCTTCAGCATGTTCTCCAGAACCTCTCGGTCAAACACGTACACGGCTGAAACATTCCACATCTTGCTTAGGATATCTAGCCTCATGATCAGGAACAAGTCTCGCACATTTATTCTATCATCATTATCTTGCTTTGCATTTAAAGTAACTAAATTGTTCATATGTGGAGATACACCCTGCTGTAAGTTACATATGAGGACCATGTTTTTACAATGTTTCATACATTGACATGTCAGTGACTTGTGAGCCTTTTCGATGCAGTTATTACAGAGGAGATCATCAAGCTTTCATGAGACTTACAGTTGTTCCACCTCTGAGAGTGCAGCATGTCGTTGAGCTCGGGGCAGTACACCAGCACCACGTGGTCGTCCTTCATGTGTACGTTGTTACAGTACCCTGCAGCAGAAAAAACACAATCACCATCTGATACATTAATACGACTGTTTGCAGCAGTTTGAACTATTCTATTCAAGATAGGAAAATAGAACTGTTGGAGAGGCGTTCTAGAAGTTGGTGTGATGAAGAACGCAAAGATTTTATGGATGATCAACTTCTTTATTAACAATAGTGACGTTTCGGTATAGATCCTTATACCGTTATCAAGCATATTGGAGAGAGGATAAAAACAAAGGTTATACACATGATACGTGTTGGTATGATAATGAGATAACAAAAACAACAAAATGAGATAACAAAAATTACACCTTTCATCTCATTGTTATCTCATCTTGTCATCAGTCAAGTCCACTGGGCAAAAGTTTCAAATGGAATAAATTTAAACTGTGCAATAAATAAGTATTAAAAGAACATATTCAGGTATATTTGTATTATGACAAATTCTGCTGTACTTCTACTGCCTACTTGTGTGTGACATGTATAATGATGTACATTCTGTAACTTGTGCTATTCAATAATTAACTTTGTACAACAAATGTCACTGACACAATGGTCCCTTCCTTCTTCTGTCTAACTAAAGCAGTATATCTAATTACCGGCATTATCATCTAACACAGGTGATCATATGCTGTGTTAATCTGCATAATTACACTTGAATAGACGTACATTTGTATCTCTAGACAATGACTGGTCCCTGTGACTCAGTGTACATTGGTCACACGAACTCAAGTAGGTTTTTGATATCAAGTTACACTGATCCAACTTGGGTAGTACAATATTGACTCTGTCATCTGAACTGGACAATAAACAACCATATATTTACACTAACATATATCTCTTCTGGACAGGCCTCTTGAGGTGTACTGGATTTATATCCTGACATTTACAAAGTAGGCAAAAAGGTTTCAATTTTAACAAGATTTATTATTTTGTTGAACAAATGGATAAAATGTTAACTGAATTTATTTTAAAGATATAGTTGTTTTTATATATCCTTAAATGCTAGGCTAAACTACCATTTTGCTTTATTTTTAGCTTATTAAGGAGACTTCTATGGATAGTCAACTTCTTTATTGGTTCACTGATACTAGCATCGTTATACATGCTTGATAACGGTGCTAGGATCTGCACAGTCGCATCTATTGCAATAAAGAAGTTGACTATCCATAAAACTTGTCCTCCATCATCAAACAAGCTTCTAGAATGCCAATCACAGAAGTAAAATGATGTTTTTCATTGTGAAGTAATTCAGAAGACAGTCAGGCAGCTGATGGTTGATGTATTTCAGTAAGAAACTTAGGTAATATTTCCTACTCAGGACTACCATAGTTATTAAACACAAACAAACTCCTCAGGTTGCAGGGAAGTGAAAATATAAAAAAATTTTTGACACCTTTATAATCCAATTAATTTATAACAATTCAGAATGTCAAATTATTATTTTTAAATTTATTTAAACATATGTATGTACTTGGTATGGGTTTTCTTCAATATCGCTATTGAAACCATCCAGGTCAGCAACATCTTGATAAATGTTTTTGAAATAGCTCAAAACTTCAGGTCAGACAAGATATAGACAAAAAAACAACAGAAAATTATAAAAGATATAAAAGAAATACTATCTTAGCTTAAAGGTCTATACAAAATCTTCAGCATATTTTATTCGTGAGGTGTAAATATTTAAAGTGATGAAACAGATACCGGACACACAAGCCTAACACAACATACTGTGTACACATCCCCAGTATTTAAACCCAATATAACCCTGTGCTGACCTCTGGTGACCTCTTGGTGATAGCCATTCACAGCTCTCATGGGACAATGACCCTTATTGAGGCAAAGTTTGAATGGAATTTTTCAGAGATTATTCAGTTGGTTTATATTTTTTGTAAATATGTTATGCCATAAGAAAGAATATCTTATTTTAATAAGTACATAAGTGCAGAATGGTTAATTCTTTTTAAACTTTTTATTTAATGGTCCCAAACCTGAGGATTTCTGTGTTATTCACAAATATAAGATATACACGGCAATAAAACACAGGCGGTCAATGGGACTGACAGCATGCTTTATGAGACAATAAAACATGCTCATGATTTTAGACGTCAGTTAGAGCGTCGCTTAGCAAATGACGTCACATTTTACGTCACTTTGATTGTTCAATGGTAGAGAATGTGTTCTACGACGAGAGGCATTAATATTTTCAAAATATAGTTTATACAAACAGCATAATATCTCCAGGGTATTTATATAAAAGCGAGTAACTATTTAAGGGCATCTCATATAAGAAATAGAAGACTCGTTGTTGTGCTTTATCGTAGAATAAAACATAGCAGAGAGCATAAAACACTCAGGGCTGCGCCCTTCGTGTTTTATGCTCCCTGCTATGTTTTATTCAACGATAAAGCACGCCAACTCGTCTTCTATTTCTTAATTATAGTTCAACAGCTAGGAAAATCAAATCCAAACCAAATCTGAAAGACTTAATGTGATGATAAATATCAGCTTAACTTTAGTCAGACTAAAATAATTCAAGGTATCAAGATAATAAATCCATCATGATAGGAGCAGTAGTAAGGCCTTCTTGACATAGATATATATGATATAATTATATTGATATAAATATAATAAAATATGCTCTTGCCATTCGATGTGTTTGAAATGTACCGATTGATTTTAAGATATTAATAAAATATATATTAAATATCAAATCTTATTTTCACTAAAATGCTAATGAAATAATGGTGACTGGAATCCAAAACCAGAGACTATTCCTTCCTTGGGGTATGAGATTACAAGAAAACCATCAATAAGAGAAACAATTTCCTCCTTGTGGAGTGGGATCACATTCAGCGAGTGAGTGATGGTTAAGAACACCACATGGACAATATTTCAGTCAGTAGCCATGTCAAGCTCTGTGCAGACAATCTTCACTCTGACAGAAATATGTCTTTTAGGGAACAAGTGATATGAAATTAGGGGAAAACAATGAAGAAATATTTATACCAAGATCAAAATAATAAAACTACAATTAATGAAACAACAAAATGACCAATGACTCTAGTTATATATATATATATGTAATTAGTTGAAAGCTTTTATATTAACAATCTCATTCAGATCAGATCAAACACCACACCCAAGAGTTCTTGATCTGAGTACTGCTCGGCAGTGGTTATGTCTTCTGACTTTTCACTCCTGCCAATCAAACAATCAAAGAAAAAAAAAACTCAATCAAAATACCACATATGTGAATACTTAGCCAACCATACAAGAATCAATGATAGAAGATCTGTTTAAACCATGAAGGCACTTGTAGAAGAACTGTGAATGATTAACTGGACACTCAGTGTAATATTGTTGTCACATATGTCAAAAGTTACCAAGTTATTTTATCAAGAGGTGTTGACTGTTGTCCAAAATTACCCTTACCTCTATTCAGTGTAGTGACAGTTTAGTCGTGATTATGATTGAAAACCGGACAATGTACGGTGACTGGCTCACTTCAATTGGTCAAACATAATTTAATTATATGAAGCAGACAAAGAGACAGATATTGGTTGGTATTGTTCAATGGATCGTATAAATGGTATACTAGTAAATGAGGCGCATGAATTAGACTTATCATGTATAAAGCCTTTGCTCAATTTTCAAAGAAAGCAAGTGATAATAAAATATTTGGAATTAGGGAATAAATATGCAAGTTGAATGAGATGATTTAGATATAAATCCGCTCATTTGATATTTTGGAATGTATTAAAGCTATATACAATTTCATGAAAGACACTTAGTGATAGACATTAGGATGCAGCCTTTTAGAAAATGAATGGTGATCACTTTCACTAATACCAGTTTCATCCATGAAAAGAATTACAGTAGTAGAAGAAAGGTTAATGCATTTAGATCATCCATTTAGATAGTCCCTTTCAGGAGAAGAATGACAATTTGAACACTACATGGAATGATCCGTGAAGACAGTGACAGCTGTAGACGACAGGTGAATGATGCAAGATGATATATATTATAGATTAACAACGCAACTCTGCAGACAATGAAGATAGAATAAAATACTATCACAGAGTGCCAGAGCATTTGCTTAAACCTGAAGCTGTGCAAAAAGCTGGAAAAGTTATTGCCTTCATGCTGAGTGCCCAGATGATAAATCTTGAAGGTTGTACCTCATGGTGGAGTAGAGATGCAGTGGATTTAGAGACGGTGACGACTGGAGTGTGAAAGATAAAGTATAGAGGAGATTGAATACTGTAGCCGCTCATACCTAACATGTTTGAATTGAAACTAACAGAAACTGTTGATTTTCTACAAAGCTAAAACATTTATTAAAAAGAATGATCTATTATTTGGTTTAATGATAAATATTTGGATAAAAAGAATCCAAACTCTGCGACAAAACTTACAGACAAGTAGTTACCAAGTCTTTGAGGGGCTTATACAAGTGAATACAAAGCACATGGTGACGGTGTAAGCATGGACGCCAAATCAGGCAAGTGAGTGTGAATTCACAGAGGTCAGTGCTGTATAACATATGTAACATATACAATAGTATACACCGGGTGAGCTCAACATGAGTATCCGAGTTTGATATTATTCAAATATGAACTGACCGAGTGATATGAGGTCAGTAGGTCACATGGCTCAATGCAACTTTCAAACAGACATCATGTAAGATGAAAGTAATTATTTAGTGGCTTTCCGGATTCTCCTAACATGAGTTTGGCCAATTTGAAACAAAAATGCTACTCAGAATCGCTCCGAAATAAATGTTTGGCCAAATTGTCCCTCCATCCTACAGATGTTGCCAGAATTTACCTCCAAACTAAAAATATAAGTGAAAAAATTATGACTTTTTAAATCAAGTGTGTGCTTGTTTTGTTTACCTGATCATTTTTTATCAACACTAGAGCAAAGCTGTTCTTTTCTATTTCGTTTGCCTCCTCCCTTCAGACATTACATATTAAGTTATTCTTTTTGCCTGGCTTAAAATTGTATAAATAAAATTTGTGACTTGCTTTTTCAATCCTAAAAATGACAGAACCATTAGTCCTAATTGGTTTACCAGAGTAAGACAAATCTAGACTTGCTGGTGAGGACGTGTTGATATCAATGTATACATTCTGTCCTCCAGACCCTAGAGCATAATATTCAACTGAAGACCCGCCAATTCTAGAAAAATATAGCAAGTCTAGATTACTCAGCTCTAAAAATCAAGGCATCTTTAGGGCTCCATTTTGTATAACTATTTGAAATGATTGTAAAATATTGCTGTTGATAAGGAAAATACTTATTATTTCTGACTAAATGTTAATCTAAGGGTGACATGAAGAGGAAATATTGATTCAGGAGACTTGAAGACAGGCTATCTTACAGTAAATAGTACAGCTATCTTATTGTACAGCACACTGAAGGTGTTATGAGTGCTATGTGACCTGTGACCTGACAAACAGTTGGGGTAATATACATCCACCTTGCACTTGGCTGGAAACGAATCCATCCCTTAGTATACATGAACTATTGGGCTACTGTTGCTTTTGGATGATTTCATTTAGGACAAGTTCAAAACATTTATTTGTGTCTTGGCTAGATGAATTTGCATTATTTGATATACTTGAAACATGGAGAATTGATTTGAAATGGTCGTGGAAACCTTCCAAGAATACTCTGTGGTGGAACACAGAGGTAACTCATAATGCTGATTCAGCATATCTATAACAGGTAGGGCTATATACAAGTTATGTTGTGTAAGTTTTAAGTCATACCAGAATTTTAAAGATACACATATTCACACTTTAAAGCATGCTCAAGCAAGTATGTACTATTACCTTCAACCAGGTGCCCATTTTCACTGCTTGGTTTACAGAGGTCTATTTTACAAAATCTCTTGGGCAATTGACAAGACATCAACTCTCCAAATGTTCAGATTAGCCATGCATGAAGAGGGTCACCAATCCATTGATAATCTATGTTCAACGTAGCTGTACTACATCTGGAAGTATTAACGGAGCTGTCCCACCAGGGGACGTTTATCCAGTCTAGGTATAACAGTTAGACACTCGAGTCAGTGTCCTGTGTTGAAAATGTGCAGCCATTCATATTGAAAATGTCCAAATAAACAATGAATGTTATTCCAAGCTTTGAAATCCATACAAATTCTCTGATTATCATTAAAATCCTCTAATTTTCTACAGTCTCACTTCGATACATATCAATATTGTATAAATACATTTATTGATAAACAGGTAAAACATATGGAGCCACCCTCTATGGGGTAAACAGAGACTGTAATACAGGTAAACACATAGGCAAATACGTTGTAAAATTATATGCAGAATATAAATATCAAATAATAAAAATATTCATACAAAAAAAATCCAGGATACAAGACAGTGGCACCCTTGAATAAAATGGTATACAGATTTTGGCAGTAGTGTGTAACATGATGAGAGAATACGGTCTATTTTTGGGTTCAAATTGGACTCTGACTTACTGTATGCAGATGAATCTACTACCGGTAACTGCTGACCCTAATATCTGCTATTTTAACATTCCATGAGTGGTGCATATTAAATTGGGTCAAACATAATAGTGATTTGATGTCTGAGTCACAGAGAAACCTTACACTGATGATAATTACTAAAGGGACGCTTCTTTGGTGTGTTTTTTGTGAAAACAATATTCAAGGAGACATTCCTGTTTATGCATGTTACTTATTTATTATTAAAATCCAATTTAGTTAAAATATATCACAATGTTTTGGTAACTTTATATCTGACACCTAAACATAGGCTCATCCATAAATGTTCAAAGGGGGGTTGGGCAATTCACTATAGAGGCCCATCAAATTTACATACAAAAGTATTCAAAAGGGAGAGGGCAGGGAGGGGGAGCGAGGGTTTGAAATATCAAAATCAAAACAGAATTTTGTATAAATGTTGCAAATGTAAATTCAGATCTGTATCATCGAAATTATTTCTCAATATATTATATTGTTAAGAAAAATTTTTGAATTCTGAAAAAATCATAGGACATTTATCTTTAAGTCATCAAATATATTTCTGTTTAACCTCTCTAAATTTAACTCAAAGAATTATGCCTCTTAATTTATTTTACCATGTAAAGTCACATATTCTACAGATATCACTTTTCATATTGTTAACCCTTCCGCTGCCGCATGCACTGCAAGATGTCAATCTTACTAACACAGTTCGGAGTTTCCTTCTGTCCACCAAGCAGTGTACTGGTTACCAGGCATAAGAGGTTGGCACTCTTGCAAGAAGTTGAAGAAGGCTTATCTGATCAGGTTGTATACATCCCATGGAGTTGAGAAGAATGAACTGTTAGTTCAAGTAATCAGATAACAATGTAAGCCTCAGAAACCTATGAGATTTAGTGTGCATTAATAATGCTGTTATACAAATCGATCATCATATACTACTATTACTTGTAAAACTGTATAACATTACTGTGTTGCTATCAGGTAGATGAAGAAGAGCACGTTGGTTCGATACAAGATTGAAAACATTGTGAAACATATGGCCTGGAGTGTCTCTAGTTTATCAAAACATACAGCAACATTGTGTTCAACATCAGAAAGAAATTCCCTTACATTCAACATGTACCGTGATGATATGACGACTTGTGATTTTATATAGATAATGAAGTGACCACTGTCAGTGACACGCCTCTCTCGAAAACTGGGCAAAGTTTTTCATACAAAAATTAAACTATGCAATCATATACTTACAGTCAAGGGCAAAGTCTGCAGTTTCGCTTCCGTCCATAGCGATGATAACATTTCGCACATTTTTAGTTTCAGCCATGATTGTTTTCTGTTATTTCTCCTCCACAGCAGTGATCACTGTACAGAACATGTACTATTGAGCGCTGTCACTGTGGCCTTCACCTTGCTACTGATGAGGGGAGAAATCATTATTCTCGATGTCACCAGTCCAGCAACAGCCTGTAGATCGACCTGCGTATGAGATTATCGATTGGCCCGCTTGTTTCAGCATGTGTCCGTTCCCCTGTTGATATATTCATTACTTTTCGTGATTATTTAGAAATACCGTTCAGTCTCCCTGTTGATTTGTGCTCTGATTTCTCCAGTGGCGGGAGATGTTCATTCAATTTCACAGAATGTAATCATTTTGGGAATCTTTATCTTATAGAACAATCACATTTTCTTCTTTCAATGACTTTTGACTTTACCTCATCGTTTACCTAAACACAATAGAAAAACCCAAAATGACTTTAAAACGTGTAGGTGATATAATGTACTTGACGTCGTTGATATTATGATATATCGCGACAATATTGTTTTAGTTCTTCCACAGGCATGTGAGCATAAATTGGAATATATTGACAACTATTTCCTGAGCTCTTTTCATAGTTTGCACAAATGCATATAGGTTCGCCACTGAGAGAAAGGTCCCCCATAAAGTTAGTGATCTTGACCTTCATTTCAAGGTCACGAGGAGACTTTGACAGTTCAGCAAAGTCAGCGCTGTTTTCTGGATTCTCGTCAAATTTTAATCATTGATTTATGTATTTCTAGTATAATTTCACACCTTATACGTGGTAGCCTATTGAAGAGTAGGGCCTATCTAGTCTAAGGGTCCATTCATAGCGTAGGGGTACAGGTACCATACAGAAAATGCAGAATCTATATTCTGGTTGAATATTACTTGTCCTGACTATCACAGTCTTTAAAGTATGATTTAAAACCGCCAATACAATGCCACAAACAGACTTATTTACTATTGATAAATAATGTCCGTACATGTGAAATTCCTTAATCTGTTTATAAAACTTTAACTTTGAATACTGCCCTACAGAGACCACTCGATTATACATGAAACATTATCACAGGGAAAATATCATAAATAACGAACATGTAATGAAATGAAAGCAATACGTTAAGACACATATAAAGGATTGCGAATATTTCGCAATGTTGAATATCCATCATCGTTATTACATATGTATATATGCACTGAGGAAAACATTTATTTCTCTCTTGTGTTGCTAAATTATATCATTATGACCCATTTGAGAAAAAAACATATATAATATATTGAATTTTAATTTATCACTCGTAACCGTATCATAGGCAGAAAACAATAGGAAGAGTTGTTTAAAAATATGTTCAAATAACAACGCTTGTTTTGTCAGAGTTATAAATTATAACGGACTGAGCATACATCCTTGACTACAGCAATGTACAGAATAAGATATTCTGATATAATAACATTTTAGTTTTTTACCACTAAAATGGATTCGTTGTGCATAACGTGCATATATTGAAAGCATTACTACAACTATTGTTGAGCAATGATATTTCATTCTAGTATAAAATATTTACACAAACACATTTTTATGAAAATTAACGTGTATATATAAACAATAAAATCGACACTAAGACTATGACCATATCTTTTAATTGAACAAGATATGGTGAAAGAACTATGAACAGATTGGACAAGAACTGAATATAATGCAACACATGACAAAATAATGTTTTTATTAATGTGTTAATTATTGCACCTCGTTTCTCCCAACAATGTGTATTGGTTAAACGAGGGAGTATGTTAATTGGTAATCATGTTTACATCCTATTTGTCTAGCCATTGCTTGAAAACTTTTTTAAAAAATGTGGTCACCTTGACAGGACGTCCATTTGACCAAGCTTCAATGTCCCTATAGCAAATATGTTAAACGTTCTTCATTTCGGTAACCAACGTCCCTTAAATACGTTATAAGATGTCTGTGTTTAGTAAGGAGAGAGAGAAGGGGAGGGTGTTTGACGTTCGGGATACATTGTAACCCGATCTTCGACTCTGTGTTTTCATCAAGATGAAATTCAGTGATATTTAGCAATATGTGAAGATGTGGAATTTCAATCTGTTATTTTAAGACTTGCTCATGGCACCAGTGTGTTGAGCTAAAACAGCAGCAGGTCTGCAAGTCACTCGTAATATTTCCTGAAAAGATGGATCTTAAATGAAGATTCCAATAAGTGAAAGGAGTTTGGTGTTGTCTGCTCAGCAAACCTAAACGATCTGTGGTCATAGTTTTTTTAGATGGACATGGGGTGTTGTCAGGAGGAACTGCTAGTGGCGACCTTAACTGTCGTGGTAATGTGTACAATGAGATGAGATAAGATAGGTGTTGGGGCACTGGACATTGGACAACAGTGGTCATGATCAAATGACAGATCCAGATTCAAGGAGCCCGTACACCCAAGGAGACACAACGAGCCTCTCAACTCGTGTCTCAGCGTGGGGCAGGGAATCACCCTTCAAACTCTCAGTTTTTACTCAGCAATGAGGCGGGTAACCCATCCATCCAGCGAACCACGCCCGTTGTTGCTGAACTTCACTGATAGCGGTCGACTGAGGTATGCACAGGACCACGTGCCACCCAGATGAGAGACGATACGACTGCTACATGTTGGATTTTCTGGGGGTTTCAAATGTGCAGCTGAGTCCCAACATAATGCTGTTCGAATAATCCAGTCTGAGACCTGACAAGAGTGTTGGCTGCATCTGTGGTTAGATTGTGCATGAGGAGACAAACAGATATGAACACTTTCAGAAAATCTATTTTTGTCAAATGTTTTCCTTTGAACGTTTGACACGCCCCTCAAGAGAACCATGCTAATGGTGCTTTTCCAAGCTATATCATAAAACGTTTAATCGTTTAAAGAATATTTCTTGGTATTGATTATTTTATAAAGTCGCTCTCCAGTTGTGTGTCCGTATCAAACGAATTTGAACATGCTGCTAAACTGCAGCATTTAGAATACTAGCATCGTGGAACGGAATTAACCAAGACATTTTGAATCTTAAAATATGGTATTTGGGCGAACATTAAAAGACAATGAATGAATGAAGCCGCAGTTTTTTTACTTTACTTCCGGAAATAAATTTAGTATAGCAATGTAGATGAGAGGACTATCAATCGTTTTTGTTATATATATAAATTTGCAAAGTGCAACTTTTGAAAAAGTGAAACCGTTTCGAAGGATTTTATTTAAAATTTTGGTGTTTTTTTTCAAAAATAATTTCAATTTCGATTTTGCCAAAAAATACATTTATTTCGCTGCTTTGCCAACAAAGCAAGCCTATTTTAGATTAGATATATATATATATCATTTGGTTAAAACGTTGACAGTCCAGTTGGGACGATTGTAAGATCTGTTTCACCAGAAAATGCGGAAGAAATTGATAAAGTCTTCACGGAAACAAGGAACTTAAAATCTGATCATATTTCCATTTGGTTTAGAAATGAAACTGGTTCTGAATAAATGAAATACATCTATCCATGATTTATCTTCTCTTAAGAAGACTACAAAGCTATAGTAGACCAACAGTCGGACGGTGACTGTAAGATAGTCTTCAAATAGTCATCTGTATGGAGCAATTCATATGCAGACGGTTTGTTAGTCTTACACCAAGACTTTGGAAAAACTATTTATTCTGAAAATATCACCATTTTATTAAATATTGAAAAGGAGACTGTAAGAAATGAAATTTTAAATAAAAGTCTCCTTTTCAATATTTTTCTTTTCAATATTTGCTTTTCAGATATAACACATTTTTTTAAAGAGTCTATGAGTTTGTACAAGGATAGGTTTAATTGATTTAAAATAACATCCACTCGTAAACTAATATAAATAATATGATAGTTGTACGAAATATAACCGTTACCTACGTCAAGATATGCACAAGAAATCGATGAAGCTGAGTTACTGAAGAAAGCTGTAAGAAGATAACACTGGCGTATTGAATAGGCCAGATTAGACAAATGTGAGATTGAAAATTAAACTTTTACATTATTAAACTATGGGTATTGTATTGAGTAAGTGTATTGAAAATATGGGTAAATATACTGTTGTTAAAGGATAGATGCAATGACATGTGGTTAAAATCGGATTCATTAAAATTGGATGTCAATTTGACAATTGCTCGATTTTAAATTTCTGAAATCGGTCCATAAATTACTTATATACTTCTTTTTAAAAAAACCGCCTAATTTAGCCCCGGCGACCAGAATCAAAGTGTGACCCCTGAAGATATGACTTCTGTGACGTCACTGAAGGAATTACATTATCGGCGATAGTCATAATTCAACGTAATTTCGCAATATTTTGATAAAACAACTTAAATTGTCCATATATCGAATGTTAGATATCCAACTAGGTAATTCCGCAGATGACAATTACATAATTATTGCATAAACATGTGTTTTTGGCGATTTAACACACCTCATAAATTCATCTAACGGTAGTGTTAATCATCATTAATTAATTATTGAGGCCCCAAGAAGCGGGTGGGTCTGCTGGTCACAGACGTGGTTAATCAGTCACGCCTCAATGATTATTTTTTATAACGTTTCGCGGCAGTAATCGCGGTATTTTTAAAATGGATAAATTAAAAGCGTCTTAATAATCAATTGCAAGTGTACATTGTCTCGATTTTATTCTCAATTGATTCGGATATACAATATCCGTAGAGGTAATAATCTGTCATTCTTGAGAAAAATGCATTTCACGGGATTTTTAAAGGGGCAGTAGCACGTTTTTTCGGTGAAATAAGTCGATGAAATGTATTTTCAAAATAATGTCACAAATAGTTAAAAACCCTTCTCTCTTCGGAAAATCAAGTTAAATAATTAATGTACATTGTTCCGTAACGTCATGGGAAGCGTTTTTGTCATTCGAAATAATAAAATGTGTTCACAATATAATGGCCGCAATGCAATTTTGGCTTTATACGCAACACCGTTATGACCATTACGGATAATTTGTTTGTGTAATGAGATGTTTTACCCTCTAAAGTAAATATAAATGACATAAACTATCATTATAAATGGAAAATTTAAAATAATAAATTTTGCAAAAAACGTGCTACAGTCCCTTTAAGATTAGCTGTACTTGAGTACATGTATATACCCTTTCCGACTTAGGCTGTTTTGAGAAAGGCTGTAAGAAGGGTTTCATATAAATCAAATTATTGTTATCCAATGGGATGCATTTAGTAACAGTTCACTAAAACACTAAACGATTCCAATGGAACTCAAATCCGTTACTCAACGATTCAAAATGAAACCAATAAAGCAATTTACCTGTTAATTTATGATATGAAATAAAATATAAGGAACCGTAAACAATTTTGTTTTAGACACATACCTATCAATTTCCTCTCTGCTTAAAATGAATAGATTGAACAGTTTCGAGTTCCGGAGTTATGAGCATATACTCTGAAACGTCGTGTAAGTTCACAATAAAGAAGTTGTTAGCCATCCACATCTAAATGCCCTTGATTGGCGTGAGTGTCGAGTTCCTTTAAATATATCCTCTGTTTGGATTACAGACTTCACAACCGTACACTTTACATTGTGTACCCTCTGATGTTTGAAGAATGGATCATTGTGATCCAGAGGAATGTGCTGCAGTAGCTGATGTTTGTACTACCGTGTGGATGGATATATATATATATATATATATATATATACGATCCACGCCGTAACATGTCATGCCTTTGCGAAAACGTCGCTGCTATGAACCACAACTTACGTCATATTCGTTACATACGTATTATCATACATGATATTCGTAACCTACGTAACACAATCACGCTAAGAACAGTAGAGACTCAACTCAACTCCCATGTGTCTTTTGGTTGTGTAATATTCACAGATGCGAGCTCTATGTTACATAACATAGAACCATGGCTTTACTGTTGATCTTGTGACCTCGCGCGTTAAAAAAAAACTGTACATGACTGTACATTTATACCTAGTACCTAGTAACCTATGTGGTAATGTGTATCGAAGGGAATAAGGGTTGCCCGTGAAACACACTAGACGAGTAAACGAGTAAACGTTGAATTATCATGTATTAGCATTTGTCCTTACTGGTGTATATTTGGATAGAACATTACCATTGTGCGATATCTGCTTAGAACATGGTATAGTCTTTATGTAATTGAAGACGAAGATAAATGCATTTAAGAGTGACAAAAATATCATGTAAACAGAGTAAACTTAATAGATTTTGTCCATCAAAATGTAAATTCTTACAATCTACCACTAAAGGTATTCAGTTGTATTTTTTACATTTATTAAGCAATATCAACCCCTATTAAACTTGTAAGAATGCCATTTGGCCAGTTCACACCTCGATGATCGAAAAATATAATTTTGTACCCTGACCCCCGCTACCGGTGATGTTTCTGACCTCAGATAATGACTCACAACTCGTGATTTGTAACGTAACTGTTTTGGATTTTTTTTACCTTTGCTTTCAAGATGGCGTACCCTTTTCGCTCTACCAGTATGGCTATGTTTAGTACAGCACCTAAAATCATAATGGCCTGACCATGACTAATTTAGTGTATAATATAATCCAGCACCTAAAATCATAATGGCCTGACCTTGACTAATTTAGTGTAGAATATAATCTTGAAATAACGCTGTTCTGTGCTGTGGTTTCTCTGTGTGCATGGCTGTATATGTATCAAAAGAGATTGAAATGTTAGATGAAGTATTTAACTGGAACAATTTAATTTGATAAACGATTAAAAAGGAAGATCAAGTTAATATGTTAAAAGCAGATACAAGTTTCCAATTTATAAGTCTATTGTTTAGTGTATTAAATGTTAAATGGATATTCTATCTTCGTTATGAGGATCTTGGTATTTAAATTCCAGCAACCATAATTCAAATCTGAGACATGATACTTCCCCCTATACAATTGTATATTAGAAGCCTAATCCAATAAAACCATAGCGTCCAATATGGCGTGTCATCGATATCTACAACATCTGTGGAAACACCAGAAAACACGGCCAGCACATGTTGATGACAACCGTGTGTCAAATGAAAGCGACGCTGAATTGACTCAATAAATAAATTATTGTCATTTTTATTACACGCTATGTCATCTTCGAAGAATATAGTTGAGGTATCTATTACTTATATAATGCCCTTTATGATTTACGTTTTCATAAATCAAGATTGTTTACGTCAAGAGAACGTTTTGGTTTCAACAGGGTTTTCATTTACAACATTCCACACATTATACGTTAATTATAAACCAGGACATGAGTTTAACAGATGTATAACATTACGCTATTTAGTTGATTACATTTCCTTCAGTAAGAACAATGCACGCAACTAAATTATTCACAACATTTATTCATAATTATATTCGGATACCTGTGATAAGGAGTTTTAAATTGTTGTAAGAAAAGTTATCATGGAAATGCTATCTCAATTCATATATCACATTGTTTACGATAATTATCCGTCATATTGTTTGAGAAATATGTTTTTGTTATAAGAAAATTCGTGAAAATGCAACTGAATTTAATGTCCCTTTATTTGTGTATTCTATGTGCTTCGACATATTTAGAATTCAAGCTTTGATTGAAATATACCTTTCACATTTCACAAAGATATCCTTGTGTCACGGACAAAGACTTGCCATTGATTTTGTATCCTGAAAATTCATACATTTAAAGGCGCTGTAGCACGTTTTTTCGCTCAAATAAGTTGATGAAATGTATTTGAAAAATAATTTCACCAATAGTAAAACATCCTTTTCTCCTCGGAAAATAAAGTTTAAAACGAGTGTACATGTTTTGGTTAAGCCATGGGAATCGTTTTTGTAATACAAAATAATAAATTGTGTTCACAATAAAATGGCCGCCATGCAATTTTTGCTTTATACGCAACATAGTTTTTACCACTACAGATAATTTTTTTGTGTAATAAGATGTTTTACCCTCTAAAGTTAATTAAAATGACATAAACTATCATTATAAATGGGAAATTTGAAAAAATAAATTTTGCAAAAAACGTGCTACAGCGCCTTTAAGCAAGCAATATAACGTATCGTTACCAAATATCATCGGCGTGTCTTCAACCATGTGTATGTCAGTCAATTGGTTGCCCTCACTCTCATATCCCTCAACAACCTTTAAGGGGATTTAATCCTAGTTTCAGCCTAATATAAAAACAAAACTCCCACTCCATCAGACCGCCCCTGCATCCAGTGAATCCAGCCGTTGATAGGTCTCGTGATATGATCAGCGATTTTTTAGCGATTTAAAAATGATAAATTGATGGCAGTAAAACCATTGTTCATAGTGGTTATTGCCTCAACCACATATAATAGAGTGGTAGCGTGGTGTACGCAAGAGCATCATCTTTGTATCCCTGCTAACAGATAAAACGTCATGCTATACTGCTGTTTAGTTGACGTTGCCATTCCTTGCAAACTTTGAGTTGTATCAAGTCTTTGAATGACAATTAGAAGTGAAATACATAAGAAAACCATATTTTCAGGATAACGTCTTTTTTTTTTGTAAACACACGATGTTTCGGAGGACACGCTTCCTCCATCGGATGGAATGTTGAAGGCATAAGCATGTACTCAGAAACGTCGAATATGTTCACAATAAAGAAGTTGTTATCCAGAAAGTCTAGTTATCCAGAAAGTCTTGTTATCCAGAAGGTCTTGTTATCCAGAAAGTCTTGTTATCCAGAAAGTCTTGTTTTCTTTGGGTCTTATGTTATGAAATACAACAAGAAACGTAAGTAAACATTTCCATATACTTTATTAGTATTCATCAGCAGGTTGATACAAGTTACATGTGTGGTGAGTACGTAGGTTAAATGTGTCATAAAGCCGAAATAAATTGATAATTGAAAACTTGTTTCGATGTTCATGAACTCCAATTCAATGCCTGTTTTTAGGATGATAAAGTTTATTGTTAAATATTATGAGGAAGATTGAAACAAACATAAACAAGAACGAAAAATGAGCAACCTATTTCATAAGCATATCAATTA
The DNA here is from genome assembly GCA_936450465.1 of Gibbula magus. NCBI lineage: Eukaryota > Metazoa > Mollusca > Gastropoda > Trochida > Trochidae > Gibbula > Gibbula magus. The sequence goes on along the minus strand of OW388296.1, from coordinate 3,334,738 downwards.
CTATTCTCAACACAAATGAGATATGAATATGCAAAGTTATTAAAGTCGACGAATATAAGAAAATTAAAAATCGTAATAACAAAGTACAAAAACCTTAATATTTATATATCAAATATGATAATAATTATTTTGATAATCTTGTTTGAAACTTATAACGAATTTCAGATATCAATACAAACTAAAATATATTAAAATATCGAAATGTTTGAATGTTAATTCAACGAAAAATAAAAAATATATTTCAAGTTAAAAAGAAAAACATGAGGTATACAGAGTTCAATACTATTTGCGGGAGGTCCTGAGAAATTGTACCACCATCGAATTTAAAGAGAGAACAGTCGTTACACAAAACTGAACGTTACGCAATACGTTGAATACATTCTACATAACGTGTATCTATAAAGAACACATTTTACTGTAAATGCCATGTATAACAATATTTGATCTGCCAGTATATCGGTTAGTAGTGGCACTTTTGAGTATTACATGTATATGTATTTGTAAAATATTTCAATACTACCAAGAGAGCTAAATATTACGCAATTTAGCAAATATTTTTAAGTGATGACATACGTAAGCATTTACGTTTGTAAACATTTAAGTTTTAGTCCTACAAAACTAGTTCAAGTCCATAAATGGGCAACACTACTACCTGAAACTACGATAGGGCAGTAGAAACAATCTTACAGATTGTGTAAAAGGTAAGTTTACAACCACATTAAAATGTAGATTTAATGTTTATCTCGTTATGCTTACACGTGTTAGATCCATAGCTGGTCTTCTCTATCAATTGGGTGTTTGTTGTAACACTGACCGAGACTCGTTAGCAACATTTCTTCTTGAGGTTCATCCGTCTAGTTAGTTTTTACCTTATTGCTTCATGGGAACGAACCATTGTACATTGGGACCAGACAACCATAGGGCAGTAGTATCATCACACAGAGGAAGCCAAGGATGTTCGGTTTGGTTAAAAAGCCGATGTTAAACAATGGTTAGTAAGAAGGTTTTGGTATCGAGGATTTTAGGTTCCCTCTCTGGACTCACATTATTAACATAATATAGTATAAGCACAGGGGAATAACATTGAATCTCCATTTTAATTACTTTGGGTAAGTCTAATGCCGACACACCGTCACGGGGATCTTGGAGTGGTTGATGACGTAATTACTGACACTTCCGGTTGTCGTGCGTCTGAACATGCCGTGTCCACGACTCCCCATCACTATGAACAGAGCGTTCTCCTGCACAGCTGTACGGCAGATTGCATCCCCTGCACTTTTTGCGAAGATGGCCCTGACCTTGCCGCGAACCTGCAAATGACGCGATGATACGTTAGATATTAATCGTGATGATCAACGGAACTCGTCTAGATTAGAAACCTACATGGGAAGTATCCGTTCCGTTGAACATAGGTAAGCTGACACAGACCTAAGACAATACATGCAACTACATGTAAATAGTTTTTATATATTTTATCTGTATATTTCTAAAGATAAAGATATACACAATTATTCCATGAACGGTACGGGTATTGTGCAAAACTTTGATGAATGTTTTTTCCAATCTACCTTCTTCGATATCAAGGTCTGTCTCGCTTCCTCCAGATCCTTGTTGACCTTCTCCTTCTGTTCCTTGAGCAGGGTCGCCAGGTGCTTGTCATCGAACTTGAACAGAGCTGCAATATACATATAGAACATATATATCAACATTCTGCCAGGTGCTTGTCATCAAACTTGAACAGAGCTGCAATATACATAGAGAACATATATATCAACATTCTGCCAGGTGCTTGTCATCGAACTTGAACAGAGCTGCAATATACATAGAGAACATATATATCAACATTCTGCCAGGTGCTTGTCATCAAACTTGAACAGAGCTGCAATATAAATATAGAACATATTTATCAACATTATGCCAGGTGCTTGTCATCGAACTTGAACAGAGCTGCAATATACATAGAGAACATATATATCAACATTCTGCCAGGTGCTTGTCATCAAACTTGAACAGAGCTGCAATATACATATAGAACATATTTATCAACATTCTGCCAGGTGCTTGTCATCGAACTTGAACAGAGCTGCAATATACATAGAGAACATATATATCAACATTCTGCCAGGTGCTTGTCATCGAACTTGAACAGAGCTGCAATATACATAGAGGACATATATATCAACATTCTGCCAGGTGCTTGTCATCAAACTTGAACAGAGCTGCAATATACATAGAGAACATATATATCAACATTCTGCCAGGTGCTTGTCATCAAACTTGAACAGAGCTGCAATATACATATAGAACATATTTATCAACATTCTGCCAGGTGCTTGTCATCGAACTTGAACAGAGCTGCAATATACATAGAGAACATATATATCAACATTCTGCCAGGTGCTTGTCATCAAACTTGAACAGAGCTGCAATATACATATAGAACATATTTATCAACATTCTACCAGGTGCTTGTCATTGAACTTGAACAGAGCTGCAATATACATAGAGAACATATATATCAACATTCTACCAGGTGCTTGTCATCGAACTTGAACAGAGCTGCAATATACATAGAGAACATATATATCAACATTCTACCAGGTGCTTGTCATCGAACTTGAACAGAGCTGCAATATACATAGAGAACATATATATCAACATTCTACCAGGTGCTTGTCATCGAACTTGAACAGAGCTGCAATATACATAGAGAACATATATATCAACATTCTTCCGGGTGCTTGTCATCGAACTTGAACAGAGCTGCAATATACAAAGAGAACATATATATCAACATTCTACCAGGTGCTTGTCATCGAACTTGAACAGAGCTGCAATATACAAAGAGAACATATATATCAACATTCTACCAGGTGCTTGTCATCGAACTTGAACAGAGCTGCAATATACATAGAGAACATATATATCAACATTCTGCCAGGTGCTTGTCATCGAACTTGAACAGAGCTGCAATATACATAGAGAACATATTTATCAACATTCTGCCAGGTGCTTGTCATCAAACTTGAACAGAGCTGCAATATACATAGAGAACATATATATCAACATTCTGCCAGGTGCTTGTCATCGAACTTGAACAGAGCTGCAATATACATAGAGAACAAATATATCAACATTCTACCAGGTGCTTGTCATCGAACTTGAACAGAGCTGCAATATACATAGAGAACATATTTATCAACATTCTACCAGGTGCTTGTCATCGAACTTGAACAGAGCTGCAATATACATAGAGAACATATATATCAACATTCTACCAGGTGCTTGTCATCGAACTTGAACAGAGCTGCAATATAAATATAGAACATATATATATCAACATTCTGCCAGGTGCTTGTCATCGAACTTGAACAGAGCTGCAATATACATAGAGAACATATATATCAACATTCTGCCAGGTGCTTGTCATCGAACTTGAACAGAGCTGCAATATACATAGAGAACATATATATCAACATTCTTCCGGGTGCTTGTCATCGAACTTGAACAGAGCTGCAATATACATAGAGAACATATTTATCAACATTCTACCAGGTGCTTGTCATCGAACTTGAACAGAGCTGCAATATACATACAGAACATATATATCAACATTCTACCAGGTGCTTGTCATCGAACTTGAACAGAGCTGCAATATACATAGAGAACATATATATCAACATTCTGCCAGGTGCTTGTCATCGAACTTGAACAGAGCTGCAATATACATAGAGAACATATTTATCAACATTCTGCCAGGTGCTTGTCATCAAACTTGAACAGAGCTGCAATATACATAGAGAACATATATATCAACATTCTGCCAGGTGCTTGTCATCGAACTTGAACAGAGCTGCAATATACATAGAGAACATATATATCAACATTCTACCAGGTGCTTGTCATCGAACTTGAACAGAGCTGCAATATACATAGAGAACATATATATCAACATTCTGCCAGGTGCTTGTCATCAAACTTGAACAGAGCTGCAATATACATAGAGAACATATATATCAACATTCTGCCAGGTGCTTGTCATCGAACTTGAACAGAGCTGCAATATACATAGAGAACATATATATCAACATTCTACCAGGTGCTTGTCATCAAACTTGAACAGAGCTGCAATATACATAGGGAACATATATATCAACATTCTGCCAGGTGCTTGTCATCGAACTTGAACAGAGCTGCAATATACATAGAGAACATATATATCAACATTCTGCCAGGTGCTTGTCATCAAACTTGAACAGAGCTGCAATATACATAGAGAACATATATATCAACATTCTGCCAGGTGCTTGTCATCGAACTTGAACAGAGCTGCAATATACATAGAGAACATATATATCAACATTCTACCAGGTGCTTGTCATCGAACTTGAACAGAGCTGCAATATACATAGAGAACATATATATCAACATTCTACCAGGTGCTTGTCATCGAACTTGAACAGAGCTGCAATATACATAGGGAACATATATATCAACATTCTGCCAGGTGCTTGTCATCGAACTTGAACAGAGCTGCAATATACATACAGAACATATATATCAACATTCTGCCAGGTGCTTGTCATCGAACTTGAACAGAGCTGCAATATACATACAGAACATATATATCAACATTCTGCCAGGTGCTTGTCATCGAACTTGAACAGAGCTGCAATATACATAGAGAACATATATATCAACATTCTACCAGGTGCTTGTCATCGAACTTGAACAGAGCTGCAATATACATAGAGAACATATATATCAACATTCTACCAGGTGCTTGTCATCGAACTTGAACAGAGCTGCAATATACATACAGAACATATATATCAACATTCTGCCAGGTGCTTGTCATCGAACTTGAACAGAGCTGCAATATACATAGAGAACATATATATCAACATTCTACCAGGTGCTTGTCATCGAACTTGAACAGAGCTGCAATATACATAGAGAACATATATATCAACATTCTACCAGGTGCTTGTCATCGAACTTGAACAGAGCTGCAATATACATAGGGAACATATATATCAACATTCTGCCAGGTGCTTGTCATCGAACTTGAACAGAGCTGCAATATACATAGGGAACATATATATCAACATTCTACCAGGTGCTTGTCATCGAACTTGAACAGAGCTGCAATATACATAGAGAACATATATATCAACATTCTACCAGGTGCTTGTCATCGAACTTGAACAGAGCTGCAATATACATAGAGAACATATATATCAACATTCTACCAGGTGCTTGTCATCGAACTTGAACAGAGCTGCAATATACATAGAGAACATATATATCAACATTCTACCAGGTGCTTGTCATCGAACTTGAACAGAGCTGCAATATACATAGGGAACATATATATCAACATTCTGCCAGGTGCTTGTCATCGAACTTGAACAGAGCTGCAATATACATAGAGAACATATATATCAACATTCTACCAGGTGCTTGTCATCGAACTTGAACAGAGCTGCAATATACATAGAGAACATATATATCAACATTCTACCAGGTGCTTGTCATCGAACTTGAACAGAGCTGCAATATACATAAGGAACATATATATCAACATTCTGCCAGGTGCTTGTCATCGAACTTGAACAGAGCTGCAATATACATAGAGAACATATATATCAACATTCTACCAGGTGCTTGTCATCGAACTTGAACAGAGCTGCAATATACATAGAGAACATATATATCAACATTCTACCAGGTGCTTGTCATCGAACTTGAACAGAGCTGCAATATACATAGAGAACATATATATCAACATTCTACCAGGTGCTTGTCATCGAACTTGAACAGAGCTGCAATATACATAGGGAACATATATATCAACATTCTGCCAGGTGCTTGTCATCGAACTTGAACAGAGCTGCAATATACATAGAGAACATATATATCAACATTCTGCCAGGTGCTTGTCATCGAACTTGAACAGAGCTGCAATATACATAGAGAACATATATATCAACATTCTGCCAGGTGCTTGTCATCGAACTTGAACAGAGCTGCAATATACATAGAGAACATATATATCAACATTCTACCAGGTGCTTGTCATCGAACTTGAACAGAGCTGCAATATACATAGGGAACATATATATCAACATTCTGCCAGGTGCTTGTCATCGAACTTGAACAGAGCTGCAATATACATAGAGAACATATATATCAACATTCTGCCAGGTGCTTGTCATCGAACTTGAACAGAGCTGCAATATACATAGAGGACATATATATCAACATTCTACCAGGTGCTTGTCATCAAACTTGAACAGAGCTGCAATATACATAGAGAACATATATATCAACATTCTGTCAGGTGCTTGTCATCGAACTTGAACAGAGCTGCAATATACATAGAGAACATATATATATCAACATTCTGCCAGGTGCTTGTCATCGAACTTGAACAGAGCTGCAATATACATAGAGAACATATATATCAACATTCTGCCAGGTGCTTGTCATCGAACTTGAACAGAGCTGCAATATACATAGAGAACATATATATCAACATTCTACCAGGTGCTTGTCATCAAACTTGAACAGAGCTGCAATATACATAGAGAACATATATATCAACATTCTGCCAGGTGCTTGTCATCGAACTTGAACAGAGCTGCAATATACATAGAGAACATATATATCAACATTCTACCAGGTGCTTGTCATCGAACTTGAACAGAGCTGCAATATACATAGGGAACATATATATCAACATTCTGCCAGGTGCTTGTCATCGAACTTGAACAGAGCTGCAATATACATAGAGAACATATATATCAACATTCTGCCAGGTGCTTGTCATCGAACTTGAACAGAGCTGCAATATACATAGAGAACATATATATCAACATTCTGCCAGGTGCTTGTCATCGAATTTGAACAGAGCTGCAATATACATAGAGAACATAATTTTTATATATGTTCTCTATGTCTATTTTAAGGTGTTCACATCAAAATGGATGCTCAAAAGTAGTTCAAATGGTATGACTGATGTAGCGATACCTACACACCTAGAGTAGAGATTTAAAGATGGCAGAATGATGGAATGGCCAACCATCTCGCTGTTTGAAATCTCAAAATCGCATGAGACCTACAAATATACTTCTCAGACAGAAGAGTTTAACAATAGCGTTGCTTTATATTGCACCAGCCAATCGAATACTGATAACCGTGTTATGAATACGGCTTATCTTATGTGATGTTTAATCCTCTAACGTAACAATCTATAACATAAACTTTAATAATAAATGGCATTCTTGAGAAAAAATAACATGCAAAAAAAACGTGCTACAGCGCCATTGAATGAAATGAACAGATGGTGAATACGTTTTTTCAAACCATTTCACTGATCTAAAATATCACTAAGGATGAATATGTATAACGTCCTGTTTGAGGATGTAGGATACCTACTCATGAAAAAACATTTATGCTATCATCTGACCAATTATAATAAATAAAAGCTTTACAAGTCTAACACATTATATCAAGTCTACAACGCTCAGTAAAAGGAACTGATGAGACCACAGTGATTACTTTCACTTTAATTTTTGGCATGTAAATTTAACTTGTTTTGGCTGAATTTAATTTAATTTTTATTTTAGAGAATAATGTTTGTCGACCTTTGTTTGAACAGAAAACGAGCTAAAGATAGTTTGTATATGACCATGTGAGATTTCGCTACAGTAAGGATATAAATATACAATTGTCATAACCCCACTTTAGGGTCATGATTGCAATACAATTCAAAGTCAATTACCATTAGCACCAGAGAGAGTCATTAATTGACATTGCAAACATGTTCAGGGAGTAATAATGCAATAAATACTTCATTTGATGCAAAGCAATTTCGTTGAAGGGCATTTTGTCAGAAAACGCCTGTAAAATCATTCATAGAAGCATTACTAAACGTTATAGCACTGTTATAAGTTGGATGACAATATCTGGTACTGATGAGGGCGAATTCCAGGATTCAAACCAACATCCGGAAGCGAGGAATCAATGACAAATACTTAATATCGTACCAGTTTAATCATTCTACCACGCGACTTCTCAAATATGTAAAATACCGCATCCTTTGTTTATAAAGAAACGTTAGCTTAAACCGTGTCACTACGAGAGCAATGTTAATGTACTGTAGATACGACTGGGATGGCAGGGTAATATTATTTTCCCAAATTTAAATTTGGTAGATGAGGCTATCTTAGCATTAAGATGGCAGGGTAATATTTCCCAATGGTAATGTACGGTAGATGAGACTTCCTTTCCGCTAAGACAGCAGGGTAGTATTTCCCAATGTTATTGTACTGTAGCTACGATTATATATCAGGGCGCTAATATGACAGGGTAGTATTTCCCAATGTTATTGTACTGTAGCTACGATTATATATCAGGGCGCTAATATGACAGGGTAGTATTTCCCAATGTTATTGTACTGTAGATACGATTATCAGGGCGCTAATATGACAGGGTAGTATTTCCCAATGTTATTGTACTGTAGCTACGATTATCAGGGCGCTAATATGACAGGGTAGTATTTCCCAATGTTATTGTACTGTAGATACGATTATCAGGGCGCTAATATGAGAGGGTAATATTTCCCAATGTTATTGTACTGTAGCTACGATTATCAGGGCGCTAATATGACAGGGTAGTATTTCAAAATGTTATTGTACTGTAGCTACGATTATCAGGGCGCTAATATGACAGGGTAGTATTTCCCAATGTTATTGTACTGTAGATACGATTATCAGGGCGCTAATATGACAGGGTAGTATTTCCCAATGTTATTGTACTGTAGATACGATTATCAGGGCGCTAATATGACAGGGTAATATTTCCCAATGTTATTGTACTGTAGCTACGATTATCAGGGCGCTAATATGACAGGGTAATATTTCCCAATGTTATTGAACTGTAGCTACGATTATCAGGGCGCTAATATGACAGGGTAGTATTTCAAAATGTTATTGTACTGTAGCTACGATTATCAGGGCGCTAATATGACAGGGTAGTATTTCCCAATGTTATTGTACTGTAGATACGATTATCAGGGCGCTAATATGACAGGGTAGTATTTCCCAATGTTATTGTACTGTAGATACGATTATCAGGGCGCTAATATGACAGGGTAATATTTCCCAATGTTATTGTACTGTAGCTACGATTATCAGGGCGCTAATATGACAGGGTAATATTTCCCAATGTTATTGAACTGTAGCTACGATTATCAGGGCGCTAATATGACAGGGTAGTATTTCCCAATGTTATTGTACTGTAGCTACGATTATCAGGGCGCTAATATGACAGGGTAGTATTTCCCAATGTTATTGTACTGTAGCTACGATTATCAGGGCGCTAATATGACAGGGTAGTATTTCCCAATGTTATTGTACTGTAGCTACGATTATCAGGGCGCTAATATGACAGGGTAGTATTTCCCAATGTTATTGTACTGTAGATGCGATAACCAGGGCACTTATATGACAGGGTAGTATTTCCCAATGTTATTGTACTGTAGATGCGATAACCAGGGCACTTATATGACAGGGTAGTATTTCCCAATGTTATTGTACTGTAGGTGCGATAACCAGGGCACTTATATGACAGGGTAGTATTTCCCAATGTTATTGTACTGTAGGTGCGATTATCAGGGCGCTAATATGACAGGGTAATATTTCCCAATGTAATTGTACTGTAGGTGCGATAACCAGGGCACTTATATGACAGGGTAGTATTTCCCAATGTTATTGTACTGTAGATGCGATAACCAGGGCACTTATATGACAGGGTAGTATTTCCCAATGTTATTGTACTGTAGATGCGATAACCAGGGCACTTATATGACAGGGTAGTATTTCCCAATGTTATTGTACTGTAGGTGCGATTATCAGGGCGCTCATATGACAGGGTAATATTTCCCAATGTTATTGTACTGTAGGTGCGATAACCAGGGCACTTATATGACAGGGTAGTATTTCCCAATGTTATTGTACTGTAGATGCGATAACCAGGGCACTTATATGACAGGGTAATATTTCCCAATGTTATTGTACTGTAGGTGCGATTACCAGGGCACTTATATGACAGGGTAGTATTTCCCAATGTTATTGTACTGTAGGTGCGATTATCAGGGCACTTATATGACAGGGTAATATTTCCCAATGTTATTGTACTGTAGGTGCGATTATCAGGGCGCTAATAGGACAGGGTAATATTTCCCAATGTTATTGTACTGTAGGTGCGATTATCAGGGCACTTATATGACAGGGTAATATTTCCCAATGTTATTGTACTGTAGATACGATAATCAGGGCGCTAATATGACAGGGTAATATTTCCTAATGTTATTGTACTGTAGATACGATTATCAGGGCGCTTATATGACAGGGTAATATTTCCCAATGTTATTGTACTGTAGATACGATTATCAGGGCGCTAATATGACAGGGTAATATTTCCCAATGTTATTGTACTGTAGATACGATTATCAGGGCGCTAATATGAGAGGGTAATATTTCCTAATGTTATTGTACTGTAGCTACGATTATCAGGGCGCTAATATGACAGGGTAGTATTTCCAAATGTTATTGTACTGTAGCTACGATTATCAGGGCGCTAATATGACAGGGTAGTATTTCCCAATGTTATTGTACTGTAGATACGATTATCAGGGCGCTAATATGACAGGGTAGTATTTCCCAATGTTATTGTACTGTAGCTACGATTATCAGGGCGCTAATATGACAGGGTAATATTTCCCAATGTTATTGTACTGTAGCTACGATTATCAGGGCGCTAATATGACAGGGTAATATTTCCCAATGTTATTGTACTGTAGCTACGATTATCAGGGCGCTAATATGACAGGGTAGTATTTCCCAATGTTATTGTACTGTAGCTACGATTATCAGGGCGCTAATATGACAGGGTAGTATTTCCCAATGTTATTGTACTGTAGCTACGATTATCAGGGCGCTAATATGACAGGGTAGTATTTCCCAATGTTATTGTACTGTAGCTACGATTATCAGGGCGCTAATATGACAGGGTAGTATTTCCCAATGTTATTGTACTGTAGCTACGATTATCAGGGCGCTAATATGACAGGGTAGTATTTCCCAATGTTATTGTACTGTAGATGCGATAACCAGGGCACTTATATGACAGGGTAGTATTTCCCAATGTTATTGTACTGTAGGTGCGATAACCAGGGCACTTATATGACAGGGTAGTATTTCCCAATGTTATTGTACTGTAGGTGCGATTATCAGGGCGCTAATATGACAGGGTAATATTTCCCAATGTAATTGTACTGTAGGTGCGATAACCAGGGCACTTATATGACAGGGTAGTATTTCCCAATGTTATTGTACTGTAGATGCGATAACCAGGGCACTTATATGACAGGGTAATATTTCCCAATGTTATTGTACTGTAGGTGCGATTACCAGGGCACTTATATGACAGGGTAGTATTTCCCAATGTTATTGTACTGTAGGTGCGATTATCAGGGCACTTATATGACAGGGTAATATTTCCCAATGTTATTGTACTGTAGGTGCGATTATCAGGGCGCTAATAGGACAGGGTAATATTTCCCAATGTTATTGTACTGTAGGTGCGATTATCAGGGCACTTATATGACAGGGTAATATTTCCCAATGTTATTGTACTGTAGATACGATAATCAGGGCGCTAATATGACAGGGTAATATTTCCTAATGTTATTGTACTGTAGATACGATTATCAGGGCGCTTATAGACAGGGTAATATTTCCCAATGTTATTGTACTGTAGATACGATTATCAGGGCGCTAATATGACAGGGTAATATTTCCCAATGTTATTGTACTGTAGATACGATTATCAGGGCGCTTATATGACAGGGTAATATTTCCTAATGTTATTGTACTGTAGATACGATTATCAGGGCGCTTATATGACAGGGCAATATTTCCCAATGTTATTGTACTGTAGATACAATTATCAGGGCGCTAATATGACAGGGTAATATTTCCCAATGTTATTGTACTGTAGATACGATTATCAGGGCGCTTATATGACAGGGTAATATTTCCCAATGTTATTGTACTGTAGATACGATTATCAGGGCGCTAATATGACAGGGTAATATTTCCCAATGTTATTGTACTGTAGATACGATTATCAGGGCGCTTATATGACAGGGTAATATTTCCTAATGTTATTGTACTGTAGATACGATTATCAGGGCGCTTATATGACAGGGCAATATTTCCCAATGTTATTGTACTGTAGATACAATTATCAGGGCGCTAATATGACAGGGTAATATTTCCTAATGTTATTGTACTGTAGATACGAATATCAGGGCGCTTATATGACAGGGTAATATTTCCTAATGTTATTGTACTGTAGATACGATTATCAGGGCGCTTATATGACAGGGTAATATTTCCTAATGTTATTGTACTGTAGATACGATTATCAGGGCGCTTATATGACAGGGTAATATTTCCTAATGTTATTGTACTGTAGATACGATTATCAGGGCGCTTATATGACAGGGGACTATTTCCCAATGTTATTGTACTGTAGATACGATTATCAGGGCGCTAATATGACAGGGTAGTATTTCCCAATGTTATTGTACTGTACATACGATTATCAGGGCGCTAATATGACAAGATTAAAATTCCCAATGTTATTGTACTGTAGATACGATTATCAGGGCGCTAATATGACAGGGTAATATTTCCCAATGTTATTGTACTGTATGTACGATTATCAGGGCGCTTATATGACAGGGTAATATTTTCCAATGTTAATGTACGGTAGATCATGCAGACTTCCTCTCCGCTAAGACAGCTTCGAAGATACAGATCCAGATCAATACAGGCAGGATGAAGAAATAAAAGGGAGAAGCCGGATAACGATCGAATTTTATGTGAAGATCAAATCATTAGGCCCACTGCATTTCTATCATCCGTTGGTGACAGGACGAGTCAACCTCGCTCAGCTGCTTGTGTTCTTACATTCTACATACAAATCAATGTATCAAAGAATGCCGGTTTAGATCATAGCTTCATCACAAACGTTTTTCCTTCGACATAGGCTTGGTTTTGTTTTAGTTGTTGTGGGGTTGTTTTAGGTTAGGGTTTTTTTTGGGTGTTTTTATTGTGTTCTGTAATCTCTGTTTGTACTTTGTTTTATTTATCACTGTTACTTACTATCATCCCATGTCTTGTGGAGGACAGTCTCCACCTCGGGGATGGTGATCACAACCACATAGTCTTTTGGCGTCCACAGGTTGTTCAGGTAAACTGTAGAGAGTAATCACAACAAAATATCATTATACATGGCATTGTACCAAAACAACATATGACGATTAACTTTGTTAACAGCAAAATATATAGTTAACATGATATTACCCACACACAAAATATTGAAATTAAATGGTAATACGAATACGTAAATACGACAACAAAATAAGTGTACAGCACACATAGAGACACAGAACACTGTGTACATGATATGTGAATGATGTCAATACAATCTCATTTTTTAAGTTCATGTAATAAAGGTAAGAAAAATATGAACTACATCGGAACGTCGCATTCTGAGCAGTGAAAAGGTGTTTCAAACGTCTCTTTAAATCATTTTACTTTCTAAATACCGACTAAAGATGTGATTAGCAAAGTGAAACGTTGCACAATTCCTCTATCTCTTCTCCGGACAAATCATGTCTATCTGATATGTATCAGCAACATCTGATTACTACAAATAATTATAAGTAATGTATACAGCGCGACCTTCACCTCATGGGTTGCGCTTACCTCTCCTAGAAGTTTAGATTGCGAAACGGAAATGTGACTTTAAACATTAGGGATTAACAGTATATTCAATGCTGGTGTGGATGATAATACTGATGGCATTGATGGTGTATTTGATGATTACGTTAATATTACATTAAAAGTTGTGAGGAAGAGCTACTGCATCCAAAACCTGGGTATCATGGTCAAATTAATTCGTCAGACAAAATAGTCGTTCACTTGGAATAGAAATGAACTGTATTGGTTAGCATTCGATACCCAAAATATTACCAAGAAAACATTGATGTGTAACGCTAGTTCACCCCCTGTGAAGGATCTTCTTTAGTCCTCATCATATCTATCAGTTTATTATTGCACGTTACTGCATCATACAAATAACAAAATTTTGAGAGCAGGACTGGGTTCCAGAAGCTTTCTCTGACCAATGATACAGTGTGGCACTACGACCATCTTACTGTGAGAGAGCTCATGGTTTCTCAGCATGTACGAAATTTAAATCGGCTACCCTTATCATTTGCTACTTCTTAATAAAGACAAGGACTAAATATAAAAATACTGTTCCAACGTTACATTTCCATTATGAGTTCAATAGTACGTAAGATTGTTTACAAACTATATGTTTTCCATAAACTGTTCGAGAAGTTCCTGAAGTTGACATAAGGAGGAGACAACGATATTATGGATGGTCAACTTCTTTATTTAACCATGGCGACGTTCGGATATGTATCCTGATACCGTTATCAAGCATCTTTTATCAATCATATCAATCATTATAGGCATAGCTACCTTTATTTAAAGCCGGATTCTCAGAAACAAAGAAGTCGTTTGGATGCTCTTCAGACAATTAATGAAGTCAATTAAGGCATCTATAAGTCATCTATAAGTCACTGTCTGCACTTCGTTAATGAAACAATAGCTGAAAACTCTTCTTCTTCTTCTTCTCTAGGAGATTTTTCGAGCGGTTTCCAGCGGAGCTGATTTCCCACTCGGGCCAATCACGGAAATTAAATTACGTATTTTAAGTCCGTGGGCCAATCGGGTCTTTATATAGTTGCGAAAGTTTTCCGAAATTGGATAATTTTGATGCCAAGGTTTGTTAAGGTTTGGAGTTGCGAAAACTGTTGAACCCTTATGCTATTTATAGTACTAGTGCGACAGGCGAAACAAACATGTTTTCACTATTCCCGGACACAATCGATAGACCATAACCACGGATAAGCAGGGCCCAACGTATAATCCAACCAGCCCTGTATAAGCATTCACAAAACAATTCGCCACGGGGCCTTTTACCGTGAGCATGGAAATCAAGATTATTCACTATCTGCCATGACATATCATTAAAAGAATATCTCATTTTAACGTAATCATTCTTTCATATACTGAAATATAGTGGGCTGCAGAGGAAATGGAATGGATTTTAGAAAATGCAAGGATAAACATAGATCCTTAGAACATAGTTATAAAAAAAAAGATGGATATAAGCAGACTGATGCTGTGACTTTATGAATGTGGATGCTCTCATAACGAAGCCACTGTAATCATTTTAATTTCGCCCCAGATACTTACAGTCAAGAGCCACCATGGACTGGGGACTGCCATCTATAGCAACTGCGACCACTCTACTGCCCGCAGGAGGACTCTTCTCATCGTGGGTGTGTAACTCTTGTTCTGCCTCCGCCATCTTGGAACCTTGCTGACCTCTCAACTCTGATCGGGTCACGGGAGGTTAGCAGTGTGGACTGTTGTGGGTGTTGCCTACCCGTCTCTCGTGTGCAGTCGGGTGGCGAGGGGTCGACGTATACATAGAGCCTTTTACGAGGACATTACGTCTTTTCATAGCTTGATGAAAAAAGGGGAAAGTAATGGTCAAAAACTTTCAACTGTGTTTGAATGTAAAGTAATGTATATGTAAATGTTGTCGGTTTTCGTCGACGTTTGTCGTTTAAATCGCTCTCAACACGCTGAATGTATTTGCAAAATTAACGTTGACTTTTGAAAGCGAGTGAGTGAGTGAGTTGGGGTTAAACGGCGCTTTCAAGAGTATTTCACTTATATCGCGGCTGCTAGTATTATGGCAGGGAGAAAGCCCGCAACGCCATATGGCTATGCATTGCGGTGAAACCTGCGAGCAGCGGCTGGAACTAGCGAACCATGGTGGTACTGCACTGAAATTCATTGTAGCATTGTACCCATACCTTACTGCGTGTAGAACAGTTCTCTACTGCAGACAAAGTTGCCGTGCCCCTGGCGGGTTTCGAACCCCGGACCTCTTGATCCGAAGCCGAACGCGCTAACCACTGCGCTATTCCGCCCCTTTTGAAAGCGAAGGGATACGTCTTTACACCGGAAAGTCGTGTACGTGTGATCACAAAATTGTTTTTATCCAGATATCTTATTGCTTGTTAAAGCGTGCCAAATGGGACTTTAATCACTATTAAATGAATTATAATTAGTAAGCATATTACATGATTGAATAAGCTTACTAATTCTATTGGTAAATTTACTAAGTCATCTAAAATGTTCTTGTTCAACAATATGCATGAATAATTTTCGTAAAATAACTTAGGTGCTCTCTATATTTCACGCCCATGTTGCAGAATTGAGATCATTCTTGACGTTTGTGGTGCAAGTTACTATGCAACATCATGATATAACGTCTAGATGGAGTCAAGTTCAGGATAAATTAAACCACATTTAAACTACTACGCATTTTATAGCTACTCAAGTCATATAAACTCAGATGACTGAAATCAATTTTAGAGTTCATGCACTGGAACACTGTTATATTTGAGACCGCGTAACGTATCTGAAATAGTACAGATTCTTGCACTTTTTTCGGTATTCGAACCCACACCCTCAGAGTCAGGCACCAGCCGCCAGCAAATGCAAAGGCATCCTTATTCGATGGAGTTCTTAAATCTACACTATAATGTCCTTTAGCAGCTATAGAAAGTAACGTTACCTTCTTGATAGTAGTGAATGCCATCCTCTTAAATGTTATTGCGTGAAGGCAATTTCCCCCAAAAATACAAAATGTTATAGCTTTGAAAAAATGACACTTTTGTGAAAAGTTAAACAAACGTTTCGTGATTTGTCCATTTGTGATTCATAGTTTGATGCATGTTTGTAACTAAACTAATCGGTCGCTTCTTACGAATTCAAATTCTTTATTTCTCAAAAATGCGATCAACTGTGGTACATGAGCTATAAGATTACATGCTTGTATACTAAACAAAGCCACTTTTTCAAGATGGATACAGGCAATATTTGATATGATAATTACTTAATGTTAATGAAATAATGTTTGAAGTACAATACGTAATTATAGGTATTGCATTAAAAACGTATGCATCTTTTGAAAATAACATTTATAAATGTGTTAGTGTTTTAATTCAGTTCCCGAGTAGACATGAGTTTACTCAATTTAAAACTATTTGGCCAAGTAAAATGCACCGCTGTTAATGCACCGTACCCGCTGGTTTTGGAGCGCCCTACATCTAAAGCAGCCACATCACGGAGCGATAAAAACTACTGATATAATTCACATTCTTTATAACAGCCATGAACCGAGCGAGATGGGTCCGTATGCAGTATACGTAGTTTATGTTACAGGTAAGAGAACAGGTAAAAAGTGTGTCACGTGTTTCACTTGTGTCAGTCAGTTTATAGCATGAACACGTCTCGACATGACACGAATGTGCTTTCTGTCACATGAATTAGGTATCCTTGGATTTCACTGTTCACGGCGTACATCTTTGACCCTCGGCTTTCAACGTTTTACCTCCCAGACCTGGGATGTTGATCACTAAATATGTAGTGACGTAGCTTGTTAGTTTTTAGATATGCATGTGTTCAACAAGGAGATCATTTTTGTCCCTTTTCTTTTTACATATTTATAAATGTGAGTAAGTTGATATGCCGAGTTGGTAAGCTGATATGACAAGAACACTCATGTATAGGCCTTGATAGTTGTTCTTGATGTTCTTTATGCCCTACGTACATCTGTATGCTTCAGTTTTATAAGTCGTCTTCCGTGTTGTCAGTTGATACGCTGGATATTTGATTTGTATAACTTGGAATTATTTATGTCACTGATATGAGTTCCTTTGCTCAATAAAGTGTGCTTCTTTGGATTTTGTATTTGTAATTACTTTATTGTTTTTCATTTATATGCATATATGTAGGTCATTAAACAGATGTTTCTGATTTTCTTTGTATAAAATGCGTTCATCGATTCGCTTTGTAGTCTACACTCGGTGAAGAATGAGGAACTATTTTTACGGTCATAATTATGTGGAGGCGACGTTTCATGCGTTTTGAAAGGCCTGATGGGCTAATGCTATGGTATGGCGCCCGGCGTCCGTCCGTTAACCTCTCGCTTTTTCTACTTTATCTCTAGAACCACTGGCTCTATAGAACATAGATGCTGTGTACAGACTCTTCAGTGGGGAATATAATTTGCAGACTTTGTGACCCTTTGACCCCAAATATGAACACAGAAGTTATGACCAAAAATCCTATATTCCAAGAACAGCTGATGTGTTGTATACAGCCAATGGGGATTATAAGTCGTAGATTTGTGGCCCAGAATATGGGTCACAGAGGTTAAGACTTAAAAACCTATTTTCATCTTCTTCTCCAATATGCTAAGCCCCAGAAAGCTGAAATCTTGTGTACAAACTCAGATTCTGTGGATTAAAAACTGCAGAGGCCACAAATCAAGGCAACACGGGCCACGACCTAAATATCTATTTTCATCATCTTCTTCAGAACGAAAAGTACTTGAAGTTCGTAAATCCCCGAAATCTGGAAATGTTTTGAACCTTACTAGGTATATTACTCACTTTGATTAAACTTATGATTGGTCAATCATATTATTATTTTTTTTAATTTGATATCTGTTTACCTTGACGTAACACTATTTAAATACAGTAATATCCTTTAACGTTCTAACCTTGGTGAAAGACCCAAGTTCTGGAACTTTTACCTCGACCTAACATTTAATTCGTCAGCATTTAGACGCTCAATACTTGACATAATTATATCATTCACGCCATAATATTTGAGGCCTTGTAACCTTGTGACATTGTGACCTTGACCTGATGTGGGATGTATGCTCCATAATTGCCATAATTTCTTATTGCCTTTTAGACATTTGTTATTTGACATATTTTTTTTATTGTTACCAAATCATTCAGATGATGTCATGATTTTCAAGCTGGCCAAATAACGTAATAATCATAAGACTTGATCCTTCGAAAATTACCCCAACAACTAACTTTTCAATGGCTTATTTAGATGATAACGCGTGCGTCAATAAGGGACATGGCGAGGGTTGTGGTGCTCTGAAGGCTATCTTGTCAAGTGTTGGGGACTGAGTAGACTTACGCGGATAAAGTCGGAATTTATGACTTCTTTTTTGTCAAGTGGAAAATTACTCGAGACTGCCAGCGATATATATATATACTAGAATGATTTTGTTTACTGTGGAGTATGACCGGTTTGGGGTAAGGTGAACATTATACTAAGTAAACTGTTGGTCATGTTCACTGGATTAAAACAGGTTCATACATGAGCCTATCCAGATTTGAAAACATAGATAACAAGCTTAAGTATGCTCTTGTAACTATATCAACTGCTATTTGCAACACGGACGATAACATGTTGAAATTGAATAAGTTATTTCAGAGCTTATCCTCTTAAGCGTTCTCCTTGTTTGTCTGATACTGAAACTAGACAACATATAAACAAAAAGAAGCACAGAGTGGAGTAAGTCGTTTATTTCAACATTTACAGAGTTATGTTTCTAAATATATCAAAACAATATTTTAACTGATAAAAATCATAAATGAAGTCAACAGACACATCTGTAAAGGAGGATTCATAATATAAGATAATATTGAGAACATGGTAACATAGCACAGATAATTCTTGTACAGCAAATAACATGATCTAAATTCGCTTTAATAGTATAGCGCCTTATTAGAAGGAACGTTGGTTTTATTTTGCCTACAATAAAAAATGATTTAATGTCGAAAAACGAAAGCTGACTGAATTCAAATTCACATTCAAGTACTCGTTTGAATTCAAGGGAGATAACTAAGGATGTTGATTTTAGACGCTTGTATTTGCACTTAAATTTATATGTCCCTTCTGTAATTTTCTGAATGAGCGCTACCGGCAGGACAGTATATGTTTAAAAGTTCAACATTCAAATATTTCCTGTTGATTTTGACACTTTGCGTTCAATCGAATAAGAATAAGCGCTATTTTGCGGATATTGCAGGAATGTGAACCTAACGTTGATGCTTGGGTTGTGATGCGATATGTTTTACCTAAACCAGTTTAATACCAAGCACGTGTTTGTCTAATGATACCAACTTCGTTCTTGAAAGGCAAGACCTTATATTGTTGTAGCACAGATATATAAACAAAGGTATGTATATGAGTATGTTACCGACAAGCAACAACTAATTTTCACATACAGAAAAAGGCATACGTTCGTGTAGCGTTTCACCGTTGTACTAAAACCGCTTTCTGACTAGCTACATGGAATCAGACTACCAAGCTGCTGGGTCTTTGTTGCTACTGAACTCTTCTCTGGGTCATGTTTCTCTAAAATTTGCACTTGGAAGTATGAGAGAATATAAAATATGACATATGTTTTACTTTATCATTACGTATCATTATCATTATCATAAGCATCATTACTAGACCATGGTTTATCAAAAATGTAATCAGACATTAATTTAAAATCGCTCATAATACTCATTATCATCCATCATAATTATTAGCATTATCACCCATTCTTGTGTTTTCGATACTATACCCAATACTAAACAATTATCAACAATGAGAGTACTTTAAGGAACGCCACTCTGTACAATATAAAACTGGCTTCCCGTAATTTGTCCACTTTGGTTCCAATACAGTTTGTTTTCAATCTGATTAAAACAAAACCAAGTATATGTGACGACATGCCCATTAAACTCTTTACGATGAGCCATTTAATCCCTGCAAACTACCTTCAGATCAGCAATCAACTCTCCTGTAAGATTCAAGTCAAGTCGATTCCTCAAACGTATTGAGCCAAGGTCTGTAGGACAATAACCTACCTTAAATTACAACCAAACTACTGCGAATCTTACAAATTAAAATGTTCGTTTTCAGTGATTTAGTCATTAACATCTCTTCATTAATGAAGATGAGGGATAAATATGACGTCATAAGTGTGATTAAACAAAAGAATCGACGACCAGTTTTGCTGACGCCTCAAGGCAAATGTATTGACTAAATTTTAAATATCCAATGTATGTTTAAATTCAAATACAAAGGCATATACATGATGTCGTTTCTGATTAAAGTCAAAAAGAATGTTAACATCACAGAGCTAAAATAGAGAGATGGCCAGATCTCATGTACAGAGTAATGTCAGGTCTCATTTCAATCAGACTGAATGACTTGCTTGTTCACTTGAGTAATATGGTTCGCTTTCACACCGCCCGGCCTGTATCAGAGGTTCCACTTGTGGCCCACGTTGGCGTGGTGTTCGTGACTGTGCCGGTGACGACAGATGACGACGGGGATGTGAGAGTGGTGAAGAACGTAGTCGCTGACGCTGCCGACAAACGTCCTCCTGATGGCGCCCAGACCTCGACATCCAATGACGATGAAGTCGGCATTCTCCTCCTCGGCGCCGTCACAGATGGCGTGTCCGGGGTTGTGGGAGGAGATGGACTTTACCTTGCCTCGGAGCTTAAACATACATGGAGGAAGATTTGGGGATATGTCGCACCTGTTTTGGGGAATAAACAGAGTGGTAACTAAATCAAAGACTTGAAGTCGATGAAGTTAATGTTTACGCTTTTCGGATAGTTCTATGGAGTTACTGTTACTGACTAGAACGGTTACATTCCTCGGAGCTGGAGGAAGAGAAGAGACCAGGACCATGTTCAAGAGAGGTTTCAAAGTAATCGCTCTTGAACGCGATTGCTCAATGTAGCGCTACGTAGCAAGGCGAGCACACTTCGAGGAATCGCACCGTGTCGTTCAGGAGAGAATGCGCTACATTGAGCGCTACCTTTAGCGATCAATGAGCGATTATAAGCGCTCGCTGTTATGGAACGGAGCCCTGATGTAACAGTACGCGTGTATAAAATACTTCAGCCTCTTGTGACGTTGTACAGTAGAGTTGTCGTCATATAATGTAGGATCACAACGTGTTGTATCTAGTTGACAATGTCATACCAATAGTTTTCTTGTTACCTTCTTCTTACACAGTATTCTAAATGCTAATATAGGTAAAGTCAATGTGTGTTGTTCCTTGCCTTTTTTACACTGTGTCACTATGGCCCAGTAAACAATCGCATGCATTGAAACAAAACTCAGGAAGAACACGAGAAGAACCTCAGCCAGCTAAGTTGGATGGACAAGTAACATTCGTGATGCTGAGCCCAGTCATCCCATCATTTCAACTGCAATGTGTACCAAGTGTGACCATGTGGAACTAACAAATGGAACAAGAGTGACATCAAATACGACACATAAGAACTTACATTTCTGGCCATGAGCTTGTCCTTGAAGAAGTCGAGTTTCTCGTCCACCTGTTTGGTGTGGTTGGCCAGATGGAGGGCGATGTGGTTGTGGTCGACCCCGGTCGCATCTGTAGCATAGGGTGGATTCAAATATAATTTGTGTTTTTTTTAATATTGTTCATTCAAAGAATTTAAAGCCATTCCGGATACCCGTGATTAAACGTCAGCAAACGTATGGTGCTTGGCTGCACTTAAACAATCATGTATAGAAATTGTTCTTGTGTCAAATCCTTATGAACTAGGATAGATACTTTAGTTGTCAGAGTTTAATCTTTGAGGCTGATTTAAAAGTGGAATACGTAAGAAAGGCAGCACTCCTCAATATTAACTTTTTTAAAATAATATTCCGGTTTGGAGTACACTGATATACTCATAAGGCGTATCTATCGTATCACCCATACTCTAAAATTTGACGACCAGACAGATTGGTGTCCGTTATAAAACAACTGAGTTTAGGAAGGTTGCACATTTATTGAGGAGAGCGTGAATATGAACTAGATCGATGATAAATTAAATGGCTGCATTCACAAAAGACATTTAACATCATTTCAGAGTGTATTCAGATGTCAATAATGACAATTTATATGGTTGACGTTGTTCACCTATGTGTTGAAGTTGTTAACCCCGTTTCGTCAATTCCCGTGTTTTAGTGGTTTATAACTGATTGTAACTTATAACTTATATCTGATCTTGTACAACATCAACCGATGTAAACAAAATTTAAATGTCCCTCTCGAGTTAACAAAGATTTACTAGTAGTATAGCCTCAAGCTAGAGTTAAGTTTTATTAGTATTATAGCCTCAAGTTAGAGTTAAGTTTTAATCGGTTATCCTTGTCTGAAATGAAGAAAATCTAAAACATTAATTTATGAAAGTGACATATAAATCAATACCAGTGTAACAACAAATACCGTATATCAAGTTCCTCTGTCATTTTGAAAGAGCTGAATATTAAATAAATCATTTGAAAGTCATAGGTTGAAACTTGAATTCAATAAATTTACAGCCAAGATAACGTCAATAATGTCTCATCATTGCCAAAGTCATTTTGCACGTAATACTGCTACAGAAATTGTAATATATCAACACACCGTAACTGGAAACACCAGATGTAAAGTAATATTATTAATATATGAAATACAACTATTTATTTATGAGAAATATGAACCGTAAGTTCGGAGAAGTGGATACATATCAATTCGAGAATAACGCTTCCACCTAACGATTAACAGCACCCGGTGGAGTTCTACATGAACGCATGATAGACAAACATTATTTTTAAAAACAACTATAGCACCAGGAATTATTCATACTGTCCAAATTAAAATAAATTAATAAAGGATTGACCTAAATGTATGGTAAATTGACATAAACATATGTTACATGAGCATCATGTAACACGTTTGTCACGCAAGCTTAGAGTGAATTACGTATAGACATTGAAATGGTACTAACTTTATGGGACCCTTCACTGAATGTACATACATAAGAATTACACCATGCTCTGATTTAACGCTGTGTGTTAGAAGTAGAATAGAACAACCTGTAGTTGGTATACCAGGCAGGTTGAAGTAGTCCTCATTCCTGTTGGGCAATAATGTAAAATAAAGGGACATAAATTACCGGACAAATGAAAAGCCTACTCATTTTGAACATTGTAAAAACACAAAATACATTAAGTCAATTTTCAGTTTGTGTAATTAGCATTTGTCTAAGACTAGATACACAATTTCATTAATCAGGTAAAGTAGTTACGAATTTACCATAGTTCACCACGCTTTATAGTGTGTGTTTACTCAAACAAACAGTGAGTGTAAAACTCGCTTGTTAAACAATGTTTTCAGTCAGAATGTTTGTCATTTAATCTAAAAATTGATAGAATCTGAAAGCTAAGCAAAAACAAAACGTGTTTGACAGATTGTACCTTCTTGGATTCTTATCGTTATCGTGTGAATGAGCACAGTCCTTATGAAAAGTACCACTTTGGGAATAATTGTACTTTAAACACAGACCATCTTTGTGTGTTCTGGTGAGAATTGATGGCATAACTTACAATCGTACAGTGAGACAAAGGTTGTTTACATTATATACTCAGTCAGATGAAAGCATTTCGGGGATTCATGGTGACGACAAAAGGACCGAGAGACAGACATCGGGATCAGAGCATACATCGTCACTGACCTTGTTACGGTCTCATAAACGTCTACGTAAGGCGACCCGATTTTATTATGGAAACCCGAGATTCCATAATTGACCAACGTAAATAACATAAGTGAGAAGTTCAAATTCTATTAAAAACCTATTTTTATACTTTAACTAAGATATTGACGAAAATTCCAACTTTCTACCCCGCACCGTACGTGAGATACAGACCCCCTTGCCCATGGGTAGGCCCATGGGAAAGTTCGCCCATGGGCCTGCCCATGGGCCGGCCCATGGGCGAGAGGTTGTTAAAATTTGAGTTACACAAAAATTATTTTCTAATTTTTAATAATGGATCTAGCAGTAACATATTTTAGGTATTTGTGAACTCCCCCCATGCAAAGGAAATTATTTTTCCCATGGGCGAGATTTCCCATGGGCGAGACTTCGCCCATGGGCCAGGTTTCCCATGGGCGGATTTCCCATGGGCCAATGTTGACTTTGGCAAACATATAATGGTTGTGAAATGTTGACTTTGAAAAAAAAATGTTTGTGAAATGTTGACTTTGAAAAAAAAATGTTTGTGAAATTTTGACTTTGGAAAAAATAGAATGTTTGTGAAATGTTGACTTTGGAAATATTGACTTTTAAAATATTAATTGATTTTGGTGGAAGTGTTACTTTGATAAAATATGGACTTGTTGATTTTAATACATATTTTGAGTTATATGAATGGTTGACTTATGAAATATTCATTTTAGTGAAATGTTGTGTAGTTTAAGTTTAACTTATATAAAATGTTAACTTTGGTGACATGTTAACTTTGAAAAAGATATTTTGAATTTAGTGAAATGTTGACTTTAATCACATATTTACATCTTGACTTTAATCACATATGTTGACCTCGACCATGGGCCGGATTTCCCTTTGGCTTTATTTCCCATGGGCCAATGTTGACTAAGCAAACATATAATGTTTGTGAATGTTGACTTTGGGGGAAAAATAATGTTTTTTGAAATATTTACTTTGGAAATATTTATTGACATTGGTGAAAGTGTTACTTTGATAAAATGTTAACTTTGGTGACATGTTGACTTTGAAAAAGATATTTTGAATTTTATGAAATATTGACTTTGATCACACATTGATTTTGATGAAATGTTGACTTATAAAAGATAGTTTGAGTTAAGCGAATTGTTGACTAACATTAATTATGTTATGTTAATTTATTGACTTTGGTGAAGTATGCTTATATCATGAAATATTAATTCCATATTTATTCCATTTTATTCACTTTGGTGAAGTTTGAAATGTTGACTTTGATTATATATATTGAGCTTGGTGAAATGGTGATTTTGGAATTGATGCCACTTTGGTGAAATGTTGACTTTGAAAATATTATAATGATGGTGAAATGTTGACTACGGAAATATTGGTTGACTTTTGTGGAAGTTTTACTTTAATAAAATATTGACTTTGGTGAAATGTTGACTTTGAAAAGATATATCGAGTTTGATGACATGTTGACTTTGGAACTAGTGGTTGACTTAAAGTTTATCTTTATGTATATGTTAACGTGGTGACTTATTGACTTTGAGAAGATATTTTGAGTTTAGTGAATTGTTGACTTCTAAACGATTGACTTTAGTGACATAGTTTTACTTTGAAATATTTATTGGCGATGTTGAAGTTTGAGTTTAATAAGATTTTGAAAACACTATGGTCTGGCTTAAGGACCGCGTTTCAAACAGTAAGTATTAGATTTTTTGACTACGCTGTTGCCCACAATACACCAGTCATCGAGACTGATGATTTATACACAACCAAGTGCAGGTTACAGATATATGATATATTAGACCTGTGCATTTGTGTGTATCAGAACACCATGTCTATGTAACGAGCGTGCCGTGGTATTGCGTAACATGTCTATTCGATCAACTAACCCATTGTTGTAAATTACGAAAATAAAACAGTCCATTACTTACCTCACTTGTTTGATTCTATTTCGAGCGGTTTTAATCATTGAATAGCACAGAACATACATACGTATTTACATTCTTGCATGTATGGTAGTGCTCAGTTGTTCCTAGCGTCAAAATACTTCATTGCCTCTTTTGAACAAGGGATTACATGTACTTCGCAAATATTATGAACACTGATCTAATATATTCATTATTCGTTTGTATCAATAATCAGCGAAACGTTTTACTTTTAGAAATGTAATGATGTAATGAATTCAGAATGTTCTCATTTTTGGCGTTTTCAAATTCGCCAGTACCCTACAAATTTTAATTAATTCGAACTCTTGCAATTAGTCTCCAATTTAGATATTGAGATGACCCACTCACTGTTAGTCTGTTGACAGCAGTGAAGGGGGTACATGAAAAGTCTATATTAAGTTCTTAATAATTTCATTTGTTTACAATTTCGGCCGCTTTCTCAATACGATACAGGGATTATCAAAGACATCTTACGATTTTGACGGGTATTATGTATGAAAAGCCTTTTCACACAAGTGTCCTTCCCCTAAAAATATATATATTAAGTTTATAGATATGTAGTCAGTTTTTAACCAGACGTTTCCACAATATACTCTCCGGTTTGCATTCAAATGAAAATAATCCAAAATGAATATACCACTCTTTTCTAAAATCTCAGAAAATTCCTGAGTGTTTAATCATCAAGTCAGTGAACCGTATCTCCTGAACATCCCAGTGACCACGTGTGTGTATCTCTGAGTCAACTACACACGTGTCAAAATACTCCGATTGAAATAACAGTATTGGCGACAATACGAATATGTACGTATTTTTTAATTGGTTTATGGTAATACCCAAACAAACTGCCCCTTTGCAATACACACTTATCCCAGTATACCCAGTATATCATATTCCATTTAGCTCGTTAAGAGCGCGACTTGGCTCCTCATAGGATGACTAGTGATGGTAATTAGATACTATAGTACTGTACAGCATACATACTGGTTCATTTCAAATTTTATTTGAGAGCTTAATGAACAATTTACATGTTTTTTGTTTTTAATTTTAAGTTGACAATGTTGCATAATGTAAGCGTTAATACAGCGTGGTAATAGTTTAATAGGTTTGCTACAAGTTTGAGATTCAAGTAAAATAGACAGGCAGATGTCATGACTTTGTTTATGATATTTAACGGTTAACAACATTTATTATGTTTCAAATATTTTGGTACGGTTGTTGGAAGTGTGATAATATCTAAATGTCCATGTAGTTACATAAACATTGCTTGCTACACGTTTGTATTTCGTATTCATATTGCAATAAATGATTTGAAAGCATTATCTTTTCAAGTTATCATACATACAATACCGAGATGAAGTGAACATGGTATTTGTCAAGAATTGACAGATATTTTATTTATTATGTCAATATTTCTGTGAAAATTTCACTGTTGCAGTTGACAGATTTCAAAGGCAGCGGTTTAAATGTACATCCATTGTGTTGTTGGGGGGGGGGGGGGGGGGGGTCAAATATGACAAACGTTATAAATTATCTTATTTTATCGAGAAGTACCAACTTTACTGAAAACTACCATTTTGATGATACTCGACTTAGTATATTGACAATATGAAGGTAAAAGTATCGATTTCTGATCGAAAACCGGACAATGCACCTCGTCTGGCTCGCGCCAATGAGTCAACCGTAGTTTTGGAATCTTATTTAAACCAGACAAAATAACAAACTTGGGTTGATAAAAAATGTTCGACAAGTCATATAACTACTGCATGTGCATGTAAATAGGACGTGTAGTTTCTGCACATGCATAATGATGTTACTTTTAATTATTGGAAACTAGTAATTATGACATGTTTGGCGATTGGGGATGAATATGCAAGCTGAGTGAATTTGTATTAAAGCCAAATAAAAATTTATGAAACACAATTGATGCACCTTTAAATGACATCATACATAACAACCTTACATTTGGAGCTTCTAAATAACCTTTTCCAACAACCTATGCATGTGTTTTCTGTGTTGATTTATACAGAACACAATACGATAATCATATATGATTGTTATTATTATTATTACTGCCTTTCTAATATCGCATGTTATATAATACTGTGCGTTGATCTATAAGAACATTTGAACGAATGTTGGCCACCCCTAATAGTCTGGTGGGAGATACACAAATAATTAAGTGAGGGTGGGTACATGATTATTAGTTAATGTTCATTCCCGCCACCTGTAATTACATCAACTAGCGAATTCCCATGGCCAGTGAAGGGTGACGTCCTCTCATGCACATTATGTAAGACCAGGGACTTTCTAATACACAGCACACTTAAAGACCGTTAAAATCATTAGATTATCGCATTAAATTAATTTTGTTACTTCATTTGTCAAAATCACTCCATGTCTTTTGCTTGGAATATGTATAATGATATGTGATGTTTATTCAATATTTCAGTATGCATCTGATACACATGAGAGGTCTATAACTAGTTAATAACTGTCAAAGCTGTGACGATTTTTTGAATCTCACATATAATGCACCACTATCAGCCTAGTTGTGATATCCATGGGTTTGCACATAATTGATACAATCAGCCTTTGATGTCCAGTTGAAAGTGTTAAACCTATGAGAAAGGCAAAGACGTCACACATTAAGATGGATTTAGAAACATGTTTCCTTCATTATATAAGTACATAAGCCAATAAATAGTTTCCAGTCACCAAAGTCAATCTCTTAAAAGTCAGCAATTCCTACATGATAATCTTAGGCATATTATAACTGTTGTAACAAAATAAATTCATTATCTCAAAGTTACATAATTTACATTTGCTATATTTACATTCTCAATAACTAACGCTATTAGTTCCTGGTCGAGAATGTCATCTGATCGGAGATGAATTTGCAGTGTAATGCACACAGATCGGAAACATATAAGTGCTAATGTGGTCACTCTATCGAAATCTTACTACATTTGTATATATATTGGCGTTCTCGTCACACAGGGGTCAGAGGCATTGTACCGGTAATTAATTACCTGTCGGCCTTAATGAGTTGACCGAATACTCATGTTACATAATACCGAGTGGACGCTTGTTCAACAGAAGGGTATTCTGAGAGTCAAAACAAAAGTCTGATATATCACTTAAACCGCATTTGCATGGCTATATTGCAATTGTTCTATATCTTTATATAGCTGTAACCTGCAATCAGTTGTGTATAAATAATCAGTCATGGTGACCGATGTATTGTGGGCAATAGCACTTACACTTATCGGAACTATTTGAAACACTCGCCTTTAGCCAGACATTAGTGTTCAACTTAAAAAAAGTCATAATATTTCAAGAGTCAACGTTTCATTAAAGTGAGTTTTATAGAAGAGAATACTGTTGAAACGTCTATTCAAAACGATACTTCATATATATAAACTCAATATATGTTGTAAACATTTTACTAATAGTAGCGACTTAAGATTTACTGAGCTTATCATTTTGCATTATGTAAATTACTTTATCAGTAAAGGTAAAGTAAAGGAAGCAGAGATCTAGTGCCTGCAATAATAATAGTTGATGATGATGAGTACGGAGATTTAACGAGCGATTTCCAGCGGAGCTGTTCTCTCACTCGGGTCGCAAGGACCATTAATAACGTTTCGAATGATTCCAAAGGAGGATAATTTTGATGCCACGGTCGAAAAGGGTGGAGGCAAATTTTGAAATTTTGAATAGTACCTAGGCAAGATTAAATAATAATAGTCTCTCATAACTCTTTATATAGAGTGGCTCATTGCATTTTAAAACATATTTTATGTGTGTGTGCATTGTCTGTAATTTTGTGAGACTTAAAAATAAACTATCTGTCTGTCTGCAAGTATATTAGTAGCCGTACCGCCTCATTCTTTTAATTAACAAACCGTGTCATTCCAACAGCATTTATAATGATAAATGCAACGTTGACACCAGAACAGAACACATATCATCTCTGCCACTCTCTGATTCAACCAGGACCACAAAATCACTCAAGCGTGAGTCTACTGGTCAGCACAGTCAAGTTTTGAACATTTGACGGATTCCGGCCAAATTCAACTTCACAAATCAGAAGCCGCTGTGTGTATTGCATTTGCAGTAGTAATTTCCACTTCATCTCCCCAACCCCGACCTCTTTCAATGGGTGATTATAAAACTGCAAACATTATCATTGGTGTTATTTTAACTACTGACCATTGCTCAAAGTACCATTTTAAGAGTCATTATGATAATGTCACAATGGGATTCATCGGTACGTAAACAGTTCCCATTACTATCACTACACAACACGAACATATTTGATATATGATACTGATTTAACTGCATAGATTTAGGTCTTTGAAGGACATTTAGAAGTGGTATACATAAGAACAGGAAGATTTTCTGGATAACAACTTCTTTAATGTGAAAATGCACGAAGTTTCGGACTACATACTCATTCCTTCACCAGGTACATTCCACCTGAACATTGGAATATTGGAACAATAAACAGGAAATGGATTCTCAAGGCACTAGACCATATGATTACGTGTTGACGACATCTGTGGTAGACATACTGGGTGTGTATTCATTCGGATCAACGCTAATTAACGGATGGGCGAGCTATTAGACAACTAACCGGTCACTGCGATTACGCGAGAGATAGAGAGAGAGAGAGAGAGAGAGAGAGAGAGAGAGAGAGAGAGAGAGAGAGAGAGAGAGAGAGAGAGAGAGAGAGAGAGAGTGAGAGTGAGAGTGAGAGTGAGAGTGAGAGTGAGAGTGAGAGAGAGTGAGAGAGTGAGAGTGTCTTGTGCTTCAAGTTACAATAACATACAATATATACATACTTTAAAGTATAAAAAAAACACCCGGCCATTTAATATCACAATAATACAATATGAATAAATGATATATTATAAACAGATAAAAACTTTCTACAGTAAACAGACGCGCAACCACATCACACGGCACACTTCTTCACATACTGTCGTTCACTCATCCGATCATACTCAATCATGTCATCTCTTACACACTCACATAAATAGATACACAAATATCAGATACATACAGACATACACGCACGCACGCACGCACGCACGCACGCACGCACGCACGCATACATACATACATACATACATACATACATACACCCATATCACCTCTAGTGGCGATATTTAAAGATGTACTGTTAGCTCCAAGAAAAAACCGATAGGCTCGATTTTGAACAGTATTAATTTCTTTATGTACATGAAGCCCCCTTATTGCCGCTCCGTAGCTGAGAATAGGTTGTACTAATGAGTTGTACAAAACTAGTACAGAGAGCACCCAGAGCTCTACAGGCCGATTTCGCCAGTTGATTTATGGCTAATTTAAAATCAAGGCGTTCATCAAACCAGAAGCCGAGGTACTTATAGGAGTCTCAGTAATGCAAATAAATATCCCCACATGCAAACTTGAATTGAGAACAGCATCGCGATCTGGGCCTAACGTGTAGGATTTGACTAATAGATCGACCAATTGTAGTTTTATTAGTCATTGAAATTATCATAGTTTCAACAGAAACCTATGCAGAAAAATACAGAAGGTTCATATCTCCCATTCTCCAGACAGCCATTTGTCAGCCAGTTCTTAGAAATAGATTAACGTAACACCCATGACTGAAATGGAACAGTGAAATAGGACATCCTACTAAATAGTAGCCTTTATTGGTATAGTCTGTCCTCGTATCGCCACAATCAAAACAAATTCTACTTTCTACATTCTACTTCTAGAATGCCCATCAAAGATGTCTACATTCTACGCACAGTTTATGGCCCGGGAACAATGAAGGTGCTCGATACAAGTCAAGATACGGCGATTACATAATATTGATTTAACGGTACA
Organism: Gibbula magus; assembly: GCA_936450465.1. Taxonomy (NCBI): domain Eukaryota; kingdom Metazoa; phylum Mollusca; class Gastropoda; order Trochida; family Trochidae; genus Gibbula; species Gibbula magus. Next base: position 3,302,281 of record OW388296.1, on the reverse strand, counting down.
TATACATTGCTTTAATATATATATCACATCCTTGTTTCACAATAAATATGACATCAATAACCAGAAAGTAAAATAACATAAGCATAAGATTGTAATGTCATATTTACACTCTATTTCGAGGTAAGAAAGTGCCAAAGCATAATTAACTCTGAGTATTTAGGTGAGAACTTAAAGAGAAGCAGGAAAACACCAAAAGACATACCCCTAAAAGTTTCTATTTACATAATTACTCCAAGTGTACGGCTAGCAGATTTTGCTAATTCCTCAGAAATGAAAGTAAATTACAATTACAAATAGATATTGTTATTCTTTATTGCGTAAGTACTTTACACGACGCTGAATTACACTTAACACAATGTGTGTGTACTTGATATAAACGTTTATACATATATTTACTTTACTAGCGTATCATTATTCATTAGCGCGTCATTGACACTCATGTATATTCAATTATGTTAATTGATGCACATACCGTTGACTAACAACCCGTTGTAGGTATTTCTTGTGTGAAGGGTTAGTCAAACCATAAATTAATAAACTAATATAACAGTCAACATTTCAAACTAAACCAAAGTCAATAGAATAGAAATATTAATATTTCATGATATATGCAAACTTCGTCAAAGTCAATACATATTTCCAAAGTCAACAAGTCAACAATTCGCTTAACTCAAAATATCTTTTAAAAGTCAACATTTCATCAAAGTAAAATATGTGATTAAAGTCAACATTTCACTAAATTCAAAATATCTTTTTCAAAGTCACCAAAGTTAACATTTTATATAAGTTAAACTTAAACTACACAACATTTCACTAAAATGAATATTTCATAAGTCAACCATTCATATAACTCAAAATATGTATTAAAATCAACAAGTCCATATTTTATCAAAGTAACACTTCCACCAAAATCAATAAATATTTTAAAAGTCAATATTTCCAAAGTCAACATTTCACAAACATTCTATTTTTTCCAAAGTCAACATTTCACAAACATTTTTTTTTCAAAGTCAACATTTCACAAACATTTTTTTTTCAAAGTCAACATTTCACAACCATTATATGTTTGCCAAAGTCTACATTGGCCCATGGGAAATCCGCCCATGGGAAACCTGGCCCATGGGCGAAGTCTCGCCAATGGGAAATCTCGCCCATGGGAAAAATAATTTCCTTTGCATGGGGGGAGTTCACAAAAACCTAAAATATGTTACTGCTAGACCCATTATTAAAAATTAGAAAATATTTTTTGTGTAACTCAAATTTTTACAACCTCTCGCCCATGGGCCGGCCCATGGGCCGGCCCATGGGCAGGCCCATGGGCGAACTTTCCCATGGGCCTACCCATGGGCAAGGGGGTCTGTATCTCACGTACGGTGCGGGGTAGAAAGTTGGAATTTTCGTCAATATCTTAGTTAAAGTATAAAAATAGGTTTTTAATAGAATTTGAACTTCTCACTTATGTTATTTACGTTGGTCAATTATGGAATCTCGGGTTTCCATAATAAAATCGGGTCGCCTTACGTCTATATGTTATATGAAATATCATATCAATTATTACAACCAATTTGTATGTCATATAATATAAAATACAATTAATAATTTGCCAACAACCATACTAGAACCACCTAAGGAGTATTGCATGGACTGATTTTAGTTTAAAGTTAATGTTGGAGAATGACCCGTCTGCATTAAGGCATTTAAAGCGTCACGTAATCAGGACACAGTAAATTCACCAACCTCGTCCCCAGGGCTGATCAACTATCATCCCTGGGTTCAAGGCCGATCTTGGTCAGGATTCCTGACCATCAAGATTTACCATTTTCAAGAAGTTGTAACATGTAGTTAATGTCGAGAGTCGTAGCAGCACTGTGAGGAGTTTGTACATTCACGAGTACCTGGTCCTACCAGATCGTTTTCAATACTTGGAAAGAACGCTCGGACACAACGGATGTACAGGTATATTTCAACGGATTGGATGTCAGTTAATCATTTGCTTAAACTTACATGATGTTACAATCATATATTGTCACCATGCATGTTATCAGAGTTCAATAAATGTATGTAAAATGACTAGTACATTGACCTCCTCCTATCGTTACTACTACATGGTAAGAACGCTGGTGGTTTCTTAAAGAGACATTTAGAAGTTGGATATATCTACACTGAAACGTCGTATATCTTTGCAATAAAGAAGTTGTAGATCCATATATTTGTTAATTCTTCAACGCTGGTGATGACAGGTGATGTGATGACATCCCTAAGATCAACACCCCCGGAAGTATACTTACTGCTGTTGAGAGTTGCTTTCACGATGTCCTCCATCTCGGGGCTGGTGATGAGGACAACATAGTCATCTGGCTTCCTCAGGTTGCTCATGTAAACTGAAACATTGATATATATATAGTTAAATCCTTTATAAGAGGCAACACAATTAAATGATTAAATAAATGTTTCGTGAAGTGTGGAACTGTATTTCTTTTATAGTGTTGCTCCTGCCAATGATTCTATATGTAAATTAAAACATGTAAACAATATATTTTAATATTTTCGAATGAAGGTGAAGTTATTCTTCTTTTTTAAACTGCTAACTGTAATGTAAATTGTAAACACATGTGTACACGGTGATATAAGATTACCTCAACAACGCTGTACAATAAGAAAAAAACTCCAGCTTCAGAGGTATACGGTTATTCAGTTACTGTTTTAAAGGCGTGGTTGTACCAGAATACAAGTATAAAAGTGGCATGTGACGGGTGACTGCATTATACTGTAAATCATTATTTCACCACTACATCGATATCTTGAGGACTTTAGAGACGAATTTGTTTCAACACTAACATTGTCCATTTACCATTTAATTCGTTAAAAATCGTATAGAAATCAATAGACGAATTGCTTGAGACATATTCTAGAAGTTGGTAGTTTATACAGAGGCGTGTTCAGAACCTCGGGTATTCGCGGGTACCCGCTTCTGAACGACAACGAGTTCGCGCGTACTCGCGAATACACGCGTGAACACTTTGGAGCAGTCTCGCCAAGCGAGTATTTACGATCCAAGATGGAGTCGCGTGTCACAAACTTCTTTTAAAACCCTGTCAATTGAAATTTGGTCGGTTACTATGTGCAAAGCATCTATTTTTTTCCAAAATGGTGATAATATTCTGAAATTATCTTTGGAAGTACTCGCGACCTCAGTTTCCGTTCAGGAGCCGTTCGCGGGTACGCGCGTACACACCAAGCGAGTACGCGCGATCCTGAACACGCCTCAGGTGTGTGGTATGCTTGAAAACGGAGAAGAGTGCTTTAGATTGCATAGAGGATACCTATTGAGTTTGTCAAATACCATGCCATTTTATCGAGGGTAATGGGTAAATTTGATATTTTACGAGTGGCGAAAAATGTCAATATTAACTACTTTAGAATCTTACATAATACAGATATATACTTAACACAAAAAGTCTGTATCATATGGCTTGCAACAATTAGACCATGAATTTCGTCCTATATGGTAAGGTAAGTCTAGCTCCTTAGCCGAAATATATATATGATGCACTTAGTGTTCCAAGTAGGTTTTAGTAGGTTAAGTCATAAATCTAGACTATTGTCGGGTTATTGGGAAATTATATGGTGCTACCCTTCCCCCAGAACACCGACGTTTCATGACAGCCTTATCTTTTTGAAAACCATGCCATTTTCAGGAGACATTAAGCACCATCGCCAATCCTAAACGTAAATGAGCACTGAGGTTACGCCAATAAAAATATATAATATTATGTAAAATCTTTTTTATTCTGGTTTGTCAATCATTATTGTGCGTGGTACAACTTAATTGAAGGTAGTGAGATGTTTGGTGAAGGAGCTGATGTTTAAACTACGTGTGGCTGCATTCTCTTCCCACAGAGTTTACTCCGTTCAGATCTTCTATCTTAACCCCTGTTCTACTATGAGGACATTCTCGGCTAGAAATGGAGTGTCCTGATTGGTTGCATTTGAATCTAGGAAGTAAACTCTGTAAGAAGAGAATGCTGATGCTGAAGAAAGAGAAGATATTTTACTGACCAAGTCAGTTCATCATGACCATGGTCTTATAGATGTATGATGTGTGAGGATGTTTCTGTGACTAACCACACGTGAAGAAAGCGTATTTCTGTTGAAGGCAGATGAAAATGTAGGTTGACAACAACACGACAAAAGTGTCACATTTTGACCTCTGTTATCACCTGTAACTTTGGATTATGATAAGGTCTAAGGTCAGACCTAGGTGAATCATTTGGACAATACGCTTTATAACATTTTCGTGTCATTGTAAATGTAATGTGGAGGATACATCCCTACTAAAATATTTCATGCAGGCCTGCTTGTGTCTGTCAGAGAATAAACCCTTTGTTACAATAAAAAAAAACGTCATCGGAAAAGTATATTATGAACTTGGAGTAATGAACAACTACCCCAAGAGGAAGATTAGCTATGTAGGAGGATATACATTATAACACTTAATCACATTGTAAATACAACGTGACTCGAATTAGTCGAATTAATAACTGCCATTGTATATGAGACATAGAACCACGACTGAATACATGATGCTTTTATTCGTATGTTATTCAGGACATCCCACCGCCTACATATAAGACTGTCACTGTAAATGTACGATAAAAGGCCAAGGAATAAATATCTAATGCACTTGTGCCTTCTTGCGTCATTAAGAGAAAAAAACTTAACACATAAACCAGGTCGTATGCGAGCATGACAAAGACCGGCTGTTCATTGTTCATGAAATCATATCAAGGACAATACACGTAACCTGCTGCATGCTACTGTCGTCTCGGTGGAATTACATATAATAGGAAGTTGGAAGCAACAATAGATAGGTCACACATCGACAAGAGCATGAAGAGCTATACATATTTAAAGAGACCAATGACTGCCGATAATCATCCCCTCATTTACATCGCAAAGTTCAAAGGTCATTGTCGTTATTGTATTTAAGGGTACATGGAATTTATAGTTTTTTAACAGTTTTCTTGATGAAATAAAGTTGCATATGTGACGAATTCTATAGAAACATCAATGAATATATATTATATATACTGATATTACATTCGTTTCACCTACGCTTTGATATGTTAACATAGAATAGTTTTTAATAACAGATAGTGATACTAAATTATATGGACACCTTCAAAATAAGATATCTCTATAATTTATATATGAAGAGTGTTTGTGATTATATATTTCGTTAAACTGTTACAATTTTATGATGTTTTGTCTTTGAGGCCCCATTTGACCTAAGTGCTTCTGTGTATAATGAGATTCTTATAGCCTAGAATCATGAGTCAACACGATCAGGTGAGATCCTCGTTAGCCTTAATCACAGACTACTGATGATGTTCAAAATATATTTAATATAAAGGCGTTTTTCATATCAACATTTAACTACATCTAAGAGTAAGATCAAGTCTACATTCGTCGCAAGAATAATCTCAAGGCTTTTTAGAGGTCGTGACAAACGTCAACATGTTTTGGCGACAGCGACGTGTTTCGTTAACAAAATAGACCTCAGTTGAAAGCAAGGTACCTTGCATTATGATTATATTACCACTAACATTAGGAGTTGATGTAAACCTTACGTGAAATAGAATAGCTTTAACTGGCGCTCAGGGTTATAGGAGAGTTATGTTGAGAGAACAAGTGAGGATAAGATTACGTTAGAAACTCTCTACACACTGAACAGCCTTGACTTGTCATGTTGACAAATACAATTGTCATTACGAGGGAGACGCCCCAGGGAAGTAAATGATGTTAAGCATTAAAGCAGTTCTCCCTGCCATGCTGTAACTATTCATTCCTTTACTTAGTATCACAGATATAGTAATTATACTACTTAGTATCACAGATACATTAATTATTCTACTTAGTATCACAGATACATTAATTATTCTACTTAGTACCACAAATGTATTCCTTTACTTGTTATAAAAAATAAATGTATTATTTTACTTAGTATAATAAATGTATTCATTCCTTCACTTAATATCACAAAAACATTTATTATTTTACTTAGTATGGCAAATGTATTCTTAATTTTACTTAGTATGAAAAATTAATTTTAAACCTACTTAATATCACAAAACATGTACTCATTTGCTTGACATCACAGATGTATTTATTCTTTTACTTAGTATCACAGATGTATTTATTCTTTTACTAAGGCCCTTTTCTCATGCACGAATTTACATACATGAGTAAATTTACACACTATGTAATTATACATACATGTGTAATAGTAAATATACTTTCTGTTCACATGTAGTTAAGCATTATGTTGTATTTGTCAATTACATACAGCCATGTATTATAATAAACGAAAATATATGAGTAGATTCAGTCTATTTATAGTTATTATGCTTTTGCATACAGGAGTAAATATACGTTCCATTCTCATGACACAGTTTGCATAGTTTGCATAGTGTGTATAAATACGTATATGTAAATTTACATTTACATGACCTCCTGAGGTCGTGTAAAGTTACTCCTAGTGCAATAATACTCATGTATGTAATTGCGTTCTCATGACACTTTTACATACCCCAAATACATTTACATACATACGTAAATTTACTAACATATGTAAAGGTGTGCATGAGAAAAGGGCCTTAGTATCACAGATGTATTTATTATTTTACTTGATATCACAGATGTATTTATTCTTTTACTTGACATCACAAATGTATCCATTATTTTACTTTAACAAAAGTTATTAATCAAAGGGACTCAAAGTGATATTCGTCGTTGTAAGAATGAACATTAGACATATGTCTAAAAAGCAAGAGCTAAATGTCAATGCTTCTTAAGTAATTTACTTATCATATTATGCATCTTAATTATTATAACGGTAATGGTTTGTAATATAAATCAAATAATCTTATTTATCACAATTTATGTTTCCACGTGAAATCAATATGACGACTGTAAGAGTGACCAGGCAATGAAACGAGAATAGAATTTAATGTATATCATGTCACAAGCCTGACTGTCATATTTCTAATTCAAGTGGCACTTTTCAAAGTCAGGTGACAGCTGCTGGTCGTATATCCTCAGAAGTTGTGTCACAATGTTGAATACACTTGATAAACGACAGAACACTTTATGTTGTTAAAAACAGTTTGACCTTGAGTGCTTTTTCAAAGGTAAATTATCATTGCGTTCATTGATTTCAATCTTTCAAAATATAGGTTTACAAACTACCTATCATTAAAATAGTTTAATTATGTTAACTTTAAATCACATTCATTCACTTTACACTAGGGTAAGTGAGTGGTTAATGATTATGTGTATTTAAGATTGTCTATGTTGCATTGTTCAACTATATATGAACACATGTATACTAAACTTATAATTACCTTAATTCAATTGACCATGAACATAAATATAAACTTAATAGCACATTTCTTTTTATAAAAGCTGCTGACCTTGATTTCGTTTACCAATAAAACAATAAAACATAATGTGATTATGTAAATATTGACAATGTAAGTTTAACTATCTCACACAAAAACATCCCACTAGGTCATGCCAAAGCAAACACTGAACGAGGCTGTAAGTAAAGGCCTCATAGATCGTCGACTCCAAATCAGTTAAAGGCCTTCATTATTTGCAGAAAATTTAACACAACTTTAGTTTTAATTCTTAGAGATGAAAGTCCATATGCATAATATTAAAACAGTTAATAGGACATGTAAATGTGACACTTGCAAGAATGTTAAATATATTTTTTAAATACCTAATTTCAAAATCATAAATGTTTTGGATTGTGATTTAATTTTTGCCTTTTAAACAAACACGACTTATTTTCGTTTAAAACTATGACATGCACTTAGAACTTAGCCTGTAAAGCATAAGCAACATAAATGTAAAATCTGTAAAAGTTTGCAACAACTTACAATCCAGTGCAAATTCGGAGTGGTGACTGCCATCAACAGCAACAACAACAATTCGACTGTCCTGGGGAGGTCCATCGTTGTCGTGCTCGTGGGAATGGATTTCCTTGATGTGGAAAGACCCAGTGGAAGCTGACTTATGCATCGCCATGTTGATCTAGCTACTGACAACTGTCGTCTGCAAGCTCTACCGACCCCGGCCTCGTACAGCGTCACTGCCTTCTGGTTTACCAAACCGGTGTGCTTGACTTGAGATTGTGGCTTGTTCAGATATGTGGGCGCTTCGGCGGCTTATGCGCGGTGTTTAGCAGTAAGGGAGAACGTTCAGTGCTTTATAACTGTGCTGTTCTTGAACATGCACATGTAAGGCCCGTCACATTTGGACACATTGTCTTTTAAACAACCTTGAACTTTGGTATGTGCACTGAACAAGGGTGACATATTCGACAGTTTTGTGACCGTCTGGTAATGTTTGTGACCCACTTTGAGCTGACCCACCCATCACAAGGTCAATGTCGTAACAAAAGTGATGTAATCTTTTTGTCGAGTGTGCTGTCACCAATCATCTGTGCACTGAATATCTACACAACTTGACAGCTCGGACATTGGATTTTGATATAGGATTTGTTTTCTCTGTTAAGTTCAATATTTAGGACTCATTTGATGAAAATGCATGGACCTAAGGTATTAAAGGGAAACTGTGTCGAGGATAAAAATTAGTCTCATCTCAGCTGATAAGAGTGTCTGCTAACGAGTAACGCTTCACTTCACTGTCTACATGCAGTAGTTTTTATTACCAATGACGTCAATTGTCTGAAATTCGGTGTCTGTGACTTGTTTGCACACATGTTAATCAGCATTGGTAGATACACATGATCTGATTTGTATTCTTGACGCGGTGTCCCTTTAACTTCTGAGAGCGAAAATTTGACAATTGGAGGTATAGATGTGCGTGGGTAATTGTTACGAACCTCTTTAAGTTACACCAATGATAGTGCCAGTATGGTTCCTGGTTTATGTCTGAGTACCTTTCCAATCAACACGGTGCAGTCAAGTACATTACTTGGCGAGAGGCGAGTTACGATGACCTTATTTTACCCAACTATTGCTCTTTCAACAATGTTATACCTTAAACGTTAAAAGATAACATTTCTAGTTCACATTAGATGTGATATGAGATCTCCCATCACTGGTAACAAAGGAGCAAGAGAACAATAGGATGACGTCACATGGATAATTTAATTGTAATATTTTGCCACATTGTTAGCTCAGTCTTTGTTTCAGTTCTAATGCTCTTTCTCATGATACACATTTTGAATGTGTAGAACAGTGTTCCGTACCATGCAACCTCATTCCCCCATATTTACATTGCATATTGGACCTGATATGAATTTCTAACTCATAACAACAACATAATCTCACGAAAAGCATGTATGCATATATTTATATTCAGTAATCGTTCGCTATGGTTCAGAAATCTGTTTAAGGTTAAAAGACTAAAAGTAAGTGTATCAGCTCTCTGACGAGTATCTGACGAAACGTGTTTATTTGGATCCAGTGTCATTTGAAGAATAAGTATATATAAACACGTTTCGTATATATATACAGCTTCAACATCAGGACGAGATATCACCGCATGACGTACATGTATGTTCAGTAGATGACGAGGAGGACGATATTTATACACCCAGTGTATTCACGCTTACTGCATAAAGATGTAACCAAAACTGCTGTTTAAGCTTGAAGGGTAAGTCCACTAGGGCCACCACAAGCTTCTCAATTGTACTCCTTGGTGACATACCCCTACTAGGCTGCAAGCCCAGGGAGATAGATAGATAAATGTTTTATTTTCTCTGAAGTCGAAGATACAGTGAGTTAAAAAAAGAAAATAGGTATGCATGTATAAACACGTTACAGGATGTTAGGCTAGAACAGTAGTCAAGGTATGAATCCAATTGCAAGGTTTTTCAGCTCTTGCAATCAGTAAGATACATTTAAACCATCTTTCTTGCTATAGCTGTTGAACATAAACATTTTACAGACCACCAAGCACAATTGAAACAAATTGTTCTTCATCAGTCCATAGACTGAGAAACGAATCAGCATGTATATAGCATATCAAAAAGTGACTCAATCAAAGCGTTTCGCATGAGTGAACAATGAAGTAATTCATCGGGTCACCCACCTGGTGAAAACTACACCCAACGTTGCTGGACTTCATCTGAAAGTTGTCAAGTGAGTTTATATTATGCACAAGACAAGGTGATACTCTCAGTCTGCTTCTCTTTACCATAAAGACGTCTGGCAACAGACATCACATTAATGTATCAAGTATATTCGGTCGACCGCCCTCAGTCATGGCGATATTTAACAAACGTAACCTATTCATAGTGGTTTACCTAACCAGCCGATGTAGATATATACAGTCACTATATTATGCCTTATCTATCACCGTCGATTACATTTAGGCCAGGAAGCCAACAAACAACATATTTGTCGAAACTGTTGTTTTATATCTATTCATTCTTGAATAATATCTCTTAGTATAGAAATGCATGCCGGTGACCAGTGTTATATTTGGGATCGCAATAGTACAAATTCTTGTTAGCGGGATTCGAACCGACAACCTCAGAGTCAGGCACCCAAATTTCTGGGATAAGTCTGTTTTACACTGCCACTATCTCCTGTTATACTTAATGTGGCCTACATATGAAAAGTCCAAAATGTATGCAGTTTTAAATTATTTGATATGTTGTTAAAATTGTTAATACAATATGTTTAAAACTTTTTAAAATTATATAGTTGGCAATCGCTAGTCTTACGAAAATGATGCTCTTTTATCAATTTCATTTTGCTGTTTTGATATTTAGTATATTAACGTTATACATATAGTAGTACGGGTATAGTGGTTCAAGAGATATTCTTGTGAATAGTTTCCTTCAGTATGGTATTTGGCAAACAGATAGATAAATGTCTTATTACGCCGGGCAACTAATACATGTTGTCGTTTATCTACACCTTGTCTGTCGAGGTTACCTTATCTGTAAAGTCACGAGGTCAACAAACCTTGTATTTGTCAACAGAGACGTTGTTTTCATCGATCATGTTTCTCTCTAGGACCAGATTCTTCATTAGTATAAATACTTATATTCTGTAGTGCATTCTCCTAAACAATACCAATTTTATATTCGTTCACCTCAATGTAGTTTGACCTTCTAAAATCTAGTTGATTCCATGTCAAATGTTGGAAATGAATCAAATCAAATGAGAGCAATATGGATTGACACACACAATATGAAATTGGATGATATGTTCGTCTAAATATCAATATACATTCCTACAACAGTACTCTCAGTCACATTCTCTTCCCACAGAGGTTACTGCCGTCAGATTTCCGATCCTACCCTCTGATGTTTTTCAAAAGAAGAAGCAAATTCCCATAGCGGAGGAAAGCTGAATTTCATCCTCTATCACTGCTTCTAAACCAATGAAAACTCATCTTTCAGCGGCCAAGTCGACCGAGTGCATGAGTTCAAAGATCTTGGCATTTTACTTTAAGGATCTTGCTCATTAGCATATGTCCTTCGAATATGTCTAATGTAAATAACACACATGAACTATTGTTGGTAGTTGTCTCTGATTTGGTCTTCTTTATTTATAAGCATGATTATGATAGCATAGCATAGAAATAGCATATTTCGAAGAAAACACATTAAACGAGAAAACGTTGGTCTTACGTTTATTTTATCATTATGACGTGTCATTGGCAAATGTCGCTTTCACAACGGCGTCGCTGATTGCACAACTAGATTCAACTGCAACCAATCAGGACACTCCCTTTCTGCCCCCGATTTTAAGCGTAAAACAACAAAAGGTAGGATCGGAAATCGGAAGGGAGAAACCTCTGTCGGAAGAGAATCTGAAGGGAGTAACCTCTGTGGGAAGAGAATCTGAAGGGAGTAACCTCTGTGGGAAGAGAATCTGAAGGGAGTAACCTCTGTGGGAAGAGAATCTGAAGGGAGTAACCTCTGTGGGAAGAGAATCTGAAGGGAGTAACCTCTGTGGGAAGTGAATCTGAAGGGAGTAACCTCTGTGGGAAGAGAATCTGAAGGGAGTAACCTCTGTGGGAAGATAATCTGAAGGGAGTAACCTCTGTGGGAAGAGAATCTGAAGGGAGTAACCTCTGTGGGAAGAGAATCTGAAGGGAGTAACCTCTGGGAAGAGAATCTGAAGGGAGTAACCTCTGTGGGAAGAGAATCTGAAGGGAGTAAACTCTGTCGGAAGAGAATCTGAAGGGAGTAACCTCTGGGAAGAGAATCTGAAGGGAGTAACCTCTGTGGGAAGTGAATCTGAAGGGAGTAACCTCTGTGGGAAGAGAATCTGAAGGGAGTAACCTCTGTGGGAAGAGAATCTGAAGGGAGTAACCTCTGGGAAGAGAATCTGAAGGGAGTAACCTCTGTGGGAAGAGAATCTGAAGGGAGTAAACTCTGTCGGAAGAGAATCTGAAGGGAGTAACCTCTGTGGGAAGAGAATCTGAAGGGAGTAACCTCTGTGGGAAGAGAATCTGAAGGGAGTAACCTCTGTGGGAAGAGAATCTGAAGGGAATAACCTCTGTGGGAAGAGAATCTGAAGGGAGTAACCTCTGTGGGAAGAGAATCTGAAGGGAGTAACCTCTGTGGGAAGTGTATCTGAAGGGAGTAACCTCTGTGGGAAGATAATCTGAAGGGAGTAACCTCTGTGGGAAGAGAATCTGAAGGGAGTAACCTCTGTGGGAAGAGAATCTGAAGGGAGTAACCTCTGGGAAGAGAATCTGAAGGGAGTAACCTCTGTGGGAAGAGAATCTGAAGGGAGTAAACTCTGTCGGAAGAGAATCTGAAGGGAGTAACCTCTGTGGGAAGAGAATCTGAAGGGAGTAACCTCTGTGGGAAGATAATCTGAAGGGAGTAACCTCTGTGGGAAGAGAATCTGAAGGGAGTAACCTCTGTGGGAAGAGGAGAATCTGAAGGGAGTAACCTCTGTGGGAAGAGAATCTGAAGGGAGTAACCTCTGTGGGAAGTGAATCTGAAGGGAGTAACCTCTGTGGGAAGAGAATCTGAAGGGGGTAACCTCTGTGGGAAGAGAATCTGAAGGGAGTAACCTCTGGGAAGAGAATCTGAAGGGAGTAACCTCTGTGGGAAGAGAATCTGAAGGGAGTAAACTCTGTCGGAAGAGAATCTGAAGGGAGTAACCTCTGTGGGAAGAGAATCTGAAGGGAGTAACCTCTGTGGGAAGAGAATCTGAAGGGAGTAACCTCTGTGGGAAGAGAATCTGAAGGGAGTAACCTCTATGGGAAGAGAATCTGAAGGGAGTAACCTCTGTGGGAAGAGAATCTGAAGGGAATAACCTCTGTGGGAAGAGAATCTGAAGGGAGTAACCTCTGTGGGAAGAGAATCTGAAGGGAGTAACCTCTGTGGGAAGAGAATCTGAAGGGGGTAACCTCTGGGAAGCGAATCTGAAGGGAGTAACCTCTATGGGAAGAGAATCTGAAGGGAGTAACCTCTGTGGGAAGAGAATCTGAAGGTAGTAATCTCTGTGGGAAGAGAATGTCTCAGCCACCGTTATACCTCATTATTCAATATTCTTTGAGTAAACTTTGAGCAATATGTTGAGAGTAGCAGGATCGATCTGTTATGGGTGTAGGATGGGTGCATCTGTGGTATTTTCATATATCTTCTATATATATTTGCTAAAGACTTCAAATTAGGATTATCTGATATCCATTATCCAAATATTATGACGTGAGCGCGTCCTAAAAGTTTAGCCGTATTCGTGTCTGAAGAGAAGTTAAAATAAAGTTATATGGAAGAACTGCTTATATAGGTGATTGATAACTGTATATTCTGTAGACTATGGCACACATGCATTTTCTCGATACAGAGGTAATGTTGCGTAGGAAGAAATGTTGCTTTATCTGATGAGTTATCAACTGATCAACATGTTTCATGTAACATTAATTTAAACATTGGTGTACTTTATGTATCCAGCCTTAGTTTTATATCCTACATTTGCATAATTTGTAATCAAATCTCATATTTAAATGTTAACCTGACTACTGATAATAACATATAAGCATGGTTCATTTGGGACTAATATATTATATCTTATACCAAACAGACAGCCTTTATGGCGCATTGGCCAGACTATAAACGGTCTGTTCACACGGCGAGCGTTTGCGGAATTACAACATTTCAAAATATACTCAAAAAGATCAAATAAAAATTGAGACGTGCATCGCAATGTGAACATGTCATGTCGAGTCCAAATTGCAATGAATAAAATGAGTAATTCTTCGTTATATGTTTTAAAACATGTTTTATCACTTGTGGTTCATGAACATTACAGTTTCCGATGGCTTACATAGGAACTACACAACATTAGTATATGTCCCTTGAATGGGGGAGTGGGAGGGATTTTAGTTTTATATGTTTATAGAGTGTATCGATATTTGTGTATGGGGAGGATGGGTGGGACATGGGTTAGAGTAGTGTAAGGGTGTAATGAAGCGTGTATGTGTACAAGGTCAGTGTTTACTGCAGATGTACAGCTGCTGATTGAAAGTTTGTTACTTTCACAACAGTCGTTGTTTACTGCAGATGTACAGCTGCTGATTAAAAGTGTGTTACATTCACAACAGTCGTTGTTTATTGTAGATGTACAGCTGCTGATTGAAAGTTTGTTACATTCACAACAGTCGTTGTTTACTGCAGATGTACAGCTGCTGATTGAAAGTGTGTTACATTCACAACAGTCGTTGTTTATTGCAGGTGTACAGCTGCTGATTAAAAGTGTGTTACATTCACAACAGTCGTTGTTTATTGCAGATGAACAGCTGCTGATTGAATGTGTGTTACATTCACAACAGTCGTTGTTTACTGCAGATGTACAGCTGCTGATTGAAAGTTTGTTACATTCACAACAGTCGTTGTTTATTGCAGATGTACAGCTGCTGATTGAAAGTTTGTTACATTCACAACAGTCGTTGTTTATTGCAGATGTACAGCTGCTGATTGAAAGTTTGTTACATTCACAACAGTCGTTGTTTATTGCAGATGTACAGCTGCTGATTGAAAGTCTGTTACATTCACAACAGTCGTTGTTTATTGCAGATGTACATCTGCTGATTGAAAGTTTGTTACATTCACAACAGTCGTTGTTTACTGCAGATGTACAGCTGCTGATTGAAAGTGTGTTACATTCACAACAGTCGTTGTTTACTGCAGATGTACAGCTGCTGATTGAATGTGTGTTACATTCACAACAGTCGTTGTTTACTGCAGATGTACATCTGCTGATTGAAACTTTGTTACATTCACAACAGTCGTTGTTTACTGCAGATGTACAGCTGCTGATTGAAAGTTTGTTACATTCACAACAGTCGTTGTTTATTGCAGATGAACAGCTGCTGATTAAAAGTTTGTTACATTCACAACAGTCGTTGTTTATTGCAGTTGTACAGCTGCTGATTGAAAGTTTGTTACTTTCACAACAGTCGTTGTTTACTGCAGATGTACAGCTGCTGATTAAAAGTGTGTTACATTCACAACAGTCGTTGTTTATTGCAGATGTACAGCTGCTGATTGAAAGTTTGTTACATTCACAACAGTCGTTGTTTATTGCAGATGTACATCTGCTGATTGAAAGTTTGTTACATTCACAACAGTCGTTGTTTACTACAGATGTACAGCTGCTGATTGAAAGTTTGTTACATTCACAACAGTCGTTGTTTATTGCAGATGTACAGCTGCTGATTGAAAGTCTGTTACATTCACAACAGTCGTTGTTTATTGCAGATGTACAGCTGCTGTTTGAAAGTTTGTTACATTCACAACAGTCGTTGTTTATTGCAGATGTACAGCTGCTGATTAAAAGTGTGTTACATTCACAACAGTCGTTGTTTATTGCAGATGTACAGCTGCTGATTGAAAGTTTGTTACATTCACAACAGTCGTTGTTTATTGCAGATGTACAGCTGCTGATTGAAAGTTTGTTACATTCACAACAGTCGTTGTTTATTGCAGATGTACAGCTGCTGATTAAAAGTGTGTTACATTCACAACAGTCGTTGTTTATTGCAGATGTACAGCTGCTGATTGAAAGTTTGTTACATTCACAACAGTCGTTGTTTATTGTAGATGTACAGTTGCTGATTGGAAGTTTGTTACATTCACAACAGTCGTTGTTCATTGCAGATGTACAGCTGCTGATGGAAAGTTTGTTACATTCACAACAGTCGTTGTTTATTGCAGATGTACAGCTGCTGAATAAAAGTGTGTTACATTCACAACAGTCGTTGTTTATTGTAGATGTACAGCTGCTTATTGAAAGTGTGTTACATTCACAACAGTCGTTGTTTACTGCAGATGTACATCTGCTGATTGAAAGTGTGTTACATTCACAACAGTCGTTGTTTATTGCAGATGTACAGCTGCTGATTGAAAGTGTGTTACATTCACAACAGTCGTTGTTTATTTGAAATGTACAGCTGCTGATTGAAAGTTTGTTACATTCACAACAGTCGTTGTTTACTGCAGATGTACAGCTGCTGACTAAAAGTGTGTTACATTCACAACAGTCGTTGTTTACTGCAGATGTACAGCTGCTGATTGAAAGTGTGTTACATTCACAACAGTCGTTGTTTATTGCAGATGTACAGCTGCTGATTGAAAGTTTGTTACATTCACAACAGTCGTTGTTTATTGCAGATGTACATCTGCTGATTGAAAGTTTGTTACATTCACAACAGTCGTTGTTTATTGCAGATGTACAGCTGCTGATTGAAAGTTTGTTACATTCACAACAGTCGTTGTTTACTGCAGATGTACAGCTGCTGATTGAAAGTTTGTTACATTCACAACAGTCGTTGTTTATTGCAGATGTACATCTGCTGATTGAAAGTTTGTTACAATCACAACAGTCGTTGTTTACTGCAGATGTACAGCTGCTGATTGAAAGTGTGTTACATTCACAACAGTCGTTGTTTATTGCAGTTGTACAGCTGCTGATTGAAAGTGTGTTACATTCACAACAGTCGTTGTTTATTTGAAATGTACAGCTGCTGATTGAAAGTTTGTTACATTCACAACAGTCGTTGTTTACTGCAGATGTACAGCTGCTGATTGAAAGTCTGTTACATTCACAACAGTCGTTGTTTATTGCAGATGTACAGCTGCTGATTGAAAGTTTGTTACATTCACAACAGTCGTTGTTTATTGCAGATGTACAGCTGCTGATTGAAAGTGTGTTACATTCACAACAGTCGTTGTTTATTGGAAATGTACAGCTGCTGATTGAAAGTTTGTTACATTCACAACAGTCGTTGTTTACTGCAGATGTACAGCTGCTGATTAAAAGTGTGTTACATTCAAAACAGTCGTTGTTTACTGCAGATGTACAGCTGCTGATTGAAAGTGTGTTACATTCACAACAGTCGTTGTTTATTGCAGATGTACAGCTGCTGATTGAAAGTCTGTTACATTCACAACAGTCGTTGTCTATTGCAGATGTACATC
The DNA here is from genome assembly GCA_936450465.1 of Gibbula magus. Taxonomy (NCBI): domain Eukaryota; kingdom Metazoa; phylum Mollusca; class Gastropoda; order Trochida; family Trochidae; genus Gibbula; species Gibbula magus. Next base: position 3,284,793 of record OW388296.1, on the reverse strand, counting down.
TGCTGATTGAAAGTTTGTTACATTCACAACAGTCGTTGTTTATTGGAGATGTACAGCTGCTGATTGAAAGTTTGTTACATTCACAACAGTCGTTGTTTATTGGAGATGTACAGCTGCTGATTGAAAGTTTGTTACATTCACAACAGTCGTTGTTTATTGCAGATGTACATCTGCTGATTGAAAGTTTGTTACATTCACAACAGTCGTTGTTTACTGCAGATGTACAGCTGCTGATTGAAAGTGTGTTACATTCACAACAGTCGTTGTTTATTGCAGTTGTACAGCTGCTGATTGAAAGTGTGTTACATTCACAACAGTCGTTGTTTATTTGAAATGTACAGCTGCTGATTGAAAGTTTGTTACATTCACAACAGTCGTTGTTTACTGCAGATGTACAGCTGCTGATTAAAAGTGTGTTACATTCACAACAGTCGTTGTTTATTGCAGATGTACAGCTGCTGATTGAAAGTCTGTTACATTCACAACAGTCGTTGTTTATTGCAGATGTACAGCTGCTGATTGAAAGTTTGTTACATTCACGACAGTCGTTGTTTATTGCAGATGTACAGCTGGTGATTGAAAGTTTGTTACATTCACAACAGTCGTTGTTTATTGGAGATGTACAGCTGCTGATTGAAAGTTTGTTACATTCACAACAGTCGTTGTTTATTTGAAATGTACAGCTGCTGATTGAAAGTTTGTTACATTCACAACAGTCGTTGTTTATTTGAAATGTACAGCTGCTGATTGAAAGTTTGTTACATTCACAACAGTCGTTGTTTATTTGAAATGTACAGCTGCTGATTGAAAGCTTGTTACTTGAAACTTATAGACGTTTGCTTTTCTTTTCATAATTAGGTAGTCAAATCGTTTGAGATGATAATTGAATTGGAAAATGTTGATGATATGATTTAAACAATATTTATTCATGAAAATGAATGGATTGGTAAACAGGCATGACAGACATTATGTTGATAATATGCATATTTTAAGTTAGATTTTGATTGCACTTAAATGAGTGCGGCGAGATTATTCCTTTTTCGCATATGAACTTTGAAATGTTTTGAAACATAAAAATAGCCGTACATGAAATGCTTTTGAACGAGAAATGTACATTGTCTAATCCTATATAAAGTTAATAAAACTTACTGAGGTTTTGAACAAAGTTTCATAACTTGATGTCCGTTATCTCTCAGATCTCTTAGATATTGTCAAGGAATAAGTTATCTGGTTTCATTGGCAGAATTGTCTCAGACAATTTGTTATTAAAACATATGATGTTAATGCGAAGAAATTAAACATTCAGTGAAAGAACCTAGATCGTCATTATGAGGCATTGTGCAGTAGAGGGTTGATTCGTGGATCAGTCACATGACAATCTCCAGACATCTACAACAAGTTGGGTTTAAATGCTAGGTCACATTAAGAAAACCAATTTTGAAAAATTGAAAGGAGAAAAGACTTAGAAGAGACTGGGGAAGAACACACACATATGACCAGATGCCAGATGAAAACATGTTCCTTTCGCCGACAAACCTATCTTCATACGCTGTAGTTATAGTAGTTCGATGAAGTTCGTTCCAAGTAAGAGATATCGAAGTTTTTGTTCAGAGGTCACTGTAAAACATCCGCCCAAGTCCATTTGGGAGACTAATGGCACCTGGAATCTTAGAAGGTGGTTGGTATTCTTAGAAGGTGGTTGGTATTCTTAGAAGGTGGTTGGTATTCTTAGAAGGTGGTTGGTATTCTTAGAAGGTGGTTGGTTGGTATTCTTTGAAGGTGGTTGGTATTCTTAGAAGGTGGTTGATATTCTTAGAAGGTGGTTGGTATTCTTAGAAGGTGGTTGGTATTCTTAGAAGGTGGTTGGTATTCTTAGAAGGTGGTTGGTATTCTTAGAAGGTGGTTGGTTGGTATTCTTTGAAGGTGGTTGGTATTCTTAGAAGGTGGTTGATATTCTTAGAAGGTGGTTGGTATTCTTAGAAGGTGGTTGGTATTCTTAGAAGGTGATTGGTATTCTTAGAAGATGGTTGGTGTGGAGCACAGTGGTGTAGTGGTTAGCATGTCTGCCTCTCACGCCAACGGCCCGGGTTCGAATCCCGGTGGAGACACCAAACATTTGTGACCTGGGTCTTATACTGTGTTGTGCCCCTGGGCAAGGCACTTCATCCACATTGCACTCAGTCCACCCAGCTGTTTAAATGGGTACCTGAACACGAGAGGTACGGACCTATATGGTCGCGCGGAGCGCTTAGTAGCGGCACCGAAAGTACAATTCCTTCAGGGTAATAATTGTACCGCCATTGAGCAGTGCTTGCACTGGATATTAGGCGTTAAAATGTATATTATTATTGGTATTCTTAGAAGGTGGTTGGTATTCTTAGAAGGTGGTTGGTATTCTTAGAAGGTGGTTGGTATTGGGATCATATTGAGATATATGGGATCATTAGTGACTTAAACTTACAATGTGAAGGTCTTTTTCAAAGAGCGGTCGTTAATTTTTTGTCTCTTCGAGGATACCATAATTGGTATACCCTGGGACTTTCCAAGACAGACAACCCTATTTGGAGTCTCTTGGAAATTATTGGTAAAACAGCTGCTAGGGGAATGCCTTCTTCAAGCCAAGAGTTTTGAAAGGTAGTAGATAAATACTGGTGTTTTGTCTAAAATGATACCTATCGTAGTACACATGAAATAATGCCTTAACAAATAAGGGCAAGAAAAACAAAGGGGATTTATATTCGTCATATAATTTACTTTCTTTTGATACCAAATTGTGCTTAAATTCAAATATATATGTGTGTCTAAAGTCCTTATAGCCATGTTAACATAGCGATTTAACAAACTTAGCAACTGTACGTGTTACAATTTGTCTTAACGCAACTGACTGATGTGTCACTATGTACGAATATTAGCATGTGACACAATCATAAAGTATTCTTATTCTTCTTCTATAAGTACTTTGTCCTCAGTTTGGGTGAGGGTTAGAGAGGAACAAATGTATATCAGTTGAGCTTGTGAGTCTTTAACAATTGACAGTAGGTCGAGCTGATGCTTCCTTTATGGTTGCTTTCATTCCAGTATTGAATACTACGTGCTTAACAGTTGTCATTATCATGTTCAGTACTTTGTTCCTGTTTTCAAGATCCCCAAGACCTTTGTTCTTTTCAGAAGTTTATGTTTATATGTTTTGTACACTTCTATTAATGTCCTTAACTTTTCGTTACTTTGACAGTAGGACAGTATCACTCTCTTCCTTCAAACATTTTCCAGTATGTTCTCAGATCTGGGTTAGAAAGTGTTCCAGCTTAATATTTGTCTCTGATTCAAAAATCACACATACACATTTTGCTGAAAATAATCCTTTAAAACTTCTATAATGCTTATATTTTCTTAACAAATAACAGGATTCTTTCTTTCAAACTTATTTCAACATCTGGTATACAACATACCAAACTCACAATTCCTATCTTTAGAATTCCAGTTATAGATTATTAAGTCAACAGAAACATGGCGTATCTTCATAGCCATACATTGCTCTCTTAACTCAAAACTCCGAGATAAATATTTACCCTTTGGTAGTACAACCCCATAATTCACGAACAATACAAACAGATCCTTGTCCAACATGTTCGATATGGGTGCAGGTATCGCACTCCCTAGACTAAAATTTAGTCTATGGAATGTGTATAATTACTGTACCTTCATCCTTTTGATTACATATTTTGTATACTTCCAGTTCCATATGTATTCAGTTTATCTAGACTTGCTGAATAATCTAGACTGTATTAAAGTATATAATAATAATAATACACAGTCATGGAGCAGGAATACGCACTCCCGTTCGTTCACCTTTAAACCTAGATGTAGGTCAGTAAATATTTACATATCAGCTTTACATTACAGATGCAAGCAAAATGAATGCTAAACTCCAGGTGCCTGAGAGGAATCGAGGAGGAGGCTAAGATTGATTATCATGAGCTGGACAGTGCTGCTGACCCCTTGGACATGCACTGGTGCAGAATATTTACAGCTATACTGCAAACTGTATTCTCTTGTGAAATAAAAATATTTTTAAATGTTTAATTAATTAGTTCATTGGAGGTTCAGTTTATACTGACTAATGTTTCTGAACATATATGCTACTTAATTATGACAGAGTATGATCAAATATATTCATCAATAAATGCGACATTTACTTTGATATAACCAAACTGGTGTTATACTCTCTCCTATTGGACAGCGCAACAGTTGTTATATATTTTTTTCTAGCAATGTAATAATGTAATAACGCTGGTTATATTTGCAAATATAATTTGTCAAATAAATATTGACATTAATGTTTACAAATGAAACATTTATGCAATATAATTTCATGTTCTTGATTTCTCTTCTTGATTTCAATGTAATAAAGTGAAACTAAAAAAAAAAGAGAAGAATTGAGAAAAATTATTTTTTCAGAAAGTTATGAACATCATTTAACAATCAATTAAATTAAATTATTCCTAAATGATTTTTTTTTTTTTATATTTTTATCTTTACTCATTGTCTCCACGATGAATTTCTACGACAACGCAAGATAGAACGTAGACAGAAGCCATTGATGCCATATGCTTGGTGAGTGACGGTGTGAATCAAATACTGGAAATACATCTACAAGTAGTATACCTGAATATACCATATTTAGTGTTAAGAAAAAAGAAATGCACAAACAAAACTATGTTGATATGCAGGTGTCCTTGATGTTGATTTACTCTCTTCTGTATACTGACACGTCAAAGCATGTCTATAACAGTCTAATATTTAACTCACTGTCGAACTCGGGCTACAGGTCCTGTTTGTGATCTTACTATAGACAATTCAATTGCCCATGTTCTTGACATTGACATTGCACTATACATCCGTTGGTACGTGATTTACGTTTTGATTACGCTTTGAAGTTGATTTATCTATCTTCGGTGATCTCAATTGCAATTATGTTACACTTTAATAAACTGTGAATAGTAAAATTCTTTTACAAACAATACGAATCACACATCGTAGCATGAATAGTATGGTGGGCAACAGTGGTGTAGTGGTTGGCCTGTTGGCCTCTCACGCGAAAGACCCGGGTTTGAATTTGTTTGAGACACCAACAATGTGTGACCTGTGTATCCTACTGTGTTGTATCCCTGGATCCACATCCACATTCGACTTGGCGGGTACCTTAAATACGGGTGTACATGGCTTCGTGTAGCGCTTTGGCAGCTCTGAAAGTTGTTAATTTTACATTGACGATCATATATTTGATAACTGTATAATGATCTATACCGAAACGTCGCCATTGTAAAATAAAGAAGTTGATCACCCATAAAATATCCTTGTCTTGTACATAATGTACCGCCAGTGGGCAGCATTTCGTTGGATATTAGGTGTTAAAATTATCATGATTAAAACTAGCATTATTAAGATAAATTATTTCAAAGTAAAACATGTTCACAGTTGGCATAATATGATATACTTTTTGTAGTTTATCCATCTTTCTTGACATGAAATAATGTAAAACATAATAAATGCATGTTAAAATTATATGCATTTTTTATATAAAAATGTTATGAATATTATAATAGAATTAAAAAATATTATGACATGATATTCATAATTACTGTATTTTAGATACTTATTAAATATAGATGACCTAAAGTTCTGAGAATAAAATGTAAAATTTTATACCTATGACAATGGTGTAAAGTACGATTGATATTGATCCGCCTTTTGTAGTTTTTTTCTTAGTCAATCGGGACTTCATTGATTTATTATCTAAGGTTATCTGTCAGTTACCATATTTGGGGTCACAGGGTCAACAAATATACAATTCAGAAATTCAGATGGATCAAACACAGGTGCCTTCTCCGATTCCCTACCTCACTCGACATTTCCTTTGTTCAGAGATACATTTGGTCAAAGCTTAGTTTCAGTTATCTTTGAAATTGAACTATATACATATTGATTGATAATTAAACTTCAATACACTGGATAACATTGTGTCACGTAAATAACATTCTAAAAGTTTTTGCAAATAGCAATTTGACAAGATATGTACGAAGAACATTATTTATTAAACATTTAGGTGGTGTCCACTACTTTGTGAGGCCCCTCGTACAAACCAATAGCTTATGGAGACTTCATAAGAGTCTTTCAAGTTATATCTGTTGTTAGACAATACAAGAGATGATAAAATATTTACAAAACATGTACCCTTTGTAGCTGATTTATTCATCTGGGTTGATATGCAATTAGGTGAAACCTAAATACACCGAGACTGACCCATATCAATATACAAGAACACTGACAGATGTGACACTGTACTGTTACATATCCGGTTCTAACGATAGTATTTCATCTGCCTGTCAAACAGCAACATTTGCTAAGATTAACCGTATCTCCTATTCTGAACATCTTACTCAGATTACCTCAGTGACCTACGATCATCTTCGTTAAAGGAGGTTGTGCTTCGTGAAATTCAAACAATTTTTAAAATAGTCCAATAATTATTTAAATTAGTAAGGGTTTCTATTGATTGCTGCAGGTTTCTTCATTTCTGTGTAAACATCAATCTACCATTTCTGTGTAAACATCTCTACCATTTCTGTCATTTAATTTACTTTCCATGTATGTTCTTAAAAGTCTACCATTTTGCAAATACCTGGAGAAAGGTACCCCAAGTTGGATAACTTGATCATAATTGTTTTTCCTCATGGACTGAAATATGTTAAATCAAACTAAAATCAACGAGGATTGATCCTCAACGATTCAGTTGGTCGAGAACGATACGAGACACTCGGAGCTGCCTACCCTTCTTTCATGTTAAGTCGAGATATATAGCAATTCTGGAGTATTTGTAATGTTTAGGTGAACAACTCGATGAATTTACTATGATACTATTAGATCCAAGATAGCATGCTCTGGTTAGACAACAGTAATCATTGGCCGACTTTGTTTACTGGGGTTAACTCTGGAACTTAGTTATAATTTAAAGAGCCATCACGGATGTTAGTGTTTCAATTTTTTGGAAAATATACTTTTAACGTCATTCGCCAGAGAAAACTTTTATCTACAACATGGCATATGTTAAATAATTTTCATATCAAGACAATGTATTGCAATTTGGTTTCAAAGAGAAGTATCACTTCGACTAGCGCGCGCTACGGGTATCTGACGTATATAAACAGTCCCCTTTTTGCGTAATACGTACTACACAAACAGCAGGCGCTTCCGAAGCGTGAAGGCTCCTCTCTAGCGCAAGTCGCCATAACAACCCATGTGCTGCACGTGCTGCACATTCTCTCTTGCAAAGTACCCTTGTCACACATTACTGAATGTGACGATTGCTTTACAAACTATGTTTCTAAATGTCCTGAGAATATAAAAATTATTTCCTGTATAATGGGTTTTTTTTATTGAGATAAGACCAGCAAATTATGACAAATTTTTACTCTCATTAATTATTAAATTCAAGAAAAATACCTAGTTGGGTAAAACAATTATTCCAATATCTGTAGCAAATACATAATTAAATGAAATGGTAAATAAATAACCGTCAAAAAATTATATATTTCGATTTCTTTCATTGCTCATATTTTTTTCTTTCTTTCTTGTCTTTGTTTACTGTGTGTGAGCTAGACCATAATGCTTTGCGCTTGAAAATAATAGACTGGATCTATATTTAGACTGGAAAACACCTTTACTAATTAATGCAATTTCTCGGCTTATTTTAAGTTCGAAAAATAGAGCCATGGGCTCTGTAGCTCATCAGGATTTTCTTTACTATCTAAGGTTGTATATCTAAGTTATCTCAAGTAATACAATGTTAACAAGCAAAAAATATGTTTTTAGATCATGACCCGTGACCTGTATTTGGAGTCACAGGGTCACCAATCCTACAATTAAGAATCACCTTTGACCAAAGAGTCTCTACACAACTTTTCAGCTCTCTAGACCTTTTGGAACTGGAGAAGAAGACGAAAATAGTTTTTTAAGGATGTGACCCCATTGACCCCAAATGGGGTCACAGTGTCACGAAATCTACAATTTAGAATCCCCATTGGCCAAGGAGTATGCACACAACTTTTCAGCTCTCTAGACCTTTTGGAACTGGAGAAGAAGATGAAAATAGGTTTTTAAGGATGTGACCCCTGTGACCCCATTTGGGGTCATGGGGTCACGAGATCTACAATTTAGAATCCCCATGGGCCAAGGAGTCTGCACACAACTTTTCAGCTCTCTAGACCTTTTAGAACTGGAGAAGATGATGAAAATAGGTTTTTAAGGATGTGACCCCTGTGACCCCATTTGGGGTCATGGGGTCACGAAATCTACAATTTAGAATCCCAATGGGCCAAGGAGTCTGCACACAACTTTTCAGCTCTCTATACCTTTTGGAACTGGAGAAGAAGATGAAAATAGGTTTTTAAGGATGTGACCTCTGTGACCCCATTTGGAGTCATGGGGTCACGAAATCTACAATTTAGAATCCCCATTGGCCAAGGAGTCTGCTCATAAAATTTCAGCTCTGTGGAGTCATTGGTTCTGGAGAAGAAGTCGAAAAAGCGAAAAGTTTACGGACGGACGGATGGACGGACGCCGGACACCATGCCATGCCATAAGCCCATCGGGCCTTTCAGGCCTGATGAGCTAAAAATTAGGGAAAAATTAAGTGTATTTATTTCACGGAGATAGATTTTTGGAACAATTTTGATATTTTCATCAACATCCGTGATGGCTCTTTAACTCTGAAACAGTTCAGAACTCCATTACTCTAATATGAAATTTAAGAAATTAACTTGGTTTTTATTTCTAGAGAAGAGGTGTACAATTTGCAACATTGTTGTACAATCATATTTTAGGACTGTCAAGTGTACAAAAGACTCCAAAGTATACAAGTACATTTGTAGGCAGCCCTGGACACTTATCATTTACCTACAGACATAGCGTTTTCTTATTGTTGAGGAATATAATGTAGAACGGAAAGCGTCAATGTCGTTGCCATCTGTCGTTGTAGTTGATTTATAACCTCCTAGCTGCCAAGTAATAATGAGAATTTCATAGAAACTAGAGAACATTAATTGCATTTCATGTAGGATTAGAAAAGCTACTAAATGATTTTGAAAATTTGGCTTTATCTGTCCTGTTGACATGCCATAATGGGAACCATGCTCACTCTAACGAGCTAAGGTTTGAATCATGAGAGAATGGTTACAATTAATAATGCATACATAGCGACAGGTGTTTTGCAGCGTAACAGACTTGCTTTGGTGCACATGGATTTAAATGAATGTACAAATGAAAAGAATACATTTACCCATATATGGCATCCTGATCAATATTTCCCCTGAAGAGACGGCTGGTGTGAACGGATGCAAGAGAGAATATCTTGAGTATTTATAAAACACTCAAATTATGAAACTATTTTTGTCAAATGTGTTTAAGGCTCTGTGTAAAGCATTTACAACAACAAATTAATAAATTTCAATGTTTATTCTGTGTAAGGTATACCTGTACAAACCACAGTGGTTTATATACACCAATATTTACATGATTGACAGTTTATTATTCAGTTATGTAGGCCAAACAACTTATTTTTTACTGTAACAATACATGTTGACAACTGAAAAGGTTACCAGAAATAGATTCTTTTATGTTTATACCATAATTGTTTTATGTAACATTTATTCACAATGTTGATTACAATTCACTAACAAGAACAAATAATGCAGAGTGGATTGTAAATACTGGGAGTGTCAGTAATTAGTATCTACATGCACTTATATAATATAATATACATATTAAAAGTAAGTTTTGGTGTGTATAACAGACAGGCTGTTTGCATATTTGATGAAGTTAGGATTTGTTAAGGTAGGACTACTGTAAAATAAAATTATCTTTTTCATATATATTAAGATTGTGTAAAAATTATTTCTTTGTTCAAAAAGATATTTCCTCACTGTTCACACATTTCAGTTTTTGAACTTGATTTTGTCACTTGTTGATGTATAACATTCCTACTACTACAGGATGACGGAATGATGAAATCAGGAATTAACGGTACAGACATCACGTACTAGGGATGTAGCTCAGTTGGTAGAGTGTCCGCTCATCACCTGGAAGACCGGGGTTCGATTCCCGGTCGCGTCATACCAAAAGATGTTAAAAGATGGGAGTTGTTGCTTCCTTGCTTGACACTCAACATTATAAAGATAGAACAACGCTTGAACTGGCGCTGCACATGTACATTGTATTGTGGACAATAAAGTGTTGTTATTAGTATTATTAAGTACTGACATTTTGTCATATATACAACACCATTAGCTCGCGGACAAAAGGTTTTTGAAATGGTTTTTTTTTTATAAAAAACGTCTTTCATCAATTGATTCCCATATATGTTGAAATAGACGGAAATTTATATTTGTTTAACTCTTTTCAGCGTGGACCTTGCTTTAATACTATAGGTCTATGATATATTGACATGTTTCATTGAGATGAGAAACAGAGATAATTAGATGGTCTTACTGTTACCATAACCATTGTACACAGTAGAGTATCATTGATATATTGCTGTACGATATTCAACCTAATTACTTACACTTCACCTCTCCTCACACAGTAAGTACTTTATACTTGCCTGGATGAATATTCATAGTTTACAGTGTCATGGAGATGACATTTAACGTCTTCAAATATCATAGGAGTAATTTCATGACTCATTGCCAATAACTAAACATAATTGTAGCTTGTGGTGAGTAAACTGATGCCCAAAAAGTATCTTCCTTTTTCAACATGAAGTAAAAACAAAAATAGCAAACAGGGCAATTCATACATAAATGAAAACAAGATATTTTTACCATACAAAGTATGCTTCAAAACAGTAACAAGGGCCAAGAGGATATTTAAAGAAATATAACATCAGTATGGCTGAACTTTATCTTTCTTTCCAACAAATGAACATAACAGATTCTAATATTACATTAATATACAATTAACAAAAGACAAGCTGATTACATTACACAGCACTTACAGCAGCAGCTGTTGTGGACAAACATTTACAATGAATGAGCTAGATTTATTTTGGAGCTTTGGTTTCGTTGTGGATATGATCTTGGGACTATTGTCATGGAAGAAAGTTACTCCTACCAAGATCAAAATCATCTGGAATAAATTGAATCTCCATTGAATTAACATCCTAGAGTATTTCATCTTTTTATTGTTGTAAGTAACTGCAAAGTTGTAGACAGAAAACCAAACATTTAATTTTTTTTAAACTTATTCTCAATCTTGAGATTCCCTTCGGCATTTTGAGCCTGCATCAATAATTTAGCACTATGATTAATTCCAGTGAGTTGATTGGTAGAAATCAGCCCTTGATGACACCGATTGGCCGAAGTTTGATGGCCTTCTTGCTGATTCCTGCAGCGTGACCTGAGAACACAAGATAAATAGCTCACGTCAATGAACATTTAGAGATAGTAAGGGCAAATTCTTATAAAAGTAAATTTTCGTATTCGATTAGAAATTTTTGCCAAACCACATATGCATTCTTTACCTTTGTTGTATGTATGTCAAAGAGTCAAAAGTTACAGACGTGTCAATATATCAAAACCTCACAGGCTGCAAATACGGCCTGCAGAAGCAATTATCTCAAACCGATACTGATAATAAAGCATTTATACAAGCATTAATAAAGAGCATTTGTTGATGTACATTCAGATACATTATATTAGCAGAGTCACATATACAATAGTGTCCATATCAATGATGGCTCACTGGCGGATCAAAGGGAGGTTCAAGGAGTTCCGAGTCCCCCCACACCCCCTCCCCTCCTCCAATGTGACCCCCCCCCCCTCCTCAGGTGTGAAACATTTTTCATGTGAATTTGATAGACCCCTTGGGTGAAGTCACCTACACGAGAGAAGATTTACACATATTTATCATAAAGAATGAGGACACTTACATGTATCAACAACATCTGTAACATTCTTGTAAGATTCCGGCGCCTGTGAAAATAAATTGCAGAATATAAATTGAATTGAAGAATAATTTACTTCATGCTTGATTTAGTGAAACGTGGATATAACATAAATGATATGATAATGAAAGAGTTAAAATTACATCGGCAGAGTTATTCCCTTCTGTTCTCAATGTACATGAAAACATGTTTCTTTTCTTTTTTCTTGGGTAACTGTAACCAGACTGAGCTACAATAACCTCAGCAGAGTTATTTCCCTTCAGAACTCATTTAACATCAAGAAATGTTTATAATTTCTTGAGTGTATGTAACTTGACTGATTTATGATTAAATGGCTAAGTCCATATTAAAGTTTCCCCGTCTCTCACCTCCTCCATGACGAGTTTGGGAGACGCTACCCTGATACTGATCCCCTTGGACTCCAGTGCCGCCAGCACATCCATGTAGTCCAGGTTACGTCGGGACTTGGCACGTGAGAGTGCTCTCCCCTGAATATCAGTTTCATCAAAATTAAATTGACATAAGAAAATATCTTTATTTAATCTGTATTGTTAATAATAATTTTTTTAATTTAGAATTTTCTTTAAAAACCTTTTTGTTTGTCTCTAACGTCATCAGCAAGTTGATACATTTATTTTAAATACTAAGAAACTTTCCCAAATGCTAAGAAGAGCAATTTATCTCATCTTTAACATATACTTTCTTCATTTCGTTTTTCATCTTCATTTACTTATGATCATTTAGATATTTAAGAGCATATGAAATGAGACTTTTAAGCAACAACAAAAAATTATCATCCAATATCTAATAATGAAATCAAAGGAAAACTGACAGCTCCATGACAAGTTGTTCCAAACGTTTCCGTCATGCCCTGCTCCGTCCCCGTGAGTACGTAGCTACACGTCCCCATCGTCCCGCCGATCAGCACAGGCTGGCCTGTCAACTAGACAATACACAACACTCTCAGAAAGCAGAATATTTCTTAATGAAGTTTGACATTTTAAAGTAAGACATATTACAATGTTATTCTCAGAAGAAAAACCTTTTAAGATGTTAGTACAAGCAGAGAAGTAATCTTCAAAACAACTGGCAAATCCGACCTTTTTTATTATTAATTGGGAGTGAGTGAAATGAGTTCTATGAGTGAAATAACCTTCTATCAAGCTACATTGGTGATAAACTTTATTGTCACTCTACCCCTGTTTTGACAAGGCAAATGCAGTTATTCTCTATACCCTTATCGGTAAACTAAGAAGATAATACCTACCTGGTAATCTACAGGAATGAGTGGGTGGTGAGGAGGGAAGGCTCGTGTTGATCCCTTCCGGTGTACGAGGAGTGTCTTCTGTTTGCCGTCAATAAAATGTTCCTCCACTTTAGCGATGTTGTGGGACACATCGTAGATCACATGCATGTCAAGGTCATCTGGGGTCGTGTTGAACATCTTGGCCATTGCCTAAAAAAATACAATACAACATTCTTTGCCTGAGCCTTTAATGCTAAAATGATACGGTGTCAAATGATTATGAAAACAAAATATTAAACAAACTTAATATTAATCTGCTAATTAAAAACTACAATTTATAATATACTCAGGAACTTACTTACTAAGGTGGGCAAGACTAATGTGATTACTTGACCTGAGAAAAAGGTAACTAGCCAGGGTCAGGGTCAACTTTGGTTAATGAAGATAAAACGTCCATACTTCAACACAGGATAAATCTTTTAGTTTTAGCGCTGGGAATGTTTTACTAAATTTAGGTTCATGAAAGTTTTAGTATCAAGGTTTAATCACACACAGACGTCATGTTAATTGTTTAATTAGATTCAAACCTGTCTGGAGAGGAAAGTCATGCTAGTCCGGTTGACCCAGGCATAATTCGCAGCCGCCGCCATCCCCTTCAAATAGTCCTGGCCCTCCTGAGATTGAATGTGTGCACACGCCAACTGACGGTCGTTCACGTCAATCTTGTCACGCTTCATTGCCTTCTCCATGGCAACCAGGGCATCTAGAATACGAAGAGAATGAACTTTACTTGTCTCAAACTCACTCTATTCCACTTCACATCGCTCTGGAGGGACATTGATGAAATGATTACTTCGCTCAAAGGGTAAAGTAATTTGCAATTAAACTTACTTCATTTGGCTGAGAAGTTTAAAGTCATATATATATATATATATATATATATATATCCTTGGAATAATTCTCAAGGGGAGGACTTCACACAATGATCAGAAGGGATGAAAGCAACTTTTCCTCCTGGTTGAAAGTTTTTTTAATGTTTTTATTCAATTTGGCCATATATTTCAATCAAATTACTCTTTCGGACTGGCTAGTTTTGAAGTTTAATCCATGCACAGAAATAAAGTAACCCATGACAGGTATACTGATTTAGAAAATGTTACTGAATGCAATTAAATATTTCTGTATCTTATGCTGGAAAATATGTTTTATATATATAATTTGACGTCCACTTCCTACCTGTAGCCACCTGGTGGCCCATGCCGCGACTGCCGCTGTGGATCATGACGCACACTTGATCCTTGAACTCGATGCCCATCTTCTTGGCGGCGTAGTCGTCGTAGATCTCCTCGACCACCTGGATCTCTGCGTAGTGGTTACCTGCCCCTAGCGTACCCAACTGCAACCAGGCAATCAGTGCGGAATTATTTATTAGGGAAAAACAACTATTTAGTTCATTTATCAATTCTCCGACCATGTAACAAATCAGTTCCAAAATTATGTATTATGTTATCTATGTAACTGAAGATTCATTATTCTGTTTCTTATATTTCCATAATTCTTTGGTGAATCTGACAGTGGGGGTTTCAAATGATTTCTCTGAACAAGATCAATGCGTTGAAACATTGTAATAATGAGATTGAGTTGAGCTTTTGCAAGAGTACTTCATTCTTGTCATGGCAGCCTGTATTACTGCAGGTAAAAAGAATACCATCATGGCTGTTTTGCACTACAGCTGCGAGCCAGTACATCAGCTAGTGGACAATTGTAGGTGCCCTTGATATATTATCATTCCCCTTGTATAGTTGTTCAATATGAAAAGACGACAACCTGCCCGTGTTCAAGATCACTAGTTCTAGCGAGATGTCCCATGTGCTGCCTATGCTTTATGATTGAACCACTAGCGGGCTCTCGCTATCACTAGCCATCTTGAACACAGGGCAGATGCCATCATCATCAGAAAGCAACAGCCTCTCTACAAAATCAAACACAAAGGGAGACAACTCTACCTGAGGTAAACCCCTCTTCTTGGCCCTGTTGCTGACTTTAGACGGATCAGCGTTCAACATCCTCCCGTACTCCTCACAGTGCTCCTTGTCCTCTGCCCAGGCATACCCTGTGGGGAGTTTGCAACACAATAATTATCTGACAAAAGTCAACATCCAGCAATGACTTGACTTTAAATAATGTGAATGTGATTGCCAGCTGGAATATGGACGGTGATCGTCAATGGTTTTTAGAAATTGACAAATAAACAAAAATTGAGAAATGACAAACAATATTGTTATTCACCTTCTCTTAGAGACCAATCCATGCCCATTTCTAACGCTTCTTCCAAATTCCTGAAACAGAAAGCATTTTTATTTGTTCAAAATGTTTAAGTGTTTAACAATTTTCAATTCCTGATGATTCGGGTATTACATTGTTCCACTCTACAAATCCTATGTTTGTGGAATTCTACATGTTTTTTTAAAAGTTTTCTGTGTTCCATTGTGGTCTAATGCAAATTGTTAAAGAAGTGGTAGTGGTAAAGTAGCAGCAACAGAATCAGTAGAAGTAGCAGTAGCAGTAGCAGTAGCAGTAGTAATAGTAGTAGTAGTAGTAGCATTCGCAGTAGAAGTAATAGTAGCAACAGCCATAGTAGTATAAGTAGTAGTAGTAGTAGTAGTAGTAGCATTCGCAGTAGAAGTAATAGTAGCAACAGCCATAGTAGTATAAGTAGTAGTAGTAGTAGTAGTAGCATTCGCAGTAGAAGTAATAGTAGCAACAGCCATAGTAGTAGTAGTAGTAGTAGTAGTAGTAGTAGTCGTAGTAGCAGAAGCTGCAGTAGCAGTAGTGGAATTTCAATTACAAGAACACCATACTGAAATGTTGGGTTATTTAATCCAAGATTCATTGAAGACCTCTGCCAGTGCTGCTTACTGCTTTAACATTCGTAAACTTACTGTGCAGTCATAGGAATGATCCCCCGGGAGCCGACTCCGACCGGAATGTGATCAAAGAGACACTGAGAGAGCTGTTCCTTGATGGGGATCACGTCCTTGGCGTGGAGGTTGGTTCTCAGGAGCCTCACCCCACAGTTGATGTCAAACCCCACACCCCCGGGGGACACAACCGCTTTAGGGTCACCCATGTCAAATGCAGCCATGTTGCCTGAAGAGATTAAAATCTGGGTTGAGTTGGAAAAATCTAAGCTGAATATGGCGTTGTTTCGAATGGTTGGCGTATGTTTTGATGGATCATCCAACCTGACATTCTACTCATTAACTCCATGCAGAACTTTTTTTGTTTTGAAAAAATTCATGTCATGTATCACAAACGATAAAGAGTATAAAGTTGAATATTATCTAAACATATTCTCGTTTCAGTAGCACTTACCAATTGCAAAACCATATCCAGCATGAACATCAGGAAGACCAATAGATTTCTGAAAGTGAGAATTGATAGAATACAAAACATTTTGTTATTCTCACACAGAACAGTGTTGTTCCTAGAGGGGGTCCTGGGGACATTTGCCCACCTTTTTCGCTTGGTGTCCCTTAAAATATGGAGAAGCAGGATACTTTTACCATTGAAAAGGGTCCCACTTGTTCAGAAATGGCCAAAATTACCCCCTCAGCAGATCACCTAGGAACAACACTGCAGAATAAACAAAAGTACAGTAAAATGTTTCCTTTTGGTGAGGGACAATGGGAATCAAATCCTGGTCATATCATGTTCAAGAACATTAAAATAATTGAATCATACTTCAATTAGCTTCAGTTATAAAGAACACAGTTACTCTTTTCAATCTTTACTCGTCTGGCAATATAAAGGTACAACATCGACACAAGTGGACAGTTGGCGAGTATACCTGTGTCCCCAGAGTGAGTGCAACCCAATGCGTTCTTACCACAAAGTGAACAGGAATTTGAAAAATCTTTATGTGTCTTTTACGTCAGCCAATGTTGAAAGGTTATTGTTTTAAAAAGGACACTAGTCATAGGCTTTTTGGTAAATCCATCTCCTCAGACTTACAGATATTTTTACCCATGAAGGACTTTGTGCACAATTGATAGATACAATAACGAGTTATTATTCATAATAATTCCTTCATACATACCTGCACAATCCCAGGCAGGGCTGCAACATTAGCAATCTGCTTCATCCCGGGGAGGAAGCCACCGAAGCCTTTACTGTTACACGAGTGCTTCAACTCATCAAACATCAACTTCTCCAGGCGGTCATTGGTGTAGAAGTAGCCGTCAACCTGAAATACACGGGCATATATTATTGGCCTGGTTTATTTATTTTTAAATAATGGTCAATGCTGTTTAATAATCTGACTAATAAACCATTCAAATAGTGCTATTTCCATGTACAATAAGGCTGTTCAATTAAAATAATTGTGAACGGTTTCATCCCTAACCCAGAACATAATTGTATATCAAGCAAATTGGGTTAAGTCTCTCAGTAACCCTACCTTCATGTTATCAACAAATCCCTTCTTGATATGCCAACAGTTGGCAGTGACTTTCTCAAGGTACTTCAGTTCCTCGTTGTAGGTCCTCATGGCTGCAAACAAGCTTCACTTTCTGGAATAAAGATAAAAGAAGGAAATGAACGTAACATTAACCTATAGGACATTTAAATTTCGAATTATATTATTGATATATTTATCGGACAATAAACAATTAATAAATGATTCCTACTACCACATTTACCATTTAATGAAATGAACCCTGAGTCTAGACAAACTAAACCTAAAAATGCTTTTACGACACACTTCGAACTTGAACTAGTCCCCACACTGGCACAGACACTTCGATCAGTATAATAAATTGTTTTAATCATATATATAAATAGCATATATGTATAAACAGCGATTTTCCTCTCGAATTTCATTTCCACAAAAAATATCCTGATAGAACCCTCCTTTTAAAAAATATTGTAGACAAGCATCCAAGTGGTAAAAATGGCTGTAGGAAAACTCGTAACCATAATGAACTCGTACCCACATAAATCAGAGAACTCGAACCCAAATCCGCCAGAGAACTCGTACCCACTTTTTATTTTGGTATTAGATGTTTTAATAATATAAATAAAACTAATGTATTATATTAAATATAAATTACACAAGGTTATTGTTTTCATTAATTAGAGACTAACAAGGTATTAACAATTGGCCGTGTTAATAAATTAAATCAATCAGTAATCGTGTATTCATGGTTGACCGCATTTTATAGGTGTTGGGTCTATATCTTTATTACAGACAGATAATTTACTATCGTCTCTACTCATTAAAAAACTATGAAATATAGGCCTATATAAAAAGTGTAAACAGGAATTTAGAAAATAAGAAGTCATTTCTTTTCGTTAAAATATTAATGAAGGTTTTGGCACATGAATATATTACAGCTTCGGAAGATAGGATATCACAACATCTCAAGCACAGCAGAAATTCTTTATTTAACTATGTAGGCCTAAACATCGTTAATAAACATCTCATACATGAAAGATCTACAAATCAAACTTATAAAAACTAGTTTCGTATTTCATACTATTTCATAGTTTTGTATTTCACAAAATATACAGTGTCTATAGCAATGTGTCTATAGTTGCAAAACATCTTACGGATATACTATATATATGCAACTTCTACGAATCCATGAACAATGACGGCAGTTATCTCAAGTATCAATTGTATTGTTAATCTGTTGTCCCTTCTATTCAGTGTCACTGGTCCCAATTCTGCACCACGAGGCAGACAGGAGCCCAGAAACTTAAGAATGACAGGTACTTTGAGCTGTGGGACATCAGATGGTGACCTTACCCCCAGCCAGCTCTTGAGAGCCGTAGCAAAAAATAACGGGACAGTTGCTCTCCCTGAACTATCCTGTGATTTAGTGCTATGAGTTGTTAGTGCTTTTTGTGATTAGTGCTGTATTGAAATGAGCTGTTTTTAATGATGTGATTATAAAGGTTTTAAATGCTGATGGATGTAATAAATAAAAATATTACCATTTTAATTATTGTCTTGTCTCTCCTATTTATCTATAAAAAAAATAAGTGGGTACGAGTTCTCCGATTTTTTGGGGTACGAGTTATCCATGGGTACGAATTCCCGGTGGGAACGAGTTCGTTTTGGGTACGAGTTTTCTGCATCCCGTAAAAATGACAGCAGAACCTCAACATTAGCCCAATTATTAAATAAACACGATGGGTGACCAAGAAATTACTTTGGAGCCACAATTCGTTATCTGAACGTCACTGCTGAGTTTCAGAAAAATTCTATTTTCTAACATAATAACAACTAACAACATGTCTTACTCTGAGACTGATTTAGTTCAGATAATCTAAACATTGGTTTATGTGCAATGACTGCGCACCCAGGACGTAGGAAGACGTCAACATGCTGGACTAAGTCTGTTTAAACAAAGCAGATTCCCAAAATACTTACTAGTGTCAGTAGTGGACAATATGAAAAGCTCCAAAATGTAATTGTGATAGAGACTGTCTGGAGACTGGAGTAAGTAATTGGTTACGTTTCGCTCCAAATTTATTTTAATATGTCAAACTGTCTGGTGCGCGAAAACTGGAGGACTGACTGGGACTGCTTACTCAGCATTGTGAACGAGCTGGCACTTTAGTATCAACCAAATAATGTTACATTAAAAGTTACTAAAGATTGTTAATGAGCATGAAAGAATGACAAATAAGCTCAAGCTGTAAGAAATGTAATATTTGCCTTGTGTAATGAAATGTTCAAACGACGTGCAATCCTTTATAGTAGGTTCTTCACTCCGCAAATAAAAACCTCCTTAAAGGGAGATAACTCCCGCCTTTTTACGAACGCGCACCTGCTGGAGGGATCGTATAAAAGAAGAAAGATTGAATTTAATATGATATTATATTCTTCTTCCCCCAATCTACTAGGAATACAAAATTTGTATCACATAGACATCATGCCTTTTTGGATAAAAATAATCATCTTAAAAATACATTCCATTTAGAGAAGAAATATAACAATGTTATAATTGGAATCTGAACAATATCAGTGACAGAATGAGTAAACTGTTAATTGGGACCAATACTTCTGGTGATTGGTGCCTGAGTCTGAGGGTGTGGGTTCAAATCCTACAAAGGAATCAATCTTTTAAAAGTACACGAAAGTGTACCATGTAGCAGATACTGTACCCAAATATAATTAGTACAGTAATTGTCTTGTAAAATTGTACAGCTATCATTATATCAGTAATCCAGAATACAAAAAGATTTACTAGTTTTACGGATCTCCTCACAAGATTTTGACTAATTAGTAAACAAAAATCTACTCAAAAACCTAAATCAATAAATTTTCTAAGTTTACTCAAGAATTCAGTAAAATACAAAACTTTGTCATAAAAACGTTCAGGCAACATTGATTTCCTCCCTGCCTTTTGACATTTTGCAAAAAATATTAGGTGAAACAAATAATTAGTTTTGTCTATTCTTATGTCCTTATAGAACTTGTCTTTCCTCTAAAAGTTTATCAGACTATTTCAATGGTTATTGTTCAATTTTCTTGTGGTCTGAAATACTGAAATTTCACTTCTTTTTTCTTATTTAATTTCTCACTTTTAATTCTTTAAAAAAAATTATAATCTTGTTTGAATTATACATTAGTTTTGAATAAAATATTATTTATTAAAATTTCCAATCTCATTCTTACTTCATTTCAAATTAATACGTACATATCATATTGTAAACAAATGCGATGAATACATCATCTTTATGTTATAACAAAGCTGAGAATATTACTAAAGGTATGGTCAGTGAGGCTGTATAAATCATAGAACTAGCATTTAGAGTAGGGTTTCATATTTTATTGGTGCTTCAACCAATACCAAGTGTGACAGGTAGATTTTAATATTTCATAATGTAAAGGATCTGATCTATTGTTTTTTCTAGTTAGATGAAGTTTTCAATTCTGCATATTTCTTTTAGAGTTATAAGAAATGACTCAGAATAAAGAATATGTTAAATACTTGATAAATACGATCGTAAATGAATCTCGTAAACAAATATTTTTGCAAGGTATATTATTATTTCGTTTTATTGTG
Organism: Gibbula magus; assembly: GCA_936450465.1. Classification (NCBI taxonomy): domain Eukaryota; kingdom Metazoa; phylum Mollusca; class Gastropoda; order Trochida; family Trochidae; genus Gibbula; species Gibbula magus. The sequence goes on along the minus strand of OW388296.1, from coordinate 3,263,471 downwards.
AGCACAGTCCAAACATAATAATTATTGTTATATGTGTATCTACCTTATTTTCTCTAGTAAGCGCCAGGTCTCTAATGTCCCTTCATGTTGTTCAATAAGTGCATAAACCATCTGCACCACATTCATATTTCCATTTAAATAAATATTTTTCATGTGGCTGATACCCTGAAATCCTGGATCTGCCAAGACTAATTTGAAGTCCAAGCTCAGAGCATGAGGCCTCCATTGACAGAAGAGCGGTGGTTAGCACGATCAAATCTAGGGTTCGAATCCCATCAGGGGCTCAGCAAATTTGCTGTAGAGAACTGTTCTACATGCAGTAAGGTTTGGGCGCAATGCTACACTGAATTTCAGCACAGTATCACCCATGATTCACTAGTTTCAGTCCATTCTCGCAAGTTTCACTGCATTGCATAGCACCATAGTGTTGCAGGTTTTTTCGACTGCGATATAAGTGAAATACTCTTGAAGGCAAAGTCAATCCTCAGATTAACACACAACACCATCCAATAACAGTTTGAAAGGCCTGTTGTATTAATAAGCACTTGAGCATTTCTATACATTGTATATATGTCAGCTTCTGTCTCTCAGTCATAGAAAGCTACTTCAAGTTCCCAGGAATGTTCCAGTCTGCTGGTGAAGCACAGTAGTGTAGCGGTTAACATGCTGGACTCTCATGCCATAGGCCCGGATTCAAATCCCTGTAGTGACACCAAATATTTGTAACCTTGGTCTCGCACTGTTTAGTTCAATTCAATTCAATGTTTATTCATTATTAAGGACATATGCCCAAGTAAAAAAAAATCAACAAAATAATAATTACCATGACAATAATGGTATTTTACAAGTTTCAAATACATCTTTATCTCAGAGCTTCTAGTGTGGTGTCCTTTAGCAAGGTACTTCATCCACATTGCACTCAGTTAACCAAGCTGTTTAAATGGGTACCTAAATACGGGAAGTACAGACCTATTTGGTCACAAGGGGCGCTCAGAAGTGGCAGTGGTAGAACAATTCCTTCGGGTTAATAATGTACATAATGCACTGCCAGTGAACTACATTGCATTGGATATTAGGCGTTAAAATTAGCAGCATTATCATCATACCTAATATCTTTATAAATAAAATACTACAAGATGATGTAAATCTTTGAGATTCTTTATTGAGCTGAATGTACATCCATCATGTGAACATGACAACAAATTCATACATATTTACATATGCACAGTACACAGGCTGTACAACGGAGAGAGAGGAGGAAGCTAAGCACATATACAAGTGGATCGGTCGATCGTCTCACTCTGGATGAAGACAATGGTCATAAGCAATGGAAATGGAAATCATACATCCTGCAATTAATGGCGATGCTTGATGATAAAATGGATTCATTTGTATCAACAATTGTTATTTGGATAAAATACTTTCATTGCAATTATGACATTGCTTGAGGTTAAATGATATTGATCGATCTCTGTGATAACTTTAAAGAATGTAAAATACAGTTATTCAAAACTGAATTTTCATAATGGACATTTAGATTAAAAAGATCACACAAACAACACAACAGTCATACCATGAACATATATTTTTAAAAATAAACAGTTAACATTTTTGCATACGAAACTACATTAATGTTAACAATTCACTCATAATTTCAAATTTCTTAACAAATGATGTACTGTAACTTTGATTTAAAACATTTAACTCAACAAAACAATACTTCTTAAAACATACCATTTTGGACAAATCCTTAGCAAGATCAATTGATTTGCAATATAAAATCGACTAGATTCAACAAAATATGGCAGAAAGTCAACTCTATGTGAACTGACAGCAAATAATCCGTGTACTCACATCTAGTACAAGTTGGGAGGAATGCATTATAACATTGAAACAAGACTAGAAATAAATTAGGCATCTTTTTTTTAAAAATCTATGTTGGTTACCATGGTAACAATAAAATTCTACAACAACCAGTGGCAGTGTGTTTTACTGCAAATAACACAAACATTTAGCAAATATAACATACTCTCCATTAAAAGAAATAAACATTTACCACATATTTAATTGAAATATTTAAGTTTACTGTTATTCAATAAAAGTACTTTGAATTCATAAAAAATAATTTTCCCCCGATTTCTCTTTTACAGTTTACCTACTTTATATATAACCATTCTACTTCGGTTTGTGCCAGTGATTGTCATAATGAAACCAGAATCACCCTAAGGAATACATACCATATTCAACGCAATTAGCGCCTTATTCCTATAAGATACCACGTTTTTAAAGGTACATCCATTGTGTTGTTGGGGTCACATATTGCAAACATTATAAATGGTGTTACTTTATCGAGGAGTACCGACTGTTACCGAAAACTACCATTTTGATGATAATAGACTTAGCATATTGGTGATATGAAGGTAAAAATAGCGATTTCTGATCGAAAACCGGACAATGCACAGCGTGTGGCGCGCGCTAATGAGTCAAACGTAATTCTGGAATCTTCTTTATAAGAGACACAATGACAAATTTGAGTTGATAATGTTTAATAGGTCACATAACTACTGTGCATGTAAATGGGACGTGAAATTTCGGTTTTTGCACATACATAACTATGTTACTAAATTTTAATTGGAAATTAGAAATTATGATATATTTGACGATCGGGGATAAAGATGCAAGCTGAGTGAATTTATTTGTATTGTAGACAGAACGTGTGGTGAGTTGGAACGTATTAAAGCCAAATAATATTTTATGAAACACAATGGATGTACCTTTAACAAAGGAAAAATAAGCGCTCCCTCTCTAGAATACCTAAAAGAGTAAAAGAGGGATAAAGCAAAATCAATTCTGACCTTTACTTGAAGTGGATACGTTAATGAATGCAGGTAAATCGAAAAGATCCAAGCATTTTACTTTCTGGACTGAATGATATGGCCATTTCAAATAAGCGCCCCTTCTTCCTATTTTCTAAGCATGCATTGCTCTTAATATGTTGAGTACAATAGCTCTTCACTGGGCATTTTAAAATTTATAATCTTAATTTAATAACAACCAGTACATGAAATTTTGAAGATGAAAGACCCATTTACCGGGGGTAATTACAAATTGTTGAAATAAGTTTCATTAATTTTGACTTTGTACTTTACATGAGATAACAGTTATCAAGCATGTCTCTTACAAATATAAAACACTGAAATTATAACAGATTTTACTTTAATCTTTTACTTTAAATCCTGTATATGGTAGATGCGGACAATCCACATTGATATATACAACCAACTTATAGAACCAACCCATAAGTACTAAATACTTCAATGTTGATCATTGGAGAGTCAATGAACTTATTTGTTGAGAACATTTTCCAATATTTACTTTAAGATTGTGAAGATAAAATATACCCTGATAGAGGTTCTGTAGTAATTAACAGATCATCGAAATTTGTGCATTTTGTAAATTTTCACCCCTCCAAACATACAGCTAAACTTTTTAGCGAGTTGTCAGGTGTAAACAAATCTGTTCTTACATCAGATGTAGTCAGGTTGGTTGCTTTGAATATATATATATATATATATATATATATATATATATATATATATATATATATATATCTTTGTGCTCAGGACTTGCAGGAATGGTGAACATCAACAATCTACACATGCAACAGAGCCTGAATTTAAAAGAAGGATTTAAGTCTTTCAATCATAAAGATGCAGCAATTCATACATATTACATACACATAGTTTACTGAAAACTACATCTATGGATTTTACTTGTAATACTGTTCAAAGAAATACACACAAGCTGCTCTTTGTGGTTTACGTTCCACCATTTCTGAATATTCTGCAGATGTATTTAGTCAGCAGATTATTATATTTTCAAAGATGTAATAGTTATTTTACACATCAGATTTTTAAACCATCTCAAGATGTCATCTATGTCTGACTAACTATCATAAGCACTTTTCAGTTCAGGCATTGTTCACGAGAACTTTTGGCTTTCAGGTGAGACATACTGTTCGGGACACGCATCAATATTTCACTTGATATCCCTCAATAATATTTATCATAAATAATAGAGCTCTATTTCAATTGTAACATCACACAAGATATGAATCTCAAATAAACATCACAAACAAATATACAATATTTTTATAAATATATACACTGATTGCCATTTCAAAACATGAAAAACATCAACAAAAAGATGGTTTCCCCACCAAATGTGCTTTGTGCTAGCTTGAAGATCAATCACTTGTCAACATTCAGCTTCCATAACTTGGAATTCATAAGCACAGTCTTTTAAAACACATATGACACTTTCTTTGGTACAACTGTCACTGTCATGGAGTTAGCTCCCTTCGTGGCACAACAGAGGCAGAGTTACCCCCCTTTGTGCAGAAGGAAGAAGCTGCAGTTAGCCCTGTCCACATCACAAGACAGGCATCACATGGTGGAGCGAGTCCTCATGTCGTGACAACTGACGTGTGTTGCGGGGAGCCTGATGGGGAGGAACATGAGGAACTGTGACAATTATTTTCCTTCTCGGCTTTTATTCGTAACCAAGTGTCACCCAAAGCCTTAGCAAAATGGTCATCAACGGAACCAGTAAACATGTCTTTGACTGGATCTGATTGTGCCTTTATTGCTGTCCATGTGGTGTCGCCCAGAGACTTGGCAAAATGATCATCAACAGAGCCTGAAACAAAATTTGAAAAAATTTAAGACAAAATAATTAAATTTTATATATCATTGAGTATATTGTAAGATTCAATCCTCTCAATAATAAGTGATTATTTAAATTTTGTTAAATTCAAATCATTTTCATTTTTAATAATTGATAAATTTATTCTGGAAACATGAGAAAGTTTTGATTATTTACTATTTAAACAAAATTCTTGAGAATACTCAAGAGACTGCTACAGTATTTTAGCAATAAGAAATTTCCTGAAAAGCATTTCTCTATCTCTCACCAGTTATAGAGACGTTTCCCGGCACTGCGGTTGCTGTTGTTACGGTAGCTGTAACTGTGGTTTTAGCTTGCATTGAGTCCTTATAATTCTGCCCAAGTGAACGACGGAAGTGTTCCTCGATAGCTGGATCACTCACAACTGAAACAATCATCAAACATCAGTACATGTAACTAATGATAATTATGACAGACAGACAGACAGACATGTTTATTCAGCATGTAAGGCTCAGTGGCCCATAGTACAGTTGAACTCATATTAAAGCAATCTGGTCACGTGACTTTAAAGACGATTTTACACAAGATTTCATAAGGTACATCGAACGTTTTTGATAAATATGGCAACATTTTGAATGACATCAGCATTTTTTGCATTTAGAAGATTGTACATCATTTGTTGGTTAACGCATTTTAAAAACTTATTCCTGCTTTCGGAAAAGGCTTCACAGATTAACAGAATGTGATATTCATCTTCAGTTTGGCCTGAAGAACAGTATGAACATGTAAAATCGTTCAGAGTATTATTATCTTTCCTAAAACATTGAATTTTTAAGGCATGTAGAGATATTCTATATTTACAGAAACTTCTTAAAAGTGATTTATCATTAAGGACACTGATGTATTTTTCAGGTCCAAAAACTGATTCACAATGAGAATAATGGCTGAGGAAGGTGGATGAAAAAATTGATTCAGACCACTTCTAGATAAAAATGTCTTTTATACGTTGCCTAAACATTGACAGAAATACATGTTTGTCACCAACATCTTGATTTATCCAAACATAAGAAAAGCCATTTAAAAACAATATATTTCTTACATTGGCAGCCCATGAGTGCTTTTCATGATTATCTAAAGATAATAACATTTGATAACATTGATACATAATTATGTAACATACTGACATAACAGTTTTGACACTTTGGGAGCCGACCCTTTGTTTGAGATATGTTTTAGCTCTACTGGAGGTTGGAAATTTCAATGTGTATTTCTAAATATTTGACAGGCCCTGCAGTATTTTGACACTTGGTTCATGAAAATAACAAGCAATTTAATTTCAGGAGAAGTCTCCTACCTGGAGGGGGTGCAGTCTGGGAGGGCGAGGGCATGTTCTCCGGACTGGGACACGGCCCGTACCTCTGTGTTGAGCTAGTGGTGGATGATGAGGTGGTCGCACAGGTGATGACAGATGGGCGCAGAACTTGGGAGGAGCGTTGAGGAGGGGGTGATCCTCCGCTTGACAGCGACAGGTTGAGAGGGGCGTTCTGGATGTCGGGGGAGAGGGCTGCTGGGGGATGGGGGTCGTGACTAGGTGGGAGTGGAGGGGGTGGGGGTGGAGGTGGATGGGGGTACAAGGTGCGCAGACTGTAGGATGGGTCCCCTGTTACTCCTTCGTGAGGGTAGTAGGGAGGGTAGCTGTCTCCGTTGAAGCTCGTGAACTGCCTGTAACAGAGAATGGTTAGTTGGATTAATTTGAGGAGTTTGTATGGTGCGATCAAGAGATTTGGTGTTTTTAAATTGTTTCACTTTAACTAATGTTATTGCAGAGAGAAAGCCTGCAGTATCACTGTGACTTTGGATAGTGCACAAGCTTGCAATCATCCACTGGAGCAAAGAAGCAAACTATCCATAGGATACTATATCCTAAATGGCAGTTCAACCCTGAACCCATATTACTCCACATTAGGATAGAATAATTGTCGACTACAGAATATGTTGTTGAGCTCCTGACAGTGTTGGAACCCTTGATATCTTGATTGTAAAACACCCAATTGTGCTGAATATCTCAACATTCAGGAATAAATAAACAAACTGATGTTTTGAATGTCTGTGAGTTGTGTTCTGTTGTCAGAATATCATTGCAAGAACCTTTTTTTAGAAAGGGTTATTGATTTTATACTGCTCAATACGACAAAAATAATAATTTATGCTCTTTGCTTATAAAAACGATTTTCATAATTGTATGTGCAAAGTAAACTTCACATAATAATTTAATTGCAATTTCACAGTACCGACAATTTCTAATGTAATGACTGCACTTGAATGTGAAATTTGCATAATGCACAATAGTTTCTATCACAAAACATTGACAAATTCTTCAAAATTGCACTGCAGGATTTGAATAAATTTTCAAATAAAGGTAAACTCTGGTGAAGCAGTTGAAGTAGGGGACATAGAGTAGACATACCAGCGATATCTTCAGCATGAGTAACCAGCAACTATTTACATGTATGTGAGTCATAGACACAATAAAACGTTATGACTCTCTTATCAAGACAGGACACTCAAGAAAGCGACACTGTCAAACTATGTGTCCCCAACACAGGGCTGGAGGTATTCACAGAGACACGGCTACTGTGTACTGGTATTACTGACTGTAGGTCGAGGAGTAAACTCAAACTTAGTCTATAAAATTCAATAATTACTCTACCTTCATGCAAAAGATTTTATTTCTATACGTTTTCGGTTTCATGGGTATTCAGTTTATCTAGACTTGCTGAATACAGATCTAGACTGTATTAAGGCTAGGGCAGGGCTAGTAGGGAATGTGGTACTGTACCAGGAATATGGGTATAAAACCATATGGTAGTCAATGTGGAGAGAGTTGGGTTTGACTGACACTCCAGTCGCATACAATTAGGAAGGTGACTTCTAGTCAATGATGAATAATACATGGTAATATCTGGTCCCTTGTCTGTGTAGCGCTCACACTGAGAGTAAGTACTGCAGTAGCTACCTTTATGCTGATAAGTTGCGTCTTTTGTAAGAATTTAAGCCTGAAGTGTCAAAGTTATACTTAACCAATTACCCGTGGACCTCAAATTATTCTGGGATAGTCTCTCTAGCCAGTGGTCATTCAAGGAATATTTCTCTTGTCAACAAGTTGTGATTCCTACAAATTGCTCACTCAGAATGGTTAGGAACTACTTGATTGAGCAGCTGAAATTATTTTTTTCTTTAAAATTGCTTTTCAAAGTGAAGAGTTTTGTTTTAAATAAAAGTCTATGTAAGAAAACGCAAATTGGTTCAGCTGTATTTCTTAATTCTTGATTAAACACCTTAACTTTGATGGTGAATATTCTGGAGCCAAACCACTAGAACCATTTAATTTATACTGACAAAAAGCTTTGCCAAGACTGATATTTTGTTTCAAGGTTTCAAGAATAGCTTGTCAAAGCGTATTTTTAAATCATAAATATTTGTAATAAAACAGCCTGAAGCAAAAATTGTTAAAAACAAAATCCAATTAAGATATGAAAAGTTGTTCTTATATTCAATTTTATGCCCTAGCTGTCAGCTTTAAAACAATTAACACGCTTGAAGTGTGCCTGAGTATAATAGTGTTATGCTCCTAAGTCAAGCATTTGCTCTAGAATTGAACTTTAGTCCTGAACTGTTTCATTTATATTAAAAGTTTAATGCCTTAAAGGCTTCATGACTTCCTGTATTAAATAGAAATGTCCTTAAGGTGTATTAATTAGCATTCCGATTTACATTTTAGGGGATTTTGGTTGAGCATCATTATATTATGTATTTATTGCACACATACGTTAGATGGAAATCAACTTATGTTCTCCCGTCATGTACTAATGTCATGAGCTACCACGTGCATAGTATTGTGCACGGTATTGTGTCCGGTATTGTGCACGGTATTGTGCATGGTATTGTGTATGGTATTGTGCATGGTATTGTGCACAGTATTGTGCACGGTATTGTGCACGGTATTGTGTCCGGTATTGTGCACGGTATTGTGCACGGTATTGTGTATGGTATTGTGCATGGTATTGTGCACGGTATTGTGTCCGGTATTGTGCACGGTATTGTGCACGGTATTGTGCACGGTATTGTGCACGGTATTGTGTCCGGTATTGTGTCCGGTATTGTGCACGGTATTGTGCACGGTATTGTGCATGGTATTGTGCACGGTATTGTGCATGGTATTGTGCACGGTATTGTGCACGGTATTGTGCACGGTATTGTGTCCGGTATTGTGCACGGTATTGTGCACGGTATTGTGCACGGTATTGTGCACGGTATTGTGCATGGTATTGTGCATGGTATTGTGCACGGTATTGTGCACGGTATTATGCACAGTATTGTGCATGGTATTGTGCACGGTATTGTGCACGGTATTGTGCACAGTATTGTGCATGGTATTGTGCATGGTATTGTGCACGGTATTGTGCACGGTATTGTGTCCGGTATTGTGCACGGTATTGTGCATGGTATTGTGCACGGTATTGTGCACGGTATTGTGCACGGTATTGTGCATGGTATTGTGCACGGTATTGTGTATGGTATTGTGCATGGTATTGTGCACGGTATTGTGTCCGGTATTGTGCACGGTATTGTGCATGGTATTGTGCACGGTATTGTGCACGGTATTGTGTCCGGTATTGTGCACGGTATTGTGCATGGTATTGTGCACGGTATTGTCCATGGTATTGTGCACGGTATTGTGCACGGTATTGTGCACGGTATTGTGCACGGTATTGTGCATGGTATTGTGCACAGTATTGTGCATGGTATTGTGCACGGTATTGGTATTGTGTCCGGTATTGTGTCCGGTATTGTGTCCGGTATTGTGCACAGTATTGTGCACGGTATTGTGCACGGTATTGTGTCCGGTATTGTGTCCGGTATTGTGCACGGTATTGTGTCCGGTATTGTGCACGGTATTTTGTCTGGTATTGTGTCCGGTATTGTGTCCGGTATTGTGCACGGTATTGTGCATGGTATTGTGCATGGTATTGTTCACGGTATTGTGCACGGTATTGTGTCCGGTATTGTGCACGGTATTGTGCACGGTATTGTGTATGGTATTGTGCATGGTATTGTGCACGGTATTGTGTCCGGTATTGTGCATGGTATTGTGCACGGTATTGTGTCCGGTATTGTGCACGGTATTGTGCATGGTATTGAGCACGGTATTGTGCACGGTATTGTGCATGGTATTGTGCACGGTATTGTGCATGGTATTGTGCACGGTATTGTGCACGGTATTGTGCACGGTATTGTGCACGGTATTGTGCATGGTATTGTGCACAGTATTGTGCATGGTATTGTGCACGGTATTGGTATTGTGTCCGGTATTGTGTCCGGTATTGTGCACGGTATTGTGTCCGGTATTGTGCACAGTATTGTGTCCGGTATTGTGCACAGTATTGTGTCCGGTATTGTGCACGGTATTGTGTCCGGTATTGTGCACGGTATTTTGTCTGGTATTGTGTCCGGTATTGTGTCCGGTATTGTGCACGGTATTGTGCATGGTATTGTGCATGGTATTGTTCACGGTATTGTGCACGGTATTGTGTCCGGTATTGTGCACGGTATTGTGTCCGGTATTGTGCACGGTATTTTGTCTGGTATTGTGTCCGGTATTGTGTCCGGTATTGTGCACGGTATTGTGCATGGTATTGTGCATGGTATTGTTCACGGTATTGTGCACGGTATTGTGTCCGGTATTGTGCACGGTATTGTGCACGGTATTGTGCACGGTATTGTGCATGGTATTGTGCACGGTATTGTGCACGGTATTGTGCATGGTATTGGTATTGTGCATGGTATTGGTATTGTGTCCGGTATTGTGTCCGGTATTGTGCACGGTATTGTGTCCGGTATTGTGCACGGTATTTTGTCTGGTATTGTGTCCGGTATTGTGTCCGGTATTGTGCACGGTATTGTGCATGGTATTGTTCACGGTATTGTGCATGGTATTGTGCATGGTATTGTGCATGGTATTGTGCATGGTATTGTGCATGGTATTGTGCATGGTATTGTGCATGGTATTGTTCACGGTATTGTGCATGGTATTGTGCACAGTATTGTGCACGGTATTGTGCACGGTATTGGTATTGTGCATGGTATTGGTATTGTGCATGGTATTGGTATTGTGCATGGTATTGGTATTGTGCACGGTATTATGCATAGTATTGTGCACGGTATTATGCACAGTATTTGTATTGTGCTAGGTATTGTGCACGGTATTGGAATTGTGCACGGTATTGTGCACGGTATTGGTATTGTGCATGGTATTGGTATTGTGCACGGTATTTGTATTGTGCACGGTATTGGTATTTATGCACGGTATTTGTATTGTGCACGGTATTGGTATTGTGCACGGTATTTGTATTGTGCATGGTATTGGTATTGTGCACGGTATTGTGCACGGTATTGTGCATACGTAACACAAAAAATATTTTTAATGCAGTGAAACAACTGTCATGAAATTAAATTCATTTTTAAAAATTATACCTTGCAAATTGAATACAGGTGAAAGTAAAACAAATATTCTATAAATACACTGCCAAAATAGTATTTTGAACTCTTGAATTCTAACATATTTATACTAAATACTATATAACAAATATGCAAATTTAGGTAAAAGCACCAGAAAGGTTTTATTCTCCTGTAAATAAATACATAAAATATTACCTATGCAGCTGAATGTCATTCCTCATCTATACTAGTGGGGCCGTGACATGGGGGTCTGTAGACAACAGGTAACATATTTTGCTGTATTCTACAACATGACTCAAGAGAGTGCTGAAGTGCTAACACGGCAGATATTCATTGCTGTATCAGATATCCATGAGTCTTGGAGTCTATGTACTATACTTTAATAGCATCAATGGTGCTTTACCACAGGCTAACGACACTGTAATGTTAAAACCTCTATGCAGCAAAGAAGGGGGAGATTTGGAAAAATAATATTGCTTTCAAAGGTAGCGATTAAATTACACGTAAGACAATCCCAAGTATGATTTTTATAAGGGGCTAATTGATATTTTTCAGTGTTTATCGTGCAATCACTCATCCTGGATTGGACATGGATTGAGGGAGCTAAACATTAGTCTAAGAAGATAAACCTGCAACTAATCTTTATCTAAAATTTATCACAGAACAATTAAACAAATATATTGGTGGTATGTTACATGTTGCGTTAGTTGACATGATACCATTTCTGTTTATTTGCTGACTCTGATAATCTGAGGAATGGAACGAAAGTCCTGAAATCCGCATCAAAGACATTTGTGGTGAGGAACATGCAAGGCAGGTTGAAATGCTAACACTTGCATGTATCCACTGTCTAAAGTGCATCACAGAGCAGTGGAGGAAACCCTTGTACTGAAATTGGCGTCGACGGTGGTATCCGTGGTGTTCCACAACATACTGCTAATGTCTGACATTGGCAACAAAACACTGTCTGCGATTTAACCGCAAACTTGGCATAATGTCAACTGGTGGATTTACTGAGACACCGGTGATGAGGGTTTGACTGCTGAGCAATTGGGTAACATAGAGTGTCCGTTACCGAGGACATATACTCACTCCGCTGAGTGCTCTCCTGGTTAGCAACACCAGTAATTAGACATTAGGCCAGACCACATTGGTAACTTGGTTTACAGAATTGTTTGGGGAAAATGTCCAATCTCAGTAGGCAACAACAAAAAAAGAAGTAACTTGTGTAGATGAAAAATGTTCAGGAAGGTAAAACTGGCACAGAATTATTTGGGAACAATTTCGAGAGGCATTTTAGAAACCTATAAACAATATTGTGAGAAGATATCCCTTTTGCCTATTGATATATAGAGGATATTTGGCTTTTCTTGACTAATACCATGTTTATCTCATCGAGTGAGGTAGAAAGGTTGCGCCACGAGTGAAAATATATAACTTTTCTACCTCACGAGATGAGATAAACATGGTATTTGTCAAGAAAAGACAAATTTTCTATTTATTATATGGCCAAATCTTTGCATATTCACCGAAATAGACTTGCATTTACGTTAAGTGGGCTCCAGAATGAGCCTGTCGCCTCAGCAACAATGTGACGTCATGAACGTGTCATGACGTCGGAGCATTGTTTTATGACGTCAGGTCATTGTTATATCAGTCACTAGTGACTGATAACACGTTCCATTGTTATTTTCACTAGTGACTGATAACACGGTTTATTTTCATTAATAGATCCTGGTATTTCACCTGCAATCATATAATAAAACATTGTCATATCTCACTACCTGCAACAAACAATGTTTGTGAGAAAATATCGCTCTAATCTACTGATAGTTTAACAATGGAGTTGTGTTATTTGAATAAACATATCAACTCGGGTCAATATCATATCATTACATTTAAACAAAATAAATAAAGCAGTGCGAATATATATGGTTGGTAACTCTTAAAGGAACTTAAACTTATTAGAAATCATTGTAATTCTTTGTTATACTCTACTCTATTCAAGACAGGAAGATTAAGATAGCAATCACTGTAATTCTAAAATATCAAAACCTACAATAGTCGGTCTCCTAGCAACGTTAATATACTCCACTCAATTTGGTATACTTTACATTTGATATAATCATAAACCCTTGATTGTTATCGCCATATTTTAATCTTTTAAAAGCTTTGCTCGATTTCTTCCAAGTTTGGTTTATGCTACAGCTATTAATCTTTAAAAAACTGAAAAGCAAAGTCAGAATTTCAACAACAATGGCCATTATAGCACACTCAAATATTAATGCTTCTTAATATATAATGACTACTACAGTTTCAGCCCAAGAGGCAGAAAGTTAAAATGAACTATACAGAGACAGTTGACAAACTGATTCTATTGTACACGCATCGGACACTGAGGATAATGACGTTGACATATATTCAAAATCAAACATTGTAAATATATTGAATTTAAGTCATGACAAACTTCAAACAAATGTTTTCTTGAAAAAATTAACAATAGAAAATTACATTTTAGATTTTATCATAAATAAAATTATGAGTCAAACGCTCCCCTTCAACTCTAGAAAAGGTATTCGGAAGTAGAAAAATTAGAATCTGATATGCTTGAGCTTATAAAACTTTTAATAAAATATTTTCTCACAAACATTGTATTTTGGTGTTTCATTGGACTTCCATTACAATAAACATCCACATAAATCACAATGTTCAGCTGACTCTTCAACGCTTTCACACCAAGCTGTCAAAAAGGCTTTGAGTATAAATATTGCTATTCACCGAGAAATGATACCAATTGATGTCAATAGCTCTCAGATGAAAGGCTAAAAGACATTAATCATGCATGAATATATGGCCTCTAATTTCAAAGTTTTTAAAAGGTCTGACCATGTTTTTCTACCTTTCCTATAATGGCCAAAGGGATCATATCACTTCAACAATAAGTTGTTAGAAGTTCATAATCGGAGCCTCAAGTGCCATGATTCATCGAGGAAAGATGTCATGAATCTTAGTAAGGAAAGTATTTTCTTTATTTCCATGTTTATCCTGAGTAGCGTGTTATTACAGTTTACGTTTAGTCGAACACACAGGTGCGAAACTCTTCACCCTCAACATGAATCATCTCGGTTTGTGTATACACCGTCTATTGTGTCACCTCAGCTTCATTTCACTCCGCTGACCCTACTTAGAACTCGTCGCTTTTCACTTGTAGAATTTTTTCACTTCAATTTGGGTACAGCGCTTTCTTTTCATCTGATTCATGATTTGAGAAAGCAGTCATAACCTGTATTCTTCTTTAGCTTAGCATTACTAACCAGGAAGGCATTTTGGAAGAAATCAAAATAAGGTGATAAAATAATAATTAGTTGGGTTATGGGTCCTCCTACCATAATTTGAAACGAAAAAAAAATAATGCTACACAGAATCTTCCCTTAAATCATTTTGCCTAATTTTCCCTCCAACTAAAATATGTTGCTCGATTTTCCGACGAACTAAAAAAATAAGTTCTGAATGATAGTTTTCTTATTCAATTCTGTGCCTGTTTGCTTACCTGAATGTTCTTCATCTACGCTAGAGCTAAACTGCTTTTTTTCCCTCCTATCTTTAGACATTTTGCCCCAAAACTACGTGAACCAAGGTATTAATTTTCCTTGGCCTAAGATTCAAATTATTATCAAAATCTACCGGTAAGTTATTCAACTACAACTAATTGTTATTTGACAAAATAAATGCTCTCATGAGTATAATTAAAGATTTTCAAAAAATGTAATCTATGTAAAAATGAAAGAAATTATTGATACTGTAATTGAAATAAAGTGCACTTTCTATATTCAGTTGAACTTTTCCTTCAATTTTTATAATTGTCTAATCAACATGAACATATTAATAAATATAACAATTGACAGTTATCATAACAGTTACTTGAAGCATTGGTAAATGTCAACAAATTAAGAATAGACATTAAAGTATTTGATTAATTTACTCTGTTAATTTGATTTGGTAAAATGTTAAATGTACTTAATGTTAACTCATATTGGTAAATGAGTAAGTTGAATTTAAGCATCAAATTTGATATTTATTGGCATTTAATTTTGCAAAACAAATTCACATAAATATATAATATGTCTTAACCATTTTGATACATTGTTATCATTTTAAAATATCTGAAAATATACTTAAGACAATTCAAAGATGAACAATAACATCAGTTAGAAATTTTCAATAGAGTAATCTTACAACAATTACACAAGGAATAGATTGAATAAAACTGGTACATTCTTAATAGATTCTTGTCGAAGTATTGACAGAGATTAACCTTCTCAAGAATTTTTTTTACAGAAAATAATGCTAATCTACAATCTGTCTAATTCAATTTCTTTATTCAGCCATTTTCTTATACAGGTGAAGCAAGCGCTAGAACCTTGTCATTGACAAACTTCTGAGATTCAGATAATATATAGTGCATAAGACAAACTCCTGAGATTCAGATATAGTGCATAAGACCAACTTCTGTGATTCAGATATAGTGCATAAGACAAACTTCTGAGATTCAGATATAGTGCATAAGACCAACTTCTGTGATTCAGATATAGTGCATAAGACAAACTTCAGTGATTCAGATATAGTGCATAAGACAAACTTCTGAGATTCAGATATAGTGCATAAGACAAACTTCTGAGATTCAGATATAGTGCATAAGACAAACTTCTGAGATTCAGATATAGTGCATAAGACAAACTTCTGAGATTCAGATATAGTGCATAAGACAAACTTCTGTGATTCAGATATAGTGCATAAGACAAACTTCTGAGATTCAGATATAGTGCATAAGACAAACTTCTGAGATTCAGATATAGTGCATAAGACAAACTTCTGAGATTCAGATATAGTGCATAAGACAAACTTCTGAGATTCAGATATAGTGCATAAGACAAACTTCTGAGATTCAGATATAGTGCATAAGACAAACTTCTGAGATTCAGATATAGTGCATAAGACAAACCTCTGTGATTCAGATATAGTGCATAAGACAAACTTCTGAGATTCAGATATACATGTAGTACATAAGACAAACTTCTGAGATTCAGATATAGTGCATAAGACAAACCTCTGTGATTCAGATATAGTGCATAAGACAAACTTCTGAGATTCAGATATAGTGCATAAGACAAACTTCTGAGATTCAGATATAGTGCATAAGACAAACTTCTGAGATTCAGATATAGTGCATAAGACAAACTTCTGAGATTCAGATATAGTGCATAAGACAAACCTCTGTGATTCAGATATAGTGCATAAGACAAACTTCTGAGATTCAGATATAGTGCATAAGACAAACTTCTGAGATTCAGATATAGTGCATAAGACAAACTTCTGAGATTCAGATATAGTGCATAAGACAAACTTCTGAGATTCAGATATAGTGCATAAGACAAACCTCTGTGATTCAGATATAGTGCATAAGACAAACTTCTGAGATTCAGATATACATGTAGTACATAAGACAAACTTCTGAGATTCAGATATAGTGCATAAGACAAACCTCTGTGATTCAGATATAGTGCATAAGACAAACTTCTGAGATTCAGATATACATGTAGTACATAAGACAAACTTAATGTTAGATGGCAACTTCTCGATTGTATGCGAAACCTTTCTGGACTATTCCGTAAATCAACACCCTTTTATCTTTGATATAAAAGTCAAAAGCATGACACTGATCTATAAGGAGTTTTATCACAACTTGCACCAAGCCATTGGCACATATCAATTCATCATTACATTTAATTCATTTTCCATTATAATTTTATACACCTCTAATTTTCTTGTCAGTATAAGTATTACAGACCTTTATTCATTTTCAAATATAATTGTATAGACCTTTAATTTATTTGTCAATATTAATTTTATAGACCTTTAATTTACTTCAAATATAATTGTATAGACCTCTAATTTATTTGTCAATATAAGTTGTAGACACTGGACTTGTTTTTCAAACTTTTTAAAAGGTCCAAACCATACAACTCCAACCACTTAAGTACCCTTGTTACCAGTCAATGTACTAAACTGGCGCTACCTCCTCAAAGAGTCTACTGATGTCACTACCTACATCCATGCAAGTCTGCAGGTCACGCCGACCCAGGCTGATGATAATTACAGCGTTGTCGGCATGCTTCCAGTGATATAGGAAGACTTCTGTGGTAGTGATGGTATTTCAAGAAGCTCCCCCTCGTCTCTCTCGCTACCTCCAGTGCAAGGAGCTCTCAATACACGATGTGAGTCAGATCTGACTGACACTGTGAGTTGGGTAACAACACTAGCTGCCTGCTGCTGCATGGGAACAAAACCACATGTTGGAGTGTCTCTCACTGTGTGTCTGTGGTCTCTTAGTCTGTGTATCTGTGGTCTCCTGGTCTGTGTGTCTCTCTTAGTCTGTGTGTCTCTCTTAATCTGTGTGTCTCTCTTAGTCTGTGTGTCTGTGGTCTCTCAGGCCGCGTCTGTCAGTAAGTCATTGTATGTCTGTCAGTGTGTCACTGCATATGTGTCTGTCAGTGTGATACTATAGCAGTGTACATCTACAAAAGAACAAAGGCCTACCTAAGAGAGGGTTTTAAAGTAAACTTGTCCTTCACCATAATTACATGAAATTCTCTAATGGAAGTATCAAATTGGCTTATAATTATAATTCTTCACCATAACCCAAAATAAGGTGAGGTGAGGTGAGGTGAGGTGAGGTGAGGTGAGGTGAGTTGGAGTTTACTGCCGCTTTCAAGAATATTTCACTCATATCACAGTTTCTGGGAAGAAAGTCTGCACTGCCATGGTGACTATGCATTGCAGTGAAACCTGCGAGCAACGGCTGGAACTAGCGAACCATTGGTGGTACTGCGCTGAAATTCATTGTAGCATTGCACCCACACCTTACTGCATGTAGAACAGTTCTTATCCAAAATAAAAGTAACATGATAGCAATTGATTCTGATGAGTTATAAAAAAAACCCAACTCTGAGCTAATCCCTGTTACAAATTACTTCCCGCTGAATCAGCAAATATGTAGCAAAATGTGGATACTACCAAGAAGGTTATGAATGCAGAATGTGGGAAACATGCACAATGCACATCAGTGATATTTATAGAATGTGCGGGATATGCATGTGCAAACTTAGGGCACCCATTGTATCGTCTTCGTATCCTTCGACTGGTTTCTTCTGTGTGACTCATAGTAAGCTTGCACCTCTTGGAAGAAGACCAAACCCAGTTTGTCAGCCTAAATAATTTGTACAGCTTGTTCTGTGTTTATCTACCAAGTCCTTGTTTCATATTGTGGAGCTAAAGAGAACAATTAACATCAAATATCAACATCATCAATTTTCAGCAAAATGGCATTAAATTTGATATCTCAATTTTGGCAAATTTTGTATTTAAGATATTGGACTTCTTTACAGGTAGTAAGCAGATAACTCCGGCAGACATCTGTTTCTAAACATTCGTAACATGATAACAAATGATTTTGAATGTGGTCAAAAGGGCGATCGT
Source organism: Gibbula magus (assembly GCA_936450465.1). Lineage (NCBI taxonomy): Eukaryota > Metazoa > Mollusca > Gastropoda > Trochida > Trochidae > Gibbula > Gibbula magus. Next base: position 3,244,730 of record OW388296.1, on the reverse strand, counting down.
TTAAAAAGCTATGATATGATTGGCCCGCTATTGACTGGGTCTTGTCTGTACTAAACTGGTACAGATACGAGGTGTCTTCAGACCTTGTATCGAGATATCATGGAACCAATTCGTATCTCGGGAGATGTACTATTTCACAAATTATTCCTCGGAACAGGATCAAATATGCTCACAATGAATTATGTTTTGACCAGAGGAGGAGAAATTGCCTGGAGTGCATGTTTAGGGAGGAGATAAAACATGAAACCTGTCAGCACTCACTATAAAAACACTACACGCATTGTTCTCAATCGACAGAGTATTTTGAATGGATGACATTGCCTCATCCTCAAGAATGAAGCTTAGTCCAATTTATTGTACATTTACATTATGTTAATTTTAATTGCACCTCATAAAATATGAAAGATAATGGAGTCCCTCTTCTCAGCTCATACATGTCACTAAACTGTCACGTAGCAAATTTAAAATCATTTTTCATATCATAACAAGGTTTTTAAAAGTTACTGTCATCAGAATGTTCTGAATTTAAACTACATGAATCTTGTTTCAACATATTTCTATAGTCTAAAACCTGAAATCCGAAATTTATAATTTGACAAAGATTTTACTTAATTATTTGTTAGTTTGACATTGATTATTGAAAATATGATTTTTAAAGATTTATATTTTAAAATGATCTTCTTACAATTTTTCAAAGGTCAAAGAAATTCCTAAGTTATTCAATTCAATTTTATTACCTGAAAATTAATTTTGAAAATGTTAATAAAACTTGTCAAATTCTAAAATAAATCATTTTATTCTTATTTTTTCAAATTATTATGTAACACTTAACTTTAAAAAATTAAATTAAATAAATGACTTCCTCTTATGACGATGGGTGATTCATCCACCCGGTTATCAGGTGTTAATGTAAAAATACACCCTGTTCTCTGCTGGAGATTGAGCTAACACTGAAGTAAGTATACCTGTATAGATCTGAAGCTCAAAGTCTAGGTGAACTGTTGTATAAAGTAATGGTATGTACAAGCACCTGTTGACCAGGATAAAAAAAACTGGATGACTCATTATCACATACTCAAAAACCTGGGAGACTTATTGTATGGAAATTGTCAACAAATGTTAATCACTTACACATATTAACAACTTGTCGTAAAGTTGTTGTTATAAAAAGTCTGAGAGACTTATAATATGTAAATTGTCAATAAATGGCTTTTACTTCACAATTGTACGTCAGCAATTCATTGCTAATCTATTGTGTTCTGAGTTTATTAGGTGCAAAGTCTTGTTGCTACTTTACCAATTGGTGCATATCTTGTTGACAAAATGAGTAAGTCTTGCACGTGAATTAACTAGGACTGACTCGGGTAAAGGTTCTACCTTGGTACTCGACCCCCTATTACCCTACCCTACCCTGGCCTAGCCTACCCCACCCCTATTACTCTACCCCGCCCCCTATTACCCTACTCTACCCTATCCCAATCTCTTATTATCCTACCCTACCCCACCCCCTATTACCCTACCCTAGCCTAGCCTACCCCGCCCCCTATTACTCTACCCCGCCCCCTATCACCCTACTCTACCCTATCCCAACCCCCTATTACCCTACTCTACCCGAGTACCTCATCCACTATTACCGTACCCTACCCCAGGACCCCTATTACCCTACCCTATCCGAGTACCCTACCCCCTATAACCTACCCTTCCCCACCCCCATTATCCTATGCTACCCGAGTACCCAAACTCCCTTAAAGTATTATTATTATTACCCTCCCCTACCCCTTATTACCCTATCTTACTCCATCCCTATTACCCTACCCTACCCGGTGACCCTACCCCCTATTACCCAAACCTACCCGGGTACCCATTTTGTTGATCCATGACATCAATTAGATATCAAGTACATATCATAGAAGTGCAAAACTACATTGATAGTACTCAAAATAACTTTTACTAAAATATTTTCCTTGAAAATAATACTAACATGTTGCTCACATATTTCTGTTAAAAGATATTTTACTTTCTTAACAAGATTGAATTTATGTAATCTATAGTTATATATCCTAGAAGTGCAAAAACTACCTTAACAGAACTCAAAATACTTTTGGAATAGTAATCTAAGAATGCAAATTGAAAACCTGATTTTTATATTGAAATGTATTCTTACATAAACTATCCAAAATGTTATCTATTCCAAGAAGAATTTTGCGTTAAGACTTGATAAAAGACTATATCTACCAAAGCATGAAAATTCAAATGAAATAAATTAACTTTTAAATAAAAAGTTGCTGTTTTATGAAATTCATATAACGAATACTATAAATATGATATTCATACAATCTTGCAGAACAAAATGATAAGAATTTAAATGTACAAGAAAATACCAAAATAATTATTTTAAAATAGAGATATTTGCTCTGCAGCTTATCAGGAATTGCCAGGTTATTATCTACGATTGCCAGGTTATTATCTACGATTGCCAGGTTATTATCTACGATTGCCAGGTTATTATCTACGATTGCCAGGTTATTATCTACGATTGCCAGGTTATTATCTACGATTGCCAGGTTATTATCTACGGTTGAAGACTTAGTGAGGGACTTATTGTTTAGCAACTGCTTAAATAAAAATATTAGGCTTATATTATGCAACTATAACTCCTGGAAAAGGTATGTTTACACAAGATTTCAGCATTCTAGTGCTTTTCATCATTTTAAGAAGTAAAGATAGAGCCATGGGCTCTGTAGCTATCCTGTTTTGTATAGTTTGATGTTGTAGGCTAAATTAATAGTTCTCCAGATAAAACACAATTCCTTGGCAGAAGTTTAAAAGAACAAAAACCATGACAAATGAACTAAAAATATGAGAATTTACTTTCCTTGTAAAATCATTCTCTTTGTAACTCATCTGTTGAAGATATCACGGTTGATTATCGTCTTATTTAAATTGATTTTAATGAGTGAGTTATACATTTTCAACCAAGCACAGGGACCAAGCACAGAGTTAACAAACAGTTCATTCTATCTTGATATCTTGTTAAATTATTATCTTTTAATGTGGAAAATAAGTATTGATGGAAAAACTTATGCCAAGCACCTTAGAGATAAAACTTTTAAGGTTAAGATAACAAATTTAAATTTTAAATCATATCAGAGATTGAATATTATCACCCTTGATATCAAGAATTTCTTATAATATCTGCTTCTTCAACTGTTTAATGACAAAAGAGATTAAAATCTATATCAAAAGTTCAATTTCATACATTAAAATTCATCATTTGAATTTTTAAAATGAATGGCACGAACTCATTGTCTTATCGTATTACAAAGTTTTCAAAAACTGAATATACCTATGAAATTTAATCGTTTAATCACGAAGCTTTACAACAATTGCTACACAGTAAAATCCAGTAGATAGCTTTATAAGACAAGAATAAATCTTTATAAGACAAGAATATAGCTTTATACGAGAAGACCATGCATGCATGAAATGGAGGTATTCACACAATCAAGGCGACTATGTAGTTCTCGAAGACGCCTCAAATCTCAATGATTATTATGCACTTCCAGTCAAATAAACTCTCAATAAATTTGGAAGATTTATGAATTTTCACCTGCATATAGATACATTTTTCATACAGTTGTAAGTTGTGTTAATAAGGGGTAAAAATAATTTCTCTTTTTTTCTCTGAGAGGCATTTAGAGTTGGTTAAATGAATGAGAAATCAAGTTTAATTAATTTACAACTTCTCTATTGCAAGAGTGTGATGTTTCGCTAACAACGTCACCAAGCATAGGTATACACTATCTACATGAACACGTGAAATCAACAGTTAATCTAATTATATTTTTCCAAACCATTACAATAAAAATTTAATACAAATTTAATAAGGGTGCAACGATACACTGGAATATCGATGTACCTCGATGTGACAGTCACGATACGATACACGGTACATTTACATGCAAATATCGGATAGAAAACGATACATACCATAATTGAATTAGCAATTACCACTAGATTTATAAAGCACCACTGTTAGTTCAAATTTTAAAAGGATGTAACAGTTTGGAAAGTTTAACATACATTTGTTTACTTTACTTGCCAGAGAAAACAAAACCAGTCATGAAAACGAAACAGAGTGACCTCCCTTTCAAGAATACCAAGATATAATTTATTCAAGTAACACAGAGTACTGAATCTTCATTGGCTGTCAGAAATAGGTCAACTACTTCGGTTTCTGCTGTAATATTACGAAGGAATCTTATTCGTTGTTATTCCGGTCTCTACCTTCGGTTAAATTTGTATGTGTGACAGCTTCAAGGTTTCCCGCTGTGTGTAGTGTCATTGTGTCTCAACATTTCATTGGCTATTGCTAAATTCTCAACCAATCAGATTTAGCCATACAAATTGCATCGTGTTTGACAGTCATGGCAGATGACACAGACTTTAAGATTGAGCTGCCACCGGCAAGTCTAAAATCGGCAGTTTGGGGTCATTTTGCCTTTCGTAGTACGATAACTGACGGAGTGAAAACTGTGTTCAAAGACGAAACGGTCTGTAAACATTGCCATTCATGATTTAAGTACACAGGAAGTTAGTATCAAGAAGAGTATCTAGATATGTATCGTATCGTAAGCTAAGAATTTAGATATGTATCGTATCGTAAGCTAAGAATTTAGATATATGTATCGTATCGTAAGCTAAGAATTTAGATATGTATCGTATTGTAAACTAAGAATTTAGATATGTATTGTATCGTAAGCTAAGAATTTAGATATGTATCGTATTGTAAGCTAAGAATTTAGATATGTATCGTATCGTAAGCTAAGAATTTAGATATGTATCGTATTGTAAGCTAAGAATTTAGATATGTATCGTATCGTAAGCTAAGAATTTAGATATGTATCGTAAGCTAAGAATTTAGATATGTATCGTATCGTAAGCTAAGAATTTAGATATGTATCGTATCGTAAGATAAGAATTTAGATATGTATCGTATTGTAAGCTAAGAATTTAGATATGTATCGTATTGTAAGCTAAGAATTTAGATACGTATCGTATGCCTAGTGTATCGTTGCACCCTTAAAATTTAACTACCTTCATCATAATATATTAATAAAGGACCAATAGAGAGAAAAGAAATTTGTAATCATATACAATTTTAGATCACAATTTTTGCTTTACTTCTTGCTGCTTTGTATATCATATTTCTTGAACAAAACAAAAACAACACTCTTTTCTAGAATTTATCAAAAATTTATAATTTTTAATCAGATCCACAAAGGAGGTGTAATTTCTGCATGTTGCCATGGAAACAAACATACTAAAGATACATTTTTTATAAGCTACTGATTGTTGTAACATAAGAGTCCATTGTTCAGGGAGACTCATAAATAATGGTCATCACCATATATGGTATTGAAATAAGCTCACAATTTGAGAAATACAGTGCTGTGCCATAGGCGACGTTCTTTTCATAGAATTGCAAATTTAGTCCAGGATAAATAATTTTCGGAGATTTTTGTGAGCAACCATCTTGGCTACATCCTCATAATTTATGTTTAATTTTCAGTTTTCATATAAACTTATACCTTCTTTATCAATCCAATTCTTCATGGAAATAAATGTTTAAACCATATATACATAGTTGTGAAAACATGATCTATGAGAAACATTTTTATTTAATGTACAAATGTAGGTAAATCAATGACTTCAGTTGAATTGTCGTCAGAAAATGTAATGTTCACCTTTTGGGTCAATCATATTTACATGCAAAATTTACAAAAGACGGGGGTTGGGAGGTGAGACGGGGGTTGGGAGGTGAGACGGGGGTTGGGAGGTGAGACGGGAGTTGGGAGGTGAGGGGAGGTTGAAAACATGGCAGGAAAAACCTATAATGTTCTATTTATCACCGTAGTCATGAATTTCAGGAGCATTGAGGAAACCATCTACTTTTTAGGAAAGGCTGGTTAGTTACGTACTGCAAAATAGAATGTACAAAGTAACCTTGGATCTTGAAATAATATCAAAGAGGTTCAAAAGTAATACTACCTCCAAATTACAGTCAAGGTCAGTGTTGTCATAGAAACAGATGGACCGGTGAAAACAATATACTGTATTCTCTCGGGTAATCTCTAGAGCCTTAGACCACCCCCACTTTTCAGAGGGTTGTACTGGTTGGGGTTATTCCCGGGAATACGTACGTACGTATGTATGTATGTATGTATGTATGTATGTATGTATGTATGTATGTATGTATGTATGTATGTATGTATGTATGTATGTATGTTTGTTGGAAGGGTTGTTTTGAAGTAACGTGGGCGGTATAGGATGGGTAAATGCCTCATCTATCTTGTACATCTATGATGCAACAATTCCAACTGCTCTGGTCGTTTGTACCTACTTAAACTGTCAGGAAAAGAAACATGTTCATGTATTTCAGTAAACGCAGAGAACATGCGTCTCTGTTCAAACCATTTTGCATATAAATCTCCGGGATAGTTTGAAGTCACTTACTCTTTCTTCTGAGTAATGATTGGTGGCATTCTGAGTGGCTGGTTTATGGGAACCAGACCTCCTTCACGAAGGAAATAATTCTGAGAGTGGACAAAGATAAAGAAAGACTATCCAACAAAAGTACAGAACCACAGGTACAACACTCAATACTGTTTGCAAGAAGTTTTTTGAGGTGTGAATTTAGTTTTAGGAGTTACCTCCCTTTGCCACACTTGGACACTTGGCTAGCAGCAAGCATGCTGCATTACATGACCAGATAGCGATATGACTTTACGGGACCATAGGTAAAACACTCAATACTCAAAAAGTTTTTTGAGGTGTGAAGTTTTTTGTGAATTTAGTTTTAGGAGTTACCTCCCTTTGCCGTTAGGAGGCACACTTGACTGGAAACAAGTAGGCTATGCTTCTCTGCATGACCAGATAGCGATATGACTTTACGGGACCATAGGTATAACACTTTATACTGTTTGCAAGAAGTGATTTAAAAAGAAATTGTCCGCTTTCCAACTCACGTTTGTGTTCCTGCTGATTTTTTAGAGTTGATCCTGGCCGTGTGATCCTTGTCGAAGTTGAGAGTGTGGGAGAGTTCTTGTCGATCCTTGACGCGATCATGTTTTAGGAGTTTCGAGGGGAGTTCTTTGTTGGGAGACTCTCTATCTTCTAGTGGCAGGTATGGGGGCGGCGTCCTCTTGTATAGTGATTCACCTGTAAATATCAAGGACAAATAATAAGTATAATAGTTCTAATGTCCCTATTGACCTAATGAAGAGGTGAGTTGGAGTGAGATACGGGGGTGGCGTTCTCTTGTTAGAGACCCACCTGTACCTCAATCAAGGACAAATAATTAGTATAACAGAGTTTGATATCCCTAATGATCAAATGAACCCATCATCTCTCACTTCTTCTCCTAGGTGACAAGACTTGTTGACAGGTAAGGTGGTCAGTTCTGGTTCTCGTAGCAAGAAGCAGAATCTTGTAGTTTTGCCAAAAATAAGTAGGATTGAGGACTATGACAAAATGGTTCTATCGGGGGGAAATATTTCCACTGATCTACAGGTTCTGCAAGATCAAGCAAGATATGCAGCAGTTGGGGTTTAACAACTCTTTCAAGAGTATTTCACTTATATCGCGGCTGCTAGAATTATGGCAGGGAGAAAGCCCACAACGCCATGTGGCTATGCATTGTGGTGAAACCTGCGAGCATCGCCTGGAACTAGCGAACCATGGGTGGTACTACGCTAAAACTCAGTGTAGCATTGCACCCAAACCTTACTGCGTGTACTGCCTCTACTGCAGATAAAGTTGTTGTGCCCCTGGCGGGATTCGAACCCGGGACCTCTTGATCCGAAGCCGAATGCACTAACCACTGCACTGGTAAACCATGGTCTCTTTTCTTCTATGAAGTCTTGGTGAGACATTTGAACATGGTTTAAAGGGGAAAGGCTCATTGAGATTTATCAATATCTTCATAGTGATTTGCTATAATCTTCCTTTCGGTAAATGTACTCAACAGAAAAGTTAAGCGCCAGTTTTATATGGATCATAACATGAGAAGCTGATGGTTCTTGAATATTGAAAATCAGCATATCCTTAACTCTTTTTATACACATAATATATATTTCCTCAGTCTGAGATTTAGATTCCTTGATGTTAATAATAAATATATCTACTACACTATACACTAAAATAAAATTAAAATTCAATAATATTTATCAAAAACTTCATACTTTAATAAATATTCTATTTTTTCTTTAAAAAAACCTGCAAAAAAGTTGCACAGCTAGTATAAAGGAGTAGCAACACGTTTCTATTCATAAATTCAGCCAGCGGTCGGTCTCTCCCTGCCTGCAGGTGTATACCGGGAGCTGATTAGCCTAGAAAAGCTGACAATCAGCCTACACAGGTAACCATACAGGTATGAAGATAGGTAGGTTCCGGTCAGCCTCGTTACCTGCTTCTACCTGTGAATGGCATAGTTGTCGTGAGCTACGTGACTTCCATTCATAAATAGCTGCAGGCCGGCTCCAAGACCGTGTTGAATTCACACCCCAGTCAGGCCTGATTCACTAGCCACTGCTGAGAGGAGGGTTAATTCACACCACTCACTATACCTATGTTGACCAACTTTGTATAGCTGCTAGTGAAAGGGCCATTCACTTTATGGTAGAGGGGAGTGTTTTCCCACCATAAACACTGGAATATCGCTAATCAAATTCAAATTGCCTGAGATTTCTGTCATGGAATATAAGATTGGATCTCAGTGCTTGATTTAAATTGACATGCTGATGAGGAGATAGTACACTGAACTATTATTGGAATTCATTTTCATTTTGCATTACATTATGATTATCCAGTTGTTTGTTGTACAAAACACTTAAATTAACTCCCACGTGTCCTGTGACTTTGTTAAAGGTCTATTGTAAAATTTTAAAAGTTTTTTTTTATGACAATGAAATTGGTACATCTATCCACACTGAAAGTTAGTGAAGGTCAACTGCTACAATTTAGGAAAATATAAATGTCTCAAATTCTGTTCTTACCAACACTGATGTTTCAACCTTTTTCTTTTTATCAAAAACAAATTTACTTTTAGTCCCCAAAATGACCTGATTCATATTCTGTTGCAACCATTTACTTGAGAAATATTAAAAATATTTAACCTTAAATTTGTATCATATGAAATAGAAAAAAATGCTAAATGTGAGAGATATCTAGCAACAGGTAATGTAAACCATTCTGGAGTGACATTCATCTCACACCTAATATTCTTGATATTACTATACAAAAACAAGCTTTTAACCTAAAATATTCCATATGCAACCTTATATCAACATATACATGCAATCACAAAAACTATAGGTTACAAATGTGATGGTCAAAACATGTGTGTTAACGACCACAACATGTGGAAATATGAATGGCAGCAAGGGGGATAACTCTAAAGTACTCCAAGACATTGGAAAGAATTCTTGGAATCACGAGCAGGCAATTGTTACATGCAGTGGATATACAGCTAGAATGTGAAGTAGATCAGCTAGCACAGACCACCAATGTGAGAGGCATGTTCTGCCGTAAAGTTCATAAAAATGGACTCAAGTTTCTCATCTAATTCTACATTTTACAAGTTTTATATTGGTTGCATTTTCTTAAACTTAGTCAAAGATAGATGCCATCAAATTGTGAATATGGAATTGAGATATATTGATTTTATTTCAAGACATTTGAATTTAAGTTCCTATAATGCAATTAAAAAAACTTTTGTTTTAAAACACAATAAAATAAAAAGTTTTAATCAAATTTGCAAATAATATTTATTTGTGCCAATATTCAAAATAATACAATTTAATTCTTGAAAACATTTACATCACCGTCTTGCACATTATGCTTTTGACTTTTGAAGATTGTTCAACCCCCAACACATTATAATTTTTCAAACCTTTATTCATCATTTAAACATTTGCAATCTTCAATTATTACAATCAAAGTTTCACCCCAACCAAAATATTTTGGAGATATTACCATCAAAAAGGTTCAATACAATTGACTTTTTTTTCTCTTAATTCTTGTAAAGTTTGCCTTTCTTTATCAAAATTTTCCAAAATATTTTCTTTCATATTCTAAATCCTTCACACATTTCTCTCTAAATTCTTGTGCAATTTTTGAATCATTTACTGCACAAAGAAAGTCCCTTTTCTGAAACAGTTTGCAGTGGAATGTTACGAGTGTAGGGAAGTGGTCTCCTCTACAATAGCACATCGGTTCTGTAGCGTGGGGGCAGGCGGTGTACGCCGTAAAATAACAACCTCTAAATAGTCTTTAGGAGGATATTATGGTTTTAATAGCAACTCATGCAACATGGGCGAAGTATTCTCACATGTTATGACTTAGGTGGGCCGGTCTTGAATGGCGTTTTTCAAAATCTCTTAAAATGTAGCAAAAATGTTTTAAAGGGTTGGGTTAGTTTATGTTTATGTCAACTTATGATTTGATACCATTATGTACAGGTAGGTGTCTATGTGCAGGACTGCATCCTAAAAATAGTATCAAATAAAGTATTGACATCTTGGGTACAAACTAAATTGATTTAAAACATTTGCACATGTTATCATTTAGCATCAAATGCAATGTTTATATATTTGGTTAAAGGAAAACAACTTCCAAAATATGTAGTTCTATATTTTACAGTTTTATCATTCTAACAATGATCTGCTGCGACTTCAGATGACTGCAGGTTAAGAATGAAAGTTCAACTGATTATCAGTTTCAAAACTGTCTTCCTCATAAGCTGTACCTCATAAGCTGTACCCAATTACGTTTTGTTAAAGGTCATTGAATGATTTATCAGATTTTGGGCACAATTTCGTTTATTTTTGTGCATATTTATCAATTTTCTTGTAAAACGTGACTTTCTTGTGCTGATAATTTGGAACATTGCCTAACATGGCCACTCCTTCTCCCTGAAGTCCCCTGTACTGATAATGAGGCAAGGTGACTTGGGAGTTTAACTTCACTTTCAAGAACATAGATACAGGGGAAGAGCTGGCAATGAAACCTCCAGGCTTTGGCTGTATCCAGCAAATGTAATAATCCAATGATACTATGTACATTTTAAAACAACTCACATCATGAGTACCGTATATTACCGGGTATAAGTCGAGAATTTGATACCAAAAATTAGGGGGTCAAGGAGGGGGGTCGACTTATACACGGGGTCTATGTTTCAGCCCCAAAAATCTAGAGGCCAGGTAAGTATCTGCCAGCCCAGCAAGTCGAACGGACGATGTTTACACCGGAAACAATTCACAAACATCGATGTCCAGTCAATATTAAAATCATTGAATAAAAAACATATGCTTTATTGTTGTCTTTTTAAAATACAAATATAGCGTGATATATGAATAAAAAATAACATTTCAATCACGAAAGTTTATTAAAGTTTATATTATAATCTTCACTATTACCTGACAAACATCGATCGATATCTAGCCTTGATGCAAGTCGTGTGACCCGATAAGGTCACGTGGACCAATGAGATTCTACATAGAAGCCGGTGACATGCGAGATAGATACTCATGAAAAAATAATCAAGTGTTTACGCAGTGAGAAGTGCAAATTACTGGTACGAGTAGACGTATAATTCCTGAGATGTTTTAACATAATAGCATATATTCAAAAATATTTAGAGAAATGTTAATTGCCGATTGTCATTGTATTGTTACTGAGATGTTCACCATTCATTTTGTATAATAGTGTATATTCAATACTTGTTAATAGACAGACGTACGTGTGATTAAGGTTGTGAATAGATTTGTTAATTGCCAGTCAGGGTAGTGATTCATTAGCGCATCCGGTAATTATCTAAGCTTTGATGTTTAATTAACATTAATTGATAGTAATTAACAGTAATTAAAGCCTGTCACTTCTCATCTCAAAAGTAAAAGCAATGTTTTTTTACGTCTTTTTCTACTAGGTAACAATTTAACTATTCACCGGTTATCTAATAAAGTTTTGTCAACATGTTGGTCGTAGTTTATTCGGCTTGATGAGAGGAAAATGTAATTTGATTGAAACAAATAATAACAGACACCGTGAGTCACAAGTTGTATTTTTTTATTGGTTGTTTACAACGTCTGAAAAATAAATTATCATTTAATAATATTTAGGGCAAAACAATTGATAAGTCGATCGACATCACTGCTTACCAATCGCCGCTGTGTTGACTCTTGTGCATGTCGACTTGTCACTCGGTGTCAGTCAGCAAGTGGTAAAAGGGGGGTCGACTTATACATGAGATATAGGGTTTTGACCAGTATTTGGGCAGTTGAGAAAGGGGGTCGACTTAAACGCGGGGTCGACTTATACCCGGTAATATACGGTAATATGTTTTGAGAAAGTTTCTCATGAGGAGTTGTGCACTTATCCAAAACCTAAAAATATTTATTTGCCTCTGTTAATTAACTAGTTCTTGAGAACACCATCTATGTTTGGACATTGTCTTTACCTATTTATTCACTACGAATTTACAAATAAGAAAAGACAAGGCTTGATTTAGGACATGTAAACTAGCAAGCACTATATATAACATCTAGTTTCACCAACAATTCCATTTGCACTGATATAATATAATTTACATTCATCACTCAATTATTTTTTGCCCCCTCTTTTGAACATATGAAATGCTTGAAACAAGAAAACATGAACTGAAAACGCTGACGATAAGGTTCAGTTCAACAGTTTCAGGATGCACAAATGAAAGCAATGTAACAAAACACCATATGTGATATGGAGCCTGGTAAGATCAAACTTATTTCCCAAAAGGAAATTCTTTTAACATTAAATATATGTAAAATGTAAATATATGTTAATAATCCAACATCATAAACATGATAATTTCTACTCAATATAAAGCCACTCTTATATCCAAAACCGCAAAAAATCATGAAGCTCCCATTGTCACCTGTATCCCGTGTATATTGCAGCAGGGCCATAGAGCACCTGTTCTGTTGAAATTGAAATGTACATGAATAATGCATATGAAATTGACTCCTCGGTGTGGAAACTTACAAGCTATTCTGGGGTGGCCCTGAAATATTGATGTTTTCTGATTCTTAGACTGCAGCTTGTAATTTAATCCGAACAGCACTGAACATAGACAGTGGTAGGGTGGCAGGTATCAAATATACAAGACATTTATTGCAGAACAAACAAACCATTGACATCAATCCACTTCGTCTCGTCATCTAATATCTGAAATACACTTTTAAATATTGGGGCCAAGCAAAAAACTAATATCTTGGTTTATGGATCCATAAATGCAGGAGGGAAAAAAATATTTTTCTCTGATATAGGTGAGAAATGTTCAGGCGAGTAAAGCAGTCAAATATTCATTAAGAAAATCATTATTTTATATTCTATTTTTTTTATATTTTTAGTTGGGTGGTAGAATCTAGCAACACTTTTATTTGGGAGGGACTATTTGGGGCATGGCAGGGAATTCTTAAGAGCTCTTTTTTTAACATTGGTAAAAATCATAGTAGGTGAATACGTATTCCGAAACATAGAGGAATTGCTCTTAGGAAATGATGTCTTTCCGACAGCTGTTAAATGGAACAGAACAGAATGCACCGTTTAAATTAGAGTCAATGATTGCACAACTAAATAGAATTCTCTATCACTCTATCAAGCTAACAGATGAAGTGTAACAGAGGTGATGTGGGAAGGTGTGAGTTCAGTATCCTCTTTAGAGTGAGAATGAACTAAAATAAATGTTAAATAAAAAGTTTTTGTTATATGAATTACCATTTCATTATCAAAATGAAGAAAACTGAAACTGATTTCATTTTGTTGTTTCGTATTTTTATATTGTATTATTTATATTTAAATCACTGCTGTTTGCTATTTTCCAATTATGATAATCTCTTTAAAAAACACAAAGCAAAGTTTTCTTCATAATATATTAAAGTTGTTGTGTTTTTTTAAAATCTTTTAGATGGAGGTATAATTCAAAACACTACCTATAGATTGGATTAAATTGTCATGAATTATTTACATAATGAGAAAGATATTGATATAAAAAAATCCATTAAGAAATAAATGCATATCAAACTACATTTAATGTCAAATTTGAACAGATTTGATTTTGATATCAGAGTATTGTCAATTATCTTGTTCAAAAGCCATTAACATTCAGACATTAATTAATTATTAATTATTTGAATATAAGTTTTCCTCAAAATGACTTAATGGTGAACTTTTTTCAAGTGTTTTTCTTTTCCTAGTGTTTCACGCAATAAACAAAATTGAATAAATATTTTCCTCAGGATGTGACAGAGATTTAAAATAATTTCAGTAAATCTTGATATAGCAACAATACAGTAAGAAATTATTGACTTAAAATAGAAAGGCTAAAAACTTTTAATGAAAAGTGTTCTATCTATATATACCCTTTTCTCGCATTGGTTCCATAATCATATTTAATTTAATTTTTTAAATAAAATTACAGATATTTGGCCAAAGAAAGCACAAGCATAAAATCAAAGAATTTGAATGAAGGAAAACTTTCAACACGCAGGTCAAATATAATTTAATACTATTTTTTCTTATCGGTTCATAAAGCTCATTACATGAAGACTGTCCCCAATATCTCCTAGAGCAATGTAGAGACCTCTCTAGACACAGGTTGCCTCGAGTTCATTCATAAAGCTGTGGGGAAATATTCCCACCAATTTGGTGAATGGACCCATCCCTGCAGTGGCTACGGTGAACGCTTTAATAGTATACGTCAGGCCACGTAGATTTAGAGACCCCTATCGCTTACAGTGCTCGGGTTACATCACAGATTATATCACCCAGAGCAGTGTTTGAAATTTTAAATTTAGAAAGCCAAGGGCAAGTTTAAAGAATTTCAATGATGCTGATATGACAGCTTTCTTCAGTTTTTTTTAAAGATTGAGAGAAATTTAAGAAAATAAATTGAAAGCGTTTTGTATCAACTATGTGACAAAAGTTGGATTACAAAAACATCTTGGAATAATTATTTTATAACAAAATAAATATACACATGTACTGTTCTGAGTGCTTGATTCACACTGTAAATTTTCATCACAAAAACCAACGGCAACATTTAACAATTTAAATCAAGAGCATTTTGTTCTGTACAGTTCAAAATGTCAATCATGAATAAAGTTTTATTTAGTGACGAGGACATGATTTCGAAGTAAAAAAACGATTCTCATGGAATGATGACTTCAATACAATTAAGACCCAACTATCACACCAACTATGTCCATAGTTCAAAGACTTAATTCATCATTAATATTTCTCAATTAGTGAAATACATGAACGAAATGCTAAAGCAAGTACAGTGTTTGTCCTTTCCCACATGCTTAAAACGTTGCGGAATTTTAATCTTGTGTGCATGACGATGAAACCTATACTTTAATAGGTGTTCATTCAAATGTCATCATAATTGCACAAGTGTATGAATTAGATACTCTCTACAAATAAACATTATGATAGGTTACACACAGGGCGTGTTAACCACGGAAACAGATATAGACTCTGATATCACTTCTCATGACCCAGGATATGATTCATCTATGTTGAACACTGATAAAATCTTAACTTTTCTTGCAAACACTCGGTAATTGTTGTCATAGTTAATGATAGGCTCTTTAACATCCATATATATTATAGAATAAAAAAAAGCTTAAGACTAGAATGCAAAACCTAATACAAGACTAGATGTTTGATACAAGACTAGAACAAACTAGGAATTATGGAAAGAGTTCAGGTTTCTATAATTTCATGTCCATTTTCAAATATTGAATTGAATCTGAAAGTTCTATTTCCGAGACTAAACGTTTGGGCCACTCCACCCTTGCTATTTTATTAGTGTTTATATATCTACTTTGTTGTATTCCACAACTAAATGACTTTCAACGACTTACATCTCAGTAGTTGTGAAATATTGTCATGTAGTAAGCAATGAATGTGTGCTTGTGGAACTAATTAAGGTGACAAACATTGCTCCAAACCTTCTCGCTCAATTCAGCAAGGGTATTCACAACAACTGATACATGTGGCATACAGGTTTTGGTTTTGAGGACTGTGCAATATTATCGATATACCGGTATATATCGGTACAAAGTGTGTATTGCAATAATTGCAATATGATTTGTGATATCGCAATATATCGCACCAATGCATTTCAAGTAAAATTCAGCTTAAAATCTTACTTTTAGGCACAGACACATGATTTAATTCTCCAAAAAATGTTTGATGTGCAGAAATATGTGTTGGACAAATGATGGGAGAAATCTTTATATGTTAATATCATTAGAATTTGCTTACATATTTACCTTAATAACTTTTTGTATATAGTTTGTAAGATCTGAAAGGCATTTTATTAAATATTTCATGTTTAAATCGCATAACAGTGTATAGAAGCTCAATGAAGAAGTCATTCAATATATTGCAGTATTATTGCAATATGTGTGCTGTATATCGCAATATATCGCAATATATCGCAATATGAATTTTGCCACGATATCCAGCCTTACTTGGAGATGCTAGATTGACTACTGCCACCACGTGCAATGTTGGTTCCATAAATGTAAGATACACAAATGTAAAACATCCAAATTCATATCCAAAATGATTTTCACCATTATAGAATTCCAAACGTGACATTAACAAAAGAACAAATAACAGTTTTATTTAGTATTTACATAATAAATCGAGCTATTTATTAGCATTTGTTTCGTTCTATTTATTATGAACTCTTTTTTCAAATTTACTAAAAGGCTAATTTCAATATAATGGAACTAAGATAATTTCAAAGCAAATTGTTACTAAGTCAATTGTTTCAAATAATGTCTAACAAGAATCCTATAGTATTTAAAACAAATTTTCTTTTCACTACAGGTTATTAGTCCCGAAATACTAAATAGAAGAAACATTTTCATACTTCAGTTGTAAAGTTTCAAAAAGACAATTAGCTATCTAGAACCAAAATATTTCATTTTCTCTTTGAACAGATGCTTGATGAAAATTTGCCAAAGCACAAAAACAATTTATAAATTTATACATTCTTTCTCACAAATTTGAATTATTTGTTTTATTTTGTTGAATTTTGGAATCGAAGAAATAATCTGGAACCAATATAAAACTAAATTTACTAGTCATATTTCCATATATGGCACTGCGGTTATCGATAAGAAAAGATATCTTCCATCTTAAGAAGCTGCTCCAAAGAACAATAGAGTATCCGGTTGCTCTTTGCAGGTGCAGTATTAAACATTTAATATCTTCTCTTCAACAAGAACATATTTATCAGAGACTTAATGTCAGGGTTCACAAAGTAAGAAAGCTTAAGTCAAAATTGAAGAAAAAATGAAATCGGAGTCCAAACTATATATCGCCTCAATGGGCAAAGAGTTAGGAAAAAACCAGCTTTATCACCAACCCTGGTAGTTAGTATGAATTGTTGATGAGGGAGTCAGCTCTATGATAATGCATGATACTTATTCTTCTTTTTTTTTTTGACTTAATTACCCTGGTGGTAAAGTAAAACAATATTTAGCCGTAAAACAAATACAATTATCATTTGCAATAGAATGTTTTTAAACTAAGAGAACAACTTTACAAATTCTATTGTTTTAAAATTTCAACATTATTCTGATAAATATTTACAAACTCAAGAACTTTAAACTTCAAGCAAAAATTTTTCTCAGGCAGTTAAAACTGTTTTGTTGTTTTATAAAATCAATCAGCATTTCTGTTCATCAGTTTGGAAAGTAAACTAATGACAGTAAACAACTTTTAATTCAAACAGTACTGAAAATTTTAAGGTTAAATTTGTCCATGTACGATGTACGAAGGCCTTAAAAGCTGAATACATTCTGTCTGTCTGTCTGTCTGTCTGTCTGTCTCCTGCACATCTCTGGACACAATAACTGCAGGTGTTTGTTTAGTATAAATTAAAGATTTAAAGATGAAATCTCTTCAATTCTTGTGATAAAACTTTTCCACTTGACAATTGGACGAGATACTCAATATATACACATTCACATTGCATATATGATTGACCATTTTCATCATATTAAAGGTACATCCATTGTGTTGTTTGGGGTCACGTGATAAATTTTGTTATTTTATCGAGAAGTACTGACTGTTACCGAAAATTGCCATTTTGATGATATAAAGGTAAAAGCATTGATTTCTGATCGAACAACGGACAATACACCGTGTGTGGTGCGCGTCAATTAATCAAACGTAATTTTCGAAACTGATTTACAACAGACAAAAAGACAACTTTGGGTTGAAAATGCTTAATGGGTTTCTGCACATGTATAATGATATCGCTCGATTTTAATTGTATATACGATGTACATCATAGACTTGATGACATCATATTGCTACAACATCATAGACCTGATGACATCACAATGTTAAAACATCATAGACTTAATGACATCACACTGTTAAAACATCATAGACTTGATGACATCATATTGCTACAACATCATAGACCTGATGACATCACAATGCTACAACATCATAGACCTGATGACATCACAATGCTACAACATCATAGACCTGATGACATCATAATACTACAACATCATAGACTTGATGACATCATATTGCTACAACATCATAGACCTGATGACATCACAATGCTA
Source organism: Gibbula magus (assembly GCA_936450465.1). Classification (NCBI taxonomy): domain Eukaryota; kingdom Metazoa; phylum Mollusca; class Gastropoda; order Trochida; family Trochidae; genus Gibbula; species Gibbula magus. Next base: position 3,226,029 of record OW388296.1, on the reverse strand, counting down.
CAACATCATAGACCTGATGACATCACAATGCTACAACATCATAGACCTGATGACATCATAATACTGTGGCCTGACTGTGCTGTTGACAATGCTGTGTTTAGATTTAAATCTAATGAAAACTTGGATGATAAATAAAATCCCTCTCTACATCTCCTGACATCCAATATGTCAACAACAGTCATTGATCAAAGTTGATTATCACCAGCAAGCCTCGGATATATTTGATGTCAATTGGACAATTGGTGACAGAGTATCCCTACGCTCTCTTTAGAACAGCTAATCATTGTGCAGTCCAAACAGACGTCTAGAGCCTTGTATCAAATAAAAGAAAAAGCAAGTCTATATATATATATATATATCACTTCAGCAAGTCTAGATGCTGATTATAAGAAGATCTCATTTTTTATTGTTATTTTCAGATTTAAATGCTTGGACAATTTTTCTTTTTCATTTTCTGTTCAGAGAATGAACCTTAGCCTTAATCAATGTGTAAATTTGATATCATCTTTCAAAGTTTAATTTCTTATTACCATATAATTGATCTATTTTAAGTTCCATTGGACTTTTACTGAAAAACGTCTTTACTTAATTACAACTAGTAACTCTTTGTGTTTCAAGGTAGTTTTTGTCAACATTAATTTGTATGCAAACTTCTTACACAGACGAAACCCATTATAGCTGTTATGGCTCGGAGACTAATGAATGATGAAAATTAATGTCCTTTCCATGTAAATGTAACATCAAAGAATACTGCAACAAGTACGTGTTTAAATTTCATAAGTGGCAAAATTGTAAGTTTCATAATATCTAAGAATATAAATTCACATATAATATACAAACTGACATGTGTCATAATAATATAGGACCTAAGATAACAATAAGATATTGTCCAGTTTTTACGGTCTGTCAACTTGTCCAGGTGTCACGGTATCTTGATGTAAAGCTCTACAATTTATCCTGCAGCTTGTCCACTGTCTCTTCACAGGGTAGCACATGATATCCCTATTTTATCCATAAAACTGAAACTTGACTCTAGTCAGGTGGAAGGGGTATGTTGGATATCCCAGTATGCATTTGAAGCAGCTTTACGCTGGAGTTTTAGGAATAACTCAATTATGACAAATCTTATCAAGATATATTGTTTCTGGTGAATCTCCTTGATATTTCAACCTCATGTCTGTTCATTTACTCCATCAATATATGTATAAGTAGACAGGGCACTTAGAAGTGGAATACATGGGAACAGAAGGTCTAGAGAAAAACGTAACTTGTTCTAAGAAAACACGCTTTTCTAAGTATCTTTCAGTAAAAGTTATTTTGGGGGAGACTGCAGGTGAAAATAGGCTGATACTGAGAGCTTCAAATCTGATTTCATCGGAGATAATTCTCATCAATATAAATTCAAAGACTCTATCAAAAACTTCAATAGAAAGGTATTGCAAAATATAAAAGTCGTAACAAAAAAAACCTCAAGATTTTCATGTTTTCAGGTTTATTTTCATCAAACTTCCAAATTAGTTCAGTTAATTTTCACAAAAATATATTGGAAGAATGAAAGCATAGTGGCGGATTAAGCGGGTTCGAGGCCCAATTCCTAAACAGCTCATGAAAGAAAAATAAACTGTACATTTCTCTATAATACATTTACTTCTTACTTCCAAGTGAGTTCAGATCATGTCAATATGAATGTATACAAAATAAGAATAAAAGAACCATACTGAACTTCCACTTTAAAAATTATCTCACTGCCTACTGTTATTGTGGTGCCAATGATAAGGTTTTTTAAAAATTATTTATATTATATTTCGTAAAGTATAAGTGACACGTTACTGTTAAAACTTAAATTCAAACTTTCAAAAGATTTATAATGCCTCCTTAATATTAACAAATATCAACTCTAATCTATCAAAGATTATTTAACAACTCTATGCAAATTAAAGTTATCTATCAATGAAATACCAGTGCTAAAAGACGTAAGGTGTTAGTTGAAATATAGAAATCATTAATACCATACAAAGTTCTTTCAAAATAACTAATAACAACACATTTCTGTTTTGAAAGAAAATTCCAAATTTTGAAAACATTTACAAAGCATCTATTTGAAAAATGCAAAAAAAAAACATTAAAAAAACTTTTAAATAGTCCACATCTGTTTTAAAATAAAATTTTAAAATTTTAAAAATATTTACAATGCACCTATTAAAAAAAACACACCAAAAAGTTGTTTGAAAGTGAGGTGACAGCCTACCTTTAAAATACCAGGGGTACCAAAGGGGAGAAGTGTTTGTTGAAATATAATCATCAAGCAGATGACTCATAGAGCGGGGTTGAGGGTAGATCGGCAGTTCGGGGACCCTGGGGGTCGGGGTGCACCACAGGGCGGGGCGCCACAGCCCGGGGACCAGGGGGGGTGGACCTCCTTCCATCAGGGCAGGCTCGCCAAGCACTGACATAATCCACAACACATTCACAGAATTGTAGTATCCACAACTCACGTCTGCAGAATGAGAGGCTGGCTTCCCTTGCTTGCTGTGTTGTACTCTACTCAGTCTGTCAGCTCGCACGTTTACTTACAGGTGGGCTCTCATTGGCTGCCAACGACCTCTCACCTCTGCTACACTCCTGCCAATGGCTGGGCCAGTCTCGATGTCTTATGTGTTTTCGTTACTTAGTAGAGTGTTCATAGTTGAGTGGAAAATGAGAACTATTTCGTCGGGGACAGATGGAAGGACACGAGGAGTGACTGGGCTACGATGTTCTTCATCTGAATTAACGCTGGGGAGCCTTGCTACAGGTGACCACGGTCGGCAAGGATGAAATGTGGTGAGGGGCAAGAGGGGGTGTCCCACCAACACAATAGCAATTTCACTCCTGATATACACAAGCAAAGGGAGCGTAATAACAAGAATACTCTCATTCTATGATAGCATACTTTACTCAAACCTCACCAATATTGAAAATATAATTTAAATGCAAGTGTTCAAAAGAACTTTCAACCACCAATAATGAAAATTACACCACAACAGTATTGGTTTAAAAAAAATTACATATTTTTCACTCTTACAAAACAGTGTTCCTACCACGAAATAACGTAACCTGGGTATGATGTAGGAAACTTAAAAGTCATATGGAAATAAATTTTACATGTGTTCAAGACAACATATTAAATATACTATTAAGCACAAAACAGAGTTAACACAATCGAGAGACAGCCAAAAATATATATACATTTGAGTTAATCAATAAATGACTTTGACTTAATCAATACATTGATTCAATCATCTGAACAAACTATTTTCCCAGGAAAGCTGATCATGAGTCAAGGCCACAACTAGCATCTCATTAATGAGTTGGCGTAAAACAGGGCTCGTTTATCAATGCTAATTAGATCTGCACACACATCCTGGAGGGAAAGATGAATATAAATCATAAACTAAATACCTGTCTTTATTACCTAATCAGACGACCAATCACTCGTTTAATCGTCAACATTTGTAAGGGATGGATATCATATATTCATACTGGTATTCAATGTGATATGAAAATTATGATTAGATTGGTAGGTACTTGTTTATATCATAGACAGTAACATTGCTGTATTTGAGACCTCTTCAATCGGGAATCTCTGCCTTTGCTACTTCTGTCAACTGTTTAAACGGCATGTATTTCTGGTATATCTTTACAGACAATTATGATCTTAACAATAATTGAATTTTTAAACAACAAAAAGTTGAACATTGATAAAAGTGCATTTATTAAATAGAATTTATCATTATTTTTTTTTATTTTTTTTTTTTAATCTTATACTTATCAATACTTAAATTCAGTTAAGATTTTGTTTGCTTGTTATCATATTGTACTCTCAAAGATAAACCTGAACTAATCAAAGATTTTCAAATTTAGATTAAGATTTTACATAATTATACCATGCTTATCTTGATAAGGTCATCCCTTGTCAATAGACTGTTAGATTGTTACACAAAATGAATTAGTATCTAAATATTTACAAAAGAGATTAATATCTAGAAAAGAAAAAAATTATTATTAAATTTTATTTAATCCTTAAACCGTTATGGAAAAACATGTACACTGAAATGTACACAAAAATTATTTTGTATCTAAATATTTACAAAGGAGATTAACATTTAGAAAAGAAAACATTTGTTTTTTAATTTGATTCAATCCTAAACACATTATGGGAATACATGTACATTGAAATAGCTCAAATCTTAGACTAATGTCTTACATTCATGCTCTATGTCTCTCAAAGATATTTAATACGAGAGTCGTAATAGAGACAAAACGTTGTACCCTCGGAAGTCATAAATCATCTCGGAGACGTTATATAAAACTGTAGCACAGTCACTGATTGTTCTTCAAGTCTGTCCATTGTCTGTAAATAACAGAAGTGTACCTGTGGATTATGACAATGTTAATCACAGGTGTCCCAGGTGTTAAGAGCGCAGGTGAGCTGCTAGGTAGGGGTACACCGATACACCGATACACCGATACACCGATACACCGGTGCATCGAGATGTATGACATATGATACGATAGACGATACACAATACATTTTTTGCCAGTGGAGGTGAGCTCCTAGACAAGGCTGAAATGATACACGGATACACGGATACATCGATACACCAATACACCGTTACAGGGATACACCGTTACACCGTTACACCGATGTATCAACATTTATTGCATACGATAGCCGATAGATTTTTGCCAGTGGAGTTGAGCTGCCAGGCCAGTGCTAGGTCTCCTATAGAGTCACACGTGTCCAGGCATCAACCCTGGAGAAAACAGTCAACGAGAGAAAAGCTCTCCCTGCTCCGTCCCCTTGCCTTGATTACACTGTGTGATGTAAAGAAAAGTAATTGGATGCATCATAAACTTATGTTACTTAGTTTCGGATTAAACAATTATATTAAAATTCTAACAATGTTACACTTTTTCAAAAGTTTTTCAGAAAAGTAATTGAATATATACATATATCATAAATAGTCTTGTCTTATGACTAGTCTTTTACCTTTAGTTTTCTACAATTTCATTTTTATTTCAGAGACTGTAGTCTGTAAATTTGGTGTTTCTTTTGTGGTACACTATAGCAACATTTCTGCTCTCTTAATCCCTACTGATATTAATAATACAAAGAACCGTAAGTCATCTTCTGTCGGTGTCCGCTGGGAATAGAGAATTGTCAGGAAGGAATATGGGCACATTTGGACCAGACTGATAAGAGGAATGCAATACAGTGATACAGGCATGAGAGCTATTTATTCTCGTGGAATCTCACAATCTCTTCTTCTAATGGTATTCCCTACTTATGCTACTTGCTATCTGTACGACATCTTGCTTTATAAGAAACAACAATTCCTCCAGGGGTTTACAACTGTGCCAGATAAACAAGAAAGCATCTTGTTGACATTCTGACAATGGTTTTCTTGTAGGTATGATATGGTAGATATATCCCCTGCATAAGATAAACTATTTACATCACAACTAATGACATGTCTGAATTCTGCACAAAAATTGTATGACACACTTTTAGGGGCAATAATGTTTTATGACCAATTTTTCCATCAGTTTGTGATGGCATAGTCTTTGATGCACTACCATCCAAGTGTATCAATGATGTCACAGAAGATGAAATACTGACAATAAGGCAGATATAATCTAAACTAGGAAAAGTGATAATGCGCTCGGCCACATATGATATTTATTACACTATTTATGTTTGAAGGTTCTGGGAATGTTGTGGGAAATATCCAAAGGTAATTCAGAATCGTCACATTCCTAGCAATAAAATGTACAGAGTACAGAGTTCCTCAAGACAATCAGATACCTTGGAGTCAGTAAGAATCATTAGTATTCAAAATGTTCAAAACCTTACAACAATTTTTACACTTGTATATATTTCACTTCAACAGGTCGACAGAAAAAAGGTTCAAAGGAAAAGTTCAAAGAAGAGAACAGTCACATCACCTAAAACATATTACAAATAAAAATATCCAGCCGAACCACACCTATTAAAACAGGGAACAAAGAATCATGAACCAACTAACTGGATCTGGACGTTTCAGAAGACACTGTCTTAGTGTGGATCATTCTGGAGTTTATCCAGCACACTACACGACCCTACGTCAGCTAATGGAAGCTTTGTTAGGGTGAAGCTGTACGAGGTGACGGATATATCTAACAAGGATGGCATCAAATTGAAATATCAATCACAACTGCTTAAAGGTCACTCAGTACCTTCGTATTTCGGAGTAATTGTCCTACTTAATTAGACAAAACCTTCTCAGGTAACTAATCTTGTCAAATCTTGTAGGAAATTGGTTGATAGATCTGTACCGTTTCAAGAAATATTAGTTATTTTGCGAACTGCTAAAGACATTGTTTATTGCCCGTGAGAAAGGTGTCATTTTGGGATTTGAATTTGAAGTCTTTTTAAAGTGTAATGTATAACAGATCAAACTTTTGATATTTGGTATAAGGAACGTTCAACGATAAGAAGAAATAAAAACAAATTTAATTCTTTGTCTAAAGTATTTTGATCAATTACTCTTCAAAAAGTTGAAATAATTCTTCTGACATAGAAATGTCAAGATAGTTTTTATTTTAAAAATGTTAATTTCAAAACACATTCTATAATTATAAATTACCTGCAAATACATATTTGTGGTGCAAAACAAATTATTACCAAACTTATCAAACTGACAAAAATGAGTGTTGGAAAACGTTTAAAAATTCAGAGTAATAATTGCTGAACTATGAAAGTTAAACACAAGCACTGTTGTCAGGACTTGAGAAAAAATATGATAAATGACAAAACAAGGCATTGTAACCATGGTTGACAATTAACAAAATGTCTTGGAAATAAAACCATAATATGCGAGTTCACATTCTGTTACAAAGAATTATGAAAGGCAGACAGGAAAGTTTCTACACAAAATACAGGATATAAAAGTTCATATCTTCGCATCATATCTGTGACAAATGATAAAAGACTATAAGCAAGATAAATAGCTCATGACTCTTGATGACAAACACCTGCGATATTTACAAACATACTTGTGTTATGACACACCAAATAAGGAAATAACGTGAAGATTCTTGAAAGATTGTCATTGTGACAGAAACAGATGTCCATTTTGGGGACACAAGAGAAATAACATAATAAAGAAAACAGATCTAGATGAGTATCGGGACACTTTTAATGACAAATATATACAACTTATGCAGAATTGATAAGTGAAAATGTCCTCTTTTTATATAATTTCTTAAAATTTGAAAATTCTTTAAAAAAAAATTCATTTAAAATCCCAAAATGCATTATATAATACACAGTTGAAATGCTCACGATGTTATTTTGACAAGAATTAAGAGTAAAAATGCACAAATAGGTACATGTGTCCTCAGACATATATTTAAAAACCAACTGTTGTACTGAATCTTTAAAGAAATGTCTAAAAGAATCATTATCTAGACTTGACGACACCATGGAAATGGTGAGTACCACATTTGTCAAATAACATGTCTCAACGTATATTGGTCAGCTATTCCTCTGGTAAGAAGTTTTTGATACCAGTCTTTGTGAGACTATGTAAGAGTCCTTTTGACAATTTCCAGGGGTTAAAATATGTCGCAGTATAAAAGTCCAAGGTCTATGTCCACACAATCAATCACTGAAAGCTGATCACTTGCCTTCTTTCTACAAATTGGCTTGTCTTTCAAATAGAACTGGTGCAAGGCCGTATTGCTTCTGAAAATATTCTGCCTTTATATCAAATGGACCCTCAAGCCACATTTTGGTTATAGGGTAAGCGAGTGACATCTATCTCATCTGATACGGTATGTACTGCCAGACAGATTTTTGTCTGACAGAAACTACGACCATTCTTGGGACATATTTCAGCCAACATAACAGATCCAGATTGATGGTGTGGACCTTTTTGATGACCGAGTCATTTTGACCACAAGCCTGAACCATGTACTAGTGACCTTCTACTCCATAAACAAATTGACCCCGCTAAACCATTTCACCTCTTTCTTTTATGGTCTTAATCTGTAGAGCTATTTTTTGTGACCCGACCTCGGTGTTGCCTCCAGGCTTCACTCAAGGTCGTCTCGCTAGCTGAACTTGTCTCAGTTTCCTGTCCGTAATAAGAAATGAAATTTAATGAGAAAGTTAGTCGACGGGACCTACAGCGTAGGTGACGGTCGTGTCAAATGACGCTATCATAAAACTCTGTGATACATGTAGTTTATATTTATAGTACAGTGGTCATTAAATTATCAGGTCCATCTTTTATTCTTCGTGTACAAGTCATATTAATGCCATTAAATTCATAATCATAATTTGTTTATAAATATATTTGTTTTTTTTAAAGCAATTGTCACCAACTACTCCAGATCCTAAGGATATATGGTTCAGTTGACGGTCATATTAACTGTAAATAACCATGATCAAAATCTTCTGAGATTCTTCCATGGACAACAAAAGAAACTTAATTTTCAAAAAATATGTGGATAGACTTGATGATGTGCGAGATGTTAATTCATTAAAATTATATATCAAAGAATTCCAGAATCAAATTTATATATTTTAGTTATCACAAATTGTTTGACCAGAATATGATGTCAAGTGAGGGCTAATTTTCCACCGTCAAATGAAGGATTCGAATGAAGCTAAAACAAGCCACTTACAATATATAAACTAATGCAGATTTCAACTTTTGTTTTCACATTTCAAACTGATATTTTCTAACTGTTTTCAGAGGATGCTTTCCCAAAAAGGAACCCAGCATCAAAGTGTGATCATGTGTCAAAGATTTGGTTCTGAAAGGCTAAGCCCTCCATTATCCAGTAAGTGCGAGGTTGATCCGACTCGTTGTAGGTGTTCCGAGTTTGTAGCACACATGAAAATCTACGAGGAAGGTGGAACATAATGGTCTAGTTGACAACACAGGCCGCATTCAAGGAATGCCGAACAGGGACAAGGCAGTCGAGCGTAAACGACAAATTTGGAGACACACAAAGTGTGTCCGATGAACCCCCACATAGTTGACCCGAGAGTTAGGTGCAGGTCGCAAGTTTTTTTCCGCTAGAGTGGACAAACTGTTATTTTCTTGTGTCATGAAATGTTCAGCACTGGCGGGGAATTAGATCCATTTTGAGAGTTATGTCAAGGTTTTATAAGAGCTTGAGTCGATCAAATGAAAGATTTTTAAATCATACCCAATTAAATAGTTTTAAATTATAAATTTTCAAATTAGGAAAGGATTGGTAAATAATAAATTGTTTATTAAGGTAAATATGAAATAAGGATGTATTGGAAGTTTTAGTTGGGGATGGGGGATGGGGGATGGTGGGTGGTTGTGGATTGGATCCCCCAGAATCCCCCTCTTATCTAGCTACTACAGGTAACCTAACTCTGAAAACTATTCATAAATACAGTTTCATTGACATAATGACACCCTGAGGAACAACCTCTACATTCCTCCACAATATCACAAGAACCTCTACACTCCTCCACAATATCACAAGAACCTCTATATTCCTCCACAATATCACAAGAACCTCTACATTCCTCCACAATATCACAAGAACCTCTACATTCCTCCACAATATCACAAGAACCTCTACATTCCTCCACAATATCACAAGAACCTCTACACTCCTCCACAATATCACAAGAACCTCTACATTCCTCCACAATATCAAGAACCTCTACACTCCTCCACAATATCAATAACCTCTACACTCCTCCACAATATCACAAGAACCTCTACATTCATACATAATATCACAAGAACCTCTACATTCATACACAATATCACAAGAACCTCTACATTCCTCCACAATATCACAAGAACCTCTACATTCATACATAATATCACAAGAACCTCTACACTCCTCCACAATATCACAAGAACCTCTACATTCCTCCACAATATCACAAGAACCTCTACACTCCTCCACAATATCACAAGAACCTCTACACTCCTCCACAATATCACAAGAACCTCTACATTCCTCCACAATATCACAAGAACCTCTACACTCCTCCACAATTTCACAAGAACCTCTACACTCCTCCACAATATCACAAGAACCTCTTCATTCATACACAATATCACAAGAACCTCTACATTCATACATAATATCACAAGAACCTCTACACTCCTCCACAATATCACAAGAACCTCTACATTCCTCCACAATATCACAAGAACCTCTACACTCCTCCACAATATCACAAGAACCTCTACACTCCTCCACAATATCACAAGAACCTCTACATTCCTCCACAATATCACAAGAACCTCTACACTCCTCCACAATTTCACAAGAACCTCTACACTCCTCCACAATATCACAAGAACCTCTACACTCCTCCACAATATCACAAGAACCTCTACACTCCTCCACAATATCACAAGAACCTCTACATTCCTCCACAATATCACAAGAACCTCTACACTCCTCCACAATATCACAAGAACCTCTACACTCCTCCACAATATCACAAGAACCTCTACACTCCTCCACAATATCACAAGAACCTCTACATTCCTCCACAATATCACAAGAACCTCTACATTCATACACAATATCACAAGAACCTCTACATTCATACATAATATCACAAGAACCTCTACATTCCTCCACAATATCACAAGAACCTCTACATTCCTCCACAATATCACAAGAACCTCTACACTCCTCCACAATATCACAAGAACCTCTACATTCCTCCACAATATCACAAGAACCTCTACATTTATACACAATATCACAAGAACCTCTACACTCCTCCACAATATCAAAAGAACCTCTACATTCCTCCACAATATCAAGAATCTCTACACTCCTCCACAATATATCAAGAACCTCTACATTCCTCCACAATATCAAGAACCTCTACATTCCTCCACAATATCAAGAACCTCTACACTCCTCCACAATATCAATAACCTCTATATTCCTCCACAACATCGAGAACCTCTACATTCCTCCACAATATCACAAGAACCTATACATTCCTCTACAATATCAATAACCTCTACATTCATACACAATATCACAAGAACCTCTACATTCATACACAATATCAATAACCTCTACACTCCTCCACAATATCACAAGAACCTCTACATTCCTCCACAATATCACAAGAACCTCTACACTCCTCCACAATATCACAAGAACCTCTACACTCCTCCACAATATCAAGAACCTCTACACTCCTCCACAATATCAATAACCTCTATATTCCTCCACAACATCGAGAACCTCTACATTCCTCCACAATATCACAAGAACCTCTACATTCCTCCACAATAACAAGAACCTCTACACTCCTCCACAATATCAAGAACCTCTACATTCCTCCACAATATCACAAGAACCTCTACATTCCTCCACAATAACAAGAACCTCTACACTCCTCCACAATATCAATAACCTCTACATTCCTCCACAATATCACAAGAGCCTCTACATTCCTCTACAATATCACAAGAACCTCTACATTCCTCCACAATATCAATAACCTCTATATTCCTCCACAATATCACAAGAGCCTCTACATTCCTCTACAATATCACAAGAACCTCTACATTCATACACAAGCTGCTCAACAAATTTATAATTTTTTACAGAAATTCTTATGAATGAAATCTCATTTCCATAAGTTGTAATATACATATATGAAGATACCATAGTATTTGATAATGTGGATAATATTTTTCATTCATATGTAAATGCAAAGAAACATAAAATGGTTTTTTTTAGATTTAAGATGCAGTTTGCTTTAATATATTTGCCAAGTCACTGTACAAATTGAAATGAATGTTAAATGGGGGGTCTAAAAGATTTGTTTCCCCTAAATACAAACTAAAACCTCCCTTGAAATTATCTATTCACAATTATTTCCATCTTGCATTACCCACCATTATCCATTATAAACATAATGCAACTCCAATCCCACCCATGTCTTGATGTCCTCATTTAAAATACTGAACATTTTAAATTTGTCTGCGGGTCAACATGAATCAAGGTTCACACTGTTTAATAGTTATTCTCTACATTTTAATAAAGGTGAGAAAATTATGTTTCGTCCTTTAACAAAACTCGGTCAGCTTGTAAAACAGCTCCCCCAAAAAATCACTTATGCATTTTTGAATGGACGCAGCCAGAAAGCCTGATGAAAGAAATTTGAGTATGCTGTGTTATCAAAAGCATTTTATCTATGCAAGTGCTCAAGGTAAACAGCGTCTCCTGTGGGGCGGGCTCTTGTGAACGTGACCCCCCCATCCGCAGTGAATGGCCAGGAACATACAATGTATAGTACCCTTGTGTGGAGTCACTTGTTTGTCTCACAATGCCGTCATTCAGATTTCGTTCCGCTTTTTGCATGAATACAGTAGTTGCTTCAGTCTCGTGGCAATATCCGCGTGTATGTAGATTCGGTTCGGCCTACTGCGTAGCCTTAATTCATTGACAGGCTGTGTGTATGTTTTCATTCAGTAGATATATGTATATACGTTTATGTATCGGAAATTAAAGTATGCACTCGTGCACACAGTCAGTCTATTCTGTACTTTTTTGTTAAGGATGTTACATTAATTGGATATCATAAACTTCATTGTAGATACATTCTGATATCTTCAATCGTAAATGCTTTTATGTTAGGTATAAAACACTTAGATGTTTGTAGGTGCACTATTACTCATCCTCTCCATAGTAAAATGTTTGTATTCAGAATATTTAAAGGCGCTGTTGCACGTTTTTTGCAAAATTTATTTTTTCAAATTTCCCATTTATAATGATAGTTTATGTCATTTAAATTAACTTTAGAGGGTAAAACATCTTATTACACAAACAAATTATCTGTAGTGGTAAAAACTATGTTGCGTATAAAGCAAAAATTGCATGGCGGCCATTTTATTGTGAACACAATTTATTATTTTGTATTACAAAAACGATTCCCATGGCTTAACCAAAACATGTACACTCATTTTAAACTTTATTTTCCGAGGAGAAAAGGATGTTTTACTATTGTTGACATTATTTTTCAAATACATTTCATCGACTTATTTGAGCTAAAAAACGTGCTACAGCGCCTTTAAAGAAGCAGCTCATTTATTTTTCAAAAAATAATTTTATACACTCCTTAAATGAAAAAATATCTAATTACTTAATATGTTTGGGTTAACAATTTCAACATTTGTAATCACAATTTATATTCATTCAAATCCATATTTCTTATCCAATTAATTGAAGAAAAAAATGTAATCACTTAAAGTAAACTTTACAAGCTCACACATGAACAAAATACCAAAAATTATAAATTAAAAGTAACATTCTAAAAAAAAAGACTATTAAAAACTATAATCCCACAAAAAAAGTAAGATATATATTTGCGCCTTTTCGCTCACCTGTGCTAGTGGTGTAGAGCCCCAAAGCCCTGAATGAGTCATCTGAAGATAGGGTACAGTACATACACACCATACAAGACTTAACCTGTTTAGCGTTATTGTGTTTCCTTCCATTCAACTTTGTGTCAGAATCGTAAATAGGTTTAGCCTAGTTAAAAAAAACTGTAATAACATAATCTTGAATTTTTAAACATCCAATCAAAGGATCCATAAGTTGAATTTTAAAGCAATTTTTCTAATGTTTACTTTTCTCAATTTGAAATGAGGGCTGTTAAAGTGGCAATGCCACGAGGAGAAATTCAAGCAAAATCATTGAATATTTTCTTTCAAATTTATGATTTTTTCATATATTTTTTACATTCTTGAATACTTCTAACTTAAGGATTTGAATATCTATGAGTTAAATGTCAAATAGTTTATATTAAAAAGTATTTGTCAAACATCTTCAGAAAAGTATTTGGTTTCAAAATTAAAATTCTCAAAAAAAATTAAAATTCCACCACCCCCATATCCGCCAATGCAAAAAAAATTTGCACTTACAAGCTACATAATTCTTTTCCAGTTTGTAACTCAACATTATAGTATTTTCTTAAGCTGACATTTGACTTTATTTTAATTGAAACTTTAGTTAATTTTTTTATGTTTTTAATTACATCAAATGCATATATTTCAATCTGTTTACAACTTTTAGATTTCACCCTCATCATAAGAATTATTAAAAGGTTTATGGTGTATCTATATTAAAATAAATTCTTCGCAAATATACCTTATTCGATAAAGTGTCATAATTCAAAATTATCTATATATTGTGAATTTGTATAGATTTGAATTATTCAAATGAAACTGTTATTGCATATGATAAGAATTCATTTGTATGTGCTAAAATAACTTGACTTGACTTATAATTATGAGCACTGTTAATTTATTATTTGATTAAATGTGAAATACATTTCAACATGAGGTGATTTCGGATTTAATGGCACTTTCGTTTGTTTGTTTCGTTATATTGTAATACTTCACAATTATTATCACTCAACCTTTGAAGATATCCGCGTGTAATAAATATACAAAGTTGTTACACAGTATGTAATACCATTACGTACTGCCCGTTTATGTGACGTTGAAATGGTTAAAATATGACGTCACCGCATCAGTGTCAGAACAGTGGTTCTCAATTTAGCTTCAATTAAATCAGCCAATCATACACAAAATACTCCAATTTGATATCATATGTATGAAGCTCCTGACTGGTATTGTACCAGCTCGTTTTCGCTCGTTCAAAACCAAACCAATAACGGAACATTGTTTAGTATCATTGCACTGAGAAAGTCTGCACTATAACTGTGACTTTGCAGTACAGTGAAATAGGACTTGGACAGGTAGATTGTCTCTACCTGGGTAGTGGCCAATTCCTTGATTGGATTTGAAAACAAGACTTTGTGATCTGAAACCAAACTCTCTCCCACTAAACTATTCACCCCTGAATTGAGTGGAAACTCAAACTTGTTTCTCATTGCAGAATTGTTATCAATGATCACATAAAATCTAGACTTATTATTTATTTACTTCCTACTTTTCCAGCATTTGTTTTTTTTATTAAAATCAAAGGATCCTATCGCTAACAAACAAATAACAAACCAAACAATATTTTTTAAACAATGCAAAAACAAATTATTTTCATTATCAATTTGTAGAAGTACAACAACAAGCGGGATGACGTTTCCCTAAAGGCTAGTCCAGAATGAATCCATCCTAGCTGCCAACAACTACTTTAAAGTAGAGTATTGTTACAACACCAGTCAGACAGCTGTCTATATCCTTTTCCCTGACAGATAATCAAAATTCCGGCAGATTCTCAGTGCGATATCAACTGTCTGCAACAACGTCTGTTTACCCATCTCCTCCGACATAGACTGAATAGCCTACATTCCGCCTACCACCAACACACACTACTTACCTCACCACATACTACAACTATAACCAAGCATGGACTCAACTTAGTGTTTGCTAACTCCACCCAAAATAAATCAGATTTTTGCACCTGTTTTGAGATGAAATATGTCAAAAATGTATAGTATACAAACAAGCCATGTGACCTTGATAACTGGATAGTTGCTTAGTGGAATTGGTACCTGTTCTGCTGTGTACATGTATCATGGGAAAGTTATGCTGATTGATAGCAAATGTCTGGTAATTGCCGTTCCAAGATTACAAACAAAATCCACGAGGATGATCATTTTCTTTAGTAATGATGTGTGAAAACAAATCGTGATATGTCGATAATTATCCGGTATTTTGCCTTTTCAGCAAAAGCAGTAATTATCTATGACTAACCCAATTAACATAATTTTTTTAAACGTTGCTCATCACATTTTTCTCACGCTCATTTGAACTCTTTTGTAATATTTGAAATTAGTTTGTTACTAAGGATATTTACATAGTTATATTCTATTTTTAGCAATTTCAACGTAAATGTATTCTAAGTCAATACATTAACGACAAAGTTTGATCTTCATTGCAAAATTATGTCAGAACAATGTTTATGATTCTTTTTGAATATGTTCATTCTTTGCATTTGTGACACTACAAAACACTTTGAACTTGCAAGCATCAATATTAAATCATTCATGAACAGGTATTTTGTTTTTGTCAGAAAAAAATTGTCAAATTCTAAAAAATAACAGCCCAATTTGATTATCACTTATGTAGCATAATGCGTATCAACACATTAAATACTTATCATCTAAAGTGTTAAGACAAATTTACTTCCATAATACTTTGAACTGCAATTTCTTTTTCAAATGAAGTCACGGGAGAGAAAATTAACACCATAGTTTATGTTGAATTTGTTAAAGCATAATATTTATTTACTTATTTTATTTTATTATTACTTTATTTAATTACCTACAATCTTGAAATAAAACAAATAACTATCAAACATGTTCATATGGTCACATATGGTGTAATTTAATTTCTCTAGGTTGTTATTTACTATTAAGTCTTCTTTAAAAATGACTTCATAGAAACATATATCATTTTGTATTGTGTGACTTGAAGAAAAATCACCCAAGTTCACTTTTCTAATATGAAGCTTGATCTAAATGCAGTCATTTCCATTTTGATCAACAGACTCATACTAAACATTCAAAGTTAAAATATAAACCTTGAGGTTTTTTAATGATATACATAGAGAGAATGGCGAACTCCCTTGATGTTCTTACCATTTAGAAATCATTTTACGATTGCTTCAATCAATATTGCAGCTTACTATTTTGTCAACAGTCCTTGTGGAGTTACCTCCCTTCCTTTTTCTCAGCAGTTACATTTGCAATCAATGTGCACTCAAATAAAGTCTGTTCATCAAGCAATATTGTCCGCGCTTATCAGTTAACACTTTCTTGAATAAAACTTCAAGTATTACAACCTTTACCAATTTGTTTCATAAAAGAATTGCTTTATGAGGTGTGTACATGTGACAGCAAATATCCACCAAGGTATTCTAATGTTTAATACTGTTTACTGCAAATAATAAATAATAATGTGTCCAAAATGATGGTAGTTCCCGAGGTGATGAATGGAAATAGAGGGTATGTTGTGCTTTCATTTTGATATTACTTATATCTCACGTATCTGACGTATCTTATATCTCACGTGTCAAGTCAATATTTTAAAGAGGAGTAAAATGAGTATTTTCAATGAGTACAACTACGGGCTTTATGGGATCATCGAAGATTATGTTATATTACATCGAATACACAAATATTCTCTTAACTACATGCCTTTGTGATATATATAATGCTTCACACTGTAAACTGACCCAGTTGAGTGATATCTGGTTGCAACATCATACTGTGTCCCCGTCTGAAGCAAGCAATGTAATATTGGCTGGATAAACAATTATTGGTTTTGAAAATCAAATACAAATTCAGATCTGAATGTTTATAAAAAAATTCATAGACAAGTGTAAACACATTTGATATTTAAAACATATTTAAAGAATTAAAAAGAATTTATGAGGAAAATGATAAGCTTTAAAGGTACATCCATTGTGTTGTTGGGGGTCAAATATGGCAAACGTTATAAATGGTCTTATTTCATCGAGAAGTACCAACTGTTACCGAAAACTACCATTTTAACGATACTCGACTTAGTATATTGACGATATGAAGGTAAAAGATTCGATTTCTGATCGAAAACCGGACAATGCACAGCGTGTGGCGCGCGCCAATGAGTCAAACGTAATTTGGGAATCTTATTTAAACCAAACAAAATAACAAATTTGGGTTGATAATGTTCAATAGGTCATATAACTACTGTGCATGTAAATAGGACGTGCATTTTCGGTTTCTGCACATACATAATGATGTTACTCCATTTTAATTGGAAACTAGTAATTATGATATGTTTGCCGATTGGGGATGAATATGCAAGCTGAGTGAATTTGTTTGTATTGTAAACAGCACATATGATGTGTTGGAACGTATTAAAGCCAAATACAATTTTATGAAACACAATGGATGTACCTTTAATCCAAAAAATTTATAAATTTGTAAAAACCTTTGTTAATTACAAAGGAAAGAAAATTGACAATTACTAAGGTGGGGAAAAAAACGTAATTGTTACAATTTTACAAATCTGGTGCTCTGAAAACAATCCAGCAGACTAAAGGTTAACAATGACAGTGTTATGTTGAGTGAACAGTAGGGGCACCATACCATTGTTCAGGTGACATCATACCATTGTTCAGGTGACGTCTTACCATTGTTCAGGTGATGTCATACCATTGTTCAGATGATGTCATACCATTGTTCAGGTGACATATTGTTCAAGTGACATCACACCATTGTTCAGGTGACGTCACACCATTGTTCAGGTGATGTCACACCATTGTTCAGGTGACATCATACCATTGTTCAGGTGATTTCATATTGTTCAGGCGATGTCATATTGTTCAGGTGACATCATTCCTCTGTGATATTTTCAGTGATGAGAAAGTGAAATCTCACTGAAGTGATGAGAGAACTCTTTCACCGCTAGTAAAAAACTTAGGCAAAGTGACAAAGTGTGTCATTAACCCTTAACATGCGGGCGACGGAATAATCCGGGAGGCTCATAGAGAAAAATGTTAGAACCCTTGGCGAGACCCGTACGTTGGACTTAGTGCATTTACCGGGTCAGTAATAATTATATTTGCCCCCCAGGCGAAATGCGAGACGAAGTGTGTCCGTATATCGCCACATGAAAACTTGTTTACATACATCTCGCAGATAGCCACGATAACGAGTCTGTGTGAATGTCCGGTCGAAATATCAAGTAAACTTCATACCAAATTGCGTGTGCATTGTTGACCCGTAACGCATTGATAATTAGCTTTACAAAAGGCCAATTTTGTCGGGCTTAGCCCCCGAAGCATTAATTCGCTTGAGGCTATTTTCACCCACGTGTTTGTATTGCCTCGGGTTTGCCTCGCCCGAGACTGCTATCTGCCTCGCATCTCGCGAGACAGGGGAAAAAATCGCTAACTCGCCTTACTCCCGCACTTCATATCATGTGAGCGAATAGTTTGTTTTCAAAAAAAAATACGGCAAAATAAAGGGGAAACAATGGACTACATTCCCATATAAAATTAGAAAATCTCAAAAAAATAATAAAGACACAGCAAGCGCCGTGAAAAAGGTCATGTTTACACTTCATAAATTTTGAAACAATCGGCGATTTTCACAACTTCTAAAAGATTTATCACGGCTAAAATTTTCATAATTTTTATATCACAATAAACCGAAAAGAATAATCTTTTATTCTATATAAAATGCGCAGATTTATTCACAGAAATAAAGATACAATTTTACCTTTCTGAGAGGCATGTGAAACCAAACGGCACACAAACTAATCAACATATTTTCATCAGTTATGGTTCGAGGTTAGCGTTTATTTGAAAAGTCAAACAACATAACCATATTTGGGTTGACATGTGCTTATTTGTCAACTGGTTCGAGATTATGATTTCTTGGAAAAGTGCGATGAACGACCGTTTGCAATGCCGCATACATGTTGTAAGTATTGACGATTTTATAGGTGGAAATAAAGACAAACTTTACATAGCTATAGAATTATAACCAAAGGTCGCATTCTAATAATTTGTATATCATTGTGAAGCTAGACATCTTGTCTTCAATTCCGTATATAAATGGAATTTTTTTCGTTTCGTATTTATGATGTTACGAGGCCCGAATTAAAGACAATCTTTCGAAAGTAATAGAATAAAAACGAAAAAACATAGAAAAGTGTTTCAAAGTTTCGGGTGTGAATTAGCCATTTGTGTACGGGTGTCGCTACTTGAATTTGTATTGAACGCCCGTATATAGTCCTTATTCGCCATGTAGATGCGGTATATTTCGTAAAAACGGTACCGGAATCGCCGCCTGGAAATTCCGCCAGCAGAGCTCGTTAGTGAATAAGCTCAAACTACTGCTGCGAGCTGCGAGCCTGTAAATTCCGCCACAGGGGCTAAAAATGGTAAAATATATATACGCAACGTAAGGGTTAATATAATGTGCTTTTTATTGCCAAAGTCTTAAAAACAGAAACTGTACCATTATCAGCTATTATCTTGGCAAGTCACTGTTAAACAGCCTCAACCCGAATGTGACGTCGAAGCAAAAACGTGACATCATAATAATGTTCATGACGTCCTGTACCTGGACGAGGTGACATTTTGCACTTTGGCAACATTTATATAATCAAAAACATGGTTCTCTCTATTTGTTTGCTATATATCAGAAACAGTGATTATGTTAAAAAAACATCTGCAACCTGATCAAATAATGGTATTCATTAAGTCACTTCAAAAAAGAAAACTCACCAGTTGTGTGACACTGATTCATAATTCAAAATTTTACAAAATTATTTCACATCTTTCAGAGAAGGTAACTGTTTACTTCTTAAAATACTAAAGAAGTCTGATGTAATGGTGAAAATATGCAGCGAGAATTTCCGCACATGTGACAGACTTTTTAAACCACTAGCTGAAGAATCAATAACTACTTGACATATTTACGACACCAACTCTTCAGCTGCTGAAAATATCTTCAGTATGTGGTTCTCAGATATACAGTTACGGAAATTTCAAAACTAATCCGTCCTAATATTAGATGCTTTGAGGCGCTAAAAAGTTCTTTTTATTTCTAAATATCATTTTTGCTGATCTGAAAAATGATTTTAAACAGTTCAGCTCGCACGTGGAGAGAAACTCTTCTGAAAATAAAAACTTGCAAAATAACATCTAGACCGAATGCAGAGATATAAAACTTAAACATTTACCTGCTAACGATTCTAATGAATATAAAACATCAGCAAAATTGCATAACATAATAAAATTATTTAAAACTGACATTCCAAGAAATCCACCAAATCTCATATAAAACAATATACTCCTTAAACATCATGCAACTGTTCCAAACTCTCCATTGAATTATTGCCAAAAGATCTACAAAATCCACTATAAAACAATTCAAAGATGCAATAAAGATAATGCACTTATTCAACACGGCTTGTATTTGATAGCGCCTTAACCTTTCCCCCCGAACGACTTGAATATGCACCCTATATATCAGCTTCAGAGTAACCTGTCAATATTAACACTATCAGGGGCTTGTTTACTCATGTTTATCACAAAGTAAACAATGCATAAAACCAGTGAGATAGCAAGTATCAAGTGACAAGAGTGTTATACTATAATTCTGGGCAGATACTGCATGTCTTATATATTATACTGAACACCAGACTGATGAACCACCTGTCCAAAAGTATAGAGCAGCATTAACCGTTTCAACATATTTATTTCATTCAAGAAATGGATTGGTAAACAAGTTGTTATTTGTACAAGATCCCAATGTGCTAAGTGCACCTTTAGCCAAACTGAGCTATAGGCAAGTGGACTCAGAATCTCACCTAGGACTCCAGTCACAAAGTATCCTTTACTAATGTTAACCATATCATCAATTCTTTATCAAATTAACAAAATCAAAGTGATCGTGAACACTCCATTCATAATATGAACATTAACTCCAAGCCACTGCATTACTGTGGACATTTACTAAATAAAACATTTGACACCTGTCGTCTAATACAATATATACCTCTTCTCATGAAGTAGAATTGACATACTTGAGACACCCGTGACAATTTCAACTTCATTCAATGAGATATAGATGGTATCCGCAAAAAATATTGAAAATCCATTATCTAGTGGAGTAAATACCCTCGTTCATAAAACATTGCTTTGCACATGACATATGACATTGTCACGTGGATACTGAACTAGTTGTGATTGTGATTAAGTACTTGAAAATCAATCCATCCTGACAAAGTACTTCAGCGTTAGATCTAACTTGCATTGAGATAAAATATTTCAGTGTTAGATCTAACTTGCATTGAGATAAAATACTTCAGCGTTAGATCTAACATGCATTGAGATAAAATACTTCAGCGTTAGATCTAACTTGCATTGAGATAAAATACTTCAGCGTTAGATCTAACTTGCATTGAGATAAAATACTTCAGCGTTAGATCTAACTTGCATTGAGATAAAATACTTCAGCGTTAGATTTAACTTGCATTGAGATAAAATACTTCAGCGTTAGATTTAACTTGCATTGAGATAAAAATACTTCAGCGTTAGATTTAACTTGCATTGAGATCAAATACTTCAGTGTTAGCTTTAACTTGCATTGAGATAAAATACTTCAGCGTTAGATTTAACTTGCATTGAGATAAAATACTTCAGCGTTAGATTTAACTTGCATTATGATTATGATAAAGTACTTGAGCATTAAACTGGAATTCCATGTGTTCGTATTTGTGCGTTATGCGTGTCACGTGATGCGTATTGCAAGTTTCCATATGTGCGTGAATTACGTATATACATTGCAGCGTGATTATCTAATTTGACCGTTGTGTGTATGGACACGAGATGGCCATATCGAATAACAAGGGTCTTCAGAGAGAACTTGAGATTGACGAAGATATTTTGCTAATTGTTGGATTTGTATATACTTGTTATTTAAAGAAGAAAAAAACAAATGTTGCTGGTTTTAAGGTCATCTTTATAATAATACTTCCTTGAGGCATCATAAAGAGATTGATTTTCAAGTTCTCAAGAATTGAGTCAGGTATAAAGTTGCGAGACATGTCGACACGTGCAGTTTGTTTGGAAAATCACGTGGTCTGTGACAGGAAAACCCCAGGGGAATCCCCCTTTTTGGTATCCGTATAGACGCGTATTGCGTATTCGGATATATGCGTACTCTTGTGAGTTTCCCGGGGAACACGTACTACGCTCTGCGCACCACGCTTTACACATTACGTGTTCATGGAATCAACTACTACTATTTTAGTGCAAAGTGTTAAATACACATTACGCACTACGCATTACGCTGTACGCACTCCGTACACATGGAATCCCGGCCTTAGATCTAATTTTCATTATGATAAAGTACTTAAGCATTAGATCTAATTTGCATTATGATAAAGTACTTAAGCATTATATCTAATTTGCATTATGATAAAGTACTTAAGCATTAGATCTGACATGCATTATGATAAAGTACTTAAGCATTATATCTAAGTTGCATTATGATAAAGTACTTGAGCGTTAGACCTAAGTCACATCATGATAAAGCACTCGAGCATTACATCTAACTCACATTATGATAAAGTACTAGAGCGTTAGATCTAACTCACATTATGATAACTTTATGAGTGTCTACGCTTCTGTGGCTATAAAATACTGTTGTTTTATGTTTATAAAGAGGTATATCAACTATTTGACATTTTTTATATAAATATAAATATTGCAGCTTTTGTTGTTTCGTGCCTTGGAATTCCAGCATGTATCTTGTTCCTGTGCATGTATAACTCTGAACCATGAATTGATTTAGTCCAGTATGTAAGACGTGTCTTAGTGCTCAGTCATCGACACAAACCAACGTTTAGCTTTTCTTAACTAAAATTAAACTAACCATAACAAACTGGATTACTTCAGTACCAGTCTATGTATGTCCTACCATAAACAGACATGTTGCATGTGCAACTCTGGAGCTAACAATTCTAGATACTTCCAGATATAAAAGTTTATTAGCAAGGTTTCTGTTCTCAATCTAATACAGATAAGGGAAGGGAGTAACCATTTAAAACCAAATGTCGTTCTGACTATTTTTCTTAAACGAATAAACAGAAGTTACAGAAATCAGAAACATATTTGAAGAGGATGAATGTTGTTGCGACTCTCTATCCAAATCTTGTCAGAGCCTAATTCATAAACCATAAAAATCTACAAGGATATACATAACTGCCAACCTTCTGTTTTGGAATTAGTATACCAGTAATATTCTCTCTATTGACGGACTCACAAGTCACAATCTACAGTGATATATCAATGTCCAGCTCCTCTATTAAAATTCATATATCGGTAATATCAGTAACATTCTCTATCAACCTCATCATATCAGTCCAATATTGACCATCTCACAAACCAAAATCTACCGATTGTTATAAGTATTTGAAGAGAACAATTCATGTCATTGATGATCGACCAGTACAGAAGTGAAGAAAGCTCCGCTATGAGGAATGTCCAGCTCCTGTCTGACAGCCTGCGTATCTATCTATCTATCGAGTTGCCCGCAGTGCATTCTTAGGATGACTGAATTATAATGAGGCTAGCATGTGCCCCTCTCTCGGTCGGTTCACCAGATGCTACTCACTGAAGCTGTGCAACTCACACGCAGAAATTGGTGACATTCCGTCATGTGTGCTCAAGTCTTCTTAATATACATCTAGACTGACACAACGTCCCTCACAACTACATTCTTTCAAATATGTTCTAAAGTACTAAAATGGAGATTTAACAAATTTCTTGAATAGCATAAGAGGTTAGAACATCCGAAATGAAAGCTTAAGTTGAGATTTAGACCGACAAATGGTTGTTAAGGTAATCTCAGATATTCCTCAAATCATTAAATGCAGAAGACAGCTATTCGTGACAAACCACAGTGTGAGAAGGTTAAACCCTAGACCCGCAGTCCCAAAGAAGGGCAACCTTTAGCTTATGGCCACTACAGCATTACTTCCTTCATTAACTAGCTAGGATTCCTGTAAATTGATTGCTCAGAATGGTGTGAAACTAATTAATCCAGTAACTGAATTTTTATTTTAAGAGAAAAAAGGATAAAAAACTAGACTGTCACCAAAAGCTTACTAAAGGAGAAGCAAGTCTAAACATAAAAGTCTTTTAAATATCTGGCGGGGATTTCAGACGATCCTTTAAAATCACTTTACTGTTGAGTTTTCTAAACTTTTAATTTGTTAAATGTTTTTTATTTCAGAAACTAAAATAAAATTTAATTAATTTGTTTAGCTTTTTTCATTTCAGAAACTAAAATCTAATGTTAATCTAATCACATATCGTATTTGCAAAGACAGTTGAATTATTTTTTTATTTTTAATCTGTAATTAATCATCACAATGACAGTTCACATGTTGCATTGGCAGATCAAGAAATTTTAAAGGCGGTGGGGAAGTGCTGGGGTCACCAAAACTGCAAGTTATTTTGGTGCTGGTGCATGCATCACTGCAATATAATTATAAACATTTAAGAGACTAGAACACAGTCTATGTAGAAGTAGACTTCAGGAGGGAAGCTCATTCATCATGTATATTACAACATGGGTGAAAGCTCCGCTCAAAAACTCATAAATGAAGAAATAATATTTACCATATTTGGACATAAGTGGATCTTGCAGATTAACATAGCCCGTAAACTAAGATATGCTAGTGGTATTTGATATAAGAACCTACACTGTACATACAGTGAAGAGAAGGAGGGGAAGTCAAAACTTGCCATACTTAGACTTGCTTGGGCTTTGAGTAATATATTTCATACTCTGAAATTTAAAAGATTTACAAAGTTGAATGTCTGGATTTCGGGAATATATATAAATGAATGAAAAAGCTAAATAATTGTCATATAAACTTCTCAAATGATCGGTCATCTTTAATAGTGATCATCTGTGTTTCTTATTTCTGCCGTTCTGTACATGGTATGTCATAGGCTCCATTGCTATACTGAGGTACATTCTGCAGGCTTTCCTTCCTTGATCACCAAATAATCACTACATTGCCTGAAATCAACTGTAAGAAAGCATGTTCCCTACTGGTACATGATTTGGAAACACTATCATCAATATTAAATCTTCTTTGCATGCATTTTCATGAAATTTTTTTTAGTTTCTTTGCTGTTAAGATCTTTGAGTTTCTGAATTACCAAATTATTTAAATTAATATACTTCCAAGTAGACACACATAGTTTTGCTATCCAGGTTTATATTTGCATGTATGAGGTGAGGTGAGTTAGGGTTTAAAATCGCTTTCAAGAGTATTTCACTTATATCGCGGCTGCTAGTATTACGGCAGGGAGAAAGCCAGCAATGCCATGTGGCTATGCATTGCGGTGAAACCTGCGAGCAGCGGCTGTAACTAGCGAACCATGGGTGGTACTATACTGAAATTCAGTGTAGCATTGCACCCAAACCTTACTGCGTGTAGAACAGTTCTCTACTGCAGATAAAGTTGTTGTGCCCATGGCTGGATTCGAACCCCGGACTTCTTGATCCGAAGCCGAACGTGCTAACCACTGCGTTATATTGCCCCCTTGAATGTATGAACCTTCTTATTTCTGTGGACCAATCAGCTTAATTCAAGGCATGCATGATGGTATTTCACAAACCGGTAATACGATAAGTCAGTACTCCATGTGTATAATAATACAAACTACACAACACTTATATCATCCAGCTTCGAATAAATTGTCATAATTATAAACAAATTAGATGAAGTGAGTCATTTCAACTAGAAAAACTTACAAGATTGATTATTTCAAAAGGGCAGGTTGTCATACTCGAATCATTTATTTAAAAACAACCCTGTCAATTTCATCCGTCAGATTCTGAGTCACAGGCAAGTTGCTCAAAACATCCATCTTATAATTTATTTACATCACTCGCCAACAATTTTGTCACACTCAACATATAAATTCCGCTAAGGCTGACGAAGTCAATAAGATAGAAGTCAAAAGCTCCTTTGCTTTGGCTATGGTCTGTTGATTGTTACAATCAGATGTGCAGTGTTTGATGGTGTGTAACAATATACTCCCATAGAGACTCATTTGTGATGATGGCTTCTTTTATTGTTGTAAAGAATGTTTTATTTGTTTAGATACTTCGTCTGACAATCATATATCATCTATTATCGTATTTGGAAAAGTTGCTTTGAAATTGCAAATTATCCAGTTAATGATAACTGTTACCTTGTGGTGTAATCCCCAATGCTTTGACCACAAACTAAAGTGAAAAATTTCTCTTTTGATCATGTCTCATTTTGATCAATCTCTCTTAAAAACTTTATGCTTATCACAAGATATATAGTTTGTGTTTACTGAGGAATTCCACATCTAAAACAGAACTAGATTTGAGAATAAATAATGACTGAGTAATGGAGTTTAAAAGCACAATAAAATGTGAAATAATATCAATATGAAAATAAAGGAAAGAGAAATAAAACTGATTTTAAAACACATCTTTCACAAAGTACAGAAAAAAATATATTAATGAGACAACTTTTTACAATCTTTTTACAAGCATTTTTAAAAATTTAGCAATAAATAGCCCCTTGCTTTGGGAAAAAAAATTGGGAATTTTACCAATTAATATTTCTTGATATCCCATTTAAATTAATCCCATGGAGAAAGCATCCCAAAGCTAAAATTCTAAAAAAATCATTTTTAAAGATCTAATTGAATTACCTGGAAATCTCATTGCATAAAACAAAGGTAAACTTTTCTCCCAATCAGTTTTCTCAAGGGAGATGTATCTGAACAGTATATAAACATGTAACATTAATCCACCCACCCACCCACCAATCCAACCACCCATCCATAAAGAGTTGTTGGTTAACAGAGTTTATAGAGAGTTGTTGATTTACAGAGTTTAGAGAGAGTTGTTGGTTTACAGAGTTTATAGAGAGTTGTTGGTTTACAGAGTTTATAGAGAGTTGTTGATTTACAGAGTTTAGAGAGAGTTGTTGGTTTACAGAGTTTAGAGAGAGTTGTTGGTTTACAGAGTTTATAGAGAGTTGTTGATTTACAGAGTTTAGAGAGAGTTGTTCGTATACAGAGTTTAGAGAGAGTTGTTGGTTTACAGAGTTTATAGAAAGTTGTTGGTTTACAGAGTTTAGAGAGAGTTGTTGCTTTACAAAGTTTATGGAGAGTTGTTGGTTTACAGAGTTTAGAGAGAGTTGTTGCTTTACAAAGTTTAGAGAGAGTTGTTGGTTTACAGAGTTTAGAGAGAGTTGTTGCTTTACAGAGTTTAGAGAGAGTTGTTGGTTTACAGAGTTTATAGAGAGTTGTTGATTTACAGAGTTTAGAGA
Source organism: Gibbula magus (assembly GCA_936450465.1). Lineage (NCBI taxonomy): Eukaryota > Metazoa > Mollusca > Gastropoda > Trochida > Trochidae > Gibbula > Gibbula magus. Next base: position 3,198,103 of record OW388296.1, on the reverse strand, counting down.
GAGTTGTTGCTTTACAAAGTTTATAGAGAGTTGTTGGTTTACAGAGTTTATAGAGATTTGTTGGTTTACAGAGTTTAGAGAGAGTTGTTGCTTTACAGAGTTTAGAGAGAGTTGTTGGTTTACAGAGTTTAGAGAGAGTTGTTGCTTTACAGAGTTTATAGAGAGTTGTTGGTTTACAGAGTTTATAGAGATTTGTTGGTTTACAGAGTTTAGAGAGAGTTGTTGCTTTACAGAGTTTATAGAGAGATTTGTTGGTTTACAGAGTTTAAGGAGATTTGTTGGTTTACAGAGTTTATAGAGAGTTGTTGCTTTACAGAGTTTAGAGAGAGTTGTTGCTTTACAGAGTTTAGAGAGAGTTGTTGGTTTACAGAGTTTAGAGAGAGTTGTTGCTTTACAAAGTTTAGAGAGAGTTGTTGGTTTACAGAGTTTAGAGAGAGTTGTTGCTTTACAAAGTTTATGGAGAGTTGTTGGTTTACAGAGTTTAGAGAGAGTTGTTGCTTTACAAAGTTTAGAGAGAGTTGTTGGTTTACAGAGTTTATAGAGATTTGTTGGTTTACAAAGTTTAGAGAGAGTTGTTGCTTTACAAAGTTTAGAGAGAGTTGTTGGTTTACAGAGTTTAGAGAGAGTTGTTGGTTTACAGAGTTTAGAGAGAGTTGTTGCTTTACAGAGTTTAGAGAGAGTTGTTGGTTTACAGAGTTTAGAGAGAGTTGTTGCTTTACAGAGTTTATAGAGAGTTGTTGGTTTACAGAGTTTATAGAGATTTGTTGGTTTACAGAGTTTAGAGAGATTTGTTGGTTTACAGAGTTTATAGAGATTTGTTGGTTTACAGAGTTTAGAGAGAGTTGTTGCTTTACAGAGTTTATAGAGAGTTGTTGGTTTACAGAGTTTAGAGAGAGTTGTTGCTTTACAGAGTTTATAGAGAGTTGTTGGTTTACAGAGTTTAGAGAGAGTTGTTGCTTTACAGAGTTTATAGAGAGTTGTTGCTTTACAGAGTTTAGAGAGAGTTGTTGGTTTACAGAGTTTATAGAGAGTTGTTGCTTTACAGAGTTTAGAGAGAGTTGTTGCTTTACAGAGTTTAGAGAGAGTTGTTGCTTTACAGAGTTTATAGAGAGTTGTTGGTTTACAGAGTTTATAGAGATTTGTTGGTTTACAGAGTTTATAGAGAGTTGTTGGTTTACAGAGTTTAGAGAGAGTTGTTGCTTTACAGAGTTTAGAGAGAGTTGTTGCTTTACAGAGTTTATAGAGAGTTGTTGGTTTACAGAGTTTAGAGAGAGTTGTTGGTTTACAGAGTTTATAGAGAGTTGTTGCTTTACAGAGTTTAGAGAGAGTTGTTGCTTTACAGAGTTTAGAGAGAGTTGTTGCTTTACAGAGTTTAGAGAGAGTTGTTGCTTTACAGAGTTTAGAGAGATATTGGTTCAGAGATGTGTCCTTTAGCTGGGAGCGTCACATTAAGAGTTGTTAAACATTATTAAACATTATTAAACAGGTTGCACCATGCATGTAATGCCTTCCCAATGTTTTTCCTAGGTGAAAGTTGAGAGTATCATTTTTGCTATTCTTTACACTTGAGACCATTTTCAATGGTTAAAGTATCCAACATGCTGAAGTGCAGTTTTCTCACTTAATCTAAAAATCTTTAATTTCAGAAACTGGAAAATCTTATCCAGATAACTAAATTTACAACCACATTTGGATAACATAATTCTTTTCATGAGGAAGTTATTTTCTTGTTTATCGCTTGTTTGCAGGAAATTAGAAGACAGTCACAACAACCTTATGTAAACACGTTAATCGCTGATTTTTCCTGGTGTAGAATTTCCTTGATCTTGTTTCAGTTTCTTCTTTCTGATTTAGTTGATAAGAACATACTCCATCAATAACATCACTTTCTAAATTTTGACAAAAAGGTAATTTATGGAAGGAGAAATTACATTAAAGAACAGCATGGTGCCTACAAGAAAAAAATTATAATTAATAAAATAAAACAACTGTTGAGATATAAATCAATATCTTTAGAAAATAGTTTAAACATCATGTTTAATAGTTTAAACATCATGTTTAATAGTTTAAACATCATGTTTAATAGTTTAAACAGACACCTATCTCTGATAAACATGTATTTTCATTTTAAACACATATACAGGCCTACATAAGTAAAAGCATTCTCTTAACAGAGGTTACTCCCTTCAGATTTCCGATCCTAACCTCTGTTCTTCATCACTTAAAATGAGGACTCCAGCAAAATCCCCTAGCGGAGAAAAGGGGAACCTCATACTGTATCCCTGCTTCTTAACCAATGAAAACACATCTTTTAGCGGCAATGTCAACCGAGTGACTTCAAAGATCTAGGCATTTTACTCTTATGGGTCTTGCTAATTAGCATATGACCTTCCAATATATCTCATGTAAATAACACAAATTAACTATTTTTGGTATTTGTCTCTGATTTGGTCACCTTTATTTATCAGCATGTTTATGATCAATTGTTTTCACAAAATCAAATAGCATATTTTGAAGGAAAACACTTTACATGAGAAAACATTTATCTTATGTTTATTTTATCATTATGACGTGTCATTGACAAATGTCACTTTTACAACAGCATCTCTGATTGCACAACTAGATACAATTACAATCAATTCCATTTTTGCACCTGGATTCAGGCCATGTAGAACACAGGATCGGATTGGAAATCTGAAGGAAGTAACCTGTGTGGAAGTAAAAGCACAAGAGCCTAAATTTCGAAGCTCTCTTTGTGCTAAGATAGTCATTACCTAGTACCATACATGAACAATGGCTTAAGACTATCTTGGTACTAAGAGAACTTCGAAAATGTAGGCTCTCTTTATTGACATTACCAAGTAGCCTAAAGTAATTTGAAAGTCATGTCAACTAAAATCTACACTTTTGCAGGGTATATATAACAGAAGCTGAGGTGTAGAGTACAAAGAAATATCAGGGTTTTTTTTCATATTTTTCAGTTCTAGTCCTCAGCCTGAAATATATATTCACTCCAATTAATCAAAAGTTTTACCCAAAACATGACCAAAAAATTTGTTTGTAAAGTTTCTCCCGTGTTAGCTCTTAATTCAAACTGAAATATTTACTTCTTTAATTACAATGACATTAAAATAGATAAAAGCAAGAATTTGAAGTGAACTAATTACAAGTGTGAGTACATCAGCATTCATTCATAAAGGAAGGATTATAACTGGATGTAGTAGTGGTTATATATATATAGTGGAGATATGTAGGTATTCCAACAATGTACTCCCATCCTGCATACATCCTACAGTAGACACTTGCTCCGACTAGTGGAATGTTAAAAGTGCTTGGACTAGGCTAAATACCTCTCTCTCACTTACCCACTCAGACATTTGAGACATCCTGTGACAAAATGGAAATCTTTTTTTTTAATTTTAAAGTGATTAATTATTACATATTTTCATATACTGGACAAAATAAGGTCAGGATATATGAATTTTTTTATTTTTTTTATCATCGTGTCAATAAATTAAATAGATTATCAACAAGTAAAAAAACAAATCCTTCCCAGTGACATTTAAAGTGATGTGAAACAAGGTTCCTTTTAAAGGTTACATAGTTTCCATTAAAACATAAACATTCATCTGGACTTAACTTTAAGAAGTATTCAAGGGTAAGAGTTAACTTGAGTAAAAGCATGTTATGAAAAAGTGTAGGCTTGCAGTAGAAAATGTTATCATAATCACATATTTTCATTCAATTTAGTGAACAACAAATCAAATTATCATGAAAGTTTAACATATCTCAAATTATCAGATCTTTATTTCTTGATCTATGTGCACAGTGCTTTGTTGAGAAAAAAGAGTTTTTTTCTAGACTCAAATAAATCATTTCATCAATATTAATATCTTCAAAAAAGATTCTTACGAAAATATAGTCACACGTTTTGTCAAAGAGAAATTGTAAACTCCATTGTTCAACACTTTTTTCTGGTATTTTTTTTCACAATATATATAATAAGATGTGATTTCACCACCAATAAGGTTTGAATACATAAAACATTTCCTGAGGATGAAAACACAACATGTTGATGAGGAAAGGCATTCTACTCCCACTATCTGTGTACAACATTTTTCTTGAATTAATCTACAGCATGGACAGCTATTGAGAAATTCCTGCACCAAATTATAGGAATACCTTTCGGTATGACAAAAACAGCTAAAAATACTGTGGTATCTATCCCGAGAGAGAGAGGGAGAGAGAGATGCTGCTGGATTGAAGTAGAGCCAAGCTATGGCAGACCTGCCAATTGAATGAGAATGTAGAGTATGCTGATAAGAGACAACTTTGTAACACTTCATATTATGTGTGAGTGCAGATTGCAGACACTTATATCCACACTATCAAACACTTTTACTTTGATAGAACAGCTTTTCCTCCAAACGTTCATTCAATATGAACAGTGCGTTATGTACTTCGTAGAACTTTTTAAATCAGGTATTTTTATGATTGGTAATCGCCCGACAACCCTCAAATGATTAACAAACCATTTATTAGATTTATCAGTTAAACTCTAATTTCATTATCATGTTACGGATTGACAAGGGCAAAAGAGGTAAATTTTAATAAACAAAGGACATTTCTTGATACAGGTGAACAAAAGACAACTTCTGATCACAGAACAAATTTCAATAGAGAGAAGAAAATTCTTTAAAGTGGCAAAATTGGTTTTACCTGCCAACAAACACAAAATCACAATAACATTTTGTTTTGTTTTCTGTGATGTAAAAGCAACATTTCCAACAATGGCACTTGCATGAGTGTAACAGCCTTAGTATGTTTGACATGGTTCTCACCGTCATCTATCTTTTGACTTTTTCAGGTGAATGATCGACATCTATGGAGAACTTGTTGTTTAAATAAATGAAATACAATAAAATATCCACTATATATCAATGCACATCATTCAGAACAACATTTCACATCTTAAAAGTATAATCATATAACATTTTAGATGTAGTTAAAAACCAAAGGAATATCATATTTGTCCATGGAGGAAGGCCTGTCGACCAAGTGTACAATGTTAATATCAGTACCTACAATACATTGTTTGGCAAACTGATTTTGATAAAACTAGATTTTTTGCATATCCATAGATTTCTAAACTGTTAGGATTGTAACAGAAAGACTATGTGACCACATGGAAATTCGTAACATAAAATACACAGATGGTATGCGAGGAATATTGAAATGGTAGGTAAATAATAGGATTAAACATCGGACATGTTGATTCCTATTAATGCAGGATATTTACCAAATAATATACTCACAAGGATGATTATCATTTTATTTTGTCATATATATTCCTCTTCAGAAAAGCTTATCTAACATCTGCATTTCAAAATTTGAAGTTTCCCTAAAATGTATGATTTGATAAAGGGAAGTGAGATATTGCCAAAATTCACAAAGTAAATCTAAACAGAACAATTCCTGACAATTGTTGCTGTCTGCCATTAGAATGGTTAATTTGGTATGACTTAATCATTGTGAATTTAAAGTATGTTAGAGTAAACAAATATTTTAAAATGACCTCATTTGTTTGCCATCACATAATCAGTAAGAAAAGCTTCATTAAGGGCTGAGAGTTGTTCTCTTGGGTACTTTGCATAATACAAATGGATGCCTCAATCATGCCTGCATAGCAACATATACTGACAGAGTTAAACATAATTTGTTATTTTCCAATTCTTTACTAAGTGTGAACCCCAAAAGGAAAAAGAGGAAGACTGATGTTAGGTTACTGTATGTATAAGCTAAACAACTGCTTTGGTTACCCGTGAAAGAAATTGTTGTCCAACAGATTTGAACCTGCAATGTAAGAAGTTTGACATTTTTTTTAAATGTCTTTCACAACACAACAGAAAAATATAATGTGTAATTGCTGAAATAATATTTCAAGCCAAGATTTGATTTTAATGAAGCTATTCATTATTATAATTTTCATATTAGCTATATGATACTATGATATCTCTTGCCTTTATTCTAAACAGCACACTTTAACCTTGGTATGATAAGTATCACACCGGGGGTGTACCAGTAGCTCAGTTGGTAAAGTGTCTGCTCATTAATCAGAAAATCAGGGTTCAATTAGCAGCCCTGACATAACAAAAGACGTTAAAAGATGGGAGCTGTTGCTTCCTTGCTTGGCATTCAGCATTATAAGGAAAGAACAACGATTGAACAGGGGCGGATCCAGGATTTTTTAAAGGGGGGGTCCCAAAACAATTTTTCTCCACTCAGTGGGGGGGGGGGGGGGACCCCCTGAACCCCCTGAACCCCCTGAACCCCCCCCTTGGATTCGCCACTGCGCTGCACTGTGGTAGCCTGGTGCACAGGGCACAAGAAGAATTTTGGATTTCACTGTAATGAGGAAAGCAAAGTCATAAACTAAAGTCTAAAGATATCTGTAAAACAAGTATGAGTTTTCCTTATGAAAGTCTCAGAGATAAATTGTTTAAAGGGACTTCCGTGAACTGTTCAGGGTCACATATACCTCGGTTATAAATTGTGTTATTTTATCAAGAGTCACTGATTGTTGCCAAAATTTACCATTTTAACGAAGGTTACGGCATAAAGGTGAAAGTAGTGGTTACAGATAAAAAAAACGGACATTGGACAAGTGCTGGACAGAATCAGTCCATCAAATGCAATTTTGAAAACTTCTTTATAACAGATAATAAAACAGATTTGGGTTGATAATGTATAGTCATAGAACTACAGTGCATGTAAATAGAATGTGTAGTTTCGGTTTCTGCATATGTATAGGAATCAACATACATGTTTTATTATTAAAAAGATTTAAATTACTAAATTATATTACGTTTTTCTCATTTCTCGAAAGCAAAAAAACCATATGGCAATGTTCCTAATATATAACTCAAACTTTAAAGAATCAAATGTTCAGCATAAAACAATTTGTCAAAGGATGGTGTCTATAATATCGAATAAAAACTTTTACTTGACTCGAGGTAAGTCTTATTTATATCAGGAGTTTCATCATACTGGTAAAAATTATAACACAAGTAAAACACACAAATCCTGCAAAGAAAATTATCATTATTCCAATGACACATTATTGAAAATAAGGACATGTAAGATTTCAAATTTAAAAATCACCTGCTTGACAATGACATTACTATCAATGTTGAAACGTCGCCTACACAGAATAAAGAAGTTGTATATCCATAAAATAGTTCTTAACTCTTTAAAATTGAGGATAACAATTTGAAGACATTAACATTGAATACAAAGAATAATATTATACCAAATATTGCCTTCCAGCCAAAGCAGCTTTGTAATAATGCAACATTGTTACTAATATTTTATATTTGTCATAGATTCACAGAATATAAAGATTTTTCACATACCACTTTCACAACATAATATTACTTAGTACTTTAATGGTGTAACAATCCTCTTCTTTTAATAAATACATTGTTATCAAAATGCACAAAAGTATAATTTGATAAAAATTCTGTTTACATGCTAAAGTGTATGTCATCCATTCTGAATATGTTATCTTTATTTCAAGGCCACAAAGATAAAGTAAATTAATTTAACTCGTTAAAGAGCATCTATATTATTATAAGGCTAAGAAAATAATATTTTTGGATAACAACTTATTTATTGTGAACATACATAACATTTCGGGATACATGCTTATTCCATGCATGGAATGTTGGATTATAACCAGATATGAAATAATATTTATTATGTATATATGTAGATATTATAACTAAGGCAACATAGAAAATACTTCTTGTTGCTCAATACCACTTGATTATGTCAATGACTAGGGTATTGCTCTGTGACTTTCAATACTGTTTCATCTTGATTATTATTAGTTTTTATTTAGCATGCTTATGAAACAGTTCAAAACTGAATTTTTAGTAAAAGCTGCATTTTGATTACACAAATAACTATTATTTTTACAAAAATATATAAAAAAAATAAAAAATATTATTAGTTTATTCAAATTCTGTTGGATTGACGCGAACACAATTCTAATCAAATGTTCATTTGAACAATTATTAAAAGGTCTTTTTTTTATTAGTCATTGGTATTAACATAAATGTTTCACATAATAACAGTTTGTTGGTTCAATCAATAACATAATTTATCAGGTCCATGTCTTGGCCCCATGTTTTCTTTTGAAAACATTTATATTCTATTAAAACAATACCATGCACACAATCCCAAGCCTTCGAGAGAGTGACAACATAAACTCTCTGTTTTAAGCTGTTTTTCACCATGTTATTTTGACTGACATTTCACTCCCTTATCAAATATTAATCAAAGTATGAATGGAATGTCTTCAAATCGAAACTATGGGTCTCAACACCACCTAGCGGTGGAAACGTCGGGGCTTGAACCACCTGCTTTCAGCTACATTCCTCGCATTCCTTCCATTCGCCATGTAGATTCGTTGTGCCTACAGCTAAACTACCTACACCAACCATCTCAACGTACAACTTTGACAACACGATGTAAATAACAACTCCATTTACTGTCCTGATTCCGTTGTGGAATTTGTTTGACAAACAATCCTTGCAGCTCTTTGTTTTAGCCAAGCAAATTAGATCAGAGAAGGAATATAGCTTAATCTAAATCAATGAATAAAATGAATGAGTATATTTCGAGGATAACTGTAAAAACAAAGGGATCCGCCTGATTTTGTCAACTCTTGTGGAAGCAGGCCGAGTAACAAGATACCGTTAGTTCGGATGCCGAGTGACACAATAGAATCGGCTGTCACAGCGGAGAACTGGGAATAAAAACCGTTTTTTTGTTAAAGCTCAGCAAAATAATGGAATTTTACTTACGATTCGAGTCTGATGTCTCGACGAGGGACGCAGCGCGGGATAGGACGTCTAGAGGAGTTTCCATCATTGACTGCAGACTTGAACACTAACCGATGGATCGAGTGTTCCCTAATGGATCACACAACCCTATGACCGCGCGAAAAATAAACCTCACGCGCTTCAAAGTACACCATGTGCATTCGTGTTGTGAGTTTTATGCATATCTAATGTCCACTGTGGTGTAATTCACTTATTTTCCACAAAATCACAAAAATCGGCTTAAATTCCGTTCACTGTTGCAAGGAAAATCAAGTGCGACATGGCTATGGTATGACAAGAATTCATGACCCCGATCACATGATCGGTCATGTGATCACAAAATGGCCGCTGCCCTGAATAACCACGTGTTTAGAAAACAGCCTGGTAACGGGTTTGAATAGAATGAATGCTAGGAATGACGCCTGGTTCAATGGGCCACATAAAGCGAGATTTGACGTCACTCAAACAGTTCTTGTCGAGTAACCCTGGAAAATATGTGCAGTTGGCTCGTGGCTTTACTTGGCTACTGTTATGTAATAAATTATTTCGTTTTCGTTTTCAATTTATGAATATTTCTAGTTTTCTTACTTCATTTTTTTAATTTAAATAATATGAGTATTTCAAAATTTTCTTTTTTTTTCAATTTTTAAAAAAAATCTGATTTATATTCACTCACATGGTAATTAAAGGGGATGTAGCATGTTTTTTGCTAATTTTATTTTTGTAAATTTTCGATTATAATGATAGTTTAAGTCATTTATTACACAGACCAACTATCCGTAGTGGTAATAACGGTGTTGCATGTGTAAAGCAAAATTGCATGGCGGCCATTTTAATGTGAACACATTTTATTATTTCGAATTACAAACATGATTCCCATGGCTTAACCGACCATGAACGCTCATTTTTTAACTTGATTTGAAAAGAGAAGGGTGTTTTACTATTGGTGAAATTATTTTTCAAATACTTTTCATCAAAATGTGCTACTGCCCCTTTAAAACTTAAATATGATAGGCCCTAATATCTAACTGATTAGTGTGAACTTCATCTTGTTAAAAATTTCTAAATTATGTAAAATACCATGTAAATCTCGCTGAGTGAAATAAATAGAGATTATTGCCCTAAGAGTTGCATGAACATAACCGAGTTAATATTATTGATATGAGCACATATGCATATATCACGTTTGCCTAGCAACCATTGTTTTAGCACGACTTCCCGTCTGTGACGTCATAAAACAATTGTTCGTGACGTCACCTTAACTTGCCCGCGGAAGAGAAGCGGGTCGTTTCCAGAATAGTTTACATGATTCAAATTGAATAGAACGGACAGTAAAGAGATTATTACCAGAGGAAGTGCGTCAAATGACTTTTATAAAACGAGTGTGATTTTTGTTTATTGCCCGAGGGAGAAGCGCAGCCACGAGTGTAAATACCGTAAATCCTTGAATAGTCGCCCGACGATTATTAATTTCAAGCCACGATTTGGCCCGGCGATTCAAGGCAGGCGATTATTTTCGAAGCCATAATGTTTAGTTAAGTCGTGTAGATCGAGATGGTGTACTGACACAGTGTGTATATACTACCACTCAGTATACATTATATATATATATATATATATATATATACATATATATATATATATATATAACCTAAGTCATGTCATCGACAACAACGTCTTTATTCGTGAAATAAGTAGTTATCTAAATATATCGCGGCATTTTCGCAATCCAAACTTGTGAACTACCTATAAGTACAGTACTTATGTTATACTTAATAGTTACCTTTTTTTTCCTTCTTTTTTCCAAAACCTTTTATTACAAAGTAAATAGTATTTCAATGTATTACAACAAATATCCAATGATAAATTGAACATATACTATAGATGTAGAGGAGAAAGTAGTGGATAGCGATAGGGTGCAGAAGAAAGTACTCAGTCATTATGGAATAGGCTTGACCATTTTGTTTGAAGATCATTTTCTGAAAAAAAGTTATTTTTCCAAATTAATGGTATTTTATGAAATGAATCAGATTATTGAAATTTCATTCATTAAATCCAAATCTTATTTTATTGATAAATTCTTTAGTGACAATAAAAATGTGATTTATTACTCAATGCCGTTGGGTCCCCCAGTAGAAATTTTGAAATATCTATATATTGAGGGTGGTTCCCATATTATTTATCAAATGACATGCTACATTTGGTTTATGTTTTTGTAAATGTATATGTTAATGGGTAGGATATACTGGTATATACATTATTAGCAGTCCGTTCACTTGCAAGTATATATAATATATTTAAGTAAAATATTGTACATGGAAGAATTGTTATATTTGAATTGAATTGAAAATATCACCATTTTACTATATATTGAAAAGGAGAACCTCCACTTTCAGAGGCTCCTTTTCAATATTTAATTATTGTGATGTTTTCAGAATAAATTCGGTTTTCAGAGTGTTAGATTAGAACAAACAATTTTCAGAGAAGAACTTGACGAATGGAGACGGCATTCTCTTGTACTTTAGGTATATCAAACTGTAGTACAATATCACGGAGGAGCTATAGGCCTACCATGCAGTCGATATCTGCGCGTGTATCTGATTACCAACGTGTAGGCTATATCATGTACTATCAGCAACGTACTTGACATATGACACTCTATTGTTTTAATTCAACTTCATGAAATATACGGCCAAAGTATGTCGTTATTTATAGCATTAATTAGAGTGCATCCCGAGTTTACAATTTCCAAAATGTGATATTACACAATACCATGTAGGGTTAGTCTGTCTTTATTTCATGATCAAAGCCGGGTTATTAACGAGTTAAAGGAACAGTAGCACGTTTTTTCGCTGAAATAAGTCGATGAAATGTATTTGAAAAATAATGTCACAATAGTAAAACACCCTTCTCTCTTCGGAAAATCATGTTAAACAATGAGCGTTCATGGTTCCGTAAAGCCATGGTTTTTGTCATTCGAAATAATAAAATATGTTCACAATAAAATAGCCGCCATGCAATGTTATGCTTTATATGCAACACCGTTATTACCACTACAGATACTTGGTTTGTGTAATAAGATGTTTTACCCTCTAAAGTATATATAAATGACATAAACTATCTTTATAAATGGGCAATTTGAAAAAAATAAAATTTGCAAAAAAACGTGCTACTGATCCTTTTAACATCCCTCCTGTAAATTGGCAACTTAAACTGAGTTGACATCGAGAAATTCGGCAGTTACAGGGTGTAAATCATCTGATCGACTTGCGAGGGCAGTCTACTGCTCCTCAGTAATGTATACGAACTGTTCTGACCATGAGAGACTGTGAATTGTGCTATATACAGAGAGCTAAAGTCCAACACAGGTTCGTATTTCCTGCTTTCAAATGCTCTCCACTTTACTATTTCCTTCCTTGGTGAGCCAACATAGTCTAATTGGAACCTGGTATGACGGGCACTCACTTATTCCTGACCTTTGACCCTTCGCCTTACAAGGAGGAGTGCTTTTTATAGCTATTATATGGTGAGGATATATAGGTATTTTCTTTATAAATACTGGTCATTGTGTCGTCTAGTGGGGTAAGAAAGTTAGACGTCTTACATCATCTAACGTAGTAATGGAGCTTAAAAAGTAAAGCCATTGACTCTGTAGCTCATCATGAATAACGTTATTCATTAAATCTAAACCAGCCTCACACACAAACTGTAACACAGTACAGACGTTTGAAGTAAGCTGAAACCCCCGTATTAGCCCCAATGAGAAAACGAGATAGCTGATGTTTGCATCTCTCTACCAGATAGTGGTCACTCCTCCGATTAACACAATGCTATTACATAACAATCAGATCTTGGGCTCCAAATACAAGCCAGTGCAGTTAACTGTTGTTTTTCCCCTACTTATTTTTTTTGCTGCATGAAATTTGGCTCGGTTAAAGGCTAATATGATTAAGACCAAAAGTATTACATTAGACAATTTACCGTAATCATCACAGGAGTCAAACACTTTAAAATTGCATACCCTTATTTTTGAGAATATGTATGAACGAAATGTACTAATCTCCTACATAATCAAAGATCATAGTTACAGAATTTGAGATTCAAAAAGTTTAAGTGAAATTCTGTATTTATTTTCATGGATTTTACAAAAAGTAATCGATTGATGTTTTCATTTGCCGATATTTTCGCAAATTTGTCATTATTTTTTAACAAGATTATATTCAATGTCTAAATGTTTTAATAAGCTAGGTGACTATATTCTGAACATAATGATGTAAAATTTATGCATTTGGCATGCACTTACTATAGCATTTCAACCCTTTGAATCGAATAGGTAACAATTTCATAACGACGTCATACACGCACCTGCAGGCAATTTTGTGATTGAAAATACGTTCAAGATTTTTAATTCGTCATTTCTCAATAAAATAAAATTTTACAGAGGTACTAATTACATCACGTGAAAGTCCATTGATTTCCGATTCGGAAAATGAACTTTTTCATGAATCACAGAACTTTGTCACACACTTAAATGTCGTATGTATGTCAAAGGGTCAAACGTCAGTGACGTGTCAATATATAAAAAAATAGAGCCATGGGCTCTGTAGCTCATCAGATTTCATTGATTTATTATCTAAGGTTGAATATCTAAGTTATCTCAAGTAATACATTATTAACAAGTAAAATAATATGGGTTTTAGATCATGACCCCTGTGACCCACATTTGGAGTCACAGGGTCACCAATCCTACAATTAAGAATCACCTTTGACCAAAGAATCTCTACACAACATTTCACCTTTCTAGAGCTTTACATATAAACTGGAGAAGATGAAAATAGATTTTTGGGTCATGACCCGTGACCTAGATTTGGGTCACAGGGTCACAAAATCTACAATTTAGAATCCCCATTGGCCAAGGAGTCTGTACACAACTTTTCAGCTCTCTAGACCTTTTGGAACTGGAGAAGAAGATGAAAATAGTTTTTTTTAGCATGTGACCCTTGTGACCCCATTTGGGGTCATGGGGTCACGAAATCTACAATTTAGAATCCCCATGGCCAAGAAGTCTGCACAAAACTTTTCAGCTCTCTAGACCTTTTGGAACTGGAGAAGAAGATGAAAATAGGTTTTTAAACATCCGACCCCTGTGACCCCATTTGGGGTCATGGGGTCACGAAATCTACAATTTAGAATCCCCATTTGCCAAGGAGTCAGCACACAACTTTTCAGCTCTCTAGACCTGTTGAAACTGGAGAAGATGAAAATAATTTTTTAAGGATGTGACCCCTGTGACCCAATTTGGGGTCATGGGGTCACGAAATCTACAATTTAAAATCCCCATTGACCAAGGAGTCTGCACACAATTTTTCAGCTCTCTAGACCTTTTGGAACTGGAGAAGAAGATGAAAATAGGTTTTTAAGGATGTGACCCCTGTGACCCCATTTGGGGTCATGGGGTCACGAAATCTACAATTTAGAATCCCCATTGGCCAAGGAGTCTGCACACAACTTTTCAGCTCTCTAGACCTTTTGGAACTGGAGAAGAAGATGAAAATAGGTTTTTAAGGATGTGACCCCTGTGACCCCATTTGGGTTCATGGGGTCACGAAATCTACAATTTAGAATCCCCATTTGCCAAGGAGTCTGCACACAACTTTTCAGCTCTCTAGACCTGTTGGAACTGGAGGAGAAGATGAAAATTGGTTTTAAGGATGTGACCCCTGTGACCCCATTTGGGGTCATGGGGTCACGAAATCTACAATTTAGAATCCCCATTGCCCAAGGAGTCTGCACACAACTTTTCAGCTCTCTAGACCTTTTGGAACTGGAGAAGAAGATGAAAATAGGTTTTTAAGGATGTGACCCCTGTGACCCCATTTGGGGTCATGGGGTCACGAAATCTACAATTTAGGATCCCCATTGGCCAAGGAGTCTGCACATAAAATTTCAGCTCTGTGGAGTCATTGGTTCTGGAGAAGTTGTCGAAAAAGCGAAAAGTTTACGGATGGACGGACGGACGGACGGATGGATGGATGCCGGACACCATGCCATAAGCCCATTGGGCCTTTCAGGCCTGATGAGCTAAAAATCCTTAAGGCCACAAATGTGGCCTCTAGCGTGCAGGATCTTAATGAAAGATGAATTTTCTCGGTGGTTCAGTATACAAATCTTGGCATGGGACACTTTCAAAGAGTTCAAAAGTAGTTGCACTAGTGATCTACCCAGTGCTTATTGAAGAAACTGTGATTGTGTTGTTTGCCTTTCTTATTTCTTGTGCCGTTCCTCTTGCCAATGTTGGTTTGGTGCTTCAGGCAAGAAAGTTGTGATGTCTGACTTGGAAACTTTACCTTACACAGGGGTCTGGCAAAAATATTTTTGAAACGTCAGTAGATATCTACATATGGAGGTGTATTTCAATTATCATACAATTATTGTAAAAAACTTGTAAAAAAGTTGTAACTACTTTGAAATACAAACACATAAAGGTTTTGTCTGGAGACAGAAGAACCTTGGCAAAGATCGGAGATAAGGATTAAGGTGCGACTACAGCACAGTTCATTATCTCCAATGGATATCAGAACTAGGTGTGGTTTATATATTTCATGAACAAATAGTCTAATAGCTTAGAAAAGAAAATCTTAAAGCTGGACTGTTTTTCTTATGCCAATAAGATGTCTTTCTAAGAGATAACTTTACATGTGTATATTAACACAAGTGAGGTAGAGTTAGAGATTGAGACACAATGCATCAGCTGATTCAGGAGGTTAACACAAGAGAGGTAGAGTTAGAGATTGAGACACAATGCATCAGCTGATCAAGGAGGTTAACACAAGAGAGGTAGAGTTAGAGATTGAGACACAATGCATCAGCTGATTCAGGAGGTTAACACAAGAGAGTTAGAGTTAGAGATTGAGACACAATGCATCAGCTGATCAAGGAGGTTAACACAAGAGAGGTAGAGTTAGAGATTGAGACACAATGCATCAGCTGATTCAGGAGGTTAACACAAGAGAGGTAGAGTAAGAGATTGAGACACAATGCATCAGCTGATCCAGGAGGTTAACACAAGTGAGGTAGAGTTAGAGATTGAGACACAATGCATCAGCTGATTCAGGAGGTTAACACAAGAGAGGTAGAGTTAGAGATTGAGACACAATGCATCAGCTGATCAAGGAGGTTAACACAAGTGAGGTAGAGTTAGAGATTGAGACACAATGCATCAGCTGATCAAGGAGGTTAACACAAGAGAGGTAGAGTTAGAGATTGAGACACAATGCATCAGCTGATCCAGGAGGTTAACACAAGTGAGGTAGAGTTAGAGATTGAGACACAATGCATCAGCTGATCAAGGAGGTTAACACAAGTGAGGTAGAGTTAGAGATTGAGACACAATGCATCAGCTGATCAAGGAGGTTAACACAAGTGAGGTAGAGTTAGAGATTGAGACACAATGCATCAGCTGATCCAGGAGGTTAACACAAGTGAGGTAGAGTTAGAGATTGAGACACAATGCATCAGCTGATCCAGGAGGTTAACACAAGTGAGGTAGAGTTAGAGATTGAGACACAATGCATCAGCTGATTCAGGAGGTTAACACAAGTGAGATAGAGTTAGAGATTGAGACACAATGCATCAGCTGATCCAGGAGGTTAACACAAGTGAGGTAGAGTTAGAGATTGAGACACAATGCATCAGCTGATCCAGGAGGTTAACACAAGTTAGGTAGAGTTAGAGATTGAGACACAATGCATCAGCTGATTCAGGAGGTTAACACAAGTGAGGTAGAGTTAGAGATTGAGACACAATGCATCAGCTGATCCAGGAGGTTAACACAAGTGAGGTAGAGTTAGAGATTGAGACACAATGCATCAAACTGAAACAAACCAAGAACCTTTGAAAATTTTGAGTCAATCTAAAAATGCATTTGCACCTAATGATAGAGCCATTATATATTATCTCTAAGGTAAACACTAAAATATCAAACAAAAAGACATAAACAAAATGGTTTCAATTACTGTATGGACAGTCAACAGCTAACAGTGACTTCCAACTATCTGAAAGATAATTTAGAAATATAGTTCTTGTATTTACTAGGTAATCATCTGGTTGAACTAGGACATCATCTGGTTGAACTAGGACATCATCTGGTTGAACTAGGACATCATCTGGTTGAACTAGGACATCATCTGGTTGAACTAGGACATCATCTGGTTGAACTGGGATATCATCTGTTTGAACTAGGACATCATCTGGTTGAACTAGGACATCATCTGGTTGAACTAGGACATCATCTGGTTTAACTAGGACATCATCTGGTTGAACTAGGACATCATCTGGTGGAACTAGGACATCATCTGGTTTAACTAGGACATCATCTGGTTGAACTAGGACATCATCTGGTTGAACTGGGACATCATCTGGTTGAACTAGGACATCATCTGGTTGAACTAGGACATCATCTGGTTGAACTAGGACATCCTTCTGTTGAACAAGGACATCATCTGGTTGAACTAGGGCATCATCTGGTTGAACTAGGACATCATCTGGTTGAACTAGGACATCATCTGGTTGAACTAGGACATCATCTGGTTGAACTAGGACATCATCTGGTGGAACTAGGACATC
This sequence comes from Gibbula magus, assembly GCA_936450465.1. Taxonomy (NCBI): domain Eukaryota; kingdom Metazoa; phylum Mollusca; class Gastropoda; order Trochida; family Trochidae; genus Gibbula; species Gibbula magus. The sequence continues at coordinate 3,180,593 of OW388296.1, read as the reverse complement.
ATCTGGTGGAACTAGGACATCATCTGGTTTAACTAGGACATCATCTGGTTGAACTAGGACATCATCTGGTTGAACTGGGACATCATCTGGTTGAACTAGGACATCATCTGGTTGAACTAGGACATCATCTGGTTGAACTAGGTCATCCTTCTGTTGAACAAGGACATCATCTGGTTGAACTAGGGCATCATCTGGTTGAACTAGGACATCATCTGGTTGAACTGGGATATCATCTGGTTGAACTAGGACATCATCTGGTTGAACTAGGACATTATCTGATTGAACTAGGGCATCATCTGGTTGAACTAGGACATCATCTGTTTGAACTAGGACATCATCTGGTTGAACTGGGGCATCATCTGGTTGAACTAGGACATCATCTTGTTGAACTGGGATATCATCTGGTTGAACTAGGACATCATCTGGTTGAACTAGGACATCATCTGTTTGAACTAGGACATCATCTGGTTGAACTAGGACATCATCTGGTTGAACTAGGACATCATCTGGTTGAACTAGGACATCATCTGGTTGAACTGGGACATCATCTGGTTGAACTGGGATATCATCTGGTTGAACTAGGACATCATCTGGTTGAACTGGGACATCATCTGGTTGAACTAGGACATCATCTGGTTGAACTAGGACATCATCTGGTTGAACTAGGACATCCTTCTGTTGAACAAGGACATCATCTGGGTGAACTAGGGCATCATCTGGTTGAACTAGGACATCATCTGGTTGAACTAGGACATCATCTGGTTGAACTGGGATATCATCTGGTTGAACTAGGACATCATCTGGTTGAACTAGGACATCCTTCTGTTGAACAAGGACATCATCTGGTTGAACTAGGGCATCATCTGGTTGAACTAGGACATCATCTGGTTGAACTAGGACATCATCTGGTTGAACTGGGATATCATCTGGTTGAACTAGGACATCATCTGGTTGAACTAGGACATTATCTGGTTGAACTAGGACATCATCTGGTTGAACTAGGACATCATCTGGTTGAACTAGGACATCATCTGGTTGAACTAGGACATCATCTGGTTGAACTAGGACATCATCTAGTTGAACTGGGATATCATCTGGTGGACTGCTTTCACGATACTGTTTGCAGAGATACCATATTTCTCAATGAGCTCTGTTGGTTGTCCGCTGTGTGGTACCTCGCCCACTGCCAGTTGCTTCACGATTATCTCCCTTTCTCCGCTGACAGCTGATTGGACAGCCTCACCAATACCACCTGCGGAAATACCATAAAAGGAAATAATTGTTACAACTGTTGTGTTACTTCAATTTGGAGATTAAATTGTAATATGGGTACTTTATGATAGATAACTCTTAAAAAGAATTCAGCTTTAGGGGTGCGAAAATATCAAAAGTGAATGGATGCCGGGCAATTCCATAAGCCCATACTGATGAGCTAAAAGAAGTTACAGCATGTCATGAAGTATAAATACTGTATATTTCTGCTAACAAGTACCCCAAGGAGGATCCCTACACCCTATCAATAAACAGATGAAGCATCATGAGACACACCTTCGGGGTAGTGGTCCTCAACTGTTATGATACGACCTCCCGTGGCCCGTGCATTGGCAATGATGGTGGCCGAGTCTATGGGTTTGATGGTGAAGGGGTCGATCACTCGTACGTTGAGGCCGCTAGCCTTCAGAGTGTCGTAGGCGGTCAAGGCTTCCATGAGTGTCACACAGGATGCCACGATTGTCACGACGTCACTATCACTCTGTCTCACCACCTGACGGCCAACAGATACTTCAAAGAATGTTTTTAACTTTTTATGAGGACAAAAATATTATAGGCGTATTTTCAACATATACAAGCCAAGACAGAGTCAGGTCTATCCCCTGTCCAGTGGGAAATGTATTTATACATGAAATATATTGAACAATAATTGTGAAGAGATATTTTTTAACAAATACTTAATCACTGACATTTTATAATGAAAATTGTGATACGGTAATCACAAGAAGTTGAAAACATTAGTTTTTCCGTAAAGAGAGTGAGTGAAGGAGACATATTAAAATGGAAATTAATAGAATTAAAGAGCCATCAAGGATGTTGATGAACATATAGGAAAATTGCCAAAAATCTATCTCTGTGAAATATACACACTTAATATTTCCCAAATTTGTTCGACCCAAAATAAGCCGAGAAATTGCACTTATTAGTAAAGGTGTTTTCCAGTCAAAATATAGATCCAGTCTATTATTTTCAAGCGCAAAGCATTATGGTCTAGCTCACACACAGTAAACAAAGACACGAAAGAATAACAAAGTTTATGAGCAATGAAAGAAATTGAAATATAGAATTTTTGGCGGTTATATATTTACCATTTCCTTTAATTATGTTTTTGCTACAGAAATTGGAATAATTGTGCATCATCAAGTAATGACATCACATGACGCTATGATGCTATGACGTCATAATTATGACGACGTCACAATGCTATGACATCACAGCACTGGAAGCCAAATGGAAGTTTTCTGGTCAGATATGTTAATGTTTCATTAAATAATAATGAAGAATGATTTTGGATGATAAACAGAATTGTAACTTTTATCAACTCGTGTTGTTATATTTGATATCAGAAGACACTTGGGTGAGATTCTCTATATAACTGTTTTGAAAAGACTTTGAAATAACTGGAAACGCCCCACCTTAGCCTGTCCAATCTGGAAGGTTTCTGTGTTGTCGTACACGATGTTGGTGGCAGGTCGGCTGATCCTGACGTAGCAGATCCCCTTTGTATTGGCGGCGAGCTCTACCGCACATTTGGCCGATACTGCATCACTTGGGTAGAAGACAGTTGAGCCTGGGATGCTTCGGAACATTGCAAGGTCCTCAAGCCCCATCTGGGTCGGACCGTCAACACCTGTAGGGAGGTAACTCTCAGTCAGTTTGTTAGGGTTTTAGATGTCTTTCCAAATCAAAGATTCATCATACAGTTCTGTTATAATATTCAGTGGCGGATCCGGGGGTGTTCATCCGGCGGTGTTCATCCGGGGGTGTTCATCCTTGATGTTAGTCAAATCTAGATGCAATATATGAAAGGTTGGAGGTACGATGTAGGCCCACCGGTCTTTCTCTAAAAAAGGAGGCGGGATAGCGCAGTGGTTAGCGCGTTCAGCTTCGGATCAAGAGATCCGGGGTTCGAATCCCATCAGGGGCACGGCAACTTTGTCTGCAGTAGAGAACTGTTCTACACGCAGTAAGGTTTTGGTGCAATGCTAAACTGAATTTCAGTACAGTACCACCCATGGTTCTCTAGTTCCAGCCGATGCTCGCAGGTTTCACCGCAATGCATACCCACAAGGCGTTGCAGGCTTTCTCCCTGCCACAATACTAGCAGCCGCGATATAAGTGAAATACTTTTGAAAGCGACGTTAAACCCCAAATCACCTGACCTCACCTCTTTCTCTAACAGTCCCTTGTGGAACTATTTGTGAAGAAGTATTTGTTCATGAGAGGTCTATGAACTTCAAAATGGTCAAACCCTCAAATTGTATGTCCAATTACAAATTGAACATCAATATCTTTTCAAAATCCTTTTTGGATATGAGAAAGTATTTCAACCCATAGTATTTATCATCATTTCATGTGAATCAATTTGTTCAAACAACAACTCTTACCAATAGAGACTCCACAATGAGATCCAACAAAGTTGATGTTTGATTGTGAGATGGCTGCAACCCGGATTTGGTCGAATGCTCTTGTTAGGAAACTTCCATACAAGCTTATGAAGACGATCGTCCGATCTCTGCACGCACATCCGATCCCTACACTAACCATGTTTTGTTCAGCGATGAAACACTCAATGAACCGGTCAGGGAATTTATCCTGAAAAATTACATGTATTTTATATATTTATGAATTAACCCGCCCGGACCTCGACGGAAGGGAACGGAACGAATATCAACCTATTGGGTTGGCTTACAGCAAGAAAGTGAGCTCGATAGGTCTGGAGGATTATGGGTGACGTGTAACACGAGCATGCAAGTGCGGATTATGGAGACACAAAGTTTAACATGTCTAAATCTAGACTGTGTTCAAGGATCGATAGGTTGTTAGATTTGTTTAAACAAACAAGGAAATGCATATAATTTTAGAGGTAGTGAATGACAGAAATTAACGCTTTACCCATTAGATTCCAAAACTGTTAGGGAAGATTTTTGTGGTTGTAACTTGTAAAATATAGGTGTATCCTCCCCTGATGAAAGTTCTGGATCCGTATCAGTTTACCTGATCAAATATTAAATGCCTAACTCAAATGTCTGTAATCCTACTGTTTGGATGAATAAAGAAAGGGCTTAAAAGAAGGGTTCTATCGAAAAATTTTGATGGAAATTCTTGTTTACACATATATGTTATTAATGCATGATTAAAACAGTCAAATTTAAAGATACTAATGAAGGTAATATTTTGATGACTTTATATTTCGCATCTTTATAAACACAAGCGCACATTTGTTGAAAATTAAAACAATGAGAACTGAAGCGTTTCATCGGTGCTGCGAGTGGGGAAAACTTTACTACAGCATAACAGCAAATTGTTTATTAGTTTTATGACATGTTATGTTTTACTATGTGATTACTCTATCAGTGTTTGTCTTTAGTTAAAAGTTGAAATGCAAAATTAGGTACAATAGAGCGTGTTTTCATTTCACGTAATGCAAGAAAACCTAGATGGTGACAGAACCCTAGCTTTAACAGGAATATTGCTGCCTCGATCAGCAGATTAAGGGTTAAGTATGTATCTGACTACTAAAAAGACAGTCTGATTAAAATCGACCTTGTTCCGAGGAATAAAATTTGCAAAATTTTGCATCTGCCGGGATACGAACAGGTTCTGTAGATTCCTCGCCACAAGGTCTGTAAACACCTCGTATAGGCGTGTGTTCAGAACCAGTTTAGCGCAGCCAAAACCCAGTCAAATAGCTGACCAATCACATCATAGTATTTAAACGGTTGCGGTTTTGAAAGCATTCGGAACAGACAAAAGGATAGCCCCTAGTTTCTCGCACCGAAAGCATTTGTTGGGCATCTTTTGATTGGCTAGCTGAATTGCGCCCGAACACGCTAGTGTACGGGGTGCTTTCAGACGGTTTGGCGTGGAAACCCACGAACGAGTTCGTATCCCGGTAGATGCACTATTTTGCATTTTTTATTCCACGGAAAACCGTCGATTTTAATCAGACTGACTAAAAAGATAAAGTAATCAATTAATTGGGATGATTAAAAACAATATGCAAAACATTGGATACAATCTTCAAACAACTCACACAAAATTCATCTGAGTAAGTGGAGGTCTTCATGTCTCCATCGAGAGAGACTACATGAGGGTTTGCTGCACCCAGCTTCACAAGCGCATTTCGGAAACCTACACGAGTCGCAGTCTGGAAAGATATATTAATCTAATAAAATTAAAAACTTTATTAGGGATCACAAAATCTACAATTTATAATCCCCATTGGCTGAGGAGCCTACAGAAAGAATTTCACCTTTCTAGGTTTTACGGGTCTGGGCGCGGTTGCACAAAACACTAAGGTGACCTTAAGTCACTACGGTAGCCTTAGCGCAACGTTAAAAGATGGCACTAAGGTTAACTTAGTGTTAAGGTTGTTTTGTGCAACGACCGCCTGGAGAAGAAGATGAAAATAGGTTCTTAAGGCATGGACCCTGTGGCCAAAGTCACCAAATCTACAACTTATAATCCCCATTGGCTGGAAAGTCTGCACACTGTGAAGAAATTGAAAAAGCAAAAAAGTTCATGGACTGATTGAAAGACGTAATTCAATATACCCATCAGGCCTTTCAGGCTTCGTCAGCTAAAAATATAAATTCCAGAAACCAACGAATGAGTCAGGACTTTTGAGAAGTAAATGGTTAACAACATTTTGGTTGTTGTACATCTAAAGAGTTTTGAGAAAACTGACAAGATGGGTCAAAGCATGAAATGATTGACTGCTATATACCACTGCCTTCTTCGTAGCAGAGGTAAGATTATTAAAATTTACATGAATTTACAGAAATAAATAATATGGTTTCAATTATATATCAGCCCATACCGGTGTATCTCTCTTGTAGTTGGGCCAAGCTCCAAGTTTGACATTGCTGATATTGTTGACAGGAACCACAGACACTGGAGCCGTTGGGCTCAGTCCCACATTTCCTTGGTTTTTAATCAATCCTTGAATATGCGCAATAATCTTGTCAGCTTTTGCACCGAGTGCTTTGCCATGCCAGTTGTCCTGATCTTCAATTCCTTTAAATTAAACAAGAGAATTAGTGAGCACAGCTCACTCTTATACTCCCGCTTTTAACAAAGAAGAAAAGTTTCAAAATAGCAGAAAGACATCAATGTTTAGTCTTCTGTATGAACAAACCACAGCAGTATGTGTGTTTTCACAGTAACTATTTCTCCATAGATACACTTGTAAGAGTGCTTTAGAAGTAAAAGTTGAAAAATGGAGAAAATTTGCATAAATTATGCAAATGAGGGTATGAAAAATACATAAGGCAGATGTACAGATCATGGTGATTGTACATATCAAGTTTTGAACAACTAGTGTCAGAGTTATGAACGGAACAAAAAGTTTGAATGGCAAAGTTGAAAAACGGAGAAAATGTGCATAAATTATGCAAATGAGGGTATTAACTATTAAACATACAAAAGGCAGCTGTACACATCATGGTGATTGTACATGTCAAGTTTCGTAAAATTTGAACAACTAGTGTCAGAGTTATGAGCGGAACAAAAACATTCCGGACGGACGGACGGACGTGCTGACTGCTATATACCCCCGACTACGTCATAGCGAGGGTTTGATAAAACATATTTATTACAATGAAACATATCCTGATGGGGACAGATTCTGTACATACTGTTTACCGTGGGATAGGATACCCACCATTATTTGGTATTATCATACTATTTCACACACACATATATATAAAGCTGCCCAACACCGCCAATTAACCCCCTTCCACCCAGTGACATTGTGTACCCACCTGGACAGTTTTTACCCTTGAAAGTCTTTGCCAGGATACAAGTCGGTTTGCCCTTGACAGTGCTGGTGTCATGGAGACCTTTGCATAGCGCCTCGACATCATGGCCGTCCATTACTGTTGTGTTCCATCTGAAACAACCATTAATATAAAAACTGTTGTGACTGAATGTATGGATCTATAACTGTTCACTTGAGTATCAACAAAACCATCTCTACAGATATGAAAGATTTTGTCACAGTTGTTAAAAACTACTCCATCGTAAAAACAAACTGAGAGGCATTCTAGATAGACAACCGGTACCCGAAAGCCTCCATGCGATTCTTGTAAGTTGTCAGATCATGAGCAAGACTGGTGGCCCGACTCTGGCCGAGTCGGTTGATGTCAACGATGCAGACCAGGTTGTCCAGTTTGTAGTTGCTGGCGAAGGCAATTGCCTCCCATATGGATCCTTCCGCACTCTCTCCGTCTCCAATCAGACAGAAAACTCGGTAACTGCAACAATGTCACACATTTAAAGTTCATCTGTAACACATTTCTCTCAAGAATGACAGATTATTACCTCTACAGACTTTATACATCGGAATGAATTGAGCATAAAATCGAGAAAATATACACTTGATTATTAAGACGATTTTAATTTACCCATTTTAACTATGCTGCAATAAGCGCAGGTCGTCTGTGACCCGCTCCTTGGAGCCTCATTAATTAATTAATGATAATTATCACTGCGGTTAGAGGAATTTATAGGGTGTGTTAAATGGCCAAAAACACATGTTTATGCAATTATGTAACTGTCATCTGCGGAATTACCTAGTTGGATATCTAAACATTTGATATATGGAAAATTTAAGTTGTTTTATTGAAGATTTGTTTGTGAAATTAACAATCGAAATGTTTGCGAAATAATGTTGAATTATGACTATCGCCGATAATGAGATTACTCCAGTGACGTCACAGCTGACATCGCTTCAGGGACCACAACTCTGCAGATTTTCATTCTGGTCGCCTGGGCTAAATTAGTTTTGTTTTTTTCAAAAGTCTGTATATAAGTAATTATATCGGCCGATTTCAGAAATTTAAAATCGAGCATTGTGGAATTGGAATCCCATTTTAATGAATCTGAATGTGACTATATGGCATGACATCTAACCTTTAATTAATAAGTGTCTTGGTGAAGTATTAATATTCTGTGGATCATTCAATGCAGACTAGGCATTTATTAATTCTAATGATTGTCAAAAACTGTTGCTTTATGCCTGGTTCTGCCGAGTAATTATTGGACGTTGAGGTCCAGGTGTGATTTGATCATGAATACGATGTGGTATTCAGATAAGCTATGATCTGTTTGGCTATTAGCTTTTTTCTTCAGTTCATTCAATGAAATAGATATGTTTAAATCATTATGAAACTACCAGGCCAGTGCTGGATACTCCCCTGTGATTTTAATGAGACTGATTGATTCTGGAATTTATATAAACTCCTCTCCATGACCAATAGTCACATGGGAAACTTTTTCCAATGAAGCATTCATAAAATATCTCCATATTCATTACAATCACTAGTGCTATAACTTCACAGTTTTACTCACTCATAAATTTTGTGTCAACACAAGTGATAAATGACTACTGACAAATACGGTAAACAAATAAATCTTGATTAGGTGCCGATTACGAGTATTCATGATATCAAGATTGCAAGATTAGGGTTTAATCACAGATGATTAGGACTCCAGTGGATGTGAATGGAATATATTCCCACTCACTCTGCCTGATCGAAGTATTTGCCAGTGTAGGCCATCCCAGCTGCGACCCCGAGACCCTGGCCCAGAGATCCTGTAGCTACATCGATGAAATTCAGTCTCTGCAATAGAAACATAAACCAGTTTATCAATCTAACATTGACAGAAACATGCAATTGCTAGAGCTGTAACATGCCGGCTTAGTTTATCTGTGGCACTGGCCCTTGCCTTTGTTAAAGAGTTGATTGCTGTAAAGTGGACACCAAGAATGGTTTGACATTAACCTATTTCACAACTTTTATATTAATAACATAATAATAGAGGAACCAATGGAACATACATTGAATTATTTTATTTAATTTCATATTGTCTTATCAATCTGTATATATCCAGAAATGTCAACCCTCAAAGGCTTTTGCTTCTGAGGTATTGCATCTTATCTTATCTGAAATATTGTTTTGTTTTTTTAATCTTACAGGTGTTGGGTGTCCTTCAAGATCTGACTCCAGCTTACGTAGATTCATCAAATCTTCTCTTGGGAAGAGACCAGCTTCAGCCCAGGCTGCATACAGGATAGGGGCTGCATGACCCTACAACATGGCCAGGAACAAGGATATGTAACTTTGATATACATTTTTTGCCTGATAGAAAAGGGGCTGCATGACCTTATTTTTTGTATAATTGAGAGTGAGATTCCTGGTTCTATCACTGATAACCTTCACAGTCACTTACGGAGTGACAGTCGTGTGTCTGAATATTTGTATATCCAGTAAAAATTCACCAGGGGTATAAGTAAGAATTTATGTATATGAGTTTTTAAAACCTTCTTGGAAAAAAGTTGTTGCCAAAACAAAATACACCGGCAGCGATGGACACTGCACAAAAACTAAGTTACAAGCTGCTAATGAACAAACTTTAATCTCCATGTAACAATGATGTTATTTGGAAAATCAGAGCTTCCTATTTATACTGGTTTGTGAGAAGTTGTTTAAAGTATTAAGGGAAGGAAGGATCAGGACCAAATAAACAAACTTTGATCCCCTAGGTACAAGGTACCTATCCGTAAAATTTCATCTCCAGGGAAATTTGATGGACGCCAACCGCCATATCATGCCAAAAGTCAAGCTGACCTTGTGAGCAAAAACATTTGAGAATCAAATTCTAACTTGGGAAAATGCCCATTTGCAGGAAGATAGTGATTTTCGATGCAGAAACGTGTCCCTACCTTTGAGAGGACGAACCTGTCTGCGTTGGGTGCCAGAGGTTGCTTCACGTCGTAGCGCATGGTGTTGAAGAAGAGAACAGACATGATCTCCGCCATAGAACAGCATGATGTAGGATGTCTGGAAGACAAACAGGCAAAATAGAGCTAGCTTTCACTGAATATTCATTTAGATAGGTTTGATATTACAAGAGTATCTTGGGAGAGTATTTCTCTTGATTAGTTAGTTTAGTTTACTAAATACCAAGATTTATTTATATTTGTTTGATGATTTCAAGAGGGGTCTGTTTTCATTAAATAATTAACACTTGGGGGAAATAGTCAATTTTATATCATGTTTATATTCTGTTCATGCAACAACACCATCTGCACATCTCTCAATTTTAATTTAATTTTTATTTATTTTCATATTTTATGTTTTTTACAATAATAATTTTGACAATAGTACACATAAACAAAATGACATACAGGAGATAAATAGGTTACAGAGATCTTAAACTATAAAGTTTAACAGTGGATTCGAACCCACACCCTCAGAATTAGGAACCAATTGCCAGCACAACTATATAAATAGCTTACCCATTACGAGGTGAGGTGAGGCGAGTTAGGGTTTAACGCCACTTTCAAGAGTATTTCACTTATATCGCAGCTACTAGTATTATTGCAGGGAGAAAGCCCGCAACGCCATGTAGCTATACACTGCGGTGAGACATGCGAGCATCGGCTGAAACTAGCGAACCATCATCCATGGGTGGTACTCCACTGAAATTCAGTGCAGCATTGCCCCGAACCTTACTGCGTGTAGAACAGTTCTCTACTGCAGACAAAGTGGGATTTGAACCCCGGACCTCTTACCCATCTTATCATATCTTATCAAAAAGAAGGTCCAACAAGCTCCCAAAGCTGAATGCTTGCCATTTAGATAGTGGACAAGTGTAACATTGGTATATTTGGTATCATACAATCTGCAATAGTACCGGTAAGAAGATTTGTCCGTACTGGCGGTTGGTGCCTTACTCTGAGGGTGTGGGTTCAAATGTATTATCATACTGTAGGCTGCAAGTTTTGTTTTTCTTAGATATAGCATTTATGTGAACTAACAATTATAAAGCCTCTTTCCAATGAAATTCACAGCCTTGTGTATCATAGTTACAGTAACGCCTGGCGAATACGCTGTCTATATGAAAGAACATTTATGATAGTTACAAAATGTCATGTAAACACGTCATGTCAAAAGCTTAAATTCATACTGAACGAAGCATTAACTATGACAATCTTGTTTTAAAGCATGTCTGACGATTCATACTAACCCGGAGTTGCTTGCATTTGTCATTCGAATGCTTTCAATTCTCAAAATGTTCACCATGTCCCTTAGACTCTGGATTCTTCCATTATCAGGTCGGTGGTATTCAGCCATCTTGTCACTTGGCACACGGGATGTTTGTATAAAACTTATGTTAATCACTTCACTTCATTTGAAAGACTCTACCTGCAAACCAATTGTGTGTGGCTTGTCATGTAACAGAGAATTCAAGTCACTGCGTGAGGTTCTGCTTGAGTGGCTCCATATTACATAAAGCCATCGAGCAGGCATCACAAGTGAGGTGAGGTGAGGTGAGGTGAGTTAGGGTTTAACGCCGCTTTCAAGAGTATTTCACCTATATTGCGGCTGCTAGTATTATGACAAGGAGAAAGCCGAACGCGCTAACCACTGCGCTATCCCGGCCCCCATCACAAGTGAGATACTGAAATTCTTGTTGGTGAAAATTGGATTAACAAATTAAAAATCAAATTAGATATTAAACAAATCCAAAATTAATGTAATGCTAGACATTAAGGCTAGACAAGAAACTAGATTGGTTCCCTACAGACGTCCATAACTTGAAATTTACATTGACTGAAAGTACATATAGTCTAACCCACTGTCCCATCAGTCTTAAAGAAAATAGAGCCATGGGCTCTGTAGCTCATCAGGGTTTATATTGTTTAATGATGAAGACTGAAATAGATTTTTAGGTCATAGCTTGAGGCCCTTATTGGGGGCACCACATGGTCACCATATCTACAATTTAGAATCCCCATTCGCTAAAGAGTATGCACACAATTTTACAGCCTTCTAGGTCTCTTTGTTTTGGAGGAGAAGAAGAAAATATATGTTTAGGTCATGGCTTGAGGCCTTTATTTGGGGCCCCAGGGTCTCCAAATCTACAATTTAGAATCCCCATTGGCCAAGGAGTCTGCACACAATATTACATCCTTCTAGGTACATTTGTTCTGGAGAAGATGAAAATAGGTTTTTAGGTCATGGCCTGAGAGGCCTTTATTTGGGGTCCCAGGCCAGGGTCACAAAATCTACAATTTAGAATCCCCATTGGCCAAGGAGTCTGCACACAACTTTTCAGCTCTCTAGACCTTTTGGAACTGGAGAAGAAGATGAAAATAGGTTTTTAAGGATGTGACCCCTGTGACCCCATTTGTGGTCATGGGGTCACGAAATCTACAATTTAGAATCCCCATTGGCCAAGGAGTCTGCACACAACTTTTCAGCTCTCTAGACCTTTTGGAACTGGAGAAGAAGATGAAAATAGGTTTTTAAGGATGTGACCCCTGTGACCCCATTTGTGGTCATGGGGTCACAAAATCTACAACTTAGAATCCCCATTGGCCAAGGAGTCTGCACACAACTTTTCAGCTCTCTAGACCTTTTGGAACTGGAGAAGAAGATGAAAATAGGTTTTTAAGGATGTGACCCCTGTGACCCCATTTGTGGTCATGGGGTCACGAAATCTACAATTTAGAATCCCCATTGGCCAAGGAGTCTGCACACAACTTTTCAGCTCTCTAGACCTTTTGGAACTGGAGAAGAAGATGAAAATAGGTTTTTAAGGATGTGACCCCTGTGACCCCATTTGTGGTCATGGGGTCACGAAATCTACAATTTAGAATCCCCATTGGCCAAGGAGTCTGCACACAACTTTTCAGCTCTCTAGACCTTTTGGAACTGGAGAAGAAGATGAAAATAGATTTTTAAGGATGTGACCCCTGTGACCCCATTTGTGGTCATGGGGTCACGAAATCTACAATTTAGAATCCCCATTGGCCAAGGAGTCTGCACACAACTTTTCAGCTCTCTAGACCTTTTGGAACTGGAGAAGAAGATGAAAATAGGTTTTTAAGGATGTGACCCCTGTGACCCCATTTGTGGTCATGGGGTCACGAAATCTACAATTTAGAATCCCCATTGGCCAAGGAGTCTGCACACAACTTTTCAGCTCTCTAGACCTTTTGGAACTGGAGAAGAAGATGAAAATAGATTTTTAAGGATGTGACCCCTGTGACCCCATTTGGGGTCATGGGGTCACGAAATCTACAATTTAGAATCCCCATTGGCCAAGGAGTCTGCACACAACTTTTCAGCTCTCTAGACCTTTTGGAACTGGAGAAGAAGATGAAACTAGATTTTTAAGGATGTGACCCCTGTGACCCCATTTGGGGTCATGGGGTCACGAAATCTACAATTTAGAATCCCCATTGGCCAAGGAGTCTGCACATAAAATTTCAGCTCTGTGGAGTTATTGGTTCTGGAGAAGAAGTCGAAAAAGCGAAAAGTTTACGGACGGATGGACGGACGCCGGACGCCATGCCATGCCATAAGCCCATCGGGCCTTTCAGGCCTGATGAGCTAAAAAGTTATAGTGCATCATATAGTTTATAGTGCAGGATATATGTCAAACTGACCTACAGTGGACACTGTCTAAACCGACACCCATCGGGACCAAACTTAAATGCTAGTTTAGACAGGTTGCCAGACAGGTACAGTCTCTTTATAACATGACTACCGGGACCAAAAGTTGATGACAGTATTGACAGGATACCGGACTAGACAGGTGCCACTTTTGACAGTTTCTACTGTATATAGATACTGTACTGCATATCTTACTCAACTTTTTTGGACAAATTTACTTGCCCAAGGATAACTGTTAACTTTACATATACTCGCCAAAAGAACAAGAAATGTTCTCAGAGCACAAGAACCCCGGGGTTCGTCCTATTGATGCACAGACTTTCCTTCACATAAGCAGTTTAAATTTAACGGTAATTTACAAAGATCAGATCTTATCTGTATCAGCACTTAAAGGTACATCCATTGTGTTGTTGGGGGGCACATATTGCAAACGTTATAGATGGTGTTACTTTATCGAGAAGAACCGACTGTTACCCAAAAACTACCATTTTGATGATAGTAGACTTAGCATATTGACGATATGAAGGTAAAAGTATTGATTTCTGATCGAAAACCGGACAATGAATCTTATTTATAAGACAAAAAGACAAATTTGAGTTGTTAATGTTTAATAGGTCACATAACTGCTGTGCATGTAAATGGGATGTGCAGTTTCGGTTTCTGCACATGCATAATGATGTTATCAATATTAATTGGAAACTAATAATTAAGATCTATTTGGCGATTGGGGTAAAAATATGCAAGCGGAGTGAATTTATTTGCATTGTAAACAGCACATGTGAGTTCAAAGGTATTAAAGCCAAATAAAATTTTATGAAACACAATGGATGTACCTTTAAAATGAGATGTTCTCTCATCTGCTCGAGGTGAGTGAGGTGAGTTGGGGTTTAACACCGCTTTCGAGAGTTTTTCACTTATATCACAGCTGCTACTATTTTAGTAGGGATAAAGCCCGCAACACCATGTGGCTGTGCATTGCGGTGAAACCTGCGAGCAACGGCTGGAACTAGCGAACCATGGGTGGTACTGCACTGAAATTCAATGTAGCATTGCACCCAAACCTTACTGCGTGTAGAACAGTTCTCTACTGCAGACAAAGTTGCTGTGCCCCTGGCGGGATTCGAACCCGGACCTCTGATCCAAAGCCCCTTTATCAGCTTGAGAATTATGAGTTTGTCTGCATGTTTCAGTGACAATAATAAGCATGTCAAGTATGAAAGGCCTTTCACCGATCACCGAAATTAATAAATTGTTGTGGCAAAGGTTAAAGTGCCAAAAGTTTCATTTTTCTTTAGGGTCAAGCTGTCCTCTGCCAAGGGAAACACACCTATCAAGTTTCCAAATCACATCATTGATTATTCAAAAGAGCCAGTCTGAAATAAGAAAGTCAAGTGCTGTAACTCTGAACATATTCATCCGTTTCAGCCTCTAAAAGGACATGCATATCACTGACATAATATCCAAAGCATTTATAAAGTTTCAGAAAGATTTGTCAAAAACTGTGGGAGGAGTTGATTTCAGAACACAGGTACCCTTTTCGGGACATGACGGACAGACAGATAGACTGCACTACGACAAAAAACCCTTGGGTATAATCTCAGGTACCCTTTTCGGGACATGACGGACAGACTGCACTACGACAAAAAAACCTTGGGTATCACCTCCGGTACCCTTTTCGAGACATGACGGACAGACGGACTGCACTACGACAAAAAACCCTTGGGTATCACCTCAGGGTTAAGAACTCATAATTTTCACTACATTTCATCCATTTTGCATCTATTTGTAAATGTCGAAACTGTAGATTAGTAAGTTTCATACTCAAACAAATTTGGTCTTAAAAAGGAGGATTGTATCGAGGTTTTTGTGTGGAAACGAAATTCGGGAGGATTTTCCTGTTTATACACATACCGGTATGTTATCAATACTGGTATGTTATTTATACATGATTAAAACACTGAAATTGAAAAATACTAATGAAGGTAACATTTTGATGACTTTATATTTCACATGACAAACACAAGCGCACATTTGTTGAAAATAAAATCAATGAGAACTGAAGCCATTCATCGGCGCTGTGAGTGGGGAAAACTTAGCTATATCATAAAAGAAATTATTTATTAGTTTTATGATATGTTATATTTTACTATGTCAATACTCAATCAGTGTACAGCGGATGGCCATATTATTATGAACATGTGACGTAATCCCATAGACTTACATGTTAAATAGCTTTTTCAGGAATAATTTTCATAAATTAAGTAAAAGTTTCCTTGCTGTCATATTTTGCAGACAGATTGGTAATCATCTCGGCTATATGAAGATAATTACCTGTCATCTATCAGTTGATTAGTTTTCGAATGACTTGTGATTCTAATGTCCCATTGACGGCCATGTTAGACCTAATTGGTGTGTTGTATATGTGTTGTTTGATAAGAGGAAGATTTCTTAATAATTATCAGAAAAAAAAGATGGAAATTATGTATCTGTAGCTAAGATGATTTCCTATATTTTGGTACAGATTTCAAACAATAACTCCATGAAAATTATTCCCGCAAGAGCTATTTAACATGTAAGTCTATGGGATTATGTCACATGTTCGTAATAATATGGCCACCCGCTGTATGTTTTAAGTTATTAAAAAGTTGTAAAATTAGGTACAACACAGCGTGTTTTCATTTCACGTAATGCAAATTAACCAAGATGGCAACAGAACCATCCCTTTAAAGGCTGATGACAGGTCATAGTTGTTGGATGTCTCCAGAGCGGTGGAGGGATTTCAGGTTGAACAAGCAGACGACTATATTCCCGTAGTGACCTTGAAATTGACTTCAAGGTCACCCAAATCCGCTAGAGTCTCTGTATTCCCCAACGAAGACTGGTACCAAATTTGAAGACTCTAGGTGCAGTGGTTCATGAGATATTGTGCTAACAATAATCGGGACGGACATACATAGCTAAATACTATATCCCCTGCTCCGTGGCGGTGGGGAACAACAAGCAGACAGAGTCGACTATATTCCAACCCCCCAGTGTGAAAAGTTTAAAATATAATGAGCAATGATTTTTGAGCTTTATACTTTGATAAATCCTTTATCCCTCATTAGTAATAAATTTAAGCTAAACAAGAACATTGTTCTACTTTCCAAGTTGTACTAACCTCTGCCTTACAGTTTTAAAGATTTGTTCTGGAAGTGAAATTGCGAAAAGCACTTTTTAGTTTTTCTTCAGAATCAAGATGAAGATGTTTTTCCAAATGGCTAAAAAGAAAAAGTCCCAAAATTATGAAAAACCCTAAAAGCACATTTCACATGATGAGTGTTCCCAATATAAAGTTTTATTATCGGTTTTTGAGTTTATCCTTGTCGAGTTCAAAAAGTGGTCAACTTGTTGTGATGACCTTGATAATAACATCAAGGTCACCAAAATTGACTCGTGTCTGGGTCATCTCCAATGTAGGCTGGTACCTCATGCAACGCTTCATGAGATATCTGTTAACAAGAGTTGGCCATGGGGCGGAAGGACGCCCCTGAATACATAATCCCCCGTTCCGCGTTACGACGGGGGACAAACAAAGGAGGTCATTTCTATATCCCCGCCAATTTTGTTGTGAAAAAAGAAGACAAGTGTCATCTGATATCTTTATTTCACCAGCCGCTGAAATCAGCATGAGACAATAACAGAGTTGTGAACCACTCGGTGTACTCCAGACAGCGCCGAGAGAAATCAGTTTATTCACGTACAATAAAGCTCCTTTGGAATAACATATCTGTCCACTTGGAAACAGCACTTGTACTACATTCATGTATTTATCTATATACTCAACAAACTTAAAGGGGCAGGAGCACGTTTTTTGCAAATTTTATTTTTTCAAATTTCGCATTTATAATGATAGTTATGTCATTTATATTTACATTAGAGGGTAAAACATCTTATTACACAAACCAATGTTCCACTGTCGTAATGACAGTGTTGCGTATAATGCAAAAAATACATGGCGGCCATTTTATTGTGAACACATTTTATTATACGAATGACAAAAACTATTCCCATGGCTTTACGGAACCATATACACTAATTTTTTAACTTGATTTTCCGAAGACAGAAGGGTGTTTTACTATTAGTGACATTATTTTTCAAATACATTTCGTAAACTTATTTGAGCAAAAAAACGTGCTACTGCCCCTTTAAGGACCTACTCAAAACAGTTGCTAACCTAAATGGGGTAAGGCTGGTACCAGGACGTGCACCCCTCAACAATTATGCATCATGGACAGTTTTTATCTTTTCCAAACTAAAATCCCAGATGTGAGGGCTGCTCAATATTCAGTATTTTATAGTATATGAATGATTATATTGAAAACTTTTCATCACTGAAATGTGGAGTGGACCTTAACTATGCTTTTGAGCATACTTGACACGGAAGGGTCGAAGGAAAGTAATCAACATGATGTTTTCAGGGCATTCTTAATTATAATCTTCAACTCTATAAATGTGTTTGTTGTTTAAGTCTACAAATCAGACTCAACAGGACAAGGGACAAGGGATTTCTTCATTCATAACAAACTGAGTTTTACCCATTTCAAATGGGATGAACACAAAGCACTTTCTCAAACAAAACCAACATTAAAACACATTGACAAGTGGCGACTCCCTAATGAAACAGTGAAGATTTCCAGTATATAGATATATGGATATATATATATGTATATGTATGATACTTTCTAATAATAAGAACAATCATTCACAGAAATGCAGTTTTAAAATGCATTTGCCATAAATTTACAGCAAACAGTGTTAGGTCTTTGATATATATCCAATAGACATTATAGATATGTGACATAAAATAAATTTTAAATCCTAATAAATTTTTCAGAAAAAGAAAAAACAAAATCCTCTGGACCGTGAACATCAAGGGTATACTGACTTGGACTACGTTGTAGGTTCCATACGTTAAAATGCATTCCTAAAGAACTTTAAAAAAAATAATAGCTCTTGAAGTTTACTAGGACATCATCTGGTGGACTGCTTTCACGATACGGTTCGCAGAGATGCCATATTTCTCAATGAGCTCTGTTGGTTTACCACTGCGTGGAACCTCGCCCACTGCCAGTCTCTTCACGATTATCTCCTTTTCTCCGCTGACAGCTGATTGGACGGCCTCTCCAATACCACCTGCGGAAATAACATCAAAGGTAATAATTCTGTCATTTGAACACACAGCAGAAAAGTTATCAACATCAACATTCAGAGGGTTGAACATCACCACAAAAATAGAGCCAAGGGTGATAAAATGTACAATCTTAAATCCTCTAGGTGCAAGGTACATTCCCATAAAATTTCAACTTAGGGGATGTAGCGGTTGTGGGGAAGAAGTCATAAATGTGAGAAGTTTACAGATGACGACGCACGCTTGACAACAGCCCATGCCATAAGCCCATCTGGCCTTTCAGGCCTGATGAGCTTAAAAGGTAAATTAACAAGCAGACAGAGTCGGCCATATCCCCCTCCTTTGGGAAAATTTATTGAAGAATAGTTGTTGAATAACAGTGACTATGAACCAAGGAGTTTGCACACAAAATTTCAGCTCCTTAGACCAAGTGGTTCTGGAGAAGAAGACAAAATGCGAAAAGTTTACAGACGGACGGACGGATGGATGGACAGACAGAGGCCGGACACCGTGCCATGCCATGAGCCATTCGTGCCTTTCAGGCCAGATGAGCTAAAAATACATCCATGGCAGTTTTTGAGTTCTGCTCCTGAAATAAATTATTAAGTTATGTATCCATGGAAATGGTAAAAATTAAACAAATAAAAAATTGTGAATAAGTTGAAAACCCAAAAAGGCACATCTACACATGATGATTGTTCCACACACCAAGTTTCGTTGAGATATGTCTTATAGTTTTCGAGTTCTGATCCGGAAACGAAATTCTAAGTTACATTTCCATGGAAACGATCAAAAAAAATAACTCGAAGAAGTTGAAAACCCCAAAAGGCACATCTACACATGATGATTGTTCCACACACCAAGTTTCGTTGAGATATGTCTTATAGTTTTCGAGTTCTGATCCGGAAACGAAATTCTAAGTTACATTTCCATGGAAACGGTCAAAAAAAATAACTAGAAGAAGTTGAAAATCCCAAAAGGCACATCCACACATGATGATTGTTCCACACACCAAGTTTCGTTGAGATATGTCTTATAGTTTTCGAGTTCTGATCAAGAAACGAAATTCTAAGTTACATATCCATGGAAACGGTCAAAAAAAATAACTCGAAGAAGTTGAAAACCCCAAAAGGCACATCTACACATGATGATTGTTCCACACACCAAGTTTCGTTGAGATATGTCTTATAGTTTTCGAGTTCTGATCCGGAAACGAAATTCTAAGTTACATTTCCATGGAAACGGTCAAAAAAAATAACTCGAAGAAGTTGAAAACCCCAAAAGGCACATCTACACATGATGATTGTTCCACACACCAAGTTTCGTTGAGATATGTCTTATAGTTTTCGAGTTCTGATCAAGAAACGAAATTCTAAGTTACATTTCCATGGAAACGGTCAAAAAAAATAACTCGAAGAAGTTGAAAACCCCAAAAGGCACATCTACACATGATGATTGTTCCACACACCAAGTTTCGTTGAGATATGTCTTATAGTTTTGAAGTTTGAGGCCGGAATGGAAAAGCCCGGACGCACAGACGGACAGACGGACGGACGGACGGACGGAGCTCATTTCTATATCCCCCGCCAACTTCGTTGTGGCGGGGGATAATAAACTCATTTTTTTAGTCTAGATTAAAACTTTCCCCAGTCATTTCCAGCTAACTTACACTGAGACATCCAAAGTACCGGTATACAGATTATTGTAAATGAAATAATTCCAGATGGAGGATAGATGCCGGAGGGATAAAAACTCTGATAAAGTAATCAAACCTGAACTTCACAAAACCACATTTGTGCTCAGGGCACCTGAATCCATCTTTTAAACAATGACTTATGATTATAAATGGGTGCTTTGCACAAGTGGGCTCTTGGCCTTAACCTCATTAATAAGACACAAAAGCATCATGAGACACACCTTCGGGGTAGTGATCCTCAACAGTTATGATACGACCTCCCGTGGCCTGTGCATTGGCAATGATCGTGGCCGAGTCTATGGGTTTGATGGTGAAGGGGTCGATCACTCGTACGTTGACGCCGCTAGCCTTCAGAGTGTCGTAGGCGGTCAAGGCTTCCATAAGTGTCACACAGGATGCCACGATTGTTACGACGTCACTGTCACTCTGTCTCACCACCTGACGGCCAACAGATATTTCTTGTTTATATCAGACGTAGTTGAAAGAGGCTGATCTGTATTTATATTTATTATGTAAGCACATTTTACCAGTGACCTGATTGGTCGAGATGCGGTCACGTGGCTGTCGACAGAAAAGCATATGGACTCCAGCCGAGTCCGACCAAAAGCCGTATTGACTTGAGTAGTGACGTAAAACGACTGTTGCATGACGTCATATGACTGTAGTCCCAGCTGTTCAAAGCAAATTACGTTTTTGACTGTATTTCACTGTTTTCCTTTCGTTTCTGTATTAGATACATAATAAAACAATTATAGACTGGTGATTTGGTTAATACCTGTTTTTATAGACTTCGCCCTCGGTCAATATTGTTTTCTAAGGTGGATGAAAACAGGTTTTGACCTCATCACCAGTCTATAATTGTATGATATTACACATAATTTAAATATTAATGACCTCATACTGAAACATCGTCATTGAAAAAATTAACTTGATAATCCACAAAATCTTATCTTTACTACCAACTTCTATGATGCTGAAATAACTGGAAATTAAATTATAAGCCAGGAATTCTACTTCAAAGCTCTGAATCCCAAAATTCAAAAAGTTAAAGGGAGACAACTGGGAAACACCAACCTTCGCCTGTCCAATCTTGAAGGTTTCCGTGTTGTCGTACACAATGTTGGTGGCAGGTCGGCTCACTCTAATGAAGCAGATTCCCTTCGTGTTTGCGGCGAGCTCCACCGCACGTTCAGTCGACACCGCGTCACTCGGATAGAAGACAGTTGAACCTGGGATGCTTCTGAACATTGCAAGGTCCTCAAGCGCCATCTGGGAGGGACCGTCCTCGCCTGTAGGGGAGGTAACTCTAAGTTTGTTAGGGTTTAGAGGTCTTTCCAAATGCAACTCTTAGTAGTTAGGGTAGGTAGAGGGTTTTTCACTTATATCAGGACTGACAGTGCTACGTATTGCAGCGAAACCTTCGAGCGTCACCTTGAACTGATGGTACGGATTCAAATGAGACGTTTTTGTTGGACACAAGCTGTTAGAATTCCAAAGGTTTAAAATCTAGCTATCTCAAGTTACGACAATCCTTGCACTAAGAATGTCTGTACAAGTTGTGTACATGATATAGAGTTTGTTAAAAAGGAAAATTCTACCCTGAGTATTTAAAGTTTTTTTCCAGTCTAAAACCAGCGTATATTATAAGTTGTATGCTTCTCACGAGGGTAATACGGTCTTATACCGTATTACCCGAGGGAGAAGTATACAACGTATTTATCTTTCCGTCATGTCAATAAAATTAGTATTATTATAGTTATTGCGTTTTGACTGTGAGTGACTGATCAGCTGATATAGCTTGAATGACCTTGACCCTAAACGTAAATGGTGTCATCTGTATCGACTGAATTGTTAAAAGTTGTATAACGTATTACTACAAGCTTTTAAATGCCTTAAAACAGGTTAATGTTGGTTTTAAGGAGTGTGCAAGCAATGCAAAATACGATTTGTTTCCAAACCAAGCAGCAAATAAGGCGAAAATAAGTTGTTAATTAATAGACTCGCAAACAGCTGATTGAACTGTTCAAAACTCAGCACACCCAAATGTCATTTTATAACGTCATCTAACCATAATGCGACACCTACTCTTAGCTGGGAGCTGTTACTATGACAGCTAGGGCTGCAACGATTCGGTTCGGTGCACCGATAACCGACACCAGCAGTCTCGATTCGATCTTCGATCTCAAATGTTCAAATTTCGATTCGGTTCAATTGCAAATTAAAATGTTAATGAAAACCACTTACACTTTACCAGATGAAAAATTTATAGATCTGTATCCTCCATATGAACAACGAAGAAGTAAAAAAACGATTTATCAGACTATCAGTATCAGTTACACTACATTACTTGCAATATTGTCAACGAAACACGATCTTTCCCTCGTAAACAATAACGAAACTATATTAGAGTTACCTCCCTTTAAAAAGTGTACGTGAACAAACGAAGGTTAATTTATTCAGAAGTCGTAACGTACTGCATGTTCATTGGATGTGAATTATAGGTCAACAGCTTCGACAGTTGTCGTGCATATTTCAAGCATTCTCATTGGCTGATATTTCTGGTAACTATCTTCGTAAATTTCCGTTTCTGATTGCTAGTAACTCGTAGCGGGAGGCGACAATATCTTGGCAGACGACGCACAGTTGTCAAGACCACCAGGTCATTTAAAATCAAAAGTGTAGGAACACTTCGGCCTTAGAAAGGACGCGAAAGACTTTGTAACATGTAGAGTATTATTCAATCATATTATTCATGGAAAGTTGTTTGTGAATCAAATCGAAAATAATCGAATCGAATGGGTGGAATCGATAATCGAACCGAATCAAGGCATAAGTGAATCGTTGCAGCCCTAATGACAGCGGGGTATATGAAATTTGTACACCATGAGACTGACGGGGTACATAAGAAAAAACGAAACGACCATTAGCCATTCAAAAACGAGTATTTTACTGTAGGGAAAGATAATGTTTCTTTCGCTTCACTTTGAAATGTAACCGCTCCATTCCTTCCCGCAAAAAAGCTTGATACGCTCTAAACATAACTACTAGTCACAGAAAAGTCTATGGCTTGTTTATAGATCCAATCAGCGCTTTCCTTTTATACACGTCCCTCCCTTGGAGTTTACGTCGACAACAATGGCTGCTGTTCCTTATGACACCATTTTTGCATTATTTCGCCTTTTCTGTGTATATTGTGGATATCATAAACGTATCATAAATTTGTTGGCAATCTATTACAACACATTCAGTTATTCAATTTCTATCATGTTATTACGTTTAATTCATGTTTGATTATGTATTATTTATGTACAGTGGAAACTTGGTAAGTAAAATTTCAAGGGACTCATCAAAATGTTTTTCTTATCCGGTATTTTACTCATAGAAACTTGTGAAAACCTGCAGATGATAACCATAATAGATGTATAAATCGTTGATAAAACCATATACATGTATGTGTATATCCATCAGGGTATAAAATAGCAGTTGTATCTAATGAGATGACTTATTGCATGAAATTTTATAATTTCATTTGTATATTTATTTAGTAACATATATATAATATTACATCCTGTCAATTATTCTAAAGAATGTCCCAGTCAAATACAAATGTATCACAGATAAGTGTCTTTCTTGAACATTGCTACTGTGTCCATTGTGACATAGCTACTTGGTCTAATAAAAAAAAAAATCCCTGGCTAATTAAAAACAATGAGCCTGTTGTCAGTTTATTGTCAACTGTTTAACCCTTAACTTGCGAATCCCGTAATTATCCAGGATAGCTATAAGCAAGTCATAGGTGTCCAGTTACGGATCCCGGATCCAATACTTAGAATAATTCAACGGCCGTCTCTCAGTTTGCTAGCCGTGGCAATGGGTCCCGAGTCGATTGTGTCCGTGAGTAGCTCCATGAGAATGGCTGTATTTATGCTCCGCGGCCCGCCATGAGAATGAAGCTTTGATTACGCCTAATTACGCTACGGGCTATTTTCACCCATGTGTTTGCATTGCCTCGGGTTTGCCTCGCCCGTACCTGCTATCTGCCTCGCATCTAGCCAGACGGGAAAAAAATCGGTAACTCGCCTTACTCCCGCACTTCATATCATGTGAGCGAATTGTTTGTTTTCAAAAATAAATATGGCAAAATAAAGGGGAAAGAATGGACTACATTCCCATATAAAATTAGAAAATCTCAAAAAAATAATAAAGACACAGCAAGCAAGGTGTTTACTCAAGCAGTTTATTTTACTTATCCAATTTTAGTTAACCAGACTCAAATAGTGATAATAAATGAAGTGTTACTATGTGAATATTATATCAGTGTATCTGTTTTATTATTACAACAAATTAAAATTGGGTTAAATATAGCATGTTTTCATTTCACAAAATGTGGGGAAACCAAGATGGCGGATGCTACCGATAAATTGGTGATAGAATTTTCCCTTTAAGCGGTCTTTATTTAGGCGGTTTTCACTGTATTATTAATGTATGCAAATGATTGAAAATGCGCGATGGTTTGTTATTGTAAGTACATCAGAAAAAAAACTTCTTTTATTCTCATCTCTTTTGAACGAGTGAACAGTATGGGCGAGAGGTAGAAGGCATGCTATGTAGAATATAAACGAACAGTAATCGCTCTTTCAATGCAAAAAATATAAATTACCGTTTGAGGAAATTAGGACATATGCATGTGCGGCACCGACACACAGCCTTTATAGAGATCAATGTTTAATTCATAATTTATCTCCTTATTTGGTTACGCTAAGGAATTTAGAAACACGGTTTGCCATCGGTGTGTTATAATTAGCAAAAGGGACTTTCCATTTTTGTGTGAACCCATCGCATCAAACTCTTTGACGGGAAAGAATCCAGGGGATGCGTTTCAAAGTGAAGGAAGCGAAACAATATACCCTGGTATCCAGGATGCTCTAAAACATGAGCCAAATCCAAACCAAGACCGCCCTCCCGTTTCTATGGTGAAGATGAGAAGAACAATACAAGAGATCTGACACGAGGCAAAGTAAACGTAAGTAGTACATACCAATGGAGACTCCTGCATGAGATCCTATGATGTTGATATTGGATTGTGAGATTGCTGCTACACGGATTTGGTCGAATGCTCGGGTTAGGAAACATGCAAACGTGCTCATGAAGACAATCGTCCGATCTCTGCAGGCACATCCAATCCCTACACTAACCATGTTTTGTTCTGCGATGAAACACTCAATGAACCGTCCTTCATATTTTTCCTGAAAACAAGTAATTGTTGCCAAGGTGACATAATCTCCCACCTCAAATTATCATTTAAAATGAGAGAGATCATAGTCTAATAGGGAAGTAGATGTCAATAGAAACATGACATATTACAGCGAAGTTATGGACACTGAGTTTGTAAACTAAATGTGAACTTGAAAACAGGTCATGCCATTTTTGGTCAAAATTTCAAATCATTTTGGCACCATGGAAAAGGTGGAACTTCCATACAGAAGTCATAGTTTTTCAGTTATGCTATGGAAATGATACAAAGTGTAAAAAACTTTGTTGTAACCACCATAGTCTTAATTTGGACTATGACAGGGAGTGTTCTGTATTCATTGACCAGGGGTATTATGTCTGCCAGGGCTTTGAGCATGCAATGCACATTATAAATGTGCTAAATGGACTATTATTTATCATTATTTCCAACTCTGAAGTGCTGCAGATTTTAGAGTTTAAAAACACCAGTTAACACAGTGGGTTTCAAACTCTAGATACATGTGTTGAATAACTGAGTCCTGGAAATTTTACAAACAACTATTTCTATTATAAATCAATTAAGAGGGATGAACAAACAAACACGCAAACATTATATTCAATCTCTAATATACTTACAAATCTTATTTCTACTCACAAAAAATTTGGTTGAATATGTGGAGTTCTTCATGTCCCCATCAAGAGCAACGACATGAGGGTTGGCTGCACCAAGCTTCTTGAGGGCCTCACCGTAGGCGACACGGGTGGCAGTCTGGAAAAATATGTTATCCAAATAAATTGAAGACCTTCAAGTTGAATCTTGACACGTGATCAAAGCAAACAGTCACAGTCAAACACAAACCCTCCATAATTTTATAATTAATATTCTATTCCCCTGATAGTGAAAGTGAATATTGAGATATTTCCAATGTATTTCATTTACAACTCATTCACAAACAGAAATGAAGAAAAATTATGGAAAGAAAAATTAAGAATTTTATGATTAATATTATTTCATCCTGATTGTGAAAGTAAATCTTTAAGGGAATATTGAGAAATTCCAAATATACTTCCGTTACAACTCATTCACAAACATAACTACATTGAGAAATGAAAAATGAATTTATCGAAAGAAAAACTATGCTATAAATTATATAAGAGCCTTATACCGGTGTATCTCTCTTGTAGTTGGGGCCAGCCCCAAGTTTGACATTGCTGATATTGTTGACAGGAACCACAGACGTTGGAACCGTTGGGCTAAGTCCCACATTTCCTTTGTTTTTAATCAATCCTTGAATATGCGCAATACACTCGTCAGCTTTTGCACCGAGAGCTTTGCCGTGCCAGTTCTCCAGATTTTCAATTCCTATAAATAAAGCATAAACATTTGTTATTTTGAAATATACGAATGTTTAACTTGAAAGTTTAACAAAATAATTTTACTTTATTTTGCATGAAAAATTGAGTGGTTTTGGAGGTATTCACTGGAAGCAAATTACATATGGACGGACAGCTGGAATGAGAGACAAAGCAGTAACTGAATACAACCTACAGATAAACGGTTGAACTGTTTGGGCTTCCCCTAATCTTCTGTCTGACAACTGGGTTATCTGACTATTGAGTCGTCTGACAAATTTGGTATGACCGACAGATAAACATGTTACAGACTTGAGGAGAAGTCTGGTGTCAATATTGATTTCTCAGGTCCATAAAGACAAGCATTTATTGAATTCACCTGTCCTAAACAGTTTTATTTTGTCATTACTAGTGAAGGGGACAATCACTCAATCATGAAAGCCATTTAAATTTTATTTTTTTAAACTACGAACAAATGACCCATAGGAACAGTATGACATCATAAAACAAGAATTTTACAATTGATTATTAGAAACTTTCAATTCAATATTTATTCAATCAATTCTCAAGTGATATGCTTTCAACTCATCTGCTGAACAAATATTCTTGAATTGTAAAACACATCTTTAATATAAGAAGATAATTGTATATCTTTAAAGTATGACTTCAGTTACTAAGGTTGGCAATACACATGCAGAGTTTCAAGAAGAAGAGTTTTCAAGTTCTGCTCCAGAACAGAAAAAAAGTCCTTGTCCAAAGCGTGTATATTGGAATGAAAACAATGTTTTTTTCAGAAATCTGAAAATATCAAAAGGTACCACTTTAGCAAGCAGGTAATACACACGCAAAGTTTCGGGAAGATATTATGACGGGTTTTAGAGATATGCTCCGAAAAAAACCTACGTATCCCTGAACATGTTTCTATAAAAGCTAAAAATGTATTTTTTTTTTTAGAAATCTGACAATATCAAAAGGCACCACTTCAGTTAGTGAGTAATACGCAAGGAAAGTTTCAGAAAGAGCCATTTTCGAGTTCTGCATCAGAAATGAAATGATTGAAGACAAACAACAGACGGGGGGCGATGACTATATCCCACGATATTACATACTGGTTGGATAAAAAGTAGTCAAGGGCCACAACAGTCACATGGATACAAAGATGATCATGGAGGCTACACCAATAAAGCTTCATGGAAAATGTCAGAATCCTAGCGCAATACTGAAGTTTATTGAAGCACAACAGGCTTCAAAGTAGCCACATTATTAAGCTTCATGCAAAATTTCAAAATCCTAACTCGCAAAATATTACAGAACAGATGTCTCAATCTTGGACGGACCGACACTCACAAAATATTACAGAATAGATGTCTCAATCCTGGACGGACCGACACTCACAAAATATTACAGAATAGATGTCTCAATCCTGGACGGACGGACACTCACAAAATATTACAGAATAGATGTCTCAATCCTGGACGGACCGACACTCACAAAATATTACAGAATAGATGTCTCAATCCTGGACGGACCGACACTCACAAAATATTACAGAATAGACGTTTCAATCTTGGACGGACCGACACTCACAAAATATTACAGAATAGATGTCTCAATCTTGGACGGACCGACACTCACAAAATATTACAGAATAGATGTCTCAATCCTGGACGGACCGACACTCACAAAATATTACAGAATAGATGTCTCAATCCTGGACGGACCGACACTCACAAAATATTACAGAATAGATGTCTCAATCCTGGACGGACCGACACTCACAAAATATTACAGAATAGATGTCTCAATCCTGGACGGACCGACACTCACAAAATATTACAGAATAGATGTCTCAATCCTGGACGGACCGACACTCACAAAATATTACAGAATAGATGTCTCAATCCTGGACGGACCGACACTCACAAAATATTACAGAATAGATGTCTCAATCCTGGATGGACCGACACTCACAAAATATTACAGAATAGACGTTTCAATCTTGGACGGACCGACACTCACAAAATATTACAGAATAGACGTTTCAATCTTGGACGGACAGACACTCACAATATATTACAGAATAGATGTCTCAATCCTGGACGGACCGACACTCACAAAATATTACAGAATAGATGTCTCAATCCTGGACGGACCGACACTCGCAAAATATTACAGAATAGATGTCTCAATCCTGGACGGACGACACTCACAAAATATTACAGAATAGACGTTTCAATCTTGGACGGACCGACACTCACAAAATATTACAGAATAGATGTCTCAATCTTGGACGGACCGACACTCACAAAATATTACAGAATAGATGTCTCAATCCTGGACGGACCGACACTCACAAAATATTACAGAATAGATGTCTCAATCCTGGAAGGACCGACACTCGCAAAATATTACAGAATAGATGTTTCAATCTTGGACGGACCGACACTCACAAAATATTACAGAATAGATGTCTCAATCCTGGACAGACCGACACTCACAAAATATTACAGAATAGATATCTCAATCTTGGACGGACTTACACCATTCATTCAACAAGTGTTTGCGACTAACATGGTAATGTCCCCCGCCGTTAACATTGAGTTTAGTGAGACACATCATTTGGTAAAGTGTTGTTTGGTGCGCTCCTTTCGCGTGCTCGTAGCACTCTCAGATCACTGCTCTGCTCTCGCTGAAAGGAGTATCTCGAAGAAATATTGTAGAGCAAGGTCAAGGGTCATTTCCTGAGTCATATAATTTGGTGAAATTAACAACTTTTAGATGTATTTACCATGATAAAAGTATTGAACATGAAGATAAAGCTGTCTTCTTGATTTAAAATAAGAGATAATATTGTCGTTATTTTTTAGGGGTTCATTTGTAGGTCGTATCTTAGCTGCTCTGTCTGTTCCACCTGATTACGATGAGTAGCTCAGAGCAAACTCTGTGCACGGTCTGGTTGCGCTCCTTTCATTTCGAGTACTCCGATTAGAATTCTCAGCTGAATGGAGCGCACCCATAGTCACCTTGAAAATAAGGTCAAGGTCACCAAAATTGACTGGTGTCTGCGTCATCCCCCAATGTAGACTGACACCAAATTTGAAGACTTTGGGTCCATCCGGTCATGATATATCGGGTTAACAAGAGTTAGAAAAGTGGTCAAAGTGTCGTTGTGAACATAAAAATAGGGTCAAAGTCACCAAAAGTCTTCCAACAACGTAGGCCGACACCAAATTTGAAGACTTTGGATGAGATAATGCGTTAACAAGAAATGCAACTTACGGAAGGAAGGAATATATAGTCCCCCGTTCCGCGTTGCGGCGGGGGACAACTAACCACCTTTCACCCAGTGACATTGTGTACCCACCTGGACAGTTTTTACCCTTGAAAGTCTTTGCCAGGATACAAGTCGGTTTGCCCTTGACAGTGCTGGCGTCATGGAGACCCTTGCATAGCGCCTCGACATCATGGCCGTCCATTACTGTTGTGTTCCAACTGAAAAAACCATTAATACATTCTTTGAGCGACATTTAAGAAGCTGGTATGATGAATGAGAACCAGTTGACCATCCATAGATCTTGGGAGGAGTGTTGTGAAGTCAAAATGAAGTCAAGGTACATCACCACAAATTTTCAGCTTTTGGGTTGTAGCGGTTTTGGAGAAGAAGTCGAAAATGTGAAGAGTTTGTACAGAAGTACGTCGGGCAATGGTCCATGCCATAAAATGAAGTTACAACACAAAGCAATGCCAAAAATGTGACCTAAATCACTTGCTTCTATGAAAAGGAAAGGCAACCACACATACTTTAGTGTTATCTTTGTCCATTTTCTTTTGGAAACTCAGTCAATAAGTAAAATCGGAGAGCAAAAGCATGCATGTCCTTCCCAAAAAATGAAAATTAATGTGGTGAGAGTTACTACCCACTGGCTAGGGCTCTACACAGGGTCGTCACATAGTTGAGAACATGTATTTGTGGGTTTTTTTTTATATTATTTATTTCTGGATTAAATTGCAGTTACAACTTGTAATAAAGTGAAAATATAGGACTTTTATGCTAATGAGCACCCCAAGGAGGACCAGAACATTGTCTTCTTTTACTATAACACATACCCGAAAGCCTCCATGCGATTCTTGTATGTATCCATGTCATGAGCAAGACTGGTGGCCCGACTCTGGCCGAGTCGGTTGATGTCAACGATGCAAACAAGGTTGTCCAGTTTGTAGTTGCTGGCGAAGGCAATTGCCTCCCATATGGATCCTTCCGCACTCTCTCCGTCTCCAATCAGACAGAACACTCGGTAACTGCAACAATGTCACACATTTAGTAAAACTTAATATTAAACTACATATTTCATATAATAACTGCAAAAATGTTATAAACTTAATAGTGTCATGGTTAGGTGTTTATATTCTGTGGATATTTCAGTGCGGACTGGGCATTTATTATCTCTAATGATTTTCGAAAACTGTTGCTTTTTGCCTAGCACCTAGAAATTCAGACTGAACTCTCGGTACCTGCAACAATGTGACACATTTATTTAACAGTTATAATATTTAATCACATATTTCATATAACAAGCAACTAAGCATTGTTAATTCAAAAGATTATCATCAACATTATGGCATTGATGGAAATACTGAATATATATATATAAAGGGTAAGTAATGATTTATTTGTATAATTATGTTTAAAATATGATAGGACACCAAGAACCTAAGTGATTGCCACAATCAAGGCAATGTCCATCATGGCTGAAGGAGAATTAAACAGGAGACATTTTAAAGAGACATTGATAATTCATCATTTAATATTTCTCAGAAACATCCTCGGCTACCCAGGGTTTTATATATGCTCCGTTACTCTCCGCTATATCTCCCCTGGGACACTTCATCAGAGAAATCTGTACTCAAATTACCCAGGCTTGGCCGGCGTGACGAAATCAGCAACCAATGAAAATGCTCGAAAGGATAAGACGGAAATGGTCAAGGGAAATAACCGGTAACGGATGACTGACAAAAGGGACTGCCCCCGGGAGGTGCGTGCTTCACAACGAAGTGATATCAACTGTCATTGGCTCACAGCTCCAAGCTGTGTGGCAGTTTGATTGGCTGACGCTGGCTAAGGGCAGGTAATTTGAGTACAGATTTCCCTGATGGAGTGTCCCAGGGGTGATATAGTGGAGAGTAATGGAGCATTTATAAAACCCTGGGTAACCGAGGATGTCTCAAACATGCATGAAACTAACAAGAATGTTTTAAAACTCATTACAAACATAAACCAAATTCTAAACAAGAACCTAATGGGAAGCTATTTCAAAAGTATACTGTTTGAGGTTGGACAAATTTTAACTGGTTGTTGTGTACAAAAAGTGAGAGAAAAACACTTTGCAACAAATAAATTAAATGAAACAAATAACAGAACAGAAACATTATCTGAACTATTGAACACAAATTCAAGTTAACAAAATGAAAATAAACAATATTGAATCAGTGTGTACTGAATTTGGAAATATCAATCAAAACATGTAACTCTTTGTTACAACGTTCAACATTATACTTACGGTTTTGAACTGCAAACATATCAGGGAAATCTTTATTAAGCTAATCTAATTTATTTCAAAGGAAGATGTGACACAACATGGATTCTGAACTTACTGAACTGATACTATCACCTCATATCTATGTTCATTATAGCATAACATTAGTTTCATTAACCCTTAAGATGCGGGCGACGGAATTATCCGGGCGGGCTATAAGCGATTCCTAGGTGTCTGTATACGGATCCCGGATACAAGACTTAGAATAATTCACGGCTGTCTAAGTATACTCTATCACCCATACCGGGTCACGAGTCGATTGTGTCCGCGACCCGACCCATGAGAATGGCTGTATTTACGCATCGCGACCCGACATAAGAATAAAGCTTTGTTCAGTGTGTGGTCGGAATATCAAGCAAAATTCACACCAATTTGCGTGTGCATTGTTGACCCGTAACGCATCGATAATTAGCTTTACAAAAGGCCAATTATGTCGGGCTTAGCCCCCGAAGCATTAATTCGCTTGAGGCTATTTTCACCCACGTGTTTGTATTGCCTCGGGTTTGCCTCGCCCGAGACTGCTATCTGCCTCGCATCTCGCGAGACGGGGAAAAAAATCGCTAACTCGCCTTACTCCCGCACTTCATATCATGTGAGCGAATTGTTTGTTTTAAAAAAAAAATACGGCAAAATGAAGGGGAAACAATGGACTACATTCCCATATAAAATTAGAAAATCTCAAAAAAATAATAAAGACACAGCAAGCGCCGTGAAAAAGGTCATGTTTACACTTCATAAATTTTGAAACAATCGGCGATTTTCACAACTTCTAAAACATTTATCAAGGCTAAAATACTGAATGCATTTTCATAATTTTTATATCACAATAAACCGAAAAGAATAATCTTTTATTCTATATAAAATGCGCAGATTTATTCACAGAAATAAAGATACAATTTTACCTTTCTGAGAGGCATGTGAAACCAAATGGCACACAAACTAATCAACATATTTTCATCAGTTATGGTTCGAGGTTAGCGTTTATTTGAAAAGTCAAACAACATAACCATATTTGGGTTGACATGTGCTTATTTGTCAACTGGTTCGAGATTATGATTTCTTGGAAAAGTGCGATGAACGACCGTTTGCAATGCCGCATACATGTTGTAAGTATTGACGATTTTATAGGTGGGAATAAAGACAAACTTTACATAGCTATAGAATTATAACCAAAGGTCGCATTCTAATAATTTTTATATCATTGTGAAGCTAGACATCTTGTCTTCAATTCCGTATATAAATGGAATTTTTTTCGTTTCGTATTTATGATGTTACGAGGCCCGAATAAAAGACAATCTTTCGAAAGCAATAGAATAAAAACGAAAAAACATAGAAAATTCATTCAAAGTTTCGAGTGTGAATTAGCCATTTGTGTACGGGTTTCGCTACTTGAATTTGTATTGAACGCCCGTATATAGTCCTTATTCGCCATGTAGATGCGGTATATTTTGTAAAAACGATACCGGAATCGCCGCCTGGAAATTCCGCCAGCAGAGCTAGTTAGTGCCAAAGCCCAAACTACTGCTGCGAGCTGCGAGCCTGTAAATTCCGCCACAGGGGCTAAAAATGGTAAAATATATATACGCAACGTAAGGGTTAACAGCAGGTGAGATACTCCCAGTGAAGCATTCATAAAATCTCTTCCTCTGCTACCAGGCAGCTTCCAGTGAAATATATCGTTTTCGACTCCCCGTAACAAAACTTCTATTTCAAAGAGTGAATTTTGGACCTTATCAGAAGCCGGTATCGTTGACTTGTAAAGTTGCAAAACCAGTTTTTAAGGTATTGATTGAAAAACAGATTTCCCCTTTCACCAAACTCACGTATCTTTCCCATATATTTCATTGGAAGCGTTCATTTCATTGGCATGGAGTGATATACTCATGTGTATTTATATAGCTTAACTTGCTAAATGATAAATCTATTCAGTTAACACCTTAAATGTTTGCATGATTAGGGTTTAATCACAGATGATTAGGACTCCAGTGGATGTGAATGGAATATATTCCCACTCACTCTGCCTGGTCGAAGTATTTGCCAGTGTAGGCCATCCCAGCTGCGACCCCGAGACCCTGGCCGAGAGATCCTGTAGCTACATCGATGAAATTCAGTCTCTGTAATAGAAATATAAACCAGTTTATCAATCTAACATTGACAGAAACACAGTTTTAGACTCAACACTCCTATTGGTAGTGTGGGAAATGATGCCTGTCAGAATAGAATCTACCGGGTAGTCAATTTTGGGTCCGACCTGGCAACATTGGTTTTCTTTGATTTTACCATTTAAACTGACAAAATATAACCAATGCAACCGCTCCTTTTCACACTTATTTCATAATTTGCTATTGCAATATATTCTGATGTAGCTTATCTTTTGTCTTTGCCAAAACCACTTCATATTTAAAGATACACAAACCTCGACCATATCACTTTTCGGTTTTTATTCAAGCATATTCAAAGATGACGAGGATTCGACTTGATATATGTCAATTCAACCAATAAACACCTTTTATAAGGCCTTTTTAGAACGCCGTTTAATTACGCCTCGTAAAACTTTAGGCGAGACCGAATGCTGCTTTCTAGGCCTTGTGACGTAATACACAGGAGTCGCTTGCCGTCTATTGGCAGAATCCACTAGAATTAGCCTTACATAACTGCTTAAATAACATATTTACCGTTGTCCTTATACAACAAAATTACATATATACACGCCCCGTAAAACGTACTACAAATTGCAGCAGATGTCAACACTGTTTAATACGTGATGCGACCATTGCTGGACCCGTTATTCTGCAATGTGTTTTGAAACAATTCTTATCATTGCCCAATATGGCGGCGGCACGCATGTCAGATGATGAAGATGTTCAAACGTCACAGAGATCTAGTACACATTCATACACATTATATACATTTGCGAAATAACAAAATATATGTTCCATATGTTTGTTTATCAATGTAACGATATGTAATAAGTGATGTAGTTGCGTTATTGACACTCTAACTTAAATAACTAACTAAATATTAAATAAGAGGGGAAATCGACACGACTGAACTATAGCCTGAGTAATATGTTTTAAATTGCAAACCAAACAACACAAGGCCATGGCGAGTTGATCAAAGTTCTATAGTTACAATTCTTTCATTTGAAAATAATAATAATAACAGTACTTGTACCGCGCATTTTCCCATGCCACAGCATGCTCAAAGTGTACATGGGAAAGATTCATTTTCCATATTTTTATCCGATGTGATT
The DNA here is from genome assembly GCA_936450465.1 of Gibbula magus. Classification (NCBI taxonomy): domain Eukaryota; kingdom Metazoa; phylum Mollusca; class Gastropoda; order Trochida; family Trochidae; genus Gibbula; species Gibbula magus. The sequence goes on along the minus strand of OW388296.1, from coordinate 3,144,553 downwards.
TAAACAATTATTTTATTTCCAAAAACACATGAATTGACCACCAAACAATACATGCAATATAAAATGCAAGGCCTGCTAGGAAAATGAGAAAGTCTGATGATTTTTAGTAAAGCTCATGCAATGCTATAATCTAATGAATGTTTATGTTAGGTCAGTGATATTACACCGAATCTAAGTAATTGTAAATGTACACGACTATAGATTTAAAGATAGCCCGAATATTTGTATCTACAAAATGTGTAAACCAGTAACAATGATGAAAATGATATGATTTTCTTAGTTATAATGCAACTATTCTATTAGCAATATAAAGTCACCATGAGAAATAATGATGCAGTAGATTTGAAACGATACGCCTCTTCAAACACAAAATCAAGCACAATTGCATGTTATTTTGTTGTCAGTTATTCATTTCAAAACCTATTGTAGCCTATAAGATAACCTAAGACTCCACCCGATTGGGAAAAGAACAAATCTAAAATCAGCGATAGAATATCGAAAAATACTCCAAAAACTCCGAAATTACTCCCAACGGATGCACAGATACCCATTCTATCGGAAACTTGCAATGTCGAAACGTTCTTATTATGTTTTAAACGAATTATCGACGAAAATCGAGAAATTGACTAAGCATTTCATTAAGCAACTCCTGTGTATGACGTCACATCGCTAACGAAAGCTAACGGTGGCCCGGCAGACTGTTTAAGGATTGTGATAATCAGCTGGCGAATTTTACTCACTTTGAATGGCCATATCTTAGTAAGTAGTTGACGCTTCGAAATAATCTTATGTGTTTTGTTTAGTTGAAAGTATTGTCTATATGAATAAACGAATTACCAGAGGAAAAACAGAGAGATTCTATTATCTTTAAGATATTGAATAAGATATAAATGATTCAATAAATTGGTAGATGGCCCCTGTATACGTGATGCACATGTGATTGTCGGACAAGAGAAGACAGGATTAGCAATCTGTGAAGTTATCCATTTCAAAATGTGGGAATATAGTTCTTTGTATATTTAAATAACATTTGTGAAATTTATGAAAGGCTAGTCAAGGTTTGTTATGCAAGCCGATATCTATAATTTGTTTATCTCCATATATATTTGATTAGAGGTTAAAAAGGCATTTTTCTAGCATTTCCGACAGTACTTTACTGCTATTGCTAACCCTGACTGATCCGTCACATCACGAATTATGACCACTTCATCGGCTTCCAAAGATTTACGAGTTGGTAAACAAGTGAAGAGAGAAAATGACCGTCTGAACAAGGAAACAAACATGGCTCACCGAACTTCACTCACTTCACATGAGCGGTGAACCAAAGAAGTCATGTGTATCAGTACATGATCACAACAAGTTTTGATGAACACTTTGTATTTTTAGTTATACCTCAAGCGTTAATTCAGAAACAAAGAAAGGGGCAACAGAAGCAAAAATAGAGTCAGCCTTTTAAGTTAAAAAGTTGTAACCCCTGAATCATTGTCATTTGTAAACACCCTCCAAAATTTCACATCTAGAGCATAAGGCAAAGTAGTAGCCAATTACCAGGAAGCACAACTTGTTTACTAAGGGATAACCTGAGATTGATCACTAGCTAAATATGGGTTACACTCAGGGACCTGCAGTTACAGGGTGAATAAAGTCTTCAGAATCAATGCATGCCAAGTATTTCAAAATATCAATTTTTTTTTATTTTCTCTTAATCAGCAAAACAAAGTTGTTTACTCTATTTTTCATATAAAATAGCTACTTAAGAAATCAAAGGCTTTGGCTTTGAAAATATTGTTTTGTTTTTTTAATCTTACAGGTGTTGGGTGTCCTTCGAGGTCTGAATCCAGCTTACGTAGATTCATCAAATCTTCTCTAGGGAAGAGACCAGCTTCAGCCCAGGCTGCATACAGGATAGGGGCTGCATGACCCTACAACATGGCCAGGAACAAGGATATGTAACTTTGACATACATTTTCATATGGAGAATGGAGAAGCTTACCTGATGTTTTCGGTTATCAAGAAGACTCAAAGCACTCACTGCAATGATGGTAGTAGACACACAAATGAAGATATTTGAGTGGATTCAATCGGATGAAAAAAACTTGATAAACAGATGTGTCTTCAGGTATAATATAATCAGGTATGCTTATAATCATATGCAGTTCATCATTGAATAACATTAATTTTCAATGAACATTCTAAAAGGCGTACCCCCACCACATTGGTAACTTAATCTAATTTACAAGGCATTGAAATTTTTTTTACAATTAAAAATCATCAATAACCAGATCAATGCAAGATCTCTACTTTTGAGCACATATTGTTGCCCCTACCTTTGAGAGGACGAACCTGTCTGCGTTGGGTGCTAGAGGTTGCTTCACGTCGTAGCGCATGGTGTCGAAGAAGAGAACAGACATGATCTCCGCCATAGAACAGCATGATGTAGGATGTCTGGAAGGCAAACAGGCAAATTGAGCAAGCTTTCACTGAAGAAACCTCAGGTCTACCCTTCAAAGATACTAAGTCCAAACTGTTACAAAGAAATCTCAAACTCTCAAAAGGCACATCTACATGACATGGAGAGACTGTATACCAAATTTGGTGAAGATTAGCTGGAAACTAACGAAAATCAATATGTCTCCCGACATTCAGGAAGAACAATAAGGTCTTTAAGGCGCTGTAGCACATTTTTGCATGTCATTTTTTCTCAAATTTGTCATTTATTATAAAAGTTTGTTCTAATATGATGTTACATCAGAAGGTAAAACATCTCATTGAACGACCCGATAAGCTGTATACATAGAAAACAGCAATCAGTTTTTGTAGAAAATGGTGCTACATATAAAGCGACAATTTTGTGGAGAGGTAGATTTGAAGGTCATATGCGATTTTGAGATTTCAGACAGCGAAATGGTTGACCATTCCATCATTGTACAATATTTAATACTCTACTCTGAGTGATTAGGTATCGCTACATTAGTCAGATCACTTAAACGACCTTCGAGCGGCCATTTTAATGTGAACACTCAATAGGGAATCAACCTAAGCGAACCATGTAAATTCGTTTTAGAATTCTTTTTACGGATTCACAGGATTTATTTAGTCATTGGTAACATTTATTTGCCTTTTTGTGAGATCACCTCATTTCAATAAGCAAACGTGCTACAGCTCCTTTAAGGTTATCTCCTAATTGTGAACACGTTTTCTTTGCTAGGCATAGAGGCATGCCATTCATGTGCATATATGCAGCCCATCTTGGTATCCTCTACAATCAATTTTAACAAACTACCGTAGTCGATGGGATCACATGTAGCGGGAGGATTTCAAAATACTAACAAGTTTAGGGAAAATGGAGACTCGGACATTGGCTCTGGAGCTCAATCTAGACTACACTATTAGGAGAAAGTTATTAGCCAAAATGTGTTTAATGCAAGTCATTCAGATCATCTGAAATCAAACCATTGGGTTATTTCTGAAGCAAAAGGTCTTGTTTTCCCTTGTTGATTTGTCAAACGTTCAATATAACAAACTTGTTAGGCGAGGTTTAATGCTTTCATTATCACAGGGCTAGTATTAGTGCATGGAGAAAGCCCAGAACACCATTGAGGCTACGCATTACAATGAACCCACTAGCATCAGCTGAAACTAGCAAACTGAGTGGTACGGAGATGTAATGATTGATACAAAATCAAAGTTAGAACACTGGTACTGGATCCAAACCTCTTGAACGAAAGACGAACATGTCTATCCCATGTCAACATATCAATTGTTTAACATGTATATAATAGGCACAGATCAATGTAACCGTAACTCATTTTCAACTACCAACAGAGACTATCTTAGTAAAGGCCACACTCCATACAGGCAGCGCGCAAGCAGCACTGCGCGTCGCGTCATGACAAAATAAATAGCTTTATTTATTTTACGTTAATGTTCCTCCATTCAAGCAGCAAGTCAGCACCAAAATTTCTGAATCGCGAACAAAGCGATTTTTGCTGCTTGACATGCTGATGTACCGGGGAATCCCCCTCTTCCGATTGACAAGAATACATCTGTTTTTAGTAATTTTTAAAGAATATTAGACAATTACGATGCCAAAGACACACATTATTGAAATTAATGATGAATTATTTATCACTGAGATACAGAAACACCTACCTATGGCAGCAGTCCTGGCTTGAAACATGATATATCGTATTCAAAATGTTCAAATTATGTGCATCTGATATAACATTTTAACAACAGGACCAAGACCGAATTAAACATTGCTATTAATTTGATCTAAAACCAGTTAATATTTATTTGTTTGTAATTGACATTACAATGTATCCGCAAATAATGTCCGTACCCTTAATTGACTGCAGCATTTGAATACTACACATAAAAACTTTGTATGTTTAGTCTAAATATTTGAGAAAACGTCAAAGGGTCACTGTAACCTTTTCTCTGTTCGCACATTATAGCTGCATATAAATAAAATAATATGGCACTGAAAAACATCAGTTTTATACTAAATTTATATTCAACTAGAAATATGTGCATGTGATGCACTGTGATCTCCCCCGCTCCAACTTTCAATCCAACCTAGTCATATTACCCTTATTTTTCACTTATGCTAAGCACTAAGTTCAATTCTGAATTAATAACGAGAAATAAACAATTCAGAATAGCCAAAGTAGCAAAAGGCACCACTCTATCACTAGGTCTAAGCAAATACAAAGTTTGGTGAAAAAATATTGAACAGTTTTGGAGATATAGGCCGGAAAAGGTCCCTACCCTCAATATGCACTAAGTTCAAATTGTTTCCATGGAAACCAGAAGAAAATAAAATTCAGTATAACCAAAATAGCAAAAGGCACCACTCCACCACTAGGTCTAACCACATACCAAGTTTCGTAAAGAAATACTAGATAGATTTTGAAATAGAGGCCGGAAAAGGTCCCTACCCCATATATGCACTAAGTTGAAATTGTTGCCATGGAAACCAGAAAAAATAAAAAATTCAGAATAACCAAAATAGCAAAAAGCACCACTCCACCACTAGGTCTAACCACATACCAACTTTCGTGAAAAAATATTGAACAGAGAAAGCATTTCGGAATAACGGAATAACGGAATGACGGAATGACGGACGGAGGCGAAAACATTATAATTTTCGGGGGACATAATAACAGCGCAACCCTTTCATACACATATTCGGCTTTCAGATATCCCAGGTCCATCACTGGTAACACATCAGTTTCAAATTGTAATTGTTCCCCATAACCATTATCCCTGTTCTCCTATTCTGTATTACGATGTCAGTGACATGCCTGTGGTGAGTTTTGTATTTGACGCGGCCTAACGCGCTGCTCAAACAGAGGCACAAAGTCAACACGCAGACCCACTGATATGTGCAGCGCTGCCTGTATGGAGTGTGGCCTTTTAATAGCGAATAAATAATAAGCAGAAGAACCTGTAGGGATGGTTTACACTACATATTGATCCAGAGTATCACAATCTCCTAATGTATTCAATATAATGTCCTGCTCCTCTGTAAATTAATAATTTCGCAAAAACAAAATTCCACAAGTTGCAACATATGGTGTAGTTGTCTACCACCCACAACAACATGAAATATATTCAATAAACTAAATTTAGAACATGTTGGCAAGTCTAGTTAGGATAAATTTTAACAGTTTCATCATCAAATCTGTGCCCAATGCCACATGCATAATGACATTAAATGAACTTTGATTTGTTTCGAAAACAAGAAAAAAGTGAGCATGGCTCACATACCCCCGCCATCCACTATCCATCCATTGAGCATAGACTGCAGAAAAAAAGTTAAATGTTTCTCGGGTACATTTTTTAAAAAAGTAAACGGCAGTTATTTTTATTTTTTGTTGGAAATAATAATGATGGGGGAGGAGAACATTTTATTTTTTCATCAAAATACAGCCTGAAAGTGGCAGAAGTATACAAGATGGAAGCACATCCGTTCCTGCAGACCCATATATTTGTTGGACAAGTGGGATTTAGGAGTTTACCAAAAGTGATGCGGCAAATTATTATTTATTTTTCGAAATGACAATAAAAATAAAGCCGTGGGCTCTGTAGCTCACCAGGCTTTATATACATTAACTAATTCAAAATGTCAACTTCTAGGTGAGAGGTATAACACATTGGAAGCACTTTAAATGGAGAAGATAAAATAGGTCCTTAAGGTCCTTACCCCTCTGATAAAATCCCCTACAAATAAAGTCACACTTGAAGATTTAATTCATTACGGTTGTTTCCTTTAAATTACCTCCCTTTAAAGAGCACATAAAATCTCTAGATGAAATAGCTTTTCAGGTTATGACATCTGTGACCTATATTTGGGGTCGCAGGATCACAAAATCTACAATTTAGAATCCTCATTGGCCAATGAGTCTGCACACAACTTTTCAGCTCTCTAGACCTTTTGGAACTGGAGAAGGAGATGAAAATAGGTTTTAAGGTTGTGACCCCTGTGACCCCAATTGAGGTCACAAGGTCACCAAATCTACAATTTAAAATCCCCATTAGCCAAGGAGTCTGTACACAACTTTTCAGTTCTCTAGACCTTTTGGAACTTGAGAAGATGAAAATAGGTTTTTAAGGTCACCAAATCTACAATTTAGAATTCCCATTAGCCAAGGAGTCTACACACAACTTTTCATCTCACTAGACCATTTGAAACTTGAGAAGAAGATGAAAATAGGTTTTTGGGGTTGTGACCCCTGTGACCCCATTTGAGGTCACAGGGTCATGAAATCTACAATTTAAAATTCCCATTAGACATGGAGTCTGCACACACCTTTTCAGCTCTCTAGACCTTTTGGAACTGGAGAAGATGAAAATAGGTTTTTGAGGTTGTGACCCCTGGGACCCCCATTTGAGGTCACGGGGTCATGAAATCTACAATTTAGAATCCCCATTAGCAAAGGAGTCTGCATACAAAATTTCAGCTCCCTAGACCAAGAGGTTCTGGAGAAGAAGATGAAAATGCAAAAAGTTTACAGACGGACGGACGGACGGACGGACACCATGCCATGCCATAAGCCCATCAGGCCTTTCAAGCCTTTCAAGCTAAAAAGTTGTCACATGCACAAATAAATTTGATGTACCGAAGCTCGAGAAACATTTAATTTTTTTTATTTAGCCTTATAGATGTCAAGGGTACAATGTTCAAAAAACAGATTCAAGCATCATAATATTGTCCAAAATATTTTGGGAACTGGCTTGTTATTACCAAATTTCATTCACCCAGATGTAATATTTTTCAGGTAACTTAATTGTTCCCATTAGAGCATCACATCGGTAATTTTATTGTACCAATTTCAGTTACAGAGTCAAGGGCAATAACTCTGTAAAAAATCATATTTCGAAACTGAACTTTTAACTCGATGAAGAGTATTATATGGACTACCTACATGTTAAATTTCATTTAGCTAGATGTAATAGTTGCCGAGAAAACTTGTCTCAATTGGAGCATCACAGCTCTTTTGGTACTAAGTTAAATTTCGGTTTCAAGGGTCATAACTCCGTACAAATAATATTTCAGAACTGGTTTTCGAACTCAATAAAGAGTATGGTCACGAGTACTCGCAACTAAAATTTCATTCACCTAGGTTTAATAGTTTCCGAGAAAACTTGTCCAAAAAGTGGCGTTTCCATGGAAACGACACAAAATTTATATCTCAGAAAACTGTCTGTGCGCGATGGGAAGAAAGTAGTTAACAACTGTACAAAGTTTGGTTGATGTACCTTTGACGGTTTTTAAGAAAATTGACCGGAGCAAAGGACGGACGGATGGAATAACGTTATATCCCCCCGCTTACCTACTTTGTAGCAAAATATTGACATGTCAGTCATTACTTCGTAGCGGGGGTATAATTATATTTTAGTAATTTTTATAATGATATCTACAAGTTCTGTTTAAAATTCATGTTTTCATAAATAATGATTCATTTTCGTAAACATTTATTTCATACAAATCAGCACCATAACTGTAACAGAACACTTACTTCATAAAATTACAAACTTTTGTTTCCAAAACCAAATTTTGGAGTTTATTTCTTAAATTTCATGTTGACATAAATAACTGTTGCATTTCTGTAATGAACTATTTTCATACAAATCAAACATGACTGCATAAGCCCAAATCTAGTGGATCTATTACCATAGCAATCAGCACACTAATCGACACTGCACAGATGGAGAATGAAGCTATTGAGATGCAGACTTCAGACAAGGTTCATGTTGGGAATATCAATCTGTTCAGTTTGCTATAACACAGCAATCTGTCTCTGCTTAGTTTGTAGGGGATCTAGGTTCTGACATTGTGAATAGTCATCTTCATGTAAGGTCATTCATTACCTTACAGCAGATTAGCCGATGTAAACCAATAAATCTATTGGTAATAGCAAGATAAACAAGAGGATTGATTATTTGCTCAATCCCAATAATAAAGGTTGGAAATACAGATTGGACAGAAGGACAACACATAAGGATCAATTTAATGGACAGTAGTAAATTATAACTTTATGGATAGTAGTAATGTTACTGTGTAACTTCCTATTTTATAAAGCTAACTAGGGAAATAGGTGGTTGTAAACAACTGACTAAAACGTCAACATAAACACAAGACTAGTTTTGATTGATCATGAGCAAGCATTGTACCAACTTCTCACGTTTCCATAGCAGATGTCATCGACTGATTTGATGGCCAATATTTCACATAATTATATTCATTTCAGAGCATTTCTATACAAAGGTGATTCATTGAAAGGGACATTCAGAGTTTTTCAAAATACATTATTTGACCTTGTGTAAAAATACTGTATGTGCTGATTCAGTTTGAAAGTTTCACTTGACTTGCATATTCATATCCAATCACCAAATATATGATAATTACTTGTTTCCAATGACAATTTAGCAAACACCTTATACAGAAATCAAAACTACATGTTCCATTTACAAGTACAGTTTGAACTAATTATTAAACATTACCATCCCAAAATTGTCTTATTCTCCGTTGTAGATAAGTTTCCAAAATAATTTTTGACTAATTAAGTCTGCAGTGCATTGTCCGATTTTCGAATCAGAAATTACTACTTCAACCTTTATATCGTTACTATATAACTATACTAGCATTGAAATGATAATATTCAACAAGTCATTATTAATTCTCGATAAAATAACCCTATTTGTGACATTTGACATATGTGACACATTCCTTTAAGCCACTAGAGTAGTCCAATTAATTCACAGATTTGTCTAGGAGCCCTTTTCCAACTCAGACAAGCCATCAATGTGTGGATCTAGACCTCACTACATTATAGTGTCCAAGGTCGAGATCACTCAGTCACTGTGAGTAATACAATTTTGTTAAACTAAGTGTAATGTTATACATCTCATCAGTGTGTCAGAAGCAGAATTATACAAATGTTCAGTGTCACACGAGTCTGAAAACCATCAATCATATAATAACAGCTGATCTAGCTCATGAAAACATTTCATGGAAAAGCATAATCAAATGGCCAATTGACTGTCACCCATATATTGCCAAGCACTAACGTGTGTTGTAATTTTGGTTCATTTGTACAAAACTTTATTAAAAAGAAGATCTTGAAATAACAAAGGATTATTATTTGGATAAACAAACAAACATGATCAATAACAGTTTATCACAGTAGCCTTTAATTAGTTAAAACATACTTCCGGTCACTCATTTATTGATCTGTCAAAGTTTGTCAAATGGCAGCTGAACAGGACCACAGTCAGTAATTCCCCAGACATATACAGGTTGAAAGAACCTAGCATATAAGATATTATAGTTAACCAAACTGGGTATAGGCAGATCATCGGGATACATTTAGATTGGACCGTTTTATTAATTATTTCACAACCAATAAATTTTTGCATTAAATGGTTTAATGTAAACCTAAAGATAAATTGTTAGGGGAAGTCTTGAGCTTGAAGCAATAAGTTCATAGAGTTCAAACAAAATTTATATTTATATCATCTTTCCCATACTCTCTCTTATTAACTACCTTTGTTTGATCAAAAATTTGCAAACTCATTGCATATATGATGACATTTTCCCAAAAGGCTACATAAAAAGAATGAAACATAACTTTGAAAATTTGTTGGCATCCTAATGCAGAAATGCACCATATTTAGGAAATTAATTATTATATCCCAATTTGGCCTATGACAAAACAGCAGAATGGCCTATATATCCTATTTGCAGTAGTCAGTTTAGACCTATATACTGTAGAGTCAGAGACAGCTACATTTAGATTGCAAGTAATGGATTGCAGATCTTTTCATTGTACTAACATATACCTCTAACAATTCTAACAAGCAGACAGAGTCGGCCATATCCCCCGCCATGTAGGAATTTTGAATATATAATGCATTTACTTTCTTGAAAATTGGTATAACTCATAACTCATAAGTGATAGTTCTAACCTGAACACGTTGATGGTCTGATTGAACTCAGTTTTAAGATTTCCAGTGTGTCCGAGAAATAAATGTTTTTGCCCATGCCAAGATTCATTGACCTTGATCATACATAGTTTTCCCTCTATTTGGTTCTTAGTCCAGACTGTTTGCATTCGTAAAAAAAAAATATTCTCAAATTTCTATATAGCAAAAGGCACATCTAGACTACTTGGTTGATACCTGTACAAAGTTTCAGCAAAATATATTGAATAGTTTTGAAGTTTGAGGCCGGAATGGAAAAGCCTGGACGCCCAGACGGACAGACAGAGCTCATTTCTATATTCCCCGCCAACTTCGTTGTGGCGGGGGATAATTAAATCAGAATGACACAGCAATAATATATATATAGTACAGTTTTACAGACGTGAATCATAAAGTTATACTCCCACTGAGATGCCTACATATAAACAATAAAACTTTCTACGTAAACAGGTTCGGGAAACCCACTAAACGGGATATTATATCCCAATCGGCCTACAATATCCTGTTTGGGATATCTTATTATACCCCGATCGGGATGCAATATACAGCGGGTGGCCATATTACTACGTACATGTGACATACTCCCATAGACTTACATGTTAATTAGCTCTTGCGGGAATAATTTTCATAAATTAACTAACACTCTCTTTGTTGTCATATTTTGCAGACAGATTGGTAATCATCTCGGCTATATGTACATAATTACCTGTCATCTATCAGTTGATTAGTTTTCGGATGACACTTGTTTAAACATCGTATATTCAACTTGTGATTCTAATGTCCCATTGACGGCCATGTTAAACATAATCGGTGTGTTGTATATGCGTTGTTTGATAACAGGTAGATTTCTTAATAATTATCAGAAAAAAAAGATGGAAATTATGTATCTGTAGCTAAGATGATTTCCTATATTTTGGTACAGATTTCAGAATTTATTGACAAACAACAACTCCATGAAAATTATTCCCGCAAGAGCTAATTAACATGTAAGTCTATGGGATTACGTCACATGTACGTAATAATATGGCCACCCGCTGTATTTCCTGATTTTAAATGAACATGGTGCATTTCCGCATAAGGACACTCATTGGAATGAAGTTGTGATATTATAAGGTTCTTATTTTTTCTCTTTATGTCACATGAACATTTTTTTTGCACATTAGCTGCAATTAAAATGTCAGTTAAATAAAAGTCTTTTTTTTTTCCAAACTGTTATTCAAAATCTAAGACATTGTCATCAGATTCCAATGATCTAAAGTAGATTGTAACAAATAGTCTGATGTCAAGAAAAGTTTCTATTCCTGGACATGATATAATTTTCAATTACCACTAAAAAGTTATTTTTATCAAGGTGAAGAGGACCAGTAACTGTTCCTCATTATTTTTAAATAAAAACACTTCTTTGCGGAAATGTATCGTTTTTGAAATATTGAGAAAAATGTACAAATATATCCCGATTTGGATGTAATGAAATATCCCGTTCAGTGGGTTTCGCCAACCTGGTAAATCGTGTGTGAAAAGGTCGTAACTTTGTGCAAAAAATGTCAACAGGTTAATTTCAATTTAAAAAGGTGCAATTACCAGCTACCTGTAACACATAAATCTACCTGATTAAGGGTACTTAGAGAAAACTGCACTAAAAAGCACTGCACATGTACACTGACAGTCTCGATAAGCACGTTGTCGATCGCGACTCGCGTGGCGTCATACTAACCCAGAGTTGCTTGCATTTGTCATGCGAATGCTTTCAATTCTCAAAGTGTTCGCCATGTTCTGCAGACTCTGGATTCTTCCATTATCAGGTCGGTGGTATTCAGCCATCTTGTCACTTGTCACAGGGGACGTTTGCAGTTAAAGTTTCCGACAGTCACTCCACTCAACTCGCCGGTCAGAGAGCAAATGGCCTTGACATTGACCCATGACCTCGCTAATATATAGCGCCCTCTAGCAGGTGCGCGTCAAGGAGGATAACTCCATTCGCGTGATAGTGAAAATAGCTTCTGCTGTGAAATATTTTGTTCATGATATTTCGTTTTTTACATAAAACATATGTTGATAAAATAGTGTACTCTAACATTTAGCCTCTGAAATCTGAATTAAATTTTTTGTTTTAAATAAAATAAAACAAAAAAGAGCCTCTGAGATGTGTTCATTTTCATTTAGCTCTGTAGTCTTGTTGTAGACTTGCCTAGGCATTTAAAATTTAATGGGTCTGGGTGACAGACTTATAAAAAAAAAAGGTAAAATGGAATTACACTGACATAAAAAGAAGAAGAAAATACATTTATTATTTTTGACAGTTTAACTAAACAAACATTAATTTTTTAACATTTTTTAGGTCGGCTCCCTACAGTTATTGTATAATCTTTAATTTGAAATGTACTTTTATACAGTTGATCTAATAATCTATAAGTTTAAGCCGCTAATGTTATGCAAGTTCAGATTTTAGATTCTTAGTCATGACATATACAAACATAATTGATACACTTCTTTGTGTTAACCCTATTGTGTTTGCAAATCAAACCCCGAATCATCGGGGAATTAAAATTAAATTTGACATTACAAGCAGAGAATGCAAATTACGAAATGTGGTTGGCAAAGAAAATAACATCATCATCTTCCGCAAACCTGTTTTTTTTTAAAATGCCAGTTAACATCTGAAAACATAAAGTTAATTCAAACCCTTATAATGATTAAGGAAAGCATTAAATGAACAAATGTTGTTAAAATATAACATTGTTGAGGTCGTATATATCAGACTTACCCAGTTTTACTTTCATTTGTCATCAAGATGCTTTGGATTCTCAGTTTGTTGGCGATGTCCTGGATGATAACTTTCTTCCCCGGACATAGCTTCCCTGTACTCGCCATGCTTGTAATACAGAAACACTACACAACAGGATCTATAGCACGTCCTACTAGGAGAGTCAGAGGAGTAAATTGACTGCTCATTTACTGTGCAGCCTACGATGACAGGTCATTCGCATGGAAATCCTGTTATAATTTCTATGCAGGCTACTAAATGGTCTAAAAGTTACAGTGTCTGATTATGATGTATTCAAAAACCTTTAACAAAGGATCGAAGGAAAGTACAACATATGTTTCCGAGAGTTTTCGTCAATGTAGACTTGTTTGTTTGTGATAGACTTAGTTCGGTTCTTAAAGGTGCATTCATTGTGTTTCATAAAAAAATATTTCGCTTTAATACGTTCCAACACACCATACATGCTGTTTACAGTACAAACAAATTCACTCTTGCATATGTATCCCAATTCGCAAAATATATCATAATTACTAGTTTCCAATTAAAATCGAGTAACATCATTATGCATGTGTAGAAACCGAAACTACACATCCAATTTACATGCACAGCAGTTATATGACCTATTTAACATTATCAATTCAAATTTGGCATTTTGTCTGGTATAAATAAGATTCCAAATAACGTTTGACTCATTGGCGCGCTTCGATCGCGACGCATTGTCCGGTTTTCGATCAGAAATCACTACTTTTACCTTCATATCGTCAATATACTGAGTCCACTATCATCAATATGGTAGTTTTCGGTAACAGTCGGTACTTTTCGATACAGAAACACCATTTATAACGGTTGGCACATGTGACCCCCAACAACACAATGGATGTACCTTTAATAGGTATGGGATTCTGGGTGGCAGACCACATATAAAAGCAGAGGGATTTAGTTTATCAGCTGCCATTTAATGTCTTTGATTCATATAAAATGCGTCATTTGATTTCTTTGATTTATAAAATAAATAAAATAGACATACAATTTAAAGCATAAATAAAGTCTTGTAATTAAAAACTAAGAAAAAAAGTTGAAGTCACGTGATGTACATGCATTTGACACGCTTACATGATTTGATGCACAAGTGATGACTGAAGTTTCCCCTGTCATCGCATGTGTATATCAAGTATAGATTGTGAGGTGATATAGATACTGGTATGTGTGTACTTTACATATACAGTCTAATCTATAATGAATATATAGACCTATATGTTATATACTATCATGTAGGAAGGTGATTTTCATGAATTATTAAATGTTTTGGTGAAAGTACAATATCTAGAATAGCACTTACTACTACTACTACTGATGGAGAAACATCGTTCGAATATAAAGTTATCAAATCCAGAGACGATATGGCACTATACATTATAAACGTGGCCAGAAATCATTATTTTTAAGAAATAAGTTATTATTATGTTCTAAGGTATGTTTTTTCAACACCGTAAAACACAGAATATTGTGTTTTTAAAATGCATGCATAGGGCGTACTAATACGCTTGTTCACGCATTGCCGTGAAGGTTATGCCTTTTTGCACGGTTGTGGATTTTCTAGATTGGAAAACTATAATGAATACAGGTGGGTGCAAATTACCATATATCTGATGTGATGATAAACTAGCTCCCCTGAATTAATTTTTTCTCAAATGATAAATTCTTGACATCCACTACCCGTTATGTTTGTTCAATTTAATATACACCACCGGGACAAAGAAAGAATACCAACTTTTCAACAGACGCATCATTGCTATGGAACGAAAAAAAGGGGTGGGGTCTGGGGGTTTGCTGTTTCTCTCTTCCATTTCGCCTTTAATTTTAAAGGTGTCTTTGAAGAAACATGAACAAATAATTTATTCAAAAAGAACATCTCTAAAGTTTAGTTTATTTGCTTCTTGAGAAATGGTCTAACTATGTGTCAGCCCTATTTATCCCCCATGGATTGACTATCTTGTATTTTTGTTGGTATCCTTTCTTTTGCCCAATACAGTTTATTTATTCACGTCAGCTAGTTTTGATTAAACCAGGGACCTTATATAGATATAATGTCCCTGATTAAACCGAGAAAATAACTGACTGACTCAACGGAATATGATGAGACTTTACCCTATAGATTAAACCACACCTCCGTATTGCAGCGTATCTGCGCTAGTTTCATCCACCCACGGGAATATTAACAATTGAATTTGAGGGACCTTTTGTTGAGATGTATGTGTCGTAAGTGCTCTTTTTATATAATTTAGTGAACGACATTATTTCATTGGAATTTAATTGCTTATTCTATGTCTAGGGAAAAGTGATAGGCAATAAAACGAAGAATGACACTGAGCTGAAGTGAAATGTATGTGAACTGTCACAAGGAAGTAACTCCTACTGTCTCACTGGCTCACTGTCTCACTGTCTCACTGTCTCACCATCACTATACATACAGGATGCTGTAGACGGACATATCGGATACGGAATATGCTGATAAGTAAGAAGATATCCTAACTGCGGAACTGAAAGTTCAACTTCCTTGATATACATGGTACATACTATGCTGAGTCAAGTAAATATTTATTGTCATTAGTGATAAATTGACATAGAATCAGAAATATGAATGCTCTCCATACAACACATATCAACAGAGCGTATACAAGCACATACTCGATATCTTATACATATTTGTATAATGGGTGTAGTTTTTTTCAGCCACATTTTAATTACAATATCGAGTTACTGTGTATGCAATTCACATTTGTAAAATAATTCTTCTAACAATCATTCATTTGTATCTGATGGCCGTGTATTAGAACTATTGTTCGATGGCTGAACGTTAACAGTAAAATGAAGGAACGTATTCATTAGTAAACATTACTAAGTCCATCTCACATACGATCAGACAATGTAGATTATGGCAACTAGCTCTTGATAGACCAAGGCATTTCAAAAGTATTGCTTTCCTTATCAAACTTTCAGTCAAAGGAATGCACATGCGGTACTGTGGCATATGATATTTTTAAAACATGTTCTTATGTCCTGCAAGATGAATATGTCCTATAGAAACATTATATTTGAAAATATATGTGATCTTATTGATGATGATGTATTTGTAAATTATGGACATGCGATGATGATCAGTTTATGAACTTTTTACTCGGGGGAATACCCGATAATGCACAAACTCAATTACGCTTTGATGTATGGACAAGTGTAATTATATGCGTGTCGAAGTCTGTGTCAAAATGGACGAATATCGATGGTTGTACGATTCCTGTATAATCATATAATGTAGATTTACAGTTTGTGTCAATAAAATAACTGTATAAACATATACTCTTCAAATCTATGGAGGAAATAAAGAATATCTATCTATCTATCTGTCTGTCTGTCTGTCTGTCTGTCTGTCTGTCTGTCTGTCTGTCTGTCTGTCTGTCTGTCTGTCTGTCTGTCTATCTATCTATCTATCTATCTATACACACAGAATATTCCACTCAAATTGTATAACCATATACTCTTCAAATCTATGGAGGAAATAAAGAATATCTATCTATCTATCTATCTATCTATCTATCTATCTATCTGTCTGTCTGTCTGTATGTCTGTCTGTCTGTCTGTCTATCTATCTAACTATCTATACACACAGAATATTCCACTCAAATTGTTTTTAACAGAAACGAAAACGATTCATAAGTGTTATTTAAAAGAATGAAAGCAATTAGGGTATTTCATCAATATTGAATCGTGCTCGAGGTGTATTAAATGCGGAGGTTCTTTGAAAATATTGTTCACTATCATGAAGGTAAAACAAGACAAAACTCAAAAACAGACAAAAAAAATACATACAC
This sequence comes from Gibbula magus, assembly GCA_936450465.1. NCBI lineage: Eukaryota > Metazoa > Mollusca > Gastropoda > Trochida > Trochidae > Gibbula > Gibbula magus. The sequence goes on along the minus strand of OW388296.1, from coordinate 3,127,432 downwards.
AATACATAATTTAGATATTGATTAGAACTGCCGAATTGTAAATTATTGTTAATGATTGTCGACAGCTGGTGCAAAAAAAAAAAATCAACATTAAAATGTACACTGTAGCATATCCTATAATATCGCTCTCATTATTAATTTGTAATAATGTCTGGGTCTGTTTTGAAGGAAAAACTAATTGAAAAGAATGTTATTCTTGTGCATTTTGTTACGAAACAGATAGGGTAGTCCCCGCTGATAGAATGGACAACATGTAAACTAGCATCCTACACATTAATCCTTTATAGTGAATGTCGTACCGTGCAGCGTCTCTACTACTTCTAAATTGCCTCTTAATGGGACATTAAGTATGTTGTTGGAGTCACATTATGTCAAACGTTATAAATGGTGTTATTTTATTGAGAAGTACTTGCTGTTACTCAAACTTATAAATTTTATGCTATTTCATTCAGTATAGGGACATCATAAAGGTAAATGTCGCGATTTATGATCGAAAACCGGACAATGCCACGCGTCAATGGTCAACTGAAAACTTACCAGACAGATGTGGGTTGGTTATGTTTAATAGGTCATACAACGTTCCTCTGCCTAAACTCGATGACTGCACATGTATAGGCTGTGGCTTGATTATCATTGGAAAGTATTTATCATATATGTGTCGATAGCGTATGAATATGCAAGTCAAGTGAAATTATTTGAAAGAAAATGTGGTCTTTATGAAACCAAATAAAATATTATGAAATAATTCAGTGGCTCTAAAGAAGCTATATGACAAGTCTTTGCATATTTTAATTATTTGCGAAACATTAGTATAAATAATACTTTGATAACAAATTTCAAAGATTAAGATTATAGATCCAACAAATACAAAATAACTTTGTACTATGTTACAACGTATTGGATACCGAATGGTAGCAGCCCTATGGTTCCCATAAAGCAAGTTAGTACAGGTGTACATATATATGACAACCTTGTATATTCAAACTCATTTAATCAGATCGAACGTAACTCACCGTTTCTGATCGACAAATCAGGTACGAGTATAACGTTCGATCTGAGTTGAATGAGATTGATTCATTTATTTGCAGAGCCTTCATATGTCAATGGAGTCTTGCTTTGTGATTAAAGTCAGTTTGTTGTATTTCGAGGTGAACCCCGTTCTACATTTATTGTATGTGGGAAAACCCCATTAGGAAATATGCTTGTACCAATATTCAATGCTTCTTTACACCCAGACACAGACATGACCCACATAACACACAACTGAGCATTTTATCTACATGAACTCGATATCATACTTAAAACGTAGATATAACGATATATTATAGGATGTGGGTTGTTTTGCCTACGTTTTACCTACGATTTAATTACGATATCGAGTTCCTGTGATTAGATCATTCGAAGATCTGCTCAATAGTAGAACTAGTCCAGCAAGCCGTCTTCTTGATCTGTGTGATAGGATATGTTAATGTGCTTTTGCAACTCATCGTGAATCGCTAATCTAATCTCGCACGAGTATCCGATTCAAATGGATAGTCAAGTAATCATATGATATAAGCACACAGCTATTTTGTCATCTATTGCATTTGGTGTTTCCTGTTCATAATTTGTCACAGAACATGAGTCAGGCGTTACGATTGTATAACTTTTAAATATATATAGCTTGTCCTTGTTGATCATTTTATGGGAGCTTCAATTCATGAACTATATTACCCGGTAACTGTACAATTTCTGAAATTGTCTTGATGGTTTATAAGTTGTATTACTCATCCGGAATAGAATAAACAAAGGACACTGCGTCGAGGATAAAAATGAGATCACTTTTATCTACCTATGCTGATTAACGTGTCTGCTAATGAGTTACGCTTCGCTTCACTGTGTCTACATGCAGTATTTTTTATTACTAATTACTTGAATGATCTTTATTTGGGGTCTGTGACTCTTTACCACACACATTAATCAGCATAGGTAGATACATCTGATCCCCCCATCGTGCGAAATTAGCTCTGATTGAAGCCTGAAAAATCTCCGTACATAAGTAAGCATTTAGAAGTGACATGAGAAAAATAGATTCTTATGGGTAAAAACTACTTGATTGTGCACATACATGACATACATGACATATATGGATATGCTTACTGCTTCACCAGGTGGAGGATTGGCTTATTTTATACATTGCTATCAAAAGTAATATTCCTTATTTTGAACTTAACCTTAATGTCCTTGTAAACATTAAAAGTACTCCAAGATAAATTTTTTAAAAATCTTTAATTACCTGATTGTAATAAAGAACAAACAAATGTATTCTTTAAAATTTTCTCTTTAATTTTATTGTAGATTTTCCAAACAAACAAATGTCATATATGATGCTCAAAATAGTGTGTCATGACAAATAAAAATGTTCACATCTTACAAAATTAAAAAAACATAAACAAATGAACAAAACATAGAGAAAGACATTGTGAAATCAATGACAATAATTCAATCATTTGAAAACAAATTGCTAAAATACTATAATAGATAAACAGATTAAACGCTCAACATTCACTTCCTTCATTTTTAAAACATGTCTTTAAAATCAGTTCAAAAGAAGAGTTAACACAGACATTGAAGTTTATAAAAGAATTTCATTACAAACATAGCACAAGTAATTCTGGATATTCTTTGATTAAATTTGCATCATAATGTAAGACAATTTCCATTATGCAAAATAACAGGATTGCTAATCACTCAAATAAAATCTGAACAGTTTTTCTTAATTTTCATTACTGAAAAATGATTTTATACATTTATGATGATGATCAAAATTCTTACAACACCAAGTTTTATTTTTATTTTATATTAAAGTTTGCTCAATGGCTATATGAAATAGATAGAATATATGAGTGTTTATGGTTGTTTTTGGTCAATTATTGCCATTGTTCAGACATGCATTTTTATAGCTCCTTGAATATACAATAAAAATTGTACGATAAAAAAACCCATAAAATTCTAAAAGTCTAAAGCAAAATAATATAACATTTTATTAAATTGTGACATTTTCCAGATAAATTTGACAACTCACTATAGAAGTGGCCTAGCGATGAAATATGATATATATATGTAAAACATGACTAATATTGCACTTCCATATGTGAATAGATTGTGACATAAGTATAAAGAGATTGTTACCTAATTGAGTACTTGATCGTATGAGTATCTCACAACATTATACACTTAACATTTTTTTTGTTTCTTATGTGGATGCTCCATTCATAAAATTAACTTCATTTACGAACTATGCATAACTTGTGCAATCTAATAAATAGAACATTTGCCATTTCTCGTCGAATACAATGTACATCTCATCTCGTGAAGTAGAAATCATATATTTACACTCGTAGCTGTGCCACTCGTGAAAATATAAATTTCTACTTCACTCGATGAGATATACATGGTATTCGACGATAAATGTCAAATATCCTCTATATAACATTGGCTTACAACTATTATAGTGCTTATAGAGCTTTGAAAATTGACCCGGTGGTCCCTGTTACCAGGCAGGAGAGGCTGTGTTGAAGCTGGAGATGGTTTATCAGGGTGGGGGAGAGGTTGTGTTGGAGCTGGAGATGGTATATCAGGGTGGGGGAGAGGTTGTGTTGGAGCTGGAGATGGTATATCAGGGTGGGGGAGAGGTTGTGTTGAAGCTGGAGATGGTATATCAGGGTGGGGGAGAGGTTGTGTTGGAGCTGGAGATGGTATATCAGGGTGGGGGAGAGGTTGTTTTGGAGCTGGAGATGGTTTATCAGGGTGGGGGAGAGGTTGTGTTGGAGCTGGAGATGGTATATCAGGGTGGGGGAGAGGTTGTGTTGGAAGCTGGAGATGGTATATCAGGGTGGGGGAGAGGTTGTGTTGGAGCTGGAGATGGTATATCAGGGTGGGGGAGAGGTTGTGTTGAAGCTGGAGATGGTATATCAGGGTGGGGGAGAGGTTGTGTTGGAGCTGGAGATGGTATATCAGGATGGGGGAGAGGTTGTGTTGGAGCTGGAGATGGGATATCAGGGTGGGGGAGAGGTTGTGTTGAAGCTGGAGATGGGATATCAGGGTGGGGGAGAGGTTGTGTTGAAGCTGGAGATGGTATATCAGGGTGGGGGAGAGGTTGTGTTGGAGCTGGAGATGGTATATCAGGGTGGGGGAGAGGTTGTGTTGAAGCTGGAGATGGGATATCAGGGTGGGGGAGAGGTTGTGTTGAAGCTGGAGATGGGATATCAGGGTGGGGGAGAGGTTGTGTTGGAGCTGGAGATGGGATATCAGGGTGGGGGAGAGGTTGTGTTGAAGCTGGAGATGGGATATCAGGGTGGGGGAGAGGTTGTGTTGAAGCTGGAGATGGGATATCAGGGTTGGGGAGAGGTTGTGTTGAAGCTGGAGATGGGATATCAGGGTGGGGGAGAGGTTGTGTTGGAGCTGGAGATGGGATATCAGGGTGGGGGAGAGGGGCCCGGGCTGGGAAGGGCAATAGGGGGAGGGGAAGCGCTATTTTACTCTCTAAAAGTCATGTTATGCTATCACCGCGATTTTGTAACTACTGTTCTTGTTCTTGTTCTTGTTCTTTTATCATATTTTCATACATACAATAAAATTGAAAAATGATTTTGAGCATTTGAAGGCAGTACATTATTAACTTATTTTGTTATAATCATATTAAATCCAAAAAAGTTAAAACAGTGTCCCAATCTATCTATTAAATCAAAAAGGGGCAAAGCCTGGCTTTGTTGAGATAGATGAGCTACCTCCCTTGGAGGGACAAGCAGGAAGCAGAGTTACAGAAAATGAATTTATCAATTCTTAATTATGTAATTGGTAAAAAAAAAGGGGTGGGTTAGAATCCTGCTATTGTCTCTGAATTTATTTGTTTACTATTTCATAGTACAATCACAAATATAGCAGTGCTACATAATAATACTGTTGAAACTATTGCTTTACTAGTCTTATTGTTCCATGGTTATCTGTATCACTGAAATGGGTTGGGTGCCATCTGATTTTACCATCACAATTTTTAGCAGTGCTGTCTTCCAACGCTCTAGAATATCATGAGTCTTGTTTAGGAAGATATCGTCACACATACACAGCAGCATCCATCAGACATGGGTGGACAGACGGACGGACGGACGGACGCCCTCAGAAATGGACGCTAGACATGTCATACTGATGTAACTGTCTGGTTTGTTGAAGTCCAACGTCCTCTAGAAGACTTTTATTAACGTCTAATGTTGTGTTCACGATTGCTCGAGATCTGGCTGTACGCTTGGTTGTGTCTGAAATGTTATTAACAAATCTAAACATAATAAATAATATGATGATATCCATATTGCTTATTTTCCATGAAATATTACTGTGATCAAACTCAAGTTGTCATTATTGAGTTTGAAAGTAGCCTATTGTCTCATGGGTGGACAGAGACACAATTTGAATAAGGTCTCATGTTCAACAATGTTACAGGAGGCAGTTGGCGTCCTGTCTATAAATGGTGTGGTAACAGCTGCAGCATTGGGATCCACTACAGGATGGAGAGATGGGACCAACCATACATTAGAGTTACCTCCCCCTAGCTATTTGCCAATGAGAACGCATTTCCATGACAAACAAATTGACATGTTGAGTTCAACATCAACAGTTCCTTCCAATTTGCCTTATTTTAACTTATTCTTTCATACATAATCTGTATATGACCCATCAAATTGCTACTGAGACCAACAGAAGTTGAACAATGTGGGGCAGAGAATCACCCTTCAAACTCTCAGGTTATTCAGCATTCTAAGATGCCCAGCGGCTAGAACAATCGAAATAAAAGTACTTTATCAGACGATAAAGGTATAGTTTTTTTTATGACGTAACAATTGAATGACGTTTCCGCTCCCCTCGTAGGTCACGTGTGCCCATGGTAACCCAACGAAAGAGGGCAGTTGAAAAAGACCGTGTTTTTCTGCAAATGATAATGTCCTAAAACAACGGTAGCGTTGTTATAACAATTATTGAAGGAATGTGTTCTTTTGTATCCGAATTAGTCTTAAATTTTAAGCTACAGTTGTACTTGAACCAAAACGATGAAATCCGCATTAGGCAACCGCAGGAACCACTATGACGTCACAACAGAACAATGACGTCATAGTCGCTGTTGTCGCACGGCTCGTCAGTTGGCCCTGATCATGGATTATTAATATTAAGGAGGTAAACTCTATTTTTCTTGCAAAATTACTCAAAGCAGAATGTTGTGTTATGGGTTATCTTAGAAAAGTAATAAAGTTCCCTGTACCCCAATGTGTTTTGTAATAAAGTATAGTTTTGCCCTGAACTATTATAACGTCAAAGTACTCGGACTACCGTCCTCGTACTTTAACTATAATAGTTCAGGGCAAAACTATACTTTATTACAAAACACATTGGGGTACAGGGAACTTTATTTCTTAAATGAAGGGGGTCATAAACCTGATGATAAACACGACCACTGTTACTGTACTTCATAGATAGCCGTCGACTAAGCTTTGCTGCGGATCATGTGCCATAACCTCATAAATTTTTTTCTGAATGACATTTTTGTTTTACGACATATATCAACTTTGTCTGTTCATGTGACAGGGTGAGATGAAAGTGTTATTACTGGCTTTGGTTATAGTGCTTCTATATCTTAGCTCAGTTGGAAGAGTGCCCACTTTCGACCAGAGGTAATGAGTTCCAATCCTGCCAGAGTGATCTCTCAATCACACCTGTTACATTAATGTTTTCTTTATTTAACCAAACAAAGATTTGATTTATAGATTATCCCAGTGACCAGTTTGAGCAATTACAGAAAGTATTATGAAATGTTTTTGAGGAAAGTTGATATGACTGAAAGAAAGTGTACCGTACCTTTAGTAAACTGCTCAAGGTGTCGTATAAACGATGCTAAAGGAGCAAAGGTCACGCGACTTGCGACACTATCATCACTCGATTCAAGAATCTGTTTTCTAGTAACTGAAATGTATAAGAATTTATCCATGCGTTAAACAATTAAGCTGCTGAATTCATGAATGCAAAAACCATTCAGAGTAACCAATTTACAGGAAAAAGAACACATCAACAGGAAAGAACAACATCCGGGATCTGCAGGTATTTAAGGGTTTGACAATATCTATACCTACAGGAACAAGAACACATCAACAGGGTAGGACCCTGGACCTGCAGGTATACAAGGGTTTGACAATATCTATACCTACAGGAACAAGAACACATCAACAGGGAAGGACCCTGGACCTGCAGGTATACAAGGGTTTGACAATATCTATACCTACAGGAACAAGAACACATCAACAGGGTAGGACCCTGGACCTGCAGGTATACAAGGGTTTGACAATATCTATACCTACAGGAACAAGAACACATCAACAGGGTAGGACCCTGGACCTGCAGGTATACAAGGGTTTGACAATATCTATACCTACAGGAACAAGAACACATCAACAGGGAAGGACCCTGGACCTGCAGGTATACAAGGGTTTGACAATATCTATACCTACAGGAACAAGAACACATCAACAGGGAAGGACCCTGGACCTGCAGGTATACAAGGGTTTGACAATATCTATACCTACAGGAACAAGAACACATCAACAGGGAAGGATCCTGGACCTGCAGGTATACAAGGGTTTGACAATATCTATACCTACAGGAACAAGAACACATCAACAGGGAAGAATCCTGGACCTGCAGGTATACAAGGGTTTGACAATATCTATACCTACAGGAACAAGAACACATCAACAGGGAAGGATCCTGGACCTGCAGGTATACAAGGGTTTGACAATATCTATACCTACCAAGAACACATCAACAGGGAAGGATCCTGGACCTGCAGGTATACAAGGGTTTGACAATATCTATGTCACGAACTGGATTCAAACCCTATCAAAGCTGGTAGAAGTCAGAACCCAGACATCCAGAGCAAGCTGACATGGTGGTGAGCCACGCTTGTAAAAAGCATGCAACGGCAGGCTATATAATGCAAGGTTACAGGGAAGCTGTCACTTGCATTGGAATTGTTGCCGGGGCTGTTTATGCAGTGGTGAGTTGATTTATTGATGTACATTGTTTTGTGCTTTTGATGTTGAAATTCTTATCTTTGTGTAAGAATGTTGTATTTAATGTATGAAATGTTGTACAGGTGATAAACAGCTGTTTGGGACTGATGTTTTACATCATATGGTAAATAAGTACCAGATGTCAACAGATCCCTAGGGACGGAATGTTTGTCAAGTGTGGAGTAAGTATTTTTTAAGTGTATTTGATTAATTACCAATGTAAAGTGCTTAATTAATAATTAATTATTGGGTTTGGTATTTTTGGTTGAAATGTTTGGGTGGGATATATTGTAAGGTTTTCATGGTTGTGTGTTGCAGTGCATCCAAAAGTAGACTTGATCTACAGACGACCTTTGACCTCTGACCTGTGTCATCGTCAACCCTGCAGATGGTGTGGTAAACCTAGTGGAGTCATGTGTGGACCTGGTGGTAGCCAGTACTGAAAGTCTGTGCCTTGGATCCGTGTGCCGTGCTGTGTCGCGGATGTTGCCGTACATGTTGCGGATGTTGCTGTATGTTGCAGCTGTGAGTCGTAAAGGTTTCGCGACTGTACCTTGTATGTCAAGGTGACCTTGTGGAGTCAGGCACAAGGACTGTTGCCCCATAAATGTTTTATGGGAGATTTCCGGACTTTGGGACCGGGTGTATTGTTTGAAGTGAGGTTGTGAAAGTTATTTGAGAATTGTATTTATTTTCACGTGACTTGGTTGATTGTTGAATGTATAATGTTGTGAGATAATTGTGTGTGATTTTGATATGTACATGGAAACACTTTGAGTGGTGTTTCATTGTGATATTTGAAGATTTTCTGATATTTCCATTGATCTGATAATGTAGTCTTTCATAAAATTTAAATATATTTATTACTGTAAAGTAATTTGAAGGGAAAGTAATTTCAAGACATTTATCAGCGTTTCATTGATAAATCAGTGTTAAATCTTTTGTGACTTTTGGTAAATGTAATGTAATTGTTTTCTTGTAAAGTTAATAGTTTTTTTCTTCTGTATGATGCCATAGGTGTGTGATATTGGTAAACCTTTGGGTAATTGAGATTTGTTTTGCAGCTCCAGTTTCGTCTAATATTCGACTAACATCACGTGGGCACTATGACGTTCTGCATGGCACCTGGGCACCGCTAGCAAACAAATATATATTTTCCTATTTCAGATTGGATCCAATACCTATGACATCAAACTGAACTTCGCGTCTTGTCGTTTACCTTGTAACCTTATTTTGTTTGTGGTGTTTGTTAAATAAATGTTTGTGTTACAAATTCCTGTTGTGTTATCACTGAGTACCAAAGTCACATTGTGACAATCTATACCTACAAGAACACATCAACAAAGGGAAGGACCCTGGACCTGCAGGTATACAAGGGTTTGACAATATCTATACCTACAGGAACAAGAACACATGAACAGGGAATGATCCTGGACCTGCAGGTATACAAGGGTTTGACAATATCTATACCTACAGGAACGAGAACACATCAACAGGGAAGGACCCTGGACCTGCAGGTATACAAGGGTTTGACAATATCTATACCTACAGGAACGAGAACACATCAACAGGGAAGGACCCTGGACCTGCAGGTATACAATGGTTTGACAATATCTATACCTACAGGAATGTGTCAATGTTTCCTAGTGAGGAATAGAAATGATTTTTCACTGAATACTGAATTTCTCGAAGCTAGTGTAGTATGATGGTCCAGTGTCGAACTCTAAGGAAGAAGATCCTTAGTGCTATTTACATATGGCTGAAATCAGGCTGTGTACACGAATACATTGGGAATTAAATTTCAGTTTTTAAAACAACATACAAGAAAAGGTTTTGTTGTAGTAGGAAGGTTAGATCTAAAATTGTGTAAATTAATTACTTACATGAACGTCTCACATAGTCTTCTTTTCCTTTGGTCACTCTAACACCTGGACAAACAAATAACCAGGAGAATAATATACATGTATATATATATATATATATCTGGATAAACATAACCCTTTATGATTTCAATAAATGAGACCTATTTTCTTCGATCCATAAAATATAGTTATGTTCTTATGATTTAATTTTAATTTTTTTAATTGACTAGGAACTCTTAGTTAAGAAAGACCAATTAAAGGTCATATGCTGACCTTATATAGAAAACAATCTAGATGTATAATTCTTAAAGATACTCTCTACGAGAATATCATCGAATATCCAGCGACACACTGTTTTCTGTTGAAGCTTACATAAAACATAACTAGAAATATGTGCATGTGATGCACTGTGATGTCCCCCGCTCCAACTTTCAATCCAACCTAGTCATATTACCCTTATTTTTCACTTACGCTAAGAACTAAGTTCAATACTGCATTAATAACGAGAAAATAAAAAATTCAGAATAGCCAAAGTAGCAAAAGGCACCACTCTATCACTAGGTCTAAGCAAATACAAAGTTTGCTGAAAAAATATTGAACGGTTTTGGAGATGGAGGCCGGAAAAGGTTCCTACTCCCAATTTGCACTAAGTTCAAATTGTTTCCATGGAAACCAGAAAAAATAAAAAATTCAGAATAACCAAAATAGCAAAAGGCACCACTCCACCACTAGGTCTAACCACATACCAAGTTTCGTGAAAAAATATTGAACGGTTTTTGAGATATGGCCCGGAAAAGAAAGCATAATGGAATGACGGAATAACGGAATAACGGACGGAGGCGAAAACATTATGTCTCCCGAAAAAAATTTCGGGGGACATAATGATGTTATCATGACTGTTTAATTTTAAAACAATAGAGCCACTGGCTCTGACACCCCCTGGAACCAGTGTACTGCTGTCATTTTGTACAGCGAGAGATGCAGTGATAGTGATCAGAGATTACGGTCGTTAGTGTATCAGTTGATGAAAATATCTAAAATTATCGACACAAACAAATCATTACTTCCATGTAAACAAAGTTGGAGGATTCAGTGTATCCTTATATCTTTTCTGATACAGGAAAGTGGAAAATTGAGAAAGTTATCGGCAAGTTTATTTGGTAGCACTCTGTTAAACAGAGACATATAGCCAGTATGTAAATAATATTTGATTAAAAATACAATGGAAAATTAAATCGTAATTGTTCAGATTAGGTGATCATTTGGGCAAAGGTTTTAGTTGTTCACTTCAATACTTTTAGAGAATTTGTGAAAAATAGTTGAGGAAGTGATCATGATCGTCTGACTGTACATGTTCTGTACATGCCTTCAGTGATCATGGTTTGTGGTTGCTGTGATCGGAATTGGGGTTACAATTAAAGGGTAAATGCAGTGTAGGAAACTTACCTGAAACTTGACCAGACATCAGGGGCGGTAACTTTGAAAACTTACCAGCCCTCTTAAAAGCTGCCAGTCCTACTAGCCCAGTGTGTAAGTGCAATTTTTCAACTGAATTGTGCACATCGTGATGCAAACATGAAATTTGGCACGATTGTAGCTGATACCCATATAATCACATACAGATCGAGAGGCCTTACAAAATGTTCATATTTTTTCATTTTTTGGGGGAAAATGTGAAAAAAATGAATCCCCCCCCCCCCCCTAATTTAATCATAACTGGTTTTTGAATTCTCTGTTTCTTACAAATCATACGTCAACTTGTTGGAAATTCTAAGCTGAACATTTTTCATCATATATATGATTTTCTATCTTAAACGGTTGTTTATCTTGTACACAAATGACTGTTCTTCAAATGCTGATTCATGTTTCACCATTAAATTTGCTGATGATGCTGCAGTTGTAGGCCTAATTAGAGAATCGGAATTTGCCTACAGATCTGAGATGTTAAGATTTATAGATTGGTGTAAAGCTAATTCTTTATATTTGAACGTTAAAAAAACTAAGGAAATGGTTATTGATAAGTCTACATTAGATGCTGTAAGCATTGATGGAAATGATATAGAAAGAGTAAATGAATATAAGTATTCGGGTACTATCCTTGATTCTAAACTCTCCTGGAATGAGAACACTGAGAAAATTTATAAGAAGGGACAGCAACGTTTACATTTCTTGTGGAAACTAAAACATTTCAAAATTGACCAAACCATCATGATGTTATTTTACAGAACCTTCATTCAACATGTCATAACGTTTAACTTTTTAAGTTGGTATGGAAACCTGTCTGTTCAAAACAAAAACAAATTGACAAAAATCGTTAATACTGCTTCTAAAATCATTGGGCTTCCTATTGAAACTATCGGCAGTTGTTATGAGCAGCAGTTATCAAAAAAAGCAAACAAAATTTTAGGTGATTCTACGCATCCTCTTTTTTTCGGAATATTCAATACTACCTTCTGGGCGTAGACTGCGAATGCCGACTTTTAGAACAAACAGGTTTTGCCAATCATTCATTCCTTGCAGCATTAGAGAAATAAATTCTGATAAGTGCAATGTTGCAGGATAAACACTTTCATGTATAGCATATTCTAGTCTCTGTAAACTGTGTTAATATGTATTGTTTTGAATGATATTTGTATGTTTTGTATGCTGGAGAATTGTAATTATACACAACAAATTTCCCTTTTGGGACAATAAATATGATCTTATCTTAGAGAGGTCATAATAACTAAAAAAAACGTGGGAAATTGACATATATATTTTTTTTCTTCTATCTGGCTGTCAGATAGAAGTCGGGTCAATATATGGAAAATACCCCCTCAACCCCAAAATATTGCTACAAAAGGTTTCTCAACTGATTCTGGTAAGGTTTAGTGTACATGTACTTAATAACATACTAAAAGTTTACAAATAGGACCCCCGGAAAGGTGTGTTTTTTTTTATCAAGATCGCGTCCAAGATGGCCGCCGACACCTCTTAATGATCATTACTCTGTACCCATCAACTCAAATGTGATGATCTTGGTGTCCATACCCAGGTTTGTGGGGGCAACAAACACATTTAGATCATAACAAATGCTGTTTGTCCATTATGGAACACAAATATCCAATATGGCGTCAAAAAAGGCCGCCAACACCTCCAAATGACCACAAGTCCATAATTATTCACTGAAATTTTATGATATAAATGTCTATTTCAACGTTTTGGGGGGCAAGGAACACATTAGGACCATTAAAAATGAAACTGAGCCATTATATTACAAGTAAATTTAACTTTGTCCAACATGGCACTACCATTTGACCTACGTTTCAATCTAATTTGAGAGCGTTCAGTTGTGAGTGTCATCCTCCTGCTCCGAAGGACTTGATTTGTTCGGAAAAGGAAGTGTTTATTAATCACCGTAAGCAATTATTTACAAAAATTGCGTTATCGTCATAATAGTGCGTAGATCTTGCCATGGTCGGTTTACTAGGTCACCCTCTTAAAGGTACATCCATTGTGTTGTTTGGGGTCACATGTGCCAAATGTTATAAATGGTGTTACTTTATCGAGAAGTACCGATTGTTACCGAAAACCACCATTTTAATGATAGTAGGCTTAGCATATTGACGATATGAAGGTAAAAGTAGTGATTTCTGATCAAAAACCGGACAATGCACAGCGTGTGGCGCGCGTCAATGAGTCAATCGTAATTTCTGAATCTTATTTATAACAGACAGAGTGACAAATTTGGTGAGATAATGTTTAATGAGTCATATAACTACTGTGCATGTCAATGGGACGTGCAGTTTCGGTTTCTACACATGAATAATGATGTTACTCAATTTTAATTGGAAACTAGTAATTATTATATATTTGGTAATTGGGGATAAATATGCAAGCTGAGTGAATTTATTTGTATTGTAGACAGCACATGTGGTGGGTTGGAGCGTATTAAAGCCAAATAAAAATTTATGAAACACAATGGATGTACCTTTAAGACTTAATTTAAGATTCAGCTTTCAGGTTTATACTAATTGTCACATTTCAGCTCAGCAATAGTAAACAAAAGCAGAGATGCATTCAGGTTTTCATAAACGTGGGCTCATACGTAATACTATCTTAACGCTTTCTGTAAACAAGCTATTTTCTAAATACTATGTCAAGGCAAGGCCAGTGAAATTATGCTTCAGTTTTACAGGACGATCTTAAATGGAAATCTAGTTTGATGTTGGGAGTCACATATGCCAAACGTTATAAATGGTGATTTTGGTTGTTAATATTATGTAAATTAGAATCTGAAGTTTCTGGACATTTACAATGTATAAGGGTGCTGCTCCATTTTCATTGATTTCAAGTATTAATCATATATTTGGCGATTATTTATTACTAAATTTATTTCAAATGAAATCAGCACAAATGGTGGTTGGCACTTATTAAAGCCGAAAACAATATTATGAAAAACCACTGGATGTCACTTTGACATGACCCAGTCATTTATATATCAAGTGTAAATTTTGCAAAACAAGTAGTGCACTTTTCCCTCATGTGTTTAATGTAAGTAGAATGACACTTGAAGGATAGGCAGAATTTTTAAAACTCAATTGCTCTTATGCATATATTCTAGAAACTAAACGGTTTTCATGATGCCGATTATTTTCGTAGTAAAATTAAACCAAATGATAAAGTTACCTTGTAATCCAAACATAATGATTCCTGACACATGCATTAGATATTATGTTAATAATAATAGATGAAAATATGTGTCATATATTGAACAAATGCGCATTTGTAGATCACTAGTGCTGTTTCATGCATTCCAAGAAATCATTTGGACCATAATTACAATGATTTTTATTACCCCTTCAAGCTACGACTTTCAAATTCAAATATTGTATTCGTTAACTTACCTTAACTGCAACATTTTGTGGCATTAAGACAGTTGCATTGCTTACCATGTTAACGTATGTTAAACAACTCTGGGTAATTCCGCTTGGTTTTATTTCATCTAAAATAGTTTGTTTTAATACCAGACATGATTCTGACACAGATAAATATACCGGCCGTCAGGCTGGTGGGATTTATATTTTACCAGCGCCCAACGAAATTAACCCGTCTCGGCCGTTCGGGCGGGCAGCTGTTTCCTTCACTGGTATACAGGTAAATGGCTTCAAAATAATGAAAATTACTGACATTGGACACCTGGATTTGAACTTGGTTTGCAACGGAAGTGAAACAGAAGTTTTTAGATTCCATTGAAAAGAACAAACATACAACAGAACATGTAACATGAAAGTGCATTTGAGAAGTCACAACATATCAAGCTACCATTTGTACTAAAACTACTATACTATACTATACTCTTGAATATGAACACAGCTTCTTGTATTGCCCAGACGTGTGTGTGGCATAATCATCTTCCATTTAAGCTGCCGAGAGGTATCATGTCAAACACTTAGCAACAACCAAAACGAAAAAATTGTCTATGAAATGAAACATTCACACATTAGTGTCCTAAACAACCTATAACAATTTATTGACAAATGAGTATTTTAAACGCTTAAATTCGTGTATTACCCAATTCAATTGCATTTATTAAAGCTTTTTTATATGGTTAAGTGTAGCAAATTTAATTTTTAACTAGAAATATGTGCATGTGATGCACTGTGATGTCCCCCGCTCCAATTTTCAATCAAAACTAATCATCTAACCCTTACTTAACAATGCCAGAGGTCCCTACCCCAAATTTGCACTAAGCTGAAATTGTGTCCATGGAAAACGAGAAAATAAAAAATTCAGAATAGCCAAAGTAGCAAAAGGCACCACTCTATCACTAGGTCTAAGCAAATACAAAGTTTGGTGAAAAAATATTGAACGGTTTTGGAGATAGAGGCCGGAAAAGGTCCCTACCCTATGCACTTAGTTCAAATTGTTTCCATGGAAACCAGAAAAAATAAAAAATTCAGAATAACCAAAATAGCAAAAGGCACCACTCCACCACTAGGTCTAACCACATACCAAGTTTTGAGTAAAAATATTGAATAGTTTTTGAAATATGGCACGGAAAAGAAAGCATTTCGGAATAACGGAATAACGGACGGAGATGAAAACATTATGTCTCCTGAAAATTTGTTCGGGGGACATAATTAAAAAAAGGGGGACATTTATAATGATTTTGACAACAGAACCAGTTGACATGATTGTTATTCAAAGATCGAAAGTTATGTGAGAAAGATATTAATAACAGGTGTACCCATCATGTGTCCCTATACAATGGCATTAGATAATGTGTTAGGAGGTGGCAATTTAAGGATGCCATGAAATTGCATTGGTTTATTTAATGATTTAGTACTTATAACATGTCCATATACAATGAAATGTCAACATCTCTTCAGTAAATAGTGTTACTGACGCTGTATGGGCTGACGAACCAGAAGAAATTGAACCAATTTCAAGCATGATTTTTTTACTCTGAAAGATCAACTAACCCCGACCATATCACTTTTCGGTTTTTATTCAAGCATATTCCAAGATGACGAGGATTCCACTTGATATTTGTCAATTCAACCAATAAACATCTTTTATAACGCCTTTTTAAAACGACGCTCAATTACGCCTCATAAAACTTTAGCCGAGGGCGAATTTCGCTTGCTTGGCCTTGTGACGTAATACACAGGAGTCGCTTGGCGTCTAATGACAGAATCCACTAGATTTAGCCTTACATAACTGCCTAAATAACATATTTACCTGTGTCCTTATCCAACAAAATTACATATATACACGCCCCGTAAAACATACTACAACTGGCAGCAGATGTCAACACTGTTTAGTACTGGATGTGACCATTGCGGGACCCCTTATTCTTCAATGTGTTTTGGAACAATTCTTATCGTTGCCCAATATGGCGGCGGCACGCATGTCAGATGATGAAGATGTTCAAACGTCACAGAGATCTATTACACATTTCATACGGATTATAACTATGTTAACACGCCTCATTCATGTTGAATAATTTTTTGTTTTGACATTCGTCCTTATGCAAAATAACAAAATATATTTTCAGTATTTTTGTTTATCAATGTAGCGATATGTAATAAGTGATGTAGTTGCGTTATTGACACTCTAACTTAAATAAATATTAAATAAGAGGGGAAATCTACACGACTGAACTATAGCCGGGGTAATAATTTTTTAAATTGCGAACCAAACAACACATGTACACACGGCCATGGTGAGTTGATCAAAGTTCTATAGTTCCAATACTTTCATTTGAAATTGGGAAAGATACGTTTTCCATATTTTTATCCGAAGTGATTTAAACATTATTTTATTTCCACAAACATATGAATTGACCATCAAAAACTACATGTAATATAAAATGCAAGGCCTTTTATATAACATGCTAGAAAAATGGTAGTGGTATTACACTGAATCTAAGTAATTGTAAATGTACACGACTATAGATTTAAAGATAGCCCGAATATGTTCTTCTAAAAAGTGTAAACCAGTAACATTGATGAAAATTATAGGATTTTCTTAGTTGTAATGAAACTATTCTATTAGCACCATGAGAAATATTGACGCAGTAAATTTCAAGCTGTAGACACTCTTCAAACACAAAATCAAGCACAACAAAAAAACAACAACTAATAGTGGCGTTTATAATATAAAAAAAATTGCATGATCTTTTTTATTTTTGAATTGTCAGTTATTCATTTCAAAACATATTGTAGCTTATAAGATAACATAACACTCCACTCGATTGGGAAAAGAACAAATCTAAAATCAGCGGTTGAATATCGAAACATGCTCCTAAAACTCCGAAATTACTCCCTACGGACGCACAGTTACCCATTCTATCGGAAACTTGTAATGTCAAAACGTTCTTATCATGTTTTAAACGAATTATCGACGAAAATCGGCAAATCGCCTAAGGATTTCATTAAGCAACTCCTGTGTATGACGTCACATCGCTAACGAAGGTTATGCTAAACTGAGGGGCTGCGGCAAATTGTTTCAAGAATGAGATAATGAGCAGGCTAAATTTACTCACTTTGAAGGGCTATATCTTAATGAGTAGGTGACGCTTCGAAATAATCGTTTGTGTTTTGCTTACTTAAAAGTATTGTCTATATGAATAAACGAATTAACATGAAAAAAACAGAGAGATGATATTATCTTTAACAAATAGAAGCAAAGACAAGAGAAAATAAATGACCAATTTTGATTTTTGGAATAAATTCAATTGGGTTCGGTTGATAAATTTTGGGATGTTTCAAATCTATCTTTCTTATGCTTAAAGAAAGTAATCGCCAAATTGACACGGTATAGCTTCTTGTTGATACATATGTAGACTCAATTTACGTAAGACGTTTTGAGAAGTTAATAAAAGATGAAATAGTTGTGCAGTCATACCATTAAGCTACGTCCATGAAAAGGTGAAAAAGTATGATTTGCAGTGGGAAGGATTCATTGTCTGTGTACTTTGCAAGAAAGTTGATGTTGTCAGTATGACCACTGTGTAGGACCGATGGTATGACTGATTTAAATTAAACGGACAGTGTTATGTTCAGTTTTGTAAATCACATTCACCAGTACCACTTGATATGATCAATGGTATTCATCTCCATCACCGTTTTATGATTGTGAACAATGGCACATACATAATGTCATTTTTATTGTCATGGTTTTGGGGAAATTGTCTAACAGTGAGGGAAGATATTGGAAGTAGTGACTGCCTCTACTTTCGTTATAGTTTACAGCCAGTATCTTAATGTTGGTCTCTATATGGAATTGTATACTAGAGTTTCCACATCCTGCAGTATCTTCTACAATGCCTCACCTGAAACTGATTACAAATTTCTCTTTTAAAATTCAGTTAATCATGGATTCCGATGCTCTTTTTGAATTATTTACTAATTTCGTACAGATCACGATCACTGCACATTTATCCAAACCACGATCACTGATCTGTACTGATCACGATCACTGCGAGGTATGTAAAGTATGATATCTTATAATATCTTTTCGAAGAATACGCACATATTTCCCTTATTTATACAATGTGGTTTCTGAAGGCTAAAGTTCGTCTTTATGCTATAATTTGGTCGATATGATGCGTAGTATTTGCATACATATTCAAATAAGATTTTGTTGTGACGGCCCTGACCAATCAACCACATGACCACAAACATATGCATTAAACAATAAATACACTGATGATTGGGCTATAGATTCAGCTTGACAACAGTCATAATCATGTACTGTGTATTACCCATGCATATGTTGCTTTACAGCTCCATTTTTTACACACTTACAGCAAATATCCTCGCTAATCCGATCACTATCACTGCATCTCTCGCTGTACAAAATCACTATCACTGGAACCCTGCAGTACAGGGTTTCAGGGGGTGCTCTGAAGCTCATCAGGAATCATGTTATTAATTATCTCTAAGGAAAAGATTAAGATATCACATAATAAGTCATTGCCC
The DNA here is from genome assembly GCA_936450465.1 of Gibbula magus. Taxonomy (NCBI): domain Eukaryota; kingdom Metazoa; phylum Mollusca; class Gastropoda; order Trochida; family Trochidae; genus Gibbula; species Gibbula magus. The sequence continues at coordinate 3,108,010 of OW388296.1, read as the reverse complement.
AGTCATCAAATTTAAAAGTTATTATCAAAATTGGTTACACATTAATCCACATTCATTATAAATAATGTAGACCATGCAGTTTATTGTTTTACTTCTTATTTTTATTCTGGAATTATCAACATTTATTACATAATGAAAAAGAGCCCCTATTTGTTTCTAAAAATCCTGTTTCTCATAGGCTCATAGTTTCATAGGCTCCTTTTCAATATTTAATTAATAAATTCTATTGAGCATCTGAATGTAAGACTAAATCAGTAACACAGCAGAGAAGTAACCTGAAACCTCCGTGTATTAGCTGATGTTTGCATCTCTGCCAGGGAGTGGTCACTCCCCAGGTCAACATCTGCAATTACACAACATGCAGACCCTGGACACACAGCCAGTGAATTATATATTTTAAATTTTGTTTTCCCCATCTTTATTTATTTTTCTTTACTGGAAAAGAAGATGTGTTATCACAAACTCATGTAGCTAGTTTTAATAGTCTTATCTTACTTCATCACCATTCATATTTAGTTCACATATCTAATGTAATTTCTTTACCCTTTTTCATTTTTTTCCTATGCATCCTGTCACAATATTCAGTTCACAGGCTATTAAATAGTTCTAATTTCACATTGATTACATCAAACATATCCATAATGTAGTATTACTCTTAAGCTGACATATGAAGTGCACATAACATCTCATTATGTTCACAGCTCATTTAAACAGCTGTTTTAGGCTGTGACCCCTGTGATCCATATTTGGGGTCACAAGATCACCAAATCTACAATTTAGAATCCCCATTGGCCAAAGAGTCTGTACATAACATTTCAGCTTTCTATAACTTTTGGGACTGGAGAAAAAGATGATAAATGCTTTTTAGGTTGTGACCCCTGTGGCCTTTATTTGGGGTCACAGGGTTACCAAATCTACAATTTAGAATCCCCTTCAGTCAAAGAGTCTGTTCATAAAATTTCAGCTCTCAATGTTCATTGGGACTGGAGAAGAAGATGAAAATAGCTTTTTAGGTTATGACCCCTGTGGCCCTTAATTTAGAATCCCCATTGACCAAGGAGTCTGTACATAAAATTTCAGCTCTCTGGAGTCATTGGTTCTGGAGAAGAAGTCGAAAAAGTGAAAAGTTTATGGACGGACGCCATCCCATGCCATAAGCCCATTGGGCCTTTCAGGCCTGATGAGCTAAAAATTAGAAACTCTGTCAAGAGAGCCCTATTAAAGAAAATAGTGACTTAAAAAATAGAACAAAATTATCTATATGCCTTTAATATACAGACCTAGATACTTTCTCCTAGGTTATCCAAAATTATCCTGGGAGAAAGTATCATGTTCACTCACCGTCTAGGAGTATCTCGGACACCTGGATGTCAGCGAAGAACCTGTTACAGAAGGGTGTGTCCCAGGTCCTCATGCAGATCTCAGCTAAGTTCTGGAAGGAGGCAAATTAATAATCATCAAATCTTTGAGGTGTGATTTAGAGGTGGAATACATGAGCAGGGACCTTATATAGAGGGACTAGCAACTAAGCAATTAGCTCGCAGAGCTCACCTCGTCATGGTCCAACGCACATCTTGACTTGGCGCCTGCATTGCGCTAATAACTGGCGTAGCACACTAGTATATCCAGTTAATCACTATATAAACAATAGTGACAGTTGACAGTTCAAGACAAGCGGAATCCAAAACTTTTACTTTTACCTAAGACAATAAATTCTAAATTATTAAGTTAGCGAAAGATGAATAGTTTTCGGATGTAACTGCGTCAAGCTGGTATTTTAGGGGAAAGAAGCAAGCATGTAATACGCTCGTACTTTGCAGTTTAAAATATCGAGTCAGTCCGCCATCTTGTCTGTAAGGAGCGTCAATGATATGGGTAATGGTTCGAGGGGAGTCCAAAACTTTTACTTTTACCTACGACAATAAATTCTAAAATATTAAGTTAGCGAAAGATGAATAGTTTTCGGATGTATCTGCGTCAAGCTGGTATTTTTGGGGAAAGAAGCCAGCATGTAATACGCTCGTACTTTGCAGTTGAAATAGCGAGTCAGTCCGCAATCTCGTCTGTAAGGAGCGTCAATGATATGTGTAATGGTTCGAGGTGAGTCCAAAACTTTGACTTTTACCTAAGACAATAGATTCTAAAATATTAAGTTAGCGAAAGATGAATAGTTTTCTGATGTATCTGCGTCAAGCTGGTATTTTAGGGGAAAGAAGCCAGCATGTAATACGCTCGTACTTTGCAGTTTAAAATAGCGAGTCAGTTCGCCATCTCGTCTGTAAGGAGCGTCAATGATATGGGTAATGGTTCGAGGGGAGTCCAAAACTTTTACTTTTACCTAAGACAATAAATTCTAAAATATTAAGTTAGCGAAAGATGAATAGTTTTCTGATGTATCTGCGTCAAGCTGGTATTTTAGGGGAAAGAAGCCAGCATGTAATACGCTCGTACTTTGCAGTTAAAATGGCGAGTCAGTCCGCCATCTTGTCTGAACAGATGAGATATGATATTTAGAATGGTTTGAGGAAAAATGAAAACTTTTACTTTTACCTAAGGGGATAAATTCTAAAATATCAATTTTGCGAAAGATAAATGGTTTTTTTATGCGTTTGTGTCAAACTGTTATTTTAGGGGAAAGTAGTCAGCATGTAATACGCTTGTACTTTGTAGTTAAAATAGCGAGTCAGTTCGCCATCTTGTCTGCACAGAACATGGAGGATATGTTTCTGTTCCCCTTGTACTGTCTTTCCTACATTCATGTAGAATGTACCGGTTCGAAGGGGAAAATAAATTTGAAACGAACTCCTTGATGAATGGCCTTTCTGTCATGTTGTAGCATCAGCATAAATAATAAATAATTACTTTTTTTTTTATATAAGTTCATGTTTTATTTAATTTTTTCTTAACATCAATAAACAGTAATCAACTTCAAAAATAATAGAATAATACATGTGTATAACATCAAGTATTCCAAAGCACTAGGTAACCTAACATTGTATATATATGTCATATCACATTTACAAAATAAATGTGCATTTTCGTAATTTTGTAACAATCATATATAGCACACCTTTGAGTATAATAATTTCTTTATTACCAATTCTATTTCATTTGATTCACGTAATCATTCATCTCCTTGGAGATAGACACTTCCGATGGTGCTACAGTTTCAAAGGGAGTTACTTTTATGTTTCTTGACTTTACGAAGATTGCCAATTGACGCACGGGCGAGTCGGCAAGACTCGGAAACACCAACTGGTTACAACAATACAGTGCGATAACAAACAAGCGCTAACGCAAGCACCAAGTCGCTTGTGCGTTGAAGCGCGACGAGGAGAGGTCTTATTGGATCGCTCAGTAGAAATGATCATGTAACGAGCAGAGGTTGCTAGTCCCTGTATATAATGTCCCTGACATGAGTAACCAAGATTTTCAGCATAACAACTTCTTTATATGCATCTCAATTCAATTCTTTATTTCAGTTTGTAGGCCCCTGTACAATGCATATAAATGTTACAAGTAGTAGAGTAGACAAAAAAACTTTGCAAATAAATTCATCATGATGAAATAACATATTTTCTTTGAGCAAGCAATAATTTACAAGAGTGTTTATATATATGCATCTGCACATTAAGAAAGTTGTTATCTTGTTTTCTTAATAATTATCATTGAACGATTGAAACTTCACACACTGGCACCAATCAAGCCCTCATGAAGGCAACAGAATAGATCTGAAATTTTGTAATCATAGCAATATTTTGCAGAATCTTCACATATCTTCCTATATCTTCACTGACTTCTTCTGCTTAGGTGTCTGAAGAACTCTCTCCTATTTTTGTTACAGTGACTAAATTTTACAAATAATGTCCTTGAGTTTAAAGGGGAATTAAAAGAATTGACATTAATAAAGTATTTGGAGTTGATATATATTTGATTGAAATATGTGACAAACTGGTCTAAAATTTAAAAGAAGTAACCGACACAGTTAAATTTGTCAGAAATTACCTTTGGCAACCTTGAGATAACTTGATATTTGATTTCAGAGTTTTGTCTACAGTTATCAGGAACATCTGAAACAAAAATTACATCAGTTACAGAACTTAATTTGCCTTAAATTAAATTCTGATGAGGGTTTTTCTGCACACTGGCCACATAGACGGATACAGGAATTTTAAGGAGGGGGAGGAGGGGGAGAAAGAACACCCCGAACCTACTTTGGAGATAAACCACTAGGCCCCGAATCCGCCTGTTCAATATGTAAACCCACATTTATACCCCACTTCCGGTCTCGTTGCTATGGTTTCTTTTGTTACAAGTGTAGGTGTATTATTCGATACACCTATACTTTTTCTGATATACCTACACTTTTTCTGATACACCTACACTTTTTAACAACCGAGAAATCAATGGAGTCAATTTTCTAAATTTCCAAATCTAAGTGATGATACTTGATAAAATGTTATATATGAACAAATAAGACACGTGGGATCGAACCTGTGTCCTGTTGCTTTCTGGCCGAACAAACTAACCATTACACCACGAGGGCAGGTGAAACTTACATTTAACTTGTACATTTGTTCATGACCAAATGAATAAGGTTCTTGTAATGCATGATATAACATCATAATTTTCTGTATTTCTTTTTATATAAAAATGTAATTTAATTTTGGTTGCGAAATGTCTTTACATACCGAAAGTTGCTTCTGTTTTCTCTAAACTTTGGCCAAGTTGACATTAGGCATGCAGTTTATGGCGTTAGCTGTACATTTCAGCAAGATGCACGTGCGTCTGCGTTGACAATACCATCACTGGGCCATATCAATTAGATTTTGAGCCCCAAACATTGGTAACCATACAACGCAGCACGGGCTGAGCGTACCCGTGAGTTGTCACAGATGAGGCCGCATTTGGGTTGTGCGTTTCATACACAAGCTTATTTACAGATGTATTTGTTTAGAAATAGTATGAAATAGTATACGTTTACACTCGACCGTTAGTGGGGTATAAGACAGATATACCCATACTTTTCCCTGTGGAGCCTTACTCAGCTTGCGCCTCTTCGTAAGGGCCCCAAGGGAAAAAGTGTATCATTTGATACACTCGGAGAAGTATGGGTATATCTCTCACATAATCACATTTCTCTGTGATAAATTGATGTTATTATTTCATTGCTCTAGAAAAAGTACATTCAAACATCAAATAACAATAATATAAGTACTATAGTTCTCCTCCAGCAAGTTAACTAAGTTAAGTGTTAAAGCATAAAGACCCACCTGTTAAGAGCTGTGTGACGAACTGCCCAGTAAGGGAGAGAACTCCTCGATCCACGTACTGTAGAAACATCCTGTGGGGAAGAGGCAAACGTGATAGCGTTGATATAGTGTTGTTGTAACTTTACACTATGTACTACTATCCTGAATTTCTAGTTACACAACAGGATAGACTATCTTTAACTCATGACAACGTCGCCTGGTAGCAGGTTGTGAGTCCTGTAAATTGGCCATACAGAAGGGTTTAACTATGCAATCTAGCAGCTTCAGTGTTATATATTAGTGAAGTGAATATTTCCCTGTGGACCTACTGCTCCGTTGTGCTCTAACAGTTTAGCTGGTGAATTGATCAATGTCAACCATTCTGTATGTCCAATTTACAGGAATAAAAATGTAGACAAAAGGCAATATTCCTGGGCCTGCAGCTATTTAAAAGGATATTGCCTACAGATAAGGTATCCTGGAATATTCTGCGATCCACAATAGTTAATAATTGATCATTGGATGTCATTATTCATTACAATTCATATTCATGATTGCAGGAGGGGCAGCAAGTTTACAGTGTTTCATGATCTATGCTTTCAAAGCCGGGTGGAATTTGACACATTATAAAGATATATATTTAGAGTATAAAGTTGTGAAATATGTCCTCAAGTCTGAAATCAATAGGAAGAATTTAAAATGAATAAATGTGTTGGAAAATTATTTCTCACCTGAAACTGAGACATCTGAATCCTAGGACTGTAAGACAGGTCTGGAAACCTTCAAGGACAAAATGAAAAAATAGAGCCATGGCCTCTGTAGCTCATCAGGAGATAATAAGTGGGGTATGTTATGGAGTGGACTTTATAGCAATGGTCAGATAATGGAATGTAGTAATAAGAATCTAGGTAGTGAAACGATTAAAGCAGTTTAAAAATATTTTGTTACCATAACTTTGCCAATCTGCTATATATATGTGTTGAAAGAGCAACACAAAGCTTGGAAATAAATTGCTGGTATCAAACATATAATAATGTGGTGGAGAGATCATACTATTTTTTAAGATCGTACACACATTATATAATAATGAATATACCGGGTACAATTCTTTGCATACAATTCACCACTGTAAGCTATTGCAATAATGGCCTGGGGCTGTAGAAGAAAATGAAAAAAACCTTTTTAGGTCATGACCCCTGCTAATTATTATCAAAATTGGTTACACATAAATCAACATTCGTTATGAATATCATACACCTTTGCATTATATTGTTTGAATTCTTAATTGCATTATGGCAATACCAACATTTATTACATAATGAATAGGAGCCTCAGTTTTTGAAAATCCCATTTCTCATAGGCTCCATTTCAATACTTAATAAATTGGTGAATTTTTTTTAGTAAATTCTTTTTCACCATTTCTTATAGGCTCCTTTTCAATATTTGATAAAATGGTGATATTCTATGAATAAATTCTTTTTTAGAGTCAGTGGAAGACTAAAGCAGTCTCACGCACAGTCTATGATAACACAGTGCTGCACAGTAGTTTGAAGTAAACTGAAACCTCTGTGTAACTATCAGTTTTCATTCTTCTGCCAGGAAGAGGTCAACACAATGCAATTACATAACATGCAGACACTGGACTCACAGCCATTAAAATTTATATGTTAGATGCAGTTTTTCCTACAATTAATTATTTTACTGTACTGGAGAAGATGATGAAAATAGGTGTGATGTCACAATCTCATATAGCTACTTCTTTTATAGTCCTATGTTATCACCAGTCATCACTAGTCATATTCAGTTCACATATCTCATGTAAAATGAAAAAATTTAATTCCTCTTCAAGTTATTCCTTCAAAGGGTATTCAATAGTTTTCATTTCAAATAGATTCACATGAAACATGTCCATGATGTAGACATCTATCTCATTTCTTGTTCCTATTGAATAAAATTAACTGCAAAGTTAATAGAAAACTAAATCAGTTATAAAATATAAAATATGATATAAATAAGGTATACCAAATTGACTCGTACTGGAAATTCTCATTAATTAATTAATTAATTCTCCAAATAATTACACAATATCATGAGATATTAAAAAACTCCATTATTTACTCTTAAATTACAAAGAACATAATATTAGATTTAATAAAAGATTCTGTATTAAGTCTTTAGAATACTTTTAGACTTGTGTACCTTTATCAGCAAATTCACTTGCAAAATACAAATAATTACTCATATGTGAAATGTGAGACAAAGATAAAATATGACTTATATTTTTGTTAGACCTCCAATTCTAAGTTTTTAATTCTAAATATCTCTTTTTCATCAGACATATTATATTCTCAAAGCACATGTTAGAACTCTCACATCAGAAAGATGAAATGCCTTTAACTCAGCTGTTTTCTTTAAAATTACCTCCCTTACCTACTTACTGATTGAAGTGCACATATAATCTCAGAAAGATGCTGTAAACTGAAATAGGCTTTTAGGTTATGATCCCTGTGACCCATATTTGGGGTCACAGACTCACCAAATTTACAATTTAGAATCCCTTACAGCCAAGGAGTCTGTACATACAATTTCAGCTCGCTAGAGCCATTGGGACTGGAGATGAAGATGAAAATAGCATTTTAGGTCATTGCCTCTGTGACCCAATATTTGGGGTCTCACTGTCACCAAATTTACAATTTAGAATCCCCTTCAGTCAAGGAGTATGTACATAAAATTTCAGCTCTCTACCTTCATTAGGACTGGAGAAGAAGATGAAAATAGTTTTTTTAGGTAATGACCCCTGTGAGCCACACTTGGGGTCACAGGGTCACCAAATCTACAATTTAGAATCCCTTTCAGCCAAGGAGTCTGTACATAAAATTTCAGCTCTCTGGAGTCATTGGTTCTGGAGAAGAAGTCGAAAAAGCGAAAAGTTTACGGACGGACGGACGGACGGATGGACGGACGCCATCCCATGCCATAAGCCCATCGGGCCTTTCAGGCCAGATGAGCTAAAAAACAAAAAAAACACGGATTATTACTGAAATTAACACTAAAAACTGTTTAATTTCAACTGGATAACTCTTTTTGTCTTGACAAGCCTGTTTAAAAATTATGTTTAATTTACTGATATCAGAAACCTTGCAGTTAAGAAAGAGTGATTGCCGATTAATATGATATTTTATTGCAATATTCAAAACAATTTCAGATGAAGATATATGAACGTTTTTGATTAAACGTCATTATTTATACTCAACGTTGATAACTCACCATAGCCATTGAGTCTTCCTCAATTAATCACTCGACCAAAATAACACAGTTAAAATGAAGAGAGTTACCTCCCCCCTAGGCGGCTTACCCCAGTGACATCACTTCTTTCTCCTGGAGCCTGGGCGTAGGTAGCTCTCAGACCCGCAGGAGGGTAGTGGGAGGGGTAAAAAGATCGGGGAGTTATCAACGGTGAGTATAAATAATGAAATTTAATCAAAAACATACTATTATCAACATACTCTAGTTGATAACTCACTGGAGCCAACATGCCACTGAAGGAGATGAGCTGTGAGACAACCCAAGAACAGAGGAGGTAACTCTCCCCCTTAATGGGGGAATTGGCGACTGGTCCGCTAGGACCCGAGAGCAGAGGAGGGGTTTGGCGACTGGAGGGACCGAGAAGGTCCGCATGCTACGACTAGTCGGTACTGTGGATGGAACAAGTCTAGGAGCTGACCTTAACCAAAAGGGTTCATCTACCCCCGCCCCTGTAGGGTCGGCTTTACCAGACCATAGGGGTAGCCAACTGACTGCTTCTTGTCTATCTCCTTGACAGTTGTTATGAGTGGGTCCAAAAGGAGTAGAGTCCGGGTGCAAATGAACACGCGTAATACGTGTAAATACGCAGGGCTCGAACCGGACAAAGGAGACGATTCTCCTCATCCGAAGAGTCTGTTGTGGAGGAGATAGAGGGAATGCTGAATGTCCTGCCGCGCTCGTTGGACAGGAGTGGGAGGTCTAGTACACGTTAAGCACGGCCGACCTGAGATACATCCCAACTGCCTTCTGTATATCTCCTAAGTTGACACACATTCAGGGGAGTGAGGCAGAAAGAGTCTGGGTCTCCCCTGGCGTAGGGACCGAGTCCGCTCCGTGTACCTGCTCAAACCCAAAACAGGACAGAGGAAACAAACCCTCGCGACGAGGGCTCAATCGTAGAGGAGATAGACGGAGGTTGAAGGTCTTGCCGGAACCGGCGAACAGACTATACGCCCCGCCCAAAACCCTGTAAGGATAGGGGTATAGCGAATTAACGGGTCTAGACATTAGGTGACTAACCTAGAGTGGGGTGGAGAGACGGACATGGTCCGTCTGCCCTTACGAGAGATATGTGACACTCGTTCTGACCTCCTTATTGCCGCACGGTACGGTTGGTGCTGCCTGCGGTTAGAGGCGGCAGAGGCAGCAGTAGGCGTGAGGGTCATACAAGGATGACTTCCTTATCTCCAACCCCTGAGTAGGGCGAAGCCATCTCCGACAGTCAAAGTTGACGCTAGGCGACGCGGGAGAGAAGTGACAACACTAAAACGCTCCCGATTCGGTGACGCACGCACGAAAGCGAACGCAATCAGACGACATTGTCAGCAGACGATGCCGAACCGACGACTAATCAAGAAGGTGTTGTAATGACTTGGCGTCAAGACGTCGTTGTCTGGAGAAGGCGTCGTTACGAAACGACATCGTTTCGAAACGCACCCTCCGCCTACCAACAGGCTGAGGCCTAACACCACAAGTGTCGTCTTGAAATGCTCCGTCCACCTGCCTATCCTTCAGACGACAAAGGCCAACCGTCCAAGGCGTCGTTCCGAGTGTCTCACCTGTTGGGATGGGGAAGCAGTGTTGTAACGATTGTCTCACCTGGTGGGATGGGGAAGCAGAGTTAGAACGAGTGTCTCACCTGGTGGGATGGGGAAGCAGAGTTATAACGAGTGTCTCACCTGGTGGGATGGGGAAGAAGAGTTATAACGAGTGTCTCACCTGGTGGGATGGGGAAGAAGAGTTATAACGAGTGTCTCACCTAGTGGGTGATGGGGAAGCAGTGTTATAACGAGTGTCTCACCTAATGGGTGATGGGGAAGCAGTGTTATAACAAGTGTCTCACCTAGTGGGTGATGGGGAAGCAGTGTTATAACGAGTGTCTCACCTAGTGGGTGATAGGGAAGCAGTGTTATAACGAGTGTCTCATCTAGTGGGTGATGGGGAAGCAGTGTTATAACGAGTGTCTCACCTTGTGGGATGGGGAAGCAGAGTTATAACCAGTGTCTCACCTAGTGGGTGATGGGGAAGCAGAGTTATATCGAGTGTCTCACCTAGTGGGTGATGGGGAAGCAGAGTTATAACGAGTGTCTCACCTAGTGGGTGATGGGGAAGCAGTGTTATAACGAGTGTCTCACCTAGTGGGTGATGGGGAAGTAGAGTTATAACGAGTGTCTCACCTAGTGGGTGATGGGGAAGCAGTGTTATAACGAGTGTCTCACCTAGTGGGTGATGGGGAAGCAGTGTTATAACGAGTGTCTCACCTTGTGGGATGGGGAAGCAGAGTTATAACCAGTGTCTCACCTAGTGGGTGATGGGGAAGCAGAGTTATATCGAGTGTCTCACCTAGTGGGTGATGGGGAAGCAGAGTTATAACGAGTGTCTCACCTAGTGGGTGATGGGGAAGCAGTGTTATAACGAGTGTCTCACTGGTGGGATGGGGAAGTAGAGTTATAACGAGTGTCTCACCTAGTGGGTGATGGGGAAGCAGTGTTATAACGAGTGTCTCACTGGTGGGATGGGGAAGTAGAGTTATAACGAGTGTCTCACCTAGTGGGTGATGGGGAAGCAGTGTTATAACGAGTGTCTCACCTAGTGGGTGATGGGGAAGCAGTGTTATAACGAGTGTCTCACCTAGTGGGTGATGGGGAAGCAGAGTTATAACGAGTGTCTCACCTAGTGGGTGATGGGGAAGCAGTGTTATAACGAGTGTCTCACTGGTGGGATGGGGAAGTAGAGTTATAACGAGTGTCTCACCTAGTGGGTGATGGGGAAGCAGTGTTATAACGAGTGTCTCACCTAGTGGGTGATGGGGAAGCAGTGTTATAACGAGTGTCTCACCTAGTGGGTGATGGGGAAGCAGAGTTATAACGAGTGTCTCACCTGGCGGGATGGGGAAGCAGAGTTATAACGAGTATCTCACCTGGCGGGATGGGGAAGCAGAGTTATAACGAGTGTCTCACCTGGTGGGATGGGGAAGCAGAGTTCCGAGAGAGTCAGGTAGAGTCTCTCGTAGATCTGGAACAAGTCGTTCTCGTCATCGTTTCCTGCCTCACACCTGTGCAAACACAGGTAGACAATTAGAGTTCACCATTAGCATGATCAGGAGCAAGCATAGACTCAGATATGACATTTTCATTATAAAGGAACTGAATCCAGAAATATTGCTTCCCTTATGTAAGCCACAGTGGCAGATCCAGAACCCCTCTTTTGAAAATGTTTGCATGTAAATTCGATGGACCTCCAAAGTGTCCAAATTGTTGCCAACCCCGAAAGGTACATGTACATGTTAAAATCAAGTGACATTATACAATATTTGGTGAAGATTGGTCAAGTAGTTTTAGAGTTATGCTCTGGAAATGATTGGAACGGCGACACTAACGCCAATGACAAAACCTACTGAAACTGAACCTAAAATAATATATCTCCTGATCCTTCAGTGGGAAACATAATAATTACACAAGGAGTATTGAAGATAGGTTAGACTCACAAGTTGGGCATGCTCTCCCCGTTCACCGGTTCCGACTGTCTCAAACTCCACAGTATATGACACAACTGGTTCGTCTTCTGGGTCTGGAGTAGATAATATTAACTCTTTATTGTCTGTTATACAGTGTACATTGGAAACTCATGTTGTGCACATTGCACCTTGCAGCCACAGTGCAGCACCAGTAAAAGATAGATAGACAGATAGATAGATAGATAGATAGATGGATAGATTGTCTTTATTACCTCCAAGATTGAAGATTACATGGGTATAGTTGTATATATGTAAGACAGGTCTAATGTACAGTTACAAAAGGATTAATATTACAAAAACTATGCTTTACATTTGCAAATAAAGTCAGCAACAAGAAACATGATTTTACACCAGGTATCAAAGTCAATATCTACAGTATATTCTGGAAAACCGCCGAGAAAGAATGAGATCATGATAGCATCATCATTTGCCCACAATTTGACAAAGCAGTCAACACCAAGGACATCAAAAACATGTTCATACAGTTCATTTCTTTCTTGCATATTCATACGGCAAGACATAAAAACATAGTTAACAATATCGTTGGCAACATACCACAACAACATGCTTTTGATAGAAGCCTTCTCGATGCAGTTAATACAACACGAGATAGATGTTTATATCTACATGGATAAAGTTGACAATGCAGCCATAACTTATTATGACCTTCACATCTGATGGAGACATATCATGAAAGATCCAGTCTTTGTTCATTTGGGTGATAAGGAAAGAAGCTTAACCCTTACGTTGCGTATTTCTATTTGACCAATTTTAGCCCCTGTGGCGGAATTTACAGGCTCGCAGCTCGCAACAGTAGTTTGGGCTTAGGCACTAACTAGCTCTGCTGGCGGAATTTCCAGGTGGCGATTCCGGTACCGTTTTTACCAAATACAGCGGACGGACGCCATCTCATGCCATAAGCCCATCGGGCCTTTCAGGCCTGATGAGCTAATTATGAAATGCATTCAGTATTTTAGCCGTGATAAATGTATAAAAAGTTGTGAAAATCGCCAATTGTTTAAAAATTTCTTTAAAACATGACCTTTTTCACGGCGCTTGCTGTGTCTTTATTAATTTTTTTTGACATTTGCTAATTTTATATGGGAATGTAGTCCATTCTTTCCCTTTTATTTTGCCGTATTTTTTTTTAAAAACAAACAATTCGCTCACATGATGTGAAGTGCGGGAGTAAGGCGTGTTGCCGATTTTTTGCCCCCTCTCGCTAGATGCGAGGCAGATAGCAGGTACGGGCAATGCAAACACGTGGGTGAAAATAGCCCCAAGCCAAATTAGGCTTCGGGGCGAAGCCCGACAAAATTGGCCTTTTGTAAAGCTTATTATCGATGCGTTACGAGTCAACAATGCACACGCAATTTGGTGTGAATTTTGCTTGACATTTCGACCGGACATTGACAAAGACTCGTTATTGTGGCTAACTGCGAGATGTATGTAAACAAGTTTTCCACGGACACACTTCGTCTTCGTCTTCGTCAAATATAATTATTACTGACCCGGTAAATGCACTAAGTCAAACGTACGCATCTCGCAAAGGAGTATAACATTTCTTTCTATGAGTCTCCCGGATAATGCCGGGACCCGCAAGTTAAGGGTTAAGTATCCAGATATTGCACTTTTCCCATCACAGTATCAGTATATTGATGACAACTTCTTCAACTCCAAATTGTTACCATGGAAACAAAAAATTATTTTAAAATAAATCTGAAACCCCAAAAGGTACATCTACATGACATGGGGAGGCTGCATGAATACCAAATTTGGTGAAGATTGTTGTTTTAGAGTAATGCTCCGGAAGGACAGAAAGGACGGAAACTCAACCAAAAACGACCCTTCAGAGGGAGACTAAATATGGAGGAATATGACATATAAAAGAATGAAGAAGGCTTATGCCTTCGAAACATATAACACAATATTCTGGTCTTTCTGCGGATATCCCAATATACGTTGATGGCGGCTTTATCCTAGTCCCTTTTATATGAAGCAAATGTACAATCTCCATACTAAGTATGTTCCAAGTTACACATTCACAGTGAAAGACCGAATATTAGCTAAAGAGAGCACCCCACCTGACAGGAGACGTACTCCTTGGCTACATTCCTGGCTTTAGCCTTGTTCTCCGTCTTCAGATGTCGGTACAGATAGTTGGCCAACATGTCCTCTGTCTGCAACAAGGTGAGATGATCAGTTTATTGGTAATTTATAACTTTGGATTTTACAGATAATCACAAATTTTAATTGGTTAAGAGCATGGTCATGTGATGTCAATTTACTCGTTAATTTTATGTGAACTCTTACAAAACCATTCATATGTGTATGAACGCTGACGGAACTACAGTGCTGCAGCTCCTCTCTCGCTAATATAAACGTTTAAACAAGTTAAGTGTCTCAAGTTCAAAACTGTTGGTCAGAATGTATCTTGTGTATTCAATATATTTATAATAATACCGGTATTTGGTAAAACATAATATCTTGCAAGCAATGTAACCTAAGGCCTTTAGAGCTTTAGAACCAACATTACAGGCCTAGCCTTTTAGAGGCATGCAACACAACAAGTTTATTCTGCCTACCATAGAGTTGGTAACTTGACTGTGAGAGTTATCCTCCCCGTACGCCCCCTGCAAGAAGGCTGGTGGCGGACCCAACACGGTCTCACTTCTTGACATCAATTCCTCTTTCGTCACTGGTGTTGATCTGTGGAATAAATTAAATGTTCATTTGAATTTATGTTTTGTTAACAATCTTGGTATTTTTTTATATTGAAATAGAGTTGAGCCATTCTCATTGGTTGAAAAAAAGAACTTATTTCTGACAAAAGGTCGTAGGTCATCTGTCTATATTCATTTGAGATGAGGCACGACGAGGTGATGTCTTTCACGAGTATTTCTTATGGCTGGTATACAGTGTTGTGACTTTATGTATTACAGTGAAACCTGCAAGCCTAGGTTGCATGGACAGCGGTAAAATTCCCTTTTGAGAAGAAATTACATGGGTCTTATCATCACTTATTGCATCTTAATTATTTTGATTTCAGAAATAGAAACTACTAAACAGAATTTGATCAAACAATTTATGTTTTCATTATAATAAATGTTCATTCAAAGTACCCTCTCTCAAACAATTGCGTGCTGCCGAGAAATTCATCTTCACGGTTGTCTTGTGGACTCATCGGTGCAACAGTTTCCCACTGAAACATATTGATTCTATTGATGAATTAATCATAGAAAATATAAATATTTAAATTACCAAAGAAACCATAAGGTTTCTTTAGGTTCCACCTTAATGATTACACCAATTGCTGCCAAGCCGTGCAAACAATCTCAGGGACGGATGAGTCTACTAGCACATTCAGCAATAGAGGCGAATATTGAGATGTAGAGAATTTCTGAAGGGTTACCCCTTATCTGCCACTCCCAGAATATTCTCTCATAGCATATCTTTAACCATTGGATAATACAGGTTTACTCCCTCTCTAACTGAGTTGCCATGCATGTATATTGACCAATCAGAATAGATGGCACTGATTGCATGATTGTCAATAAAATCCTCACTTTAGCCGATCGTTCCTCCCTGGCGCTCTTCAAGATCTTCTTGCCTACCGCCTCCAGTACGAATCTAGTTGGGTGGTCGACTAGCTGGAGGTGGAGTCGTCGCCGAAGAATATCCCACATGTCCTCATTGACGGAGCGCTGAGTCTGGGTTTGCCTCTCCTTGGCGGTTTTCTTGGTGAACTTGACGGTCTGGAGGGAGGTGTAGGACAGTCGAGCTAGTCTCTCTCCGGCTGTGTTCTACAAGAATTGATTACATAGTATTATATAAAGGATATTCTATTCACTTCGTAGACAATGCCACCATGATACTACATTACCCTCGAGCATCATATATGAAAAATATCACCCTAGATATCTTTACTCTGGTAGATAATAATCCTTATGACCTTAGTGCGTTTAGACGACCTGAGGTTCTGTACAGTGGGACACAGGTTTCTATGGTACAACAGCGTTGTGTAGATCGTGTAGATTGTGTAGATCGTGTAGATCGTGTAGATGTGGAAGGGCATTATGGGTATTCTTATTACTACTGCCTGACCTTCTCAAACTGTCCCCGGAATGTCTCCGCTGCAGTGAAGGGCAGCAGTCTCATCATGTCTCTCTCTAGTTGTCTCTTCATGCTGCTGTATGTCGATGCTGAGACAGATAATTGCATTTTCAATTTATTTGCTTTTATTAAAATATAATATGAATCATTGATATTCTGCATACAGGGTTAATATACCTTAATAAACTGAGAGAGTTGACTTGAACAGATATTAATTAACATCAGCATGATATCTGGAAATCTCAGTGAGTTTGAGACATGACACAAGGTCTATTTTATAGAATTTCTGAATAAAAGTATGAACCCTTTTTTCAATTAAAGTTCGAAGTTTTTGTGACAATAATGATAGAGTGTCATATGATCTTACCTACCGGTACTAGGTATTCTGCCATGATAGAGCGTCATATGATCTTACCTACTAGGTATTCTGCCATGATAGAGTGTCATATGATCTTACCTACAAGGTATTCTGCCATGATAGAGTGTCTATGATCTTACCTACTAGGTATTCTGCCATGATAGAGTGTAATATGATCTTACCTACTAGGTATTCTGCCATGATAGAGTGTAATATGATCTTACCTACAAGATATTCTGCCATGATAGAGTGTCATATGATCTTACCTACTAGGTATTCTGCCATGATAGAGTGTCATATGATCTTACCTACAAGGTATTCTGCCATGATAGAGTGTCATATGATCTTACCTACTAGGTATTCTGCCATGATAGAGTGTCATATGATCTTACCTACAAGGTATTCTGCCATGATAGAGTGTAATATGATCTTACCTACTAGGTATTCTGCCATGGATTGTGGGAGCTCTGACTTGGTAAGATTTTCACAAATGTTACGAAAGAGCTGAAACCAGAAGATTGTTAAGTAGTATATAATGACACGGTGCCGTGACAGTGTTATGGCATATAAACTTGTGAGGGCTTTAGCGAGATTGTTAAGGCAAAGAAATAAACAAACAACAATGATACAATAAGAACTCCTTGGTGTATTCCATTCCGACCCCACAAAGGTCACACAACTCATTTTTTCTCACGAACCTGAACCTCTATGACAATTGGGTCATGGTTCTTGGTTCTGGCAAAATTCCCTTACGGTGAAAATTTGTACCACAGAAAATGCCCTTATTTGTAATCTATCAAAAATTATTTTACATTTCTAATTTCTGTTTTTTTAACACAAGTGGACAGAGAACAGAGGTAACGTGGGAAGATAAGAGTTGAGTAATCTCAAGGGGAGAGAATGGGGTGTATTCAGCCTGCAAACCTCTCATCATTATAATTTCCCCTGATATATAGGACCCTATCATACTATTTAAATCTCAATGCCTTGGTGGCTTTACAATACATTCATGCTCTCGAAAACAAGGACTTCATATGATATGTTATTTAATAGGTAACAATTACATTATAATAGTTAACAACAAAAGGTCTACAGATGCTTTTGATACTTAACAAGGAGATAAGTTTTGTAAATTGGAAGTAAAGTTCACCTTTTTTAGAGTATAAATATCCTTTGTTCGTACAAGCACATAGTGAAGAATAGCCTGCCTGGTCTGTGCGTAGGCCGACTTGAAACTCTCTACGAGATCCTCCATCGATACAAACAGTCTCCACACCTGGCCGTTCCGATAGTCGTACAGGGTGCCACCTAGTGTGATAGTAGAGTTATGGCCCTTGAAACATTGCTAAAAGAAGGATAAAACTGTCTACCAGAATATACCACTAGATACCCGAATACCAGCACTGCCCTTTGACTTTTAATGCAGTGATGATTTAAAACTGTAAAATCACCATGGTGTTTGTGACGTCATATAACTGTGATGTCATTACTTGATGACATACAAGCATTGGGATGTCATGTAGTTGATGGTGACAGGGCATTGTGCAAAATCTACTGCCAAAACAATATCTCCTAGGAGATACTGTTTGATCTCATATAAGCGATATCCCCTGTGGAACAGTTTTGGATAATAAGTATATATATTTCATTTGCCAATATCTATTTAATCAGTGAATCTTCGATGAACATGAAAGATAACGTGTATCACCACCTACCTATTTCCCTGGTGAAGCCAATACAGGGGGAGAGAGAGTGGATGTTACGAGCTTGACCGCTGATGGCCGACATGGTGTCCAGAAAGTCCAGCACTGACCGGGAGGAGGACGCAGAGGACAAAGAGGACCCGCTGGACATCTGCACTGGACTGTCCTCAACTAGCTGCAATAGATGGACTTTGACAGTGACATTGTGATATGCAGAACCATCCAATGAATGATAGCTTGAATGATTAACTGCACCATGTGGTGGCAAGTGCATGGTCTTGTGCAGAGATCAGTAGACCTTAATCTTAATCAGTGAAGTTCAGCAACAATGGGCATGGATTATCAATAGATGGTGACCTACCACATTAACTTGTGAACCATGAAACATAAAGTGAGAAACTTGTGGTGATGATCAGGGAATAATTTCAACTACCTGAAAGCGGACAGTGCTTGACCTGGTGTCCAGTGCAGATGGATCAGAGATGTCCTCTAGAGATGAGTTCAGCGTTGGGACATCTGAGTTGTGGTCACTTGAGGGTAACAGGATACTTGCTGACCGGTCCACTAACGTCCTCTCATGGTCTGCAATTACAAGCACCTGTTTACTTCAAAGAAAAGAGACACTATGATAACATCTTATGGTGACTTACTGTGCGAGAGGATATGGTGACTTTATGTGCAAGAATATATGGTGACTTACTGTGCAAGAGGATATGTTTACTTACTGTGCAGGAGGATATGGTGACTTACTGTGCAGTAATATATGGTGACTTACTGTGCAAGAGGAAATGGTGACTTACTGTGCAAGAGGATATGTTGACTTACTGTGCAGTAGTATATGGTGACTTACTGTGCAGTAGTATATGGTGACTTACTGTGCAGTAGTATATGGTGACTTACTGTGCAAGAGGATATGTTGACTTACTGTGCAGTAGTATATGGTGACTTACTGTGCAGTAGTATATGGTGACTTACTGTGCAGTAGTATATGGTGACTTACTGTGCAGTAGTATATGGTGACTTACTGTGCAGTAGTATATGGTGACTTACTGTGCAGTAGTATATGGTGACTTACTGTGCAGTAGTATATGGTGACTTACTGTGCAGTAGTATATGGTGACTTACTGTGCAGTAGTATATGGTGACTTACTGTGCAGTAGTATATGGTGACTTACTGTGCAGTAGTATATGGTGACTTACTGTGCAGTAGTATATGGTGACTTACTGTGCAGTAGCATATGGTGACTTACTGTGCAGTAGCATATTGTGACTTACTGTGCAGTAGCATATGGTGACTTACTGTGCAGTAGTATATGGTGACTTACTGTGCAGTAGTATATGGTGACTTACTGTGCAGTAGGATATGGTGACTTACTGTGCAGTAGGATATGGTGACTTACTGTGCAGTAGTATATGGTGACTTACTGTGCAAGAGGATATGGTGACTTACTGTGCAGTAGTATATGGTGACTTACTGTGCAAGAGGATATGGTGACTTACTGTGCAGTAGTATATGGTGACTTACTGTGCAGTAGTATATGGTGACTTACTGTGCAGTAGTATATGGTGACTTACTGTGCAGTAGTATATGGTGACTTACTGTGCAGTAGTATATGGTGACTTACTGTGCAGTAGTATATGGTGACTTACTGTGCAGTAGTATATGGTGACTTACTGTGCAGTAGTATATGGTGACTTACTGTGCAGTAGTATATGGTGACTTACTGTGCAGTAGTATATGGTGACTTACTGTGCAGTAGTATATGGTGACTTACTGTGCAGTAGTATATGGTGACTTACTGTGCAGTAGTATATGGTGACTTACTGTGCAGTAGTATATGGTGACTTACTGTGCAGTAGTATATGGTGACTTACTGTGCAGTAGTATATGGTGACTTACTGTGCAGTAGTATATGGTGACTTACTGTGCAGTAGTATATGGTGACTTACTGTGCAGTAGTATATGGTGACTTACTGTGCAGTAGTATATGGTGACTTACTGTGCAGTAGTATATGGTGACTTACTGTGCAGTAGTATATGGTGACTTACTGTGCAGTAGTATATGGTGACTTACTGTGCAGTAGTATATGGTGACTTACTGTGCAGTAGTATATGGTGACTTACTGTGCAGTAGTATATGGTGACTTACTGTGCAGTAGTATATGGTGACTTACTGTGCAGTAGTATATGGTGACTTACTGTGCAGTAGTATATGGTGACATGGTTCAAACTCCAGGCCAACATTGAGCAGGTGTATGAAGAACCCCGGCAACAGAACTAGAATGTAATCACCTGAAATAATATAGGGTTTAGATAAGAAGAGACATGTAACATATCACTATAAACATTGTAAACATTGTATGCCCTCCATTCAGGATGATGCTTATATTATATGATAACTGCAGGAGAAACTTCACCAAAATTATAAAAGTTCACGACTGAAACTCACCGAGCCAATGAAACGACAAGCGACGAGAACCAATCAGACTCTTTGGAAGACCAGACACACACCCATTGATTGTTTTAACTGAAAAATATTCAGGAAAGTAGATCATAAGAAATTGTTATGTCAAATCTAGACAATTTCAAATAAATGTAAACCTGATAAAAGACAATTGGCATTTATTAATTTATCAATGAACATTTACATTTCTGTTGTCTGTTGGTAAGATACTTGTCTGATACAGATAACAGCACAACTCATTATCCAAATTAATTTTACCCTAATTGTCTGGACAAATGAAGTCTGACGGCATGATCCCTAACAAGCTAAATTTATATCATTCTTCATCAAAGTGACAAAGTTCTAAATCAAATTAAATAAAAAAAACTATAAACATAATTATCTCTCAAGAGAAGATGGTTTTGCCTCCTCAGATGTTACTCATGTCATATCTTTCTAGCAAGTACTGTAAAGATATGACATGAGTAACCTCCCTGGGGAGAGCATATCTAAATACAAGCAGTACGATAAGTATTCCACTCACCGTGATGCACCATACATATATAGTACTGTATACTGTCCTCGTCGTCCTGAACGGGGGGCGATGCTCTGTTCTTACTGGACGACACTGGCAGGTGTTGGTAGCACAGGCAGAACGTTCCGTTCCCTTGCGTCAGGACACTGGCGTTCACACTCACATCTACACAACAGAGAGATTTATCATCATCTGATTACTTTCGTTACATGAAGTGAGGTGAGGTGAGTTGGGGTTTAACGACGCTTTCAAGGGTATTTAACTTATAATGGTTGCTAGTATTATTGCATGGAGAGAGCCCGCCATGTGGCTATGTATTGCTGTGAAACCTGCGAGCAGCGGCTGGAACTAGCAAACGATAGGTGGTACTACGCTGAAATTCAGTGCAGCATTGCACCCAAACCTTACTGCATGTAGAACAGTTCTCTACTGCAGACAAAGATGCTGTGCCCCTGGCGGGATTTGAACCACTGACCTCTTGATCAGAAGCCGAACACGCTAACCACTACGCTATCCTGCCCCCCATTTGCTTTCAAAATACGTAAGATTTCTACGTCAAATTGTCCTATAAGTACACTCACCTGGTATGCCGGGGTTCAAAGGTCGATCAGCGTAATGTGATCTCGAAGATGATTTTATGTAGGGGAATGGAAAATTCAATGGAAAGTCGATCTATAACAGTAAAGAGAAGGAAATGATATAAATGAACATGGATTTAGTTTCTCATTCAATGTTTGCAGTTTTACAAAACCACCATATTATTAAAATCTAAATATTTTAGATATTTAAAAATACTTATAGTTTATAAGTAATGATCCCAACTAGTCCATTTCATGGCACGTATGCCCATAGCACTAAAATAAAAGAAATATGTTAGTCTATTTGTTTGACAAAGTGTTTGTCAATGCAAATTATGTTTTATGATTTTTTTAAATCAAACCTACCATGTTGTCATAGTTTGCATTTTGATGAAACTGTATCGTGGAAAGCTTCTGACCAATCTTGATTTCATCGCTCGTCTCCGAGTTGGCCCGATAGTTGTGTACGTAATGAAGACGCTGATTCACCGCGTCCCACTGACACCACACAAACTTGCCCACGATCTGCTCGGTCTTTGGTTGGCCACTCATCACCTGAATACACAATATAGTGTAACAAACTGATAGGGATATACTCAGAGAAAGAAATAAGGGAACATTTGAAATGTTTCCCTTCAGACGACATTCCAAATAATAAATAATCAATTACTTTTGATGAATCAAATTATCCGCATAGAGTTCATTATATCTTGTCTATTATATCCAAAGTTGGAAAATACTTGACGGAATATTAAGTTTTTAAATTTGTTTAAACATTTACCATAACAAATATAATTTTTTACATGTGTAAAAAGGTTTCCAAAATTTGTTAATAATAATACAAAACTGGACATTTACTTTATGAACGTTCCAAATACAAATGTAACATTACAAATCAGATTTCTAATTACCATCTATGTGTTTGAAATTTAAACATTATGTTACTCGTAATCACTATTCATCATTTCTAAATTTGAAATAATGAACTTACTGTCCCTTCTCCCACTCTGGCCAACGGAATCTTGTACAAACCAACAGCTGAAATAAACATAATATCAACTTATAGGGCTGTCAATATTCATCAGACATTCATGAATTTATATCACTGTTGAATAATTTAAGAAATACACATCTAAACAATTGTTACTACTTACAAAGCTTTAAATGAAGACACAACATGCTATAACCAACATTTTCTCATTGGACACGAGGGATGAGAAAATCAAAAGTTATAAGGGGAGATAAATCTTGATGTCATAAGATTCTCTCATCGATTGCAATGTATCGTGAACCTCACACTACGCAGATATAACTTTGGGTTACAATGCAATGTTACTATTTACTACAGTCAACCCACAATGTTACATTTCATTATTCACAATATTACAATTTATCTTGCATTCAAACCTAAATGTTACAATTTCACTGAATGATAAAGGAAATATATTGTAGTCATACCACACAAGAATTATGATCCTAAAAATGTGTGAATAACAACTTTATCATGTTGAAAACATAATACTTCAACAAAGTTGCTTGTGTTATCAACAAACAAAAAGAAGGATGTTTTTATCCATTATTCAACATAAATACTTCTACCAACTTTTGCATTGCATTTTTATAATCTTCCTTATAAGAATGGTTGGTTCAGCCAAAAAATTGTCAAAGGGGCATTTATTATGACACTCAGTTGGTGTTCTTTCACCAAGTCTGAGTAAGGGAGAGGGCTGTCTACATGTAGGTGGAACCTGTTAGGGTGTTGAGTATTGAACTCACACTCTCGTTTTTAACTCTTTTCTTTATATTCCATTCCAGGTTGCATACACTTATACATAACATAAAGAAAATACTATGTTAGCTGTAAGTATGTACATATGAAGGTAGAACATATTTTGTATGATAACCAACTCAAGTGCTGTATAAATAATGTACAAAATAGTTTTAGTATGAAGTATTTTATGAATGCTTCATTCAAATATGTATGGTAGTCAAGTATCGCGTGTCATTTCTCAGTTAAGTGGCTAAATCTATTGTTGTTTAATGCAATGATCTTTTCATTTAACAAATGTGCTTTAGCAATATAAGAAATGCTGCCAAAGATGTAGCCCCCTCCAAAAACTCACACTCCTTGTGCAGACAGACGAGCAGGTGAGACTCGCGAGGCGAGGACTGGTCGGGGTGAGTCGGGTAGAGGAACTGCACCTTCAGGAAGTGATCCCGGGACAGGTTGAGGGAGAAGACTCGCACGTCCGCCGCCAGGATCTCGGCCAGGAATGCTCGGTACATGTCTGAGGAATAGGGACGCTTTGAAGTTTATGCATTTTAAAGTTTTTGAACAAATGACATTTAAGGGAGATAATTCCACCAGTTATCATTTGCTGCTATAATCGAATTAAAAAGGATTTACCAGATAAACTAATAGATACAAAAAAATACCTGTTCATTCCTTGATTAAAAGGTTCAGAAATAACAGCTTTCAAGTCTTACTCCAGTAAGATAATGATTTATTTTAGATACACAAACAGACAATATTATTCCAGCACAGAAGTAGATAGATAGGTAAATGTTGTTAATCTTCATAACATTTAAACAAACAATTTTCACAAATATTGGAAACTGAAAAAAAAACCATTTGGGCTCACCTTTGGAAGATTTTCCTTCCACCTTTGAAAGAGTGGTGAAAGCTAAAAAATAAAGAACACTTTATTCTTTTGTTCATGGAAAAGCAAATTGCTACATTATTACTGACACAGTGTGACAATGAAAGAACAAGCCATGTATGCCATGTTCATATGTGGACCTTATTCCTTGACCCAAAAGCCAGTCTTGTAATTAGAGAACACTGTACAGTTTAGCCCCTGATATCTACAATTCCACATGCTCTTACAACATGACATGAATTACAATTATCAATCAATTTCTTCAGAGGCACAGTGAGCAGTAGCAGAGATAGATCACCCCATTACTGTAAGTCAAGGCTAATATTTAACACTAATGTTTAACACTCATGACTATCATAATGGTAAGGAAACTTTAACAATCTCATCAGTCAAGCATGAAATGGGATCCAGTGACGTATCCAGAAAGGGGCTAAGGGGGTTGAACCGGACCAACTTCCCAACCCCCCCCCCCCCCCCCCCCCCCCCCCTTTGAAAACACTACCTCATACCCCCACCCCCACCCCCACTTTTCAATGAGTGACTCCCCCTTTCAAAATTTCTGGACCCGCCACTGTGATCTCAATTTCTCCAACTTCTAGTCCATGTTGTGGAGCACTGACCTAGTAGTGACCTGGCCTTGTTGATGGAACACGACACAATCTTCACCCTCTTGCTGTTGATCCACAGGAGCTGTGTTGGTACAATAAACTATAGTCATTAATAACGAAGCTAGCAAAAAAAATTCATCAATTTGACTGATTTTAATAACACCATTGAATTTATACTAACTTGCAGTTGATCAGTTATACAGTGTTCATAATATAAGCAATAATAATATCTGCCAAATATTTGTTTTTATAAATTATTGCATCTAGTCTGGCATTTTCTATCTTTGAGTTGCCAACTATGATACCCCACACCTCCCGTCTGCAGGTGCATGTGAGGTGAAGTGAGTTGGGGTAACACCGCTTTCAAGAGCATTTCACTTGTATCACGTCTGCAAGCATTATTGCACGGAAGTCGTGAAATTAATGAAAACATGCTAAATCAACCCGCAATTGCAGTTTCCGCATTTAGAACCCAATGTCTTAGATGAAGCGTGACTTCATTGTATTGTTTATGACGTCACGTCACCATTATGAAGTGATATTTTGCCCTAGGGCATTGTATGAAAAATATGAACACCGATATGACTGCCCTTGTAAGTAATAAAGAATGGTAAAAACATTTACTAATTGTGTGATATCTCCGACCATTTGGGTCTGAAAATCAGCAGTAAATATTTCAAATAAGATAAATGGCCATAAAAATTCTTATCAACATGCTCAATGACTCTCTAAGCGTCCAGATTACATTGAGTATGATACATTTCATATTATTATCTCATGACATATCATCATAACAAACTACCGTCAGATTACTGTCCAGCATGTACTTCATTACAAGTCATTAAAAGTAAACATCACTATTCTAGTCACTAGGATCAAATGCAAATTTCACTTTCATCATCTCAGTATGTATGCTAAACTTAACACAAACAATTTCCTTGAATCTTTTCATAACATCATTTTATCCTCATTAACATTGATTTTTTTAATTAATCACAGCAGAACTTTTCTGAGTGGCAGATTTACAGGAAAATCCGTTACCACAGACCATACAAGAAATTCAGGGATCCACATGTTAACAGTAAAACGTAGAAGAGTTGATAACGTACCTTGTGATCTTGTGAGGCTGGATCAAACAAACCCACGTGTGACACAAGGGGGCCAGTCTGTAGAAAAAGAAATTGACGGAGATTGGGAAACTGACTTGTTTTTGGAAAACATAACGAAAGCGAGCCTGTATGAAATTATGAATTGGAAACTATATATTTATATTTTTTACATTTTATGTTTAAATATATATATTGATATATTTTTTAAAACTCATCCTTGTAACATTATGATTTTACAGCCTTATGGACCAAACAGATCCTAGATCTAAAAGTTCAGGTCACAAAAAGAGATATGCTTACCTTTTTGTTTGGAGGGTTGAAGTCTGTCCATGAGTACAAGATGCCACCATCCTTCTCCTGGCTCAGAACTCTCGGAGAGATCGGTATTGAATCTGTAGTGAACGTTCAGATATTTGACTCCCATTGTTCATTGGAAGTTATTGACGATTCATTGTCAGACATTGATCGTGCATCTGATTCTAATATAAAAAACGATGGAAATGATAGTGATACTTTGATGATTGCTTTACCTCACTTAGCGCTAGTTTGTTGGACTCCTCTTGAGTTGAAGTCCCACTTGAGTTTGATTTTGTGATTTTGTATCCTATTTCTTACAGATCATGCAATGACTTCAAATTATATTGGCAAACATACAAACATAATGATCAAACAAACAAGTTTTTCACACTTTAACACCATCCAGAGTGGGCAACTTCAGGGTTTCTTGAGAAAACTGGTCATGAGAAAAACTAATCCCCCCTTGCCTTATATGTTGGATTTTCTGGAAAGTACTGACAACTTACAAATAATAGACAGACAGGATTTATCCTCGAATGACAGTATTTTTACACAATACTGGATATATCGTTTAGGACCTTTCAATGATCAAGATCGGTATATAATGAAGAGTGACGTGAACAGCCATTCTTTAGTTCAATTGGCTATAAGTCTATAGATGATAGACATAATGTGGAATGATTAGTAAATTATCTAATTGTAATCTAAATTGTAATTGTATCTAATTATCAATATACTTTATTTCATAATCTAATGCTTGATTGAATACAACTATTTATTAGATTTTCATCGGTGAAATACAGCGTTAATCGGTTAAAAAAAAGCTGTATTTTCACTGAGTGAAATAACATGTTATTCTACTGCGTGAAAGAACACTTTCGATCGTATGACGTCATCATAACAATAGGATGACGTCATAAGAAGACCGTGGTAAAGCAAGGGGAGCATGGATGCTCCTTTCATTGTAATAACGTCATTTTGGAACTATACATAACTGGTTAAATCTAATAAATAGAACATTCAACATTTCTTGGCGAATACCAAGTACCGGTATATCTCATCTCTTGAAGTAGAAATAGTATATTTACACTCGTGGCTACGTCACTCGTGAAAATATGCTTTTCTACTTCACTCGATGAGATATACATTGTATTCGACGAGAAATGTCAAATATCCTCTATATATATATGTAAAGAGCAATCATAAATATCAACACGTACCTTTATCAACGATGATGATCAAATAATAAAACAATGTATACAGTATGGAATTTAGGACAATCATTAAAAATAATGATGCATAATCACAATGGCCAACAGTGCAGTGTATCAAATTCATTTATTTATATTTGTCTTATATCATCAATGACAATTAAACGTCTTTTGTCAATTTGGAAACATACAAGTTATATAGATTAATAACAGACTAATAAATAACCATATGATTATGCGAGTTGTTATTGGAAACTGAAAATAATTCATGTCACAGTATAAACACATCACTGGGAAATTATTCATGCGCACTTATTCTACTGTCACAGATGCTAACACTGACAGTAAGTGGTAATGTTACATTACATTTACAGACTGTCGAGTGACGTGGGCGGGTCCTAATTCATTTCTCTCAGTTCAACTCATCAACCAAACCCAAGATTCCTGACCTAGCAAAAGTTCTAAGCAAATAAGAACCTGAAACTCCAAAGTCCTGTCTTCGTTTTGCAACAAAGTTGTTGATGGATCCGACCAGATCGAATCCCTTTTTGAACTCAATCATGTTGTCACCATTGTGCGGCTGTTTGTTTATGGTTTGAAGTCACATGTCAAACTAACCCGGAAGTCAAACCATCAGTGAGAGTTACCCCCCTTTGATCAGTCGGTTAGAGGGGTGATATCAACATTATTAAATGTTCTCCCTGTTTATACTATATACATAAGGCAACCTAAAGTTTCATGTTTCCTAACTATATATATATTATACATGTAAGAGTTACTTTCAAAAGCTTTTCAAAATAATAATGAAAAATGAGATTGTTTGACGTTCCGTAACGTTGGAAGTGAAGTGGGAAAGTCAATCTCATTAAAATCAAATCGTTGATTCATTCTCTGTATTTTATTTGGCTGCCGACTCATCTACGTAAATGAGTGATAATAAAATGTAGCAAATAAAAAATATAGAGAACGAATCAACGATTTGATTTTAATGAGATTGGTGGGAAAGTGCACTAAACAAACGGTTCAGTGTCTTTGGATGGGAAGCGGTCTTTTCGTAGGTGAAACCAGTTCGTAGGAGTGACCTTTTCGTAGGTGAAACCGGTTCGTAGAAGGTCTTTTCGTAGGAGGATTATTTTTAAAAATATATTATGTTTTAGGATATTGCAAAGTGTTTGTTTGTAATTGTTTTACTTTATTTTGTATAAATAGTGTCTTTTCACATTAAATTGTGTCTGTTTAGTCAGTACAGCGTCTGTGACTCCTCTCCACACAGGTATCAGGCAGCAGATCACGAACTGCGGAGAAGACCTATAACAAAAAGATGACATAAATAATAATGTTACAATAAAGTCATAACAACAAGTACAAACACCGATAACATGTTAAAATTACATATGCAATTAATGAGATGACAACAATGGACCACTGTTATTTGACACCAATTACCAAACAGAAGGAGATTAGATTGATTGATCTAATATTAATATTCTATTAATATTCGATATAATATACCATTAAAAGATTTAATATATTTTAGTATATTTATACGATTTAATATAGGATGTAATATACGATTTAATAGGAAAGTTGTGTTTGTATGTAGTGAGATGTTTTGATTGTTGTAAATGAGATGTTTTGAATGTACATTGCATTGTCGGCGACTTACCCGTTACGGCATAGGCTTATCTTTTTAGCGAGAGGTGTTAAATTACAAGATTGAACTCAAATAATATGGAATTTATTCACAGAATTAAAAGCTTGTTTTCAATCATTGGCTAGCTTCTAAAGCATGTATGATACAAATTTTAGGTGTATGAATGTAAACTTGGAATAACAAAATGTTGTTTACAATAATTTAATTCTAAACTTCGAAGTGTTGTTCCTCTCCTATGACAAAATTCATTTTTGGTAAAAACAATTCAGTTTGCCAACTAGGGTGTAGGTAATTTCCAAGTGTATAGAAAACCTTCTTGTGTAGTATAAATTGTGTAGAAATTGCATTGTTATATATATATGCAATGCTAAAATGTTACATCCAGTCATATATATATATTAATAGGGTAGGGTCTATAAAGTTATATATCTTGCAAACGCTGTTTCTAAGCGATACACGCTCCTGTAGTTGTTTCTATAGCACTATCAATCAATCACATATAAATTTTAAGAATTAAGATTTTAAGATTTTAAAGATGTCAACAATGATTGCAGATTAAATAAGGTTTAATAGTAAATATACATATTGATAGCCTTTACTTTACGGTTTACATTTGCTGTAAACCTTACAATATTATTGGCGGATATTGAGTTCGAATCTACCCCTTTTAAAAATGCCAAGATGAAGTACACCACAAATTGGTCTCTTTATTATATTGAAACTAACGTATAAGGCAGTCATCAACATCAGTATTGTTACAAATTATTATTTGTTTTTGTTTAAAGACCTATCTTCATTTTGCATTTTGCTTCTACATGTCAGCGCTGCGAAACAACTTTATGATGGAAAGTAAGCTCTCTATATAAATTAGGTTTATTCTCGTTTCATCATAATTCTACTTTTTTAATGGAAGGTTTGCAAATATGGAACAACTCTTCATTTGTTTGACACAAATCTTCATTATCGTTTTGCTCTCTAGCGTTCTCAATACCAAAAACCACACCCCAGGTTAAACTCTATAACAAATTAATTTTCCTTTTCTCATTTGCGTTTCTGGACATCAACTCAATCAAGCCAATAACAGTTACAGCAATAAACACTGTTTCTGTTTGTCGAAAAATTAAAACTTTTTAAATTTCAAAGATCTCTTAAATTATGTACACGATTCCTTGAGCCATTGTTCTTGGTTCGTTTGATGACGTCAAAACACAGTCGTCTGGTAGTCAATCAATGAACAAAAGCGATCCCGACCTGTTAATCGATAAGCAATTGCTTCACGTGATTCAGGCAGCGAAAGGCAAAGCAATGGAATAAATGTCATATTATTGTGCGATTTGCTTCTCCGTGCAGAGAGCCGTGTTTCTGACCCACAGGAAGTTTAGCTTTCTTTGTCAGCTCAGTCAGGTAAGAATTTACTTATTGTATATATGTATTTATATATCCAGTCAAAAAGTTAGTCATCGTTGAATGGTTTAAGTAGACCTTCGATAAATATTTTAATATTTTTTTTGTCGTTAGATAACCAAGAGTGGTGTGGTTTTAAAGTACTGTATAATTGTATCAGGTTTATTAGAAAAGAAAAGGGAGGTGGTAATTGTTTGTGTATAAATATTGCAATTGTTTTGTGAGAAATCATTTATACGTTACTCAATATCAAACTTGTAGCTTTGTCATGGTTACGTGACATCGTAAATGTGTCGCAATTTGTCTATGGTACTAGTATTTCATTCTGAATGCGTCGACGGTGGATTATCAGCTATGCTTGAAATCATGTTAACTATGTTCCTAAATTATATAACTTCGGTAATTTATAGCATATTATACTCATGTCAATGTCTTATTTACCGATTGTCTGCCATAAAATGGTATAACATGACAACTCGTACACTATCCTCTATTTTTCACAATAGCAAACAGTCCATTTGGAACATTGCTTATGGTTCTGTATTGTTGGACATGCATGTCATATACATGTACTTACACAAAAGGTAGTATCCCATTGAACATGGTTTCCCTCTGTTACTGTTTTTATAATCGTACTAAGCACTGAATGCATGTATGGTCCAGTGACTAGCATGGTCAGGTTATGAGAGTCTGGAAGTGGCTACCTGTAAAGGGACAGCAGATATAGATGTATGTATGCTAAAACTCATTAGTGATTCACGTGGTTGGGTTAAAGTGGGACGTAAGCAAGAAGTCACTTGAAAGGGACAATGCCATTTCTATTTTGGTGCTAAAACCTTCGAGAAAATACATCATTTGTTAATTTCAGTTGATGATTATCAAAATGATATCAAGCGCAATATCGTTTAGTTTTGTTTTGGAGTTTGATCTTTACATTATCTGCCTCTGTAATCCAACAAGAAATGTGGTTGACATCAGTTACTATGGTATACATGGACACTCAGTACATGTCACCGAACAGCGAAGTACACACTTTACATCAATATTTTATTACATAACGATAGACAATAGACAACACAACAAAGGCAAAGGAGCATAGATGACAGTTGAATACCATTGGTAGTCATACTCTGTGGGTCAGGGGGTGTATGTCGACTGGTATGTGTAGTACACACACGTATTCATATTTATAACAGTATTATTTTAAGTCAATTATTTCTAAGAGTAAAAAACTTATTTAGTAGCATGTCTTGTTTGTTAATAATTTTCTCAAATATGATTTTCCCCAAATTGTGGTAGAAATTCAGATATACCATACATGACAAGTCGCACATCAATATGGTGTAAGATACGCGATGCTGTAGAAGTAAAAATACATTAGAACAGAATAAAGAGAACTACATGGATAACAACGCCTTTATTCACGATATGCGACATTTCGACACAGATTCCCGAAGAATAAGTTGTTATCGATATATTTATCTTTAGTCTCGCCATTTCAACTTCTAACACGACTCTCGGCGATATTAGAAGACATCAAACCTTCGATTATTACGATCACAAGGGAGGAACAACTTTCTTATTCTTATAATTGTACATGACAGGTGCTCTCAATCTCGTGAAGATCTCGCGGAATGTAATATTTTGAAGATTTATGTTTGACAACTGACGTTGCAGCAACCTTGCAGCAACAAATAATGTATTCTTGTGTTTTTGGAAAACACAGAAAATAAAACAAAGGTTTGTTTGGCATGACGAGTGACTAAGTGGATTTTGGTTTTGAGGTTGTGATGTCTTCTCTAAGCACTCTTTCATCTTATTGCTTAGATACAAACTTGACAACCACACTTGTACATTCATAAGAAACTGTCAGATCTACAAAGGAAAAATCAATATTAACTTATATATTAACAACTGAAAGCATTCCTTCTTAACATACATGTAAACATAGAGGTAAGCAGCACTGAAGCTGATCGATTCCTGAAAATGCTGTAACACTTTTCGTAAAAAGTTGAAACTATAAGGTGTGACCCCTACCAGGGCTCGAAGAGAGACTCTACCGTTGGATAGTGTGCGTCCTGTCGTGAGGGTCGAGCATTCGGTGGACATAACCTTTCCTTTTATCGTTAACTTTTCACTTTTTATGTTGTATATATGCAATACGTTTTTAACAATGTCTGATAAGCCAAAAAATGGCTAGTTGTTAAACATATTTTAGTTCTTTTATGCCACATTTACATTATGTAAAGGTTTATTAAACTTGTGACACTTACATGAACTATTTCTGTCTGTCTGTCTGTCTGTCTGTCTTTCATAAGTGTCGGTTTTGCGGTCGGACGGTCAACATATTGACAATTCCTAGAATCCCCTCTATAAAAAAAAACTGTACAGGTTTCATATCAACATTTCTATAGAGCTTTAACTTTTTCAGAATATAGAGCGCGAACCCTTTGACCCTTTAGGGGTTTTGATTGTCACTGAATGTACACATTTAAACCCAACTCTTCATGATGAAAAACATTGAATGTCAGTGACGAATTTCTTTAGAACGTCGAAATGTGAATAATAAAACATGAAACAGTAAAATGAAAAGTATCACTTTTACTCGGTGAAATCAAAAGTTTAATGCGTTGACTGTGGCTAACTTTGCGCTTCGAAAATCCAGGTCCGGATCTCATCTACCACGCAAACCTAGCTACATGAACTGAAGAACTGACACATTCTCTTCATTCCGTGACCTCCAAGAAATCCAGCCAATGACCGCATTCGCGTATTATTGCACTGACGATGTCCAGTTAATAGTGATCAGACCCTGACTTAGCGAGATACGATTGTTGGGTAACATCTCATTTTAACGAGTTTGTACATTTTGGCGTCATACATTAATTTTCTTAAGAGGTGTTGTTATACATGTATGCGCTTCGGTGCACTTCATCGATTTTAAATCGTCTTTAGTTTTGTTCATGTAATACTTTCAAGAGATTAGGTCGGCTTCATGTCCGTACCCGTATTTGTATTGAGAACCACTCTCCCTTGTACAGCTGGGTGGACATCAATAAGACGATGAACATCAGTTAGTGCTGGGTTATCTACCGTGACAATGCTTTAGATAACATAGGTATAAACAGGAATAGTCTATTAGGGAAACGACTCCTATTGATTGCTGAAACTAATACTCGTAGGAAGTTATCAAGTAATCAAGTAATCAAGTAATCAAGAATACGTTCGTTTACATCTGGCAATTCACAAGGAAAGATTAGTTTTATGTACTCCAGGGACGTTCTACACGGACCTGTTATTGTATTTCTTGTAAATTGAAGAGAGGGGCTTTTGAACTAAAACTGCTTTTAACAAAATGATAAAACCCGCACTGTCCTTGTGCTATTTATTTACGGTCAGATCTGCGAGCACCTATTCGTTCCATGGGGTTTATTGCCTTGAGTTACATTGTAGCATTGAGGGCAACCGTGCTGTATGCACACACCTATCTACCACAACATCGATTCCGAGTTCTTGGCGGGGTTCGAACCCCGGAACTAAACCCGAACGATGAAGGAAGTTAAATATGTTTATAACTCTAACTATTGTTACTGATATACCACTCGGCATGAAGGGATATTTAGAACATAACACGTATAGAAAGTTCTATATATACAAATCAATTACATCGACGAAACTGATATGTTTAAGGTGCACATCATTTAGAGAGACATTCGAATGTTGTCTGTGAATATCAGCAGATAACTTGGAAACTTATATCATGAAGGAAATGTATAGTGTTCATTAGGTAGACTTAGATCTTATATTGGATGATCATTTCTTTCTTTACTGGAAGTAATTAAAGAGACGTTCCGTACGGGGGTGTTCCGTGAGGACATTTGTTCTCAAGCAAAGCTGTTATGGGTGTGTAACTTACAAAAGGGACTAGATGCATTAACTAACATTTCTAAATCCATTCTAATAATTGTTTATAACATTTCATGTCAGTATGTACATGAAACTATAAGTACATATGTACCTGTCATGGTGAACCTTTCTTAACGGCCGTGCTTTATCTTTATAGAAATCATAACATGAAAAGGAAACGTAGTTGTGTTGATTTCATTCAATTACATGCATTGTCATCACTAAGTCTGTCTCATATTATAAGGTGAAAACAGTAGCAATAGTGATGTAAAAATGACAGTTAAAAATAACTTTACTCAAATGTGGTTGAGCCCTTGTTATCAAAACTATAACTTGCAAGGTCCAAGTTCGCACAGATACACCCTGGTACTCTCAACAAGTTCTATTCTGAAAGCATAGGCCGCACGTCGACAAGCTGAACGGAATTGGCGAAAAGGTCATCTTGAAATAGATCGTCAACTTTACAAGCAAGCTCGGAATGCTGCAACAACTGTCATTCGTAACTGCAAGAAGGATTACTGTCTTCAGCAGCTATCCAATATGAATGAAATTCCCAAAAGATCATTTGCTTTTATGAACAAATTGCAAGGCAAGAAGACTGAATCCAAAATTCCACCTTCTGCATCAAATCGGGCTCTTGCTGACTCATTTAACAACCTTTTTCTGGACAAAGTTGACATGATACGACAAAATCTCTGATGATATCACAGTGTCTCAAGATGTTGATAATAGCAGTACTCAGTACAGTGTGCAACCCCTGACTCTGAGATACGCAATGTTACTCGTTCATCAAAGCCAACTACCTGTGTTTGGACCCAATTCCAACCATTATTATACTTAAGCATTTGGATGTGATTCTTCCATATATAACAAGTCTTGTGAATAAAGGTCTCGAAAGTGGAACATTTCCAGAGTTTTTCAGAACAGCTGTAGTCAAGCCTCTCCACAAGAAGGACAGCCTGGATCCACCACACTTGAACAATTTTAGACCGGTCTCAAATTTGACATTCCTATCGAAGGTCATTGAAAGGGCTTTTCATATTCGACTCAAATGTCATCTTGCGGAGAATACAATCACAGAAAGGTTCCAGTCAGCGTATCGCAAATTCCATGGTACTGAAACAGCCGTACTAAGAGTCATTTTTTTTTTTTTTTTTTTTTTTAAAATATTTGATGCAAAAATATACCCTATCCTTTTATATGGGGCTGAGATCTGGGGATTAAATACATTTGCAAAGTTAGAAATGGTACATTTGTATGCTTGCAAAAAGTTCTTAGGTGTTAAACAAAACACCCCGAATGTCATGATCTATGGAGAATGTGGCAGGTTTCCCATATATATTTATTCATATTGTAAAGCGATTCGGTATTGGATAAAGCTATTACACATGTCATCCTATCGCTTACCAAAGAAGTGTTATAATATGATGATTTTATACGATAGAAATGGACATACAAACTGGGTGACAGATGTAAACAAACTATTATTCTCAACTGGATTTGGAAATGTTTGGCAGAGCCAGGAAACTGGAATATATCCGAAATTCATAAACTCTTTTACCCAGAGACTTAAAGATATATACCTTCAAAATTGGCTGGCAAAATTATCTATCTCAAGTAAATGTGACACCTATCTAATGTTTAAAAGCAATATCCACACCGAACGCTATCTATCTTGTTTAAATGTTAAAAAATATAGAATTAGTCTTGCACGATTCCGATGCTCATCTCACGAACTCCTAATCGAGAAAGGTAGATATGTAAATATGGCACGAGAGCAAAGGACTTGTCAATTATGTCACTCAAATGTAGTTGAAGATGAATATCATTTCCTCTTGATTTGCCCTTGTTATAATAACATTCGAAGTAAATATATAAAAG
Source organism: Gibbula magus (assembly GCA_936450465.1). Classification (NCBI taxonomy): domain Eukaryota; kingdom Metazoa; phylum Mollusca; class Gastropoda; order Trochida; family Trochidae; genus Gibbula; species Gibbula magus. Next base: position 3,071,474 of record OW388296.1, on the reverse strand, counting down.
AAACATATTATACTTATCCAAACAAAAGTACGTTTGCGCAACTTTTAAACAGCTCAAAAACCAAAGAAATTGAAAACCTGTCCATGTATATTTTCTACGCATTTGTACAGAGAAAACAGATTGTTTCATAAATAATTTATGTTGAAGCAATATTATGTATAATGTACTATAGGCCTGAGGCCTCTTGAGTACCAAATAAATAAAAAAAAAAAAAAAAAAGAGTCATAAATGATGGGCAGTGGATCAGGGCAACATGGCTGCTCTCATATTGCTTGATTTGTCTATAGCATTCGATACGAATGATCACAATCTACTTCTTGACAGACTCCGACATCAATATGCATAGGATATCATCTTATATTAAAGGAAGATCACAATTTGTGATGATTGGAAATGACAGGTCATCCACTGTCAACTTGAAATATGGTGTCCGAAAGGGATCTGTACTTGGTCCAGTGCTTTTTGTTCTCTATTGTGGCAATACTTTAAACATCATCTCACAGCACCGCCTCCTCCACCACTCGTATGCTGATGACTGTCAGTTGTACAATAAATTTCATCATCAGAACTCAGAAGAAGCTCTCTTGAATACAGCGAATTGTACCAGGTCCTTGAAATTTTGGATGACCGACAACAAACTAAAACTGAACAGTGATAAAACTGAAGCAATTATGTTTGGAACTAAGCAGCAGCTAAAACAGTTGATATAAGCAGCGTTAATGTGTCAGACACGGAAGTTCAGTTAACGAAGACTGTCAAGGATCTCGGTGTCTTGCTGGATCCAACACTTTCAATGGAAGCTCAGATTAACAATGTCTGCACAATTTGCTACTTGAACCTACGAGTGATTGGAAATATTCGTCTTTTATCACCATAGAAGCTGCACATTGTCTAGCCAGTTGTCTGGTACTGATTATACTCGATTACTGTAACAGTCTTTATGTCGGACTCCCGGATATTCTCCTTGACAAGCTTCAAAAGGTACAAAATACAGCAGCGCGAATCGTGACTCTCACATCTAAAGGATCGCACATTACTCCTGTCCTTAAACATCTTCACTGGCTTCAAATAAGAGCAAGGATTCTACTCAAAATTATCCTCTGTCTAATGCATAAATCTCTGCATGATCAATCGCCTGCCTGTATATCAGAGTTGATATCAACTTATGTCCCAGCACGGAAACTTCACTAATAACCTCAAGTGCTTTGGTCAGAGATGTTTTGAACATTTTGCTCCTAACATGTGGAACTCTCTTCCCAAAACTCTGAAACTATCTCCAACATTTGAGTCATTCAAATCAAGTCTAAAAACCTAACTTTTTGTTCAGTCCTATGGTTTGTAAGGACTTTCATTTTTGCAGCAATTCTATACATGGACTTGTTATTGCTGTTTGTGTGAACTGAGCACATTCGAATGTGCCTGACTATTATTATTATACCCCCGACCAACGGTTGGGGGTATATAGTAATACCAACGATTCCGTCCGTCCGTCCGTCCTTCCATCCGTCCGTCCTTCCGTCCGAAGAAAATTTTTGTCCGATCGATTACAGAAAAACTATTCATCTCATTCTTTTCAAATTTGGAACATGTCTTCTTCACCACTAGGAGAGGTGCAGTGTGAAGTTTAAACCGAATTGGTGAATTTTTTAATTTTTGGAGAATTTTTTAATTTTTTAACTTAGTCAAATTCTGAGCATTTTTTGTCCGATCAATTACAGAAAAACTATTCATCTCATCCTTTTCAAATTTGGCACATGTCTTCTTTACCACTAGGAGAGGTGCATTGCAAAATGTAACACGATTTTTTGAATCTTTGGCGATTTTATATATTTTTTCACTTTATCATATTCATAGCTAGAATGAATGAAGCTACTTCTGTGTTGTTATTTGTTGACTTCATCATTTTCTTTTTCATGTAACTTTAATCAAAAGCTACTTCTGTTTTCTTGTTGATTTACTATTTTATATTTCCACTGGTTATATTTTGGGAAAAGTTAAATTTTCTTTCCTTTCAGCCATAAACTGTCGTATATCTGTCATTGGCCTTCAGGGGTGTGCTTCCATGTACCTGTTGTTTAAAGTCACTCGAATGAATCATTATGATGGATTAATTTCCAAAATAAAGTTGAAATCAGTGGTAAAAGCAGTAGTGTATTATGTTACCCATACCTTTTCAAGTTACTATTATTCCTATTTTTACTTAAACCACCTTTTTTACATGAAGATCGAGTCTTGTCCTACCTTTTTCATAAACAGTTTAATCTTAGCAATTACATTTCTTGCTTATCAATCCTTAGGTGTGCAGACACCTCTCTCTTTAAGTAAAATAAAAATGTCAAACTTTAACAGTCGGGGGTATTAGTGAGCCACGCTCACTTTTTTGCTTGTTATTTATTAGCATTATGATGTTTAGCGACTTGAGCATGCTGTCGAGCTTGTATATGTGTGCTATATAAATATGCACTATTATTATAACGCTCTTGGTAGAGGAAATGTGTAATGCATAAATATATGTTTTTGTTGGTTATTACATACTTATCCATTTAAGAATATTGGATTCTGTACATTATTACTCGATCGGTTTTGAATATTAAAGCACCATGTCTTTCGTGTTATCACGAATGCACTGAATAAAACTATTTTTTAAATTCAGTGTTAAAAATATACACTTTAATTTCAAAAACTTTTAAAGCATGTGTGACGGGTGTCTGAAGGTTGACTTCAGTTTAAAGTCTATCTACAATCTACAAAACAGTTATATAATTATTCCAGGTTTGAATTAAATGATCAGTGACAGTTAAGGTGGTAGAAGTCAATTAAGTATTATGGCATGACAAGGTTACCTAATCAACTGTCAAATATTGTCACGAGATACGGAACTAATCTAACACTGCCACAAGGCCAATCCTGTTGTCAGGGGATACTTCCATTGTGATTGTAAAATTCACCAATGTTTTCACATCCAGTATGATCTAGATAAGAGCGAACACTGCGTTATCACCTGGATACAAAGCCAATGTTATGGGAAAGGATTATTTCGTTCTAAAAATACTGGAAATGTGCGAAGAGGGTTAAAACATCGCTTTCTTGTTGTATAAAAAATACGGATAAATTTGACTTCAAACAAAGGGTGTATCAAATCCGATTTGACAAATGAAATTACTGGTTTTCTTGGTGTCAAAAGGAAATTTAAATGCAAAAATTAAACGAAAACGTCAAAATGATTGATTGCAGATGGAGACATATTTTGTGAACACATCTCTAGGTATAACAGTGTATACTCGTCTGAGTCGGGAACGGACGCTATGGCAGATAACACCTGCCTACTGTTCATGTTACCTGTGTTTGTAAAGTTGCTAACACCTTCATCGTTATGTTCTGGATCAAAATATTATTTTCTTAAATACATGTCTATTATGGGCTTCCCTGTTTTCAAATATTCCTTTTGCTTTCATATATGTCGAAATGCATCGGTGTAGAAACTTGTAAAGACAAATTCGGAGTGGAAACAGTACAAGTACTCTGGCGACTGTAGAAACAACAAAGCAAGTTTCTCCGACATCGGTGCGTTACATGTGTTAAACATTTTAAATTAGCTGCTAAACCCGATTGTTCATTTATCCATGCAAAATATATGTCTATATGTCGCTGACGTACTGCCAAGCAGTACAGCTGAAATAAAGACTAAAGGTACTGCTTCCCGTGTCAGTCTCTTTCCAAAGAAAGCTGATAAGTCACAGCGCCGGCGTCATTCTTGTAAAACAAAAATACCGAGAAACATATCCTTTTTATATGCAGCCTTATGTTGTTTCTGAAGAAAACTGTCAAATTCGATATAAGCATGTACCGATAAATCCGATAGACTTGGGCACTTTAGTTTTACGAACCGTCTGTGAAGTGTTGGTATGAAGGGAGGATTATACAAATTAGTACGGGTTAAGTCAAAGTCATACTGCACACAAGATTTTCTGGATAACAACCTTTTTATTATTGTGTTGTTATACATTAAGTCTTGCTTTCTTAATATGTGTTTCCCCCAATGAATCCGTTATTACTCATTCTTGTCCATTTAAATCACGTAAAACAGTCAGAAACCCGCCACTTCTCTTGCGATGGCCTGTTACAATGACGTCAACGAAGAAGGGCGATTGTGATTTTAGGCAACATGGATATCAATGTATAGTTTCAGTTGAGGCGAGCTAGGGTTTAACGCCGCTTTGAAGGGCTGCTAGTAATATGACAGGGAGAAAGCCCGCAACGCCAATTATGGCTATGCAAAGCTGCGAGTATCGACTGGAACTAGCGTAATCAGTGTAGCATTGCACCCAAACCTTACTGCGTGAAGAACAGTTCTCCACTGTCTTTGTATAGTTACAGAGGTTACGAAAAGTTATGACTTGTGTAACCAGTGTGGGCAGAATGCTGGCCAGTGACTCTTTAAGTATATGCCAATGTCTTGGTGACTGACATTGGAATCGAATAAATCCTCTATTGTCGATCACATAGAAGGGGAAACCTATCCTATAAGCTAAACCTCTAAGAAATAACTAACTATAACTCCTGATTATCTTAAAACATATCCTGTAACGTCATAAAATTGACCGAATCGGAAAGAACTGAGTGATCGGCGGAATCGAAATAACCTAGTAAACCACTAGACGTATTAAATGTAGTGTATGTTTTAGCCTATATGCATGTATGTACCACTCGTGGGATTAGTAGAACTATCACGTGTAGTTCAAACTATCAGAAAGCTGGCATAAACTTCCTGTCGTATACAAACGGAACTGACCATATCGGTCAAATCGACTAACCCAGTGAAGCTAATATCAATGATAACCTGAATTCACTATGAGGGTCAATATAGGAATCGTACCATCGGGTCGCTGGAACAATCACGTGATCGGAAGTCCATTCGCCATTTTGTGTGGGTGAAAGCGAGGCGTCTAAAACTCTACCTTTATTTCCTCTTCGACCTCGAGATCGCTTCCGGTAAAGTGGCCGGTCGATAAAACACCACCTGATGATCAATGAGGATTAAGACTTGGTATTGTTAGAGCATTATCATTCTTCTCTTTAATGTGGGATGTATGTTTGGTCTTGTGTTAGTTGAAAACAACGATAATTAATGGGAACATGCGGCAAGTACATGTGAACTAATGTTATGTCAGTGACACAGTTTGAAGTTGGGACTAGCTTAGGTCAGTTGTACCGTTGGCAATTATCCACAATGCATTACACTAGTTTATATGAAGAACTGCTTTGATTGAACATTGGTTACACTATTAAGGTATGTAATTTAAGTCATTATACTTTCTTTGAGTGGCATTTTAGAAGTCGGAAGTCACATAAGGACAAGTACCTGGCTGGCAACTCTTTGTTTAGCACTTCCAGAATGAAGAAGTTGTGTTCCAACTTGTCCTTAAATATATCATTATAATGAGCTTTCTTTGGAATATTTGAAGGTACGAAATGGTGAATGATTGGATCAATGTTTCACTATTTTCTCTATTTCTAAACTCTTTCTACTTATAATTCATATTGCATACATGCTGGATGTTTCTGATTGTAGAATCCACATATTGAAATGAAAGTCACGTTTCCACATCCACATATTGAAATGAAAGTCACGTTTCCACATCCACATATTGAAATGAAAGTCACGTTTCCACATCCACATATTGAAATGAAAGTCACGTTTCCACATCCACATATTGAAATGAAAGTCACGTTTCCACATCCACATATTGAAATGAAAGTCACGTTTCCACATCCACATATTGAAATGAAAGTCACGTTTCCACATCCACATATTGAAATGAAAGTCACGTTTCCACATCCACATATTGAAATGAAAGTCACGTTTCCACATCCACATATTGAAATGAAAGTCACGTTTCATCATCCACATATTGAAATGAAAGTCACGTTTCCACATCCACATATTGAAATGAAAGTCACGTTTCCACATCCACATATTGAAATGAAAGTCACGTTTCCACATCCACATATTGAAATGAAAGTCACGTTTCCACATCCACATATTGAAATGAAAGTCACGTTTCCACATCCACATATTGAAATGAAAGTCACGTTTCCACATCCACATATTGAAATGAAAGTCACGTTTCCACATCCACATCCACATATTGAAATGAAAGTCACGTTTCCACATCCACATCCACATCAACACACACAAGGTTTGTTTTCACCTCAGACTTGCTTTAAGTTCACAGATGTGATTTGCATGTTCGACTCCTGTTTTGACCCGCTTAGGCCTAAGAAATATATAACAAAAATAATTCTGGTCTTTACAGGCTGACAAAAATGATGCGATGACGCTGTTGTTTTTTTAACTTTTTTGTGGAATGAAAAGATAAACAAACACAATTTGTACGATTATTTATGTAAATAAAGCACAAACCCTCTTAAATATGTAATACTATTCAAAATAGTCCCGAATCCCACCACTACGTATACACTCCTTCTCAACAGAAACAAGTGACATTTACTATGTCAAATGTTTTCTGAGGCTAAAACAATCATAGTTATCTACCCCTTACTTTTGTTAAAACCTAGAAAAAAAACCGTGGGTTTGAAACTGATGCGGGCGGAAACCAGAAACAAATTCTTTTTTTTGGGCCTTACCAGATTCGATAGTAACGATGACATGACCAACTACCATTGGTTCATGAAACGTAGAAAATTCAAAGAGACACAATATTGTAATCTACATTGAATATTTATGGTTCCTTTCTCCTGGATGAACCGTGTGTGTTGTCTTCTTTGGTTACATCATATTCTACCTCTTTCAATCCCTTTTTACACGTTATTTTTAAGATGATTCAGTCTGTATAATGCCAAAATGAAATGCTTAAAAAGTCCCTGAATACATTTTGTAAATCAATGTAGGTTTATATCAATTAAGCTGTGTTCAAGGATTTCCAAACCGTTGGATCAATTGTGAAACAATTACGAAATTTGCAAATACAGATTAAAGGGATATAAATTCGCGAGTTTCAAAATTGTGTCCACAAATATTCAACACTAATACCTCACGTGATTCATATCATTTGGTCAACTTTGTTTACATATGGTATTTTAAAAAAATACTAAATTACACTAAAGTGAGAATGAAAAATAAAATGGGCATATTACGTTCTAACGTTGTTTGGCTATGCAAATAAGAGAAACGGCTATTGCTAACTACAACAGCAATGACCATCGCGACATTCCCTTTGTACCGACGTTCATCGCATCAGTCTTAAATAATTGATAACATTTAATGCATTATTCTTGACACGTTAACGGTATCAACAATGCCATCTGTACCTGAAATACATTCCGAGTACGTCATATGCATAACATTTAAATATAAGTAAAACTTGTAAGAATGACACTGTATACAGCTATTAATTCTAGCGTGAATATTCCAGGTTTGTTGAGTACATGTTAGAGCCAAGGAACCTGCCCAGCCATACATTTACTTATGTTGTTAAAGTCGAAGTATAACACAACATATACAGGACACTTACGTATTTTATTTAATGTTCAAACGCTTATCCATCACTACAGTCACGCACCTGTACCGCCGCCGTGATATGTTAAATAATATAATTATATATCATATTAATATTGTTAAATTTTCTTGATAACACTGTTAAAGTTTTAGCAATCCCACTCTTTTCCAATATATAGCTAGGAATATTTATGACGTCAACATTAAATTATATTACATTTCTACCATTTCCACTTCACCTATGCTTATAGTTTCCGAAGTCGTAAATGAACACTGCATTTTCAATCATGCTTTGTATTTTGTTATGATACAGTAAACTAATGGTGTTTCAAGATAAAGGCGTGAAATACAAACATTAAATCTTACTGCCATTTCCATTTCAGCTGTATAATTATAGTTTCAGAAGTCTTAAAATGCAGACTGTATTTTCACTAAAGCATTGTTGTAATATCGAAAACACTTTCATCAGTTACTAAGCGTATTTCATAATGGTCTCATTAAGACAGTTTTTCTAGCACATTAAGAAACAGCTTCAAGTACAAAATAAATCAAGTAGAATCCATTCATCATAGAGAAGTACATTATTTATGCAAGTGACATAAGGAGCAACGATATAACAACAGGTTCACACAGCACAATCTCACACGAGGGCACAGCCTCTCTTAGCCTTTCCGTCTGTTATTGATCCGTGATCGATTTGCATCGATTATTACCACATGAACAGATCGTTGTGTGGAATCCCGAAATGATGACTCTGTACCAGTCTCTAAAGATTTAATCTGAAAGCGCCCAACCACGTCTGGAACAAATAACACTTGTTTCCAAGGCTTTGAAATACGTTTACATTCAGGTTACTTCTCAATGGTTTAGAACTGTATCATTTTTTTCGCATTTATTTTGTACCTAGCTAACTCGTATGATCTGATAGAACTGATAATGTGTTAGAGGTTTTTGATAATACTTGTCTCTTCAGTGTTGACAATATGACAATCTGACACTATACCTTTGAATATTATAAACTACATTGAGCATGTTTTTAAAAAATAAAACCAAATGTTTATTCCTTTAAAGAAAGTTATGCTTTTATAACCACGATACTCGTAAAGCTTCTTTAAATCAAACACAAAAGCGATCACATACATAATAGTGTATGCCATTACACTAAGTTGTTATCAGTCTCACTAAAATCAGACCGTTATTAGTTGTACTACGTTACACAATATACGTGCGTCATTGTGCAACTAGTTACGGTCTGATATTAATGAGACTGGGATGTTTAGTCCTGACACCAAGAGCCCCGATAAGACTTATTTCAAAAGCTTTGAGAATAATTTTCCAAAATCTTGACGAGATATTCAAGCCTGGGAACATAATGTTTAAATATTTCAAGGTGTATTTCCATGTATATCCATGCGTCATGTTTACAGGTAGATGACTCGAGTTACGGTTCAGTACTGTCTTTCTTACAGCTTTTCAAATATCAGACAGTATCCAGGGCATGCTGAAATTATCTGCAAGGCAAATTAATCTGAAAACTCAGTAGTTTACCCTTTTCAACTTCGACTTTTATATATGAAATAGTTGATTTCTTTTCGGTTTTCATCGGTTCATATTGGGCATAATAACCATAGTTGATGAAATATAGCACCTGAATCAGTTCCCATCACCTTCGTTTCAGTATCGTTGACAAGAAGTTCTAAATGTCAGCAAATTAAATTAAATTACGGAAACTTTCATGTCAGTATTATACCAATAATGATGTATGCATGTATTCAATAGAGCATTATCCAAAGAACGCTCTAGATATATATAAGGACAATACTATCCGTGTCGTCATAATATAAAAGAGAGACAGGTACATAAAAAACGTATGCCGATTCTATTTCAGGTATTGTTACGACGTCGTTCATAGAAACCACAGGAAATAAAGCTGATTCAAGATTTGTCAATATCACAAACCTCCATCAATCATGTGAAGGAGTGTTTGTTCAACCACATCAATGATTGGTCGACAGGGAAATATGATCTGGAAAAAATGACCGAGTTGTTATGTTATCAAGTACTCGTTTGTTCTTAGATGCTGGCTCGAGCAATGCGTGCAGGAGGGTCGATCTCGGCATGATAATTGGGGCGGTTGGCGTCTTTGTTTTATGGTCCATCGCTTGTTATGGACTTCGTAGTTTTCCATTCAATGATTTTACTGTTTTACTTTCATTTAGATTGAAGGTGTGGAAAGGTTACATTGATATTATCCCATAAGAGGTGTGGTATTGTAACACCTAATAGTACACTTACCAGTATGTAAAGGTTACATAGATATTATCCTATCTTTGGTGTAGCATTGTAACATTGTAATATTACAACTTTCCGTGTGTAAATGTTACATTGTTGCTATCCTGTTTTTGTGTAGCATTGTAACATTGTAATATTACAACTTTCAGTGTGTAAATGTTACATTGTTGCTATCCTGTTTTTTGTGTAGCATTGTAACATTGTAATATTACAACTTTCAGTGTGTAAATGTTACATTGTTGCTATCCTGTTTTTTGTGTAGCATTGTAACATTGGAATATTACAACTTTCAGTGTGTAAAGGTTACAGTGTTGCTATCCTGTTTTTTGGTGTAGCATTGTAACATTGGAATATTACAACTTTCAGTGTGAAAAGGTTACAGTGTTGCTATCCTATCTTTGGTGTAGCATTGTAACATTGTAATAGTACAGCTTTCAGTGTGTAAATGTTACATTGTGGCTATTCTATCTGCGGTGTAGTAGTGTAACATTGTGTATATTTTTAAGATCATAAATCAACATGGCAGAGGTGTGGTTAGTCTTCATTTCAAATATAATATTCAGAACGTTCCCTTGTCACTATTGATAAAAAAGAAACGAAGACAACTGGTATGGTATGGTATGGTATAATATGACAACACAGCATCGATGTTTCAAGTAACGAACAACAAAGGACGGATTCGATTTCCATGTTTATTTTTCAATCTCGGTGTGTCTAATGCGGTAAATTCGAATAAATAGATGTCAGAAAAGAATAGCCTTGTGTAACTTTCATCCTGCATCCTTCATCAGCAGACGTATACCTGTTTTAGTGTGCATAGTGCTATTGATACCTGCAATATTAGCAAAATAGCGTGTGCATGTGCATTGTTTATCCTCTCTGTATCTCAGAAAATGTTTTCAAGTTAACCGATATATTCAGCGTCGGATATGCATGATAATGACGATTCCGCCAACAGAGTAAGCTATAGCAAACGTATATAATTTATACATGTACACTGTTTATCCTCTTACCTCAGAATACGTATGCAAAGTTGACCAATATTTTCAGCTTCGGGTGTGCATGATGCTGACGATTCCTGTAGAAATCAGATATAGCAAACGTATATCATGTATACTTGTATATTGTATAAACTCTCATCATAGAAACTCTATTCAAGTTATCAATCAATATTTTCAGACTCGGGTGTACAGGATGCCGCCGTGTGACGATGGCAGACGCCGACGTGGACTGTAGTTACACCGACGAGAACGGGACGTTCCACGAGAGCAAATGTGCAGGCACCACCACCTTCTGTTGTATAGGGGGAGACGCAAAATACTGCTCCTCGACAACGTGTGGCCCGGGCGCTACCAACACTCTAGCGTCCTATGCGTAAGTATTGGCGTACTGTCCAGGTGGCCTTTGCACAAAACAATCTTAACTAAGGTTAACCTTAGTGCCATCTTTTAAGCTACCTTAGTGACTTCGTGCAACGGGACCCAGCTGGGTCTCCTTTCACAAAGCAACCTTTACTAAGGTTAACCTTAACTCCCGTTCTTTAACATTACACTAAGGATGCTTTAGTGACTTACGATCACCTTAGTGACAGGTAATAAGTAGATCATCGTTCTCGCCTCGGTGGAACTCTCCTACCCTTGGCTGCACGTTGTTGTTACCGAACTCCCCTACCGTGGGCTGCACGTTGTTGTTACCGAACTCCTCTACCCTGGGCTGCACGTTGTTGTTACCGAACTCCCCTACCCCGGGCTGCACGTTGTTGTTACCGAACTCCTCTACCCTGGACTACACGATGGTGTTACCGAACTCCTCTACCCTGGGCTGCACGTTGTTGTTACCGAACTCCTCTACCCTGGGCTGCACGTTGTTGTTACCGAACTCCCCTACCCCGGGCTGCACGTTGTTGTTACCGAACTCTCCTACCCTGGGCTGCACGTTGTTGTTAACGAACTCTCCTACCCTGGGCTGCACGTTGTTGTTACCGAACTCTCCTACCCTGGGCTGCACGTTGTTGTTACCGAACTCTCCTACCCTGGGCTGCACGTTGTTGTTACCGAACTCCCCTACCCTGGGCTGCACGTTGTTGTTACCGAACTCCCCTACCCTGGGCTGCACGTTGTTGTTACCGAACGTTTACTGGATATAGGCACGGCGAGCGTTACGCCTTTTCTGATATACCTACAGTTTTCTGATATACCTTCAGTTTTTCTGATATACCTACACTTTTTAACTGAGAAGTCAATGGAGTCAATTTTCTAAATTTCATAAATCTAAGTGAGGATACTTTCTAAAATGTCAGATTACATATGAACATATAATAAAGAGACTTTCATATGTTTCATTTGAAACCTGGGATCGAACCTGTGTCCTGTTGCTTTCTGGCCGAACGAACTACCCACTAGACCACGAAGCCTGTTCAAAACTTTTTTGATATTTAGCTCATCAGTCCTGAAACGCCCGATGAGCTTATGGCATGGCACGGTGTCCGGTGTCCGTCCGTCCGTAAACTTTTCGCTTTTTCGACTTCTTCTCCAGAACCAATGACTCCACAGAGCTGAACAGTTGTGTGCAGACTCCTTGGCCAATGGGGATTCTAAATTGTATATTTCGTGACCCTGTGACCCCAAATTGGGTCACAGGGGTCACGTCCTTAAAAACCTATTTTCATCTTCTTCTCCAGTTCCAAAAGGTCTAGAGAACTGAAAAGTTGTGTGCATACTCCTTGGCCAATTGGGATTCAAAATTGTAGATCTTTTGACCCTGTGACCCCAATCTAGGTCACGGGTCATGACCCAAACACCTGTTTTCATCTTTATCTCAAGTATGTAAAGCTCTAGAAAGGTGAAATTGTAATTGTAGGATTGGTGACCCTGTGACTCCAAATGTGGGTCACAGGGGTCATGATCTAACAATGTATTACTTGAGATAACTTAGATATTCAACCTTAGATAATAAATCAATGAAGAACTGATGAGCTACAGAGCCAATGGCTCTATTTTTCATGACCAAATGAAAAAGGTCCTTATAATGCGTGATATAATATCACACATTTCTGTATTTCTTTTATATAAGAATGTTATTTATGTTTGGGTGCATAATGTCTTAATATACTGAAAGTTACTTCTGTTTTCTCTAAACCTTGGCCATGTTGACATTAGCCATGTAGTTAATGGCGTGAGCTGTACATTTCAGCGAGATGCACGTGCGTCTGCTTTGACAATACCGTCATAGGGGCGTATCAATTAGATTTCGAGCCCCAAAAAACCATACAACGAAGTGTATCCGGGAGTTGTCACAGATGAGGCCGTATTTGGGTTGTGCGTTTCATACACAGCTTGTTTACAGATGTATTTGTTTTAGAAATGAAATTATGAAACCGTATCCGTTTACACTCGACCGTAAGTGGGGTATAAAACAGATATACCCATACTTTTCCTAGTGTATCAAATGATACCCTACACATTTCCCGGTATAGCCTTACTCGGCTACGCCTCGTAAGGGCCCCACCGGGAAAAGTGTAGGGTATCATTCGATACATTTGGAAAAGTATGGGTATATCTCTCACATAACAGGTTAATCACTATATATTTATGTAAAACCTTCGTTATTGTAATATGGTTAGTGGGTAACAGTGTCATTGTTGCCCTTATATCAATATGCGATTATATGGTATGATATAGTACAATATTTTCAAACACGCGTGACCTTAAAGTGGCTGTACGACCTGAATATTGTTAAGGATACATTTATGCATTCATGTTATGAAGGTTATGAATAATATGTTAAACATGAAATGTTTCAATGAACTTCGAGTGTTATTTAAACAATTTTTAGAGTCTAATCTAGAACCGTGCTTTGTTTTTCGATTTTATTCAACAGTCATGTCGCGTAAGAAACATAGTAACCAACTCGAGACTCAGAAGTAAGATGAAATAGACTAGCCCCGAGGTCATGAACTCGAAGCGACTTCAGACAATTATTTATCTATAATACACAAATATTGTTTACCCTGTACCACTTTAGCTGAAATTCAGTTTTGGATAAAAAAAATCATAAAAGACATCAAGCTTAAGATAAAAAAACAAACAAACAAATTATTTAGATATTTAGAGTTCACAAGTGGCAAGATTCTAGCCTTAACCAGGACCATTAAGTGAAAGTGATGTTTCAATTATTCCGATCGGATCTGACGAACACTGACGGGGCTAAGTGACACCAAAGAGGGACGGACAGACTGAACGCAGATATGTACTCCAAACTGTTTCGTAAGTGGGGACATCGGAAAAAAGACATATTCAATCTGGACTGTGTTCACAAAAATGGAGAGATTTTACATCTAAAGCTTCTTTTTAAAAAATGTACACCCGCAAAATAAAGTCTGATTTATTAGTACCATTACATGATTTTACAAATATTTGGAATGGAATTATCAACTTGATAAAGACAATGTAACACCTAATTTCCATGGAGTTGTATATTTCATTTAAAACGTCTACACAGATAATTCATAGCAGTTGAAACACGAGTTCGGTTTTATTCAGGAGGTTATCTCCCTTTACATGAAATCTTGCTTCGCGTCGTGTCTTCTAAGCTGACACATAAAGTGTTGCTTTATTTTGCTTAATAAACATCTTCTGTTGTAACAATGCATTTACGAGATGGAAAGAAATTAATGAATTAAACAGATTGAGAACACGATATCAATTATGCATGCATGCATTCCTCCCTAACAGTACATATTCTTCTTAGCACTTCACTGACTAATATCGAGTGAAACATGTACAGCATCTTATAACTAAAGACACGGCTTGTTAAAAACTACCTAGACGAAATAAATATTTCATAACATCAGAAACTTGAAACATGTTTAACAGTAACATCGGGAATACACTTGCCGTTGTAAAAATAACATATTATTTTAATTACTTGCTTGCATAACTATTTATAGTTATCCAGAATCTCTATAATCATTAGACTATTAAAGTGCAACACAATAAAACAGCTTGAACTTTGAGCCTAGTGGTATAACGATAATTCCCTTTCCAAATATAAAATTTAATGTTCATTAATTTCTCAGAGCTCAGATAATATCCATAACGTGTATATTAAGCATCTACTTATAGCCATTACACTGTACTCAACGTGACCCCATGGAGGGAGAGAAACTGCCAATCGGTTAAATCACTGAGTGCAGACCATTATCGATCACTGATCACTATCAAAGCCAGGAACCGTTCGATACCAATCAGATTTGGTATCGATCTAGGGATCGATAAAAGGGGAATTATGGTTCGAGTCAGCGAAGCGTGGAGAGAAAAACATCTTAATGGGATTGTCCAGCGGCTCCTAGTAGAAGCTTGTTACAATATTGGGTCATATTCACTGACTTATTTATTCTAGAAAATATTTTCAAATGTTGTATAAGGACAATCTTGTTTACGTAAACATTTTATTTTGGATTGCTTATTTATTTCGAGTTAAATCGAAAGTCACTTTCTTATCCTAAAATAAATCATCGTCATCGTTTTAATATATCATGTTAATAACATTAAGCATACTCATTGTTTTATCACAATCGGTAACATACCATTGTAGGTTAGAGATAAACTTTACTCTCGTAATGCTTTCATCATCAGCTGCCACTAGGGGCGCCACTTGTTAAAAACGTGCTGTAGCCACTTGTTATGTCATCCTTAATTACATTCAAGACTCATTTTTCTACAAAATAATGCCAGATGTAGTTATTTGTCGATTTGTTTGTTCCCAACCTTTTCATGTAATTATAAAAACAATTTCTAAAAGAAAACTAATAGAGCAACTCCGAGCTCTATCTCCCGTGTGTCTCGTTCCTGTGTTAACGACACGGTAACTACTTACGTTTTTATCTCCCGCCACAACAAAGTTGGCGGGGGATATAGAAATGAGCTCCGTCCGTCTGTCCGTCTGTCTGTCCGTCTGTGCGTCCGGGCTTTTCCATTCCGGCCTCAGACTTCAAAACTATTCAATATATTTTGCTGAAACTTTGTACAGGTATCAACCAAGTAGTCTAGATGTGCCTTTTGCTATATAGAAATTTGAGAATATATTTATATATTTTTTTTACGAATTCGAACAGTCTGGACTTAGAACCAAGAAGAGGGAAACTATATTCCGGCCTCAAACTTCAAAACTATTCAATATATTTTGCTGAAACTTTGTACAGGTATCAACCAAGTAGTCTAGATGTGCCTTTTGCTATAAAGATATTTGAGAATATTTTTTTTTTACGAATGTAAACAGTCTGGACTTAGAACCAAGAAGAGGGAAAACTATATTCCGGCCTCAAACTTCAAAAATATTCAATATATGTTGCTGAAACTTTGTACAGGTATCAACCAAGTAGTCTAGATGTGCCTTTTGCTATATAGAAATTTGATCACTTATGAGTTATGAGTTATAACAAGAAAGTAAATGCATTATATATTCAAAATGCATAAATATATTCAAAATTCCCACATGGCGGGGTATATGGCCGACTCTGTCTGCTTGTTTAAAATATTTTTTAATATTTTGCCATTAATAATAAACTATCATGCAGTGTATCTTTATTGAAGAGGGTAAAACAGTCCATTACACGACTCGATTAACCGTAGTCGTAGAAAACGGTGCAACGTATTAGACGAAAACGTCTATTACTGTTACTGCCGCCATTTTGGTGTGAACATCGTGTAATAATAAGGATGGAAATGGATCCGCGTTGCTCTACCGAACCATTATCATTCGTTTTAGAACTCTGTAAATTGATGTAGGAGGATATTGTTTTGCAATTAGTAACATTTCTTTTCCACATTCTGAGATCTCTTTATTTCCATTACAAAACGTGCTACAGCTCTTTCAGTGGTGGTGGTGTATTCGGATAATGCTCTTAGAAATTCATCATTACATCGAATTGTTAAGCCTACATATGGAAATCTGAAGCAACTTAAACATGACTGACACGAAGTAAAGTACAAATCCTCAAGTTACATGTTCATTTCAATTGCCAGTTAGGATAGCCACGCATGTACATTATTAATGATATGCATGTTTCTGTGTACATGCTTGTCATTTTGGTATCACTTATCACACATGTATTGCAAACATTAAATATTCAATGTTCATGTGCAGACTGGGTATTTTTCCACGGAGACTACACGTGTGTTTTTCTAGACTTTCTGTGGTCTGTGTACTATACAAATAAAAACAGCAGTCTATACTGCATGTCGTGTGGTGCATTAACGATTTCCATCCCTCGCTGCACAGGTAGTTTGTACAGTTGACATTAATAAGAAGTCGAATAGTACGTGGACTTGACATGTTCTATATTTCCTTCGAGTTGTAGCGGATGAACTCGGGAGTGGTGCATATAGGTAACAGCATGCACAACATTGACATTCTCCTTATGTAACAAACGATCGCTACGTTCTGCTCTTGTGTTTTATTTTTACAAAACACTTCTAACAGTTAAAGAGACCTGTGCATAAACTTGAATGAAGTGAGAGGGACGGAATAGCGCACTACTTAGCGAGGTAAGGGGTTCGAATCCCGCCAGGGGCTCGGCAACTTAGTTTGCTGCAGAGAAATGTTCTACTCGGAGTGAGGTTTTACTGCAATACGTAGCCACATTGTTCTTGCGGGCTTTCTCCCTGCCATAATACTAGTTGCCATGGTATAAGTGAAATTCTCTTAAAAGCGGCATTAAACCCCAAATCGTTTCATCTCACCAGATAAAGAGTGCAAAGGTTATAAAAAAAAACCCCAGTGCAAATCAATTGATTTTTTACTCGCATAAAATGACGTTATCGTAACTGTTTACTTCTAATGAGTCATGTCATTAACGAATTATTATTTTGTCAATATACAATGTCGCGATCAATCATCATAAGGTTTAATGTTGTTCAGAAACTTCAATGTTGAAAGTGAATGAAAAAAGGTTTCTCGTAAAATAAATGAGCGACATCAATGGATTTTTCACCTTCGTACCCAGTGCGTATGCATGCTCTTACAGTTTCTTTGTTTAATATTACCAAGCACTTGCTTTATAAGAATGAAAGTACAACAATTTGAATAATTATTGTAACGGACAATACACGAATGGTTCCAAGGAAACCAAACCTCTAACGTCTTGGTAAGGGACTCAGAACATCCCTGGCGAGACAATAGAGTGACGTCACAAGATGTTTAAAAGAAACTTTACGCAATGTTAGTCACCTAGAGTACTGAACACTCTTCACTTATCATGCCGCTAACAATTCCTCTACAAGGGGCATTCACCCAGGGGGTTTCATCAACTTATTTTGAAGAGCGGGGAGGGGGTTCGGCACTGAAGCCAACAAAGACGGCTGCTTCTGAACAATAATGACCCATAACGCAATTCATCTAATATTGGTTGCAATATCCGAGTGGTCAACAGCAAGATAGACTGGCGTGACTCCAGCTGGTCAAGGCTAGGGAGATTGACCATCAGCTAATGTCACTGCTACCAGATCCATGCAAATGGCGTTAAGACAGTCAAGCTTAGGGAGATTTTCTGGAACTTTGTTCATATCAGCAGAGGTGTGATATGTGACACCTGCGGAAATCCAATGACCAGTAATAACAGACAAACAATAACGTCAAACACAGACTAGGTGAAGTGGGCTTAGAACCAACCAGTTAATGGCGCCCATAACTAAAACAAAAGGGGTTTTGAATATGGAATGGTGTCTTTAATGGACACCGGGTTATGCCGCGGCTCAGGCCGGATAATAATTGGAATGAGAAATGTCCTTGGTTTTGTTTGCCTTTAATCCAAATAATAATTCACAATGTCTCTGTTTTGAGAAAGAATGTGAAGAGGTTCAAGATATGAAGTGCTTCTGAAGCAAGACACGACTTTATTTTGGGGTTTGGTGGTCCTCGTGTGTGTAATTATCTTAGCGACTGGCTAACACGAGAAGAGATATGGATTGACTTTAATACCGTTTCAAACAACTTCTTTAAGATAAAGATGATACTTTATAAAGGAAAACTCATATTGAGTCTCAGAAATAAGTAGTTTCTGTATAAAAACGATATTTTACAAACAAGTGAAATAGTTATAAAAAATAGAGCCCAAAAGATGTTTTAATTTCCTGAAGCTGAGGAATGAAGACTTGCTATAATTTTCTAGACTGGTCGTTAATTGAATATTTTGTTAACTGGTCTGGAGGACGACGAAAGGGTTCGTGCTGTTCAGTTGTGACCAAAAGGCAACGTATCAACAATGCTATCAAATCGGGAACACATGTACATTGAGTTTTTTTTAGAAGGTATACCGAGTAAGAAAAATGCGTTAGACCAAAACATATATGAATGTGTCCGGAGCTCTTTTTACTTGAAATAATGTTTGAAACTGTTAAATATTTTGTCTATAAATAAATGTCGGCCCTGACAGCCATGTCTTCATTTATAAGGTGAAATAATTCACTGTAAACAAACCCGCTTCCTCCTGTCAATATAAAATGTAAATTCTGATATAGCTATTTTCCCTACTGTCAACAGCAAACACAACACGGAGATAACTGGCTTGTTTATTGTCAACAATATACTGATTTATAAATATATACCATGCACTTGTGCATGCATTTCTAACATGTGTGAATTATTTATTCTCCCCAAACTCTTCACAGGGTTCTTTCAACAAAATGGCATATTTTGCTGCAGGTTCTGGCTCATTCTTGCCGGGGTTGCGGTGTGTGGAGTTCTTCTGCTGCTGATCACTTACGCAGTCTGCAGATACAGGAAACCAGATCCAGGTTGGTCACGTGACATTAACACACTTCCGGTCAAAATATTTCATCGTTTGCGACGGTTACACAAAGTAGTCAACAGGAATGAAGTCTGTTCTTATGTTCAAGAAGGCTACGTTGATTGATTCTTAAGAATTGGTTTGAGATTGCTTTTTAAGAACAAACAGAAAGTTCTATAATCATTTCCTTCGGAATAGTTTCTCGTGTTTCCTGAATTGTATAATTACGCTGACTATGAAATCACGACAACGTGAGAAGAGAGTACCTGTTTACAGGGTGAAAACTGCACTTAGAACTATTTAAACCGTAATCACTATTTATAAGGCAAATTCAACATAACATGTGATGTTATACAACAACCCCACATCACACAAATACGTGGCTTTTCGATTTCTGATTGTCTGTCCTGCTTCAGCACAATGCATCGGTTTTACTTTTGTGACTGTGAATGATGAACTTATATTGACGAGTGAGATCATTTTGAGTAAAGAAGAAAATTTAATATTCAAATATTGATTTATCTGATAGGGGCTTGCAATGATTTCAATACGACACGGAAAGAGAATCAAGTAGATAATTACCCCTACCCTTGTTGTCTCTGCATATAGAAAGTAAATGTGACATTTTCCCTGTCTTTAGGAGGTTTTAATTTTGAAATTTAGACATGATACTTCTGTTTCGGTTTCAAGAATTTTTAAAGGATTTAATCTGCCTGCGTCACAGGTGGAGGTCTTAACATCAACGGGCACACCCAGACTGTATTGGTGTTATTTGTTTTGATGTGAATATTTTGCGTTTAAATGTTCACACATAGTAAAATTCATGAACTGAATGATTAATCATGATTGAACTTAAGGGTGTTACCAAATTGATTTGCCAACATTAATTATTTTTTACTTTAAATCTGAAATCTGGCGTGAAATCCGAGATCTGATGTAGTATTCTGTCAAATCCTACTAGCCATTTTGCCTGTTTTAATAACCTCAATCTGGGAAACTGGCAATTGGTTTGAATACGATAATAATGATAAAGATGTATTCTTCAATAGCGCTCAGAAGTGTGGAGCTATTGGTAGCTGTGTTTATAGAGCCTTATTTATTAACTGATTGAGAGTCGGTCCCAGAATAGAGGAGAGACCGAGGAGGTTCTGTCACCCCTAGTGGTCTAGTGATGTGGCTGAGAAAGAAGTAGAGAGTTGTTGTTCAGGAGTAGAAGGAGTCTAACTGACTGATTACGTTTTGTCACCCCTAGTGGACTAGTTGTGTGGCTAGGAAAAAATAGGACTGAAGACGTTCTGTCTGTCCGAATCGAGAGTTTTTAGATATTTCGAAAAGTCGCTTTATAAATGAATTAAATGTACAAAATAAAACCTGAGGTTTTTTTTGTTTTGAAGTTTTAAAATGACTGATTTTCCACATTTCAGTCACAGGCCAGAGAAGAAGCATCTTCGAGGAGTCAATCAGCCACACTGCTATAGGTCGAAGGTTCTCAAGACGTCTAAGTTCAAGGCCGAATATCCCAGATTTCCGGATGCAGGTCGACGCTCTCCGACAAGGGGGAGGTAATCCTATCACAGTCAGGTCCGGTAACTCTGTAATGCAGACCGCTAGTGAAACTCAATCAAGATGGACTGTCACGAACAATTTCAATGCACGTCACCATAGCAACAGAAGAACAGATTCCACTGAGGAAATATTAAAATCCAAAGACGGTTTACCTGACGTGCAAGGTTGACGAAAACATTTTAATAGGAACCAAATGGTATTGGGTTGAAGCACCCACCAAGGTCTTTCTGTGCACATAGCGTGAACTGGGGAGTGGTGATATACATGTAGATGATTTAGATTCAGTTCAATGTTTGTGCCACTTTGTTTTTCGTAGAAAGTTTTTAGTACAAACAATCGTAAACATTTGTATTAACATGCCGTTAACATCACTGATGTTTGTGAGAAAGTAAAATATAAAAAAAGTAAAATAAAAATATAACAATCACAGTTTCGATTCTGTACCTACGATAAACACATTCATATGACTGGGTTTTTAACTTCAAGTGTACGTACATCGATCACTAAAGTTGTTCAACTGGTGTAAATATTTATCTTAGTTGACATGTTTGTTTGGTTTATTTTCAAAAGCTTTCGTATAGCAGTATTCGCAGTCAGAATTCTAGTCTAGTCTAGTTTCATACGTTTAGTGTATGCCACGTTGTGATACGTTAATTCAGCATTACGAGAGCGCGACGAGAGCTGCATATTTAGTATGACATGGCCACGAATACAATGTTCTAGTTTATACATAAGTCATGAATTTGCACGAGTTGGCAAGACTATCTACTTTGAGGTTAACATCAGGATGGTTAATTTCCTCATGCCTCAAGAAGAGTTGTTAGGACGTGCAGAAGAAGGGACTTATACCGTAATCACATGTAGTAGTGATTCAGTATAGTTTTGTAGCTTTTTTTTATCAGAGCATGAAATAACATTGATTTCTAGTCAAGAAAGAGATATTTTGTAATTTTTTATGACAAGTTTTATGATAAGTTAATGCCTTTCAAAACCCCAAACTAGCAAACGTTGCTTATGTGCGGATATTGGAATATTCAAAGGGGCATTTAGAAAAGGGGTCACCAAGGAGATCCATGCTATTTACATTTAGATGTTGGAACCCCCAGAACCCAACCTCTAGAGGCGTCACTGGTACCCGAACGCGCAGTCCAACCGATCCCTTTTCACCCCATTTCGTCATGTCAAGGTCAAAGTCCAAGTAAAAGGAGTAGCCATCAACATAATCGATATTGTTTGTTTACAGACTAAGACAGTATAATTGAATGAACAATAAAACTCAGTATGCTAAGGACAGCGTGTAATACCAATCTTGACACCTGGCCATTTTATTCGTATTTTAATACTTGGAGTCATACCTTGTAATTCATACGAGCAGCTGGAAACTCAACTGCAGCTACATCTTACCGAAATTTCTGCATGCGTCGCTCTCCTTCATCCTGCAGCGAGACCAACTCGCATTTGCGTGTCGTATGAAATTGAAATATGACTCTAGGATGTTATAGTTTTAATGATGCGAGTATATTGCCATGTTTCAGGTTGACATACGATGAAGTCTTCTTCGAATAGAATCGGGGGCTTCTTTCACTTAACAAACTTTTCTATATCGTTAACAACCACCATGTAACCAGTGGTTCGGATGTACGCTGGCATAATAGTAGAACCCCTTTAAACGCGCAAAGCTATTTAACACAACATCACCAGTACCAAGTTTCAGTACCGAGTAAACCCCACACCTTGGTAGTGATCGATCCACGAGACCCAGCACGCCAGTCCGGCACCTGCGACTCCAGATTCCAATACGTGTCTGACTTGTGGTGTCCTTGGCAAACATTGAGTAGTATCTTGATGTAAATATAATGATGATTATTTCTAGTTGTATTAAAGTACCCTTGACATTGACCTCGGAAGCAATGATTTATTGATGAGCATAGTGCGTTAATATCATTCTTTACATAAATTGAAAGGACATACACACTGATTGATTACAACTTTTTACAGGCGTCCCTCTTTCTCCCTGTGCGTGCTCTCTCTCTCTCTCTCTCTCTCTCTCTCTCTCTCTCTCTCTCTCTCTCTCTCTCTCTCTCTCTCTCTCTCTCTCTCTCTCTCTCTCTCTCTCTCTCTCTCTCTCTCTATGTTACCACACCATTTATAGAACGTTGTGTGTATATAAACAAAGGTGTGTGTATATAAACAAAGGTAAAAGCATAATGTACATACGTGAGATTGTTTGTATAAAGAGAAGTGTTCACTGCTGAAGAATTAAATAAACTGTTTTGAAAACATTTATTTTGTATTGTTGTATACGCCACTAGATAGAGGACACTTAAAAGAATAATTAATGAAATTAACATGGCTTTTGGTTGTTATATCTATTGAATATACAATTGAAAAACATGTTATATAATATAGAACAAATTTAACAGCCGGTTATTAGTGGTCAATGACGTCATTTGATATATTCACTGCGGGGCGAGACAATACCACACATTCCCCCCTGTAGCATCACAGAATGTTATTTCACTGATGAATCCTTATATTAGAGATAACCGTTTTTATTACTCAACCGTGGTGAGATCACTCATTAGATAACAATGAGGTGGTTACACACATGTGTGATACCACCGCGTGTTGCGGTAACGTCATAATCGGCGCGTGACGTCATAGTCGTTTATAGTTGACGTCACAATATCTGCAACAGCGGTTGGCCTATTTTCAAGTGAGCGTCATTAAAACCGAATTGCTTGCAATTCAACGCTATTCATATCATTGAGTAATAAATACAATACTAAACTCGGTCCCGTTTGATAACATGTTTATGAAACTCGTGAATGGCATCGGTATTTCGCTTTCGCTCGTTAAAATACCAAACCATCCACTCGTTTAATAAACATGTTATCAAACGGGACATCGTTTAGTATTCTATATATATATATATATATGTTTTTCTTAGCATGTAAGATGGAACAGGTTTTCGAATTTTACGACAGAGATATAATCTTACCCAACTTGTTGTAAATGTTTGCATCTGACACATACTTGGGGACAAACACAAACAAGATTAATGCAAACTTACCTTGACCCGCGCGCTGCTGATTGTCTTCTAAGAACAGTATGGCTGGATTAAACATAATCGTAGACTGTTTATGGGCTTCAGTCATCTGCAGCCATACTGTCACAGTTTCGCAAATCAGTTTTATGGGCCGTTCCAAAATATTTTGAAAATAAGTTTGTATTGTTTAAAAAGAATTGTAAGGTGGAATGTAAGGAAATAACAAAATGTCATACATCCATATTGCCAACAAAACAATGGCGAAGGGGTGAGTATATACTCCGAAACGTCCTGTATTTTTCACATTAAAGGATAGATGAAATGACATATGGTCAAAATCGGATTCATTAAAATGAGATGTCAATTTGACAATTGCTCGATTTTAAATTTCTGAAATCGGTCCATAAATTACTTATATACGGCTTTTAAAAAACCCGCCTTATTTAGCCCCGGCGACCAGAATGAAAGTCTGCGGGGGTGTGGCCCCTGAAGGGATGACGTCTGTGACGTATCAGGAGGAATATGATTTTCGGCGATAGTCATAATTCAACGTAATTTCGCAACATTTTGATTGTTAATTTCACAAAGTAATCTTCAATAAACCAACTTAAATTTCCCATATATAGTATGTCGAGATATCCAACTAGGTAATTCCGCAGATGACAATTACACAATTATTACATAAACATGTCTTTTTGGCGATGTAATACACCTCATAAATTCATTTAGCGGCAGTGATAATCATCATTAATTGATAAACGAGACTCGGCGGAGTAGCTGTCTAGCTGGCCCCGTCTGTCGCTTATCACAGTCACGCCTCAGTGAGCATTTACAAAATGAATAGCCCAACTGATTGCGCTAGTGTTAAAATGGGTGAATTAAAATCGTTTATCGATTGCAACTGTATATTGTCTCGATGTTATGCTCAATTGATTCCGATGTACGATATACGTAGAGGTAAGCATCTGTCATTCTTGAGAAAAATGCATTTCATCTTTAAATAAGTTGTTTTCCAGAATCATGCATTCTGTTCTTCTGCATGTCACTTCTAAATGCAATTCAAAAACCTGTCAAAAAGTTTAAACAATTTCTATTTTCTTAATTTTAGAATAACATTGTCCATATCGACAAGCTTAGAAAATATGATACATATTGAGTATGGATGAATAAGCTTAAATTTTATGCTGTTGGTATTTGAGATTTTACAGAGATATAAAAACGGAAGTTTTCGAAAAACTGTGAGATTTGAAATTATATTTTGTTGTGATACATTCATTCGTTACTTTTGTAGAAGTGAGAATACAAAACTAACCGGTTTCCTTCACACCATGCTACGGTGCTTCACAGACATCAAATAGTACATGCTTTTTGCACTTAGATACGCAACTTGGTGAACAAACTATCAACGAAATGGATAGCATCCGTTTAGTTTTGTCTTACCCTGCATGTATCTGTTGAATGTGGAAGATATGGGAATTGAACAGAATATGTTCTTTCTGTAAGATTACAGGTCAGGTTTATATAGAAATTAAATTTCATATACTATTTATCTGCAATGATGATCATAAACTCAAAACTAAATATTTACAAAAGTTTACTAAAGTACCATACACAATGCATTCCACTGTAAATATTAAAAACAACAACCCAAAGACAAGAATGATGAGCTTGTATACACTGTTGTTTTATACCGTGCTATATTTTGTTCAGAAATTATTCAATTGTCTGCATTATTGGACCAAGGATGAAATTGTCTGTCTGTTGTCTGTCTAAGAGATATTTAGTTGTTCAATTATCTTGAATATGTCATACATTCTGTTAATATCGGTTGACATGCATGTACGAATACGAAGATCAAGAACATACCAAACATTCCACCTGATGAAGACGTAAGCATTTACTCCGAAAACTGTTTGTTCACAATAAAAACGGTGTTATCCACAAAGTTTTCATTTTTCTGTGTATTCAGTTTCTAAATATTCTTAAAAATTGTTTTCAAACATAACATAAACCGAAGATACAAATTTGAGGAGACGTTTTTAATATTATCATATTCAAGAATGGTATCAGTTTAAACAACTTAATTTCATGTTCAGTAATTATGTTTGGAGGGAGTTGTGATATCGTCACTAAATTGGTGTTTTGTTGTTAAATATTTGCCAAAAATCGATTAATTGTCTCTGAAGACACTTTTATGACTCAAGAATGTCTCTGGATTTCACAAGTATCTGTCAACAGCGTCTTTCAGCATATTTACAAACATCGATCAGTTCTGAGTAACGGTTCTGTGCAAAGGTGTCTCGTTTAAACAACCCATACGCAAACAGCTTTATCTGGATTCCTCAGCAAATTTAACTATCTATTTGTTTATTAACAGTAATTTGATAATGACTCACTAGTAATTAAACAAGAAATATTATTCAAGAGATACATGACGTTACAGAAGGTGGACACATCTGAACATGTTTGTTAATGATTTAAATGATTAATAACAGTTTAACAAAAAAATAATTCAAGTTCCTTAAAAGAGGCTACATTAAAGATAGTTTATGATTATAATTAAATTAAAAACAGTTTAACCCACACTAATCACTTTGTGGGATTGTTAACACATTTTATCTTATATTAAACTAGTAAAATTGTAATATTTGAATTGAACATATTACCATCCTTTACATTATTTGTATAACTAGTGGCAGAACTCGGAAGACTATTACCATCGTTCCAGTATTTCTAGATGAGTACATACAACGCTATTAGAACATGATTACCTGCAAAACGTCATGAAACTAAATCAGGGCCGTGTTCAAGAGAGATTTCAAAGTAATCGCTCAATTAGCGATTACTTTTAAACCTTTCTTGAACGCGATTGCTCAATGTAGCGCTACGTAGCAAGGCGAGAAAACTTTGAGGAATTTGCACCATGTCGTTCAAGAGAGAATGAGCGGTACTTCAGAGCTAATTGAGCGCTACATTGAGCAATTATAAGCGCTCGGTGTTATGGAACGAAGCCCACATCCAACTCTCCTACCCTCCAGAACTGAAACCAAAAGTATATCGTTCATATCTTAGTGAGCGGCTGAAGGGCGTATCGGTTGACCTTCTCTTTTATAATGTTTTTTTTTTTATATTTCTTTTTGTAATTTTCTTTTATAATGTTGACTATTCACTTAAAAATCTGAATTAACCTACGACACCATTTTTTACTAATATAAACGCACGTGCAAAAAATGGCCCAATACAAAAGTACAAGATATTTCAACCCATGAGCGATGCAAACGACTGAAACAGAGTTACATAAGGTCTTCAGAAGCAAGCAAAACTAAGTTTGAAATTTCCAAGCATTATGGGTTCATGTTTTCTGAGAAACACACGTTTAAAGGGGCAGTAGCACGTTTTTTTCGCTTAAATAAGTCAAGAAATGTATTTGAAAAATAATGTCATCAATAGTAAAATACCCTTCTCTCTTCGGAAAATCAAGTTAAAAAATGAGTGTACATGGGAATCATTTTCGTCATTCGAAATAATAAAATGTGTTCACAATAAAATGGCCACCATGAAATGTTTGCTTTATACGCAACACCGTTATTGTCACTACGGATAATTGGTTTGTGTAATGAGATGTTTTACCCTCTTAAGTTAATTTATATGACTTTAACTACCATTATAAATGGGAAATTTGGAACAATAAATTTTGCAAAAAACGTGCTACTGCCCCTTTAAAGAAATCGTCATTTTCGAACTAAACGAGATAGAGAAGTCAAGATGCTTTTCGGTCTGTTTTGTGACGCCCTGCAGTAAAATGCGTCAACAAATTAAGATAAAAGAAGGTTATTTATGTCGACAACATCATATTGTAATATAATTTCAACATTTCATAACATTTTACCGTAAATATCAAACATTATGTGCAGAGATTTGAACCTTTTGAAATAGCGATTTCAGCACCCCGGGCTTATTTGAACTGACATAATACTACAAGTATCATACTCTGCTGTATGAACTTGTGAGTACGTCTAAACATGTGTCTATCAAATAATTCAAAATCTACTTTCTCCGACACCAGATTTGTGTTAATACTCTCTTAAAGATATGGGTACGTTTCTTTTGCACGTGAGTATACTTGAAACTAGTGTTTGTTGGTCTAGCTACACAACATGATTCGCGAACACGTATTATTTCTCTCGGTTATGGAACAATTTTAAATGATTCGGGGGCTATTTTCGAAAATATTCAGAGACAATTTATTATTAGATCATGTGTTCCTTTACAAGACACAGGTGCGTGAAGACACAGGTGTGAAAGCATGTGGCAAACATGTTTTGTTATTGAAAAGAAATGGGAGAACCGTTTTCATTCAAAAACTAAAATATCTTGGGATCGTTAACATTTCTTTTCCAAGATTTTCAAGTATTTTTGCCGTGAATTTGTTAGTTGAGCGTTAAAGTCTTTTCTGCAGTGTTATTATCATGTTACAGTACATTGTGTTTGAACGATAAATCTTTTAAGACCGAAAGACTGGGCAAAGTTTTTGCCAATGGCTTGGAGAATATTTACTACTGCAATTCCCCTACAAATATTAATCTAAAATAAAACTGCATTTTTTTATGGCCAGTTGATCGAAAAAGTGATAAAGTGCACTTTTAAGAGTTGAAGTAAATCCAGTTATACTTTTTAATACAAGTTATGGAAAACGTTTTTTTGCAGATTAATTTGAAATATTACGAAAATACGAATAACACATTATAACTATGTGCAGAAAGTCATATTTATAAAATAACAACAAGGGTTATGGTTCTCCTTGAACTGTGGTTAACCGTTGTTATTTGCTCGATGAACAGGTAGGTATGACATGTGTAGATTTGTGACATTGTTTTGTAACATACGTTTGTTTATATTTTACGAGAATAATTCTGCTACACATTCATGTATTCTTTTTATATTTTCAAAATCTTCGTGAAGAAGCTCACGTTGTTTGTCATTGCAGGACGAATATAAATGTTAGTATGACAATTAGAAAGCCATTTGAAAGACCGCTTAGATGGAACCAAACATTCCTTTTAAAATACTTTCTTAAACCTTTTCAAACGGGACGATTCAGCCTACGATCAAAAGCAAGGTCAATCTTTTAAAGAGATTTCATTAATTTGAAACATTCGTTAAAGAGCCCTTCATCTGACACCAAACACTCAAGAACACCACAAGCTGGCTCTGTGTTAAAGCCCTTTGTATGAGATTCTACCACGTTAGCTATACATGCCCTCGCCTCTTCTAACATCAATTTCAAACAATGTTCTTTTTCTTTCCTAAATCGACGACAAAAGTGTCAGCTTGTGATTGTAATTAACGAGTCATTGCACACAAACATCATCTCCCTTTTTAGAACGTTAATCACACTACATACATATTTGCAAACAAAATCTAATTCAAGACATTGACAATAAAAAGGATCATGTTTAGACAACTTTTAAAAAGTGATGTAGCTACGTAAATCTTAAAAACGTTCAGTCTCGATTGGAGCTTAAATTGGATGTAACGTCTGTAATACTTTTTGTATCTATGTCAATACAAAGTTCTTCATAACATCCTTATAAACATGAAGTGCATGAGAACACTTGCCAATGTGAATCATTTGATATAACAAGAATAAGAAACATCATCACGCACTAACCTTATGAGGTTTAGACATTTCTACTTAAAAATATCAAACAAATCTTTAAAACAAGAAACTGTTGGCATATTCTACATTTAACGTCCCGTAATGTGAATCAGCAAGTCTTTTTAACCTGAGAAAAAAAAACAGGTAATCTGAGGGGCATGTTGTAAGCATATTCTAGCTTAACCTTTCCAATTACTAAATCAATGCTCTATTTAACACCTGCTGGCAAACGTCATACCTGTAAGAGATAATCAAAGTCGTTGCCTCACACGGGAGAGACATTCTTTCAGGTGCATAACTAATTACAGGTGCGATGCTTTGTTAGCGTTAGGGAATCAACCTGTCGTTATTGACAGGTGCAGGGAGTTCAGTGTAACTCGCGGGATATAACTATCGAACTTTGAGGGAGGAATGCCTCGTTCTGTTTGGTCGGTCAATTCTTGAGAGGGCCATGTTGACCGGCCGAATGTTGGGGATACCGTGGACTGCTCTCATGTGACTTTTTATTCCCCCGGAGAAAGAATTTGAAGAAAACATGTTATATTGTAGTTCCGGTTTTGAAATTGATTTCAACGTAATTGAACTCATTACCTCTGAGAAACCGTTGATATGCAAGATTCAAACTTACTACTGGAGTAGATCGAGAGGTGTAATAACTCTTGTTTATGATAAGATGATTAACACTGTCATATGAAAAGATGATTAACAATGGCCAGATGAAAAGATGATTAACAATTGCCAGATGAAAAGATGAAATTTAACACTGCCATATGATAAGATCATTGACACTGTCATATGATAAGATGATTAACACTGTCATATGATAAGATGATTAACAATGGCCAGATGAAAAGATGATTAACAATGGCCAGATGAAAAGATGATTAACACTGTCATATGATAAGATCATTGACACTGTCATATGATAAGATGATTGACACTGTCATATGATAAGATGATTAACAATGCTAGTTGATAAGATGATTGACACTGTCATATGATAAGATGATTAACAATGCTAGTTGATAAGATGATTTACATTGTCATATGATACGATTGTGAACAAAGCCATATGATAAGATGATGAAAAATACAATATGATGCAATGCTTAACAATGCTAAATGATAATATTATAAGGTGGTAAATAATATCACATTATGATGTGATTAAGCATGTCATATTAAAATATGATTAACACTGTCATATGATAAGATCGTAAACAATGCCAGGTGATATGATGATTAACATTGTCAGATAATACGAGCGCTAACAAGGCCAGGAGATATGATGATGGACAATATGCAATTAACCAAAATCATATGATAGATTATAAACGCTTTACAAAGAGAGTATAATTGTGTTTACAACGACATTTAGTAATACCGTTTATCTGTTTTAATACTCTACCAACTATCAGATGATTGAAATAAATCTAATCTATATGAATGATTTGTGCTCACAAGTATTTAAAAAAAATAGATAATGGATCATATAATTTGATAACTTCGTATTAACTCAACTAGGAGAATTAAAAAAAGGTCAGATGTGAGCGTCATTGTGTTCTCCTTATTCCAGGACCTGATAAGTTTGTTTTTACAATGATATAGACATTTTATGCAAAATACCAATTTTGATAATTCTATCTCGATAATATGTTTGTTAAACAAGGATAAGAATGATCAATTGCTCTTATAGTGAAAGTAATTCATTTCAAACGTTTTCAACTTGTCTGATTTATTTCACTTTATGAAAAACAACGCTCATTTTTTGTTTTTAACTTTAATATGCATGTAACCAAATTATGCATTTAAACGTTATCAATTTTACTGAACATGTTTTACAATAAAAACACAATCAATTTCATAAAACACATCAAATCACGTTTCTTAAACAGCGGTCATTGCTTAAGTTTGGTGTTTCCACTGAATGCATTTGAAATAATGGACGTTTTGTATTCAAGATTTTATTTTGACTTTATTATTTTTACAAGAAGGTAAATATAGAATCAATGAATCAATGTGATTATATCATTTTCTTTTGATAAACACCACACTTTCAAAAATTGCTTTTTAAATGTTGTTTGTTGTTTTCGAGGATGCATTCGAAATGAAGAATGTGAAGCACTTCACAGTTGTACGTTTCCGTATAAAAAACATATCTTCATTGCCACGTCATTGCATTTAAATACTATAACACTCAATGGCAAATAGCGATTGTCGTTTTCAGTTTATTACGTTTGTGGAGTGAATCAAGTTCTCATAATATGGAACTATCGTATTGAAATACCATTTAAAGGTGCAGTGGCACGTTTTTTGCCAAATTTATTTTTTCAAATTTCCTATTTATAATGATAGTTTGTGCCATTTAAATTTACTTTAGAGGGTAAAACATCTTATTGCACATACCAATTGTCCGGAGTAGTAATAACAGTTTTGCGTATAAAGCAAAAAATGCATGGCGGCCATTTTATTGTGAACACATTCTATTATTTCGAGGGACAAAAACGATTCCCATGGCTTTACTGAGCCATGTACACTCATTTTAGCTTGATTTTCCAAAGAGAGAAGGGTGTTTTACGATTGGTGAAATTATTTTTCAAATACATTTCATCGACTTATTTGAGCGAAAAAACGTGCTACTGCCCCTTTAACACTACATTTATCAAATAACTGAATTAATTCAATTTGGTATCAAACGAAAGTGAGTTTGATAACTAATCATTCACGGATTAAGGATACATGGAATTATATGGAAGACAATTTAGTATTATGTTTATTACTCACCCACAATAGTCAGTCGAATTAGCCATTGTGTTGGGGAACTGACAATGTGACGTCACAACTGCAAATTGTGACCTACAACATACAACGGTATTACACTTTAATATCGCCGTATAAATGTAACACTAGGGTATTTTACACGGATGACTAATACAAGTGACATTTGTCATTAGTTAAATATTGCTATCATCAATATGAACAGAAATAAGAAAAATACATGAACATGATCATGCGTAGATACGTTAAATTAGAAGATATATTTACTCGAGTATCATTGCTGGAAAATATGGTACGAATGAATCCATATTTTTCGAAAATGCCACCAGTTATTACAATAGATAACTTCAGAAAATGTTGTAGCCGACTTACTAAAAGTTCGATAAAAACAGATTAATAAGATAATCCTCACCAACGAGTTTCTAAATTACTGTCCTTAGCTTTGTCATTGATATTGCCGTATTGAAACTATGCACAAAATGTGTAACAAAGAAGGCAATTTTCCTAAAAAAAAAGTTCTAAAATTCTTTTTTTTCTTTTGGATTGTTGTACTTACCTCCCAGGTACGTGCAAACACAACTTTGTCATCCACTGAATCAATCGCTTAATGATTTTAATGCACAGATCCTGCAACGTTATTGGTGAAGCTCGTCAACCGGATACGACTTTGCACCTTTCTAGACTCCTCAAATTGGCAAATGTTGCAGTGTAATCCCAACACCATCAAATTGACAAGAGCGTCCCACGCTCAAAACAAATAATACAAAAAATGTCAATAAACCACAGGGTCGTCTTTTGCAGAAAAACATTATTAGAAAGACCTGACGGCCGATGCCGTATCTGGTGCGAAACAGATCGCCTTTAAGAGATACATTCCAATGACAGTTACAAGAAGGTGTCAGTTTGGCAGGAGCATGTCAGTTGCAAAACAAATAATGAAACGTAACTGAAGGGTCAACTTCATGAAGCAGTCCATGACGAAACTAGCGGGGCTAACGGTTCACAACTAACGTCTTTAAGAGAGACACATCATTGCAAATAATGAGTTAGCATGCAAAGTCTAAGACGTAAAAAATGATGTTCTGCCAAGTCAATAGTAACTCATTCGGAGTTTTTCACTGACGTCAAACTGTGAAAACATCAGTTAATATTTTACTGCATGGAACAAGGTCAGGTCCAAAAGGCTGCCTTCCCAATGTCAATGCAACTTTTTTTACAATGTAAATTAGGTCATTTAAAAAGTGGTACGTAATATGTTGCGTCTTTTTAAACGACTAAATGTTTTGCTACATTTTTACTACTAGGATGAAATCAAAATATGGTAGAATCGTCAAAATGCAACGTGAGTCATTCCAGTTTTACAGTGCTTTTGAGACCATATTGTCTAAGAAAAATATTTTCACGTGAAATTATTTTCAGAATTTGACGAAATGATAAAACAAGTTTTGTAAATTAACTTAAATGTTTCATCGTAGTCAGAAATAGATACTTATGATTATATATATTGGTATTCAGTTTTTATGTACTTTATATAATGTTATGCATTGTAGGATAATTTGTAAAATATACTGATTTACTTTTAACTATACATGAACAAAATATCAAAATCGGTTTATAAACAAAACGTCACTTAAAACTTAAAAACATTTTTTTACAGATACAAATCAAAATACTCACGCCTCAGAACTTCGTAGTATATCGAGTTGATATATAGAGACTATTTTATTGTGTTACCGATTATCGTTTCAATCTCATCGAGAGGAGTGAGAAAGTGATATTTGATGAACGGCGCATCCACGAGTGAAAATGTCACTTTCTCACTCAACAAGATGAGAGAGAATGATATTTGGCAAAACAATGAAATAGTTTATTTATTAAACAGACAATATTTAATGGATTTGGCCAATAACATGATTATTTAATAGAGTGTCATGGATAAAGTTGATATTCCATGGGCCTAGACAAATGAAGAAGCCTAAGACATTGAAGAACGCAAGTTTCGATACTATTTCACAAGCAGAGTATTACAGTGAATGGCACAGATATGTCTCGTCTCATTATGCGAGTTACACAACAATACACGAACTTTGAATTGAATATTATAATAGCTCTGCAAAAGGTAAACCGGCACTGATTGATAACATGTCCAGAAGATGTTATATTTTCATCAGCAAATACTCGAGACCATTATATTATATTATATTATATTATATTATATTATATTATATTATATTATATTATATTATATTATATTATATTATATTATATTATATCATATTATGCGTCTGATCTACGACAAGACTAAACTTTTGTTCTAACACTGCTTACAAAATGTATTTGCAAATGTTTAATTTTCAATTTTAAAGATTAAAATAACCCTTAAATTGGGAAGTTTGAATATATAAGAAATGGATTTTATAATGTGTTTTTTTCACTGGCTTAACACGGTTTTGAAAGAGCAGATTAAACTGGTATAAATGCCGGAGTTTGTCGACCTTCAAGCCGTTTATAAGCCAGTGATATAGCTGTGTCATAACTGCGCAAAGATACAATGATAACGTAGTCCTGAAAGTTATTTTGTATGAACCTCAAAGTTTGAAGATTATTATTTTCAACTGTCTAAACCGCGTTTTGTGAGAATGTATATTGGTCAGATAACCATGTTTCATCCAATCAGTAGAGAGTATGTCGCTCACGTTTCAAAGTCTGAAATTATTTATATCGGTATAGCCCTTTCTGTCATGTCAGTTCAACAGTTGCTGCCTCAACATCTGCATTTAGAGATATCTAATAATTCCCGGGAATCTGTTTCTGACATTAGTCTGGAGTTGAAGTACTTATTTTTTAAAAGTCGAGTCGAAGATTTGACTGAAAATATTTCCAAGGAAATACATTACCTTCCTGCAATGACTGGATGGGAACTGTTCAAACTGTTCCAGTTTCCTTATCTTGATTCTTAGAGGTCAGTCGTTATTTTCCTTAGAGCATTTGCAGACTTTCACATTTACCCATGAATGCATTCTACAAATATAGTAACATTTCGTGACCTTGTGGGTAGAAGACGCTAGCGCGCAGCCTCCAAGGTTTTTAGATCTGAAAAATTCTATGCCAAATGTTTTTTTCACATCTTTCTTGGACTTTGTTTAAGCTTTACTGCACCAGCCACTCAAACCAAAAGAATGTCTACACTTTGCTTAGGCAAAACCTCACGCATTTATACATGCTTAATGAAAGTTATTTGCAATAACTTTGTATGATATTGCCGAAAAGATAAACATTTTTCATAGAGGCAAACCTTGCTCACTGTGACGTTTTCTCGTGAAGTGTTTATTTTTTGTCGTTTTTAAAAGAAATCTTGCTTTTGCTTTCTTTCACGTTAATCTGATATGTCCGTGCAATAAAGTGCTTATTTTTTAAGACACTTTCACATTTACTTCAAATATCTGGATGACAGCGTAGATATTATAATCAGGGGCACAGCTAAATACCGAAAGTTTGATCACCTACATGTGCATCATAGTGTAAATATCATATAAATTGACTTTCACTCAAATGCCAATAAAATGACGCTTCTTACAAACAAACTACATCATTGAATCAATCTATATCCCTGTGTAAAATAATCATTCTCAAACGTATCCTGTGATCGTCATGTCAGTGGTGTATATTTTCGAACTTTGGCATAATGATATAGACAGAAGGGGTCAAATTTCCAAAATTCAAATTCCCTTTGTTTTCAAATAAAAGTTTCCATATCGATGGAATGAGAACAAATTCATCACAAGTACATTGTATGAGTAGACAAGGAAATGCGTGAAGCATGTTTGATCCAGTTTATCTCTTATCGGATATTTCACAGAAGAAGATTAAAATTGTGGTTTTGAAAAGATTGACCTCTGGTCACTTCAAAGAGCTGGCAAAACTGTAACTGTTTACTGTAACTGTAACTGTATTACATTATATTATTTTTTAGAACAACCAACTATTTTCTCAGTAAGCGAAAATGCAAAATGATGGATCTAGTTTCCGCGTTGACATACATCCCAAATTCATGATACAAGTAGGTGAACCAACTTTCGGTGTGCAGTTGCACAAGCTCAACATAGTATTCGACTGTGTCCAACATAATATATCCCTCGTCGCTCAGAGCTGAGTTAACAACGTACAGACCTAATTCGTTATCTGCACTCTCTAGGTTGGTGTGGTAAATAATGAGGATAATATTTATTGATAAACAACTTCTTTATAACGCATAGACGAAGTTTCGACGGTTCTGAAGTCCGTGTTAAGTCAATGATGTAAAACATATCCTATGCAGAATAAAGAAGTTGCATAATTATACATATTGTCGCAATTCTAGTTCGTATGTGGTAGACCACACACTGAATGAAACGTGTTTAAGACACATGTACTTCATCTTTTGCATGTGAATAATTAACCAAAGTCGAGGTCTGACTAGACGAGCTCATAAGAACAAGTTGCAATTGTGTATTTAAACAAAATAGCCAAATGAAGAATCCCCCCGCCGTATTAAGATTATCTTATTTCACAAAAACAGGTGGAATACAATTGAAAAACGAAATCCGGCTTCCACAACCGTTTGCTTACATTGTTTACATGTGGTCCTACACGTCTGAGGTATGTTAAAACGAAAGGATGGAACTAAAGCCTTTTGTTTCCAAGTATGCGAATCAATGAGGAAACTTTACCAAAAGTCGTGGAAGGCAGACCAAGTTGACTTCTTTTACTTACGTGTTACCTTGAACATTTGAAGAATGTAAGATGAGCTCGTGTTTGGATGTTCGTTCCACAAATACATAATGTCAATCAAAGTGATTTTTTTATTGTTTCGGAACCTGCTTACCCAGACGCTTGTGTCCGTGTGGTCAACCTTAGGCAATGTGTAAGTACAATGTTTAGAGAGATCTGAGCACATCCCATTAAACAATAGCTATAGACATTTTTGTGGCTTTTTTGGTAAAATTAACTTTTTTTTTCCAATTTAAATATCTTCATGAGGAACAACTTTGTATATACATATAAGTGTTCTTATCTTCATCTAAATTTCTAGAACGTATATCAAAGATAAGCTCATTATGCATTAAAGTATGCTAACTGAACTACGAGAATCTCGGGCGGTCTCAACATAAGAAACGGGAAAATGAGTTTGTCTATCGCATCAATTTCTATTCTGTATAGTTCAAAAGTATCTATGCATATGCAGCAAATGAACTTCAAAGTCATCACTAAAAGGCCCATTGCTTATTTATTGTCTCTTTAGTTTAAATTGCTTCGCTTCCATTACAGATGAAATGATGACTGCGCCGTACTGTCGACCTTATTATGAAGGACATGTGTCTACGACTGCTTTAGTCAATTTCAAGATTCCTAGAACATTACAGTCACTTTAGGTCGAAGTGTGCCGCTGTCCACCCAGCAGTAAATTGGGTACCTGGCAGGATACGATGGTGGTCTGAATTTGAACATTAAGCACCTGCTTGGAGACAGGAAATGTTATCCTCAGGTAGTGTTCTGCGCTCGTTGGCCAGGTGTAATTTGTAGACCAGCGCTTTGAGCCTGCAAAGCGTATGGATAAATGTGTTATACAAATGGACTATTAGATCAAACGAAATCAAAGTTAGGCCTGGGTGCTAATGGTATACCACAATACCACGAACTAGTCCAGTCTGCCATACAGTTCGGCAGTTTGTAAACTTTTTTATCAAAACATATGTGAAGTTGGAACATAAATTGTACTTTTTTCGAGAGAACAGTATATCAAACAATAAGTGTTGGAGAGTACATGAAGGAACTGATTTTACGGGAAGTGTTATAGGTTTAAGTAATGCTGCTTCTTTTACAAAGATTTGACGAATAATGTGCTTTCAATAATTCTTGGCACTTATCTACGTACGACTTTTTGTATCTAAAAATACCATCGTAAATGCAGAGTTTATATTTTGTACATGTTTGAATAATGGGAAATAGAAAGTCAAATGTAAAAAATAGAGTAATACAGTTTTGCACCTAGTTTGTCTAATAAAAGAGACTTAATTTTAGTTTACTTGAACATAACACTTTAAAAGTTTATTTTAAGATATAACAAAGCACACGAGTTTGATACTGAAAACACTTTGCAAGAACGTTTTGACTCAAAGTATATATGACAATTTCAGATAAAATATTTTAACAACTGGTGATTGTCGATTAAGACTTCTTCACCTTTAATTGATTGTCTTTACTACACTTGAAGTATGTGTGAGAGTTGACGGATGTGACTAGTGTGTCCATTGTAGTCCGATGTGTGTGGAATTTGTACCCATTGGGTAACTGTGGTTTGATTAAATACTGCTTCTGGCCACGAGATAAACAAGAATGGTCAGGGTAACACATCGACTATAATGAATATCCAAATACTTCACTGCACAATATTGAGATTGTAGTATAGAGAGATATTTAGTTGGCTTCTCACACGACACATCTCACTCCGCTCATAATACATTTGTAAATACTCGAGATATTTATACCTGTTTATACAACCTGTAATTGGTATCTTTGTTACTAGAAGGCAAGTCATCCGAGTGTCAAATCTGTAGTAATAACACTATGTTTACAGTTTCATCATGGAATGACTGTTATTGATTTTTAGTTTACCCATTTTCAAACTATGCCATTTTGTCGATTAATTGTAATTTTCATCCGTCGTGTGTTTCATTGTCTCTGGTGACCTTTCTATTGATTTTAAAAATGATATCTATTTGCAAAATCTCTACCCAGTATTGGAATACTAAACTTAATACTAATACTAAATTATTATCAATTAATGTTCGTATTGTACGTATGAGCACCTTTTATATAAACCAAGAAGCATCTGCTACAGTCGTACCGTTACGTACCTCTCTTCACGGGATGGACAGATGTGGTTTGTAAGTTCATATTACATCATTGGGTAATTGCTTTAAAATAATAGAAATGTTTTTAATGGATAATGCAGTGTGATATGCTATAGACATTTAGCATCAGCTTGTTTGAATATTCAATCAACTTCTATTCCAAGCATCAGACATATAACACACCTCATATTCTTAATAATTTACATGGTAGACTGAAAGTAAACGCTCTAATTCCTCAACATCCTGGAAGAGAGATAAACTTTAACTAAGAACAAACATAGCAATACATTGTTGCTAAATCCTGTACTTTACATTATCAACATCATCAACGAGTCTAATCCATTCCAATGATACGGGTGCAAACTGTGACTGTAGGCAAACTACCACTCCGAATGTAGGCAAAGTCACACTAAAGTGACCGTAGGCAAAGTGCGCTGTAGACAGCAATAGACCTAACCCTACCGATAGGTTTAACTATATTGTGATCAGCATTTTATACTGTATATACAATTATCTGATCAACACAGCTTGGTGTTTAAAACAGCAAACTTTTATATTATTTTTTTTTCATTTAAAAAAAACAAAAGAGAATAAATATTTTTTTCTGTTGAAATACACACAACTTTCTATTTTCGAACTACAACATAAAATACATTTATAAATGCCGACTAAAGGTAAACAAAATGTAATTCCTATAAAGAGAGATACACTGTTACCTTCAGCATATTTGTACATCATTTAATACTTATCACTGTGTCAAGGGAATCCACATGTTCTTCATTTTCTTTCAAAATTGTAAACGTTGTTGTCAAATATTGGCCCAAATTCAATTAACCCTCAACAAATCCAACAAACCTTTCTGAAGGATAGCATACAAGCCATAATTTCTGTGTAAATATCATCTAGGAAGCAAACATGGCCAGCTCTCGTAGGTGCAATGAACATATATTTGCTGCTGACGTAAATTCGTATCGACGTCTTGAT
The DNA here is from genome assembly GCA_936450465.1 of Gibbula magus. Taxonomy (NCBI): domain Eukaryota; kingdom Metazoa; phylum Mollusca; class Gastropoda; order Trochida; family Trochidae; genus Gibbula; species Gibbula magus. Next base: position 3,030,947 of record OW388296.1, on the reverse strand, counting down.
ATCGATTTTCTGGATGCAGAAAATTGCATCATATTAGCAATACCTGTGTAAGAGTTAATCATTGTAAAGTACATGTCTGTTGTAAATGCGCTTTGTCTGCAGTATTTACTGTATATACAAACATTGTCCCTTCATCAGATTTCAACATTCATCGAACCAAAACTTGATGTTTATACTTATAGTTAATTGAATTTCTATCTTCTGAAAATATATGAGATTGATTAGTATATCATGCTATCTGTAAGTAATTTTCAGAAGTATCCCCTTTCAGGCGAAAGTAAAAATCTGATTACAATTCTCAATGATTTGCTCCGTAATGTATGTGAATCTTGATTTGCAGGTAATGCTTTGATTTCACGATATGCTCGTAAAGCTAAAATGTTGCTTCTTACATTAATATAAGCACCGAAACAACTTACATTAAGCATAGGTCTGTGGATTGCAACATGCATGTATTGTAATACTTTACGATATTAAGATCCTAATGAATATCTATCACTATTATTGTCTTACGCAAACCTTCTCATCTCTCTATATTCATTAGCCTACCACTATGGGGGAATGGAAAACAGCAATTGATGTATTTTCAGATCTTTTTTTATTGAAACTAGATAAAACGGAATGCAGATAACATGACAGTGTTAACATCTTAATAATAAAGAATTTCATGAATGTATATTGTTTCATGATGTGTTGATAAATGGAAATCTGTCATAGTGGTGAACCCATCCCTATAATATACTTTAAGAGTCAATATTCGTTCGTCTTTCAAACGTGTAATGTATTTATTGGTGTTTAGTAGTGCCATGGGTCGTTAAAATTATTGATGACCGTCGAGATCGTCTAGAACCGCAAAATAGAAGCTATTACGTAACGACCCCATAACACTTTCGAAGATTCAACATTTAATACAGACTATGTATAAAACATAAAAATATGAACTATCATTTCATTTCAAACTGAAAGCACAAGCTGAGGTTGACGTCAGAGTCGAGTGTGACGTTATCAAATATTGACCCCAGGAGTTAAAATAACTGAGATTTGTGGCGTTATAGCTGAAGATTCCTGCCAGGAAGACGCGGCATTGGTCGAATTGATACGTCAGCGGCATCTCTCTGGTCTCGGGGAAATATTCCTGGTCCTCCAGATCAACATAGTTCACAAGAATTACATCAAGTACTGTCCTCGACAGAATCTCAAACAATTTATGATTTGATTGGGTGGTCAAGCTTCTGTTTGATATCCTTCTTCACGGGGAATATTGAAGTTTTTCAGAAGAACTAGAACAAATACTATCATTGATGCAATTTATTATTTTATATTTTATGGTCAAATCTCTTGTTTGATTTTATTTTCACACAGGATATTACATTTAAAAACAAGAATTTAAACAATTACTGTTTCTAGTTCAATTTATTTGGTTTGGTTTATTTTCAAATGTGCAATACAGGTCTCGATTTCGGTTTAATAATATTTAAAGTTTGACAATGGTTTTCAGATAATTGCGTGAACTGAAATAAAGGAAATTTTATGTTGAAAATCTATATTTATTGCTTAAAGGGGCTGTAGCACGTTTTTCTTTCAAATTGTATTTCTTTCAAATTTCCCATTTATAACAATAGTTTATGTCAATTATATTTACTCTAGTGGGTAAACGATCTTATAACACAAACTAATTATCGTTGGTGGTAATAACATTGCATGGCGGCCATTTTAATGTGAACATCTTTTATTATTTCGAATTAATAAAACTATTCCAAGGCATTACTTGATTATCCGAAGAGAAAAGAGTGTTTTACAATTGGTGACATTATTTTTCAAATACATTTCATAGACTTTAATATTTGAACGAAAAAACGTGCTACTGCCCCTTTGAGAAACAGTCTTATTGTTTATGATGAAAATCAAAAGTTTTCAATTTCAAATTCCACAGATTTTAGGCGCGGATGTTATTCATACTATTAGTAATATTAACTAATATTCATAATGATTTGATATCAGATGTTTAAAAGAAAAAGGATGTGCTATCTAAAAGATTGTATAATAAAACAATGTTCATTTCACAATTATTTTTATGGTCATGATTTGATTGTGTTGACAGATGAGATTCAACACTGATGTTCTAGTTGAAGCTATAACTTTAAAGCGTTGGTAAATTAATGTTATAATAAAAAAAGAGTAATGAATATTGAATAATTCTATAACGTGCTTCGCATACCTTATTTTTCGTCGTTATCTTCAGGTATGGAACTACTGAATAATTCTTCACTTAACCTATTAGAAGGACAAAGGTATGAAAGCATATAACGGGAAATAGAAAATAGGTCCTGTCTCTCCCTACACAATACATATTGACTAACCGCTTATCATGTATATTCATGTGTTTGCTTTGTCTAACCTCACAGAACCTTGTGTTACTGTCAGGAAGACAAGAGATAACTTCTAAATATCTTTATCTCCCCGAGTTGACCATTCGTTTCACGACAACAACGCCATTGATAACACTCATACGCAAATAGCAAAAACGATTTAACAGACTGTTAAGCTTAATTCGAGATTGACACTTGCATGTTTTGTTTTATTTATATTCTCTGACCCCTTATACCGCCTCGCTGTCCAGATATTGACCGGGGAGTTACCTCTGACCCTGAGTAGGCGACTATTTTGACCACTACTGCGAATTGGGCGTCCAGTCTGCTATGAAATATTTTCGGAACTCGACACAACGTTTTAGGCCAAAACTGTAAAATTTGGTGATTTGACTCTTAAGAACTGTAAACCAATATCGAATGTGTCTAGATGCTACCTGATAATCCCTTCTCAATATTAGCCCAGCATGTCCAGTTGAGAATAATTTCGACAAGAAGTGAGAAAAGGAAACGTTCAAGTTTTATGTTTCCGGTATCCTTGACTACTAACTTCTTAAATATCACAGGTCTTCTAAAAAGCAAAAGGTTTCAGACGCAACTGGGAGATGAAGTTTATTCAATACATTTACAGCAAATGTTTACAATTCTTGTTTTTATGATTTTTGCAGACTCAGAGTTTGCCTTCCAAAATACATACTGTGAAAATTAACGTTTGTAAAAAGTCTTTGAAATTTGAAAAGATTATCCTCTTCAGGAGTTTTGCATGGGTATTAGAACCACGGAGTACATATTACATCTGATATAATGTCTTAAAACTAGTTTATCGTTCTCAAAGAGTATATTTCATAGTTTTATTCAGTTACTTGATACAGCACATATGAAGTAAAGTCATTTGCAAAATATTCATTATAAATAAGTACTATTTTAACAACGAATTTATAAGCAATGGTATTTAGATAGTTCAGCATATGTCCTTTTGTAATTGTGATAAGATTTACAATTTATTCAACATAAAAATGTTAAGGGTTTATACATATGATATTACACTTGAAGATTGGGTGATCCATAAATGCCGCCTTGCGTATATATTTTCACTAGTAAATGTTATAATTTGTGTAATAAAGAAATATCGACAATACTGTAACTGCTTCATCAAAGACATCCAATACTCTCCTTCATTAGATCAGCAACATCATGGAGAAAGAAACAAAGTGTAGATGCCAAACGTTATTATAAATATGAACATCAAAACATAATGTGTATCTTTGAACAATATTATTTACAACAAATAGATTTTTAAATTATAGTTAAAAATACCGTTTATAGATTACACTTAATTCCATCAACAATTTATTTCAAATACATTTTCAGTTAGTAAAGAATTAAATAAGCATCTTTACACATTCGGTGCCGTAGAACATGACAACAGCAATTTACAACACGAAACAATTACAAACAAATATAGAACGACAATCTAAATCACATTCACAAATTCTATTTACCTATTAAACTGAAATGCACAACCAAGGAAATACAAGAAATCTAAACAGAACAAGCTGTGAATTAACAAATTCAAACAGACCGTATCGTATATGAAATATAAAAAAACAACGATGACCAAAACATTTGACCAGGTCAAGAAAAGCTTCACCACTGAGTATACTTACATTGCTCATACATGTGGTGTATGTTTATTCTCGGACGCCTGTTGTATATATATGTTTGACCAACGTCCGGAGCTTCCCCTTGTAGACCGATAGTCTTAATCTTGACATTGCTAACAGTGTCATCGTGGCATGTAGCTGTAACATGCAGATTAAAGTACATTTACAGTACTTGTTATTCATTTTATGATTTATTTATTTTAGCAATACATATAGATCTCGAGCTGGCATTTTAAGATAATCATGACTACACTTAGACTGTATATGTCGGCTTTACCTGAAGATCACCTTGAGTCTTTTATGCAATTTATCCTGAACATAAGCCAATTTACCTAACTAGGATGTCTGAATATTATTTTTTTTAAACTAAAGAATATATATGTCTGACTGACTTGCTAATGACCCTAAGTCTTTTATTCAATCTGATTCCCTCTGCTCGAGTAGAGGTCCATTTACGTAACAATTATTTCTAAAGATATTATTTTTTTATACAAAATATGTATTTTTTGTATCTACTTTACTTACAAATGACCGTCACTCTTTTATTCAATCTACCCCGAGTAAGATCGCATATATGTGACAAGTATTTCTGATATTAAAATATATGTAAAATTTACTTTGTAGATAAAAACACACTCATAGCTGTTGTGAATTCCTTAGAAATACCTGCACATGTGTTAACCATCAATGAAAGATAATAGTTCGTGTTGTGATGAAACAACATCCTGAATAAAGAAATTTGATGTTAACACAATGGACGTCAACAAATGACAACATCAACTTGACACATTTTGAAAATGCATTATATGATTAGAAAATAAAAAATAGAGCCATGGCCTCTGTAGCTCATCAGGAGATAATAAGTGGGGTATGTTATGGAGTGGACTTTATAGCAATGGTCAGATAATGGAATGTAGTAATAAGAATCTAGGTAGTGAAACGATTAAAGCAGTTTAAAAATATTTTGTTACCATAACTTTGCCAATCTGCTATATATATATATATGTGTTGAAAGAGCAACACAAAGCTTGGAAATAAATTGCTGGTATCAAACATATAATAATGTGTACACACATTATATAATAATGAATATACCGGGTACAATTCTTTGCATACAATTCACCACTGTAAGCTATTGCAATAATGGCCTGGGGCTGTAGAAGAAAATGAAAAAAACCTTTTTAGGTCATGACCCCTGTTAATTATTATCAAAATTGGTTACACATAAATCAACATTCGTTATGAATATCATACACCTTTGCATTATATTGTTTTAATTCTTAATTGCATTATGGCAATACCAACATTTATTACATAATGAATAGGAGCCTCAGTTTTTGAAAATCCCATTTCTCATAGGCTCCATTTCAATACTTAATAAATTGGTGAATTTTTTTTAGTAAATTCTTTTTCACCATTTCTTATAGGCTCCTTTTCAATATTTGATAAAATGGTGATATTCTATGAATAAATTCTTTTTTAGAGTCAGTGGAAGACTAAAGCAGTCTCACGCACAGTCTATGATAACACAGTGCTGCACAGTAGTTTGAAGTAACCTGAAACCTCTGTGTAACTATCAGTTTTCATTCTTCTGCCAGGAAGAGGTCAACACAATGCAATTACATAACATGCAGACACTGGACTCACAGCCAGTAAAATTTATATGTTAGATGCAGTTTTTCCTACAATTAATTATTTTTCTGTACTGGAGAAGATGATGAAAATAGGTGTGATGTCACAATCTCATATAGCCACTTCTTTTATAGTCCTATGTTATCACCAGTCATCACTAGTCATATTCAGTTCACATATCTCATGTAAAATGAAAAAATTTAATTCCTCTTCAAGTTATTCCTTCAAAGGGTATTCAATAGTTCTCATTTCAAATAGATTCACATTAAACAAGTCCATGATGTAGACATCTATCTCATTTCTTGTTCCTATTGAATAAAATTAACTGCAAAGTTAAGAGAAAACTAAATCAGATATAAAGTATAAAATATGATATAAATAAGGTATACCAAATTGACTCGTACTGGAAATTCTCAATAATTAATTAATTAATTCTCCAAATAATTACACAATATCATGAGATATTAAAAAACTCCATTATTTACTCTTAAATTACAAAGAACATAATATTAGATTTAATAAAAGATTCTGTATTAAGTCTTTAGAATACTTTTAGACTTGTGTACCTTTATCAGCAAATTCACTTGCAAAATACAAATAATTACTCATATGTGAAATGTGAGACAAAGATAAAATATGACTTATAATTTTTGTTTGACCTCCAATTCTAAGTTTTTAATTCTAAATATCTCTTTTTCATCAGACATATTATATTCTCAAAACACATGTTAGAACTCTCACATCAGAAAGATGAAATGCCTTTAACTCAGCTGTTTTCTTTAAAATTACCTCCCTTACCTAATTACTGATTGAAGTGCACATATAATCTCAGAAAGATGCTGTAAACTGAAATAGGCTTTTAGGTTATGATCTCTGTGACCCATATTTGGGGTCACAGACTCACCAAATTTACAATTTAGAATCCCTTACAGCCAAGGAGTCTGTACATAAAATTTCAGCTCGCTTGAGCCATTGGGACTGGAGATGAAGATGAAAATAGCATTTTAGGTCATTGCCTCTGTGACCCAATATTTGGAGTCTCACTGTCACCAAATTTACAATTTAGAATCCCCTTCAGTCAAGGAGTATGTACATAAAATTTCAGCTCTCTACGTTCATTGGGACTGGAGAAGATGATGAAAATAGTTTTTTTTAGGTAATGACCCCTGTGAGCCACACTTGGGGTCACAGGGTCACCAAATCTACAATTTAGAATCCCTTTCAGCCAAGGAGTCTGTACATAAAATTTCAGCTCTCTGGAGTCATTAGTTCTGGAGAAGAAGATGAAAATAGCTTTTAAGGTTATGACCCCTGTGACCCACATTTGGGGTCACAGGGTCACCAAATTTACAATTTAGTATCCCCTTCAGCCAAGGAGTCTGTACATAAAATTTCAGCTCTCTGGAGTCATTAGTTCTGGAGAAGAAGATGAAAATAGCTTTTAAGGTTATGACCCCTGTGACCCACATTTGGGGTCACAGGGTCACCAAATTTACAATTTAGTATCCCCTTCAGCCAAGGAGTCTGTACATTAAATTTCAGCTCTCTGGAGTCATTGGTTCTGGAGAAGAAGTCGAAAAAGCAAAAAGTTTACGGACGGACGGACGGACAGACGGACGGACGGACGGACGGACGGACGGACGCCATCCCATGCCATAAGCCCATCGGGCCTTTCAGGCCAGATGAGCTAAAAATGACATTAAAATGCAATGGTGAGAGATGTAATTGGCAGGAATCACCTGGTTCACGTGTAGTCGAATCACCACATTGATCCGTTGATGTTATGTCTCTAATCTATGAAGTTTAAAATCTTTTATTACATAATTTGGAGTGAGATACTCGGTTCTATCAGTGAAATAAACCCTCTATCAAGCTACAGTGGTGATAACCTTTATCACCACTCGCGTGACGTCATCGGGACAATGTTATGACGTCATATTGTCAGCTTGCCAAGGCTGTACGTTTGCCGTTGAAATCACTCCAACTCAACGTAAAACACAGAAATAATGAAATAATAAATAGAATATCTGTCTTTCCTCTCGTGAGGGAGAAAAGTTAATGCGCCACTCGTGAAATATCTACTTTTCTACCTCACTAAATGAGATAAACATGGTATTTGTCAAGGAAAGACAGATATCCTCTATTTATTTGGAATATTGATTTAAATTTCCATTTTTAGATGTGTGATTACTTTCCGTCGCTCTCGGTAAAAATTTAAAATAGTCAAAACATTCCATTATAGAAAATACTTGAATGTACACCGTTCAACAAGGGTTTGCAAAATGCTATTTTGAATTATGGAACGGCCCCAACTCTGCTTTTGTTAGTTTTGGAAAGGTGGGAATTTTAACACATTTTAAGATTTTCAACTTAAGAGATGAATTCAAGTTTTGTTAAAGATATGTCATTTTTCCATTTTAAGAATGATTGTACGGTTATTTTAGAATCAAAGTTAAGCAATCCTTTTGATAATGTGATGCATTGTGGTACCATGAAAACGGTTCTATATATATATATATGCAGATGTAAACATCACACAATAGTGTAAGGATCACAAAACATGTTTGACTTTACTCTAACATAAAAAAATATCGAGCCAAAATTATAAGATAAACAGTGACAAATTGTTTTTAAGTCTAACGTTATGGCATATTTCGGCTGTAATTATGTATAATAGCTAAACACATACTAATGTGGATATTTATATGCGCATTCTTCGATGCACACATGCTACAGTCACACATTATAAGTTGTATGATTCTCACGAGGGTAATACGGTCTCATGTACCATCTTTGTACCAGTGTCGCCCGAGCCTTCAGGCGAGGGATGACACTGATACAAAGATGGTACATGAGACCGTATTTCCCGAGGGAGAAGTATACAACGTATTTATCTGTCCGTCATGTCAAAAAATTTTTATTATTATATTTATTGCGTTTTGACTGCCGATGACTGATCAGCTGATATCGCTTGAATGACCTTAACCCTAAACGTAAACAAAATGGCGTCACCCGTCTCGACTGAAATGTTAAAAGTCGTATAAAGTATTGCTACAAGCTTTCAAATGCGTTAAAACGAGTTATTCTTTGTTTAATTGAGTGTGCATGCAGTGCAAAATAAGATTTGTTTCAAAACAAAGAAGCAACTATTGGAAAAATAAGTCAGTAATTAATAGACTCGTAAACAGCGGGTAGAACTGTTCACAACTCCGTACACCGCGTGCGTCATTTTATAACGTCATCTGACCATAATGCGACACAGCTAGGAGCTGTTACTATGGCAGCGGGGTACATGAAATTTGTACACCGTGAGACTGACGGGGTACATTAAGAAAAATGTAACGACCGTTAGCCAATCAGAAACGAGTATTATACTGTAAGGAAAGATACATATAATTTCACACACGTAAAACTTCATACATGCAAATCTTCATATATGTAAAACTCCACACATTTAATACCTCAAACAAGTAAAACAAATGCATATGATTGTTAAAGAAGACACACATATATGCTGTCCTTGTATAATTGATTGCAAAAACTTCGAACAAACTTAAAACAAAAAATTATAAACTAGTTGAGTTCTTTATATTTCTCTCGACCTGATTATTCGTAGAAGTCGATACACGCGGTCTTCTTTACCTTGATTCACCCGAGTGTAAATACAAGGCAAGGCAAATATTCGCTATAATTAGAGAATCGTTTCAACGCAACATTGACATTGATAGAGGCAAAGTCGGTGCAAAAACAAGGGTAAGAGCATTGAACCCTGACTCAACCCAACGTCACGTGTAAAATACTTTGAAAATATAAAGCATTCCCAGTGAAATTTTTTTGTTATGCTTTTTGCATTTTTCAGTTTTTATTTTGTCAATGATAAATTATAAATTCATTTTTTCTTAGTTTTTATATCCGTTATACTCCGCTCATATTTTTCCTGTTTGTGTTTTTTAAAATCCTTTTCATTTAATCAATTTTGTAAGACTTTTAATGGCGAATATCAAACAAGCCTTTGTTTGAACATTTACAATAGTGACTAAATCAATATATTTTAAACATGTATTTGGTGTTAATAACATGCTCATAATTCGATTTATTATATACCCATGTAAACTTAAGATAGTAATACAGGGGTGCAATACGGTTCCCGTGGTCGATTTCCGTATTGCACGGTGAATTCCGTATTGCACGGCTGACGGTTCTACTTTCTCTAAACTTCGGCACTTCTCGGAATTTTCCGTACTTTTCAATGTTTACCCAATTAAATCTCCGGAATTTATGTTTTATTAATACTGCTAGTATTTGTTCAGTTGATTAAAGTATCAGCAAGGATTTGGCCTAATATTAACAGCACAAGCAGGGACAATGTTGCTCAAATTATCATTAACAAGGCAGAAAAGCGCAAAGTAGAAGGGGAATCGAAAACATTGCCGAAGATTTCGCTAGGGATGCTGCGTCACTGTGACGTCACAAACGTTTACTATTGTGACGTCATAACCATGGTTACGTCATTCGAAAGAAGCACGACTCACGGAAGCCTGAATGTTGTTTCTTATTTTCAGTTCTTTGTAATTAAATGATAATAAAGCAAATTTGATGGTTTAATTATGTTATCACACTGAAGAAAATTTCACTTACAGCTCTTTTGGGCTGACAAATGAGAAAATAAAGATATTATTAAGATATCAAATCGTGAGTCGTGCTAGTCAAGCAACCGCCCGTGTATCAATACGCAGCACGTCGTCCCAGTAAATGTATGCAACTTTATTTGTTTACCAATTTGCTAATAAAAAGAGGTATATAATAAATATAGAACATCATACTTGTGCATTTGGATCGTTTCTATTGAACTCGAAGCTGTCATGGAAGCGGAGGAACAACTCGTTCTTCGAACTCGTTGTTCCTCCGCTTCCATGACATCTTCTCGTTCAATACAAACGATCCAAATGTACAAGTATGATGTTCTATATATGTATAATTACATGTCAAATAAATAGTACATACACGAACGTAAACAAGTAAAATCATTTCAAATACAAGTCAAATATAAGATTTTGAAATCACAACCTACATGTATGTTCGTTGACACCTGAAGTCCAATTGGAAAGTTGGAAAGTCTGACGATACACGTGAAGTCAACGTATTGAACTCTAAGTCCAATTACAATTTGCTTAGTCCCAGATCAACACGGTTATCCTGTTTAACTGTCCTTATGATGTCGCAGCTTAGGCTTTCAAATCTTTAATCAATTTAAAATCAACAAGTAGCCGCTTCGAGAGACCCTGTCAGATATTTGATGATTTCATTATCAGGTAGAAAGACGCTGTTGACAACGAATGTACTTTTGGTATCGTTTAGCTCAGAATTATTATTATTTATTTATTTGGTAGTTCTTATTTGCCAGCACGTAACTAAGGACAGAGCCTGAAAATCTTTTTCTTATTATTATTCACCTTATGATAGTTGTACTTTTGAATCATGTTTTGTTTTAATTTTGCAGAGAAAAATCCGCAATATTTTATATTTTTGCATTGCAAAAGAAAGAAGTGAACCTTCAATTTGGATTTGTGAAATGTGTGTATTTGTTCCTCTAAATCCGTAGTGCTCTGTACTATTCGTATCTTATATTAGTTATGTTAAATATCATTTTGTTTCTAATTATCTGAAAAAACAAGCATATTTATGGGTGATCAACTTCTTTATTTTTTACAATGGCGATGTTTCAGTATGGACCCTTATACCATTATCCAGCCTGAAGTTGATCATCCGTAAAATATCATTGTCTGTTCCATAGCGCCAACTTCTAGAATACCTCTCAAACAGTTCTAATTACCTGGCGATAAAGAATGGCATTTCCATGTTACCGTAACATTTCAAATGCTTATTTTTATCGCGCGTACTATTTCTGCCAGTTGTAACAGTCAGTATCATTGGTGCTTCTTTGGTTTAGAATTGATTGAAACAGATTTTATTCAGTCAAGAAAATATGTTTCAATCAATCAATCAATTTTTATATGTTTAAGGGAAAATAATAAATTACTTCCCCTTCACCTTTTTTATCTATAATAGTTTTCATAAAAAAATCTCCGTTTATCACTTTGAAACTTAAAAATAAATTTTAAAATATTTCTTTGTAAAACAAATGAGTGAATTATGTCTCTTTTCAGTTCTACGTCAGTATCACTCGTATGACGATCCAATATCTGAATAGAATTTGCACAAAGGAAGATAAGAAACTTAAATACACGACGAGTGTTAAATAAACAATACAATGAACTATATTTTACTTGGAATTCTTTAAATGATTGGAACTCAACTCATTATCACATTTCAATCTATCTGCAAATGCAGAAATGAAGTTAACAATTCCATACATGCAAGTCACTAACCCAGAAACGTATGGGTTGTCTTTGTTGCACCTTTAACAAGGAAAAACCCTTGATACAGAATACCACGTTAACTTCCCTTCCTGCCCATAGCTTTGAACATGGGGATCATGTAGAGGAAGATTAACACTGAAATATTCAATGACGTCAAGGCATGGAGTGAGTCAAAGACATGGTGCCACATTCTGATTCCTGGAAGTATTGAAGTCTGACAACGAAGCATTATCATCCATTTGGAGTCTACATGCCAGTTACGTTTGTTTGTCCTGTAAGTTGAAAAAGTACCTGTTGAACAACATACCTGATGGACGGGAATGTTGGTTTTCTGAATAGATACTTCCACTTGTGTTTACTTCGGGTCCAATGGAGTAAGTCTTGAATATATACAATTCTAGTTTGAACACTCAAAATGTGGATCTGTTTAGATGTGGATCTAGATCTTCTGTAGTGCCATGATTTACCGTCCTCAGTGTAAACTATATGTTGACATTGCAACAAGAGTGTAATTGTTTGAATGATTTTCTTAGTAATGTATTACCTCAAATTTCTTTTCTTGAATATTTCTTTCATGACTTTTTCACCTGAAAAATGAAGCGACTGAGATTCCTTGAAATCTTCACATCATTATGAGGAATGGTTGCACTGCTGTGAAACAAAGAAAGTACATGGTCTTGAACTGTCAATTGACTAAGAAGTTAACAAAATGTTTTAAATGCTTATGTACAACAATTAGTCTCTCAATACATCGAGTTATGGTAGGCAAGTTCAATATTTATTGAATTCGTTTAGGAAGATATAACTACACTAGTGACTGTCTTTGAATAAATCAGACACTACCTCATCTGTTGATGTTTTTGTATTTCGCTTACCCTGCACATACCGAGTTATTTCGGGTTTGGACATTTTCAGGGAAGAATACATTTCTACATACAGTTTGATTTACAGTCAAGAAGTTAAGCTACCCGTCAAGAAAGAAATTCCATTGAAATAACAATAACCTCGCTTATACATGTACATACATTTAAACATTATTTACAAATAACTTTTTCTTTAAAAGGGTATCTTTAATATATTGAATAAAGTCAATCAAAGGACAAGGAACGAAGTGTTTCGATAACGAGAAAACGGTCTTTGATATAATTCTAAAGTTTCAAAACATTTAAACGGTACCTTAAAATATCATCGTCGATTATATACTAAAGAGTATACATTTAGTATAAACTTGATGAACATTTAAAAAATACATGTATATTGTTTACCTTTTCCCTTTTCTTTCAAGCTTTTAAATTGTTGCAAGGTAGTTTTACAAATTATGATAGATGAAGTATTAATTTGTTCTATTTTATTCACCGCCATATTGCTTACATCCAAGAGGATGTACACATGTATTTTAGTTAACCAATTGTACAAAGCATGTGTCTACGTAAGAGCTTGATCTTGGACTTGAACTTGACATCCCTATTATCAAAGGTTTAACGTCATTACGTCACTGGCGATCTAAGAAAGAGGATTATCAAGAAAACAGCAAGTCAGTAGCATCTAGATGTAAAGCCATAAAAACTTGGAGTATTTTGATGTATGGCTTAGCATAGATTTTTACACAAGATGTTAGATCTCTTTATGTTGTTTACTTCCTCTTACATATTTTAATGGTTTTAAAAACCTAAATTTTAAAAACTGAAAAGTAGTGAAAAACCTTGGCACGTCTGTGAATTTTGCAAGAAGGGCAAGTGAAATTTAATTTTTAATTGAAAATGTTTCATTTAATGATTTGTTGTAATCTGAACATAAGTAACACCATCATAATGTACTTTTCTACACTATACAATTCTATATTCTTTCAATGACCAACTTCTATATTGCACTGAAAACAGCTTTTCAGCAAAGGGAATTGCGTCTTTATCAAGTGCATCATTATATTGTAAAGTGGCCAGTGCAATGATGAACTTATTAATCCGTAGAATTTCGTTTTCCTTCAAGTTTAAAATGTGTTGTAAAAGCATCCAGATTATAATACCATTGTAAATGCCCTTTTTCTCTGCCAGATGTCTCCACCATGTTTGGTTTCTACGCTTCAAATATACTTATCATATACATTCAACTTCCAAAATAATTAACAAAATTATATTTGTGTCTTAATTCCGGATAGAGATATGGCAAAGTGGAGACTTTTAAGATAGTAAATCCTTAAACACACGTATGTCACATGGCAGCAAGATTAAGTGCAGTGTAAACAGAATAACGTCTTAACGTGTTTACTGGATGTAGACAACGTGTCAGGTATCAACATGATCAAAGACGACCAGCACAGTTAGATGTCTACCCTTGTCAACACGCACCCTCTCCACGACGATGACGACGACATGAACGACCACTGGAGAAGATTAACAGGGTTTGCTGATGTGGCCTGATTCCAGAAATTCTGGAAAATGACGTTCTTCTCAACGTCTTTGTCGTGTTGTGGTTATGTCACTGTTGTGAAGTAATGTTTTATTTTATCTTAAGTTTCAATCTGAGTTAATAACACATGAATGAAAAATGTAAATTTCATAATTTAGGCCTTTCACTTTGTTATTTCAAATTCAAAGTGGTCTGTATTTATATTTTAAAGACTAGTATACAAACGTTGCTTTTAGGATTTGGCATTCCTATCATTTCAAAATGCAGACGTTTTCTTGGGATAAAATGAACGAATTTATTTACATATGTGCGTCACTGAATTTAAGAAACATAGAAATAGTAAACATTGAAACACATGTAATGAGTTGTGTTTTTAGCTCTCAAGAAGTTATGAATAAGAACTTGACAAACCAGAGAAGAAGGTTTGTTTTCGGTATCTCCAGATTGATTTCATGTGATAATTTAAAAATAGTTGAGAAAATGCCTACTATGAAATTACTATTAATGTGAATAGTTCGATAGTTTCGAAGCAATTTGCACTTACATAATGTATTATCATATTATACTTGTAAGTATAGTTTGAAAATCTAGACAATATGGTGATTGGTATAAACAGCAGCTGAAATGATAGCAAAAATTCAACCATTTTAATTTTGTTTATGAATGAAGCGAATTAAATAACAATAATTGTTGTTTTTATCCTAATCACAACTTTTTACTGGAGTTACAACTTCAAAGTGTGGGCTTTTAAAGCTTGTAAGAAAATTTCAAACGTCCTGTCTAAAATTGAAAGACGTTTTGTTTGTAATTCAACGCGTACCTCTTCTTGTTTTACATTTTTGTTTCAATAGTCCAAATTTAACACCTCAGTACGACCGCCTGTTTAGGAGTCTTCCTTCTGATGTCATGCTTGTGATCCCTGCTTTAATGAACACTTCTTGAAGACCTGAATATGTAAAACGTCTTTTGTAGTTCGGGAAACATGAAACCAAACCATCACTGGAAAGAACGGAACAGGAAATAACTGGGACTTTAGAACATTAAATGAGGTTTTTATTTATTGTAATTGATTTTAAAAGAAGACATCAAATATCACTGGCCTAGCTATTACTTTACAGTTGTTTATGTTTGTTGTTAGATAACAGCATATATTGCATATCACTTTCATATTTTCATTACTTACTTTACCTTAGTTACATAACGTTTACGAGGAGATATAATATAATGTACGTTAATATCGATTTTATGTTTGAAGTATGTTACTGTGGTTAATAAATTAGTTCATGAAGAATAAACTTCACCATAGATGAATTGAATTTAAACAGCAAAACAACGTTATTAGTTCAACAACAGAAATTTCGTGAAAAAAAACCATCTGTTTTATACGTACCTTTAACAAAGTCTTTTCTGTAAAAAAAACATTTTAATACCTTGACGAAAGTTAAGCCAAAGAACAGGATTTAAAAGAAAAAACTATTTTCGAAGACAAGGAGACTGGTATTTAGATTACCCCTTGAACGTTGACCCTATAAGCCTATTCAAAGCGTTTTGAATTCTTGTGCACAAAGAGATTACCAACTACTGAGCATAGCAACGTGATGAAGTCAGTTGTTTCATGTTGTATACACACTACACACCGATTACTTTGCACACTGCAGAAGGATGGAAGCAATTTAAAACCGCAGTAAGAGCATTATGAATTTCTAGTGATTGATAACTTTAAAACGCTATTACAATTTTACGAAGAATAGTTTGAGTACCATTTGAAAATTTTCAAAATTGAAAATATTATTCAGATTATACTTTCTATCATATGAAATATCATTAACAAAAAGGTTACATGAAGATAAAATGTTATTGTATCAAGAATAATCAATCGGAAATCAAAGAATTTAATATTCAGACTAGCTGTATCGTCTTCGAATCGATAACAATAATAAAACTATTTAATGCTCTTATGCCACCTCGATGCATGTTCAAACAGTCTCATGCAAAATACACGTTCCATCGATCAATTTAATAAAGGATAGTTTCAGTAAATATCTCAAAGAAAAGTAATGAAAAAGGTAACTGGCATCAAAAGAACACTTCGTTTTCAAAGACAATGTGCGATGAAAATAGAAAACATATTATTTCATGAATTCATAGTGAAGATCAATTTCTAAAAGTGAATATATTCCCAGATCGTAATCCTCCTCCTCTGAATACCAAGCTTGCGAGAAGGTGACATGTGAAATAGTATGAAGAAATTGAAGCAACGACGTGAGATACCCACTATTTTGCGTCACAAGATGAAATATTTTGAGGAATAATTTAGGGCTTAAAGAGAGAAAAAATGTTATTTCTGACAACAAAATATTAATATGAACTTAATTCCCAATTTAAAACTTTTATTAGAAATTTATTTTACAAAAATAGACAAGGTGACTCTTGACAATGGTATATCATGGTAGGAAAAGAGAGAAATCTTCTTCTTTTTAAAGACAAACCCCAACATTGATGCTTAAATTCAATTAAAAATGATCGTTTTTGTTAATGAATGAGGTATTACTAGGCAATGAATTCTTTTTTTAAAGATTGTGTGCTGTAAGGATACAAATGTAGCTTTCAGATCATTTTATATTTTATTGTATATTTTTTTATCAGAATAAACAGGGTATCCAAATGATGTAAAATGATGAAGTATTTTTGTATTTCATAATTATTGTTAAAAAAGGTTTTCCTAGCGAAACGATTCACTTTAAACAAATCAATATGCAAAAAATCTCTCGATCCAGTCCAACATAATGACCATGCTCTAAACCTCTCCAAACTTTACCATTGACATGTCAAGCCTATCAGAATGTTGGTCACTGGGCGTTTCAAGGAAGAACTATAGCAGTTGAACTCCTCCAATCAATCCTACATTGTCCAAGAACAATTTATACCACTATTATCACTTTTCTATGAACTTGTGAAATGTGAGAGGTGGTGACCTTTGAGGTTTAGGTAATGAAGAATGAACACGAGTGTTTGGATATACAATGTCGTTATTCTAGAGAGGCGATATTTCGACAATTACAGTGTAAGATAATAATTTATTTGCTTTGACATTTTCTTGACAGTAACGTCAGTACTGTGTCTGGCGAAACGTCACCTACACAGAACTTTACACTTTAAAGACATATCTGTAGTGAAAATATGAATTTATTTACCATATAATAATGTTTATGGTATAATTGCAATCTTGCAAAGGTGCAAATTTATAATGGCTGAATTGACAAATATGCAAAATATTAGATTGATACGAAAGATATAAAATGGTATTTTTTTAATTTTATTTAAAGTCTATAATGATAGGAGTTGATACACTTATATAACACTTATTTGTGTATATTTACGATGGCGATTACATGTACCTGTATAGGTCTACTTTTA
The DNA here is from genome assembly GCA_936450465.1 of Gibbula magus. Classification (NCBI taxonomy): domain Eukaryota; kingdom Metazoa; phylum Mollusca; class Gastropoda; order Trochida; family Trochidae; genus Gibbula; species Gibbula magus. The sequence goes on along the minus strand of OW388296.1, from coordinate 3,013,079 downwards.
ATTATTCAATTCTTTCAATGTCAAAATCTTCATAGTTTTATTGTAAAAAAGCAACAAAAAAATGTTTGGCCTTCGTTTACATGATGAGATGAGTCAATCTGAAAAATAAACGTAGAGGATTTGTTTTCTCGGCGCATCAATCATTGAGACAGAGGAATGTTAGTATAATGAGAAACATGTTGACATAAGGCCAGGGTCAGGTAATATCTGTGTTAAACAAACTCTGACGAATATGGTAAATGGTAAAAATATCAAATGTAACAAGTTTGAATTCAGAATAAACATAATTAACGATTTTAAACAAAGAAGAAAAAACACATCTGTACATTTTATCATATTTAATTTAATTCGTTAAAATTCATTTATATATATTAGATAATCTTTATAAAAAATATATGCATGCTACATTAATTCAAAACATTATTTTTTATAATTAATTTTTATACAATTTTTTTCTTTTTACAATATTTTCTAAAAAGGGTTATTGAGATTGTAAATTTAGATGGAATTTAAAACTAAAATTTAAAAACATTGGCACATCCTCAGCATAAATCTACTTACATGACGCGCAGGGCCCACTCATTAAGCACGTTTAACAAACGTTCCAATACAACGTGAGGCGCTACGGAAAAAATATCAAACACCTAACCACTGTCTTACATGTATTTCACTTCCGTTTATGACGGGAAATTAAACATAAGAAAATGTTTATACATGTATACGTTAGGATGAAGACCATACGAGCCAACACAGGTTTAAGGATTTTGTGTTTAACCACACTTTTCAATATAATAAAACTAGTATAAATATTCATATATATCCAAATGTTATAAGCTATAAACGTACGTTTTAATGTTTTTAAAAATGTAATGAAAAAAGCCCCGGACAAACTATATCTCCTTGAGGGACACACAACAATAGTTATCAAGTTAACAGCTATATATTTCTATATGAACAAGATAGGCCTTTAAATGATGTCGAGAATCCCTAAATAGTATGAATTTGTTCATATTTAAAGAAATAAATTCACTTTACACCTGAATATGCATACCTATTCACCAAATAATATAATACCATTTGACGATTACCTTGTATGATGTTTCGTGCATCAGAGAAGAATGAAAATGATTTTTATCCAAAAACATATATCATAGCACAATATTTGACTGTGTCGAATACATTCAATTTCTTTGTATTAGCGACAATTAAAATGTGTAATCAATTATATGGTTATAACACGCTGCTATCGTTTGTGATGTATAAGCTATAACTTGCATTATTCTTAATTTATTATTAAGTCATAATTGAGGACCAACACGATGCTAAATCAGAATGGTCACATAAAATTACATGACAGTAAATATCTGCTCCAACAATGATAGTCAATCGCAAACTTGATTTTAGAAGAAACAGGAAACATACATTATTTAAACCGTCTTGTAAAGATCTATTGGTTATATCACACGATGATACTAAGTGTAACCTGCACCAGCTTCCGTCACTCTTAAACAAATACTCATTAGTCGTGTGATTATTCACATGTAATCCTGGATTAGAAGGTAATAAATAGAACACAGTATTAAGGGTTTGGCATATAGCAGGAGGTGTTCATGTTTTCATCTCTTTGGCAAGGTAAGGTGACCACTGAAGGTCAGGCAATGGACGAGAGAAATTAGGTGTTGGAAAACTTAGTAATTTAAGACTGATAACGCTGATCTGAGCCCGAAGGATAGGCCGGCGGCCCAGGCACTTCTCTGCCAAGTGTATTTGTTTTCACTTGGCCCAATCCCGACTCACAGCAAAGTGCGACAGGTGCAGGCAAAGACGCTCCGAAGAAAACGTGAGTTGCTTGTCTGCCAAGCCACTTGTTTGTCCTGGGAATACTGTAAGTGGTTAAATCGCAGACAAATATGTAAACAATGGTTGGAATTGTTTCAGCCGGCCTTGTATGTTTTCTTTCCACTATAAAAGGCCTGGAGGGACGGGTTGGAAGCACATTCACCTTTCTCTCTCCTCTTGAACAGGTGGTAAGACTTGAGAGGTAGCCGGACATTTGAACATCCTAGTTTGGAGTTTACACTACAGTCATGTTTCTTCACGTTATCTTAGGAACACTCTTAGCTGGTTCGGCATTCGCTGCCGTTAGACTCGATGTGAAATGCAACGAGCATGGAGCATTCGCTTGTCACTCGTCAGACCCAGGAGCATTTACAAGATGTTTGGAAGGACAGCTGTTTGAATTTTACTGCCCTGATGGACTTCACTTTAACACAAACACCCAGACCTGCGACTGGCCCGAGTCAGCGGACTGTGGGGGAGGCGGAGGAGGACACGGAGGCAGTGCCCAGAAGGTCGCAGAGTCAGCATCAGGAGGATCAGGATCCAGTGGGTCTGGAGGATCTGGAGGATCTGGAGGACATGGATCAGCCACCCCGAGACCCTGGTGGCGACCCCAGAACGTAGACCCTGCTTCTTGGGAGAGGACCGACAACCTGTTCGAGCTGCCATTTGACAAGCAAGGTGGAAGCAACGGTGCATCTTCAGGCACTTCTGGCAGCGCTGGCAGCGCTGGGAGCTCTGGAGGCTCTGGCTCGGAAGGATCCGCCAAAACCGAAGCTCCAAGCGCTCCAGTGGATCATGGACATGGGCATGGGGAGGAAAGCCATCAACCAGCCCCTGAACCCACACCTGCCCAGCCCGTACACAACCCTATCAGTGCATCGGCAGATAACAGACCCGACCACGGCAGCGTACAGAAACCTAGTGGAGGTAGGCATAAATATAACTTCTTTATATCAACAAACGTATCGTGTGTGACTGACCATTAAGTAAAGCTAAAGAATTCACTGAAGGCTACAGCATAATGAATTGTACAATAAGCGTTCTTCTCAAAATGTACATTTTGGCTTGACAGACTTCAGAGGTCTAACTACGGGAAACAACTCCATTTACGTTGAAGCTAAAAAAACAAATAATGCAAAGATAGCCGTAATCAAATACCCTTAATTAAAGCTAAAGAATTCACCGAAAGCTACAGCATAATGTTTGGTACAATAAGCGTTCTTCTCAAAATGTACATTTAGTCTTGACAGACTTCAGAGGTAACTCCACTTTCGTTGAAACTAAAAAAATCAAATAATGCAAAGACAGCTTGTTTGATAAGTTCCGCCATATTTGAATTATTCAAATCAAGTGCATCAAACCATTTTCTGATTGTTTCTGACATAGCACGAACGTCTGAACAGCGGAATGACTGTTTTTGTCAAGACTGCATCTATAGTGTTAATAGTGTAACATTTGATAAAACTTTGTACGTACGTGAAATATTTGAATGGTACGCGGGAAAGCAATATCAAAAGTTACGATAAATCGACGACAATTCTAGGTTTTTGAAGTTGCAATTTAGATGATAAAATGAAGATTAAGGGAAGGGCCACTGCTTCATGTCTTTGCATTCTGAAAATTCAAAGGATCTGTAAAATTTGGTTCGAAGCTCTAAATATCAATTGAATGAAATTTTGTAAAATGAATAGCTTTTTTGTTTGTGAAATAATGAGTACATTTAGCATTTGGTAAACTGTCATCAGAATTAATCATGATGATTAATTTAAATACAGTTAGCGATAAATGATGTGTTGTGCAAACTGAAATTGACAAATCAGAATAACCGATTGTGTACATTGTAGGACAAATATAAGTGTTTGGAGATAATAACGTGCGCAATGACAATAACTCATTTTGAAACTTTTATTCAAATGCATTCATCAAAGCGTTGATATTTTACGAAAAAGTGTCAAATTTTACTTGTAAATTTAATTCAATTTTTAATTTGTAATATGTCAGCTACGATTAACCTTACTTAACGGCCCTTCTTATTTTCTTCACCTAAATTAAACAATTCACTAAACTTGCGGAAACATCAAGTCAACAGGAAATGTTTGGTGAATGTAAGCGTCTCCCTGACGCAATGAACAAAAACAGCAACACTTACAAAGTGTCATATTGATCTAGCTAATCGAATGAAGAACCAATATCAAGAAATCACGTGTAGATATGTACATATGTTTCTTATAGCTCGTTGTTTTGCCACGTGGAGCGATATTTGTAAACAATTCGGCGTAGGGTTGTCTTTTCTATTGACACTCAATACAAGCGTAGGATGGGCAGTAAACACACTGGAGATACCGGGTTTGATTCCCAAACAGATCATTAACGGACACGACCTGGCAGCACACATGGCGTAATGCGAAGCACTGAAAAGTTGAAATTCACAGATGTTTTCGTGTTTGAATTTCGGTGATAATGTGTAATCGGAATCTGACTTCGTCTGTCTTTATTTACTTCCCTTTTTGACAATTCTCATTCATTTCCTCGTCTTTACAAATAAAAACATTCTGTATTTTTAAACACAAATTTAACACAATTGCCGTTCAAGTTTCTAAACCTCCTTGATGATTTAAACATAGAGTATAACACCTTTGAAACCTTTATTAATTTGCCCTGTTTCAAAATAAAAAATTCTGAAGACATTGTTGATTTAATAAATATTATTGAAAGGAATATTGCCACATCGCAGAGGAAATTCGTTCTGATTCGTTTCTTTGTACAATCATCCTTTACAGTAAATTCAGGTACAAACGTATCCTTCAATAGAATGAAATGATGTATTCTTAGTAAATGCCCTATAAAAATGTCATCAACAACAACGTCACCCAACAATTTTGTCATGTTTTATCTAAATTACACATATTATGTTACAAGTAACTCAATCTTATGCCCTCCAGATATTATTCACATTCATATACTTCAAACTTAAATGTCATTCGTTGATGTGAATTAATAATTGAGCCTCTTCCTCAGACTTCGGTTCCTACTGCGTCCACTAGTACCTCTAATCTATTCTCTTCTTCTCTTCCCAGAGTGTGGTTCCCACAACTGCAAGCTACCCGACTGTTACTGCCCCAGCTCCAACATCCCCCACGGTCTGCCCCGCTCCAGCACCCCCCAGATGGTCATGATCACCTTCGACGACGAGGTGTCCGCCGCCTACTACGGCTACTTCCAGCGTCTCTTCAGGCCCGGACGTTACAACCCTAACGGCTGCCCGGTCCGCGGCTGTCTCTTCGTCAGTGGTTCCGGCACCGACTACGACCTCGTCTACCCTCTGTACGCCATGGGAGTTGAGATCGCCAGCCACACCCTCTCTCACAGATTCCCCCACACCTGGTGGTCCTCCGCCTCCTACATAGAATACTACGACGAGATTCTGGGTATGAGGAACGCTCTCTCGGAGAAGGCTGGTATCCCGTACAACGCCATCAAGGGTTTCCGAGTCCCCTTCCTGCAGCTGGGAGGAGACAACATGTACAAGACCCTGTATGACGGCAAGTTCACCTACGACACATCCATGTTCACGGGCGCTGTGTGGGAGGGAGGCGAGCCCGTCTGGCCCTTCACCCTGGACTTCGTCCCCTCCCAGTACTACTGCCAGCACGGACCCTGCCCTCAGGATCAGTACCCAGGACTCTGGGAGATCCCTGTCCAGAGATGGTACGGAGTTGACGGTCACTCATGCGCTATGCCCGATGGTTGCACGTCTACCGGTGATGCTGAGGAGGCTCTTGAGTTCTTCCGGTCCAACTTCTTGAGGTACTACAACTCCAACAGGGCTCCCCTCGGGATCTTCGTCCACGCCAGATGGTTCCACACCGAGCATCATATCGACGCGCTGGATCAGTTTATCGACGAGCTGATGCAGATGGATGACGTGTACATCGTGACCCCCTCCCAGGTGATCGAGTGGATGAAGAACCCCACCCCAACTCACTCAGTTTCCGGGTTCGGACCCTGGTCGTGTGAAGGAGCCGTTGATAGAAGGAAAAAGTAAACGGCCCTTTCCTCAGTGACAAACTACTTTAACCTCATCGAATTGACGTATATATCTATTCACATATTTACTTTTATTCGAGCCTCAATTTGCTATTCAGAGATTTTGCTCAAAATGTAAACGAACTTGATGTATAACATTCAAAGAATTTGTAAACCAAATTTCTTTATTGTGAATAATATATCCTCCGAAAACATAAGGGAATTCTAGAAAACGTTACTATTTATTGCATGTAATGATCTTCAATGTTAAACAATTGATTTCCTTGATGTCCATTTACCATGTTGTTGATATTGAAATGAATGTATCCCTTGTTGCCCCTTGCGAGCAGTGTACAGTGTAAATACTGATTATGAACGATGATGTGATGTGTGTTAGGATCCTAAGAATGCATGTGATATTTGACTGTATGCGTGTATATACCTCATATTGACCCTATCTCTTGCCAATGTACTATAGATGGTCGTATTGACAGATTGCTGTAGATGTGAAGCTTATCGGCACTCATTGAAATAAAATTACTGAAATCAATATTCCTGTGTGTTCTTATTAAAGTATTCAAGTATTACGAAAGTATAAAATGTCGCGTTTACTTATAACACTAAAACAACGCCCAATTTGGCCTACAGATTAATACAGTTACGCACACAATTTTAGTTATGTAAGGGGCAGGGTAGCTCAATGGTTTCGGATAAAGAGGTAAATGGTTCAAATCCTACCAAGGGCAAGACAGCTTACGCTATAGAGAATTGGTCTGCTGCTGGTTTTCAGTGCAGTGTCACCTATGATGGACAAGTTCCAGTCGACGCTCACAGGTTTCACCGCAATGCGTTTCCCCAATGGCGTTGCGGACTTTCCCCTTTCGACAGTACTACCAGCCGTGGTATAAGTGAAATGCTCTTGATAGAGAATATAAACAGAAAATCATTGAAGTATTCATTGAGAGATTTGATTATTTAAATTTCACTATACATTGTTGTAGATAATGCTTCCATGATAACGCGCAGATTGAAGACTGTATTTACAATGAAGATGGACGAATTCAGCATAGAACAGTCTCTGGCAATAGTAGCTTTACAAAAGTGATAACATTTAACAAATTTCATAATTTTATACAGTTCATTGTGTTCTTACATCAACTATTTTATTGATTATTTATGGTAAGAAAGTGGCAAATTGTTGGTTAATGTTTTAGAAGCATGGCAAGCCGAAAACAGAAAGGTTCTTGTTCTAAACCTCTACTAGTTTCTTTTACTTTAGTTACTTTCCCCCAAATATCTATAATGTAGTCTAAGCACACCCTGCTGAATCAACTATTCGATAAGGATCGAAAGTGCGTGAATCATACCATGTATTTCAAATCAAGTTTCATTTACTTAGAATAACAAATGCAAGGTCAAAACCATTTGCATGTTCAAAACAGGAAAAAACACAAATTTGAAAAAGTAAAGGAACCCTAATATGATTTTGTTTTCAAATATTCATGATTCATGGAACAGTGACCACAGGAAATGACGTCAGTGACCACCTGGTGACGTCAGCATTTGGTGATCAACTATGTTCCATATCAAATATTTAACGTTAAATTATTGACGTGTCAAACGTTTTCCTTTCTGAATCAGCCTAAAGAAAGTTTGCATTTCTTAAATTGCAATCAATTGATATTTTAAAAATGCTTACAATAGAGCATACAAGTTAGTAAATGTTAACGTTTTGGTCCCAATTCAGCATATAAATTCGTATTTTGTTAAGTCGCAGTGTAATGACATTGTGACGCCATGTATGCAATGGTGTCTAAGTGTTAAACACCCGGCTCCCCTGGTAAACATGATGATTTAAAGAGGCTTTGTTCGTCATAGCAAAACCAAGACTGTATGAACACGGCATGAAGGAAATCACAAAGAAAACACTGTGCTAATTTGTTTACCTTGTTTCCCCACAAGGTGATGCTAATCGCTTGATTTTGTTACCACTTTGTTGAAGAACAGGTAGCCAAACACAAACAATCCTTTGCTGTTTCTCTACATCAAGGTCTTAATCTCCGTCATACACACTCACGCAGAGTGGAGCCTGTCTAACGTAAACTGGCTGTGCTGCATAGCGCAAACACGGGCAACCGTTATATTTATCAGTTGTGGTTGGATATTTTCATGACAATATTATTTCAAATAACCAGACATCGACAGTTGTAACGTTTTGAATAACTTGTAAGTTTGGTGATATAACGATTTAGGATGAGTACACAGATTTGTTCAAAATACTCTTGCGAACTACTTGTGTATGGGTATTACTGATTTTGTTAACGGTGACGCTGTAAACTTGTTCATAAGGCTTGAAGTGTTTTTCATGATACTTTAATTGACTTTAAAACCTGACAAAATACCTTATGTGATGATTTCAGTTCACATAATTGCCCTCAACTATCATAATATATTGATCCCATATCGTCAAATATATGATAACTACTTGTACTTGTTTCCAATGAAAATCGAACCAAAGTCCTGTGCAGAAACCGAACCTACACGTTCTATGTACATACACAGCAGTTGCATGGTGTATTACATATGATCAACCAAAATGTGTCTTGTTGTATGTTGTATATAGGTTTCACCTTTCACCTTTATATCATTACTATACAGAGTCGACCAGCTTTGAAATGGCTGTTTGGCAACAGTCAGTATTTTTCGATAAAATAACACCATTTATAGCTTTTGGCATATTTGACCCCAACAATAGACTGTATGTTCCTTTAATAAGTCAATTATTGTTCATTGTGCATTAAAATTCGAACCAAAGGGATTGGTATATGTTAAGGAGATCTACAAGAATATATAAAAGTAAAACAAAAGTTTCAGTTTACGAACAACATCAAGTCATCAATTTATTTTCGAAATCGTTTTACGACGTCCTTATAACACAGGAAAGCATCTTCAATGTGGTAACTAAAACTATATTTATTATATTATTCAAGTTCATAGACTTTTTAAAAATCTAAATCATTCTTGAATAGCACATGAAAAAATAGTAATCTGGTTCTTTTAAGGTAAGTCACCAAAATGTAATTGAATCCAGCAGTTTTACCAACACCGACAGAAATATGTAAATCCTTGAGATTACATGCTGATATGACCTTCACAGTCCCACAGAGTCTTGCTGGAATCCGACAAGAGAGACGATAAACATCAACAAACCAGACTGGTATAACTTGAATTCATCTTTGTTTCACTCTCGACTCTTCATATTGAAAACATAATTTTCCAAGCAGTTAGTTCACAACTAGGTGACAATTACCAACGGAAATAGACGATCCTTTGGATTTTACTAGATTTCAAATTTTATAAACCATGATACATGGTATCTGGTTAAAAAAAACGATTACCTCCCAAAACTCTACATGCCAATACGTCTACATGCCAAAACTCCTACAAAAAGTGAGGGTAGAATGAAGCAATTACCTATTTTATAATGGAACAACCCAGGATATGTTTTAATGTAATTTGCCAAAACTTCTACAGCTGATTGAAGAAGGGGGTAGAGGATTACTGGAGTATAGGATTAACAGGTCCAGCTTATTACTTACTAAGGAATATGGCAGAGTAGTTGTGTTTATTAATATTTATAAATATATTTTATATAAATATAAATATTTTGTTTAATTTTTCGTACGTCACATACTAAATTTTTCGCAAATGTTACATTTGTTATCCAGATAGTATGTGGAAAGGGGAATTTATAAACAGGGATATATACCCCTATATATTTATCTCTCCCCGTGACGTTGACAGAATTTATACATTATAACCAGAAGCAAGTTCATATACCAATAGCTGAATATGTAAATTCAACAATTTCACACAATCTATGTAAAAACGCTTGCCTTAGTCAATAAATGTACAAACAGAATCCACAATTTTTAAGTAAGTCTCATCAGATAAGTCATTGTTCCCATAGTTTTCAAATTGAATCCATTAACATAATAATAGCTCTTTGATCTAATGCGTGAATAGTTTTGGCAGATGAAAATGGTAGTTGCATAGGCAAGTAGCAGACTTTTCTATAACCCTATCAAATTCACTGCAGAGTAATCAAAGTGAGAACGTGTTACTAGATTGATGTCAAAACGTCAGCGCTTGTGAAAGATATGAGAATTGTGATTATTATATTTGTTATGAAATTTAAATATGAGAATACATGTAAACAGTTAAACAACCTACAACCTCCTGTGATACGTATGTCTATTATTTACTCGTAGCCTAAAGTAGAAGTTTTGGCACATTAATCAGACATTCTTACTTGAGGTAATGACCATGTGCAGTGGACCCTGAACTGTGTTGTTATAAACTGTAGAAGTTTTGGGAGAGTACCAAAAAAACTGATATTGATGAATGTTAAATGAAGTGTTAATTATTTTTTCTCTCAATAGGGTAGTTTTCTAACCAATCATATTTTACATGTGCCTTCATTGTTTAAACATATTCTCAATTATTACCACATTTTACCAACAAAAATAGCAGTTCAACAACTTGGAACAATACCAGATGCCTTACTGTCCATTATAACATTAAATTATTTAAAACGAGTAACTACGATACAAGAACAGTTACTCTTCTTTTCGTATGTATCTTTAAAACTATGATGACTGAATAAATAAATATAGGTAATGTATTTAACACATAAACAAACTTTAAAAATGCATACATAAACCTTTTAAAAACTATAAACACAGAAATTCTGCAGTACAATGAAATATTAGCATGTTGTTTATAAAATGTTTACATGGTTAAAGATTGTAAAATATTAAGTTAAAATAAGTTTATTTTTCAAGAAACAATGTTATCAGTATTTCTTCTAACATAGTGTTCTTCGTCGTGTCACTCGTTCATTAGAAACACAATTGACACTGAAAAGCAGAATTCCACTATAAACCATGTACTGTTAACATACTAAAAAGGTTATATAAACCAAATACATTACTATGAGTGATTCACGATCGTAAAGCGTCCTTTCTTCTGTAGTGGTTGATTAAAATATAATAATCGGTATTCATATACCGCTGTATTCAAGAGCGTGCTCAAAGCACATTAAAACAAGTAAGGCAATGATAAGTGACGCTAGTATGAACGACATATATGTATAAGCAATTGTACTATTTATAGCATGTGAATAATTAAAGAATGGTAAGTCTGTTAAGTCAGTTAATAAATTATATAAACATATCATGAAATGAAGGTTAGAATAGAAACTGGAAAATAGGTATTAACGTATCAATACCCATAACTTTTGGAATTGCAATTCAATGCAAACGACATTGATTTCGAGCGAAAAAACCCATTAAACGTGTTTTCTTCCACAACATTCCAAATTACAATTAGAAGGACAAACTGTGTTACAATGAGAAGGTCAATGTCGTGCTCTGACTGACATTGCACTGTAAATAATTTGTTCTGGGGATTAAATAGAATGTGATGAGTTGGCGGTGTGGTGTCGCTATTGAACAGATGATTAATAAACAGATGATCCACAGCACGTGTTTGATAAACACGACGTTTAAATGTTTACACACGTCATTGTATCTCTTTCTAGGCGCTCTAAACGTGTATTTATAGATGAATCAGTTGTTGTTATCCGAACTTTTGAACTTAGCCCGATGGTCAAGTTGAATCAAATTATCAGATCAACGCCTGGTTGATTTCTAAATGAATCATTCCTGCACATGTATATTATAGGTAAAGATTCTCCCCCCCCCCTATATATATACCACCAGGGACCTTATATATACCTTGTATAAAATGTCCCTGATACCACATATCTCTGTCTCTTATTCGTGCTTGAAAACGGTACAAGAAACGAAACCGAAACGTCGCAACCTTCCGAATAAAGAAGTTGTTATCCATACACTTGTCCTTATTTGACTTCCAACTTCTAAAATGCCACTCAAACAAGTTAACCATGTCTACTTGTGAAGAAGTGGGTGAGTCAGTTATTGTTTAACCCCGCTTCGGCAGTATAAAAGACTTGTGATGAAAATGAGTTTTGTAGCCTATGTTGCAAAATTACGACAAATCTGTATATATATCTTCCTCAATATATTTTAACATTTGGCAGACAGTTGTTAAGGAGATTTACGATATCACTTACCTTCTACACTAACTGACAAGTTTATACATGCCAAGAATTTGAATTGAAAAAGCGTGAGTGATTGTTATTCAATTAATTTTTTGTATGTTTTTAAAAAAAAATTTTACCCACATTTTTTTTATTTGTTCCCATATTATATATAATGGTAATAAATGGAATAATGGTAACCATTTGCGTGAAAAAAAATCAAAATTATTGTTTCTTCTGGATATGAATTTTTCAACAATGTAAAAGTCCTTTAAAATTTGTAGGTAATTATAGAGTTTTGGATTTGTTTTCTTTAAAGTACATGTATAAATATATCTTTTAGCAGACAGTAATATATGAAGTAGCAATGGCTTATTGCCTAAGGCTCCAAACCAAACCATGGCTTTTGTTATTTCAAATATCTGTATGTTTTGAATAATCCAGTTTTGTAGTTCCTTCCAGAAGGTTTGGATTACATCACATTCCCAATATACATGACATAGCGTTTCATTTTCGACATTACAAAAACTACACATTTCATTATCAACAAGTTTCATTTTCAAAGTTCTCTTTTTGTATAAATTATTCTATGCAAAAATTTAAATTGAAAGTCAAGAAGTTTCACATCTTTCAAATGCAACATAAAAAATCATATGCCAATCAAAATCAGTTTCATGAAATAGATTCTCCCATTTTTGGCAGATATGAGGCTTAATATTGTCAGATAGGAGTTTATCATAGAATAATCTTGAGCCTTTCTTCAAAGTAATAAAATCTTTATGAAGAGAGTTCAAATCTAGATCATTGGTATGTATATATCGATCTGTTTTGTCTAATAGTAAGTTTCCAAGCATCAGGTAAATTATAGATAACATAACCAAGATCCATATATGTACCTCTCATGTCAAACTTGAGTTTGAGCTCGTCAAAAGATACAAAACCATTTTCATTACAGAGATCCTTAATGGTCAAGATTCCACTCTCAGCCCAGCATCAAATAAAGTGATATGGATTCTTGAAATTATTATTCAACCATAAGGGCTGTTGTAAAATGTTGCTAATGTTGTCTTCTTCTATGATATTTCTAGTACAATATAATTTCCATGCCATTAAAACATCTTTCCAAAAGGGATTATCAGTTTTAACAATATTCTGAAAATTTGCTCCATATTTTTAAATATCATTTAATGGAAAATTGCATGGATTACTCACATTTGTTTTTCTCAAATAGTGCTTGAGGGTAGAAAGTTTCATAGCACTTACAAAGGTTTTAATATCGGTCATGCGTAATCCCCCTTCCCTATAGTCCTTTTTCAATATACTCCTTTTTATTTTATCATTTTTGTCATTCCAGATGAATCTGAAAAATATACTCTCAAGGGAGGTAATAAATTCATCAGGAGGGTTAGGTAAACTGTTTAAACTATGCACCAACTTTGAAAGAGCTAATGTCTTAATAACAGTTATTTTCCCAATCAAAGTCAAATGTCTTTTTCTCCATGTTGCTAGAAGTCTTTTAATTTCCTCAAGTCTTTTCCTTGTGTTGATTACCCATAAGTCACTTAAATCAGGTGTAAATGTAATACCCAAAACTTCAAACTCACTTCTTTGCCATTCTATATCTACATCATGACAGAGTATATCTCTGCTACCTGCTTTTGATCCAATCCAAATTGCCTTAGTCTTGTCTACATTCATCCTTAACCCTGACATACTGTAAAAAGTATTAATAGTGTCAATAGCAGCATATAAACATTCTTTTGATCCATCCAGAAATAATTCAGTATCATCAGCATATTGTTCCAATTTATATTCATGGCCATCAATTACAATACCTTTTATGTCATTATTTTGTCTTATCATACATCCAAGAATTTCCGCTACAAAAAGAAAGAGATATGGTGATATGGGATCACCCTGCCTGCAGCCCCGCTCATTAGGGAAGAATTCAGAGAGATGCCCATTCTGTATGACACATGAAGTTGTATCATAGGTTAAAATATTTATCCAGCGTATAATCTCTGGGCCGAAACCAAATTTCAATAATACAGAATTAATGAAATCTTTTGAAACTGTATCAAAAGCCTTTTCAAAGTCAATCAAAATCAATTAAATTCAATTAAATTAAAGAAAATATAATCTCTTAGTTTTGTTTATGTTAATTCATTTATTCATATATAAAATACTTTCATGTAATCAAAACACAAAAGATTATTACGAAGCGTCACCTGCTTACCAAGATTGCATACCAAGATATCACCGTTCAAAGTGAGTAAAATTCGCCTGCAATTATCTCACTCTTGAAACACTTTCGCCGAACGCTCGAGTGGAGCTTAGCCTTCGTTAGCGATGTGACGTCATACACAGAGTTGCTTACAATGAAATCCTTAGGCGATTTGTCGATTTCGTCGATAATTCGTTTAAAACATAATAACTACCCTTTGACAGTGCAAGTGATATGATAGAATGGATATCTGTGCGTATGTGGGATGTAATTTCGGTGTTTTTGGAGCATTTTTCTATATTCAATCGCTGATTTTAGATTTGTTCTATTCCCACTTGAGTGGAGTGTTAGGTTATTTTATAAGTTACATTTTCTTTTAGAATGAATAACTGACAATTCAAAAATAAAAACATGATGCAATTTATTTTTATATTATTAACGTCATTATTATTTTACTTTTTGTTGTGCTTGAATTTGTGTTTGAAGAGGCCTATAGTTTGAGGCCAACACCGTCAATATTTATCTTGGAGATGTTTTTATTATGATAATAAAATAAATGCATTATAACTAAGAAAGTCATATTATTTTCAACATTGTTACTGGTTTACAATTTTTAGAAAAACATATTCGGGCTTTTGTTAAATCTATATAGTAGTGTACATTTACAAATACTTAGATTCAGTGTAATACCACTGACATACCATATAATTCATTAGATATAGCATTGCATTGCATATAGATTTACTGGAAAACATCAGACTTTCTCATTTTCCAATGTTTTGTTTTGTATATCTTGCAACATTTCGTCCGGTTGAAGGATACTTTCTTGAAGACATTTCTATGATTTTCAGTCCGCTTCATCTCGTTAAGAGAACTCTTTTGCTTTTTCGGTGACGGAACGACGCCACACCCCATTGTTTTAGTGAATTCATCCGATTCCTTTACCATGTTCAATGATAGACTATGATAGACTATGATAGACTATGTTTACAATGTGATGAGGTTACATTGAGGACGGATACCATTTCCAACTTGTGTGTTTCCAAATTTAATCAACTCTGCTTAAACCATTTACCTGAAGCATAATGTATAAATCTAAATAGAGCTAAATTTAAATACCTCATATCAGCCTCAGATTGTAAACTTTAATTAAATAATTTAGGAAGGTTTACTTATCATGCAATAAATCAAAGGTGCTAAAACTATCAATTTGCACTGTACACACCATGTTTTGTAATACGTGTATATAATGTAACAACCTATGTAGTTATGGAACGATGGCATACACTTCAGTAATAAAGAATTAGAATTGAAATATGTGTTCAATTCAAGATGATCACGACTTTGTTGTTCAGTCATAAGCTTATAATTACTTTGGTGGTGAACTTCCATACACAGGTACTTCCAGGGTCATATAGTACAATCATGTAGGACAATCATGACATAATTTAATCAATAATCATATATCCTATGTATCTCAATTAAATCATCTCTTATGGACAGTTAAATAAGAGCATTGATTGAAAAATAGACCATTTGTAATGAAATAGTTAGTAACATTATGAAAGGGTTACACATTGCTGTTTTTGTATCCTTAGTCACCAAGGGCTGTATCCATTGTATCAGGTGTATCAGGTGTATCAAGTGTATCAGGTGTATCAGGTGTATCAGGTGTATCAGGTGTATCAGGTGTATCAAGTGTATCAAGTGTATCAGGTGTATCAGGTGTATCAGGTGTATCAAGTGTATCAAGTGTATCAGGTGTATCAAGTGTATCAGGTGTATCAGGTGTATCAAGTGTATCAGGTGTATCAGGTGTATCAGGTGTATCAGGTGTATCAGGTGTATCAGGTGTATCAGGTGTATCAGGTGTATCAGGTGTATCAGGTGTATCAAGTGTATCAGGTGTATCAAGTGTATCAGGTGTATCAGGTGTATCAGGTGTATCAGGTGTACCAGGTGTATCAGGTGTATCAAGTGTATCAAGTGTATCAGGTGTATCACGTGTATCAGGTGTATCAGGTGTATCAGGTGTATCAAGTGTATCAAGTGTATCAAGTGTATCAGGTGTATCAGGTGTATAAGGTGTATCAGGTGTATCAGGTGTATCAGATGTATCAGATGTATCAAGTGTATCAGGTGTATCAGGTGTATCAGGTGTATCAGGTGTATCAAGTGTATCAGGTGTATCAGGTGTATCAAGTCTATCAGGTGTATCAGGTGTATCAGGTGTATCAGGTGTATCAAGTGTATCAAGTGTATCAGGTGTATCAGGTGTATCAGGTGTATCAGGTGTATCAGGTGTATCAAGTGTATCAGGTGTATCAGGTGTATCAGGTGTATCAGGTGTATCAAGTGTATCAGGTGTGTCAGGTGTACCAGGTGTATCAGGTGTATCAAGTGTATCAGGTGTATCAGGTGTATAAGGTGTATCAGGTGTATCAGGTGTATCAAGTGTATCAAGTGTATCAGGTGTACCAGGTGTATCAGGTGTATCAGGTGTATCAAGTGTATCAGGTGTATCAGGTGTATCAGGTGTATCAGGTGTATCAAGTGTATCAAGTGTATCAGGTGTATCAGGTGTATCAGGTGTATCAGGTGTATCAGGTGTATCAGGTGTATCAAGTGTATCAGGTGTATCAGGTGTATCAAGTGTATCAAGTGTATCAGGTGTATCAGGTGTACCAGGTGTATCAGGTGTATCAAGTGTATCAGGTGTATCAGGTGTATCAGGTGTATCAGGTGTATCAGGTGTATCAGGTGTATCAAGTGTATCAGGTATATCAGGTGTATCAGGTGTACCAGGTGTATCAGGTGTATCAGGTGTATCAAGTGTATCAGGTGTATCAAGTGTATCAGGTGTATCAGGTGTACCAGGTGTATCAAGTGTATCAGGTGTATCAGGTGTATCAAGTCTATCAGGTGTATCAGGTGTATCAGGTGTATCAGGTGTATCAAGTGTATCAATTGTATCAGGTGTATCAGGTGTATCAGGTGTATCAGGTGTATCAGGTGTATCAAGTGTATCAGGTGTATCAGGTGTATCAGGTGTATCAGGTGTATCAAGTGTATCAAGTGTATCAGGTGTATCAGGTGTACCAGGTGTATCAGGTGTATCAAGTGTATCAGGTGTATCAGGTGTATCAGGTGTATCAGGTGTATCAGGTGTATCAAGTGTATCAAGTGTATCAGGTGTACCAGGTGTATCAGGTGTATCAGGTGTATCAAGTGTATCAGGTGTATCAGGTGTATCAGGTGTATCAGGTGTATCAAGTGTATCAAGTGTATCAGGTGTATCAGGTGTATCAGGTGTATCAGGTGTATCAAGTGTGTCAGGTGTATCAGGTGTATCAGGTGTATCAAGTGTATCAAGTGTATCAGGTGTATCAGGTGTATCAAGTGTATCAAGTGTATCAGGTGTATCAGGTGTATCAGGTGTACCAGGTGTATCAGGTGTATCAAGTGTATCAGGTGTATCAGGTGTATCAGGTGTATCAGGTGTATCAGGTGTATCAGGTGTATCAAGTGTATCAGGTATATCAGGTGTATCAGGTGTATCAGGTGTATCAGGTGTATCAAGTGTATCAGGTGTATCAGGTGTATCAGGTGTATCAGGTGTACCAGGTGTACCAGGTGTATCAGGTGTATCAGGTGTATCAGGTGTACCAGGTGTATCAGGTGTATCAGGTGTATCAGGTGTATCAAGTTCGAGCTGACATCCCACTCTTGATTAGTGTCATCCAACCCTCCACAGGACATATTAAGAAGACAATGAATTATGGATGATCAACTTCTTTATTCAACACTGGTATTTGTTTAATAAAGAAATTGATCATCCATAAATTCCTTGTCTTCCTCATCACACCAACTTTTGGGATGCCTCTCAAACAGTTGATACATGGTTTATTGCTCGTTTCAGAAACTCTACCTTTAGCTCTGCAACCATGACTTAAATTTTAAAATCAGTACACCTATTTACAATAGAAACTAAACGATTTGTTTAGTATAACCACATACCAATTCAAACTACAAGTGATTCTTACTGCAAGCGTCATAAATATATCGAACCATCATTAAAATATTAAACAATTAAACAATACTGTTGATTATTTGTCAAAACACTTATCATATCAAATCATGTTAGCTTTTTTGTATCGTTCCTGTTATGACAATGTTTCATATACATGTATGTATGTACTTTGGAGCAGTCTTTACATAAGCTCAACTGAGCTTGTTGACCAATCCGATCCATGTATTTCATGAATAAATATGCTTAAACCATATTGCTCGTATAATATTAATCGTTATCACAACATATACAAATAAGTTATCATCATGTCATTAAGAAATGTTTCAAATAATAAATATAGCACTATGCCAGTCTGGGTAGCATACATCATGACATCACATCATTTCTCAAGCAGCAGCAGATAATACACAGAAGACACAGAATTAAGATGAAGATATAGTTTGGTTGTCATATATCTCCACATCATATCATTATTGTCATATAGGAAACATAATACATGACATTGTACATAGATACAAATTGTCACCATCTAAGTTACAACAAGTGTCTGAATGTATCCAGGAACTGCATCTCATTGCAGCTGTTGCTTAAGCCGGACGATCTCGCGGTAGACTTTTTCCTGGATGGTTGGGCAACTCCATAGTTCAACTGTATGTGGCAGTACGGCTCTATCTGCTGTCCTGATTCTCCAGATGACAACTATGAATCCAGTCAGACCAGCTGGACCCTCACTGCTAGGTCTGCAGGCTTCCTCCAAAGGACATCAAAGCACCCCTTAAATTATCTAGGGAACCTCTGGCTCCATTGTACGTATTGCTGCCATCTCAAAGCTAGTCTGGACACGACATTTAGCTAGAGATTGGTTTGAAATCCTGCTTAACACTGGTTTTCAGTAGCTTGAATAGCCTTGTGAACGTTATGGCTGTTCCATTAGCGAGGAGAGCGTAGATGAGAGTGACGGTAGTAGAGCCCAACCTTGCGAGGATAATGTAGACTTGGTCCTACAGGTCAGGACAGGCAGTGAAGGTTCCATCCATGTAGATTACCTCAGCAGTCTGTCGGATCTTCATGAATGGGTTGAGAATGTCTAAATCTTGTCATCTTCTCCGTCGACAAACAGTAGGAAAGATCGGCCATCTGCTGTCTCAGTTCATACACCATCAACTTCAGAGTGAGTATTGGGCACGGCAAGTATGTATTATGGTGTCACGGTACAGGGTGATGCTACTGATGGACGGCAGGTGAGCAACCACAGCATCGTCTACTTCGGATACCTGGTCGTCGTAGGGGGTGTGTATGTCAGTTGTTTCTTCTCTTCCGTAGATTGCAGAGGAACTTGATCTCGCCCACATCTTCAGGAGGATGAACGTGATCGCTAAGATTTCCACAGTGCTCAGGTGACTTCATGTAGACTGTATTGACTGATATTGGATGACAATATTCTTGCTACATCTTGACTCGTCCCAAATCGTGACAAGTTTCTATGATTTTCAGGCCGCTTCACGCATCAATAGAGAGGGAACATTGCTTACTTTTGAACATTTAGTGACTTTACGTAACTGTTAATGTGCGAGTAACTCTATCGCCACTATATTAATGATAAGGCTCTGAATCATCGTAGTTATCATTTTATATCATTCAAGTTTTTCGGGCAGAATATATGCCTTTATGTATCCACACATTAAAGTTGCCATACACTTATATTGCTGTTGACTGCGGGAGTTGTATGCTATCATTATGGTATTTCACTACCTCTCGTGTACCTGAGTCCAAGGTTATGAACTGGTGTGACCCCTGGTCAGTTGGACTGTGTGATAGGTCTTCAAATAGATACTTCATGACGATTTATTAATTACTCTCAGGAAATGTCCCTGTTAATGAATGACCATATTGACTGAGATGCTACAGATGTGGACATCTTCAATTAGTGTACAGGATATTACAGTGCGATATGATTGGCTAACTAGAGCTGGTGCAATAGGTCAGCACGCCATTGGCTTAGTTTATAGTGCTAGACTTAAAATCGGGGGGAAATCATTTATTTGTAAAATATCAACATTTGAAAAAATATTGAAAAGGAGCATGTGAGAAATGAGATTTTGAGAACATCACATTACTCATAGGTTACTTTTCAATATTTAAAAAAATAATGTGTTAGACTATCTTAAGAACAGGAATATTTTATGGATAATAACTTCTTTAATGTGAAAATAGACGGAGTATATACTCACTCCTTCATCAGGTGGAATGCGTTTTATTATACATTCGACCAACGGTTGGGGGTATCTAGCAATACCAACGATTCCGTCCGTCCGTCCGTCCGTATGTCCGTACATTTTGTCCGATCGATTACAGAAAAACTATTCATCTCATCCTTTTCAATTTTAGCACATGTCTTCTTAACCTTTGAAACGAATTGGTGATTTTTAAAATTTGTTGGCAATTTCTAAAAAAAATTTATCAGTCCTGAGGTGTGCACACACCTCTCTCTGTAAGTAAAATAAAAGTGTCAAACTTTAACAGTTGGGGATGTTAGTGAGTGTCGTACAAATGATGTAATTTTTTGACGGCCCTCCCCATTTAAGTGTATTTGTTTTCATGACCCTCCTCCAACATCCATCTATAAAACTTCTTGAAATTGGCCTTCTGAAGATATATCCGGTTCTGCGTTTCACATCTTATCTTTAACACTTTAGAGAAAGATTCTCCTTCAAAAAAAGAGTTAACGAAATGTTGGAAAAGACACATTTAACATACCAATAATGGATTTAACATGATGTGTAATGTCTAGGGTTAAAAGGATCATTGGCTCTGTAGCTCATCACATACATGTTTATTACAGGTATTGCATTATTCAATATATATCTCTGAGGTAAAGACTATTTACTGAAGACTAAAGGTAAAGACTATGTTAAACATTAAGGCATTATCCAACCATTTTCAATCCACATTTGTCCAAAAAAAACATTCTAAGGAAGAAGTAACAAGTATGTGTTTATACTTAACTATTCTCCTGATGAAGGGGAAAGCAACCAGAAACAGTGCATACAAAAAATAAGAAATTAAGATTCACAATAATGTGTCTTACACATATATTTCAAAGATGTGACCTCTATTGTTTTGTCTATTAGTTTTGTTCACTAGTTCCATGGTTCGCGTGTTCGGCTTCGGATCAAGAGGTCCGAATTCGAATCCCGCCAGGGGCACGGCAACTTTGTCTGCAGTAGAGAACTGTTCTGCACGCAGTAAGGTTTGGGTGCAATGCTACACTGAATTTCAGTGCAGTCCCACCCGTGGTTCGCTAGTTCCAGCCGTTGCTCGCAGGTTTCACCGCAATGCATAGTCACATGACGTTGCGGGCTTTCTCCCTGCCACAATACTAGCAGCCGTGATATAAGTGAAATACTTTTGAAAGCGGCGTTAAACCCTAACTCACTCACTCACTCACCCACAATCATCTCAAAGATCCCCCACTCCTCACCCCTCCCTGACCTGACTCTCCAGTCATTCTGGTATGACCCTTCTCCCCCTTTCCCCTTCTTAAGACTAGTTTAACTGATATGTCCATGTTTGGGCACTGGCAAGGAGTAAGAGTAAGCTATATTTTGTTTATATTAGGAGCTACAGACATTAAATTTGATGGGTTTATGATTACCCTTAACATTTTACCCAACACACACAACCTTACTTATAAGCGGAGCAGAACAAATGAAACCCAGACAATTTGCCCTCTACCAGTTATTTTAAGTTTGGAAGAACAACTGCTACCAACTTATTATTGTTTTTAGATAACATGCAAGTGCAATTTTGACAATTCAATTCGATTCATCTAATACCCTTATCTTTCCAGACAATTATATTGACAAAAAGGCCTTGGTACAGGGCAACACAATTTTAAAATATTTGTCTAGCATTACTAGTTCCTAAACTAAAGCAGTGTGTGGTCACCCTGCCACACCCATATTAGAGGGGGGCTGAAGACAAAATGAAAATTTCAACTTCCTATGTCAATTGGAGAAGATTTTGTTTAAAGGTTTTAGGTAAAATGCCTGCAACATCAATATTTGAGGAGAGCCAGGACCAAATGTTCAAACTTTAATTTCCTAAGTGCAAGGTACCTGCCCAACAAGAGGGTACAACAGTTTTGGAAGCGAAGATAAAATGTCAAATGATGATGGCCCATACCATGTGACCATCCGGCCTTATTGGCCTGATGATATAAAGACATAGCAAATGTTCCTAATTGTTCAAATAACATTGGCATTCATTTTTACATACCTGTTCAATATATTTTGAATATATGTATGAAGTTAGAAATTTGAAAGCTCAAGTAATTTTCCAATGTTTCAAGATTTTAAGTAGGTTTTGTATTTTATTTTATTTTTATCATATTTCTACTGTATCATTCAGATTGGCTTTTATATTATTTCAAATGCTTTCAATTTAACTGACTGTTTAACTCTATATGCCTACATAATGATTATACTGTTAAAATATACCTAACAGTAACAAAAGCCATGAAGAAAAACTACCTGTGTAAAAAAAAACTGTCAGTTCAGTAGAACTACTTTCTTACTTCTGTTTCTATGAATAACAATGAACAAAGGAGAGAGGGGGGTCTTTTATACCAGAATCTGTTTTTAATATCAAACAGTCTTCCTAAGAAGTTCAAATTCTGAACTTCTCAAAACAAAGCGTATTTTCACCTTCTTCCTGTTTATCAAATGCTTTACAATACTTTTTCATGCGCTCTTTCAAGTCTGTAAAAAAGATGGTTGTATTACTGTCAATTAACAAGCCACTATAGAGTCAAATGCTAAAGTCTTTGAAGTGATTCGGTCGACATAGCCGTTGAAAGATGTTTTTTTTTATTGGCAAAGAAGCAGGGATACAGTATGAGGTTCCCCTTTTCCCTCCGATGGCATTTTGCTTGTGCAATGAAATCCAGTCCTATTTGAACAGAGGCAAGGATCGGAAATCTGAAGGGAGTAACCTATGTGGGAAAAGAATGCATTATATCGTCAGTGACCACAGATAAAACATCAGATATCCTCAATGGTTTCAGTGAAAATATAAAATATCGCGACTGTTGACACTTTTTTTACTGATAATCCCAGAATATCATTGCTCATTACTTGATAAATACATGGTATTCGACGAAATGTCAGACCTTCCATATATTAGATTTAACAAAGTTAACAGATTGTTTTGTTAAGGACATTCATATGAGAACTGGAGAATCCAAAATAGATGTATTGTAGACGATAGTTTCTGATGAAGCGTTCGTATAAGACATTTTAAGAGACTGGTGTATCTTTTCAAAAATAAATTATAAATTGTTTGTCCATGTCTTTTCTTGTAAAAAAAAATAGAGCCATGGGCTCTGTAGCTCACCAGGGCTTCCTTGATTTATTATCTAAGGTTGAATATCTAAGTTATCTCAAGCAATACATTTACCAAATCTAAAATTTAGAATCTCCTTTGGCCAAGGAGTCTTTCACAACATTTCAGCTTTCTAGACCTTTTGGTACTGGAGAAGAAGATGAAAATATGTTTTTAAGGTCGTGATCCCTGTGACCCTATTTGGGGTCTTGGTGTCATGAAATCTACATTTTAGAATGTCCATTTACCGACGGACGCCGGACACCATGTCATGCCATAAGCCCATCGGGCCTTCAAGCCAGATGAGCTAACAATAAAACTAAATATATATATGTATACTCACCTGGACATTCATTTCATAATAAATTATGGTGAGTGATGCACGTTAGAGATATTTCCGTTTAAAAAATCTACCAGTTCAGTACATGCTATGTGATGAACTATACAAATATATGTCGTCACAATGAAGGCGTGGCTGTCTCTATGCTCTGTTATCTACTCTGACTAGAAGTTCCATTCTCTGTCAAAACTATTCTCTTCCAATTGATTTAATTTAAACTTTGTCGTTGATAAATGCGTAATAAATCAAATGAAAAGTAAACACGGTTCAGTGCAACACAAAAATGTTAAAAAATGCAAAAAGTTAAGAAAACTCATGGATGGCAGTATTGGTATGAAGCCAGTGAAAATGGTTACGAACACGTATTGATAAAAGCAAATACACTAGGTAAAAGTTTGCCAGATTTGACCTGACTACCTATCGGTCGTGGATTATTACCGGTTAGTTACCTTTATGACAGCTGGACTAACATTTAAAAATGTTGATGGTGTATAAGCATAATAAGTAGTTTAACAGTAACTAATAACTATATATACATACTTAAATATATCAAGGAATGTAATATGCCAGCGTTTCACTTGTTCTAAAGAGCATTTATACCTTTAATGGGATTTTTTTTAAAGGTTTACATAAGTGTATATAATGTTTAAATTGTTTATATGGCTGGTTTATTATTTTTATACTTGAGAACTGTATTAAATGTTATGTAAATTTCCCTCCAGATAATAAATAATTATCTTATCTTTAGTGGATTTTCTCGACAAGCACGGAAACTAAGACACATAAAATCATGAAGGTTGTTTTCCAGATTCAAGGGAAGACAACTCTTTCAGCCTTAGTTCATAACTAATACTATTCTGTTTGAAACTCTCTGTTTCTAGGAGGAAAGTTGAAAATATTAGTGAAGGGCAGCGTGAAATTCTTTGTTGTGATGTTATTCAACTATTTCACTTTATTCAAGTATATAAGCGATGGAAAGCAGTGGCAATGGTATGTACATCACGGTTTATAAAACGTTTGGCGTGTTGTATACCAGATACCCCATACATGTCTACCCTGCCTTGACAGTGGATATGTTGCTTTACCTCTATATTAGATCATACACCTCCCTTCACATCCAAAAATAGAGAAATGTCAACTAGTTGTGTCGATGTCATTGTTATATTTTTTTCTGTTTCCAAAGATGTTCCGCCTTGGAGAAAGGCCGGAGATGTGTGTAAATAACATAATGTATACACGTATACAGACAGCATGACGGTATCTTAATTCGGTGACATGACCATGGCCATGAAATAGAATTAGTTTACGTTATGTCACATCAAAGAAGAGCAAATTAGTCTCGACATTGTAAACATGTAATCATCTTTATGAGTTTGTTATTACTTTAGAAGATAATTCTATTTCTAACAACCGACTTGCATTGAATAATCTACAAATAGCTAACGGGAGAGCAAATAATAAATCATTGTGTAAGTTTACATTTAAAATCCGAAACAAGGTCACTTCATATTGTCAATATCCTCTTATTATATCTTTATGGAGTTAATTCACGCCGTTTAAACATAATTTTACAAATTTGAAAAAAAAACTTTCTCAAATCAAGATAAAATAAGACGATATTATGAATTACAAGTTCTATATTTGTTTCTCACAACGTTTCTGGGCTACTTCTTGCCCCTTCATCAAAACACAGGTATAACGTGACTGTATTAATATGCTATTCGCTGGCATATGTAAGATATCCATCTTGATATTCAAGGATTAGAAGAACATTTGTTATCATGCCATATTCTGTTTGTTTTATCACTCAATGTGTGTCATTGACGTCAGCAGTAAAGCTATAATTACACATCACCCGTCACCATATGTATATATAACGTCAGAGGTCCCTACTTTATCTATTTTACAAGTTAACAATTTACAGTTACGGTTACGTTTTGGTTGTTTCACTGCTCGCTGTACCAGGAGAGTTGGACCTCATAACTACACGTGCGGATGACGTCACAGGTTTTCATCAAATTTAGGAAGATGAGATATGATCTTTATCATCCCTCCGTCATCTCAAAATTCCAGTGTCTATATCACAACCATGTTATGTCATTTACACAGATTGGCATTGTTAAGCTCATAAAGCGGATCAAAGGCAGTTTATGCATTACCTCAGTAACACCATTTTGGATACACAATGATCAATAACTTCAAGGTTAACACGTGTTCAAGCTTCTTTATGCAAAATGGATTCTTACAACGTATAAGTATGACGATAGATAGATAGATGGCCTCATACCCGCGAGAATACGGCAATAACTTCTTTATTGTGAGTTTACATGACGTATCGGAGTATATGTTTACTCCTGCATACCTTGTGTATGTTCCGACACGTCGTGTGCAATGTATTTCACTTCTAAATATCCTTTAAAGACTATTGGGAAAGTAAATTTGATCTACAATCAAATGTATGACACATGTATCGTAAGCATTCAGAAGAAGAACATATCATAATTCTATACCATATCATAACTATTGACATTTTGCAACTTTGATAAGAACAGTTTTGAGAGATATATCCTAAAATCCACAACGATAAAATCAGTTTCAAAGAAAGAAATAATTAATAAAGAAAAATGTTTTATTGTACAAGCTGGTTGATGCATTCAACATAAACCGATATAATTAGACGATATTCAATTTAAATCACATGCCTTCGTTTTGATATGAACATTCTTGCAGCGAGATCATGTTGACCAAGACTCTTAAGATATCATCATAGAAAATAAAGGTATATATCTGTACAAACATGATGCTCTGAAGGTTATAGCAAGCTCTCATTCCAAAACACATACGTCCTCTAGCCTCACCTGTATGAAGAAGCTTAAACACAACCATTTATCCAGGTAAATGTTAAATGACGCAGTTTTCATAAGAATGTCAGAAATGTTTAGCTGAATTGTACATTTGTATTAGCTGTATTGAGATAATATCTCAATCTAAAATCTAAAATCGAATATAATCCAATATTTCTCAATAAAACTCCATTTAATTGTCACAATATTAAACTCGTTCAATTCGAACCTGTGGAAGTTGAATCAAATTTAAAGTAATCCAAGAACAAAAATCGTCAACTTACAATTTGACTTAAATTACAATTTAACTTGACATAAAACGTTAACTACATGTGGGCTGATTGTCATGCTAAAGAAGCTGAACCCATTATGGGAGCAAACAAATGATGAAGAAAATGAATTCAAAGGTGTTGAGATTAATTGAATTACCTAAAGATTTAAAATCGTAAAATCGTCGCACACTCTTAACGAGAGGCGAAATAGTTGATAGTTGTTTTAGTAAGATTACAGTATATACAACTTTTTACCAAGGAAGTGTCAGAAAAACCTTAAAACCTTTATGGGAGTGAGCAACTGCAGTGGTTGCGGCTCAGAAAACCTTGAGACTGTGTTCTCGTGTAATCTGAAGAGGAATTGATTAAGCCAGCTGACGTCAACTGTAAACCACAAACGCCAAGGTTCGATAGGGCTGCTTCCTGAAGATGCTTCAGTCTCGAGTGTTGTGAGAATGTCGTGTAAAGAATCTCTTTTGTCACGGTAGACTGTCTAATACCTTGAGACTTCAAAACTGAGTCCTACACAGAAGTCGAGAAAATAAAATATTTGACCTTGCATAAACTGTTGGTTTTCTATAATTCTTCAAATTTTAAAATGGTCAATATATCAATGTTACGATGCATACGTTATCAGTATATTTTATTTTTATGTGAAAATGAGCAGTCGCCATTGTATTTGAATTGTGCTTGTTTCGTCGTGTTGGGATCCCAAGGAAGACCTAATAGCTGTAATATCAGTATCATAAGGATAAACAATGAACGTGGTGGTACTAATGACGATTTCACATCAATGAAAATTAAGGGTTCCCCGTTTATCTTTTTAACAAAGTTAATCATTTACAGTTACGTTTGGATTTATGTTGTATCTGTTGCAGTTGGACTACATAACGGCTCGTGCTTATGCTCTCAGTGAATTCGAATACCTTCATATCGAAGGCTTTGTGTGGCTCGCAACAGTCAGCTGGCTTTCTTTCTTTCGACAGATATTTGTGTACTGAAGATACGATCAAGTCACTTTATCGTGTAGTAGAGCATATTGGAACACGGAGAAGAAAGTCCTACATGTAGTTGAGTTGCTATTATTTACAGAATGTTTGTCGCATTTCAAACGAGGATCACGATTTAACAATGTTGTTGATAACAACAACCGTTTATGATTTCTGAAATCAATAATAAGATTACATAAGACTGTTGATAAGATTGATATTTTGTGTCTATGAATTTGTTTATCTGCAGAATGTTTTCATTATTATTATTAATCCAAACTGTCAAAGAACATGTTCCATCCTGGATTCGACTATGAAATAAGCAATTCAAATGCCTCGATTTGAAACTGTCCTGGTAGGATGTTTCCTGATGTTTCCTGATACAAATGTGACTAGTTCATGCCTGTAGAGACAAGTACAATACCAGGATTGATTTATCAAAAATATGAATAACAATGATGAGAGAAATAAGAAGTCAGCCAGCACGTGGATTGCACACACATGTCTCAGTAATTACACACAGCACACATATCCATACCCAATAAAGCATAACTCCAGCCAAACTGCCATGTGTTAAGCCTCAAATACAAACACTTATTGTAAGAACGCCCAAAGCTAATGCATACGAGGTGGAAACCTTAGCTATGTCACAGGTAAGATTGGAATCTGATTATGGATTCTCGCTGCAGCGTGTGGAAGAATGTGAAGGGATGGATTCACACCTGGGCGTGGATATTGCAGGTGCTTTATAGGTGATAACCTGGTCTTGGAAGATCACCTGGTTATGTTTATAGATGGATATCAGTATGAATTTACAACTGCAAATGTAATATGCATATAATCCAGGTAAAACACAGATGTTTTTGTTTACTTTTTACACATTTGACACGTGCGTGTTTAAAAGGCAGGTGCATTTTCAAATATATATTTGATACACGAAAGCGACATATGTATACACTGATGAATATGTATTGCCTTCCTGAACATATTGTTCTGTTTATTTTGCATCACTCTTAAAATACATGTATGATCAAGTATGAAATGATATGATACGCAAGACAAAAATTAATACATTTAAAAAAATGTTCTACAGGGACAAAACCACAGTACAAAGTATGTTTGAATGTCTTTGATGAGCGTATGTTGTTTTAAATATCCAGTATCCAGTATCCAGTATCCAGTATCCAGTATCCACACTGTCCTTCATCTCGCTTGGAGCATTGGTGTTTCTGTTCTGAGCTTCTGTCTTCGTCAATATGGCTCTGGACAGATGTTGCATTTAAGAAAATTAAGAAATATGAAATTAGATGTATGTGACCAATATACAGTGTCGACAATACCTTGAACTGCATCTTAGTGTACAATTTTTAAAGGCTTGTTTTTCATACACATGGACAAATAATGTTTTCGTAAAGTCCAAAAATAGTTTAATTGGCTTCTGGAGACATTATGTAATTATTTTCAACCGTGGTTATCACTCGTGGATTAAAATATTTTCCATGTTGTTTATCGTTTCTTTTGCCTGTTAGTGTACTTTGTCAGATGAATTAAATACGATGAAGATTATTGAGACTAGTTTACTGCAGGTGCTTGGACAGAGGTGAATATAAATATGACTCGAAACGTCCATTGTGTTTAATTAAAAAAAAAATTGAAGTATGAGGGCATATGAACACACAATATGTATATTGAGATACAAACAATGATACACTGAATTACTACCTATCTAGCTATGTGTACATTGATATAGTTTGATGTTGATGTTGTCCTACTACATGTATATTTGTAGTATGCAATGTACGTAGTTACGGGTGATTTACTTCATTTATAGATTTAAAGATTAAACATATTTAAGAGCAAATGAGTAATGTTCATAAATTCACGATTGTTACTTTGTTTTTAATGCATTTCATTAATATCGAATATTGACCACCATGTGAATTTGTGTTTATGTGTTTATGTCCTTATCAACAATGGCAGGCATATAAAAACATTACCCTATTGCTTACGAACACCAGTTTTATTTCTATTCTAGGACAAAATCTAAAAGCAAAAAGAAAAGCTTTTCAAAATTACATAATAGAAGAAACATTTTTGTTTTCATAAAGACAAAATCGAAAGCAGAACAAACGATACATGTATAAAAAGAACACTGTTGTTTAGTTCGTGCCATTTTCCGCAGTTTGAAGACCCATACTCGAAGTTACCTAAATGTTCGCAACATCATATCCTAAACATCAGGAATACAATGACTCAACAGGGGACATGGATTAAAGAATTACAAACCTTTCTCTTTTAAGTAAAAAAGGAAATCCAAACAATTACGATATTTCATCATTTATTTCAGCACGGGAAGACTAAAGGCCGTGGAAATCACACACGAGCCGAAGACACCAACATAGATAGTTCTGGTGTTGTAGGTAAATACTGAACATATTTATAAAAGAAGAGTATGGACAAAAAGTGCATTTTGACACAGAAATGGTTACAACACTTCGGCTTTTATTTTTGGAGCAACGTCCTTGAAATTAATTTTTTAAAAGAAAAATACAATATAGTTCATATATTCATATGAAGGTAACCTTTAAACCTGCAATATTAATGTGATGTGGAAAGTCATATTTATTTGTCAGGTTTATTTGTTTTTAGGCCAAGATCACTATATCAAAACATAATTTATACAGGGGAAATAAAAACTATATCTAAATACACATTTCAGGCATGATAACTGTTATTCTTTCTTGAGATTTTGCTGAGTGTTACATAGAAGATATTTCTAATTTATAGACGGATGGAAATTTGCAGTACAAGCATTGAATGGCAAACAATTTTGAAAATATTTTGAAATATCGTATCACACGAAAACAAGCAATATTTAGGAATAGAATAATAGTGAAACAGTCAATAGTATACGATTATTTAAGACACTGGCATTTTGAACACATTTACACATGGTAGCAAAGGTATATGAAATTACATCCATTACATCAGCCATTTGATTAGTTGATTTTTAAGTCAAATAGTTGACTATATTATCAAATTGTATATTTGTTACAATATAACAATAGTAACTTTACAGTTTATACATTCAACATATATGTAAAAAAAAAGGAATTCTCTGTACATTGTAAGACCACGAAAAATAGAAATATGTATAAAACATAAACCAATGATATATAACGATTTCAGTTGTTTTATTTTAATTTTATATCATGCCTTCATTCGTCTCCGCACCTCACACGTATACTACATACGTAAACTATAATATATGTGTAGCTGGCTAATAACCATCTTAACTAGATACTTGTATATTTCAATTTCAAATAATGACAACTTGATATTATGAAATCACGACTGATAGTGTGTACTGGAAGTCAAGCGTCCACTGTGTATCAGTGACAGTATACAATAGCTATTCCTATGTTGATTCCTCGTCTTCTCTCTGTTGGGGAGAGAACATAGTGTGAAGTTCTCACACGTGCTATAGATAGTGATGTAGGTATTTATGTTGTTGAGAGTAGACACTAGACGATGACTGAAATGCTATGCCTAGTGTGCATTTTGTTACAACCTAGTCACGGCGAGATTAAACATCCCTTACTAACCATTCAATGAATGGAGTCTACCCTCGACTAGGACAACATACAGACCATGTAAACTATCTCCCAGTGAGCCGAGAAGAAAACTGAATGTTCAGGGCATTCGTTGTTCAGAGATTATTTTACGGATTTTAAGTTTATGGATTGATACAGTTTGTATTTACTACAAACCAATGTATTGTCTTGGGTATCATTTGCACATTGTACGAAGACAACTTTCTATGTATAGTCAACTGCTAGTAGATGTTGCATAGCACTACTCTGTTTAATCCTACCACCATCGAAATGTTTCAAATAAATATAGAAAAACATACATTGTAGTTTCAAAATAAATCCCAAATATTCATTAAAGTCATAATTTGAGGGATACATTATTTTCATTCGCTTCATTCAATATTTTGATTTGGATAGTTTGGAATACAGTTTTCAAATAGTTTCCAAATATTTATCTTAGAAGATTGTTTGAAGCAGAGAGGGCTGATGATTCAGGCAACTCCATTGACATTACTCTTCTATTCAAATTGTCAAGTGATAGTCCATATAGAAAAAATGTAGCCTTGTGTGAGGGGATGTTTATTAATTGACATTATGACACCATTCCAAGGTTCCAGTAAACATTTAATTGCCATTCTTGGGTTTGTAAATATCAACAGAAATCCAAATAAACACATTGAGCACGATTTGTATCTGTATTCGTCTTTCGGAAATGATAATAGACATAATGTGCTGTTCGTACTGAATATAAGTTTTGATTTGAATTTTGACGTATTGGATAATGCTCAATGATGACAATGATTAGTTTACATAATACTAAACTGGATAATCCAACGATGAAACCAATCACATTAAATAACAGTTAGCAATAAAAATAATCAGAGTGAATAATGCTCAACGATGAAAATCATTCAAATTGAAAACCTTAAGATGAAAATCATTATATTGGATATGACACAGCGATGCAAAATCGAATTTTAATAATAATATTTTTTTAAATTAT
Source organism: Gibbula magus (assembly GCA_936450465.1). Taxonomy (NCBI): domain Eukaryota; kingdom Metazoa; phylum Mollusca; class Gastropoda; order Trochida; family Trochidae; genus Gibbula; species Gibbula magus. Next base: position 2,980,411 of record OW388296.1, on the reverse strand, counting down.
AGTTTTTTTCACATTTATATTGTATATATATATATATATATATATATATATATATATATATATATATATATATATATATATATATATATATATATATATATATATATATATATATTTTGCCACTGTTGAAAGTAGATATGTCTGGGAGAAACGAGGAAAACTTTGATGAGAATCGAAAACACTTTTCCCAAAGTATGTGTAATTAAATGTAAATGAGATCGTATATTTTCAAGCCCAAACTTATGAGTTCATGAACTTTGACTAGACATGTTGTGTGAAAACGAACTCAAATCTTTCAATGCGAACAGAGCTTGAAGAAAAAAGTGCCTCTTCATCAAATGTTGTTAGTTTACCTGGATGACACTGCTTTCATACGTATACATAGGTAAAATACGAACAAGCGCACCTACACGCAGACGGTGCTTGCATGGGATTGGGGATGTTACACAGTTTTATTTGTGAAAGATTACAAATGTTAACACTGTTCTCGTCTAAAGCTAACCAAATCTTGCTACAGAAAGGCGTGGTACTTCGCCTATAGTGTCCAGCAAGGCACGTGGCTTTTGGAGAAGCCCTTTACCGAAGGTTTGTTCTTGGGAGCCTCAAAGTCTAACCTATACTCAAGACCAGGGAGATTAGGAAACATGTGCTAGAGGCAGCCCGAGGTACAGCCCACCAAGTGCAGTGTTCTCTCTCTAATTGGTGGAGGTATGTTCAGGTTGTCTGGTAGACACGGTAATGCAAGCCATGTGGACATCGGTCTCCCTCTGTTTGTTGTACCTCAGAAACAAAGTAAATTAAAGTTGCGGTAAATCTTGAAACTTTCATCTGTTTGTTTAACGAACCAAAAGGCATTGTGTTGTTGTAAGAGAGAACGTACAAGACACTTGTCATTGTGGAAGTTCCTCCTCTATTGGAGACCACGTGATTCTAGAGTTAATGATGATGTCAATGTAATCTGTAAATGTTACTCATTCCCGAAATAAATACATTTTTAACGTTGAGTAACTTCAGGTGAATCATTTGATCGATGTCATAGCCACACGTGTGTGTAATGTTATGCTCTGACAAATAGCACACGTGTTAGATTTTTCTCAACCTTTCGTAAAATTAATTGCAATGCTAACCTCAGCCAGAATCAATAGGGCTGTCGGGTCTACTCGAATAGACGTGTAACATGAGCTCTCTAGGGATACAGCCATTATACTCGAACTCATGGTTGAACAACATTTGAAATAGAAATTAACAAGACGATGGACGTACGTTTTCACTAGTTTAGGAAAGGCCCGTTTTATTTTCCAAAATATAACTCAAAATGTTTATAGTCATTGTCAATGGACTATAATAGTTTTAGGAACACTTTATCTATTGTAAATGTGTTGTGTATACTCAGATTTGTCATTATTTGTTCAGATTTTTTCTTTACCGTTAAATAACTTGTACATGCAATTTCAAAATCATACCAACACTGTCAAACGAAAATGGTATCATGTCTGTATTATATATTATGATTGAATAATATTGATACAATAATAAACATTTAATTGAAACACAATAGAAACATGACCTTGAAGTTGTCCATGGTGTATTTTAACATACATGTAAAATGTGTAACTTTATGCAGGCAATATATATATGACATTATATTCAATATATTTACAAAGCCTGAAATCCAATAACCTCGAACAATGACTATCGTAGATAACTAAGTGTTTTAAATTAATCAACATGTTCACGTGTTATCGACCTGGTTGTAAGATGTGAGATAACACATATAGTATCCTTCCTGTATAACCTTCCATTTTCCTAAACGTAGATGATGTTTTGGACAATGGCTTAAATTCCTAATGTTCGTTTAATGCAAATACATGGATAAATTGATATATAATAAAAGATAGATAATATATAAACTATGATTGCTATGCAGGTTGTAACATGCATGGAGTTCTAACATGTATGTAACACATGAGGAAAGGGAAGATCGGCATGTACATCGTAGCCATAGATGTGCAAATAGTTTTTACTCGATAGCGATATAAAACAATTTTCAGTATTTGCAAAATAGATTTAATGAACGTTACTCGACAATGTCACAGCGACAAGCAGTACGTTCGGTACATGTTCACCCACAAGAAGTATAGTATCCTGGCAGGTCTGGCTGGGCGCTTCCTCTGTAAGTTGACCTTGCTGAGAAGTGTGAGGAGTTTAGAACGTCATGGGTGTTCACGCCATCAGCGAGAAAAATCAATAACTTTTTACGTTTATTTTTTTATCTTGAGAATTTCTTGTCACCTTACACACATATTCAGTTTCTTCTTAGTTTCATGGTGCGCTTTTCTGGTATATTTAATTTGAAATATATTTTCAAAACGAAAATATACTTTTACGAAAAGACGATTTATTGTGTTGATAAATGTGCATTGGAGGATATTTTTTCAAACGTTTCTTTGTTTGTGTTACCTTTTGTACATTTCTAGATGAGTATTTACTATTCTATCCTGTTGATATTGATTGATGTTTCATATTAGATAGGATCATGAGCACATGATATTAACTCTCCGATTGTTAATATTTCGATAATTCAATCATTTTTATGGAAATATGTTAGTATCAGAGCACATGTTAGGCTGCTCAGCAAGATAAATGGTTCTGGGCCACATTTATTTCTAAAGTAACAAAGTCCATAGGAACACGAAACAAGTCTATGATAAATTCATCATATTAATGTTACCGTTTCTGCGTACAACATGATAGCGGGAAGTGAACCACAACAGATATACTGTGGTGCAAAATCAATATAACCCGTCCAGGATTGTTCATCAAACCATTTATTAACCATCGAGTGATGAACAAGATTGAAACATAGTTACACAATGTCTCTAAAAGCAAACTATCTTTGTCTGTAAATTTTGAAACATTATCTGTTCATTATTCTGAAAAAAACGCGGCTTTTTAAAAAACGTCGACGTCGTTATAGTGTCTCCTTAACCAGGCGCGATAGGGGAGTGAAATATGGTGTATATATCTTAACGAGATATATTCTCACCACAAACATTCAAAACCGAGTTTATCCAGCAGAAATATTTTGTGTTTGACTCTGTTGAAAAGATATACTTTCTTTTGCCCGTGAGTATATATATATATATATATATATATATATATATATATGTGTGTGTGCGTGTGAGAATACAATTGTTGAAGAAATCACGATGATTTATTCATAATTCGACCAACACGGGTCTCATCAGGTGAATGACGTTGAGTCTACTAACATATATTTCGTTCACTAACGTGTTATCTGGTTTAATATTACTGACATGGTTAATTCAAATATATAATTTTGTTCAAAATGATAAATTAATGTGATAAGCGCATTAGTCAAAGTGATGTGCAAAAACTATTGTCTCACATAATGTGTAGGAGTCATCAACTGAATGTTCTTCATGCATCATTCATAATAGACTTGTAACTACTGATCAAGAAGTAAACATAATGTAACTGTAAACTTTACCGAGATGATTTTCACTTATTATTTCAAATACTATAATGAATGTAGAAAAAATGTAGTTAGCTATACATTTTTATATTTCATTGAAACGTTCGCAAAACGTTTACAGTTTTAAAAATCCTTGCGATATTGCAACAACAAAACAACAAGAACTCTTGAAAACTATCTATATAATTTGTATTACATACTTATAAATAATCATTCTGCTGATATACCTTTTTTTATTTTTCGTTTTAAAACAATCTGTCAAACAAACATGATGCAAGCTAAAACTATTTTCGGTAGACCTATTGAACCTGTCAATGACCTTAATTGAAAGACAGAACAACAGAGTTAATTCAATAATGTGTTCAAATAGAGGACAGCTCTTGTTCAATCTGACTCCGCTTTTAAGGGGTAAGCAAACTTGCTTAATTAAACATGTCGGTGACTTCTCTTGTTTTAATTTTAGATCATGGTATTGTTGTCAAGCTAACATTCGATTAAACGTTTGCCTATTTATGGGTATGGTGGTTTTGTCATCTATTTGGCAAAGAGTTGTTCGTGTTCTCATTGAACAATTAAATTTTTGTTTCGCAAGATTATTGTTCTAAATTGCGGTTTGTTGTTGTGTGATAATATGAGCATCAAAATAATAATAATACAACGAACAATCTGAATTGAAATACACACGATATATATTTTTTTCTTCAAAATTAAGTAAATTTTACCTGAAGGTTTAGTTTAAGTTGAATGACACATGCCGTATTAACTATACAGCACTCTTTAAACACGACCCCCGAACGTTCGCAATATAGCACGGGTGATGAGAAATGGGGTCTTGTCAATTCAATTCAATTCAATTCGTTATTCTCTAAAACAACACCACGGTGGTACAAGAACATTTTAACAAGATAAGATATAAAACAAATACACATTTTGATTCAAAACAACAGATAGGCGAAATCTAAATAATGACATGGTTCGTTCTAACAAGAGAGGATATATGTACAATATATTTTGATAAATTAACTAAGTCTTTGGATTTTTTAGTAGATGACATTTTTATGAATTTTGACATGTTCGGAAAAGATGTTAGAATACCATACTACACAATATGAACTTTAAAGTAAATAGATAATTAAGGGCTGTGCAATGAAAAATGTAATAGTACTCATTAATATAGCGGTATAACTTGATGTTTTGTTTGCATATGCATCTTGAAAATATTTTTATATCAATGTTGTCGATCATCTGATCAAACCAGCGGAAATATGTTTTCTCTTTATTTGTATTTTCATGATATAAATGATTTATAATTTGTGTATGAATACATTAGTCTAATGATGAACAGTATCCATATTGTCCTCCTGACCGCAGCATATACAGCTGCCTACCGAAAGTTTGTTCACCTACAACTGAATCTAAGTGAAAATATCATGTAAATTGACAACCATTGTAACGTCAATAACATGACACCACATACAATGATAATGAATCATTATTTATCCATGAGTAAAACAATCATTCTAAAACGTATGCTGTGATCGTCACGGCAGTGGTGCTTGTTTGTGAGATTTGGCATGGTGAAAAAGACAGAAGGGGTAAAAAATTTAAATTACATTAATTTTCGAATAAAAGTTTCAAATTGACTAAATGAGAACAAATTCATCATAAATACATTTAATGGATATAAGAGGATATATATGATGTGTGTAAGACCAAGTTGATCACTTACTTTCATGGAAGAAAATACAAAAAATGTAGTTTTGAAAAGATGGTCACTTCAACTGGTTACTATGATATTTCAAATTAGATTATGTTATGGAACACTCAACTATCTTTTTATGATGAAACATGCAAAATGATCGGTCTAGTTTTTACGTTGATACGATGCTTCAAAGACATGCCAAATGACATGATAGTTGCACTAAAATACATAAATAGGTGAACAAACTTTCGGTACGCAGCTGTACTAAGTCTTAAGGAATCAACATTACCTTAGTAATACACTCTGCCAGAGATTAGATGCAAACTTTAGTAATGCAGCCTGCCTAAGATACACGATGTATTAATACACCATGCCTTAGATACATGATGTATTAATACACCATGCCTTAGATACACGATGTATTAACACACCATGCCTTAGATACAAGATGTATTAACACACCATGCCTTAGATACACGATGTATTAACACACCATGCCTTAGATACAAGCTTAAGTAAAACACTATGCCTATGGTACAAACTTCAGTCATAAACCATTTTTAGATTTTAGATTTTTAGATTAGACAAATTTGGGAACCGTTGTTTAAAATAATCTGCAAGGATTTCAGTCTCCTTTGGGGTCAAACAGTATGGTTGGAGAAGAGCTGCTACCCTGCCAAGTATAAGAGCACAGTTTGTTTCTTGACTTGTTAGCTCAGACAGGCTAAGAAACTAGTTTAAAGTCATTTGTCTATTTCGAGACACTTTTTTACTGGATGACCATTTATTTTTGGAAAAATTCATTTCAAATCAATTGGAGTACATATATAAAATACATTTTTACATGTTTTGCTTATATGTCAAATGGAAATGGAAAGTTCCTTAATTGAAAGCTATTCTATCATATCTACACAAAGGTAACCTCAGAAAAGAAGATTTCAGGAGGATGTTTTGTTGACAAGCTTGTCAGAGATTAGAGGATTCAGAAAACACTTGATGATTTGTTGTCACATTTAGTCTCAAATCATGTTGGTCTCATGTATCAATACTCGTCGATTTCGGTGGTCTAAAAGGTTTTTTTCAAAGTCACAGAAAGCATTTTTATGATATCTTGAGAATCATTGTTTTTGTAATTTTTATAAATTCAAACAGCTTCAGAACTTATTTGAAGTGAAGAAAAAAATAAAATAAAGTGTAATAATTTGAAAATAGGAATATCGCTAACTTTAAAGTAAAATGAGACAAACATTCCACAAATACAAATGTACATAAGAATACAACATATAATAGATACACTGTATGCGTCTTCATAGCAGTTTACTATGCTTCGGTGTTTTGATTCTCCAACCTTCATTAAACAAAAAATTGAAAATTTGAAAAGTTATCATCACAAATGTTTAAAGTTTGGTATCAGTTATTGCTTTGCATTCCCAAATTATTCGGTTTACAGAATGCCTCGCTAATCTGCTTCCAGAGAGGCGTTAGCTCCATTCTAAACCTGGCAGCCCTTTGGCGAAAAAAACTAACAAGGCGTCAAAGGTGTTCACGAAAAACTATCTAAGCGTCAAAGGTTTTAACGCCCAGTAATACAGAATATTGACAAAGACAAACATGGTATGTTATGGAAGTTTTCCAAGGCTTTATTACGGCTTTTTCCTGTGTGTCAAAAGGTCTTTCTTGTTGACTATGTTAGTTACTTGTGTGTTGATCCTGGTCAGAGTTGAGGGAGGAGATGCTTTACTGCACGCCAGGCGTGGACTGGTGATTTCTGAACAGAGATTTAACATTCCAATATGTTTCTCTTGTGGGATGAACATACTTGTTTATATTATTTTTGAATAATCAGGGGTCTTAGATGACTAAAGTATATGCATATATGATAAGTATGTTAGGGGAGTGAAGGGGAGGTGCTCTGATAAACAATGTATTTACGTTGACAAATAATACCGTAGTTTGAGTGTTTGTGTTATGATATCTGGTATTTGTTTATGTGTGTGGAAGATTTTCACGCCTTACGTGGATATCTGGCTTATGATCTGTAATGTAAGCAGTAGTAGAGGATACATAATATATGTTATACTTCATTTCCTACTTCTGCCTAGATGTACCCCCTTCTAAAAGACTTGCCTGGATACGTGAAGCAATTAAATAGAAACGCAGCATTCTATTTGAATAAACATTAGGTTTTAGTAACATAAAGTTATTATAATGGTATTTCACATTAGGTTTATTTAAGAGTATTGTTTGTTAATATATATATTATGACATAGGTCATTAACATTTTATAAGCACTTAACCAGATTGTAACTCATTTTGAGTGAAAGTTGTAACATTTAAATGTTGTGTTTCTGTTTAATAACAAACTATCTATCTTGTCTATGATTTATAGCCAGTTTTATGCAAAAGCGAGCAATTGAAATATGCATTACATTGCATTACAACATGAAATAAGGACTATCATATTATCAGTGTCCAATGAGTGATATATAACCATAATCTAAAACATATGATCATTGTTGTTTTCTCGAGTCAGTCCTGAATGCCATATGAGGAATTAATGATCAGGCTTTAAAGGGGCAGTAACACGTTCTTTCACTCAAATGAGTTGATGAAATGTATTTGAAAAATAATGATAGTAAAACACTCTTCTGTCTTCAGAAAAATGGGTGTACGTGGTTAGGTAAAGCCATGGGAATCATTTTTGAAATTAGAAATAATAAATGTGTTCACATTAAAATGGCCACCATGCCGTTTGTGCTTTAAACGCAACATCGTTATTACCAATACGGATACTTGGTTTGTGTAATAAGATTGTGTACCCCCTAAAGTAAATATAAGTGACTTCAACTATCATTATATATTTGGAAATTTGAAAAAATAAAATTTGAAAAATCATGCTACAGCCCCTGTAAAATATTTCTTAAAAGTAACTAAATACATGTTTGTAATTACATATGAATACTTGTTTTTTCTGAGATAGTCAATGTTGCTCACGAAAATTAAGGTTCTACAAACTGAGACGTTGAATATCTCCTCTCAAAACAAATATTCTCTTTAAAAAGTTAAATTGCTGAAACATCCTTGTCAATACCAGTTAAATTCCAATTTTAATCTCTGAAAATATACCTGGAGGTTTAGCAATTGATTCTCATTTCAAAACAAATATCTGTATTTTGTGAGGATAAATGAATGTTAAAGAGAAGAAGCTGAGGATTTCAAGCAAATAGCTGTCCATGCACAGCAAACATAACTTAAATCCGCAATATAAAAATCCGAACGAGAACATCATTTCTTCAAACCGTTTGTCACATAACTTGTTCATCACTTCATGTTGGTATATAAGAACTAAATCAAGATAACATTCGTAACATAACATTCGTAATTGTTTTGAATATGTTTCTGAAATATCGTCGACGTTGTTATTTATGATTGAAGATAAAATGGCGATTAGATTAAGCATTCGATATTTAGCTGGGACCAAAATTTCTTCAAACCATTATCGATGTGTGTTGCGTAACCTTGACAGTGACTTGAATAACATGGATCCTCGACAAGTCACGCCGCGCTACTAAATACTGTCTTCCAGGGGTAAAATGTGCCAAATGCATGACACTGATTTCCCTGCAGAAGTGTCAACAACGTATCCAGGTGTAGCAGCTGCAGATCCATTTCCTCCACATTCGGTCACAGTTCCTCGGTAATAAAGTAACATAAAACAAAATATAAGATTATTAATAGCATCCAATGTCATAGAAACCAACGTAAATACATTACAAGAAAAAGAAGTATTCGATTTGATGTCCAACCACAAGAGATTGATAGGATTGAAACATAGCTATATCATGTAATATGAAACCAAGTTATACCAGAATGTACATAAACTTAAATTTTAATGTTGTTAACATTATCTGTTAATGTTACTGTAAAACAATCGTCGTTTTGAAATCTTCTTGAATAAGAGAGAGATTGAAAAAGTATGATCAACCGTTTTGACGTCCTGATACATATGCGTCCATGAATTGACGTCCATTATGTATTATGTATTATTATGTAATTTCAATAGTTTATGACTGTTCACTTGATTTCAAACATTATGTCAAAACCCATTTTGAAACAAAGATGTCAGACATAAACATTATAAGCATCATACCACTGATGAACTAAGTTGTGTACATTGTTTACACATCATACTATGAGAACCATTGAATATCGACTTATCCGACAGCAGTAATTTGTCTTGGTCTAGGAATACATCCTTGTATGACGCAGTTGCCTCAGAATGACATCATTTGATGAATCAGGAAGAAATGAAACTCATCGATTTAACATAAAAGGAACTATCATTACCATGGTGGGTTGGTTAGGTAGATTTTCTTTATACATACATATATACTTGACTGAGATAAGATTTAATGTATTTCTGAAATTAAGATTGTTAAAAATAAATTCCCTTCAATTTTTGATATGGTAAATTACAGAATATGAAATAAGGTGCTACCCTATGAGCAGAAAATACGCATTCATACGAGAAAAATCATAATGATAAAGAACTGAAATAATATTGTGTTTATTGATATTCATGGAGAACTGACCCGGTTAACAGTCTACATGTGATGATACATAGATGAAACAATTTGTTGTTTCAAATAATTGCTAAACTAAGAAAAATTGAAATTATGGAAAATAACGCAGTTGCATAACCCCTATTGCGTGCATACATTCTGTATGTCTGTCATGCTTTTATTCTGTATAAAGCAGCGCTAATCTAGTGAATATATAAAGAATAAACCGATAAACCTGATTTATCGATAGTCCTTTGATAGTTCTTATAACTGTTGTTTCGTGTGTTACATATGGCTTCATACCGTTATAAAAAGTTCAAGGTGATTTCATCGAAACACGTGATTCGCCTTATGAGACACAAAGTTACATTTTTGAAAAACAAACATAAATATTAAATCAAACAACAGCATGTTTACAACGCAAAGAATATGGGCTTCCTAAGAACAGTATTTTGTTGACCCAGCTTATATCAGATTTATTGATAGCATAACATTAGAGAGTTAATATTAAACAACATGCAAGGAAGGTAAACGTGAGTGCATGCTATGAAAGGCTTACGTCTTTACTTTTCAAGTTCAATGTCTTATAGCCAAGCCTTTATATAGGTACCGTTTCAGAGAATCAATACCATATTTGGTAAAACATGGCTCTTAAAGGGGCAGTAGCACGTTTTTTCGCTCAAATAAATTGATGAAATATATTTTAAAAATAAAGTCACCAATAGTAAAACATCCTTCTCTCTTCGGAAAATAAAGTTTAAAATGAGTGTACATGTTTTGGTTAAGCCATGGGAATCGTTTTTGTAATACAAAATAATAAATTGTGTTCACAATAAAATGGCCGCCATGCAATTTTTGCTTTATACGCAACATAGTTTTTACCACTACAGATACTTGGTTTGTGTAATAAGATGTTTTACCCTCTAAAGTTAATTTAAATGACATGAACTATCATTATAAATGGTAAATTTGAAAAAATAAATTTTGCAAAAAGATAGTAAGTTTGTGATTCTACAATAAGCATGTTTGAGTGGGAATGAGATTGTCTCGCACTAAATGTCGATTTAAGATAAACCGCATGTCTTGATGAAAAAATTGATCAAAGTTTTGTATTTGTGCCGCTACTGTTTTCCCTCACTTTAGCACGTGTCTGACCATAGAGTGGTTTGAGTGTGATATACGTATGTTATGTTTATCTACATAAGATGTGACACACGGTCTTCACATGATTATATCAAATCAATGTGCAAAGCTTAAATTACACATTCTTACTTATTAGGAAAACCTACTTATCTTAAAGGTATTAATTACAAGATTACGCCTACACATCCAGCGTTATTGATGTCAATTATGCACTGTCAGCATAATGTACATACATCCACAAGCTTGGGGCATATTGAACGAAATTAAGCTTGATTTAAAGTGTTTTGCATGCTTCATATCTTTCCCACAATACTGTGTCCAATCCGTTGTTGCTTCAGATATGGAGAATCACTGTCAAGACAATGCATGGACTTATGTATGGATACCCTTATTAAGTGCCCTTGCAGATTTATATAGTGAAGTCCTTGAAACTAACGAAAATACCAATGAGTTTATCTCACGCACATCGGTTATATGTTCACCAGCCGGTCAGGTGTTCTGAGATTGTTTGCAGTTGTTGTTGGTTATGTCACCTTGCACATTTACACGAATGACAAAAATACTTTTTAAATTTCAAAACAGTGCGAAAACCAATATAGAAGTGTGAACAAAACAGGACTCTGCGTTGACATAACTTCCATAAGAAGCTCGTATCAGCGTTAAACTAATATGCTAAAAGGTGGCTGAAAACATTTTGAACATGGTGCTTAGAGCTCGCGCTGTGAAAATAAACGCGGTTTTCCATAAGAACAAAGAACAAGGTGCGAACCTTGACACATCCACTTTTATTTTGGGCAAAAATGAAGAAGGCCAAAACATTGTTTACAAGCTACCAGAACAACCAACACGAATCAAAATATAGATAGAAACACGATGCAATGTATGTATTCAAAGGGGATTTTAAAATTTTGTTAAAATAAGACCCTGTCAGCAAGGTCGCATGCAGGTGTTTTATTCCAACCGTTGCAGTTCGGTGATGGTTTAGAGACTTCGAATTCATCTCCCTTCTCGTCGCTGTATAGAGATAGCAAAGACGACACAAGACGTATCAGGCCTCTGGTTTAAAATACAATGCAACAGGTAGATGTTGTTGGTTGGAGATATGTTGTTGCTTAGGTGTAGTTGTTTGTTTGACACAACCATTCTAAACATTGAAGAAGGCACGGGGTCATGATGTAGACTTGTCAATTGGGTTTAGGAGGATTAAACGTTTGTATGTTGAAATTAAGATGATCGATCTTGGACTTTTAGGGAAAAAACATATGATTACTAGTGTAAATAGTTAACGGCATCATTATCATTAATATGCAATTCTACAATCTCTGTCAAAAACGTATAAAATTATTGTCATGCTTCACATGCATCTCATTGGATTTAATTCGTCACCTAATGAAGTATTGCAATGTCATTTCAAACTACCTTACCTACCGGGCAACAGAACATTACCAACAAACATGCAAGATAATTTAACCAATGAGTGTTGAACAAAAAATATTTACTTCATGTATGAAAAACTACTTAACAGATATAACATGATTATATTTGAGATAACACTACCTTCAATAGTAGTCGAGGCGAAATGGTCATGTGGTAAGCTGCTGGTACGGTCAGTCCTGGCGATAGTTGCCTCACTCTCAGGATATGGGTTCGAATCCCGCAAGGGAATCGGCCCGGAAAAAGCACAAGAATGTGTACTGTTGAATGTAGTGTTATTCCAAATATAATCATATAATATTTGTTCACTATCTAAATGGCATGTATTTCTAACTTAACAGCATTTTATCTATAGTTTTGGAGGATTATATGTTCATATCTCTGAAAAGTACGTCTTTAAAAAAAAAAAATCGTAATTATGGAATCTCCTTAATTTATATAGGCGAACTGAGTGAACTAGGAATACGACTCGATACGATACGAATAAACCAATGATGCGTCAAAGAATACCAAACTAAATAACATAATGTCGACAACTTCTTTTATCAAGTTTGGTTCCAAATTTATAAATAATTACATAAACGTCACTTAAAGTTTCCGTTCGACACATTTTAAAACAGTGATTTCAGCCATTTATGTTTGAAGTGACATAATAAGTATCACATACTGATGATGAAATTGTACATATTTCCTAGCCAACCATATGCTTATAAAACACAATAAAAATTGCCATGTACGGCAGTAGTATTGTATTTTTGTTTGGCAACGTCCTCGACTAACGTATCTACTGGGGTAATCTGTAGTTCAGGAAAGCTAAATCGTTCTCAAACAAATTTCCTAACGACTCACGAGTGATTGGAGCATGTATTTCACTTTACCCATCAATACATGTGTACTGTTATGGTTATCATTAGGGCGTCACACAACATAATCATAAACGTCCCTGATGTAACCTGTGACACGAACGTGTTATTATAATGTAAGCATCAAGTTATAAGCTATAATACACTTGAGCATATGTCAAGAACGATGTGGAGACCAATGAAACAGGGGGCATTCTGAAAGACATAACCGTTCGATTATTATTGAATGCGAAGAAGGGTTTCCTAGACATATTAATTAAATATAACATTTTATTTAAAGGAAGGTAATATGACGAGAAATGTCTTCATTTTTAAAGATTATGAACAGTCTTAATTTCCATCCATATTTGAAACATATTTCATCTTCATGCTGAAGGTTTCATTCGCCATACCAGGAAAATTGTATGCAAGAAAAACGATCGACACAATAGTAACTGCTGACTCATCAAGATTCCAGATGTTTCTGTCAATGTAACATATCTTTGCAAGATAATAGCAATCAATACGACAAGAAAGTGTTGTTTTAGGAACATTTCAACATTTATGATATTAATGCGAATACTTTTATTTTTGCACACACTCAAACAAGGCTAAGCATAACCCTTCTTGCAAGAGCAAGAATCAACATAACACAAAGGTGGGACTTTTGCCATCAATGAATCAAATATCAGGTGTGTAACCTTTATGTTCCACATTTCGCATATTGAATATTGAATCAACACAATTTTATGGTTGTTGGACTGATTACATGAAATATAAACTAATGTAAACGATTAAACTTTACATGAAAATGGAAGAAAAAGACTTGTAAAGTGAAAGAATATTATTGTCAAAGAGATATCGCATTTGTATGAAGCATTACCCATTAAAAAAAAAAAATCAACATAACACCAATCTGTGATTGTCGTCATCCCGATTGTCATAGGTATTTTTTTTAAACAATTTAAAGCCAACATGAGATTCGACGTAATCGACGAAAAGAAAATATATGACTGTTGACGTAAATGTTTGAAATTATTATGTTTGATACGTTTGTATATAACGATATAATCTTTGCATAAAATCACATGGAGCGGGAATGCTCAACATAACAAGTGTGTTTATGACGTCATAAAAATATCACATAACTTAAAACTATTAAGTTTTGAACAAGATGCTATGCAGGACACAAATCAACATAACACAGTTGTGAAAATGCATAAGAAGATCAACATAACACAACGATATGAAAATGTTGAAAGTATTGCATCAAACCCTGGATGTCATTCTTGTGGAACAAGAAAAGGCAACATATCACGCATGTGTGATTGTCAATATCAAAGGAAGAAATCATCAACTTTAATACTTTTATATTCAACTATTCAAATGTTTGCAATGGTGGATACAATCTGTTCAAGAGCAAACACCAAATGGACATATCAGGCACGTGTGAATGTGTTCATCGTCATTGGTGCTGCAACGACAATGCACATCACACGTGCTCAGTAATCCATACACTTACAGGCGGTGTTTACACAGGAAGATAACCCGGGGTTTTAAATAATCCAGATACACCTTGACATTCACTTGCTCGCAGGGTTCGTGTTTTTGGTCTTGTCTGTTCCACTGATCCGTTGATGAAAAAGGTGGAATAGATCTGTCAGACAGCTTAGCTTTACGTGTAGACCTTGTAAATAGGTGGAGATACACAGTGGAATGCCCTGTCCTTCCGTACCAATCGGAGTTCAGCAATTGGGAAGAGTTCTCACATAGCAACGTGACCAAACTGAAGGTTTAGTCTTGGACCAAACGTTTTACATTTTGATTTCAAAAATCAAATTGAAATGTATCAATTTTGGTTATATTTTATAACAAGGCAACATTTTAAAATATATTTGGAAAGAATAATCACATGACGTCATTGATTCGTTAGATACCAAATGAAACACATTGAACATAGGTTCCAACTAAAGCTTTATCAACATATTAACATTGAGGACGTGTTTGTACCATTAGAAATACCTGATTGAAAATATTAATTTTAATTTGAAATACATCACACCTCATTTCTATGCCAGTGATTGAATTATCTTTACAAAAGTAATTTCAAACGACACTTGCGCTTTAAACTAAATTATTACATATTAATTATATAAATCACATAACCATATTGTTTAAATACACGTTGACATAAAACTGGCACATGAACTCAATACAGGACAGACACTTCAAACACCTTTCAAAGAAAATTACAAAATCAGTGTAAAACCTTAGCTTTTGCTTCACACAATAACGACCGTGCTAATTATAATGTAAAACAAAACTCGTATAAACACGAGAACATACCCGCAAAATACACAAGGAGCTGACGTTTGATATTTTAGGGGCAATAAAATCGGCAGATACTTATTTCAACATTACTCTGTCCTCTGTCAGCAAATGTTCTTGTATACTTAACCGTTACGACATCAATTAAATCCATAGTTCACAAAGCTCAAGTTCCGAGTTCAAATATATCAAACTATAGATGTAACATTGTACTCCTTCGTAATGAACTCGAAACGTTTTATTTTCTTGCTCTTCAATGTTATAGTTTGATTTATTAAAGCTTACATTATGCAACATTTGAAAAACAATTTTCTTCTAACATATTTATTTATGTAAATATTATGTTTAACATATTATTTATGCAAATCTGTCTTAAATCTGTGTTTTATACGTGTCACATAAGCCACCGAGATGGGCATTTACTCTTATACTGTATTATATAACTGTACCAATTTGACGAGTTTTATCTCTCTGTATCTCTCTGCAATTTATTCAACCAAACACACGGTCAGTTTACGGGCCTGCTCTAAATAATCAATTAAATAAGCTGGAACAAAACCGACAATTTTGTCATCAGAAAGAAATTTAAAAAATAATAATTATGTGAAAACAGAAAACTTCCAAAAAAATTGATTTCATATCCAAAAGTACATGGCTGTCAACACCCAGTTTAGTTGACACAGGATGGTTCGATACCGTGGAATGATGAGGGTCACCATTGATTGTCTGGATGCCGAAGGTCGTTCACGTTACTCCCTGGAATACCCAGCTAGAAATTCTTCATTACTGTTGTCACTTACTCCCTGGAATAGCCAGCTAGAAATACTTTATAACTGTTGTCACTCACTCCCTGGAGTGACCAGCTAGAAATACTTCATTACTGTTGTCACTTACTCTCTGGAATACCCTGCTAGAAATACTTCATTACTGTTGTCACTTACTCCCTGGAGTAACCAGCTAGAAATACTTTATTACTGTTGTCACTTACGCCATGGAGTAACTAGCTAGAAATACTTCATTACTGTTGTCACTTACTCCATGGAATAACTAGCTAGAAATACTTCATTACTGTTGTCACTTACTCCATGGAATAACTAGCTAGAAATACTTCATTACTGTTGTCACTTACTCCCTGGAGTAACTAGCTAGAAATACTTTATTGCTGTTGTCACTTACTCCCTGGAGTAACTAGCTAGAAATACTTTATAACTGTTGTCACTTACTCTCTGGAATAACTTGCTAGAAATACTTTATTACTGTTGTCACTTACTCCCTGGAATAACCAGCTAGAACTACTTTATTACTGTTGTCACTTACTCCATGGAATAACTAGCTAGAAATACTTCATTACTGTTGTCACTCATTCCCTGGAATAACCAGCTAGAAATACTTTATTACTGTTGTCACTTACTCCATGGAATAACTTGCTAGAAATACGTTATTACTGTTGTCACTTACTCCCTGGAATAACTTGCTAGAAATACTTTATTACTGTTGTCACTTACTCCCTGGAGTAACTAGCTAGAAATACTTCATTACTGTTGTCACTTACTCCATGGAATAACTAGCTAGAAATACTTCATTACTGTTGTCACTTACTCCATGGAGTAACTAGCTAGAAATACTTTATTACTGTTGTCACTTACTCCATGGAGTAACTAGCTAGAAATACTTTCTTACTGTTGTCACTTACTCCATGGAATAACTTGCTAGAAATACTTTATTACTGTTGTCACTTACTCCCTGGAGTAACTAGCTAGAAATACTTCATTACTGTTGTCACTTACTCCATGGAATAACTAGCTAGAAATACTTCATTACTGTTGTCACTTACTCCATGGAATAACTAGCTAGAAATACTTCATTACTGTTGTCACTTACTCCCTGGAGTAACTAGCTAGAAATACTTTATTACTGTTGTCACTTACTCCATGGAATACCCAGCTAGAAATACTTCATTACTGTTGTCACTTACTCCATGGAGTAACTAGCTAGAAATACTTTATTACTGTTGTCACTTACTCCCTGGAGTAACTAGCTAGAAATACTTCATTACTGTTGTCACTTACTCCCTGGACTAACTAGCTAGAAATACTTTATTACTGTTGTCACTTACTCCCTGGAATACCCAGCCAGAAATACTTCATTACTGTTGTCACTTACTCCCTGGAATACCCAGCTAGAAATACTTCATTACTGTTGTCACTTACTCCCTGGAATACCCAGCTAGAAATACTTCATTACTGTTGTCACTTACTCCATGGAATAACTAGCTAGAAATACTTTATTACTGTTGTCACTTACTCCCTGGAATACCCAGCTAGAAATAATTTATTACTGTTGTCACTTACTCCCTGGAGTAACTAGCTAGAAATACTTTATTACTGTTGTCACTTACTCCCTGGAGTAACTAGCTAGAAATACTTTATTACTGTTGTCACTTACTCCCTGGAGTAACTAGCTAGAAATACTTCATTACTGTTGTCACTTACTCCATGGAATAACTTGCTAGAAATACTTTATTACTGTTGTCACTTACTCCCTGGAGTAACTAGCTAGAAATACTTTATAACTGTTGTCACTTACTCCCTGGAATAACCAGCTAGAAATACTTTATTACTGTTGTCACTTACTCTCTGGAATACCCAGCTAGAAATACTTTATTACTGTTGTCACTCACTCCCTGGAATACCCAGCTAGAAATACTTCATTACTGTTGTCACTTACTCCCTGGAATAACTAGCTAGAAATACTTCATTACTGTTGTCACTTACTCCATGGAATAACTAGCTAGAAATACTTCATTACTGTTGTCACTTACTCCCTTGGGTAACTAGCTAGAAATACTTTATTACTGTTGTCACTTACTCCATGGAATACCCAGCTAGAAATACTTCATTACTGTTGTCACTTACTCCATGGAGTAACTAGCTAGAACTACTTTATTACTGTTGTCACTTACTCCCTGGAGTAACTAGCTAGAAATACTTCATTACTGTTGTCACTTACTCCATGGAATAACTAGCTAGAAATACTGCATTACTGTTGTCACTTACTCCATGGAATAACTAGCTAGAAATACTTCATTACTGTTGTCACTTACTCCCTGGAGTAACTAGCTAGAAATACTTTATTACTGTTGTCACTTACTCCATGGAATACCCAGCTAGAAATACTTCATTACTGTTGTCACTTACTCCCTGGAGTAACTAGCTAGAAATACTTTATTACTGTTGTCACTTACTCCCTGGAGTAACTAGCTAGAAATACTTCATTACTGTTGTCACTTACTCCATGGAATAACTTGCTAGAAATACTTTATTACTGTTGTCACTTACTCCCTGGAGTAACTAGCTAGAAATACTTTATAACTGTTGTCACTTACTCCCTGGAATAACCAGCTAGAAATACTTCATTACTGTTGTCACTTACTCTCTGGAATACCCAGCTAGAAATACTTTATTACTGTTGTCACTCACTCCCTGGAATACCCAGCTAGAAATACTTCATTACTGTTGTCACTTACTCCCTGGAATAGCCAGCTAGAAATACTTTATAACTGTTGTCACTCAATCCCTAGAGTAAACAGCTAGAACTACTTTATTACTGTTGTGACTTACTCCCTGGAATACCCAGCTAGAAAAACTTCATTACTGTTGTCACTTACTCCCTGGAATAACCAGCTAGAAATACTTCATTACTGTTGTCACTTACTCCCTGGAATAACCAGCTAGAAATACTTCATTACTGTTGTCACTTACTCCCTGGAAAAACTTGCTAGAAATACTTTATTACTGTTGTCACTTACTCCATGGAATAACTTGCTAGAAATACTTCATTACTGTTGTCACTTACTCCCTGGAGTAACTAGCTAGAAATACTTCATTACTGTTGTCACTTACTCCATGGAATAACTTGCTAGAAATACTTCATTACTGTTGTCACTTACTCCATGGAATAACTTGCTAGAAATACTTCATTACTGTTGTCACTTACTCCTTGGAATAGCCAGCTAGAAATACTTCATTACTGATGTCACTTACTCCCTGGAGTAACTAGCTAGAAATACTTTATTACTGTTGTCACTTACTCCCTGGAATAACTTGCTAGAAATACTTCATTACTGTTGTCACTTACTCCATGGAATAACTTGCTAGAAATACTTTATTACTGTTGTCACTTACTCCTTGGAATAGCCAGCTAGAAATACTTCATTACTGTTGTCACTTACTCCATGGATTAACTTGCTAGAAATACTTCATTACTGTTGTCACTTACTCCCTGGAATAACTTGCTAGAAATACTTCATTACTGTTGTCACTTACTCCCTGGAGTAACTAGCTAGAAATACTTCATTACTGTTGTCACTTACTCCATGGAATAACTAGCTAGAAATACTTCATTACTGTTGTCACTTACTCCATGGAGTAACTAGCTAGAAATACTTTATTACTGTTGTCACTTACTCCATGGAATAACTTGCTAGAAATACTTTATTACTGTTGTCACTTACTCCCTGGAGTAACTAGCTAGAAATACTTCATTACTGTTGTCACTTACTCCATGGAATAACTAGCTAGAAATACTTCATTACTGTTGTCACTTACTCCATGGAATAACTAGCTAGAAATACTTTATTACTGTTGTCACTTACTCCCTGGAGTAACTAGCTAGAAATACTTTATTACTGTTGTCACTTACTCCATGGAATACCCAGCTAGAAATACTTCATTACTGTTGTCACTTTCTCCATGGAGTAACTAGCTAGAAATACTTCATTACTGTTGTCACTTACTCCATGGAATAACTTGCTAGAAATACTTCATTACTGTTGTCACTTACTCCCTGGAATAACTTGCTAGAAATACTTTATTACTGTTGTCACTTACTCCCTGGAATAACTTGCTAGAAATACTTCATTACTGTTGTCACTTACTCCATGGAATAACTTGCTAGAAATACTTTATTACTGTTGTCACTTACTCCTTGGAATAGCCAGCTAGAAATACTTCATTACTGTTGTCACTTACTCCATGGATTAACTTGCTAGAAATACTTCATTACTGTTGTCACTTACTCCCTGGAATAGCCAGCTAGAAATACTTCATTACTGTTGTCACTTACTCCCTGGAATAACTTGCTAGAAATACTTCATTACTGTTGTCACTTACTCCCTGGAGTAACTAGCTAGAAATACTTCATTACTGTTGTCACTTACTCATTGGAATAACTAGCTAGAAATACTTCATTACTGTTGTCACTTACTCCATGGAGTAACTAGCTAGAAATACTTTATTACTGTTGTCACTTACTCCCTGGAGTAACTAGCTAGAAATACTTAATTACTGTTGTCACTTACTCCATGGAATAACTAGCTAGAAATACTTCATTACTGTTGTCACTTACTCCATGGAATAACTAGCTAGAAATACTTCATTACTGTTGTCACTTACTCCATGGAATAACTAGCTAGAAATACTTCATTACTGTTGTCACTTACTCCCTGGAGTAACTAGCTAGAAATACTTTATTACTGTTGTCACTTACTCCCTGGAATACCCAGCTAGAAATACTTCATTACTGTTGTCACTTACTCCATGGAGTAACTAGCTAGAAATACTTCATTACTGTTGTCACTTACTCCCTGGAATAACTTGCTAGAAATACTTCATTACTGTTGTCACTTACTCCCTGGAATAACTTGCTAGAAATACTTTATTACTGTTGTCACTTACTCCATGGAATAACTTGCTAGAAATACTTCATTACTGTTGTCACTTACTCCCTGGAGTAACTAGCTAGAAATACTTCATTACTGTTGTCACTTACTCCATGGAATAACTTGCTAGAAATACTTTATTACTGTTGTCACTTACTCCTTGGAATAGCCAGCTAGAAATACTTCATTACTGTTGTCACTTACTCCCTGGAATAACTTGCTAGAAATACTTTATTACTGTTGTCACTTACTCCATGGAATAACTTGCTAGAAATACTTCATTACTGTTGTCACTTACTCCATGGAATAACTTGCTAGAAATACTTTATTACTGTTGTCACTTACTCCTTGGAATAGCCAGCTAGAAATACTTCATTACTGTTGTCACTTACTCCATGGATTAACTTGCTAGAAATACTTCATTACTGTTGTCACTTACTCCCTGGAATAGCCAGCTAGAAATACTTCATTACTGTTGTCACTTACTCCCTGGAATAACTTGCTAGAAATACTTCATTACTGTTGTCACTTACTCCCTGGAATAGCCAGCTAGAAATACTTCATTACTTTTGTCACTTACTCCCTGGACTAACTAGCTAGAAATACTTTATTACTGTTGTCACTTACTCCCTGGAATACCCAGCTAGAAATACTTCATTACTGTTGTCACTTACTCCCTGGAATACCCAGCTAGAAATACTTCATTACTGTTGTCACTTACTCCCTGGAATACCCAGCTAGAAATACTTCATTACTGTTGTCACTTACTCCATGGAATAACTTGCTAGAAATACGTTATTACTGTTGTCACTTACTCCCTGGAATAACCAGCTAGAAATACTTCATTACTGTTGTCACTTACTCCCTGGAATAGCCAGCTAGAAATACTTCATTACTGTTGTCACTTACTCCCTGGACTAACTAGCTAGAAATACTTTATTACTGTTGTCACTTACTCCCTGGAATAACCAGCTAGAAATACTTCATTACTGTTGTCACTTACTCCCTGGAATAGCCAGCTAGTAATACTTCATTACTGTTGTCACTTACTCCCTGGAGTAACTAGCTAGAAATACTTCATTACTGTTGTCACTTACTCCCTGGAATACCCAGCTAGAAATACTTCATTACTGTTGTCACTTACTCCCTGGAATACCCAGCTAGAAATACTTCATTACTGTTGTCACTTACTCCATGGAATAACTTGCTAGAAATACGTTTTTACTGTTGTCACTTACTCCCTGGAATACCCAGCTAGAAATACTTCATTACTGTTGTCACTTACTCCATGGAATAACTAGCTAGAAATACTTTATTACTGTTGTCACTTACTCCCTGGAGTAACTAGCTAGAATACTTCATTACTGTTGTCACTTACTCCCTGGAGTAACTAGCTAGAAATACTTTATAACTGTTGTCACTTACTCCCTGGAATACCCAGCTAGAAATACTTCATTACTGTTGTCACTTACTCCCTGGAGTAACTAGCTAGAAATACTTCATTACTGTTGTCACTTACTCCCTGGAGTAACTAGCTAGAAATACTTTATAACTGTTGTCACGTTAGTCCCTGGAATACCCAGCTAGAAATACTTCATTACTGTTGTCACTTACTCCATGGAATAACTTGCTAGAAATACGTTATTACTGTTGTCACTTACTCCCTGGAATACCCAGCTAGAAATACTTCATTACTGTTGTCACTTACTCCATGGAATAACTAGCTAGAAATACTTTATTACTGTTGTCACTTACTCCCTGGAGTGACCAGCTAGAAATACTTTATTACTGTTGTCACTTACTCCCTGGAGTAACTAGCTAGAAATACTTCATTACTGTTGTCACTTACTCCCTGGAGTAACTAGCTAGAAATACTTTATAACTGTTGTCACTCACTCCCTGCAATAACCAGCTAGAACTACTTTATTACTGTTGTCACTCAAAGCAAGCGGTATTGCAACGTTTTTCGACAAAACTGATACATTTAATCAAGAAATTGAATTCACGGAAAAGGAAAAGTTAATAAGTAGTTAGTTGTAGAAGCTGACGTGTTGATATATGTTTTCCTCCCTTGATATAAATAGTTCTATTTCAACTCTTATCTAAAATAATGTTTTTTAAAGTATTCACTTTTATGTTTCTCAAGAGAAGTCCTTATTAAGAAATACCTTGGTTAGTTTAATTTGAATGATATACATGTATAGTAAACTCACGGGCAAAAGAAAGTATAGGTACAACAACGCAATATATTTTAATCAACGAGTGATGAACACGATTGAAACCATAGTTACACCATGTCTCTAAAAAGCAAACTAAGTTTGTCTGTAAATTTTGAAACATCTGAATTATCTGTTCATAATTCTGAAAAACACGGCTTTTTAAAAATCGTCGTTATAGAATCTCCTTAAACAGGCGAGATAGGGGAGTGAAATAGGGCTTTCAGGCTTGTTTTTTGACGTCCTACAGCAACGATGCGTCATTTATTTAAAGTCAAAGGAAGTAAATTATGTCGATAACATCTTGTACTAACATAATTTCCATATTTCATAAAAGTTTACCTTAAATATCCAGAATAATTTCCCAAAATACCTTTTTAAATAGCTATTTTGGCACCCCATGTGTGTTTGAACAGATATAAAACAATTAAGTATCATACTCTCATGAATGAAATGGTGTACATCTCTTAACGAGATATATCCTCGTCACGAACATTCAAAACCGAGTTTATCCGGCAGAAATATTTTGTGTTTTACTCTGTTGAAAAGAAGATATAATTTATTTTGCCCGTGAGTGTATATATATGAATCACTAACTTGTATTAATTTACTGTTTGATGCCAGTTCAAGTATTGACTGTGATAATGGAGACGCATTGCTTTAAAACGAAAGTAACATTGTAACATATTAATACATCATAACTTATATTCATCAAGTACCATCGATTAAGTACATAGTACATCATAATATATGTCTATAAGGGTTGTTATTTTATATTTTCAATAACACCAACTGTATTGATACTATATCTTGTTGAACTATACTTTAAACACACCAATCTTTATTCTAGTCTATGCATTTTCTCTTTGATATTAACGAAGTCTGATCTGCTTAGAAGATTTGTATCGTATGTTTTGAATGAAAGGACATTTCCAACATTTAGGGCTATATACAACCAACATTTCAGGTTGTAAGCAACAAGCGATGGAAAGTTAATGTTTTTGTAATACCGATTGTTCCAATAGAAGAATAGGTTCTCGGAGTATTGTTTCTTTTCTTTTAGACATTTATCGTTCTAAAATGACTATTATAATGGCGATATTTTGCTTTCTGTACTACATATTGCGTTGTGTGCAATGTATGTTCTAACTGTTTAGATAAGACATTTTGTCTAAAATCAAGGCCTCGAAAAATCATTTGTAATGACCATGTTGGCTTTGTTCAACAAGAGATACATTCTCCATGCAAAGTCACGTTGCTCAGATTAAACGACAATGAAGTCAGATTGATTTATTCTTGATGTTTTAAAACGTTTCAACAATTTCACGTTGGAATTTAAATGGTTTTTGTGTGTTGCATTGCTCCCATTGCTGAACATGTGGTTTTCTTTCCAATGAACTAGGCAGTGATTGCAAATTGTAATCTCAGTAAAAAAAACACCCAGAGGCGGAAGACGTGCTTAGATGGTATTTGGCGCAGTGCATGAGATGCCGAGACAAGTCTTAGAACATAAAAATGAAGATTTTTAACATTTGCTTAGCCACACGGCCAGGAAATACACGTCAAGCCATTAAGTCCATTTGGATTGAACATTGAGGTAATGATTTGAACAAGAGCACTTATTCACAGGCATGTTACGATCTTTTCAACAAATCATTGCATATTTCATTAGATCTTGAAATGTGGAAGTTTTCATAATACTACGTTGTAGTAACTTGTAAAAATGTAAATAACTGAAAGTCTAAATATCAAATGATTTAATAATCGCCATCCAGGAAGAATACTTATCGATTAATCGTTTTCTCCTCACCTTTCGTGTACCGGAGTTCTTTCGAATAGTGACTTATAGCTTATTTAACTGTTGAAAACGTGGCTTTAAGAAGTTTGTTGTTCAGCGTACATTAAAAACGACAATATTTATCATACGATTGTAACCGCTTAAAGACATTTTTATAATGATTTTGTGAAGTTATTTATTCCAAATGTTGTTATTCTCACAGGTGCCAAATGCAGGAATTCGAAAAAAGTACTTCAATGATTGAGTTTATCATAGTTTGATAAAATGGATATAGGGGTGATCATTCACTAGGGGTGGACATTCACTAGGGGTGAACATGCTAACTATGAGCTAAGACAGACACTATGGATGGACCTCATACCTGTTCTATTGGTAGACAGGATACAGAAGGGTAAATCGTCGTCCTGCTGAAGAATGTTTTTCTTTTGGAGACTTGTAACGAACTTTGCCTTGCTCAAGACATCAACGAAATAACGAACGACAAACTTAGTTAACGTTTCCTTATCGATCTTTTCACTTCTTCACCCTCTCTTCCTGTGTAGATGTGTACACAGAGTTTGACCACAAAACAACATTGGATTTATTAAAAAAACTAAGAACGGTTGATACTTAGTTTAAGACTTCTTTACAATAAATGAGCACAACCCTCCTGGCGCTTTGAAGCTCGAGATCGATTTCTACGTGCTTCCCAGTCCATGTTTTAAAGAGACAGTATCATCTTTGCACTCTAAACAGTTTAATTTGAAGTATTGCAAGGCACCAGCATATATATTACTGAAGTGGTATGAGCTATCAGAATAGACTAGAGATATATGACCACCTCTGCATGTTATCTAAGATGTTTCCAAGTAAATACACTACTAAAATAGAAAAGGAATCATTATTTCTATATCGCGAGATAACACGAGATATCGCGAGACAACATGAGATAACACCAGAACACGTTACGACTTTCGCGAAGAAGGACGATGTTCAACGACCAGACTTTCGAAGCTCAATGTTCAGGTTAAGGAAACAAAAAAAGACACATATATTTATATATATTTATATATATATGACTGTAACAATATTACTGAGTCATGTGAGTCGTGCATCGTTTTGATCCATGTGCAAAATACGTTATTTCAAAACTATGAAATGTCAAGACAACTACAGTATTTCGAAATCGACAAACATTCTGTGTAAATTACCACCAGCTTCAATTGTCCCCTTCAAGAGGTAGAAGTTAGCATTTGCCATTTTCAAAAGGACTTAAATTATCATGGACAACGTTGACCAATCCACGCCAATGTTCTAGTGCTCATCACTGTCAGTGTCAATAGCAGGGAAAGATGTGTTTTTGTTTTGATGGAATCGCATTGTGACAGTGCTCTAACCAAACACTTAAGCGTCTAAATGGCCAACACGTGCCCTGTCGGTCGTCTCCCATTGATTGACACGTCTTAATTGAAGAGACCATACACAAATACCATCGACAAATTTGAGCTGCAGAGCAAACGAATTGAAATGGCCATTAACCTTTGCAGTGCTACCAACCCACAAGTAGTGTAAAGTGTTCCTTTTTCCGAAACTGATGGTGTTACATTAAGAGAATCCTTGTTTTGTGTAACCCGGTATTTATTTTTCAATTTATAAATTGTTTGTAATTGATTAGGCGACGCTATTTTAAGCCTTTATTTTGTTTGTATTTGAATAGCAACAAATAAATGTTCAAGAAACATTTCAACAATTCCTTATGTTCTGCCCATGCCCTAGTGTCAAGCATACCAGAGTTTTGTGGAATTTAAAGTGGAATTCATTACAAAAAATCGGAACGTGCACTCGCACTAAGGATAGTCAAACATGCACCAGGTGTTACAGGAAAACAATTGATATAACTTGGAATCATCAGAGGTAAACCTTCTTGTTATATTCCATTATATATATATCACGGAGGATGCATTATTGTCATTTTTTATATGTACGGCGCTTTTGTCAGGATGAAAAAGGACTTCGTATTTACTACAGAGTTTTATTCAAGAGATATATGTTGTGACTTTTTCATAAAAAACTTTTATATCAATTTGTATTCAGCATAACTGGGAGACCACCATTGATTATACTTTCAGAAATTATTACATCTTTCATTTGAAGGAATCAAGTAGGCGTTTCTTTTGGCCGACAGTGTATATTAAGTTTAAGTTTAGCATGCTTGTATAAATACAAACTTGGTTTTACAGACTGCCATTTAACGTTTAATAATATTGTGTTCAACTTGAAAGTATTACTTGAAGATAATCAGAGATGAAATATATAAATGAGAAAAATAATAATTTCTTTATTAAAACAAATGTCTAAGGCTATATCAAGTTTACAATCAGTAAACGTTTAAAAAAAAGACTTTAACACAAAGAAAAGATAAAGGTAACCCTTGGATCCTGTTAGAAAGATGAGAAAGGGCGCCAACACTACTTACTTCTAACACCTGAACCGATAGACAAACAACTTCAGTGCATTCTTT
This sequence comes from Gibbula magus, assembly GCA_936450465.1. Taxonomy (NCBI): domain Eukaryota; kingdom Metazoa; phylum Mollusca; class Gastropoda; order Trochida; family Trochidae; genus Gibbula; species Gibbula magus. The sequence continues at coordinate 2,952,671 of OW388296.1, read as the reverse complement.
TCACAAGTGCTTAATTAGATTGCAAAGAGGCTACACACAGAAGAAAGCAGGGAATTAATGGACAAATATTTGTTTCTAAAGGTTGCGCAACTTTGGCAGTTCATTGAAACGTGCGCTGAAAAAGCTTAGGTCAAACAAGCTTATTAAAATAAAGCGGTCCACACACATCTCAATGCTAAAGGGCAACCCTTTCTTCAACAGTCTGGTGCAAATAAGCCAATGTTTGGCAGTGTCGACCAGCCTGGTCAGCCTCACGTGGCATCGCTTCTGCACAAAACCACACCAGATAGCATTTACAGTTAACCTCAACACAAGATGCAGTTATTTTTCAATGTGTTTGGTTTTGGATCGATATGCAATTATATGCATTGTTTAATCATAATTACATTTTTATTGCCAATATCTAATTCTGTGAAAATTGTTTTAGTGTTAAAACTTTAATGTGGAGTTTAAAAACAAAAGTTGTGTAAATGTTTTAAGTTTAGATATATCAATATGGTAAGCTAAGGGAGCTCACGTCAATTCCTCTCTGAATATTACAGTCGATACCTAAACTAACAACATAGTAAGTCTTGTTGCATTTAACCATAATTCTCTGGTATCGGCTATCGGTAACACATATACTCCAATGAAATGGGGGGGGGGGGGTTGGCATTATTGAATCCACTCATACACACTGACTCACCCTTAGGATTTTCAAAAGTTTAACTGTACAAACATCAATACTAATAAACCACAACAATGGTTATGTAACAGCTAGGGATCCATGACATACATCATTGTTACAAAGATCGCTGTTATTATTTTCTTTTTCTAAATATGTATATCCTTGCTGAATGTAACTGAGTTGTGTATATATTAAAATATTTTATGATATTATACCCTTTGATCATAATATAGTTTACATACTTTCGGTAAAATTTAATGTATAAGATGCTTTATATTTCTATTTTTTTTTATTATTATATAACAATCAAGAAAAGTATCCCTGCTGTTATATTACCTATGTGACATGTAATGTCACTACTAATATTCATTCTTTAATTTCCAAGACATATTGTATAACGTAGATTTTAATAACTTATATTTAAACATTCATAAACTGATAATATGCAAATATATGTATAAGTCAAAGGCTGCTTCCATTGACAGATCTGATGTATGTCCTTTGGTTCTCTTGAATTTGCCAACACAGCAAAATCAATGGTGTAAGCGACACATTCTGAATTCTGATGACCTATATAGTTCTTGTTCCTGCAAGCTCAGGACAATGTACAGGATCCGACTCGATGATGAGTTTTTAACATACCCAGAAGGAGTCTTGTTCAATAATTTCGATTTCTCGCCAAATGTTTATTTAGTTATAGAATATGCCAACACCAGGTCTTAAATAGTTCTAATGGATTAACTAGGAACATCCTTGTTTGACAGTGTATGCAATATTTACAGGGACGGTGTCTACGACCTTTGGCTTCTGAAATGGCTGAATGTGTTTCAATGCTTGCTGGAACGGGTGTTTACTTAATATAAAACAAGTATGTTTGTGTTAATGGATCATGTCATTTATAATACATGACCTCGCATGAGAAAGTAATTTCAAATGTAAACAAAAATTTTTACATCATGGATATAAAAGGAAAGTACGATTAATCAGTTGCTTCCTTACTTGCAATATACTTTAAATACACACCGTGCTTACATAAATTGTTAAACAGTGGTGCTCAAATATACTGTGTGATTGTATTTTAACAGATAAAGTAAAGTGTACCTTAACCATTACTTAGAACTAAGGCTATTTACATTGAAGAGAACCATCAAAAGGAAAGCTGTCGTGCTTTATATATCCTTTTCCCCACAAATTGGGAAATGATCATATTTTCCCTGTGTACATGTACTATTTGCTTCAAGTTGAAACTGTTTTGTGTTTTTATACATTTTAAATTTCTCTGCAAAAGTTGGAAAGATAAATATCAGAGTAATGGAAGAACAGCCAAGAGTTCATGCCTGTGAGAGGTATTCAGCTCTCCCTGAAATAAATCTGATCTCGACATGTATCAATTCAGTTATATAGTTATCAATGGTCTACTCATAATTATGTACTGGTCTACTTCAAGACAGTTGTGTCACCTGAAACCACAGTACATGAACTACAGTTAGTCACCATAAGTGAACTTGGCATAGATGGAGATGTACGTGTTAATCAAATGGTTTGAGAATAATGCTTTTCAGAGGCATATACACACTTATAAACCATACACAAATAATTCTGCCGGAAAAACTCGAATTTGAATGGATGTGATGAGGATATATATCTCAATCTTCCTGTTCTTCAAAGACCTGGTATATATCTCGTAAAGAGATATACAAAGCATGCATTCAAGAGAATATGATACTTAATATTTCAGATCTGTTCAAACACACATGGGGTGTTGGGATATCTATTTCAATTTTTTTTTCAAAAATTCCAATTTGAGTTTAGTTGACTTAAATAGACATGTTATGTTTCACTGGTATCTATCCCTTGTGGATTAGACTATTTTGACACATCTAGACACGTAAAAAAATAATTCATGCAATAAAGCTATAACTCTACTACAATGTACACGAGTGTTAAGAATGACACACTTATTGAAAAGCATAAGGGTAAAAATGGAATCTTACCATTCTGCAATTTAGCAAGTTCAGGATGAGTATTGCAAGTAAATGCATTAAAACATTATACAACGTGCTTTACGTCTATGTACAGTTCAAGGACTGTTTATACTTGCCATTACTTGGTGTATCCAATATAGATTCGATGCAACTTATGCTAATAGGAAAGTATGGAGTTGTTAGCAGTTTATAAATAGGTTTGATGCAGGTGCCCGTAGTCCCATGCCAAACTATACACGGAGCATAAGTATTGTATAAGTAAAAGTACGTAAAAGGTAAATATACTGAAGCCTCTTGCACGTTCCCTTTACACACACATGTGTTCTACCTTGAAACACGATTTAACGTTGGACCCATGCCGTTAAAAACAATGTCTCCAAAACATTAAAAAAAATGAATTCCCTACCTCTAATTTTAGCACAAGCCTCTTGGTCTTGGTTGTTTCTTCTCTGCCTGTCTGTCTGTCTGTCTGTCTGTCTGTCTGTCTGTCGGAGAAGACGCTATCTAATGTTTACAGAATTAAGTAACTTGATTATAAATTTCTTGAATTTTGTATATTTTTTAGTTTTAACTGCTTGAAAAACATCCATAAGAATAATTATTCAAAACAACTTGTTGCGATTTTCTTATAGGAAATATAAAAGTGCATATCCACATTTTCATTTTCAGAAAAAGCACAAATGGAAAGTCAAAATTTTGAAAGGAGCTTCATTTGTACTATTTACACTAATTTTATATGCATGTACACATTAGCAAGTGCTCGATAAGGTTATGGTGGTGTGAAACAAATGCATCAGTATATTAAACCAAGAATACAATATGTATCAATAGCTGATTCAACTGCCCGTTTCCAAGAATCGTCAATCTAAACTTTGTAATGTAACGTTGCCCAAAATCAAGTCACCCAGCTTGCACTGAGTTTGAACTCAATACATGTGTCTGTTCGATTAATCATGTTATCAGAAAGACGCTCTGTCAGCAATGCAGTGTCCGCGTGGAGGTGGGAAATCAGCAGATAAGTAAATGATTGTTTAAAAGAACTCATTTAAACGTGTGAAGTAAACTTAGAGTTTTCATTCTCACGTAAGAAAAACATGTGGATTAAAAGTAAGTACAAGCAGCTGAGGTGATTCACGAAAGTGAAATAAGAAAAAAGCTTTACTCTGCATATTACTTAACACGTTCGCTAATCAAATTACTTTTTTTCTTTAAATAAGCATGCTTAGCCTAATTGACCTCGTCAGTAACAATTATATGGTCATTTGTGTTTCACAGTGCTTGTTCTTCCACAAGTAACACGTTAGCAGCAAACAACGGTAAAGACGCGTTTATACACCTCACATGGAAACAGGCTACTTGCCCCTTGTGTGTGTCAAAGGGACTCTCTAAGACAGGAGGTTGCATTGTTTAGCCAGGAGAGGTCTGTGCTGTGATTGGTTAAGAGCTGACCTTGCGACCTCCAGGCAACCACAGCAGGTACCTCCCACTTGTTTATCCTTCTTGAATCACATGTTATTGTTTGTAAGGGCTTCAACCAAGGACCAAGCTCATTTTACTTTTTGCCGGTACTTTAGTATTTAAGCTCTGCGTGAAAAGACATCTTCAGTCATTTACAGTCTCAGTCGGCGTGGCAAGTCGCTCCTCCTGCTCTGAGAGGGGTCGTCCACAGACTCAGTACGTGGTTCGAATCCTAATTGAGACACTTGGAGTTTGTGGTTTTCATTCGGAGAGACCTTTACTTGAACATTATTCTATCGTGGACACTACATTGTGATTAAGCGACATGGTTCCCTTATTGTTACTGTTGGTAGCGGTGATTGGGGTGTCCTCGGCCCGGCCCTGTGGTGGGGTACAGAACAGGTATGTGTGCCACCCCAGCAACCCCAGACAATTCCTCATCTGTATCGGAGACCAGCAATATACCATGAAATGTCCAGGAAACCTTCACTTCAGCACCAAAACACAAACCTGTGACTGGCCCCAGAACGCTGACTGTGGACGACCTGTACGAGTCGTCACTATTCCTCCTAAGACTCACCGATCTTCAGAACGAGGAAATCAACCCTCGTACACGTGGAGACGGAACCAGAACCCATACCTCAACCGTGCAGCGTCTAAAGGCAAAAGGGAACCAGTCAACGCTGTGGCAGCTCTGACAGGACCGAGACACTACAAGAACCCAACCAACCGTGAAAGAAACGTAGTGGACAACATGTCCCAGAAGAAACGAAACTACGACTCAAAATCGAGAGGTACAACGAAAGACTCACGTAAATGGTCTCTTGCACATTACCCCTGGTGGGCTGCAAAATCTGCTACCCCTGCAAACATAAAGGCTCGCATGTCCCGCCGACCTGCTACCCCCACCCCGACCTACCAGTCCAGGTCCCCCTTCGCACCTCGAACCCCCCACAGATCCATCAGGTACAACCCCATCAAGAGCTCGGTAGGTCGGCCTCCAGTCAACAACCTCATCAAGAGCTCTGTGGGTCGGCCACCAGTGAACAGCGCAGCAGCAGGCAATGGTCCACGGTCCAAGTACCAGCACAAACCGCAGCGCCGTCCACCCGTAATGAACGATCCAGCTCCACCGACAAAGGCACCCAAACCTAAGAAGAAGAAGATCACCAGAAAGCCAGGTTAGTCTATTAGTAATTAGTTAATTAGTTAATTGCTCTCACTCCCTTATAAATGTCAAGAATGCAGTCATAGGAAAAGACCAGGCATCATTCAGTGTTCTCAAATTAAGTCCTAATGATACAGTTAAAGCTTTAGTAGCATAACATTGTTTGAGTAGATCTGAAGACTGCAAGACCAAATTTAAACAATGATTGACTTCCCTTTCATTCTAACCAAATTTGCTCATCTCCAAAATCTTCAAGTCTCTCGATAATAAGCAATAGTTGGGGTTTAATAAGTTTTCAGAAATCAAAATATGGATCATAAAGTTCGCTCAGGTAAGGCAACTTCCAGTTCCCTGGTTTGTTTTAGCGAAATTAGATTATAACTTATATAAAAATGTATGAATAGCATAACATCATAATAACTGTATGGATAACTGTTCTCATAGGTGTTCTCATCCAACTGAAATTTCAATATTTAATTTCATTTTGGAGTTTGTCGAAATAAGACTGTGTTCACTAAAAGTGCCAAGGTACTGAATACCTAGAATTCAAATATCACTATTTGTGCAAGATTGGTAAAGCTGGTCAATTTTAAACAGCTTAATATTGTTTTTATCAATATCAACGTCACTGCAGATAATTTGAAATTCATGAAAATAGTACAAAGTAACATATTCTGTCATAATTTACAGAAATAATGCGATAACTATATTTTGAATGAACAGGATGAGGCTCTCGATTATATACAATGACATAGAACCAAATATCATAAGTGTATGCGTTGCAAGATTAGTTTAGCAATATAACTAATGATGCCTTCCATTTACAAATTGAATGATTAATAATCAAACCGATAGCATTATATTTCTTGAAACATGTTCAAATGATGTTCTGACGTTGTCTCTGAACTACAACATTCATAAAATATCTTCCAAATTCCAATCAATTCATGTTTTTTTTTCTAAAACTCAAAGCATAATGAAATCATTCGTAGTAATATAATTCCTCTAGAAAACGATGAAAAGCATATATTCGCAGAGATATAATTTAAAGCTAAACGTGAGAATGCGTGTGTTCTACAATGTGTAGCTCTACGGGAGTCCTCCTGTAAGGGATAGGGATATCCTGCTGTAGAGACAGTGTTGACAGGAGGATGAAGTCAAGGTTTACGGCAGACCTGTCCCTAGAGATACATGATTTATTGAGACCAGAAGACGAGTTGGAAATCTGAAACATGACACTTGACGTCATTGCTTTTTCAATCAAAGACTTGCCTTTGTATTTGCACCGTGGCTGGCGCGTATAAAGTCAAACTTAATTATCAACAACAGACAAAAAGACAAATTTGCTAAAGGTGATATAGTTGCAGTATAATGATGTTGCTCGATTTTCATTGGAAACTAGAAATTATGATATATTTGGCGATTGGGGATGAATATGCAATTTGAGTGGAAATATTTGGGCTAATATCGGCATTTTTTGGTATTTTGACATATTATAAAGGCAAATAAAATGTTATGAATCACTTTCAAGCTTATCTTTGTCCAGTCGACCATTAAGCAACACATGTTTTAACATAATAGGAATAAATATGTTGCATTGACGTTGGTTCCGGAAAATTCTGTTTCTTTTAACGATTCTTAATGCTGACACATCATCAGTCTTAAAATATCAAATGGTTGAGCCACAATAATGTCGAAATCGCCCTTTTAAAAATAAACAAATTTCCTTTTCAACACCTGTCACATAAAATATTCGAAATTTACCCGTGAGAATATTAAACATAAACGTAGATTATGTAAGACGTCTTCTACTCAAATAAGCAAAGAAAACATCAAAGGTTTCCATACCAAACAGAAGACGAACGTCTTAAAGTTTCTATTGCTAAATACACGTTAATCGTGTTGTCTAAGTAAATGACCATTGTCCAACGTGTGGAATTCTTTTATATAAATATTAGGACTGGACACAAGCCCCTTTACACAGTAGCCATGTGTTTCACTGTTTACAGAGGTCATCGATACACGACACACGGGCCGTATTGTTGTTGCTTCAATGTTGGAGTTGTCCTATAAAATGTTGATCTATTTTGGAAACACCTAATGGTTAGGTTTGAAAGTTCTGAAATTCATTGTATACGAGTGCAAATACAACGGACGTGGGTTTAACCAAGGACACCCAATATCGAAATCTTGCCAAACGCCCTTTTACACCTAAATATTTTGAAATCGGCTTAACTGCCTTTAACTGTACCACAGGCGTGAACGTCAGTTTTTTTTGGTGAATTCAAACGAATTCCCAATAGACATAGATTTAGTTGAGTAAAATCTTGTTCACCTTTTATTTGTTATTATATTACCTTTTATCAGTGGTTCAGATAAGTATGAAATAAGTCTAACGAATCCTGTAATATGTCAATTCATTTGAAAACTCTAATGAAATGATATTTCTTTGATAATGCAAAAATTAAAATAACGTAATCGCCTTTTAATGCTCAAATGATTTTTTAAGACAAAACTTCAAATGATATTTTCAAACAATGTTTTTTTCTTTAAAAATTTCAACTAATTTTTGTTTTTCTTTTGTTAAAATCAATTGTTTGAAAAATTGTATTTTCATCAGCACGTGAATTTAAGTTGTGTTTGATCACTGACATTTTCAATCATCTGTTGGACCAGCCAGCACACAGACTGTCAGGTGTTAAGTCTCCGAACATCACCATGTGGCTGGTATCCTTAAACACCTCGACGTTGTATCACAGGAGAATGCAAACACTGTCATCTGATAAGCTCGTGCTAAGAAATGTTTTTATCACGTTTTGGAATTTTAAAAATAATATTTTTGGGCTTTTATAAGGATTTGTTTTCATTGAACAGAGATTTAAAATCTTTTGAATTGTTCAGGTGACTTTTGTGAAAATCTTCATTCTCAGAATATTTTCTGAAACACTTGAGTAAATATACGTCGAGTGAACAATTTTGTAAAATACACATCATACATTGATTACTTTGTAAAGTTCAAACAACTCCCTCATGTTATATGATTAATGACTCTGAATTATTGTAAACCATACATATGATTGAACATCATTATTTCAAAGGCTATGAAATTGCTTTTTAAAATTCAGTTTTTATTCATAATCTGTCCTATTTTAATTTCAACTGAAACTGTCATTATATTGAAGTCATCTGTAGATTAATGATTAATAATTGATAAATATAAAATATCGTTGTTTTTTTTTTTTTATATGTTTCCAACAAAATGATAACACTTTTATCATTGTGATATCGATATCTATAAAGTTCCAGGAACTATTGTCTTAAGAAATATTTCGAGGTTGAACATTCCACCAAGTGTTGATTTACAATATTTACAGTTGCCTTTACACATATAGTCAAAGCACTGAACGAGGAACCACGTCAATATCGATACCATCCTACGTCAAGGACATGGCAACCAAATAGGATTTCAACACGAGAATGTGTTTGTCTTGTTTACTGCAAAATGAGAAGGATGTTCGAACTTAAAATGATTAAAGAAAAAAAATTGCACTGACTAGGTTTCCTAATAAAACGTAAATATAACGAAGCAATATTCATTTAGTGTCAAAATACATTTAAGAAGATAGATATCTGAAATGCACTGATGTCAGGACAGGGAAGTTAAGGTTTCTGAAGTAACTTAAAGGTGATGTAAGTCATGCTTACCAAGAGCGCTTGTTCTCGTCCCTAACAGTAAGTGATTCATAAGGCTTTCTTCTGATTAATATCCCGCTACTTGCCTGACAGTAAGTGATCCATAAGGCTTTTTTTCCATTAATATCCCGCTACTTGACCCCTGGAATATGTGTTTCCATATTGGATATCAACTATTTCGTAACGTCAAGATAATTTATTCCAGTTTACTAGCTTAGCAATTTAAAACCATTTATTTCTATATTTTCAAATAAGGCATAGAAGTTGGGAAGAAAAAAACCTCAAATTTCAAATTGAACGTATGAGTCATGTAATGCGTCAAGGCTCTTCGATTTTATGTGAAAAGTTAACATTTGGGGAATTCTACTACTGCATTGATTGTAATATCGATGACCCAACAAAACAACAACACAACTTAAATTCCAATGGCCTTCATCTTTTTATCACCAGATAAAGCCAAAACACTTGAGTGAAAAGTCAACCGTTTACAGGTGGATTTAATCGACGTTGATATGTTAGTTCATGGCCTAGATTTTCAAAGTCAACTTAGCGCAAAGATAGTCGTTAGTACCATAGATTAACATCCACTTACGAACATTCTGCCTCGCCTGACATTCCACTACAGTCTACACGAACCCAAAACTTACCTCATGTTACTGACTCTATCTTAGACTAATGAAACCTCACCAAAGTTTTTTTTCTGATATAAATCAAATGCTTTACATGGCTATAGAAGGTTGATATTTTCCAATGTTTTACATGATTTGTTTTCTGCAGTGATTATAGTTATTATATTCTGAACATTTACTTAACTTAAAATTTATTCTAAAATTACCAAGTAAAACTGTAAGTAAAATGCATTACCAATTTAGGAAGAAACAAATCATATCTGGGATTACTATCAGCAAAAGTACACATTGTACGTGTTTATCTGAAACCAAGTTGTACTAATGCAGATAGCGAGATCCCAAATAGGACATTGTCATAACCGTCTTCGAGACAATTAAACTTTATGAATAGATAGCTTCTAGATATTTATCAAAGAAGTAGGTGGGAGCAAATTAGTCAAACTATTTTCCCGAATATAATGGAAGGCACAAAACAAACTGGATGTTTACACCGTACGTCACTGTAGGATCGCGCTACTCTTTTTTTAACGAGTTTGGCACTACTCCATCGCAATGTCCGGGGGTCGTGTATCACTGCCCCTACTGCACCAACCTCAGTATTTGTTAGGTCTAGGTTTTAATCTCTATACACGAGAGGATTGGGTGACCATATATACTTCTATTTCAGGCAGCAGTTTAGTGTGTGTACCTTTTGACATTGACTTATTACACGTGTCTTCTATAGATGTCGGGGTTGATCGAAGCCTTTTGTACACTGTATAGATGCTCTCACGCTAGAGATTGTTTGGTGAAGAATTGCTTAAACCTTTTAACATAGATATCTGGGGTTTTAAAACATATTTACTTAATGTTAAGTTCGCGTAGTTTATTGATTAAAATGACCCTTTGATGTCTATAAGATACATTTAATTATATATAGTTAAAAATATAGCCAAATATATTGGTTCCCTATTTCAGTATTACAATAGTATTACAATACATTAACAATTACATCACAAGTGATATGGCATTGTTTTGAGTGAAGTATGCCTTATTTGAAATGAATTTGAATTGCTCAAGAATTTATGATGTCATTTACACGCTAAAATGTATATATTGTATCAATACCGACTATTTATGCGCTCTTTATATCACTAAATGTATGAATTGTGAAGATTCTTAGTTACCAACTTCCTTTCACGTTTTTCAATTTCAAACTAAAATGCATTTTACAGTAATTCCAGGCAAGTCCATCTTCACTGTTCCATACATGTGACTTGTGTAAAATGCTGATAATATAACTTGTATCTGTATTTACGGTTGCCCTCTAATAATCTCACAATGTATTAACGTCCTTTCGCATTTTCCGATTTTAAAAACTAAAATGTATGTTACATTACTTTCAGGCAAGTGTGACCCTACCACCTGTAAACTACCAGACTGTCGTTGTATCGGAAATGACATCCCCGGTGGCATCCCTGTCACCCAGACGCCCATGATGGTAATGCTGACCTTCGATGACAGCGTCAACATCGCCAACTACGACTATTTTGAGAAGCTGTTCGATGGGCGCTTCAGGAATCCCAACGGCTGTGGAGCTAAAGGAACCTTCTATGTGTCAGGAGATGCAACACAGTACCACCTGGTTGAGAAATTGTACAAGAACGGACAAGAAATCGCCTCCCACAGTCAGTCACACAGATCGCCAACAACGTGGTGGGCACATGCGGGGTACGATGGCTATGTCCACGAGATCGAAGGAATGAGGAAGAAACTCTCAAAGAAGAGCAACATCCCAATGGAAGACATCCGCGGTATGAGGGTCCCGTTCCTCCAAGTGGGAGGGGACGACCAGTACCAGATGCTTCACGACTACAAATACCTCTACGATACATCAATGGTAACGGGACACCTCTACAAGAATGAGAAACCCCCGATCTGGCCCTTCACACTTGACTACGCCCCTGATTCCAAGACGTGTTCCCTGACCCCTTGCCCCACTGGATCGTACCCAGGTCTGTGGGAGGTTCCCCTCATCAGATGGTACGGTACCAACAAGATGGCCTGTGCTATGCCTGATGGTTGCGTCATTGGGCCAGGCCGACAGGGTACTCTGAAGTACCTCAACGACAACTTCAACCGTCACTACACCACCAACCGCTCCCCCCTCGGCATCTTCCTCCACGCTTCCTGGTTCCGCAGAAAGAATGGTAACTTCGAGGGTCTCCTTGACTTTCTCACAGAGCTCTCCAGGATGGAAGATGTCTGGGTGGTCTCCGCCACGCAGGTTGTTGATTGGATCAGGCACCCTAAACCACTCTCTCAAGTCAACAGTATAGAGTCCTGGAAGTGCTAACGTTGTTCCTTCATAGACAATATATAAGACTTTCAGGCGAAAGAATGAATGGCAATGAATCAGTATTATAATGAATGTTCTAGGAGTTGCTGCTAACACTTACACTTTTAAAATAATTGTGATCCTCAGTTTGTCATCCCGTATTTGTGAATTTGTATCATTGGTTAAAGCACATCGTTTAACACTAATTCTATATTTTGTCCGGTTAACATCTTTCTTGGTATGAACTGTATCAGTTCACTGAGGTAGCCTTTACACATAACCTTTAAATATGCTGAAGATTATCAAATGTTCTTCAATTGAAACTTATCCTGCAGCATACCTGATATGAATGTCCCTGTTATGTATAGCAATGACGAATGTACATATGTATCACTCCCTGTGTATGTAAGTGTATATTTGTAAGTAATCTTGCATCCGCTATGTATATTAGGAACGCAGATGTCGTAATATGCAAATGCATATGTATCTCTGACCTCCAAACTTTCAACTTTAACCTTGAAACCATTACTTGGTTTCCGATTAACCTATTAAAGGCTTGTGTACAAAGCTCCAATTATGATGCTCTCTCAGACGCTAATGTTTATCTATGTTGTTAGTTCATTGTTTTGGAGATTTCTGTCTCGATATGTACTAAATAGAAATGAGTGTTCATTGATTTAACATTTTAATATCTAATTATTGGATCAATCTAAATTCACTGAAATTATTAAGTAGCTTTGTATATTTTGTGCTGTATAAATGTGTATATATGTAAATTCGTACTGTACAATGTAAATACATGTAAATAACTGCTTTGTGTAAATAGATTGTTGTGAATAAATTCTATTTATTGTGATCTATGCTGTTTGTTCCTACTGTCAGAAAGTCTCATGGTTGATGAATATGATATACGATTTTGAAGTTGATATTCACTTGGTTTGAAGTTTGACTCTCTAAGGCACTCTTTAGTGTTGACATAACACTAGACACACATTGATAGTCAGCTGTATAGTGTCAAACGGTGTCAATAACTTAAATATTTAATATGACTGTCAACAGCGTCACTTGTAGGTACTAATTACCAAGCGCGAATCAATATATCTAACCTGATGATAACTGAAACTTAGGAAACACACAAACGAAACCCCCTACACTCATGGCCATACGTACACACAAGGCTGGTGGGGATTACGGGAATATTACTGATTAACTATCAATCGTATGGAATGTATACACTATGGGCCAATACGACGTAACTGGGCAAGTACAGGGAAAACATGGCCAATACCGAAGAATATGAGGCAATATGAGTTTACAACTTTGACCCAATCTTGTATATTATTATTAATTATGATATCACTGGAATATAGATGTTACAGCAACAGGTCCTCAGGCCGTTGTTTTCGCTCTCGACTTCGTATCGTACCAATACAACAGACATCGGACCTGTTACTTGGCCAGTACGGAAATACTTATTAATAATTTATAACATTATATGATAGGTACCTACCCCTGGTATTCGCATACACAGGGGCTTGTATTGCTGAAAACAAACAGTTCCTAGGTCCAATACTTCGATACGATACACCCTACACTAATAAATAAAGAAAGGGATGCAATGCGAATATTGTTCCCTGCCCAAACAAGTCCACATTTAAAAAATGTAACCACACATGAAACATACTATAGAATTAAGGCACAGTGATTTCTCTTTTGATTAAAACAAACATCAACAAAATCGCTGCATTATTTCTCAACTTATGACACTTGAAACACGATTTTTTACTCGTCAAACTTGAGTGGGCCAAAATGGTGTCTCCGAAATACATCGATAACAATATTTCAAAGTATTGGACCTAGGAAGTGTGTGTTTTCAGCAATACAAGCCCTTGTGTACACATAGTGTTCCTTATTGTTAGATTGCCAGATCATCCCCCTATGCCGTCTCAGGTTCCTTTCTACAGTTGCAAATAATACCAGATGTCAGTCAATGGACAGAATTAATGTACGTGTAAAACAACCAATCACAGAACGAATGTCATTCTTATTGTTTCTTCATAGAGTCAGCTCTGATAGGCTGGGTGGATTAGTTTTAACGGTTTAAGAATCCACTTTCCGTTTCCAGAACCAGTCAAGACGGGTGTCGTTTTTTTTTAAATGTTCGACAATATATAATTTACAAGTACATCTTTGAAGAAGAATGTACTTTGTCGACATATGTTATAGGATGTTGACATGTTTGTTTTAGCAAGAATTCGAACACGCAACCCTTCGTTTGTTTATTGAGCTCGTTGATTCACGAAAGGGGCAGTAGCACGTTTTTCGCTCAAATAAGTAGATGAAATGTATTTGAAAAATAATGTCACCAATAGCAGAACACCCTTCTCTCTTCAGAAAATCAAGTTAAAAATGAATGTACATGGTTCGGTGAAGCCATGGGATTCATTTTTGTCATTCGAAATAATAAAATGTGTTCACATTACCATAACCGTCATGCAATTTTTTTGCTTTATACGCACCACCATTATTACCACTAGGGATAATTGCTTTGTGTATTAAGATGTTTTATATATAAATGATCATATAAATGGGAAATTTGAAAAAATCAAGTGTGCCTAAACCGTGCTACAGCCCCTTTAAGTCTCTATATTACTACGATCCGAATCACCACGAAAGGAAATTTTACACATTCGCGAACATCAGTAGACAATTCGTAATTAATTCTCAAAATCAGTAAATGATTCCTTGTTCATTCGGAAAATTCCTCCAATTCGTGGCATTCATCAAAAATTGTTTATCAAAAGATTTCACGAATCATCTACAAATTTAGTATCGTAGATGCTTCGTAATCAAATCTTGTAGACATAGTCTTCTTCTTCGCATTATACACACGAATCATTTAAGAATTTCGCAAATAAAGGATATGTCTTTCGCTAGATTTCAGCATGAAAAGCTATGTATTGTCGTTACTATTGCGTACAAATGTAATTGCTATTCACGAAACGTGTCGAATGTTCTCGAACATTCACGAATCAACACAATCCCCTATTCGTAGCGATTCGGGATACTTCGGATCGTGGAAGAGTCCATTGCTAAAGAAACGGATAGGGAACAAGTTGTCAAACTTAGGATACGATCTCCTTGTTATTTACAATATATAACATTACATTCTAAAACAGATTACAAGCATTTGACAAGACAGAAATGTAAGAAGATGAATAACAAGAAAGAACTGACGCATAAGCATAAATTGGTTACACAAATACTTTGGTCTCATGAATGAGGGATTGAACTATCTTAATGTGGTTCCTTTCGATTGTTTCTGCACATCGTCAGCTGTCAGATTCAACAGGGCCTTGAAGCCTCTTAGCCTTTGTGAACATGCTCAGTAACAGTGTTTGTCATGCACATTAGAAAATTAAACATATGTTTTGAAATCACTGTATTATAAGTGTGCAATAAACTGTTTGTTAAGTGATAAAAGGATACATTTTGTTAAGTTGCTCTATAATCCCCTTTAAGGGGAAACGGTCATTGAAAATTAGTTATCTCTCTTGCTACTGAAAATTGAAAGGATTTTTTCAATTATTTTTCAAGTTGGCCTGATACAAATTATGAATTTTTTGGGTTGATTTTGTTTTTTGACTAGTATTTCTATCAAAAAGTGATTGTTTCCTGCAAATCTTTAGATTATTTGACATAAATTTTAATGTTTAACAGAAAACTAATTTATTTTGTAAAAATTCAATTTAAGTCAAAATGTTTCAAAATAATTTTAAAAAATGTTTTATTTTCTTCTTATATATGAATAAACATAAACCTTCTGTTGAGAAAAAGCTATAATAATGATAATGTGAATGGTAGTAAAAACTGTAATTATTTTGCAACAACCACCTTGAGAGCTCATATCTAAAAAATGAGCACATTGACTCTTATTGTTTGACAAAAAAAACGGATTTAGCATATGTTTTTCATGTATATAATGAAATATTAGCAATTTCTTGAGATTTTAAAAATTATGAACCTCCATAAAGATTAATTTCATTATGGTTAATGATAGTCGATAGTATAAAGGAAATAGATTGTGATAATAGTACAGACATGCACACGATACGGGGAAATGCATACCCTGGAAGATGAAAGGCACGATGCTAACACCGTACAGGCTTCATCTTCATTCTTACAATGCAGTAAACGCTTCCTGATATCGACGGGTTCAGGTTTCAAGGTTCAAGTTCAAGGTAAGTAAGTTTTTGCACTTTAAGCTTTCTGTAACATGTGCGTTGATTTTAGCTATTATAATAAAATCGTCAGCGATATATCTTAATATTCAAAACAGCTAATGGTTAAGGTTAACGATATATCGTTTGAATTTTGGTAACTTTGTATTATTTGGCATCATGTAGTATTACAGTAAATGCTTAACTATTACTGTATATCGCACAACATGATTTCTTGCTGTGATCTATAGGCTAGATTGACGTTTCACAATATGTGGATCTAATGTACATCAACTCCATGATGGAAATATGATCATGAAATGTTTTTAATCGACCTAATTTTTTTTACAAAAGCTCCATACTTTTGGTAGATTTTAGGTTTGGAAATATTACAAAAAAGAGATTGAAGATATTAGTATCTAAAACATGAGATTAATCATTATTCTTTTTCATACATGAATAAATCAATATCTATCCAGAAATATTTTTTTCACGGGCATCAGATGAATAATAAATTAAAGGCGGCAAGGGCAGAGGGTAAAGAGTGAAATTTTATTCATATTGTCTTATTTTGGGGGAGAACCATCAATATTCAGCCGTTAATGTGGCAGATGTAATTTATTGTAAATAAAGTATTTTAATATTATGTCTATTCTCTCTCTTTTTAGCTGTGTTTTAATCAAGTACATTAAGGGTTAAGCATTTAGAGTTTAGCCATAGTCAAGTGTATTATCTAACATCCCAAGCCATGACGCTTCTCGGCTGATTGGTCTCACTAAATGCATGCTTAATTCACACCATTCTGCACTGCATTTTACAACAGACAAGACAGAATTTACCAACGGACAGATTATGTAGCATTTGAGGTTAGTATATATATTTAGTTTAAAGTAATATATTAAACATTATCTAAATAGGTATTTATAAAATATAGCATGTAAGTGCATAAGTGTAAGTTTATTAATATTCAAGCTATAAACATGATTTAACTATGACTAATATATTCTTACCTTTACTATCCTTTTTATGATTGTGTGAGATGAGAGAATGTGTTTTAGTTTAAGTTGATATGTTTTAACTATGATAGGTGTAATAATAAGTGTTGTGGAATAAATGCTGTGCTTAGGAAATGTAGCTACTACAAATATACTCCACAAACCTTTACTTATTATTGTATTATTTACTACAGCAAGTCCCCGTTCCTACGGCAGGTGCTGTGCCAGTGTGTGAGTGTAGCACACCTCTGTACCACCCACAGGGTACGTGTATTATGTGTATATACTTTCATGTGTTGTATCATATCATTACGTCTGTAATGATGAACAAATTATTATAATCATTTTATATTATCATTGTAAATAGTATCATCACGTAATGTGTGATGATGTGCAATCAGTATCATATTATACCTATATGTATTGTCATAACGTCATTTATACAGTTTAATAGCACATCATATATGTTTATACGCATGTGCTCAGTAATGAGATGTTACTCATGTAACTATAGTTTTATCAATTATCACTATAAGTATATTCCTTTATGTTGAATTATATGTATTGTATATCAATATGTATACCAACTGTGTGATGTATATCATATTATCATATTCATTATTGTTACAGGGTGTCCGATATACTTTCACCCATCATCCTACGAAATAAACGTCTCACACCAAGCAGAGAGTGTTGTCATCCTTTTGACCCTCGTAACCCTGCTACATTTGGAGCCCCCAGTGAGGACGTTTCGGAAACGGATGACTTGGATAGCACCTAGGAACTATGGAATGGAACCCTATGGACTAACGTGATCTGTGTTTCTGTCATCACCGGATGATGACCAGTGATGTGACACTGTCTGTGACCTTGTGACCTTGACATTCATGGAGAGCCCTTGACTCTGTTGTGACACTTTTTTGTGTGATTTGTATTGTGATTTGTGTTTCCATTTTATTTCGGATTAAGGATGTTCATGGACACTTCACGTGAGTTGTAAACCTTTGTGTATATATTATTGTGTATTATACCTGGCTTCATTTTCATGTGATATATATTCCTTGTTTGTGTTCATTCATAATGTGATTCAACTTTCACCATGCTATTTACTTTCATGTAATTTATGATTATGTAACATTAGTTATGTAATTTTTGCCGGCTTATTTTTCTAGCATTATCGTTGGTACCAACACTTAGTCTTTATTATGTAACCATTTTCATCGTTTACTTTTTCATAAATATGCCTTAGCTTAGTTTAGTTTAGATTAGATTAGATTAGATTAGATTAGATTAGATTAGTTAAGTTTAATACCATGTAGCATTTCATTTATTTTTGTAGTTTTATTTGTTTAGTTTATCTTAGATTAATTTTGTCGAGTGTACTTTAACGTTTTACCACCTATTTCCGTAATGTAATATTTACTTGTAGTTGTTATATTCATATTGCAATTAAATTTATTATATTTAGGTTATACATTCTTTAGTTTATAATGTAATTCATAGCTGGTGTGATTGTCTGTGTGTGTTTTGGTCAGTTATCTTATTTCTTTCGCCTTCTTCTGCTAACCAAATACAATGATAGATTAATTTATTATAGGTTAGGTATAAATAAAGCCTTAGTTAAACTTGTGTTATTTACTGACTGTGTGACGACATACTGTACTTAGCTACTGCACGTTGCACCATATCTTATTTGCAATTCCTTTCCCTTTAGCCTAGCTCTTAGCTTCTCCTTCAGCATTATCATAATGGGGTAGTACTTCAGCATTTACTTTATTCCAGTGTTACCTAATACTTATTATTTGTAGTTAATCCTTAGTATTATTAATCTTTTTGCAATATTATATTCTGCCATTGTGTAATTCAGCCATTGCCACACTTGATGTTGTGATGTAGTTGAATTTTCACAATTTTGTTGTTTACATTTAACTTAGTTATAATTCAGCATCGCATTATTACATAATGTGAGTTGAATTTATATAATTCCTGTTCATCATATTTCATATCTGAACTAAGTATTATTCAACCGTAACATTTTTGCCAAAATGTGAGTTGAATGCATTTAGTTTTCAATTTATATAATCTTTAATTTGCAAATTTTCAATGCTTCATTATTCCACTTCTGTGTGGTAGTGAAAGTTGAAAATACATTTTCAATACTTCATTCAACTTCAAACCACTTGTTGTTATACTTTCATCCATTGTTTAAACATGGAAGGTATACTTCCATAGCGCTGCGCCATTGTTTTCACTTGTTACAATATCATTTCACTGTATCATTCATATGAAAAGGACAAGCCTTTTCACTTCAAACACTTATTAATTACAGCACTTCATATTTAATTTAGTTCCTTACCGGTGTACCCAAACCATGTAAATTATATTACAATATCACTCACGCCAAGGTTATTCTACACACTCCTGCTCATGTTCCGCTGATTGTCTGATATAATTCATTGCAATCAAAGGTTCATTTCAGGTTTATTCATGGTAGAATAGTTAAGGTTGTTCCCACTCACATTAAGTGTCCCTTTATTCATTTATTCACTGTTAATTCCATCACTTGTTATTATCACTTCGTTCTCTCTTAAACCATGGAGTTTAAGCAGGAAGAACTGGGTGATATTGTTAACTTATTCCACAAGTTGGGATTGCAACCAAAGGCGATGAAACCGGAGGATTTAAAGACGTGGATCCAAGACATGGCAAAGCAAGAAGGACCACTCCTACCGAGTAATGTGCAGGCTCCTCCTGAGCCAGAGGGTAACATCGCCAAGTCACAGCTTAAACCCAAACCACAGGTTACAGCCACTCCCTATCCGAAGCTACCATCGTTCAGTGGTGATTTTCATGGAAAGGATGCAACCTTCGACCTGTGGACTTATGAAGTGGACTGCCTTCAAGAATCTTCTGCCTACAGTGCCGCTGTACTGGAGCAAGCCATAAGATATTCATTGAAGGGAGAAGCCGCTCGTGTTGCTATGCGCCTAGGACCTAAGGCAACTATCCAGGACCTGCTGAAGAAGTTGAGGAGCATTTACGGAACTGTTCAGAGGAAAGAAGCCCTCATGGCTCAGTTTTACAGTGCCACTCAGAGAGATGAAGAGGATGTTGCAATATGGGGATGCCGCTTAGAACACTTACTTTCCAAGGTCACGGAACATCATGATATCCCACCGCTGGAACAGGATGACATGTTGAGGAACATGCTGTGGAGTGGACTGAGGAGATCTCTCAAGACTGTGTCAGGCCACAAGTTCGACTCTATCTCAACCTTCGACGAGCTCAGGATTGCACTCAGGGAGATAGAGTACGACATGAAGCAAGGGAGAGAACCAGCATCTTCTTTAAGAAAACAGACAGCTTCAGTGAAGATGGCTACTCCATCTGAAGCAGTTACCAAGTCGGACCTGGAGACTCTGACCACAGCTATACAGCAACTACGTTCGGAGGTCACAGAGATCAAGGAGAGGCAACAACAACCAGAAGCCCAAGTGTTTCAACATCAAGCTAGTTTCCCTCCCCAGGCTCAACAGTTTGGATCAAGACACAAACGTAGAGGACGAGGAAGAGGATATTCTCAAGGACATATGAATCAGAATCCATTTGTGCCTCAAGGAAATTATCCATATCAACCGCCACAAGGACCTCATGATACTCAAACCCACGTACAAGGTCAAGTAGCTCCAGCTCAAGGACCACCATTGCCACAAGGATCCCAAAGTTATCTCACTCAATCAGGACCACAATCCTACGGATATCAACAGGATCAGGAATCAAGGTATTCATCACAGCCTCCTAGAATGCAAGATGAAGTTGTTTGCTACCGGTGTGGCTACCCTGGACACATAGCCATAGGATGCCGTGTACGAGTGGATCACCTGCGACGTCCTTTAAACTGGCAAGGGTCTATGGGAAGGGGTTACCAATAGGCTCATTACAAGACCCCAACAGACTTCCAGAAGGACTCATTGGACATGCCAACGAAGCAGAGGTTCTCATTGATGGTAAACCTGTTCAAGCTCTACTGGATACAGGTGCAACGGTGTCTATAATATCAGATGGGTATTATAAGGAGCATCTTCGACATCTTCCTCTGGAACCACTTGGAGACATTCTTGACATAGAATGTGCAGGAGGTGATGCACTACCATATACAGGTTTTGTGAGAGCTGAACTCTCTTTATTTGGAGGAGGAAACGACAACGATACCATCTCATGTCTATTCCTAGTCGTTCCCATCACAAGGTACAGTGTTCGTGTCCCAGTTCTACTAGGTACCAATGTACTCAACTGCCTCTTGGACAATTGCAAGAAGAACCACGGAGTCAAGTTCTTACAGAAAGCTCCTCTCCACACGCCATGGTACTTAACCTTCAG
Source organism: Gibbula magus (assembly GCA_936450465.1). Classification (NCBI taxonomy): domain Eukaryota; kingdom Metazoa; phylum Mollusca; class Gastropoda; order Trochida; family Trochidae; genus Gibbula; species Gibbula magus. The sequence continues at coordinate 2,931,159 of OW388296.1, read as the reverse complement.
AACCATTGCTATCGAGGCCAGAGAACTTGAAAGGAACAAGAACAGACTTGGACTTGTCAAGTGCGCTGAGGACAGGAATATCATTATACCTTCTAACAGTAAAGTCTCCATAAAGGGCCAGCTCAGCAAGGGACTCAGAGCTCCAAGGTATACTGCACTCCTCCATCCTACTTCTCAAGCTACTATCCCTTCAGAGGTTGACATAGCTCCCACCATCATCACTTATGACAGAGACAACCCTGATGCCATTGAAGTACATGTCTTCAACATCACCACCAGGAACATTGTCGTCGCACCAAGAGCCATCTTATGCGAACTCCAACCTGTTACTCTACAGATTCCACACACTGGTAGACCCATGGATGAGCAAGCATTACTGGACCAAGTGGAGATTGAGGAGAAAGATTTGACACAGGAACAGAGACAACAAGGACTTGACGTCATCTTGAAGTTCAAGGACATATTCTCCAAGCATGATGAAGACCTTGGACACTCTCATGCAGTCCAGCACAGGATTGAACTTACTGATGAACAACCTTTCAAACAGCGCTACAGGCACATACCACCAGGCATGTTTGAAGAAGTGAAATCCCATCTTCACCAACTTTTGTCAGCTGGAGTTATTCGGAACTCTCATAGCCCTTGGGCATCCAACATTGTTCTCGCAAGGAAGAAGGATGGAAAACTACGCGTGTGTATTGATTTTCGCGACATTAATCAGCGAACCATCAAAGACGCCTATGCCATTCCTAGAATAGAGGATCTCTTAGAATGTCTTGAAGGAAATAACTACTTCTCTGTCTTGGACATGAAGTCCGGTTATCATCAAGTCGAAATTGAGGAAAGCCATAAAGAAAGGACTGCCTTCACAGTAGGACCTCTTGGATTCTACGAATTCAACAGAATGCCATTCGGACTCTCAAATGCTCCAGCCACATATCAACGATTAATGGAACAATGCCTTGAAGGACTCAATCTCAACATCTGTCTCATTTACCTTGACGATGTAATCATCTTTTCGAAGACCCACGAGGAGCATGTCAAGCGTCTAGACCTAGTTCTGAAGAGACTGATGGATTGTGGACTCAAATTGGCACCCAAGAAATGCAAGTTCTTCCAACGTCGCGCCAAGTATGTAGGCTATATAGTATCTGAAGACGGCATAGAGACAGATCCGGACAAGATTAACAAGATAGCTAACTGGCCTCCTCCAACCACTCCTGAAGAAGTAAGGAAATTCCTTGGTTTTGCTGGTTACTACCGCAAATTTGTCAAAGACTTCTCTAAGATTGCAAGGCCACTATCTCAGCTCATGCCCAAAGACAAGAAATCCAAGAAGCGTGCCTCAAGCACAAAAGAATGGCAATGGGAAGAGGAACAAGAGAGAGCATTCCAAGAACTCAAGGCAAAGTTGACAAGTCCACCTATACTTGGTTATGCTGATCACTCAAAACCATTCGAACTGCACACGGATGCTAGTGGACAAGGATTAGGAGCAGTTCTTTATCAGCACCAAGAAGGACACCCACGTGTCATTGCATATGCAAGTAGAGGATTAAGACCATCAGAGCGAAACTATTCAGCGCACAAGTTGGAATTTCTTTGTTTAAAATGGGCAATAACGGAGAAATTCCATGATTACCTCTATGGCCACAGCTTCACAGTAATGACAGACAACAATCCCCTGACTTATGTACTAACGACAGCCAAGTTGGACGCGACAGGACACCGCTGGTTAGCCTCCTTATCGGATTATAACTTCACCATCCACTACAGATCAGGCAAGGCTAACACTGATGCGGATATTCTCTCAAGGCTTCCAAAGAAAGAGGAATCGGAACAGGTCAACTTGGAGTCCATCAAAGCCATTTGTGATGCCATCCAAGTACCCAGTCTATTTGAGAGTCTCAGTATGTCAGCATCAGAGATCACAGGAGAGGAAGACATTACTGATGAGCGATGTGAATTTAATGCTAGGGATTGGAGACGCACTCAGGCTAAAGATCAAGAACTTGGCATCATCACTGAGCATATGAAGAACAAAATTAAGCCAGACAGGACCAAGTTCATTGGAGATCCAGGAATGACCAAGCTGCTGAAGCACTTTCATCAATTTGAGTTGAAGCGAGGAGTCCTTTACCGTGTAGTGAAGACAGCAGATGAAACTCTGGAGCAACTGGTTCTGCCAACAAGATGTCGCCCAGCTGCACTAAGGAGTCTACACGATAATGTCGGCCACCCAGGGAGAGACAGGACCCTTTCACTCATAAAGGACAGATTCTACTGGCCAGAAATGACAAAAGATGTTGAAGAACATGTTCAGCACTGTGTACCATGTCTCAGAAGGAAAACACCTACAGGAGGAAGAGCACCACTAGTTAACATCCAGACCTCACAGCCACTGGAGCTCGTCTGTATGGACTTCCTCAACCTGGAACCATCTAAAGGAGGACAGGAACATGTGCTTGTAGTCACAGACCACTTCACACGCTATGCCCAGGCATATCCAACCAGGAACATGACGGCAAAAACAACAGCAGAAGTGTTTTTCAACAATTTTGTGATTCATTATGGGATTCCAAAGCGCATTCACTCGGATCAGGGAGCCAACTTTACCAGCAAGTTGATGCAAGAGTTATGTTCCTTGCTACAGATCAAGCAATCAAGGACTACTCCCTACCACCCAATGGGAAATGGAATGTGCGAAAGATTCAACAGGACATTGTGCAATATGCTTGGGACCCTCGAACCGGACAGCAAGAAGAATTGGAAAGCCCACGTTGGACCCCTAGTACATGCGTACAACTGTACAAGGCATGAGTCTACTGGATTTGCTCCATTCTTCCTGATGTATGGTCGCCATCCACGCCTACCTGTTGACATCGCCTTCGGACTTGACATGGAGCCAAGCAAGTCAAAAACTACCGCAGCATATACCAAGGACCTGAAGGAGCGACTCACACAAGCTTATGACATTGCCTCCTCTACAGCAAAGAAGTCACAGAAGAGACAGAAAACTCACTACGATCAGAGAGCAAGAGCCGCAGTGCTAGAGGAAGGGGACAGAGTCTTGGTGAAGATCGTTGCCTTTGACGGAAGGCACAAGCTTGCGGATCGATGGGAAGAAGACGTGTACGTGATTCTGGAACAGCCTAATCCATCCATACCAGTGTATACGGTTGGAAAGGAGAGTGGTGACGGCAAGAAGAGGACACTACACAGAAATCTATTGCTCCCAATAGGTTTCCTGCCCCATCAGGACGAGGTGCCAGCACCAAAGCCGAGGAAACGCAAGTCTTTGCAAACTGTGCCACAAGATGTCCAGACCATACCAGACGACACCACAGCCAGCATCTCCGAGGACGGAATCTCAGAGAAAGGAGAGGAGGAAGTAGTGATTGTCTCCACCCATCCATTCGACACTTCAGGGTCCGCTGCCACGCCAGCTGACAGGCCACCTGAAGAGGAACCTACTGAAGATGTTCAGGGAGAGGTTCAGGACGATAGTGAAGAGAGGACAGGAGCCACTACGCAGGAGGTTGACGAGGAACAGCCGACAGAGGATCCTCCAGTTGAGCCTGTGGATGTACCACCCAATGAAGATGATGTTGATGATGCTGAGCTAAGGGCAGCACCGCTACCACCGCCGAGGAGATCCCAAAGGGAACGACGGCCACCAGAGTGGTTAAGAAGTGGAGAGTTTGCCCTATCAGCACAGAGCACAACACCACCAGATTGGATGGCCAGAGCTAACTTCCTGACTTCTCTGCTACAGGATAGGATGCTAGAGAATCAGCCAGCAAACATCAGGGAAGCTATGCTACAGCTAATTACCGGCCAGAAATGACGTGGACGTCATTATTTAGTGGGGGGAAGTATGTGGCAGATGTAATTTATTGTAAATAAAGTATTTTAATATTATGTCTATTCTCTCTCTTTTTAGCTGTGTTTTAATCAAGTACATTAAGGGTTAAGCATTTAGAGTTTAGCCATAGTCAAGTGTATTATCTAACATCCCAAGCCATGACGCTTCTCGGCTGATTGGTCTCACTAAATGCATGCTTAATTCACACCATTCTGCACTGCATTTTACAACAGACAAGACAGAATTTACCAACGGACAGATTATGTAGCATTTGAGGTTAGTATATATATTTAGTTTAAAGTAATATATTAAACATTATCTAAATAGGTATTTATAAAATATAGCATGTAAGTGCATAAGTGTAAGTTTATTAATATTCAAGCTATAAACATGATTTAACTATGACTAATATATTCTTACCTTTACTATCCTTTTTATGATTGTGTGAGATGAGAGAATGTGTTTTAGTTTAAGTTGATATGTTTTAACTATGATAGGTGTAATAATAAGTGTTGTGGAATAAATGCTGTGCTTAGGAAATGTAGCTACTACAAATATACTCCACAAACCTTTACTTATTATTGTATTATTTACTACAGCAAGTCCCCGTTCCTACGGCAGGTGCTGTGCCAGTGTGTGAGTGTAGCACACCTCTGTACCACCCACAGGGTACGTGTATTATGTGTATATACTTTCATGTGTTGTATCATATCATTACGTCTGTAATGATGAACAAATTATTATAATCATTTTATATTATCATTGTAAATAGTATCATCACGTAATGTGTGATGATGTGCAATCAGTATCATATTATACCTATATGTATTGTCATAACGTCATTTATACAGTTTAATAGCACATCATATATGTTTATACGCATGTGCTCAGTAATGAGATGTTACTCATGTAACTATAGTTTTATCAATTATCACTATAAGTATATTCCTTTATGTTGAATTATATGTATTGTATATCAATATGTATACCAACTGTGTGATGTATATCATATTATCATATTCATTATTGTTACAGGGTGTCCGATATACTTTCACCCATCATCCTACGAAATAAACGTCTCACACCAAGCAGAGAGTGTTGTCATCCTTTTGACCCTCGTAACCCTGCTACATTAACACCGCCTGGTGGCAACTAAAGACTTGACGGTATGGCTCGAAAACAGATTTGTATTACTTGAAGTGCAAAAACATTTCACTATAAGATTGCCTTGGTCCCACGGACGGAGGAAGTCAAATAGCCAGTGGACACAGAACAACGTTTATACTGCATACCCTACCTGTAAATGGGAGTTCTTGGAGACGAGATTTTCTGTTTTTAGAGTAATCAAACAGAAACATTACGTGATTTGACTTGGACAAATGCCCTTGTTCACGTGACTACAGACAAACGTCAAATTCGTGAAATTGTTTATTTTGCCGGTCAAATTTGTTTTTGTGGCAATCAACATAAGGCAATTTCCAAGATTAACGTTTAAATTCTAGTCCAGATGGTCCTTAAATAGCCTGTTCCTAGACCTGAATGTACACCAACAAATAGACAAGTGTTTTCGTTTCAGAACTATAAGAAAGTATGTATTATCGCCGTGAACGTTAAGTGTGAATAAAATGAGGATATTTTTTCAGTAAATAATTAAATGCCGAATGGTTCGTTGCAGTTGTTCGCGGTCATTCTCAAGAACGTATTCTACCACATATACTTGACAAACTAAAGCCCTGTTTATACGGCGAACTTTGCACATATGCAATATTGCTTATGGTAGTAATATACACACGTGAGTAAAAGTAAATTTACTATGCGTTCATATGCGTTTAATTTCTGCCTAAGCAAATGGGCTTCCAACTCTTTTAATATATGAATAGAGAATTCCTAAAACATGCCAATTAATATTTATTAGATGTAAACTAAATAAATGACATTAGTTTATATTTGTCAACATTGTTTTGACTATATCGCCCTAATTATATAATGAAAATCGGATATTCAGATAGATTTTGAAGGTCATCGCGTGCAAAAAAGAAGATTATTCAATATAGAGAATTTGAAAAACAGTATTAAGAGTTTTTAAAGTTCTCTAATATACTTTCTCAACCTGTGTGAAGTCGCTTTGTCTGTATACGACGATATTTTACTAGAAAAGAGTAAATACCATATTTACTCACGGTAGTAAACATTTGCACCTGCCCCTGACTAGGTGCAAATTTGCTTACGGTAGTGAAAAATTTGTTTGTGGTAGCAAAATATACATATGTACAAATGCGTCCATACGGCGAATTTTGCTCATATGAGCAAATTTGCATATGTGTAATGCTTTACTCATATGCAAGCGCTCGCCGTATAAACAGGGCTTAAGTTAAGGACCATGACATTTGTTTCTGGATACTTGTGAACAGGATTCGAATCGTGAACACCTGGAAATGCGTTTCATTAAAATTCAAATGTTTCGGCATGTCAGGTAAACAATCTAACGATTAAACTGACACATTACGGTATTAACTTTATAAATAAATGTGGACATACCCTGCCGTGTGTCAGACAGTCCACTAAATCAGTGAGTCTCCTGAATCTGTTTACATGTATACGGGCACTCCTAAGACATGAATCGTTATCGAGTTTCCCTTGCAATATATGTTACAATGTAAGGCATTGTAGGTTTCGTATAAACTGTCACAGGTTGGACAAAATAAATGTTTAAAATTCGTATTGGAAAAATATAAATGCGTAAACAAGTGGGAAATATTAAGGTGTATATTTAACATAAGATCCGATAGATGTCTTTACATCATGACATGATTAGTTTGTTGTGTAGCTAAGTCACACAAAAATTACTTCAAACATTCAGTTTATAACATTTTAGTTGCAAGTGTTATTTCTTCGACCTAACTAGTTACCGGTCAAGATGCGATAACCTTGAGTTAAATAAAATAACACATATGTGTGTTTTGACCACTGGACAACAACTTGATTTGCTGTAGTATTTGTATTGGTTAGTCACCTCCAGCCAAATTCCGAGAAAGTCAATTTGCATTTTAAGGAATCTGATTGGTCAATTGGGGGGTCAATATGATGATCAACATGACACTACGGTGATACCTTGACCTCGGACAGAAGGACAGTCAAGATGACCAAAGATCATTGTGTATATGGGACTTGAAATACATCAATTTACATCGATTCCATTAACACCGCGTCGAGGATAAAAATGAATCAGAATTATCTGTCTGTGCTGATTAGCATGTCTGCTAACCAGTTACGTTTCGCTTCACTGTTTACATGGAGTTTTTTTTTATTACCAACTACTTCAATTGTCTGAAATTGTGGGTCTGAGACACGTTAGCAGACACGTTAATCAGCATAGGTAGATGAATCTGATCTCATATTTATCCTTGACGCGGTGTCCCTTTAAGGTCTGCGGTGTACTCTACTGTTAAGACATTCCAAATAATGCGCTTGATGAACAACTGTGGCATTTGCTCTGAGCAGCGTTTTCTATGCCACGTACTGATTGATATAACGTATACGAAAACGGGTATAACTGGTACAGCATCTGGATATGTTGAAAGGTGCATATGGTACATGTATATTGGAAAATAATAGTTAGGGATATTTTGAAATTTTGAAATTATGAGTATGGCTGTATTTATTTCTTGACATACTAATGAAATATTCATCACAAAACATGAAATATTCCTAACTTATTTTGTCCAGTATGTATCCGATAAATGCGATGTGAAATAAAACACAAATTATGATAGCAAGTGGAGACGTCATAAATTTAATGGAAGAAACAATTCTTTTTGAATATTTTTATACCCATAAAAAATGCATTGATTTGGAGGAGACAATAAAATTAACGTTTCAAAATTAATAGCAAATAACTTGACCTTCATCGTTAACAATACCATCACCCTAGTAGAAAAATAACGTAAACTATTTCACCAGCCCCTCGCCTACTCACAGGAGTCATTATTTATTCTAAATCTGATCAGTTCTACTATTGTATTATCAACTATTTTTCACTCAATCAAGTAAAGTATTTCTGTAGTAGAGATACAAATTATAACCTACACATGACATATTACTAAACGTTTCAACTACAAGTGCGTTTATAACGGCAGTTTGACACAGATTGACCAACTGGTGGTCACTGAAGGACGTCATGGCTGTGTCTATATTTAAACTGACCACTCTGCTATTTTGATTGACCGCTTATCCCCGTTAACAGTTCGGAAAACGATATCTTGGCATTCTGTTTATTTCGCTCTATTTGGAAGTCCACAAACCGAAGTTAATTTTGGGAGGAAGGTTACATACAACGGAGGCCAAAAAGTCCTTCAAGATGATCATGACATTGAAAATGTCGAAAAGCCTTGACGCCTTCATCGATTTTTTAAAATTGAATCAATTATTTCTAAATTCAGCGCCCAATGCTGGGATTAAGGTTCCTCCCAAAATAACCAACAATTGTCTCAATATATTCCGTTTATGTCTAGTGCGACTGTAACAATTCTCACTTCCGACACTGGCATCTGGTGTTGTGAGCAATGAAATAGTTGACAACAATGGTGTTATTCAACTCAGTTCAGGTAGTCACATGGACGTATACACTGATCGATTCTATAGATCTTTGGCTGTCTAATACATACTTCTAACTAACGAAACCGTTGATTGGTGTGCAGTTATTCAAGTAATATGATTTTACCGTAAGACTAAGTTAAGAGGCATTTCCGGAGTTTTAAGACACAATAACCATTTTATAAATGTTATCTCCATCTTAAAGGGACTAATAAAGAATCTGATGTTTTCCGATCTGATGTTTTATTTCAAAGGTGTTATGATTAAAAGGTTCTAAAATATTCATACATTATTTCAATATTCTTTCAAACATTTAGTGCTAATGATGTAAATAATATAAACGTCTTAAAGAAAAAGAAAGTACTGATATGTTCGAAATTTGTTTAAAGCAAGAATTGATTTTATATAAGTTAAATTTTTTTTTTATGTCAGTCAACTTTATATTTGTTGAAATACTTTCTTAGTTAATTGCATTAAAAGTTAAAATATAAATTCCCGTCACTATCAAATCAGAATTAACCAAACTGATATCATTTGATTGCTCACCATGTATAACATAGCAAACGTTCGTTTTCCCCAATAAAACTAGTGATGATCCTCATTAAAAATATTAGAAGAAAATTGAACAGGTTGTCATTATTGTAAACATAAGATAATTAATAACAAGAATATTTGTTTTACAAATCTCTCTTAAAACGTCCTCTCTCTCTTCCAATCACAAATTTCCTATTTTCTTTTCGCGTACATTACAAATTCAACGAAAGTTTTATTCCGAATTCTTTTGACAACGGGAAGTAAAAACATTTCCACAAAGGGGAGAATTCCTTTAAACTTTTTTTAACCTTGAATTGGTTATAGGTAACACAATTCCAATCTATTCGGGTATAAATTGTGATAAAATTTGGTTGGACATTTTACTAAATGGGGCCAATGCTTCTTTATTTTTGTCAAAGAAGTATTGTCTTTATGTTACTGTTTGATAACGTCTCGGAGAGGAATCCAATGTAAATAAAGCTTCAATCACATAAAAACAGATGACAAGCAGGTTATAATCGAATTACGATTTAAGATGTCAACAACAAAATGATAAAAAGTTGCAACGTTTTTCAGGGAGCCGTATTGGAAAGATTAGAATGACTTTATGCTTTCGTGTTGTAAGGCTCCAAGGTCGAATCAGACACCGGTAGTGTCATAACGAGGCTTGCTACGTCATTTTCCGGCATGTCGCTAACATCCAAACCTCTTCGTAAATGTCCCAAAGCTTTAGCCTGTTTTCGGTAAAATGTAACACTAGGGGGCGATAAATACCTTTAGAGGTCTTGCATGGAATCGACGGAGACTTCGCCTCACATGCAGTCAATTCCGTGAAAAATCTGAGATGGGCCGCAAGTGGCCTTCTTGTTGTCAAATATAGAAAACCCTGACTCGATGGTAAGATTCTGAAAGTTGGCTAATGCAATGTTGGAGGAGCTCTCTATGATCCGCTGACATTGATACTGGCTGACACACTGTTGCCAGAAGCAAACCCGTCTCATGATATAATCGTAACACAAGAATGTGAATCGAACACCATATGGACAGTTTTAGATAACGGCTAATGGCTTTTAGAAGTGGAATATGCAAGATTTTCTGGATAACTTTTTTTTTTATTGTGAACATACACGACATAACTGAGTTTGCGCACTCCTTCCGAAATCTAACAGACCTTACTTAAAGTGGTGCTGAAATTGTTGTTTCAATGGCATTTTCTGTACATGATATTTGGTATTTAAGGTATGATTTAATGAAATATGGAAATTTTAAAAGTATATTAAGATGTTGTTGGCATAATGTTCCTTCTTGGACTTAAATTTGTTGATTACCATTACTGTAAGACGTCATAAAACAAGCCACAATTGCCTTTGTGACTCTCCTGTCTCGTCCAGTTAAGACCCCTCAGGTTTAAACATGTGGTGATAAACGATGCGCGACATGTAACATTTTGATTGAGGGCACATCAGTTACTATCCCACCAAATAAAATGTGTTTTTTTTTGTGAAAAGAAATATGACATGAGATTCCAAAAATGTCGTTTATATGATTGTTTGTCATGGATGTCAAGAAATATACATCGGGAAAAGAGAATTGAAATTAAAAAGAAGAAAGAATCTTCATCGTTCTCAAATTAAACAAAATCACAATCGTACTATCCCTCTCAGTGCGCATCTAGAACTATGTTGGGGGGGGGGGGGGGGGGGGGGGGGGGGGGGAATCTGTTTTTCCGATATACAAAGTTGATTCAACTGAATCTGATTGCTTGGCAGAAACAGAATTATTGTTTATTAATAAATATAAGCAAAGACTCAATTCTAAAATGTATTGTCAATATCAATTCAATGTAAATCTTTTTATATGCATTGTATCTATCACTGTATGTAGGTCTTTATGACGCATCAACCGACTCAACGTCATCCCCTTAATGAGACCCGTGATGGTCGAAAGCATGCTTGTGAATTATGAATAAATCATCGTGATTTCTTCGACAATTGTATTTTTCTATATGAGACCTGAGGTTTGGACAAGTTTGAACTGAATATATATACAACAATATATATATATATATATATATATATATATATATATATATATATATATATACAACAATATATATATATATATATATATATATATATATATATATATATATATATATATATATATATATATATATATATATATATACAACAATATATATATATATATATATATATATATAAAAAATGATGGAGTCAGATATAGTAAACATCCATTTTATGGCTAGCGCTTTCAGCTGTACTCATTAATCAGTACTTAACAGTTAGTTCACAGAAGGAAGTGATTACCTGTAAATTATTGCTTGTGTCTACCTAGTGATTAATGAGGCAGACTCATTGATCCTCACAAGGCTGCATTGTTCTAGAGTCACACCCAATTAGTGTGCTCAAGGCAATTATGACGTGCGTGATTATCAAACAATGACCATGTCCTACTGCCATGTAAGGATATTGATGTTATAATTATTTATTGTTCTTGTTCATGTATATATATATGCGATCTTCCACTTGTCTAAACATACTTGAAAAGACCGATATACTGGTCGAAATGAGCTCATCGTATTAAAGAAGATTGATCCAGTCAAACCCATCTGATGTTTACTCTTTTCTATATATAACCTTACTTCACGTGAGAAACGACTCATTTTTATTTATATATATATATAAATATATATATATATATATATATATATATATATATATATATATATAAACCTAAAATCATAATAAATATATAAATCTAAAATCATTTTCTAATAAACTGAATTTATAGAGGGATTTTGTGAAAAGAAATTTCTCACCATATATTGTGAGGGAATTAGGTCAGAATTAAGAGGTCCTCATTTATTTATTTCTGTCGGATGCATTCTTCATATCCACTGGTGAATTTTTTTCTTGATTGTACACCGCGCTCCTTTGGTGAAACCAGACCTTTAAGGCATAACTTGCAAAATCATAACAGGTTGTACTTGAGTGAATGACATCATTTGTCTTCAGATCATATCCGAACTAATTCTTAAAACTAATAGCACAGTGATGTGTCAAAATTATGTTTATATATAATTGGAAATGTGAAGCTAACAACACCGTATTCATCAATCAAGATTGTCATATGAAGCATGTTGTTGCTAATTTTATTATATCCGTGTTTATTGCTATAGAAAACACATTGTTTACCACGTGCCAGTATGATTAAACATTATGCCTGGCTAATATTGGTCCTTCAATATTCCCGTGTGGACATTGCAAACGAATCCAATGAAACAGGTATATTTAAGCAGAGCGTGTCCCGTAACACTCGTAAAATATTCCTAAAGAATGTTTGAAATTAGAAAACTTATTTAACAGCTCACGTTGTATTTGAAGAAACCGTAATCTTCGCGGGTTAGCATATTTCTGAAAGAAATCAACATTTTTAAAATACAGGGGAGTTTTGATATATTGAATGTGAACTCTGTGTCTACAAATATGTCTCACCAGAATACGGTGTACCACAGCCAGAGTTCATTCTAGTTATGCTAAGTTAATTGCGTTTGAATATACTCAATATGAACAGTCAATTTAAATGAGCACAAGGGCATTTCTTAAATTCCACTACTTATTCTTTGAGTGAGAGTAGAGTCATGTTGAGCACTATCCGAATCATTCTTTACCATATAGGGAAACTTTCTAAAATAATTTTCGAATATAGAAATATTTTCTCGTCAATTGTTATACTTGTTTAGTTTCTGTTTGATTCGTTTTGCTTATCTGGTTTTATTTCACTACATCAATTTCAAAGATAATTTGATTTTTGTTCATTGTTCATCTGATTATCTGAAACAAAAGCTTAGCTTGTCAACTGACTAATACTGTTGTATAAGAACATGAAGACTAATGGTTCTACAGACCTTTGATTGACAGCTTTCAGTTATCAGAAATGTTACCGATATGAAAGAAAGGAATAACCTTAGTGTGTAAAACATAATTTCCATACGACGACTATACCCACACTTTAAAAGTCTGATATCTGCGAACAGACGTTAATTATAAACACTTCGAGAAAAGAAAATACTTTGATGTCGAAATTAAAAATCTACAGTTACACGATTTGATACTGAAATTATTCATTTTAGAAATAAAGTTAGTGTATCAGTAGCAATGAAACATTCCTTTTCGTAGAGCTAAAAGCATTCCACGCTCCATCCTTTCAACCTTCCCCCTTGCTCTGCTCTAGAAATAAGACATACCATCACCAGTCAGTAGTCATTTAATTCCAAGAACATTGCAATTAATTCTTCGAACTCGAAAGTACTTAAACATGCCTCTAAATTCCTCAGAATGCCTGAAAGTAGTAATCGACTGGCGAAGTCAATGTTGTCATAAAACAACACCATGCCACAATGGTTACACATGACACCACAGCACTGGAAGCCGTGTTGTATTGACCGGCAGGTGCGTGTTGGTATCTTGAACTTCCAGCTGCTTGACTTGACCATCCAGTACATACAGTGTGCCCTTGCTTTAGTCATGTCGTTTTGAAACTGTTTTGAAACTCGTAGGTAGTAAGATCGATATATGCTTTACGGATAAGGACTTCGAGGGGATGTTCGTTTCAGTTTGAGTTTTATCATTCTATTAAGTGTTCTTTTCACTGCAGTGAAATATCAGTTTTAAATCACTGTACTGTGATATCAGTTTTCTCATCACTGCGATGAAAAATCAGTTTTCTAATTACTGCAGTAAAACATCAGTTTTCTCTTCACTGCATTGAAATATCAGTTTTTTTTATCACTGCAATGAAATATCAGTTTTCTAATTACTGCAGTAAAATATCAGTTTTCTCTTCACTGCATTGAGATATCAGTTTTCTCATAACTGCAATGAAATATCAGTTTTTTTAATGATTGCAATAAATATCAGTTTTCTCATAACTGCAGTGAAAAATCAATTTAACCCATAACTGCAATGAAATACCAGTTTTCTCATAACTGCGATGAAATATCAGTTTTCTCTTCACGGCAATGAAATATCAGTTTTCTCATCACTGCAATGAAATATCAGTTTTCTAATGATTGCAGTGAAATGTCAATTTTCTCATAACTGCACTGTAATATTATTTTTCTCATCACTGCAATGCAAAGTTATTTGTATATTCATGTTTGATGTGTACTAGCTTGTTGAACCTAGGGTTGCGAACATCGTAGTTATTATTTCTATACATATGTAAATTATCTAAATGCAGTACATGTTGGTATGTCGTTGTATCTTCCTTTAAATAATTGTTTGGAATGCTTCATTGTCTCTCTTTGTGAGATTCCCAGACATGTCTCTTTTTGATATGCTTATCAAACGTATAATCAAAGATTAATTCAACACTTGGCTTTATACACTAATGTAGTACTCGTATAACTGCCTCCAATCTCTGGTCTATCTCCTCAACTAATCAGTCTGCAGTTTACAGTATGAGACCGACGAACCACGTGGATCCATCTAAACACAATTGTTTGAATACCTGGTTAATATACCTTTGATTATCCCAAGTACAAGTACAAGCAAACAGCTGTGTCTCGGACGGTCAATGCGTTTGACCACTCACCTGTCAAACAGAGGTGACCAATGTCCAGCTACTGTTGTATGTTGTCTGCTCAGTTTATTGAGGAGAACGCCAGTAAATAACACTAAATCGCGTGACCACAACACATAAGAGTAGGCAAACATAGGATTCGAACCCCAGACTGTATAGCAGATCAAAGTACCGCCTTCCTTGCAGGTGCCCGCTGTACCTTCGTCATTAGTAGCGGTAAGTCAAACATGGCAGGTGGAGATACACGTAACACCTGTCCACCGAGCAGTCAGACGCTCTCCTTGCCAACATCGGTGACGACACAAGCTCAGGAGAAGTCTCCATGGTATGCACACACACATTTGTCAAGCTTGAATACATAAGCAGTGAACACATTCACGAAATAACTGCATAGGTTCCTTGTGAGTAGATTGTCTCTTACTGTTAGTTGTAGTCTTCTAGAATACGGTATTTGGTGAACAAATGTCTTTTCTCATCAACAGTTGATATTTATTGATTCACTTAAGTACCAATGTACAAGTACAAATGATTTCTCATACTGTATTAGATTAAATGTTTAATCTAATACTAATAATAACTAATAATAATAACTAATAAGTTTACCGTGGAAGTAGGCGAAACGATTCAATAAAGCTGACAGACAAAGGAAACTACAAAGTACAATATGTTTTGTCTCAAAAGATTGGAATCTGTCCAGTGATACAATTCATGAAGTTCGTACGTCAGTCACATTTTGTAAGTATCATGTCTCGGATATAATTCATTATGCATATCGTTTTTGATGCTGGTCATTTGTATTTTCCCTGTCCATCCTGATAGTAGCCCATTTTAATTATCATCTTGTTTTTATTTACAACCTCACAGTTGAGTATTTATTCCTGTGGAACATCCCGACTGTGTGTGAGAGGGTTCTGTCAGCCCCAGTGATACCCTGATGTTAAGGCATTATTAACGTTCATGTATTACTAATCTCCCTGCCTGGAGGGATATCATCTTGGAATGCCCCTCTTCAATTAAGTTCATGTGTGTAATGACTAGTTCTTTTGAGGTGAGGTAGTGAGTTGGGGTTTAACGCCACTTTCAAGAGTATTTCACTTATATCGCGGCTGCTAGTATTATGGCAGGGAGAAAGCCCGCAACACCATGTGGCTATGCATTGCAGTGAAACCTGCTAGCAACGGCTGGAACTAGCGAACATTGGGTGGCACTGCACTGAAATTCAGTGTAGCATTGCACCCAAACCTTACTGCGTGTAGAACAGTTCTCTACTGCAGACAAAGTTGCCGTGCCCCTGGCGGGATTCGGACCACGGACCTCTTGATCCGAAGCCGAACGCGCTAACTACTGCGCTATCCCGCCCTCTAGTTCTTGAAAAATAACTCCAACTTCAAGTACCAATTTTGCCGAAAAACCATCTCAAAACCAAAATCCTCATATTGCTGCAAAATCGGTCATACAGTGTACCATCCAACATCCGCTGAGCTGAATAAGACGGGCTTCGTAAATCCCCTAATACCTACGACTTACATGATATAGCGAGATTTTACGGACGACCCTCTTTATGGTTTTTTTCAATAAGGCTTGGCATGCCATAATATGAATATTTATGAAGTTTTTCGGTTGATAACATAAAGAAAGACCTCTTCTCCGGGCTTTCAGACGAAAGAAAGCCCGCTGCCCTCGGCTGCCCTTGGTCTCTCCCTCGGGCAGCGGGCGTGTTTTCGACGGAAAGTCCACCTGATCGGTGTTTTTCCTTTACGTGTAGGAGATATCAGCAGGACACACGGTGGTGCTTGTTCTCTCAGGGACTATGTAGGTTGTATGAGAACCTGTGTCGAGATATGCGGATCGCTCAAAGCAAATGAACCTCTCACTTAATGATTTTAATATGGAATTGGAAACCAAAGGCAAATTGAATCAATGAATACCGTTTAAACAATACAATAAAACCTGAATAGGCGTGTATGGTGCATAGGGCTATAACCTGGAACCCACCGTTCACGAAAATAAGACACAAGTTTTGTAAGTTGTTAAAACTTTTTAAAATAGGCTCAAATTTGGATATCTTCAGCATCATGTTAAAGGCTTCTATAGGGGTATTGTTACCGAAAACATTTCATTATTCAAAGATAAATTTTACAAAAAAAGACAGAAAAGGTGATGCTTTTCATAGTCGCCACCAGAAGGGAAAGCTTTCATACGGCATAACTAGACATTTTTATCTGTCAATATATATTTCATTTTCACAAAGTTGTAATATAAGTAATTTCCCATTTCTTCAGAAAATGACTGATACTCCGATAGAACTGTGCCTTTAATGAATGCTTTGTATTGAATCGGAATAGCTTGTATAACATAATCCGAATGTCACAAATTTGAAATCGACACTGAACACTGCAACAAGGACTGTTTGAGTGATATTCTGGCAGTTCTGGAATTAATAACTAATTTACACAGGCAGTGAATAAAGAAGTTGGATATCCATAACATATTGTACTTTGTTATAACGAACGTGATGTTAAGAACAATGTAAGTGCTATATCCCACATGTGTATGTAGGTTACATATAAGATGTAAAATATATAATGATGATTGACACATCAACCAAACGTATAGCAAAAACAAGTCACCATAAGTGTAAAACATGTCATCATCTGACGTCGATTGTCTATATGATATGTTGTTTACGTTTATTAGAGTTTATGAGCTATTATGAACATATCAAATGTCAATTTTGTTTCACGCGGAACTGTTTATTGATTTGAGATGTTGTGTTCATGTCGACATACCTACATATACAATGTATGTTTTTTATCAAACGTCAATGTGTGACTTCTTTGATCGGCAAGTTGATGCGATGAAGCAGAACAAGTTCTATGGATTCTCAACCTCTTAATGCAATAAACAAGTTGACAATCCAAAGAACGTGTTCTCTTTATATATCTGTGAACTACTTTACGAGTTGCGTAATTCATACTAAGTAGATAACTGGTTGCAGGTATGTTTCTAGTGATATTCCGTCTACTTATCCAGGGTCATTAGTAACTTCAGATCTAGACCAACTTTGAGTTAACTTATATATTAGTGGTACAAGTTAAGTCAGGTATTTACATTATGAACTACATGTATGTTCTATGCCTAGAATAGTATACAATCTAAAGAAACGTGAAAACATATGTTTTAAATGTTTATGTTGAATTTTATAACATGCTTAAAAGAAGCGATTATTTGGTTTCCATATGACATCACTAGCGTAATGTATGTCTATAATGCACTGAAGTAGGTAAATATATCAGAGAGATGAAATTAGTGTCCCACAACCAGAAGACAAACAAACTCCATCTGCCCCAGAGGTTTGTTCAAGTGGCCAAGTGATGTTGACAGAAAGTACAATGCTATTTGATATGTACCTCAAAGCACGTAGATAGGGGACATTTCAACAGATCGGTCTGTGGTTTAGTTTCAGTATCTGTGATTGAGTGTCAGGATATGTGGTTAAGTTTCAGGGTCTGTGGTTTAGTTTCAGGGTCTGTGGTTGAGTGTCAGGATATCTGGTTTAGTTTCAGGATCTGTGGTTGGGTTTCGGGATCTGTGGTTTAGCTTCAGGATCTGTGGTTTAGTGTCAGGACCTGTGGTTTAGTTTCAGGACCTGTGGTTTAGTTTCAGGACATGTGGTTTAGCTTCAGGACCTGTGGTTTAGCTTCAGGATCTGTGGTTAGTGTCAGGACCTGTGGTTTAGTTTCAGGACCTGTGGTTTAGCTTCAGGATCTGTGGTTTCGTTTCAGGACCTGTGGTTTAGTTTCAGTACCTGTGGTTTAGCTTCAGGATCTGTGGTTTAGTGTCAGGACCTGTGGTATAGTTTCAGGACCTGTGGTTTAGTTTCAGGATCTGTGGTTTAGTGTCAGGACCTGTGGTTTAGGTTCAGGATCTGTGGTTTAGTTTCAGGGTCTGTGGTTTAGTTTCAGGGTCTGTGGTTTAGTTTCAGGGTCTGTGGTTTAGTTTCAGGACATGTGGTTTAGTTTCAGGACATGTGGTTTAGTTTCAGTACCTGTGGTTTAGCTTCAGGATCTGTGGTTTAGTGTCAGGACCTGTGGTATAGTTTCAGGACCTGTGGTTTAGTTTCAGGATCTGTGGTTTAGTGTCAGGACCTGTGGTTTAGGTTCAGGATCTGTGGTTTAGTTTCAGGGTCTGTGGTTTAGTTTCAGGGTCTGTGGTTTAGTTTCAGGGTCTGTGGTTTAGTTTCAGGACATGTGGTTTAGTTTCAGGACATGTGGTTTAGTTTCAGGATCTGTGGTTTAGCTTCAGGATTGAAACTTCATGTGATACATCACAGTCTCTTTTAAATGTTTTATAACATGAAATGTTTATTGCTCTTTAAAATAACCGATGGTTAAACAGTCGTTAACGGCAGTTTCTCATTTCCTCTGTAAAGTCGTAATATCATTTTGATAAATGATCATAAATGATGAATTACAAAAAACTAAAGCAGAGGCTTCAGAAAAACACTTCACGCTCATAGATAAAAACAGAACGACAACCCAAGAGAGAAATTCTTTGTGACTTCATAATTAGTTGCCATCTTCAAGCTTCTGAAGTCATGTTTATTGTTTTATCATCGGTTGTTATCGTATCAGTTGTCCAGAGTGATCCACGTGTTACACGTTACCACTATCTACGGTAGTATATAACCCATAGCTTAACACTATCTACAGTAGTATATAACCCATAGCTTAACACTATCTACAGTAGTATATAACCCATAGCTTAACACTATCTACAGTAGTATATAACCCATAGCTTAACACTATCTACAGTAGTATATAACCCATAGCTTAACACTATCTACAGTAGTATATAACCCATAGCTTAACACTATCTACAGTAGTATATAACCCAAAGCTTAACACTATCTACAGTAGTATATAACCTATAGCTTAACACTATCTACAGTAGTATATAACCCATAGCTTAACACTATCTACAGTAGTATATAACCCATAGCTTAACACTATCTACAGTAGTATATAACCCATAGCTTAACACTATCTACAGTAGTATATAACCCATAGCTTAACACTATCTACAGTAGTATATAACCCATAGCTTAACACTATCTACAGTAGTATATAACCCATAGCTTAACACTATCTACAGTAGTATATAACCCATAGCTTAACACTATCTACAGTAGTATATAACCCATAGCTTAACACTATCTACAGTAGTATATAACCCATAGCTTAACACTATCTACAGTAGTATATAACCCATAGCTTAACACTATCTACAGTAGTATATAACCCAAAGCTTAACACTATCTACAGTAGTATATAACCTATAGCTTAACACTATCTACAGTAGTATATAACCCATAGCTTAACACTATCTACAGTAGTATATAACCCATAGCTTAACACTATCTACAGTAGTATATAACCCATAGCTTAACACTATCTACAGTAGTATATAACCCATAGCTTAACACTATCTACAGTAGTATATAACCCATAGCTTAACACTATCTACAGTAGTATATAACCCATAGCTTAACACTATCTACAGTAGTATATAACCCATAGCTTAACACTATCTACAGTAGTATATAACCCATAGCTTAACACTATCTACAGTAGTATATAACCCATAGCTTAACACTATCTACAGTAGTATATAACCCATAGCTTAACACTATCTACAGTAGTATATAACCCATAGCTTAACACTATCTACAGTAGTATATAACCCATAGCTTAACACTATCTACAGTAGTATATAACCCATAGCTTAACACAATCTTCAGTAGTATATAACCCATAACTTAACAACGTCTGCAGTTAACATGTCACACACCTCATCACTACCAATAGTCAACAATCGATGCACAACTAATCTCTACCACATTCTCAACAATGCCCATGGTTGAAATGTCACATAAATTCGCACATCGATCAGTTGTTTACCACATAAATTACTTATGTCTGCAGTCAATATGCCACCATGCACTTAGCAAACTAGCAATTTCGGTGAATCGTTATCTTTATGATGCAAAGCTTTTACTGGAATGACCAATTTGTATTACGAGAACGCCTTTATTGTGCACTGTCCGTCGAGCAGAACGGTGTATGTACAAGCCAGTTCACACAGTGAGGGATGGTTGGGACTCGGCGCATATGACAGGTCCTGAGTAACTAGCATCTCACTGGTTGGTAATGTGAAAGGTTGGTAAAGTCGAACTATTCGACTTTCAAATTGACACGTTGAAAATTCTTCGCTATTTCAAGTGCCTTTGATTCAGTTAAGTTTATCTGTGTAAGTATATGTAAAATGATACTAGTGTCTATTATCAAGCTTGAGTAACAGAAATATAATAGTAACAAGTGTTTGCCACTAACATGGCAATGTCCCCCGCCGGTGACATTGAGTTAGTAAGACACATCATTGGAGCTACTTGGGTTCGTGATATATCGTGTTAATATAGTTCTAAAAGTGGTCAAAGTGTTGTGGTGACCTTGAAAATAAGGTCAAGGTCAGCAAATCGACTGGCGTCTGCGTCATCCTCCTATGTAGACTGACACCAAATTTGAAAACATTTGGTCCAACCGGTCATAATAAATGGTGATAACAAGAGTTCGAAAAGTGGTCAAAGTGTTGTAGTGACTTTGAAAATAAGGTCAAGGTCACCAAAATCCCCTGGTGTCTGCGTCATCCCCCAGTGTAGACTGACACCAAATTTAAAGACTTTGAGTCCGACTGGTAAAGATATATATCGCGTTAACAAGAGTTAGAAAAGTGCTCAGTGTTGCAGTGACCTTGAAAATAAGGTCAAGGTCACCAAAATAAACTGGTGTCTGTGTCTTTCCCCAATGTAGGCTGACAACTAATTTGAAGACTTTGGATGCAATGTTTCATGAGATATCGCCTTTACAAGAGTTCAAAGAGTGGTCAAAGTGTCGTGGTGACCTTGAAAATAAGGCCAAGGTCACCAAAAGTGACTGGTGTCTGCATCTTCCCACAATGTAGGCAGAACCAAATTTGAAGACTTTGGATGCAACGCTTCATGAGATATCGCGTAAACAAGAGTTCAAAAAGTGGTCATAGTGTCGTGGTGACCTTGAAAATAAGGCCAAGGTCACCAAAAGAGACTGGTGTCTGCGTCTTCCCACAATGTAGGCAGAAACCAAATTTGAAGACTTTGGATGCAACGCTTCATGAGATATCGCGTAAACAAGAGTTCAAAAAGTGGTCAAAGTGTCGTGGTGACCTTGAAAATAAGACCAAGGTCACCAAAATTGACTGGTGTCTGAGTCTTCCCACAATGTAGGCAGACATGAAATTTGAAGACTTTGGATGCAACGCTTCATAAGATATCGCGTAAACAAGAAATGTGACGTACGGACGGACGGACGTACGTACGGACGCCGCTGAATACATAGTCCCCCGTTCCGCGTTGCGGCGGGGGACAACAAAGCAGTGTCTTATCAAGCTTGAGTAACAGAAATTTATAGTAACAAAGCAGTAATGTGTTCTTGCTAAGCAGATTGATGTTCTGGCGAAATCAATATATCAATCCACATTTCAAAGATTTATTTTCTATCAAATGAAAAATTGATCAATCAATCTAACATATCATTTCCGGTCAATATGTGCGCCTTATCAATAATAATGTGTATATTTCTATAGCGCCAATCCATGCTGAAAGCCCTAAACAAAGACATTTATAAAGAAATGAAAGCAGGCTGTGTATGTATATCTCATGTTTATTATCTAGTTGATCTTGACTTGAAACTCTCTATGTGTGTCTCATATAACGAACAAATTTCAAATCACCTCAATCAATCAATCTTCAAATTTGAAAAATATAAATGTTATAAAAAGACGATTCAGAGATTTCAAAAGTTTGAGTTTTTCACCTTCGTTATTACTTCGTTTTTTTTTTTTATCAAATGAAAGTTTAAGTCCGACAAGTAGCAAGTTATTGAGACGCTCCTTCATGAACTGGTGCGTCCAAGTTTCAATTATGACGGAAGGGAAGTAACTCGTCTCTTCGGAGGGCGAAATTCTGTATGCATCGTGTCAGTGAGTGTTATATCTAAATCAATCTAAACAACCATTTTTCTTTCACATAACAAACACGAATTACAACTGTAAATGACAAATACTAAACATTCCAAATATTTACAACTTTTACAAAAGCACATTTAGTCGTACATCCAGCATAAGGATGGTCGGTTAGAGTCACGACCTTCCATTGGGTGAAAAACTGACATGGTATAAGTAGTGATAAGTAATCAGTCTACAGGAAAATGACAGATATTTGGCTCGGGGAATCAGGGAATCAGGGTATTGTGGTAGGTTTGTTGATGCAAATACACTGATGGAACAGGATGATAAACCATAAACCATAAACCATAAACCGCAACGGTTGGTGTTGTTAATCAATGGACTGACTAGAAAATATCGTCATAATCTGATCTTATGAAATTATTTATAATTATCTATCCATAAACAGATGAACAACACTTCACTCATTTGATTAAAGAGGTTTATTCATAACAATGAAGTTTTCAAAACAAAAACAGCGAGTGTAAACATCACAATTTGTAACAAGAGTTGAATAAATAGCAGTAGTTATAATTTGTTGAAAACATGGTAAGTAATAATATATTCGTTTATTACACATTTGATAAGCTTTGATTCTACCGCAAACCATTTAAGAAGAATGTGCATACTCATAAGGGTGATACGTATAAGTGCAATAGATGCGCACATAGCAATAGATCAACCTGGAATAGGTGTGTGAAGATTTATATCTTAAAATATGTGGTGCAAGAGGGTAAGTCATTTGAATATAATATGTACACGGTCATCATAGACATACACATATAATACGTTGTATATCTGTTCAATATAAGCTATTTTGGAAATGACAAATATGATACATTGTATATCTGGTCAATATAGAATATATATTGAAGTGCAGTGCATCGAATATTTTAAAGAAGATATTATGTACAAATCGTACAAAAATATCGTGTCAACAGAGGAAAATTATAAAAAGATAATATAACGAACAATCAGTAAAATATGTCTGCAGCAAGGTGCAACTGTACATGGGCTGTTTTTACAAGTAATATTTAGCCAACAGGGATGACTCAATAAATGTTGAATATTATAGTTACATTGAAACCTTTGTTAGTAAAAGTAGTAAAGGTATGCCTATCCCCAACATTATTGTTAAATTTGAAATCCAAACTTCGATCCAAATATGTAGATTTTATGAGCGTTTCAATTACATATTTTTCAAAACAGATTTTATTAATTAGAACTTTAAACGGACGCCACTATAAAGGTAGCATGTATGTTTACAAAAACATGATCGTATATGTACTTTCATTCAAATGATATTTTTATGAAACTAAAAATGTTAAACAGCTATTAACTTCTTATATCGATAATGCCTAGAAGGTGTTTAAGAGCATATAATGCACGTTTTAACGAGATGCAATGAAAAGCGCTTGTGAATACAATAAGGTAAACCACTATTTCTACTTAATATGTATATACTTATTCAGGTCAATTGGTGAACTGTTTGTATTCAGGTGAATTGGTGAACTGTTTGTATTCAGGTCAATTGGTGAACTGTTTGTATTCAGGTCAATTGGTGAACTGCTTGTATTCAGGTCAATTGGTGAACTGTTTGTCGTCAGGTCAATCGGTGAAATGTTTGTATTCAGGTCAACTGGTGAACTGCTTGTATTCAGGTCAATTGGTGAACTGTTTGTCGTCAGGTCAATTGGTGAACTGTTTGTATTCAGGTCAACTGGTGAACTGCTTGTATCCAGGTCAATTGGTGAACTATTTGTAGTCAGGTCAATTGGTGAACTGTTTCTATTCAGGTCAGTTGGTGAACTGCTTGTATCCAGGTCAATTGGCGAACTGTTCATATTTATCTCGTTTGGTCATTTTCATATTTAGGATATTTGGTAAATGGTTATTTGGAAATGTACAGATTTAAAACTACTGCGTGTATTTTACATAACATAGGTATATGATAAACAGGGAGTCTTAATCGGCTATGTGTATTTCTTTTCCAAGTATACACGATAACTGCTGAAGAAAACAAAGCGTTTGAAATACCATCGTGCTGTCCGAAACAACCGTTCCTACAAAACACACATGCTAATTTAAACAGTATAGAGCGAAACAGTGTATCGTAACGATCTAAAATAACTCATTGTGGTGCTTTTAAATTGTGTCACTAAACACTGTCACTTACAACTTTAAGAAATTCGTCGAATGATGGGTAAGGCATGACGTGTTAACACTCTAACTAAGTCAAACTGCCTATGTTGTATCGTTATATTAAGACCAATACATATTCATTCAAGCAAGCATTAACTTATCATATAGTACGCATGAATTATAAATAAATTAAGAAATAAATTTATAAATTAGAGCTGAAAAAGAATCATTTCATTCCCCATCCACCGTGATAATATTACCTTGAGGGGTTTATAAACTAGACAATAGAGGTCTGTAGATGTAAAATACAATATTAAGAAAAATACAAGCTTCTTTGAATAAAATATATACAAATTCAAAGAACAATTTTAAAATTGAAGATTTGAAAAATCTGAAAATTCAATAAACAAGCCATGGATAAATGCTTAATGAACACCGTAAAGAAATTGTTTACTGCCTTATTCTGTTTGAAATGTCAAATCATATATTGGAAGCACTAAAACAGTCAAATAATACTTTGATTGAAAGTAGCAAAAACGTTAATAGCATTGCCTCAAAGACGAAATATGGCAGTCCATAGCAGTTCATAACGATCTGCCAACATACCGGACGTCACGTGATGTTATTCCTAGACGACAGATGGTGCCCAGCCCAAGAACCATACAGAACACGTCAAGCTCCACCTGGTGCCGCATACCTAAATTAGAATCTTGAAGCAAGACAGTTAGTTCCCAAATAAGTAAGTTAACACCCAGTGTTCTTTGATATCCTGGACAATTCCATCATCGTTATATTTAGAAGAAAAGAACACACAAAATACACATGGTAAAGGCAGTCCTCGTGGTATAGCCTATATTAACATGGCAATGGTGGTCAGGTGGTCAGCCCACAACTTCGTGTGACAAGTACTAATGATCACCAAATAATCCAATATGGCACGTGAATTCTTCTCTCGAATTATGAAATACGATGAAAACAATTATGAACGTAACAAGCTTCAAAAAGTGAAAAAAGAAAACGTCTTTCTAATATGTACAATACACATGGTTTTCATTTCATACCCATAAGGTTCTGAATGTTATCGTAGATGCACGTTTGCAATGTACCATGTTCGTAAGGTTTAACAACACAAGAATTGAAGAGAGTAATCGACAAGGTGCAGATATGTGTCCATATATTGTGCGAACAATAGAAGAAGGAATACGAAACACCGTATCTGACTAGGTTTGTCAACAGGTTTTGATAAACATCACTGTTTTGTCAAAATGGTCGATTTTTTATTACATAACTTAATGTTATCTTTGCTAGATTATATGTAATTTATCGCCGACCTTTCGATTAACAATTATGTACAAGAACAGTACATACAATACCCTATCTTTATATTAAAGGCTTTGATATATGTTATCCTGTCGTCTAAGCGAAATGTCACACATACACATGAGAATATATTGCCCTCAGCACGTCTATCTGCATCATGGACTATAGACATCGTACCTGCAAGCACCGTAATCACCCTTTATGAGAGTCTTAAACACTTCCGCCTAACTACTGGAGCAAACAATCAAGCTGTGTTTGTAAAACTGTCATCAAGCAACGGTCATTGTCCTCGCCATTCCCTGAGGACCAAAGGTTTGATTTTGTCAGGTTAGTTCGCCTAACCTTTAACTGACTGTCCATGGAATAACAAATCAAAAAGTGTAGCACACGCGGAGACGATGGTGGAACCCTCGCTGTTGCGTTACGCGCCTGCAAGTAGTTCGACAATACCTCCGTGTTTAGTGAGACCCGGGTCGAACCATGGTCCCACTACCTAGCGTTCGACATATAGCGAGATAAATTTAAAGCCCGGCGTTTACATGCACCGTGTAAATTGTTCTTGATCACACTGTCTGGTCAATCATTTATGGACTACTGTCCCAGGAATTATTTCATGACCAAAGCTTAAAGCCAAGTAATCTGCACAGTGCTATCAGGCCATACGGCAGTCTGTACCATCATTAAACGGATCTTCATCTAAGGAAATCCGAAACAAATGACGGAGTTTTACTTGAATTTAGGGTAGTAAAGGAGCATTATGCAACACTACATTTAGGACGATCGTGAGCGTTATTATCCTAGGATTTCTGTAACAAAGGTATTGGGCCACACCACTGTTAAGTCCATAATTAAGGAGATACTGTCCCCAGGAGTTGTTATACGGTCATAGCTCAGTGGTTTGTTTTGCAAATGATCCCACTATTCAATCAATCACCATGAGACTTATAATACCTTGTACATACTCTATATAGCATCATTAAGTCACAAAACAGAAAGAAGATTGCGAGACTTCATTAAGCTTCACACGTGTCCGGTCCTTCGGTTGGACGATCACTGTCCTGGGAATTCTCGTCTGCTTCCACCAGTTCTGTTGTATCCATCCCAGGTTGTCGTCTGATGAATCTAACCACGGGCATCATGGCGGTCATGTACTGAGGGTTGACGAGCCACACGATTGGCTGAATCCCAGACTTGGCCAGCATCAGCCACTCAACGACAGTGGTTAAGGGGAGGAGCCAGTGCATACAGGTCAGTGACCCACAACTGCCGAGACTCGTGCTAATACTCGTTATAAAGCAGGGGAGGGACATGGAAAGGGTGGTGACGTTCGCAGCAGCAAGGATCCTCAAGGAGAAGAGAGGGGGTTCGGGGCGGTTGAGTTCCTGGTGGGTGGGTTTGGCCAGGTTCTCCCTGACGACGATGACGATCAGGAGGATGAAGGTGATGATCCCGGGGGTGAAGAAGGAAAGAAGAGACGCAGCGATCACCCCTTCGTCTGAGAGTCGGGCGTGGCAGGTGATGTCAGGGTACACCATCACTGCATAGTCGGCCTTCATATTCAAGAGGCTGGTGCCGAACATCACTAAGTAGAACCATAACAGGAACACCAAGGTCAAGGTCACGAAAAATTTGATCTTCGGCCCAATGCGGAGTCGCCAGCAGTTGCTGAACAGACGACTGAGGTTGATGAGTCCAAGGGCATGTACACTGAGAAAGGTTGACAGATACAGGAAGGAGTTCCAGATATACACACTCTGACATCCATGTGTCCACACCTGCTTGATGTAGAGGTCAGCGGACAGCGGACAGTAGAACACGCCGATGGCCAGGTCAGCTATAGCTATCTGGACAACGTAAATGGTCACCCTTTGTCGTCTGAGGTGTCGGCTGGTGATGATCACGGCGATGAGGAAGGCGTTGGTCAGGACAATCCAGAGAGTAAAGACGATTGACACGGTCGTTAGGACACCCTGGTGTCCCCAGGGTTTGAACTCGGGGATGGAGAAGTTGCCACCGTACCTATCTGCCCTTCTGTCTTCTATGTTGAAGCCTGGAGATCCGGCCCAGCTCAACCCCTTCTCGCCCGTCATCTGAAACATAATCAGAGGTGTTTATTGTGAGAGTGATGTAGTTTTGTCACAACGGCATCATTCAGAATCATTATGACAGTGAAAGTACTCAACCAGAATCATATGATATATGATATGAATCAATCAGAGTAATCGCCACACTATGAATGATAATCGTGGTAAGAAATGCATAATATAATCAACAATTATCATATTTACAAAGTCAATTTTATCTGATTCATTTTGTTTGGAGGCAGTTTCCAATATTCTTCAAACTGTCATTGTAGCTTAGAGAATTTCGCTAATATAATTGTTGTAATTTCGATTTGGACTTCTATTCTATACAGCGATTTAAACCCTGGCGATAAACAGCTGACGAACATGAAGGATCAGAGTGTTAAAAGAAACGGATGAAAAAGGGGAGAGTATTTTGATTATTGAGATTACAAATAACCATATATCTTAATAAACTACGTTACTAATTTATTATAATCTGCGCGGTAAATATTTGAAGACATTACCACATGATATTGCGGATAACATTTGAACACATTAAAATGTACCAATTTTTTTAAAAACAGCAAATTATTTTCACTATACAATTATTGACTGCAGGTGACGTGAATCAAATGGTCAATATAACATAACGTTTGGTTTACTTTCAAGTCTTTAAAGGGCATTTAGAAGTGACAACATTAGAACAGGAATGTTTCCTGGATAAGAACTCCTTTGATGTGAAAATAGACGACGTTTCGGGGTATATACTTACTCCTGCATCAGGTGGAATGCTACTTGATGAAGGAGTTAGTATAGACCCCGAAACGTCGTTGAGTTGCACAATAAAGAAGTTGTTTTTAAAAAAGTCTTCCTGGTCTTATTGTTTATGTGGAACTGTACGCGGACAAACCCTTTACGAAATAAACTTGATTGAATGATCTGGTTTACGCTCTACGTCATAAAACAAAAATTGACTTCGTGAAATGCTTCCCATATGTTTGATGACAGTATGAGGATCTATAGCGAAACGTCGCTATTGTTAATAAAGAAGTTGATCATCCATAAAATATGTGTCTTCTTCAGTTCGTAAGTTGTTACATGGATAGATAAGGAAGGGACTTATATCACGTTATTCCAGGTGATCAGCTACTATCCGGAAGTCTGGTGGCATGTTGGCGCTATAACTTCGATGTTTTTATCATGATGAATACAGAACTTTATGTTTGCAATATTACCATGCATAGGGCACAAGACTGTATATCATTAACCAACCAAAGAAAGGGGCATTTATCAGAATTATATTATAGACAATTAACTATGATGAAAGAAAGAGGTTAATGAAAATAATTCGGATATTGTTTTACATGACGAACTATGGAATTATGAATACTGAAGGCGCAGAAGTTACACACTTCGTTATACTTGTGGAACTGGTGTACCTGATCTGGTGTACAGTCAATAGCCTTATAAGAAAAATAAAAGTTCACATGCTACATCTAATTTTAGTTTTTTGTATCAGACTTAATGTTTATCTAGAAAAAGTATTTCAGAGCTGTAAATTGCAAAACATAACAGAAGATGTTTTGGCGAGTTTACAAGTTCTTGTCTGAAACATAACAAACGATTTTATGCGTCCTAGTCTCGGCAGTAAAAGTGTCGATTTATGAATACTCATAGACACGTTGAATCGTTCCGCAATTTTATGTTACCCAAGGAAAACCAATGAAATCAACCGTGGACGCTTTATATGGATGACATAAAACTAGTTTCCAAGGAGCTAATGGAAGAGTAAGTCGGCAAAATGTCAATGTAATCGCGGATAATTCTTGAAAAACATCAGCTATTTTAATATCCAGGTTGTTGATTATAGAATCGATGCATTTCTATTTTCAATTTATGATAAAAATGAGATTCTGAAACAGCACCATTAATCAAGCGTTCCCGATAGTATTTCATTATTTGCCAAGTCAGCAATTTTATCGCTGTGTTGAAGAACTTGCCCAACTATAGACGGTTTTAGATTGCAAATTCCGGTTGACTCGTAATGAATTTAGGGATTTAGTGGATGTCAGATCAGTTCAGATATGTGCATCTCTACACTCTGACACTCTACATGTCGTTAAAGTACGGGAAGAACGCTATATTTTTACTATTTTTTACATATTTTTATATATCTCTATCAAATATCCAAAAAGTAACAAATAATTTGTTATCAGACTGATGTAGTGAAACTGTCCACACTCGACCCGATGAATGGTTTCGTTTCACATCATTCTTATTTTTAAAGAACGTGTGCTTGTCTTTATCTAACTATCAAATATGAAGTCTTCTCAATCTTACCCAAAATTAATTGTGTTAAAATCATGTATATACATGTATATGTGTAAACAAGAATGTCCCGTCAAATTCCGTTTTTCAAAAATATTTTACCCCGATAGATCTCTCCCTTTAAGAGTGCATAAGAAACTGTTCTGCAATATATTCAATTGATAACCATTAAGTAAGTTCGAGATGAAATAAAACCTTAAAAGAAATATGAGTTAAACGATATTTGTCCAAACACGTTCCATTTGTATTACACTGTGAAATATCTTAACCATAAAACGTATGTAAATGCATTCCCGCACATTTCTAACTTTGCAAACGAAAAGGCTTTTATCAACGAAGTTTGGATTCAAAATGAAACTTAATCTAAAGAGCATGTTGTTGGAGAGTATACATGTCCAGATAGTGTGTGACTACCAAGAGTATCACAGACATCAGAAGACTATCAGCCACAGCTCGCCCACCATATCAGGTATCCAAGACACTTAACAATCTGGTTTATTCAAAGAAGAAAACGTAATTTCATTTCACTCCATTCCAAGTCTCCTCAAAGCAAGATCTTTATTAGATTGCCTACCGTTCTCTAGACCAGACTGTTGAAGTGTACAGGTCCCGGTGATAGATGGCAGTTCTGTGTAGTTCATTTTAACCAGATGGATCTGTTTTGCTTCTCTCAGACGCTTCTTATTGCCACTATAGATCCTTGTGGTGACGGCGTGGTCGCAGATTGAAACCACGCAGCCTTTATTGAGTAATGAAGCTTTAATTTTGGTACTTATTGGTGTGGAGAAACCAACGTATCACACGGAACAAATTGAGATTGTAGAAGTGACGATAAATGAATATTGAATTTGAAAATTGTGTGTGAAATTCTGCATTCTATGTTGATCAGACATGTGGATTATATATCATCTCAAATTTAGAAGTTCAAATATACATAACGTAAAATAGTCATAATTTTCCTTCCCATGTGACGTTTTTTTCAACATCAAACGTGGAGATGTTATGGTGTCATTCTCTCCAAACAGAGTTTACTTGACTCATTTCTTCCCACTCAACCTCTGTTACAACTGGGCTATATATCTCAGTTCTCGAAAAGGCCCCTAGCGATGATATTTTGTAACACGTATACCGTTCATATTCTATCCAATCAAAACTCTTCTTACATCTACCCGCTGGCTTATGTTAATCTGCCATCCAGACCCTAGAGCGAAATATTCAGTTGAAGACAAGCCCAGTTTAGAAAATAGTAGCTCCTATTATTATTCCTCAGTAGAAATCTAGACATCTCGAGGGCTCCATTTTTGGTAACTACTTGAATGGTTTGTAAAATATTTTTTTGATGAGGAAAAGACACATTTATGAGACTAAATGTTAGTCTAGACTTCTGTCCTCTACGAAACGTGCGCTTCTCGCTTGGTTGAAGGAATGTAGAGGTTGAAACAACGTCACTCACTGCACAAGTGTACAGCTAACATATAAAATAATCAGGACCTGCGATATCTCTCTGGAGATATGATATGACTGGGTAAACACTACAAACCTTGAATACAGACTATATCCTCGTTCATGAACACTATACTCAGTGGAATACACAGAATATGTAAAAAAAAGTAATAAAAAGGTATAGAAAATATTTTTAAAATGAAATATGCTTGGTTTATAATTCAGTCGATATGACACATAACAGAAATAAATCGCCTTCAAGCATATTGTACCTGACCCAAAAAAAACCCAGAGATAACTTAGACAACTACGCAGTTAGGTGATGTATTAGATATTTCAGCATCAGATGCTGTGTTGAGGGGGTATGTTCGCCTATAGTATCATCTATATTCTGAATTTTCTGAAAGCAAGTCTTGACTTTGGCACAAAAGACATTCCAGATTTGTTGGTTTCCATTTTACAATTTATAAAGTAGTCATGTATTGTCTATAAAGGAATTAAACAATTTCAGATATTCTGTATCAATCTATCAGACCATCGTCCGACTATCTTCCGTTCGGTTGACTCGCTAGTTAACCATCGTTAGCGATTCAGAACAGACGAAGTCGGCCCATATTCATCAGTGCATGACTTTGTTTACAGACACGTCGCATTGTTAATTAGTTGAATTGAATAACGTGCTGTGCGAATGTAGAAACACAGTGTAACACATGTACATTACAATAATCCCATATGACAGCTGTCCATTAAAATTTTACATACGTCACTGTTACGACTTTTATAAAATATTCAAAACTATTACATTGTAAAATACATTGTGTCTGCAAGCTACAACGTTTAATACACCTCGAGGTAAAAGTACATATTTTGACTTTCTTTGCTTTACCTTTTCAATATGATATCGCTGCATACTTTGAAGGGTTTTTAATTCTATATAAAATTAAGGATTTGTGTCAGAAGTATTTCCGAAGATCTAAATGGGTCGTCACTTGAACTACACTCAACCGCAAAAGAAACGTCACCATAAAACATACAAGATAATTCAACCCACGAGTGATAAATACGACTGAAACAGAGATACATCATGTCTTCAGAAGCTAACAAAACTGAGATATTAAAACATTATCTGTTCATACTTTTAAAAACCACACGTTTTAAGAATTATAGAAATCGTCGGTTCCAAATCTCTTTGATTAAACGAGATAGGAGAGTCAAAAAGCGATTTCAACATCCCAAGTATTATACTCTGATGTATGAAATACATGTCCCTATATAAAGCAATTAAAATCGAGTTTCTTTGACAACAGTATTTCGTGTTTTACACTGTTGAAAATGTGGTGACGTTTCTTTTGCAGTTGAGTGTATCAACTCCACACTTTCACATTAACCAGTATGTACCTTGACAAGAAATTAATCTATAAATCTACATGTGTAATTTGTCGTTCAGACAACAATAAAACAGAATAAATATACATTGGTTGCACCACAGTTAAGTATTGAAACATACTCATCAGCGCTAGCTGCATGCAATCATTTATACATTGATAATGGTAAAACCTGTAGCAGCAGACTCTTCAAAGAAAGTTCGAAAACAGACATTTCGAGCAAATGTCCAGGTAAATTCAAGATATCAAGAAGTGTCGGTCTCAGAGTATTTGGCCATCTATAAAGTGTGATACCCTGAAATACCAGTGTTTTGGGTAGCTTCATCGAGAATTTAAGGGAACCGTCTCAAGTCTAAATACCTTTACTTTGGCAAATCTTGGCTAACGAACATTTGGCCAAATAACAGCTTAGTTGAGGCCTCCTCTTGAAGACTTAAATACTTATATCTAGTTACAATACTTATAACTAGTTACAACCACACATGACGTCACTTGGTATATACAATAACAATCGTAAGATGAAATAAAATGACACATAAAATAAATGATAGTTATGTACCTCACCTGTTCGAGCCAAATGTACACGGACCACAGAACTAAAATTGCCTGCCAACCAAATGTGGTCTAGCTATGTGTATGCAGCATGTGCTTCGAAAAGATCAAATCCATTTTGGAAGATTGGAAACTCGCACTGAGCATGAGTTGTAGTCATCATTGATACAAACTGCTTCATATATTATTCAGTTCAATTTCAAACGTCCAATGAGTTCCCCCAATAGCTTCACACGAATTCCCAGCACGCTCCCAATAATTACAGAATCCACTTGCCTCCCCACTGGCACATTCAGGCAGGAGATACTCACCTTCCAAAGCTCAGTGTGTTTGTAGAGGTCGTAATAAGTCACCCTCAAACATTAACACACACTTTCATGACAGTTCCCAGGGCACATATGTAAACAATGGTTCCATATACGCCATACAATGCACGCGATAATATAGACATAAGTATAGGGTCGAAATAAATATTCATAATCAGTATTTTTTATACATACTAGATAATATCGACAATGTCATACTATCTACAGCAAGAATTCCGAACATATCCTACCTCCATTATGCTCGACTGATGTCAGTCGGTCCCCAGGAGTGCCGATGATACAACCATTCGGACAAACAACCCTCACCAGTCTTCCAATCTACATCCGGGCAAGTCCTAATCCATCATGGCGGACATATCGTCTGCTGAGTCCGCACCGACATATTTTATGCGGATGTAGCGAACTGCGGGATCGATATCGTAGGTCTGATGGTGGAATAGCCTGATGATAAGCGCGGGATCTAGCAGACGATTCACTGTGTTCATGTATCGCTGCTCAACGCTTCCTGAAACGTCCGGCTTGAAGATTAGGTGGCATTCTAGGAAAGCTCCGTAATTTGCGCTTGAACATCAAAGGCGGAACATCTGACAGTTCCGTCCATCAAAACCCGGATATAGCTCCCTGGTCGTGGGGGAAATGTCGGCCTTACAATAGCAAGAATGTTTATCAACATACAAAGATCCTGTATAATAGGCTGGTAAACATGTAAACATGTATAGTGTACAAACATCGTACACTTACCAAACGTTGTATATAAGGTTACTGTTATGTATCTTTGAAGAGATTGCTGACCACGCTAAAACGTTTGATTTGACTCGTTATAACAACAGCAGCAGATGAAAAGGTCTTAAATATAAGTACACTGAGACTCTGAAAACGTATTTATTCTGAAGATATCACCATTTTATCAAATATTGAAAAGGAGAAATTTTCAGAGGCTCCTTTCAAATATTTAAAACAAAATAATTTCAGAGTGTAAGTGTTAGACTATTGAAAAAGTAAAACATGCAGTAGTGTATCTGATATCTCATATCAGCATAGTCGTGTCGACCTGGCGGCTAGCGGCGTATCGGCTTAGGACTTCTGCATCCTTACTGCATAACTATATATTTGTCGTTTTTTTTATCGACTTGCAGTGAACAAACATTGCGATGACGTCTGTCTTAAACGTGACTTAAACGTAAACAAACAAATAAATCTCGTGCATGAAACCTAATTCAGTCCAGATAGGCCTCCTCCGAGACATGGGATTATACGTCTGAAGTCTCAGGATATGAGCTCGTTTTGATTCTTGACACCTGCTAACAACCTGCCGTGACCAGGTCGGTCTAATAGATGTATGCATCCGAATCGAGAAATATTAACCTATTATTGTTTCTCATTGTAAGCTCCGTGTTTTAATATACACTACCAAAATAATCATTTAAATTATTACCGATTCATTTTCGCTTCCCCCAGAATTTAGTCACTGAATTTACATGTAGTTAATGAAATAGTTCTGCCTATTTTAATGGATGTAAAGATTTTCATTGTTTTCTTCGTTGGCTTATATTTATCTTTAATTTAAACTACCGAACAAAAGAAAGTTGTCACTTTTGACGCTGAAATTCTGATAAATAGATGATAATGATTTTGATTGAGTCCAAACTTTAACTTTTGTATTTTTCATTTTGTAAGTTCTTATTAAACAATAAACGATAATTTTTGGGGAAATTACAAAACATTGAATATCACGTGACATTTCTACTGGTGCAAAGGCCACGTGACACAGGAGTCGTATAACTGCTTTCAAATAATTTTAGTCATCGCCTTTATGAAAAATCACTTAAGATCTTACAAACGTCACAGCAGAAAGACATTGGTAGTTGACAAAAATTTTGTTTCTATTTTATACCAATGACTGCATATCCAAAGCAAAATAATGTCTCACAATAAAATTTGCCGGCGATGCTGCATTGGTTGGCCTGATTAAAGAATCTGAACTGAGTTACAGAAAAAAAATTCGAAGTTTGTAGAATGGTGCAAATCAAATTCTAATTTTTTAATGTGCAAAAGATCAAAGAAATGGTCATATATTCCAGGAAAACCTGGTCTACAATAAATCATGTGACTATTGCTGATAATGAAATAGAAAAGAGTAAGGGAATATAAATATTTGGGTACTGTCTTAGAATCGAAACTTTCTTGAAATGAAAACACTGACAAAATTTATAACAAAGGACAGCAACGATTGCAATTTTGTGGAAGTTGAAACATTTTAAAATAGATCAAACTATTTTGAGGTTATTTTTTCGAAACGTTTATTCAAAGTGAGGTAACATTTAATTTTTAGAGTTGGTACGGAAACATGTCTGATCGAAATAAATATAAACTCTTTAAAATTGTTAACAACGCTTAAAAAATTATTGGACTTTCTATTGAAAGTATCGGCAGCAACTTTAAAAAAGGCAAATAAAATTTTAAGTGACTCAACTTGAATACTTTTTGCGGAATATTCTTCACTGCCCTCTGGACGCAGACTGCGTATGCCGATGAGTAGAACAAACAGGTTTCGTCAATCATTTGTTCTGAATAGTATATATGCCTTTAATGGAAAAAATTTTGAATGATTTTTTTAGATCAATTTACAGAAGTGTATATAATGTTTATATTGTTTATGTGGCTGGTTTATGTTTTTATATTGAATAACTGTATTAGATGTAATGTAAATTTCCCTCGGGATAATAAGAAAAAGATCTGTTCTTATCTTATCTTATCTTATCTTATCTTATCTTATCTTATCTTATCTTATCTTATCTTATCTTATCTTATCTTATAGTCTTTCACTCAAAGAAGTATTTACTCTGAATTTATCACTATTTTATAAAAAAAAAATGGAAAAGGGGAAAATGATAAATAAAACAAGAGGCTCCTTTTCAATATCTTATTAAATATTCTTTTCAGATTCTAAGTGTTGGACGAGCTGCGGTTTCGAAAATGATGTTGAATTCGCCAATATGTAATCAACCTATCTTCTTCCCCAGGAAGAATGTTTGTGTATGAGAATCCAGTGAGCGGTTCTTGAGATATACAACTGACAAGGGTAAAATGGCAAAGTCTCAGTGTGTCCTGTAAATGCAGTTTATTCAAGAATAAAACAAAAACAGGGGTACGTCAATTGCTTTTATATCTTCTCCAATAGACGTAACTGACAACATGCCGGCGGTTCAACAAAATGAAGCGCTTCGTAGCGCTCAATGAGCGCTTCTTCTCTCTTGAACGACACAGTGCAAATTCCTCGAAGTTTGCTCGCCTTGCTACGTAGCGCTACATTGAACATTGAGCGATTACTTTTAAACCTATCTTGAACACGGCCCTGAACTGACACTAGATGTAACTGACAACCTGGTTGCCGTTGCTCAAAACAACCTTAACACTAAGGTTAACCTTAGTGCCATATTTCAAGGCTACCTTAGTGACTTAAGGTCACCTTAGAGTTTCGTGCAACGGGACCCTGAACTCGACAGTCGCCCGTCATTGAACGCAGGTGGATAACTATTCTGCATGTGTAATCACGCCATCTTACAGACGTATCAACGTTGCTGACAACATTAGAAGATCGAGCAAATGTGCAAACCTATCTCTCATGGCGCTCATTCAATGATATCGTGATGATGTATGAGATAAACTGAGATGAAAATGAACTTGGTGATTTTGATTTATGTACTAATTATCGTGTAGATTCCTCGTACATGGTTTAGCATTTTATCAGTATACGTCACTGTATTGAAAGTACGCAGTGCTTTACGTAGAAACGCGAATGTATTCATCTCACCTTTTTCGCTAAGACTGAATGTTTTCTACACCTGTCTGATAAGAACACTCCTTGTATCACGAATTGCTATCTGGTGTAAAAAATATTAAAGGACATTTGCGTATCGACTCATCGACATGTAGAGAAAATTATCTCACAATATAGTAAACTGTGTCTTTTCAAATCAGGGAGATTGATTTTTGTATAATATTGTAAAGTTTACATTGTGAATGTTTTCTTGAAATCTTGATTTACTTCACCAATTTCCAGTTCCAGTGATGGCAATACATTATCACAAACTGTTAGATATTAGATATTATCATTACGTGTTAGTCCTAGTTTCCTTTCGATAGTTGCAATTTATATTTCAATACAACATCTTCTAATTTGGTGAATCAAAACCGTGTAACAAGCTGACGTACATTGAGACAGCTCACAAGGGGGGCAACTCTTGACGGATTATCCAAACGTTTTGGATGTCTGGAGCAACTTGGTCCCAGCATTCAGCACTAGGCTTATCTTGTAATGACCATTACTTTCAAACAATCATATACCATTTATAGTAACGAATTCAAAATGAAAAAAAATATAATTGGTTACTTTAACAATATGATACATTATTTTAAAATTGAATCTATTTATAGAGAGAGATTTGGTCACTGTAACTCTAGCAATTTTATGTAATCTTTGGCCAGTATACTTTGACAGAGGGAATGGCTGTAATGCAGTCATGTATGTATAAACGTCATAATGTTTAATTAGAATGTCGAATGTAGATGATAACGTCATAACGCAATGTTCTAATGTACTAAGAAGTGTCTGACAACTGAGTCATTCAGTCTATTCCATCAAATAGAGATTATAGTGCAAGTGTATTTGGGATAGTAAATGTCCTCGAACTTGGAATAAATATTGCATTCTGCACGCCTTGCCATGTCCAGGGTCGAATTCAAGGACATGGCATAACGAATTGAAATATGATGAGAACAGATGGGTTTATAGCATGGGACCTCGCCCGGCGTCCGTTGATACCGAAGTTATCGTTCTACCTTCCTATTGGTGGACAATGCAAGAAAATGTGCCATGTTCAGGATAAACTATTAAATTGATCAGGTCAATATGTTTTGGCGCGAAGCTTTCGATCCCACAAGGATAGAATGAGTTTAAAAGTTTAAAATGCAATATGATCAACAGGCCTCTAACCTGACCAGTAAGTTTATCACCAGTCCTCTAACCTGACCAGTAAGTTTATCTCATTTTAGTACATAAAGGTACACTTATTGTTCACTGAAATCTTGTTGACCGGCACTCTATGACAAACGATCATTATTGTACACCAGTGACTGATTGTCCATGCAGTGGTTTAACAAATCCGCGTTCAAAATTAAAACATTTGTTAAATATGCAATTGAATTCAGTTGTTATTCTCTTCAAACTGGTAACATTATCCTGAGAACCATAACTCAATCCATACGATAGTAACGAAATCATTAAATATTTGACACAAGTCTGAAATGTACCTTTTCCAAATTAATTAGATCACTGTTCGTGTCATCCAGACCTCTTGATATCCATTTTGAAACATGGTAATATAAAATGTTCTTTGTAAATGTTATGCAACTCCCTTGCAGAGTATACTTGTCGTTCTGGATGATGGTATGGTATGTTGGTATCCCGGTTTGATAAGAAAGCCACTATTCAAGTTAAGTATTTATTTACTATTGCAGACAAGATTTAGAGCCGTGATTTTGGAGGCTCACTTACTGCTAAGCTCTTCGTAATTACCATGAACTATCATTAACTAGGGACTATGTAAAAATCTAGAGAGTCCCTGTATTGCCTCATGGCTATCATAGCACTAGAAGGGCTTTGCCAATCTTGGCGCAATTGAATATAGATATGTATCTTTAAAATTATCCTTTTAGCCTATTTCCTCTTTGAAAAAAAGTATTGTTCCAATATATCCTTCATATTTTTACAGTAGTTCAAAGGCCAAAAGAAACTATTTCAAGTGTTTCGTTATTTTGCGATTTTCATTTTGTTGTAGCTAGTGCATCGTATTATAAGGTATATATTGGACGTTTTTAGTTTATGAAAGTAAATAAACAATATTTTTAATTAAACAAATAAGATTTCCGAATACAGATAACAATATTTTTCTATTCACATGTTAAGGAAGTTATGGTGTTGTCTTCACAAACTAGGCCGTTGCCGCGCCCCTTTCACCTACACAGCATATCATTTGTTTTAATGTTGATGGTGATAGACAGATCACAGTAACTTTCATCGTCAGACTCTTCAGAGCTCTTGGTTTTCTTCTGCTTATTTCAACTTCATATAGTTTTATGCTACCTGTGCGATTGCAACGCGAGGTCGTTGCTCCTTTCAACATTCTGATTTCCATATTCCGGATTTAATTCTCAATCTAAAGGCACGGAATATTCTAATGTCCACAAATCTTAATATTTTTCACATTTAAGTATGATGAGCGATGCCTTCTATGCAGGTGCAAGAGTCTTCAGGTGTTGAAAAGGGAACTTGTAAGTGACAGCGCTGTTCGGAGCCTGGTACGAACCGGAACTACGTCATAGTTGACCTGTGACCACTTGCACGTGCCGGAAGGGCAGAGGTGTATCTTGACACTGCGTGCGCAATCACGCGAAACTTTGTATCGTGGCATTTATTTAATTTCGTACAGGTGATGTTATTTGATTAATGTATTTTAGAAAGAATTTAAACATCGACCTTGAAGAATCACATGGTTGTCCATTAAATAGAGAATACTAAACAATGTCCCGTTAAAAAACATATAAATTAAACGTATGATTGTAGTACTTAATGAACGAAGGTTTTAGAATACTTTGTTACCTCGTGATTTGTAAATTTATGAAACAGCGATAGATTTCCCGTAAAGTTTGCAAATTGAAAAATCCAGAAAGGCATCCTAACACCGAACACATAGTTTTAACACTAGTTTATTCATACCAAATAAAGCTTTAATTAGGTAAATATTCTTAGTTCATACACGCTGAAACAT
The DNA here is from genome assembly GCA_936450465.1 of Gibbula magus. Lineage (NCBI taxonomy): Eukaryota > Metazoa > Mollusca > Gastropoda > Trochida > Trochidae > Gibbula > Gibbula magus. The sequence goes on along the minus strand of OW388296.1, from coordinate 2,890,071 downwards.
GGCGAACATATACAGTTTTAAAGAAATTACTAATGTCTACATAGTTTACAAAACTTTATAGTTCTTTTATTGTAAAAAGGGTTGATTCTTTTCAAACCAAAGCTTGATTAATAACTTTCTACAAATTTGACAAAGTGTATCATGGAGAAGGGAAATTCCTTACAATATACAACAGAAATTAATCAGAATTCATATGAAATGCTCTACACAGATGCATACAATTTGTTCGCCTACATGTGTATCTTAGTGCAAATATCATGTAAATTGTATCATTGTAACGTCAATAAAATTACATCACATACAATGACAATGGATCATCATACATCCATTGGTAAACTAATCATTCGCAAACATATCCTTTGATCGTCACGCCAGTAGTGCATGTTTATGACATTTGACATAATGAAATAGAAAGAAGGGGTCACATTTTGAAAATTGAAATTTCATTTATTTTCAAATGAGTTTTCATATCGACTTAATGAGAACAAATACATAGCTGTACATGAATTGACTAATAGATATGACTGCTATAATTGTCTCGCAAGTCAATGTATAATCCTTAGGTCTTGTTAATAAGTTCAACAATGTTATTTAGAAGCAACTTGCTGCGTACGCGTGAAACATTTCATTGTTATTAAAACTTAAGACAATAGGAACAGATTTTTTCGATAGAAATATTTACAAAATACAACAAAATACATGTTAAGCTTATTTGAATAGTTTTCAAATCTATTTTGTTGCGAATATATGTTATATTTCTTTGAACATTGAAACTTAAGACACAACAAACTGTTCTTTTCTAAGTGCAGGCCACATTATGACACCAGAATGTTGGGTCTATTAATTATCTTTCATCTGGTAATTTTTTAAATAATTTTCTTATGGTTATATATGTGTTTGTAAATAAATAACAGCTTTATGCGAGCACAAAGATCATGGTCGCATCGTACATTCACGTGTCTTCATAAAAAACGTGCTGTTGAGCGATGGTTCGACTAAGCCTACTTTACTGGAATCGTTCTTGCGGAAATATGACCATGGACATGTTGGTACACTTGGTACTGATGTTTTCTTTCACGGTATAGTCGGACTACTACACCCACGCCTCTTCCTGTGATCTGTAGAACTGCACTTCTCATGCTGCTGAGCATGCGCCCCTTTCAACCAATGAAAACATGTCCTTGAGGATTTTCGTTATTGAGATGTCATCATCCTTCTTCCTCAGATCGTATATCAATATAAGCGAGCATTAGATATGAGATTGAGCTGTATTTTTTAGACAAATTTATATAACGCAATATAGATCTGATTCGAGAGTCTTTGGTTACAATAATGTGCAGACTATGTCGTTTGATAGACTTCCTTTGTTGAAACATAGTGTAATTTGGGTCTAAGAACCAGTTCATGGCAAAAAAAACCCTCTTCATTCTTATTTTGAACATTTCTTTTTTTACTTTTTTTTTCTGATACAAGTCTGAACCTTTCTGTGATATATCGCCAGAACGCATCTTTATGTTGTCAATTTCATTAAATGTTTGAGGGTTCATTAATTTTGTGAATGTGAATTCGAGTTCGTCCGTGGAAACTATACGAGATTGTAGGAGAGTGCTCTATAGCGACGAGAGAAGGTCCTGTCTGTACAATAATGACAATAGACATTGTGTGTACCGGCGTATAGGGAGACGGGAAGGTGCAGCGTCATGGTGGCGGTGCAACGTCATTGTGGCGGTTCAGCGTCATGGTGGCGGTGCAGCGTCATGGTGGCGGTTCAGCGTCATGGTGGCGGTGCAGCGTCATGGTGGCGGTGGTCATTGTTGAGGTGCAGCGTCACGGTGGCGGTGCAGCGTCATGATTTGGAGCGGTATACGTGTAGAACAGAAGTATCTTATAATCCCTTTTTATAAACTGTAAACAGCGTCATTGTGGCGGTGTAGCGTCATTCTGGCGGTGCAGCGTCATAGTTTACAGTGATATTCGCGGAGAACTGCAGAAGTATCTTGAATTCCCTTTTTATAAACTGTAAATACATGTTAGTACTCAAAGTCAGTTTCAGGAAATAAACACTAGCATTTATTATAAATGTCTGGATTTGTATCTTTGGAAATAATTACTTCATCAAACATCCTGCAGCTTGGCATTGATTAATGTTTATGTCACTGTATGGGATGGGACAGTGTTTAAGAGGAATACTATGTTTTCAAGATATCTAATATGTAATATGTATAGCAGATATCTGAGGTCTAAAATATACCTTTGATACATTCTTTATATTTAAAGAGTCTACTGATAGTAATCAGGTTTTATGACATTCGTAATCCCTTTCTCTGCCCAGTTGAAGTGAAGTGTGATTAGAAGAAGAAAAGTATTATTAAGTCTGTATGACCATATGACCAAGAGTACAGCAATGATTAAGCACATGTATACATGACGCAGAATTTTACAGGTAAGTTGTGTTTAAGATAATTTGCAATATTTTTCAGCAGTTTTTCATCTTTTGTTGTAACTTGTTAAACTTTGGTCTGGAAGGATTTACAGAATAGACATGAGGAATGTACAATGATAGTTGTTGTGTGTAAAATGAAGATACTCGTACGAGCAAGAAATGATTTTAATTTTGACTTAGATGAAACGTGCACTTAACACACTTATAGAGTCAGCATTTAACTCATTACAGTGATAACGTTGTATCTTAAATTGTATGTCTCATACCACGGAACCTGAATTATACACTTAAAATATCTGGGGCATGGCATAATATTTGTTGAGATGCATTTTCAATTATGTTATTTTGGTCGACATCATTTTGAAATGATTTCATGCTTTACGCAACATCGTGTCAAAGAGTAGTTTCCACCTTCAGAAATATTTCAGAATTTGCTCCAAGATTATGTATTCCAAATGAATTTAAGTGTTTTATCAAGGCAAGTTATAATCCAGCTGGGGTTTGGACAAAGAATTGAAAATATAAACTATACATATGGCAATTAATTATGCGACACAGTTTAGATTATGTTGTTGTTTTATTGATGTACATATTATGAATGTTTTCCGTTAACGAATGTTCAATTTTGGACTTAAGCAAATCGCGCGACACAAAAGGTTTAATTCATGGTAGCAAAGGATTCCTGAAAAAGCTTTTTCCAATCGGATGTGACAAAGGATGTATACATGATAACACTTCTTGATAATTAATGTTATCACAATATAACATATTATGGCATGGCGGCGATGTTCAGAAGCGAGGAGATGCCAAATTATTGGCATGTAAAATGCATGAATATCACACACAGCATTTGGTCGTCAGTTGAACAATCATCACTCTACCAATAGCAACCTTATGAGCAAATTTATTGGCACCAACCATGTGAAGGATGGTCCAAGACCAAGCCCGTCCTAAAAACTTCGTGTTGACAAGCATGCTTCAGCAACTTGTCCTTTAGTTATGTAGAGACAACGCTCGGCAAAACCATTCCCCTGCTTTGAAGGCGTATGTTGAAAACAACGGCATCACTCAAACTCCCCTTGTCCAGATTGAACATGTATGGGACATCATTGGACACCGACTTCAAATAATGGAACTTTATCCACAGAATATTGCTGATTTGGAGGCTGCATTGCATATATTGAGTGGCAGCAGCTACCTATTCGTAGAAACACTGGAGGCATGAGGAAAAGGGTTGACGCCATCATCCGGGCTCTTGGCGGGTATACCCACACTACTGACACTTTGTTGGTAAATTGTCATCTTGAGACCACAGTTTCAAACGGAAATGAAAGGGAACCTAAGTCGATCTCAACAACGTTTTATGATGGGTAATTTTTTTTCAAATCTCCATTTTGAAGAGCATGTTTAATAAAGAATAAAACACGTTATCACAATGACCATCGTAAGTTATCCCTTACGCAAAATGTTCAGCTTTCATGACATATTAATTTCACATTTATTCTTGATTAATGTTGGCATTGAGAAATCAAACTTTTGAACAGTTGAACAATTCGGATGTGCTTAATTAATTTCCATTTGTATATGTTTGAGATTGCTAAAGTTTTTATAACTGTATTTTTTTACCAAAAAGAGTAAGTGTCTTTTGAAAAGAGTCTATCACTTATTTATAGTCATATGTACTAACACGTGTCTGGCGTGTCACTCTTACTAAATATGGGCGATCTCTCTTTAGGAATACGTTGTTATATAAGGTGATATGTTAATGATATGGCAGCCTGAGGGTATCTGTTTTTATGCCGGAAGTTAAAATGGGTAGATGCGCAGGATGATGTGCATTGACATGCGTTGTCAGTCATGTGACCAGTTCAGCCGAGCACTGCTTCCGGCAGACAACACCTGCGTGTGGTAATGGGTTTTTGATATAAATTTTTGTATATATTTAGTATATCATTGCGCATGCGTTATGTAGATGTCATATATTCGTGCTTTATTATAATCCAATAAATGTCATTATATTTACAACGTCTGAGATCTGTGTGTTATATTCTGTGTGATCCGTGATGTACTTGTATAATTCCTGGAGGAGACCACACAACCATGGGCATAATGGTAACCATTATTTTTTTCACAAGAAAAAGCATTTTTATATCCGGTATTGTTCCATATGATAAATGTAGTACCTTAGAAATTAATTCACACAGGTAACAGAAAAGTCTATATTTATATGGTGTATTTACATAAACGGGGAAATGTGGATTATGTAGAAATACATGCCGTTAAGCAGTGAACATATAGGAGTAGTTGTTATGTTTTGGACCACATTATACAGTACAAAATAGTGTTCATATTTCTTACCGTATCTTCTCTTACTATATTTAACAAAGTTTTGGATAGTGGTGTTTTTCCAGATAGATGGAATATTGGTATGGTAATCCCGTTATCCTAGACAAAATCCAAACAATTACAGAGGCATATCTCTCTTGAACTGCTCTGGTAAGTTATTCACGTCAATAATTGAAATGCGTTTAAGAACATGGTTTTATGTCAATGAACTAATTGCCGAGTCACAAGCTGTGTTCAGTCCAGAATATTCAACTGCAGACCAATTATTCACTTTACAGGCTTTATGTACAAATATTTGAGTAAACATAAAGGCAGATTCTCTTGTGCATTTATAGATTTTAAAAAGGAATTTGACCTTGTTGATAGAAGAAAATTAGTATGTGCTTATCAAAAATGGATGTCATGGTAAAATATATAATGTATTAAAAACATGTATTCTTCTGTAAAAGCATCTGTTAAAATTGGTACCTGTACGGCATCTTCTTTCAATACATCATCTGGAGTTAAACAAGGATGCATTTTAAGCCCTGTATTATTCATATTTTTTTGTCAATGAACTCGTACATGAAATGTATAAAGCTTGTACTTATAGTATATTTGTTGATCAGAGATGATTTGAAGTTTTTATTATTTGCAGATGATGTTGTCCTATTTTCATTTTCAATTATTGGTCTACAACGGCAATCAAATGTGTTGTATGAGTATTGTATATGAAATGGGGATTAAGTGTTAACATAGAAAAATAAAAAAAATCATTGTTTTCCGAAATGGTGGTATCAAATCCAAGAATGAAAAATGGACCTATAATAATATAAATCTACAAACTGTATCTTATTAGAAGTACCTTTGGTATCGTAATAATTTTCATCCAGACTGATATGGACAAAAACCTGTGAAACGTTAGCCATGCAGGCACGTAAAGCAATAGACCAGTGTTGATTTTACTGAATAATAATAGACATATTAACTTCCACACTCCCTTTAAAATATTCGATTCCAAGATATCTCCCATTTTAACATATGGTTCCGTAATATTGGGAGTAAAGTACGAAGAAGTTATAAAAAAAAGTACAAACAAGTTTTTAGAAAAGAATCCTTGGGGTTGCTTCAAATAAGGCTATACTTGGGGAAACTGGACGATACTGTTTATTCATAAAAACACAGATTATACTTATAAAACTTTGGATAAAATTGATACGAATGAATGTTTCACGTATCCCAATACATCAATATGATAAGCGTATGTTACAAGATGAAAATGGTAAAATTAATGGGATTTCTCACGTTCGTGAGATGTTATTTATAAGGGGTTTTAGCTATGTATGATGTTGGTGACGCCACTATTTTTGTATCTTCATTTGGAAGACGATTGGAAGTATATGCAATCTTGGAAACAAAATATTGAATCGTCATCTTATTTGACACATAATTCTTACATAAAGAATATATTCCAATGTGAAGCATATATCCATAAACTTGAAAATAGAAACTTAATTAGATCAATGTGTAAATTTCGCATTTCCCTTCACGAATTTAGAGTCAATCATCAACGCAAGAAGATCATCAATGATATATCTTATAAAGATTCGATTTGTTTATATTGTGACAATAATGCTGTAGAAAATGAATACCATGTTTTCTTTATATGTCAAAGATATTCTCCTCTTCGTAATGAGTATTTTCTGTCCATGCTAAACTATTGTACAACCAGATTGACGTTGTAGCAAAATTTAACAAAAAGATGTAAATATACTTCGTTAAACATATTTATACCTCCTCAAAATATTCAGGTTAAGTTCGTCCTAGCACAATATTGGTCACGTGACAACTAAGTATTTCTTCAAATACAATTGTACCATGGGCCATGCGGCCTGAAATACGAAATAATTGACTGATTGATTTTTTCGGGAAGGGTGCCTTGCAGAATGTCACCCCATAGCATTGGAGTATGTGGGTTCGGATCATACCAGGGTTCCCAGCCGGATAAGTTACAATAATTTGTAATATTTCATAAAGTGTGGTCCTTAACTACCTTATTCATTCTGTAAAACTGTAATATGTTCATTACATGACGTATTTCCCAATGTTACTATGCAGACTGTGCAGGTTTATATTTTATTCTTGAAGATGACGTTCCTTCTTGAGCAGTGAGATATGGATGCTTAATCCCAAGAAACATGGTTATTTTCGTCATTTAACGTAGCAAATATGGTATATATACTTATTCATGTATTCGTTCATACTGGCACCGACATAAAACTTAAGATAAAAGGCAAATGTGATTAACATGATAAATGTTTATGTTCTTTCATAAAACTTAGCAATCACAGACATATGTTTCTTACGGAACATTGTTATTTAGAATTAAACTGAAATATAGCAATACCGTACAAGATGTTAACAGTTTCTTACTACCAGCATGGATCCCACCGACAGGACAGTTTGTATTCGGAATGACGATATCAAAAGTATCAATTCTGTTCGACTTCTCGCAATACATGTGCTTTAGACGAAAGTTTTTCAGTTCGGATTCCATTCCCTACAGGTAACCAGACAAAAGGACCCGAGCCCCCCTTCAGAAAGCAAACTTCGCTGAGGTTAACCTTAACTCCCCTTCTTTAACATTGCACTAAAGTTACCTTAGTGACTTATGATCACCTAAGGGCTGAACGGAGACCCAAGTAAATTTTCTTGCTGTGCAAAGAGAATGACGGTCGTTGACAAAACCGTGATGTATCAAATCTGAGACAGCAACTAATAATGGAACTAGCACCATTGGACATAGTGCACTGTCAACCTGGCACAGTTTCCCCATCATCTTAGTGCTGCATATTGCCGTTGTAAAGCTGTATAATGTCGTAGTGCTTCTTCTCATTTCTTGTAGCTTTTAGTTGCTATGTTTGAATGTCAACATGAGAATGTCAACGACCAGCGACAATCACGTCCCGCATGCTCTTTCTCCTCTATGTTTCTTCACTCCATGAACTATTTACCGTCATGTCACACGTGTTCTTCTCGCTCATTGTACTTTTTATTTGCTGTCCAATGACAATGTCAACAACGTTTTCTTATGGTTACTTTCTAAAAACGTTCAAAAGAAGAATTATTATAATTATTTTGTAATTTGGTTAAAATTTAGATTAACACAGCACATAATACATTGAATATATTTTCTGTTGAACTCGAATTTTCTCATGATGACCCGCTCCGACATTTATACGCGTTTAACTTACACTTTTCAAACCGTTTATAAGTCAGTGCTCAGACACATTTTCAAAGCTAGTGAATTATTCTCATAGTGCTGCAACTACATAATTCGGATTTGGATTTTAATAAGACATTTTTATATAGGTATGTATAATGAGTATAATGAAATGACGGTAAGGTAGTGAATTTGTAACTTTCGTTAAAGTGGCGCTCACTGCACTAATCAAGTTACATCCTTATGCAGAGTCTCTAAAACAAATGAAACGATTTTATGTGTCTTCGGTCCTTCACATCAAAACCAAAACAAATTCTTTTTAAAACTGCCATAATTGAAGACCCTCCTGAAATGTTTCAAAAGAAACGATATCTCAACATGCTTGTTCAGCAAGACGACAATGATTAACTAGAGATTTAATTTGTTGTTATTCTCCATTAATTAACACAGGTGTTTCTCTGCAGTGATATCTCTATGATAAATGGCAGCAGAATGGAAACATTACGTTTCCACATTTCTCAAGCCGGTTAGATTTACAAGTCGTAACATTTGCAATTAAACATCCTTACAAACATGAGGAGTGATTTAAAAGATTAGTGGTAATTTATGCGATAACATATTTTTTCGTTCTTTCTATGAGGACAACTAACATGATATATTTAATAAATAAAAACAAAGTATTATTCAGAGAACGCCGTGCACGAAACACGTCGTCACAACTTTACTTATATAAACATATATAGAGGATATAAAATGGAGTCAAATACCAGGTTTATCGAGTGTTCCATAAACATATATGAAACACATTTTTGTTTCTCACAAACTTTGTAAACGTCCATGCTCTGTTGATTGTGATTCCTATTATTTTAAAGGCGCTGTAGCACTTTTTTGCACATCACCTTTTCTCAATTTTGCCATTTATTAGTAATATTTATACAATATATTGTTACATAAGAGGGTGAAAAATCTCATTACACGACCCGATAAGCCGTATTCATAGAAAACGATTCTCCGTATTGGAAGAAAATGGTGTGTCGTATGAAGCGACTTTTGTGAAAACTTCAGTGTGAGGGGTTAATTTGAAGGTCTCGTGCGGTTTTGAGAGTTGAGACAGCACGTTGGTTGACCATGCCATCATTGTACCATACATAACATTCCACTCTGAGTGTTTAGGTATCGCTACATCAGTCACGTGATTCACAGATCATTTGAACTACCTACGAGCGGTCATTTTAATATGAACAAATGGCCCCTCGATGGGAATTGGACAGGCATTGCCTAACCGAACCATGTCCATTCGTTTAAGAACTCTTTTTTTTCTTTACCACCGATTTTAGGGACTTAGATAGGCTATCATATAGTCCCTGAACATTTTCTTACTGAAATATTTTACTTTGAAATATTAGATATTAAGTAAATTAAAGAGGAGTTCTGAACAATATTTAATTTTAGAAAAGTGAAGCTTGGGCAACTAGACTACCTAACATTTCCTAGACTTAAAGGGAGAGTTCTGTCGCCATATTGGATATTGTTACGTTACGTGAGATGAAAACAAGCTATATTGTACCTAATTTTGCAACTTTTTAATAACTAAAGACACACGCTGATAGAGTATTCACATAGTGACACATAACATGTCATAAAACTTTTCTCCACTCGCAGCGTCGATGGCTTCAGTTCTCATTGTTTCTATATTTTTCAACAAATGTGCACTTGTGTTTATCAAGTTGTGAAATATAAAGTCTTCAGAATATTACCCTCATTACTATCTTTCAATTTTACTATGTTTTAATCATGTATTAATAACATATAGGCCCTATGTGTAAATAGGAATATCCTCTCGAATTTCGTTTCAACAAAAAATACCCCGATAGAACCTCCTTTAAGAAGGATTAGTCTATGTTTTGCTCTAGTGTCTGGAAGACAGACGATGATTTAGAAAGTGGCTTTTGACCCATGGAGCCTGCCCACGATGTCATTGCAATATCGCCGTATATAAGGCGGGCTTTCCTCCTGAAAAACACTAGACCCCGCGGTTAAGCGAGTTATCGTTTGAAGTGACCACACCCCCAAATGACCTGACTTCACCTGTACTTGACACTGTGTCGATTATCCACGTATATCTGTGGTTATCTACGTATATCTGTGGTTATCTGGATTCCCGTCTGATTTGATTTATCATGAACACAGAACAAAAACAATAATTATTATAAAAGTCCGTTTAGTTGACATTCATATTGAATATCCGTGGATATGTATGATAAGAACAGAAAGATTTTCTGTCTGGATAACAACTTCACTACACGACGTTTCGGAGTATATGCTCGCTCCTTCATCAGGTGGAATGTGATGAAGGAGTGAGCATATACTCCGAAACGTCGTGTATTTTTACATTAAAGAAGTTGTTATCCAGAAAATCGCCTTGTTCTTATGTATACCACTGTTAAATGCCCTTCAAAGACCTGATATGTATGATTATATTTATCTTCACTCCCCCATCGCCTACTAGACAAACATTTAGTCTCCGAGATACGTGTTTCCTTATCAACGACAATACATTACAAACAAGTCAATTACTAGTAGAAGCCCTATAGATGATTGGTGACATCTAGACTTGCTAATATTTTCTAGACTGGACTGGTCGTCAATTGAATATTTTGCTCTAGGATCTGGAGGACAGACTAATCGTACAGTTTATGTCGGTGTAGCTATTTCAAAGTCCATTGAGTCTATTTAAGTTGATTAAATAATAATATTCTTACAAAATTACCCAAAATGATTTGCAGAGCTCGAGAGTAATCAGAAATAAACATTCAGCTCATTATTATCGCGTATTCAAACAACATTTTTTAAAAAATTAAAAAATTAGATACAGATTTGTATTTACATCGTATTTTCATAAAATTCACTCACGCGAATCGACAGTGAGTATGCATTTTCAGTAGGACAATAAACCAGTGTGCCTCGACCTTCGTTCCGGAAAGATGCATTTCGCAAGTCACTTTGCTATAGAGAAAGTAGAATAGGTAGAGATTTAGGGGTTACGGGGGGTTTACAGCGAGCAGTGCGAGGAGTTGTCAACAAAGCGGGAGTGTCGTGAACCAATGTGCAACAGGAAAAGGACGATATCTATATACATTATTATAATCATAAATAAATATAATAGGTATACACGTGACGATATCTTCTTGAATGGGATTTTAACTTTGCAGGGGGTGAAATTGTGTTGTTTTCAGTTTTAGTTGCACCTGACATTAAATACTTACAAATGGATATATACAATGCATAGCTGGTTTGATAATGCCCTGCATTATGATATTTAGATAACTTTTAAAAATATATATATTAAAAAGAAACCGACAAAAATGCAAGATATTTTAATCCACGGTGACAAAAAAGGACTGGAAAATATAGTTATGTCGTGTCTGAGAAAGGAAACTTAACTAAATTTATTATGTTAGAAACATTATTTATTTACAGTTGTTGACATCATCTTTTGTCAAGTTTATTTCTGCATTTTATTTTTCTCCACTTCAATTCCGGGCATTGTTCCATTTTGGGGGGAAAACAATTTCAGCACCCGCTGTGTAAACCGACATAACAACCGAAACTATCATTTATGTAGACAGACAGAGGGACAGATATTTTATTTACGTCTCACTGCATGTACAACATAAAATAAAGCAAACAATCAGTAAAAGCACATGCACCATTCCTTAAGGAATTATGAGAGACTACATCTAAAATATATACATGTTACTAAAATAGATAATTTAATGTTTAACTATTATACAATAACAATTTTGTTCTAGATAAAATAAGGAATAAGGTTTTGGCAACGCTTCTAACAACATTATGATTAGACAATGAAAACTGGTCTCTGTCACGTTTAGTCGTAACAAACCTCTCAAGAAATCCATGGCTTCACTTCTAAATGTTTGTATTTTGTAATTAATGTGCACTGTAGTGTCCACCAAGTTGTCAAATATAAAGCCACCAAAGTATTATTTTCAGTTTTATGTTTCAACCTGATTGAGGTACAACGATATATATATGTGTAAACACAAACCCCGATAGAACCCTATCTTTATGGGACAATAAGAATGGGTTTCTTTGCGGAGCCGAAATTTATACTCGTTTTTCAAAGACGTAATTATTCTGATGGATGTAAACAATAAAATATAACTTCAGGAATGTTTCTTGTTTTTAGGTCTTCAAGACGTATGTCGTGAAGACCTATTGTTCTTATTCTGATTTTGTCTTTTCCTTATTATTATTTGCACTTTTATTGTGCGTCGTGTACAGTCAAAACGGCTGAACCGATCTCTTTGAAACTTTCAGGGATGATAGCCTGTGACATAACCTCGTGCTGTACGGAGATCGATTTTAGATTTTTGACTTCTATCGTGAGTTATCCCCTTGAAGAAATAACTTCAAACCTTAATAACTCGAAAACTATTCAACATATTTTCACAAAACTTTCACCACAATGTGCGCAATAACATTCCCCATCGGTTTTCTTCTCCTAAATAACGACAGACACATATAATGCAGCTCATTTGGAAGCTGAAACACTGCTGTTTATATGAATCTATCAACCTCAGCTCTATATCAAAACGTCTTCGGGTGACACCATTTTGAAAATTGAACTGTTTGAAAAGGGGGTATTCGGCCCCTTTGACTTTACAGGGTCATAACTAATGCCATACTTACTTATTGCAATCTCTTTCTTATAACTAGTTTAACAATTCCATAACATATCATTATCATATAAAAGTTGATAGTGTGGGAACAATTTGGACAAATTCCTCCCAAATTATAATTGTTTGATTTTGTGCTTTTTTTTAGTGGTATATCTTTTGGAGAATTATTGATCGGAAACCGCTGTAGATAGCAACACGTTTAACAGCTCATTTTGAAGTAGAAACGTCATTTATTAAGGAGAATATTTTTTCAAGCATGTATCTGTCAAAATTTAGGTTCGATAAGTCATTGAAGATTGCATTTTTTCGAATATCGCCATTTTCAACAATGTTGAAAGGATCATAACAGCTTAACTAATTATGCTATTGAAACTTTTCTTACATTTGCGTAAGCACAGGTTCAATTCCAATAACTTTTCTGTGTTCCTCTTTTCATCAAAAAGTTGATAGTTAAGCTTCAAATGTCGTCTAGGGGTCCGAAAATAAACATTTTTTATTATTTTCTTGAATATTCAGAAGAACATAACACATTACTTATGTATGCAATATTAATGTTTACATCTACTTGAGACGAAATTAAAGTACAACCTTTTCTATGTCACACCTTATTATGAAAATATTAACCATTTTGTCTTAATCGTTAGAAAGATCATGTAGGGGTCCATTAATAAGCGATTGTTTTTCAGAGGGTCGTTGTCTTTGGAAATTTTTGGTAAAAAAACCTACCGAAGATAGAGACATGTTTGGTAGTTCATTTTAAAGCAGAGAAACTGATGAATAATCGAGAGTGTCAAACGTTGAGTTCAGGGCCAAGCAAAAGTCTTGAAGACCTAAGTATTGATGCGTCAATCCTAGTTTCAAATGTGATTATTTGCACACATTATAACGCATTTTTCTATATTTCTTTATTTTCTTTTTTTTCAGCAGACACTTGTATGTAAAAATAAATGTAGTGATTGTTTTTATCCCATTCTATAGGACAAATAAGTGATCAAATAATTGCACAAGACATGTTATTAGTGTAGCATGCTTGGATATTTAACTACAAAAAATAATTTGGTGATTAATTCACGCGTATCAAATAAATATATACATTTGAAAAATAATTTGGTGATTAATTCACGCGTATTAAATAAATATTTACATTTGAAAATGGAAGTATTTGCTGTAAAGTTCACTAACATGCACTAGTTTGTTAAATACTAATAATGTCAGCTTAATATGCATAAATAGTTCGATGCATAGTTTTCCCTTTAAATATTAAGAGGTAACATAAATGATAATCAACATACTTGAACTTTGAAATAATGGTATCTGGAAATATACAATGCTTTACTTTTGTTACCAGTAAAACGCCCCCTTTGACTCATTGTGTCCATGTGATTGTTTTTTGTTTGTTTTATGGGTGCATAAATAGTAATACTAAACTAAGAACTGATTTCACAAACAAGTATATGGCTATAGTAAAACTACGTGAGCTTAATTGCTTAGCGCCACTCGCAGTACACTGTTCGGTTTTCGATAAAAACAAAATCTTTATCATAGTCAATATCAATCTTTATGTCAATGGCGCATCCATCCAGAGGAGTTACTGAACTAACTGAACCGATTAGCATCACGTTGATTTACAGCAATGGTTAGTATTTCTCCGGAAAATAACGCCATTTGATATACAGTTTGACAGATGAGATTTCAACAAGTTATACTCTCTGTCCCTTTAACAAACTTTCTATGGCATAAGACCAGGAAGATTTTCTGGTTCTTATGTATAGCTTGGTATATCACTTCTAAATGCCCTTCAAAGACCTTTCTATGGCAGTTCTTCAGAGGTTAAGAAAAGCGGAAAATCCCTTTATCCTTTTATCCTTTAGTCCTTTAATCTAAATAAAATAAACAATTTTTTTGATTTATCTTAGTCTCGACAGCTTGAACTTGCACCTGGTGACGTGTATGATCTGTGGAACTACTTTGCTGTAGATTGACAGTTATTGGTCTGATGAAGGTCCTTATATAACAGTCATATATACTAGTTATACTATAATGTAATGTATGTCAGCGACATCTGTCATTTATCAGACGTACAACACTGCAGCTAGATTAAAACAAGATAATGTTATACCAAGTCTAGAATGTGCTAGACAATATTGGACCCTTTACGACACAAAAATGCAAAAATGATTGAAGAACAAATTTCCTATATAAATGTAGGATGGTTTGTCATTTTCCTGCTGCTTGTAAACTGATAGTGCAATCATTTAATCTATGCGTGCTTCAGTTCCCGGATGTAGAGATACATGAGTAATTTTAGACTCGATAGAGATAAAGCACCGATCTAGGCTATCAGCAATGAATGGTGACATAACTAGAGTCTGGATGTCAGGCTAAACAGAACTTATCTGCCACAAACATTTTACCTTAGCGCCGCTTTAATTAAAACATTCAAATCTAGTTAACTCATTGAAAAGTTTGGATCATCAGATGTACATGCAAAAATAATTTATAAGGGAAGAGGGTGGGGTCGAACCAGGCCAGACCCCTGTTGTATACTCCCCATGGCGTGAAGACTGCTGCATTGGTCATGGTATATACTGTTTTAGCTTGGTAAGGGGGAGCTTCTAAACGTTAAACATTATATGTTTTCCCTATTACTATTGCAGTGCTTCTTACAAAACCTTTCAAATATTATTTATTATTCGATAACGAATGTCTAAAATCCTAACGGCATAAGAACATTGCGTAATAACAAACTGATTTAAGCAATAAAAGCGTGATTGATAACCATAGACACACACTAATATACACATAACCAGTACGTACAGTATTACGCAATGGGGATATGTTTGAAGTTTGTCAAGTTTCGCCTGACGACAGCACCTTCGGGCGGGGTAGTGTCAAGTGCAACCCAATATACTTCTCAGATCGTCTAACGCATTTCCCCGCTAACCCGCATTGTAACGACAAAGTAAATACTCTTCCTCAAGCTGCGTAATCGTTACAGGTTTGAACCATTCTCATTGGCTAAACGCGTGCCATATATGGATAATTATAACCATGTGACGTCACAGTGACGTCCAAGGAGTTCCCATCGTAAATAATAGACTTCCGGGAGATTGTATATTCAATAGCCATGAATCATGGGAGGACATTTAAGATATTCGGGAGTGGACTCTAAATCTGACCTTTCATCGTGGTCACGGGTCATTGATTTCTGATTTACACGAGATCTGAACGTGCGAGAGACATAGCAGTGGAGAGAGATTACGTCAATGATATATTTGATGTGAATTCCACGTTTCCCTCTCGCCTCCAGCACAACAGTCAATTATCAGTGATACTACAAACGGAAAACGATTTAGAGGAAATCATCCGGGCATCACATTACAAGGTCAACCAGCCAATAAGGTGAGTGTTGTTATAAATCCACTCCGCGTTATAACGAGGTAGCGATAAGGACACCACGGGAGGAGCAAATTGCTGCAATCCGGTTGTGGAAATCAACATCCGTTTTAAATCAAGTCCACGTTTCACATGTTCCCCAGTCAACATTAGTCGCCACCCACACGACTGAGTCACGTCAGATCTCACGCGAACAGACCATGTTACAACTTGTTCTACTCAACCGGACGTTATAACCACCTCGTGTAATGACATTATCCCACAGGGACTGCTTGTTTGTGTAGGAACCGATTTCTTCCGATCTAACCCCGTGATCTAGATCTCTCCCTTGTTGATCGTACGTTGACTGATTCACCCACTCTGTGAGTACCCTTATTGACAACATGATGTAACATCATTGTAACATAATCAATGTCTGATATCACTGTATAAAGAGTTCCATCATTGTAATATCGTTGTATCGACACCAATGTAATATCGCTGTT
Organism: Gibbula magus; assembly: GCA_936450465.1. Taxonomy (NCBI): domain Eukaryota; kingdom Metazoa; phylum Mollusca; class Gastropoda; order Trochida; family Trochidae; genus Gibbula; species Gibbula magus. Next base: position 2,873,496 of record OW388296.1, on the reverse strand, counting down.
CCTACATCATTGCAGATCATTATGTGTAACATCATCACTATCTGATATCATTATAACAACGTTATTGTAACATCATTGTAACAACATTGTAATCATCTCAGTTTGATAACATCACTTTGACGTTAGGGACAGTATCGACATTGTACGGATACCATTCTGAGGGGAAAGTTATTGTCACATCATGACATCGTAATATCATCACACCATTATTGGTCACATCATGACATTGTTTGAGTGGGACATCATCTCATCAACATAATTGACAATGGATATTTTTATGATAATTACAGTATAATGGTACCGCAAAGTATGTAAGAATAAGTTGACCCAAGGGACATCACTTTTATTATACGACATCAGTATTGCAACATCCCTGTACACTCTCAATAGAACAACACCATGACAACATTGTTACAAGATCTCTGTCAAGGAGAGGAGGAATATTACCTTACATATGTACATCCTCGACTATAAATATATCATTGTATAGTTCACTGTCTCAGTGTGCGTTGACGTAATGATCATATCATGATATTTAAATAGCACTGATAGAGAGGTAAAGCACTATCAGTTGAGAAATTGAGCAAGAAGCATATACATGTACAGTTAAAACTACTTACTGAATTAAGCATTATATATAATGGAGAAATACACAAATTGAATTTTTTTCTATATGAGAGCTGGAGTTGGAATTTTTTTTAATATATATATATATATATATATATATATTGTAAAAGTACACCGCGTATGCATATTTATGTTCACACTGAAGTATAAATATACTTAAATGTGTATTTCGAATCATATGTCCCCTACCAAGTATATACTTGTACTCGCTCTTCTATACTTGTCTCCCATTTAGCCGATTTCAATCGTTATATGACAAATAGCGATTATCTCCTGGAGTGTTGAGACACACCTTTAAAACTATTTTGATAACGGAATTCAAAAATAAAATAAAATATACTGTCATCTTTTTTTATTTATGGTCGTCAAATATATTGTTGTTTCAACGAGATCGTGATATATCCTGTTCAATGACTGTATAAATCAAGAGCCTTTGATTCAGTCTATATTCTGTTTCAGCAAGTCTAGATATAATGAATAGAGTGTTTCAAAATATATAAACACAAGGATGAAGGTACAGTAATTAAACAAATCCATAGACTAAGTGTCAGTATAAATATATATAAAATAACACATTGTGATAGAACAGAAACAGACTATCCCTTATCATACAAAACGGACGATTCGGACGATTTAAAACTCATCAGACCTCAGCGATGCCTTGAAGAGCTCGTGCACTTCTGCTAATCTGGAGATTATATACTCAATCCGTTCCTCCCTATAAATTAACCCAGGAATGTACGGGGCTCCATTATCTGAACGCCGGGGGTGTAAGAACACATCTTTGCCGCAGGCCGATTTTACACATACCAAAACACAAAACGGCCCGGATCGTTTCGTTTCGTTAAATTATAGTAGATGTTTTAGACCACCCACTGGTTTTTAGCGGTATGCTGAACCCCCTCGATATCCCAAATGTTCTTATCTGCACTGCACAGAACTCTCCAACTGGGTTTTATCTAGGAATGAAAATACGTCTGTTCGATATTTAGGCTGTAAAACGGTTAACATTCGATGGTGTTTGAATCTTTGCTGCTGTCGCTCTTTTAGATAAGTATTGCCCTTCACATTTCCCTCCATCGAAGCACCTAGTGTGAAGCTAGGCTAGATGAAGTACAAATCCAAACTCTCTCCGTCTCATTTTCATTATTTAGTGAAGCGCTTTCAATTTGTCCCTTGATGAACATTTTTAAAACAAATTTATGTTGGGCATGAAGACGATTTATTTTGTTTCACTCACTAATTAACATGTGCATATATGAACACTCGGATATGTATACAATATTATCAAGCACATTAATTATGGACAGTTAAGCTACATAGAACTAAGTTATTTCAGTATTGCTGATTTATTGTCAAATGTTGTGCTCAACTTTGTTCTTACCTGTTAAACAGCAATGAAGAAAAGTAACCCTGTATTGAAATATTTAAATACTATTAAGGATTAGTCTAACACTTAGACTGAAAAATTTATATCTGAAAAAAAATACATTGAAAAGGAGCTTTTTTACAGTAGTCTTACACTTACACTTAGAAAATAATATCTGAAAAAATATATTGGAATTTTTTTTTAAAGGAGCCTCTGATATCCATTTCTTACAGTTTCCTTTTCAATATTTAATAAAATGGTGATAATTTCATAATAAATACGTTTTTTCACAGTCTGAGTGAAAGACTTTAGGACTGAAGGATGTTTCGGAGTATACAAGCAAGGCTGTAAGAACGGCGGTGACCTCAAACGGATGAACAATATGATGTTTACCCTAAGCTCTTAGCCCCGGGGGGCCTCGTGGGATTGGGTGTTGAGATGTCGTAACACGTACCACTCGATAATTGGGTTTATTACGTCATGAGAACCGTATGTGCCCATTAAACACACAATGCTGGAGTAAGAACTAAGGTGATAATAACCAACCCTGTCGGCCGCCTTTGATGTACACCTGTAATGAGAATACAGGTGTTAAGCCGATCGCTTTCCTGTGATTTATCTCCCTTATCTCCGCTTAATTGATACATTCGCTTTTATTTCGATGCGTGAATAATTTGCACGGCGATAACATTCATTTAGAAGCAGACCTTAACCCTGTTAAAGGGACATTGCTATATTTTGTTTGCGTAATATATAACCCAGTAAGGCTTTCTGTATGTCGTGAACAAGTTGGGCGAAGTTGATATTCGATGCTACTTGTCAATGTCAAATAAAGGCCGATAGTGTATACGACTTGTGAGATGTTATATTTAAAAAGAGGGATGTTCAGAAATCGAATATCAAATCAAAGATGTCAAGCAGCAATTTACTTCCCACTAACTATCAGATCATATGAACCTGTGAACAAGCCGTTTTGGAAATTAAATGAACGTTCAAATAATACAAAATGTCCGATTAATGCAAAATCAAATCACGATTTTTTCTCAACACGTTTTAACACTTCTTGATTTCAAAAACAAAATGCCCCCAACTGCATAAATCCAGCAATTATTAGAAAGAATAAATTTCGTTATTCACGCATGTATGTGTTGCCAAGCAACGGTGAGTCCTTTATATTAGATAGAACTGAACTCCTATTTAATATCACGTTTCGGCCAGTTCTCGATCAGGTAAGAGTGTATAAGTGTCTTGTCTTGCTATTCCTCTGTATGGTACGTGATGTAGTTATGGGGCAACGCTGTGCACATGGATAAAGTAATAACTATGTATGGAAGCCATGGAACATGTATGGAAGCCATGGAACACACATGGGCACATCTATATACATGTATATTCAAAGTGTCTGTCTGCACTAAATTTGGCCTTTGATTTTTTGTCTTATTTAAATGAAAACGTAATTCTATTTTCCTGGGTTTGTAAGTTCACATTGTGTATTCATATATGCTTGCTTCTATCGGAACCGGGGGCGGGATAGCGCAGTGGTTAGCGCGTTCGGCTTCGGATCAAGAGGTCCGGGGTTTGAATCCCGCCAGTGGCACGGCAACTTTGTCTTCGGTGAGAACTGTTCTACACGCAGTCAGGTTTGGATGTAATGCTACACTGAATTTCAGAGCAGTACCACCCATGGTTCGCTAGTTCCAGCCGATGCTCGCAGGTTTCACCGCAATGCATAGCCACATGGCTTTGCGGGCTTTCTCCCTGCCATAATACTAGCAGCCGCGATATAAGTGAAATACTCTTGAAAGCGGTGTTAAACCCCAACTCACCTCACCTTCTATCGGAACCATAGCACACGGTTCGTATATCGTCTCTTTATTGTATACATAGTAATGTACCGCCTTATAGTTAGGTGCCGGTAATGAAACTATCATGTACATTTTAGCTTAATTAACAAAGCGTTGTAAACCTTATTTAGCGTCCTTCCTATCACACAGGTCTCGTGGATGGCTGAAGATGTTCTCAATGTAATGAATGTTTCCATGAGCTTCAACGTTGCCATGTCTTGTATAATAGATTGTAATCGTGTGACCGTTGTTCTTTAAAAATGAGAATGACGTGCTTCCGATGTCACGACCTCTGAATTTCTTTTATTGTCCTCGTTGGGATTACGTAGAGTGATCACGTTTTAACCATTATGCGTATAATCACCTATAACTATTGCCACAATTTACATGAAAGGTACTATGTCTTACGCCAACCATGCAAGTGCTAGATACGGCACTACCCTGAATTTTGCTGCCACATTTCAATGCAGTATACCTCCTGGATTGCTTGTCCCAACGGCGCTTGAAGGTTTCACCGTAATGCATAATCACACTGGTCTTTGGGAAATACTCTTCAATAATTACTTGTCGTCGTGACTTATCTCAGTGATGAACATATATACTTACTGATAGATAAACAAACATATGTGGTTTTTATATATACATGTATATATTCAGGGACACTATGTTAGTCCAGGATATTTAATTACATTGAGTCCTGTACAGTGTAACTTTATATTAGTAGATCTGAGGTAAACGTTTCACCGTCAACGTGAGTTAACCGGCAAACGAAAGCAATGGTTTATGTAACTCCAGGGAGCTCAAAATAAACGGCACCAGTTCCAGAAATAGGAAGGAGGCGAGAATATACATGCCGTGATAAAATAAGTTACGAAGGGAAAGGGACGTTCAACAAACACCATTTGATAACTCATTTAGCCGTTAAAATCAAATTCGACTGCGTGATGCCTAGCAGAGGAGGGTGAGATGTTTTTTCTTGGGTATACACACGCATTTAGAAAGCACGAAGCCCAAATGTTTAATCAGTTAGCGAAACGCGATACTTGATGCACGTGCGAGGCATAAACGTTCTTATCAAGCGATGCATGCATACGGCTCTCCACTGATAGCACCGATGACTTGTTTAACTAACTCTTCAATGTTTCAAGTGTCTTTTCTTAGGCCTTTACAGTTGTTGTTGTTGTTGAAGGCACGATTTGTCCATGCTGCCATTTATAGCAAGTCCTCGTGCATGTTGTTTAATTCTTCCATCTTTATATTCAGGCATGTTCATCTAGCTGTTGTTGAAGACCAACTCTTGTCGGGGTGTCATTGACCGAACACTTGTATTTTGTATTTGGTTATGGAAGATTCTTTCGTGCTACTTGTACCTCCTTTTCCATTTCCATTTCTTGCTTGAATTTGGTACGCTTAAAGAATAGTTCACGATTCAAGAATATTATTGTATATGAATGCACATCTGGTGATGATGTCGTGCTAACTGTGAAACCTGTTATAAACCATCGTAAGACAACAACGGTAGTGTATCACTTAGACTATTAAAAAAACAATATTGAAAGGGAGCCTTTTTATAGATATGAAAATACCATTTCTTACAGTCTCCTTTTCAATACTTAATAAAGTGGTGATATTTTCAGAATAAATACTTTTTTCATAGTCTGAGTGTAAGACTACAACAACGGCTGTGTATTGTAACAGTAACATAACTATACAAGCTCTTGAAGTTAAAACGAACGATTAAAATTCACGAAGATTCCTTTCTATCATGGAGCTATGACAAAGTTTTCTATCACCATGTTATGGGTTAACTTAACGCCATCGGCATTAGTTCTAAGATATTGAAGTATAACATTGGAAACATAGTCTACTGTGGCAAATTAAATGGCTCAAGCCTGCTTCTTGAAGCAAACAGTTAGCAATTACGGGACCGTGTTCAGGGTAGCTTTCACGTCAAGATCATGAAAGGACGCCATTTTTCATCTGTGCTTGCCAACAGTAAATCTAAAGCACATGTGCCCGTCCACCATTCCTCCACATCTTGTTTGGCGATTTACGAAGCATGAGAAAGATTTTTCCGAGATATCACATCAACCGTGAAAAGAAAAACCTGTCCCACTTTCTATTGTGAACTTGGTCACCTAAATTTCACTCCTATCGTCGAGAGTTTACTTAGATTCTCTCCCTCAAAGAACTCCTTGATCATTATAGCAAGTCTAGACGGTCCAATATGTGCATATATCAGAGGCGACTTTGGTCTTGAAAATATTGGTTTCATGCAGCTGTTGGAGTTACTTATATCAAATATATTCAAAACTGACCGTCCCCCTCCTGGTCTTGTAGTGTACAGACGTGCTAAATGAACATTTATATTGTAGAAGATGAGTACATTAGGACATTGAACCTACTTTTAATAGCGAATAGTCTGGTACCCAGGGTATCGTTCCACTAACCGAACTTAGCCCTAAGATCAATCTTAGCCAATGATAGAAGATTGTGTTGATTTTAGGCTAAGATCGGTTAGTGGAACGACCCCATGGAAGATTATTACAGGACTTTGTCATTTAGGAAAGTTATATGAAAATTTCGTTTCCTTTGACGAGGACGTGTTTCTCCCGACTGACCATGTGAAATAGCTGGTCGCTTAAACCTTCCACTTCTAATGTTGCATTGCCCAACTTCTAGTCTACAGTATTGCATGCCGGGCTGGCTACTTGTGTTGCTTATAACTGGGCCGAAGCTTACGGGCTTTGTTTCTTTATAATGCGAAAATTATCTCCGAGATTTTTGCTTGCTTTGTCAAGAGTAATATTCTTTGTCGTTATTACAATAGACTTCTGACACTGGTGTTCGGTCAATCGTGAAAACCCCGTGTCGACATTGAGTACACTATAGAATGAGCTCATTACTTTAACAGCTGCTCTTGTCACTTGTGGGGTATACTGAGATTCTTAAAATCGCAACATGTCTTGATTTGCTATGAAACAATATATAATGCTGCCACATATAAATGTTTTTATTAAAAGGACAATTTCTACGGGTTGTCTATTTATTGTTGCAATGTGCTTTAAACAAAATCGAAACCGGCAGTATTCATTATCATTGTCATGCTCTCTAGTAATGTTATTGCGTCTACCTAGTGTATAGTACTGTTTCACTTCCATGCAATAATCAAGCCTCTTTTCGGTAAGTTCACCTCAACGGTTTTCTTTGGTAAAGGTATATCAGTGCGTCTGGTGACAATGTCAGTGAATACTAGTATATTTCCGATCTGTTTGCCTTCCCTCCAAGCACAATCATGACAGACAAAGTTCAACAGGAAACATAACGTTGGACTCAATAACGCCGTTTCATCATACACCTGTTAGTCGACCATACGAGGTTGACATTTGAAAACTTCCGTCACAAATCAAACCTTTTGTCGTTACCACCGGAAACTAGTCACCTGTCGCTTGAGTGATGGTTGACTTTTTTCAGAAATGGGGTCGGGTGGGGATATACTTAGAGGAGTTATGATGTACTCTAAGGTATCAAGTGGGGATATACTTAGAGGAGTTATGATGTACTCTTAAGGTATCAAGTGATAACAGGGATGCTGCTTGTGGAATTGTTCGGATAGGTTTAACTTTTACTAAGTTACCCACGGAACTACCGCTTAAAGGATGGAGATCAATAAGATGTATATATTATATTTACACGATGTCCACATGATGTACGTTATGAACAATGTTCAATGCATATTCTTACTTTCGGAAAGTTTGGGTATAACGCGTCATTTTTAGTTCAGTGCAGTATCAACGATAGGTCGCTAGTTCAAACTGACGCTCTCAGGTTTCACCGCAGTGCATAAACACAATGGTAATGCGGGCTTTAATCCCTGTAATTATACCATAAGTATATCACATCTTACGTTCGGTCAAAAGTGTTTAGATTCAGAAAATAAGTGACTCTCCATTTGATGATAGACGATTGTCGACATGACGATTGCTATATTGATACGAAAGATCCCTGTTTATCAGGTCAGGTGTCGTTCTTTATCGGTGGATATTTCTACATTTCGTTGTGTGTAGTACGTAGGACTTAGGAGTAATTAGACACGATGAAACTCCAGGATCTCACATTGAGTCAATTTTCTCGTAATGCAATATGTCCCGTGTCGCGTGTGATTGATACTATCAATATGTCAATATAAGGAAATATTACTTGTAACGGCTGTTATGTGGAATTGTTTCGTTTTCATAATTGCTCTTCTCACGATGGACATGTACATTCTGTTACAGGGGATGACATAACGATAGGGTCTGAAACGATGCAATATATCTTTAAATTATTACCGTTCAGTGTTATAATTTCTTTGTTCTGCTGTGACTTTTGTTATTTTGATATATGCGATATAAATATATGTAACCTAATTATCATGACGGTAACATATGTGTTGATATATCAACTCCGTAGATACAATCGTTAAAAAATCACAAAGTATTATTTAAAACACTCCAAAACTGTATGATATTTAAAAAAAAATTCGATATCACGAGCTACTTCAAATGATCATGTTACATGAAGTTACGCGACAAGGGTGTGATTATTGAGTGATGCCACATGCCAGCGATGTGGAGCAATAAATCTGGTAGAAACATTTATGTCATTATACATTTTCAGTTAGCATCATAATGTATACCTTTGTGCGTCACTTGAGTAGAACAAAAAGAAATAAGAACTAAATTTTTTTTTAAAAACACACATTTTATACGTCTATTACATTTATAAAAGGCGGAATGAGCTGGCATTTTAGATTACAAAGTGTGACGAAATACCTCTTCTCTTCTCTTAAGAGTTATTTATCATATTTTATTTGTGATAATAAATCCAAACTGAAGAACGGAGCACCCCCATGTTGCTTTTCCTCTCAAGATTACACGTGTAGTCTATTCAATTTAGTTAAAAGATAACAAGAAGCAGTTGACTCTCTGCTCGATGTCCATCAAAGAAAAATAGAAGATTTCCTCTATTCAAAATAACTATTTCAGTATTAGGCTGTAACACAGTAATATATTTTTCTGTTAGGATGGAATATAATGTCACCAATGGGGTATAAGCTGTGTCGTACATGTGTCAACATATTACATTTATCTATCAACCATTAGTTCCCCATAGCATGTTAAATTGTTTTTCCACACTAACGTCGGTCGTCAAAGATACTGTATCTTTACTGCCGAAAATTATAAATAAATATTACAATCTATTCAACTGTAAATCTGGGTGGGGAGAGAGGAGGAAACAGAAGATTGCTACAAATATAATACACTACTACACATATTTTTTCCTACCAGCAAACTTTTTACAAACAATTCAAATAGTTATACCAAATGGAGCCCTATAGAAGCCTTAATTTTTAGCTGAGTAATATATACTTGCTGTAATTTTCTAGACTGGTTTGGTCTTCAATTGAACATTTTGCTCTAGGGGTTGGATGACAGAAGACTAACTTCAGCTATTGTATAACAAGGTGTACGCCAAGGCGGAAGATGACGTTGTGCTGGGTCCAGTTCTGTTTGTCGGAACTAGGGTGAACTAGTTCCGGCTGTCTATAAGGAAAGGGGAAGTTGTTTCACTGAAAATCCCATCTCTAATCTGATGTTCAGATTGCCAAACACAAATGCTTCTTTCTTCCTTGTTCTTACTCAATTTGTCCTTGCTTCCAGGTGCCAGAACGAGGCTCAGTCTGCAGAGTTATTTCCCCTGGGGTGCCTATAATATGAGCGGTAAGAAAGTTTCCTCGTGTAATTTGTAATTGATATGTTTGTTTTTGTTACGACGGCCTGATGATTTTGAGTGTATAATTTAAACAGAAATATCATTTCCCAGTGGTTATCTTGTTATTTGTTAAATATTGCAATTAAATCATATCTCAACCCCTTTCTATCAGATAGAGATCCACGAAACGGATTATCGTGATTTATGTATGAACAGTAAAATTCATATGATAGTGTTTTATCTCAGTGTTCATCTCACAAACGAGATTGTTATTATTTGGTTACCCATCACAGTTTAAAGTCATCACTTTAAGCTTTTATATGTATTGGTTGAAATGAAACGATTCATCAAGTTGAATGTTATGATTGATGGAATCATTGACTGTTGGTTAGAAGCTAGAATTATTATTAATATACACTATTGTATTAAACTCTGTGAGGGAAGTGTTATTCTTATTTCAAAGTTGATGTAAGGTATAATCAAAGAAGTAAATGATAGCCTGTATTACGAACGGTTAACCCGGCCGCTTTTATGTACAATGAAATATTTGGATCTTTGGATAATTGTTATATTATATTATATTATATTATATTATATTATATTATATTGACAAATCTTTCAAAGTATGCTATGAATGGCGGATGCTGTCGTCGTTTATTATGAAAAATGCGTGGTATTGATGATAATAAGGCGAGTTATGAACATTTTAAAGAAATTCATGGAAATGAAGTAAAAGGTTTGGGACAAGAACATTTTATTTGTCGTAAATGGGCAAGTCCTCCAAAGACTAATGACATTTTATGTATTCTCGATGTAACCATCTATCTTACTTGTGACCAATTAGTGACTTTCTGATGTATTTTCATCGAATAGAAGCCGTGGATAAAATAACATGTCCTTGTTTACTACAATAAGGTAGATATTTCCCACACTTGACGAATATTATTATCAAATACAAAAATACTAACGACGTTTAACTAATTTTAACGAAATTTAATCATCTTGCACGTCAATTTTGACATCAACGCTTTTTGTCTTATTAAATGAGTTTTATCTGTAGCGCAGCTCGACGGTATCGCTCAAGTTCATGCCGCCATTTGTTTGCTCAAAGTTCAGTTTTAAAGTATCTATTTCAATCCACAAAGTTGTTTGCAAGAAATCAGGAAGGAACGCCGTTGTGTTTATTTACCCCTACCAGCACGTCTCTGTCGCGTTTAGTGCACAGCGGGGTCTCGGGAGCAGCCCCTAATAACAGGGTATGGCGGGGGGACCTACTTCTTATACGTGATGCGAGCCCCTAGGGACACCTACATCCCCTTTCGTGTTGAGTAGCGTTCAGTCAGACCCGGGCGAGGAATGTCTGCTATGCGTCTGTCCCACAGAAAGAACGCGACCCCGTTTCAGTCATTCGAGCTAATCCGAGCCGCTGCCAGTTACCAGGGGTTAAAGATAAGCATGTGCACGGCGAGGAGTGAATTCCAACAAAAACTGGGAAAGTAGTTTGGTTATGGGAGGCGACTCTACACAAGATTGTAATGAACCCTATGCGAGCGGAGTACGCCTTATCACCACCACACGGTAAAGTATGGCCAGATATTTTGGGCATTTTGTTTAGATTTCAAATCGTGATTCCGCGGAAATTTTAGAAGCAGACGATTGATGGCGAAACAGAGTATGCGCGTGAAAAACAAGCAGATGATATATCGCTTTTGAGGAGAAAAAATCAACAAGCTTACAAACGCCTTTAAATAAGATTTCGTGTCGTGTATGATTGCATGGAATCAAATCTCAAATACTTCTACATTTCCTTCGTAAAGAGTCGTCTGCTAGAGTTCAAACGTGTTGACAGCGAGCTTTACACGAAATGGATGAAGCGACCTGTATCACGCACGTTACAACACGACAACATCCAGTTCAACGACCTCACAAAGGGAGATAACCGTTGTACGATACAGACATAAGTAATGGACGTCTGTTTTGTACTTTCCAGAGTTGCGTCTCTCCAGCCCGTCTCCAGTACTACCCGATGGATGTCCGTCACCCGGCAATGAAAGCCCCGGTCAGCTAGCCAAGAGACACATCAACAACTTCAAGCACAGCGTCAAGGGTAAGTCTTTAGTTGTCCCACTCTCCAGATCTTCCCAGTGCAAGGAAGAAAAAACTTTCTATATGATGCCGTGTCGGGTTCCGGAGTGGCAGGTGCCGTGCAACTTGAAATATATCCTCGCAGACTTTCCTTCCTCCCTTCCTACCAAGGTGGTTTCAGTTGATGTGTTCTCTCATGGCTTGGAAGTGGCCCACATTCCATCACGTCCTTAATTCCTGAAGTTGTAATTACGTTATTTTACAATTTACCTTATTCTTTCAAAAATATCATTTTATATAAAACTTACTATGCACTTTGGATTGTAAACTGTCAATTTGAGATTCTCCTCTTTAGTTATGAGAAGTTCGGACCCTCAATCAAATGTGGATTTGTTTACTATAATTTTTAAAAATTATGATTTCTAGTTTAAGAACATTAATTGGATGTATCTTTGGTAGTAATTAATAATATGCCACAAAGGATAGTTGCGAGTTTGTAGCTGATATGTCGGTAAACCATTAAATCAGTGGAATGTGTAGACTTTGGGTCCATTTTATTCTTAGCTGAAAGTTCCGTCTCGAAGATTCAATATATTTGTGGTTGGGTGCGGTTAGGAAAGGAAATGAATAAGTTTTCAGCCTAATGGCGGAACTTGGTGACAAATAGGAAGGGAAATGAACACTGCCTCTTTCCTGCTTACCAGCCAATATTCCTGTATTCTCTACCAAAATGTCTTGATCAATAAGATAGAACATAATGGCTGTTTCTTTATCCTCCCTCGTTAAACACGCGAAGCAATTCCAAATGTCGCCCTCGATAGGCGCTTATAATCGGCAGTGAGCATAAAATGTGTATGTTATTCCATGAGTCATCATTGTAAGTTTCTTCTGCAGACTATCTTTGTCGTCTAGTGCATTCCTCGACAACTTTGTCTTAATTATATGTTAATTAGATTGATACGAACCCTTGTGAACTCATGTCCTTATCCACCAATTGAAGATTATCTCTGCTGGGCTATTACGTTTCCATTACATATATCGTTAACCACACCGCTCTTAACGTTTTAGAAATGAAAAACAGATGCAGCGTGGCAATATACTTCAGAAAACACAAACACGACACAGATGTCGGATAAACAATAACGTTCACCTCCAAAATGGTACTACAAAACTCATTCAGTTAAATGTTATCTTTAAATCGTAGATCAACTCTATGGGAAATAGTTTGAGGTAAAAATGAAGTTACTTTTTCAATATTTTGGGTAATAAAGAACGTACTGAAAATCAAGGTCGAGACTTGGAATTTCTTTATCACGGTCTGACTTGGAATAGGGTTAATCTTTCGAGAGGTAGCGGTCCAACTTGGACGGAGATAAGATTTTCATGCCTGTTGCGTTGACAGTTGGAAATACACTTTATAGCCTGAGTGTGCCACACAGCCAAGCAGATACACGCCGGTATTACATGTTAAACTCTAAAATATGGAACAGTTAAGTCGGTAAATGAGTATTTCTGTTTTGGTGAGCACGTTCAATACAGATGTTACCGTTCAAAAGACGTTATCGTGCAAAATGGTAAACAACGAAATTGGAATCCGCATGTATACAAAACTTTTGACATTTTTGTCCGATGATATGTCAAGATTTATGTGATAGGCCTTATCTATCATTTTATACGGGTTACGCTTTTCTGAAGTAACAGTCAGCGGTGCATCTGACAAGCGAGGAGGCGTGTTACTCACCACGCGAAACTATTTGAATAAGAAGAGTTTGAGCTAATTGTGACTCGCGTCCGAACGTAATTGTCTTTCTAAGTTTGGTCTTATCTGATCTTCCCCTGATCACCGACAGCATGCTCCGGAGTTTGTCCACCGTCAGCTGAGCCTTAACAAAATACAAACAAGCCACAACTGTAGCCATTGAAAATATCACTGGAATCTCCTTTCTGCCGTTTGTGCGACGGACCTATTGTTAATACGGCATACTTTCCTCTAAATGTATCCGCTGCTGTTGGTTTTGAGGGGCCCCAGGACCGATTGTCACGTAAAGGGTCAATGGAGGGACCTCGGCTTAAGGGGAGCATGACTTCTGGACTGTTTGAGATTTAAGAATGCCGTATTTCTATACCCAAACCGAGCAAGCGATTGCCATTTAGCTGTGGGTTAACTATGATACCACCGAAGACGAAGCCGCTCGATTAATTCCATTTGTGAGCCTACCCTTTGGATCTGGTCGGAGACTTGGAGCTTTGATTCCGAGACCAAGATAAACAATATTATTGTTTCCTTTCGGATGAAAAATTTGCCGGAGCAGTTCTGTCATGATTATAAACACCGAGGGGTTGGCGAGAATCCACGAGATTATCGTTTAAGCAGAGACTTCTCGCAACAACGTGACTTGAGCCTCTACAAATTAGAGAGTTCTTTGAGACGGGTCGATCATTATTTCAATATGGGCAGACGATTCAATCGGGAAATTGACAATTTCAATTAATAACGGAGTCATATAAAGCGCAGTCGCTGAAACTTCATTCTTATTCAAATGCTGGACTGTGCAATATCAAGTTCTAGGAATTCTTTGACGGATTAGCTATGGAGTACCTCTGGAGACCGTATCGTCAGTCCCCGTCCCCCTCGCCTACCTGTGTGGCAAGGTGTGTTCAAGGTATGTGACAATGTGGCATCCCTAACCAGGTGCGCGACAGGTGAGGGCACGTGTCTTGGCCCCGCGTTACAGCGGCTTAACGAGATTAATCGACTCTGACGGTAACGTCATGTAACATCATATCAAACCCCGACCCCCGACCTTGGTCACATACCGTTGTGCTAACATGGCGCTGGATCGCTGTCCACGAGATGTTCGACATAACTTCGCGTAACGTTGTTTATAACATCAAATACAAGTAAATAAGACTGTCTTGCTCGGACCACCGTAGCGGAATATGAACTTGGTATTCATCTTAATCCATGCGAAATGTCGGAAATACTTCTCTATGTGCTCTTGTTTAAGTGAAATAACAATTACTAAGACGACCGATTTTGCAGGTCAACCGTGTCATTTATAACAATCCTTGATATAAAAGTTCTGAATACTTCAATGTACTTTAATTTATGAATTTATACGAATTAACATAAATAGAAAAAAATGCGAGGACAATCAAACAAATTTTAACTGTATAACTATTGTCATCCATTATGTTTACGAAATACTTCATCGTGCCGTTGTTTACAACATAAATAAAAGTAAATAAAAGAGGTTGCCGGGTCAGCTGTACATGGAATAAACAATTAATTTTTTAATGACGGCGGTATCGTGTATATGTGTCAGGGGCGTATGATGTACTTATTCTCTAGAACACAGTGACAGCAATATATTATGTCTACAAGCCGGTTCTGATTAACCGTGAAGAGAGTCAAGGTCTCGTGTTAGGATCCAGGTGAACAAGGTGTTGGACATTTGGGCTTGCATATCGTTATAGCTATTGCTACGTTACTATCTGTTGAGTACTGGATTATGTGTTCTGTATGTTGCTTTATCTTATTTTGCCATATATAACTGGTGTCTCCGCGGATGACCAACAGATAAGGACTGATCATTCATTGTGACATTTACTCGTTGTGTCGTTGGATTTTCTTTGGAACTGAACGTATGTCGAGTTGTTTGTTTTGTCACATTACTGGAGTTCTCTTTGGAAGTGAACTGAATGTTGGATTTTATATTTTGGTTTGTGAAATCCTTGGAATTCTCTTTTGAGCGGAAAATATACAAGGCTGTATATTTTGTAGGTCAAGTAATACGATTTCTATTTTGAACTAAACATATGTTTGATTGTATAGTTCGGTATGTCAAATTTCCGGAATTCAAATTGATAATTATCACTCATTGTCAATAATTCTTAATTAGCAAATATGCGTTGATTTGTGGAAATCTGGTCCAAAGGCCAACCAAGGACAATTATTTATGAGATAAAATCAGGATGATTCATGATTATAATGACGATTGTTTCTAACATCTGTAAATGAGTCATTGCGTCTATTGTATGCTGGTTATCACCCTTCCTTTATCATTGACACATGTATGTTTTTGAACAACTCTCCGCGTAATGTGATTTTAATAATTTATTACATAATTTAATGGGTTAGAATCAGTGTTCAGTTAAAGTTTCTTCACTTCGTTAGAAGATTTATAAGGTGTTTGTTACTCCAATTTCCTGTTTACGTTTGCTCTATAACATAAACACAGTTATTAATTTTTCGATCTGGATAGCCGTATTTACTCTTAATCAGTATGGTGCCCGTGTCCGAAAAAAATGTTGACTTTTAATTGCAATTTCATATATGGAATCAAATGATCAAAATGAAAAGAACGTCTTTATATCGAGATTACAACCTTTCGACCGACATTCTCTCATCAATATCATCAACTCATATCTGTCCCTTATCACGAGCACTCACATTAGGAATGTTTATTATACACGCTAATGTAACTTCAGTGTCACATTGGACCAGTGTCCTCCTACAATCTATAAATATTGGATTAATTCAAAATAGTATAGACAATTTGTGAGATGTACACATTTGAGCAATCATGATTTTCTCCTCATGGCAGACTAGTTAATGAAATATGTTAATGTATCAATATTATTTATCCAAAATGATTCCTGCACACCTCCTGACGTGTTCCTCTCTGTTTCAGCAATGGATTCGAACATCACCCTGTGGCAGTTTCTCCTGGAGCTGCTGGTGAGTCAACAGCACCACCAGATCATCCAGTGGACCAACAACGACGGCGAGTTCAAGCTCATCAATGCTGAGGAGGTGGCGAGGCTGTGGGGGCTGAGGAAAAACAAGCACAACATGAACTATGACAAGCTGAGCCGGGCGCTGAGGTACTACTATGACAAGAACATCATCAAGAAGGTCATGGGACAGAAGTTTGTGTACAAGTTTGTTTCATTCCCTGAAATCGTCAAAACAGAGAACAAGATTCCGTTCAAGGTGAAGATGGAATCGCTTGCTCATGAATACGGACAACGCGTAATGCCACATTTCGCTTCATACAACGCTGCAGACATCAAATCCTCAGTGCTCCAAGCATCAGCATGGAGCATACCTGAGGCTCACAAGAGTGAGAGAGAACGAGAAAGAGACCGAGAACGACTAAGGGAGAGGGAACGAGACCTTGAGAGGGAACGAGAACGTGAACGTGAGCACGAGAGGGAGCGAAGAGAACGAGAACGTGAACGAGAACGGGACCGGGACCGGGACCGGGACCGGGATCACGAGTCCGAGAGCGCTGTGAAGCATATGGTAGAACCTAAGCGTGAACCTGGTTCCCCTCCAGCCTGTCCTTCCTCCTCCTCCAGCTCCTCCTCCTCCTCGAGGTCTTCTTCACGCTGTCACTCTTCCAGTATTCTCAGTAAACCCAAGCCCTGCCCCATCACTCTCAGCCTGACCCCCTCCACTACTCTCACCCCTGCCACCACTGTCCCCATATCCAGCCCCAAGACTCTGTCCTCTGCCTTCCCTGGTCTCCACACTCCTCTCCTTCTAGCCAGCCCAATGGGCATGCCGAGGACGCCCCAGCTCCTTCACTTCTGGAGCTCCCTCAGCCCAGTGGCAACTCTCAGTCCGAGGATGAGTGCCAGCCCTGCCTTCCAGTTTCCAAGTTATTTCGGGGGACACATCCCCTTCTCCCCAGTGACCTTCAGCAATCTGAATGGAGGACTTGAGAATCTATCCACCCCCGGGCTTGTCACGTCGCCCACACGGACGATCCCTGTGCTGTAGGGAGATGTAGGCAGCATTGAACTCTGTTGTTGATGATGTGTGGATGTATGTGTGTGATTCTCATGAACAGCATAACGCTACTCGTATATCAGTGCATAACTGTGTCCGTGAATGGACATACGCTACATTGATGTGCATTCTTTGTTGAAACTCATCCTCATTATAAAAGTGCATATTAACTTTTTGACTCAAAGCATTGAAAGTGCTATGGGACCATTTTGTTTTGCTGACCCTTTTCGTGAAGTCATTTACTTATTTTAAGATGACGACCAGACTTGACGCAATCGTAATGATGGTGATGTAGTATAAGTCAGATACATAGTACAGAAGTCGATGACAAAGTCATAGACATGACCCCGTAGTCAAAGCAAGATGGTCTCTGAACGGTGACTTTTATACACTGTTGCTGACGTAGTCATGCAAAAATGATGACGTAATCGTACAGAAGTCATGACGTAGTCGGTACATACTGTGATCCGGTGATGCCGATTTGAATTTTGACTTTACATTGTTTTTTATTGACTTGCAACGAGCACCTCTGGTGCCAGATATTGATGTACATAGATTCTTGACTGCAATTTATACGTGCTAACAGATTATATCCTTGTATAGGTCCTATACAGTACGACTTATCCCGCGAGGAAGAAAGTAGACTTCTAAATGAGGAAATTGTTTTGACCTTTGACATTTTTATGTCATGGCGACCCAGGCAACTGCCGG
This sequence comes from Gibbula magus, assembly GCA_936450465.1. Classification (NCBI taxonomy): domain Eukaryota; kingdom Metazoa; phylum Mollusca; class Gastropoda; order Trochida; family Trochidae; genus Gibbula; species Gibbula magus. Next base: position 2,855,309 of record OW388296.1, on the reverse strand, counting down.
CGTAACCCGGATGCAAATAATTTATCTCATGATTTTTACGTCCGTTTGTACGGAATATTACATTTGACCTTTATCATAACTATTGTGATAATAAATGTATTTTGTGTAACTTTTGATTTTATTTTTATTACTTGAGGAAAATATGTTCTGATGATGATAAAGACATGTATTTTAAATCAATTTAGCAAGATCGGTTACATTAACAGGCACATACGTTGGTTGGTTGCAGTGTTACTTTTGATCACGTGATTGGTCGGGCACGAGACAGGAACACTTCCCTCAGGTTACATTGTAAAAGGGGAATTAATTGTCACACAGCATCTCTCAGTTTCAGTTTTACTTACCTTTATAATCGTTTTATTTATCGTTATGATAATCAGTCTTTTTTCTAATTAAACAACTAATCGTAGCCTCATATTTATTACAGTTGACTAAGAAATCTTCAAGGCCTACCCGATATCCTATCAGATTTCGTAAAATATATATTAACAACATGTTTACAGCATTTCTGCAAACATTTCGACAGTTTCAGAAGTTTTTACAAAAGAAAGGCGATTGCTTAAACCTCGTTATGAGGAAAACTTAGCACTCGTAAAAGCCACTCATGATGGTAGAGGAACGTTTATGTTTTCAGTTTAATATCATTTAGCCATTACCATGTGTCCAGGCAAAGTTTATATTTTAAGAAATGACCAGGCAATGAAAATAAGAGCTTTATACCGTCGCACATTGATATATAGGACTTGGTGGTATAACACTGACATGATAAATGTTATGGTTAATATACGTCCCGAATTGGTGCCTAATCACGTAAAACCATTGTTGCATTGTTACTTAAATTGCATTGTTACCTAAGTGACGTCATACAATCGACCGGTGACGTAATCTCTTCTGTGATATTTTCACAGTTATGAGCAAATTGATATTTCACTTGAGTGGGAAGAACACATCGAGAAAACTCAAGTCTCTCATCGCTTAGCATATCCTGAAAACTGTTTTCCTTTTTGTCAACTAATTTTAATAATAATCTTTCAATTAATCAATTAATTAATTAATAAGCTGCTATCATTTTTATGCAATTTTGGCCGCCTATAACTGTTTTCCATAAGGTTTTATGAACTCTTAAACATAGCTTCCTATTCATACTCCTTGGAAATGTTTTAGACATATTTACATTCAAGGTCAAAGGTCAACGTCACGAGTTCTGAAATCGCTAAAAAGTTGTGCACTTAGTTTTGGTATATATCAACTTTAGAGAAAGAAATTGAAAAGGTACAGGGGTGGGATAGTTCAGTGGTTAGTGCGTTCAGCTTCGGATCAAGAGGTCCGGGGTTCGAATGCCGCCAGGAGTCGGCAACTTTGTCTGCAGTAGAGAACTGTTCTACACACAGAAAGGTGTGGGTGCAATGCTACGCTGAATTCAAACGAAGAACGACCCATGGTTCGCTAGTTCCAGCCGATTCTCGCAGGTTTCACCGCATTGCATAGCCACCGTCATAATACAAGCAGCCGAGATATAAGTGAAATACTCTTGAAAGCGGCATTGAACCCCAACTCAACTCACCCGTACTTCATCTCTCCAAAAAGTGTTAAACTTCAGGGTCAAAGGTCAAGGTCACTAGATATGGGTTCAGGCCTTGTTTACCCTTTGATCAAATTTTGAAATTTCTATAAACTATTCGTATCAAGAGTTATCGATTATCTTTATCAGTACACATATATTTAATGTATAATCTGTCCTTTTTTTACCCAAGGTGTAGTTTAATGTTTGGCACCGGGGATTGTAAAATGACCATCAATGCTAGTTTCAGAAAAATATTCATCGAATAACTATGATATCTATAAACAATATTTTAAGAGCTATTTGTAAAGGCATAAAACGCCTAAATTAAAACTACAGTTCTTATTTAATTTTGTGAACAATCACACAATGATAGTTTTTCTTTTATACACAATTTGTCAATATGCAAATTTTTATTCGAGATTTGAATTTGGTGATATTTTCGGATAAACACTGTTTCAGGATCTGAGTGTAAGACTACATTATCTCCGTTCACCAACACCAGTACAAGAGATCTGAAGTGATAGATGAAAGGTAGTCGTTATATGTAGCGGATGTGTTATTCACGCCGTTTGAATACTCCGTAGGGTGTTGAGTTCTTTGTCTTCAGATAGGTAATCGTGCTATCGTTTACCTTTATACTACACCCACGGGCAAAAGAAGGTATATCTTATTTTCAAGAGGCAAACCAAAAATATTCCTGCCGTATAAAGTCGATTGTAAATGTTTGTGATGAGGATAAATCTCTTAATTAGAGAGATTTCAAAATTTCATTCATGCGAGTATGATATTTAATATTTCATATATGTTCAAACACACAGGGGTGATGAAATTGCCATTTCAAAGGTGTTTTAAAAAAATAATGTTTGGTATTTAAGGTAATGCGTTTATGAAATGTGGAAACTATGTAAGTATAAGATGTTGTCGGCATGATGTATCTTCTTGGACCTTAAATACAATGTCATAAACAAGCCAGAAAGTCATGTTTCACTCTCCTATCTCGCCTGGTTAAGGAAATTCTAAAACGATTTTTTTGGAAGCCGTGTTCTTCCTGAGATATTAACAGATAATGTTGCTTATAGATTATTTTTAGTTGCCGTTTAGAGACTACTATGTTTCAGTGGTGTTCGTCACTCATTGATTAAAATATCTTCCGTTGTTATACCTATACTTCCTTTTGCCGGCGAGTGTATATTCACATGACAGAGTTAATCGACACAGTATTAAACTTAAATTTCAGTTTGAAATTCAAATACATGTATACACCGAGAAGAGCCTTTATTGGATACGATGGATTTAACATTGAAAATTCCCTCGTACATTTTCGGTAAAACTCGTCAACAATATTAAGGGTAATTGGTATTTGAATTGTAACCACGTGTAATGTCATACTGTAACCTCAGCATCATGTTTTATTGAGTTCAATGTTTTAAGGTTATTAATTTGGGCGTATTCAATGTTACCATGGGCCCAGACACTAATCTAAATCCTGAATTGTCTCAAGTTTACAGTTTTCCGAAATCTTTCTGTACTTTTGACATTCAAAAGGGTGTGTATTTTCAAAATAAGTAATGTGCAGAACTTAGGAATGTCATGTTTTAAATTCTCTAGTTTTTCAAGAAATAATTTAGAATGATAAATGGAGGGTTGCGATTTAAATGATAAAATAACACGCAGCATGAGATCTGAAGAAACACAAAACATAAAGGAAGTCGAAAACGTGTCATGAAGTTTTGAGAGGTTTTGAACGTCACTATCATCGTAAAAACCTTCATACCGCTCTCCAAATGGTCTTTGAAAGATTTTTAAAACTTTTGAGAAAGGTTCCTTCCAACGTTCTGAAACGTCTAAATGAAGCTTCTGTGATCCATTACAGATTAGTGTATCTTATTTCAAGTATACATAAGTACATAATTTCATATAAGCAAACTAGAAATGTGTCAATTTGTCAGGGTTGATATGTCTCCCGTTATTCCATATTCAATCAAGTCTTCATTTTATCAAATATAACCTTTACTGTCTGATATTTACGTATACCATGAACTGATCAAAGACATATCGCACATCAACAGTCATGACAGTAACGAAATTATATACAAATGTTATAGGCAATATCTAGAGGCACTTGTTACCACATACAACGCTAACTATTAATTTATAATTGAGAAATAAATAATGTTATTATATAAAAGTGTACATGAGTTGACGTTTGAAAGTGTCCCGAACAGCCGGTGACACCCACAGTTTCCTCAATGTCTAAAACAGCAGGTGCGTGGTAGCACGATTCAATGACAGGGATAGCATGGTATATAAACTCATCGGCAAAAGAAACATATCACCTCAGTTGGTTTTGATTAATGCAATATTAAAAGGAAATCATATGCGTTTGACTATGATAAAATACAATAATACTTATCTGCAGTAGTTGGATGTTGGTTTAATTCATTGGTGACTGTGGTTACATTTTAGTTAAAATTTATTTGTTTAATGAAGCTTAAGACAGGGGTAAGAAATGAAATTTCCACAAACATGATCCCTACCATGTTTAAAATGTTGTAAATATGGCCAGTATCAGGCACATTTATCAATTTCCACATAGAAAATGTCGTATATGTCAATGGACCATTTGTGTATCATCAACAATATTTTTTGAAGAAGTTTTTTTAAATTAAACATACATGTAGACGTATAATTTGACTACTGACTTTTCAGTTTTACAGTATCATTTCGAAAACTTTAGATATTTGCAATTGTAAATCATACATATGATACAATCAACTGAGGTGATAAGTACTTTTACCGATGAGTTAATACGGGCTAGTGGCCTTCATGCGTAAGGTATGGTTATATAAACGGAACGTTAAAGATTTTCTAGTTTGAATACTTCCAAAGGAGTTGATAATTTGGGAATATGAACTAAAACAGGCATTCAGGCTTTATCGATATTCAAAACTCTGCCAGGGACATAAGGACAACGCAACAGGGCATACGATGAGCTTCTATGTGTTACATTCAATCACAGTCTTGCAAGGATGATTTGGCAATGGATAAGTGGATTTCAGGAAATGACATCTTGAAAACCTAATATTATCTGACCTTATCACATCCTTAAAAACCTGTGTTTCATCTTCTTCTCCAGTTCCAAAAGGTCTAGAGAGCTGAAAAGTTGTGTGCAGACTCCTTGGCCAATGGGGATTCTAAATTGTACATTTCGTGACCCCGTGACCCCAAATTCCAAAAGGGGTCACATCCTTAAAAACCTATTTTCATCTTCTTTTCCAGTCCCAAAAGGTCTAGAGAGCTGAAAAATTGTGTGCAGACTCCTTGACCAATGGGGATTCTAAATTGTAGATTTCGTGACCCCAAATGGGGTCACAGGGGTCACATCCTTAAAAACTTATTTTCCTCTTCTTCTCCAGTTCCAAAAGGTCTAGAGAGCTGAAACGTTGTGTGGAGACTCCTTGACCAATGGGGATTCTAAATTGTAGAATTTGTGACCCCAAATGGGGTCACAGGGGTCACATCCTTAAACAACTATTTTCATCTTCTTCTCAAGTTCCAAAAGGTCTAGAGAGCTGAAAAGTTGTGTGCAGACTCCTTGATCAATGGGGATTCTAAATTGTAGATTTCTTGACCCCAAATGGGGTCACAGGGGTCACATCCTTAAAAACCTATTTTCCTCTTCTTCTCCAGTTCCAAAAGGTCTAGAGAGCTGAAAAGTTGTGTGCAGACTCCTTGGCCAATGGGGATTCTAAATTGTACATTTCGTGACCCCGTGACCCCAAATTCCCACAGGGGTCACATCCTTAAAAACCTATTTTCATCTTCTTTTCCAGTCCCAAAAGGTCTAGAGAGCTGAAAAATTGTGTGCAGACTCCTTGACCAATGGGGATTCTAAATTGTAGATTTCGTGACCCCAATTGGGGTCACAGGGGTCACATCCTTAAACACCTATTTTCATCTTCTTCTCCAGTTCCAAAAGGTCTAGAGAGCTGAAACGTTGTGTGGAGACTCCTTGACCAATGGGGATTCTAAATTGTAGAATTTGTGACCCCAAATGGGGTCACAGGGGTCACATCCTTAAAAACCTATTTTCCTCTTCTTCTCCAGTTCCAAAAGGTCTAGAGAGCTGAAAAGTTGTGTGCAGACTCCTTGGCCAATGGGGATTCTAAATTGTACATTTCGTGACCCCGTGACCCCAAATTCCCACAGGGGTCACATCCTTAAAAACCTATTTTCATCTTCTTTTCCAGTCCCAAAAGGTCTAGAGAGCTGAAAAATTGTGTGCAGACTCCTTGACCAATGGGGATTCTAAATTGTAGAATTTGTGACCCCAAATGGGGTCACAGGGGTCACATCCTTAAACAACTATTTTCATTTTCCACTCCAGTTCCAAAAGGTCTAGAGAGCTGAAAAGTTGTGTGCAGACTCCTTGATCAATGGGGATTCTAAATAGTAGATTCCTTGACCCCAAATGGAGTCACAGGGGTCACATCCTTAAAAACCTATTTTCCTCTTACTTTAGATAGTAAATCAATGAACTCCTGATGAGCTACAGAGCCCATGGCTCTATTTTTATTGTTCGTCTGAAGTATATCTGTCCTATGATATCTATGATATATGTTTGCCTCTGAATTCAACTGGATTAATGCTTTATTTTAATTTTTTTAAGTTATTTAATTAATTTATATATCATAATCTTATAGAAGCTATGTGATTGACTACATGTACAATATTCAAGCAATCAGAAGCTTTGTAATTTGTAACAAATTATTCGACCTAAAGCGACTCAGTAAGGACGTATATCTAATTCTTGCTGGTAATTTTTAAGTTAAAGATTCTAATAAGAACCTATTTGCTATGCTTCGCTGCGCTCTGCACGTGTTATGCCTCGGGCTGATGAAGCTAACGCCCAGTCAATATGCACCGACTGAACCTTCCGAGATCGTACCGTAGCAAAGCGCCCGTCATTAATATTCGTCTTCGTGAGGCGATCACCTTTATCAACGGAAGAGAGCGGTTACAGAGTAATCCGGTGCCTGGCCAGATCTACATTAAATAGTGAAGGGAAAAGAGAGTAACCCTGTGGAAGTCCAACCATGTCATAATGAGTTTTTAGTGACAGTTTTAGACAATTATTGTCATCACAGGACAGTAACGTTTTTAACACACCCGTCGAGCTAATATTTGACATACACACGTTTTATACTTAGTAATGATATATACGAATCTCTTAGGGTTCAACAATTGCTTGACCTTATGTCATGTTTTATATTATAATATCATTTCAAGCTTCGGGTGATGGACAAATAGAGATATACTCTGAACTAGAACAAGGTAATGAAGTTAGAGTACATTATAAAAATAGTCTTTGGCTCTTCAGATCATTAGAATGTGCATACTTGATTATCTATGAAAATCGAAAACAATGTTTTCTCAAGATATACATTGTTGATTTTTGTCAAAATTCAATAAATACGCAACAGGTGTTTCATGCTCTAAAGCAAAATGGAGTGATATTGTTAAATCTAAATTGTTTCAATCTTATGAGAGGTTGCTGTGTCATCAGATAGCAATGAGAAAGGATCTATCTAGATATCACCTAATCCGAGAGCCTTTTAAACCCATCAGACTCTGGGAGCTTGCTTTAATCAATAAGCATAATTTTTTCAAAATCTCTCATATTATTCATGTTGGCTGTACACAGATTGAATCCAGAGAGTGTATATGTGGAATGGTGGCTTGTGATATTGTTAAACATGTTATACTATCATGTCAATTTTTTAATGATTTGAGAAATGACATGTTTGAAAGGATTTTTGCTATCATACCAATATCTGATTTTGTTGAATTTTGTGAAAATGATGATGATAAAATTATTGTTGATTTGCTTGGTGGTTCCTGTACATCACTGGGAAAATTAAATATGACAGAATGGGAGAAGGTGATGATATTAGTGTCAGACTTTATGACTGTCTGTCAGTCTCGATTGTTTTCAAAATTAATTGTTCATTGATTCACTGTATATTTAACTTGTGATGTTGCTTTGATATGTAACAATCTTAATTTTTCGGAGGAAATAAAGATGATCAATCTATCTATCACCTTGATAAAGATGTAGGACCTAGATTGTCGAAGCTCCCTTAAAGCTAAACTACTCGTCAATAATAATAATAATAATACTAATAATACTTTATTTCCCAAGGAGGGAATTTGTTTTGCGTTACAGATTGCAAAGATAAATGAAGGTTATAAATACAAGGTGTACATATACGTACAAACACATCACTCACACCATTCAACATGCGTTCACAAATCACAATGAACATTCAACGTTGGCTAAAAATGGATAGTATAAGATAATATTTGAAACATGATCATAAATATATATATAATAGTTACATAGTAACATGAGGATGTTAAGGTATTAAAATATTGTTTAACATGAAGTGTTTAAGAAATAAAATAACATTTACTAAAACTATGGTTAACAATTAAAGTGTAGAATATTTTAAGAACATAAAATATATATGTAAGTAGCACTAAAACCTGAATATAGTGAGCAATAAAATTAAGCAAACAATAACAATACAGTACATAACCAGTAGCCTAAGCGCTGAGAGAGCTTCAAAAACCAGGCGCAGGTATTTTATTACTCACCATGATTTAATGGTCATATGTATATTACTTGCCATGAAGTAATGGTCACATAGTACTTGCCATGAACTAATAGTCATATCGTACTTGCCATGAACTAATTGCCATATCATACTTACCATGAACTAATGGTCACATAGTACTTGCCATGAACTAATGGTTATATCATACTTGCCATGAACTAATGGTCACATAGTACTTGCCATGGACTAATGGTCATATTGTACTTGCCATGAACTAATTGCCATATCATACTTACCATGAACTAATGGTCATATAGTACTTGTCGTGAACTAATGGTTATATAGTATTTAGGTACCATGAACTAATGGTCACATAGTACTTCCCATGAACTTATGGTCATATAGCACTTGCCATGAACTAATGGTCATATGGTACTTGCCATGAACTAATGGTCATATAGTACTTGCCATGAAGTAATGGTCATACAGTACTTGCCATGAAGTAATGGTCATTATTATAGTACTTGCCATGAACTAATGGTCATATCGTACTTGCCATGAACTAATGGTCATATAGTACTTGTAATGAACTAATGGTCATATAGTAATTCCCATGAACTTATGGTCATATAGTACTTGTCATGAACTAATGGTCATATAGCACTTGCCATGAACAAATGTCATATATTACTTGCCATGAACTAATGGTCATATAGTACTTGCCATGAACTAATTGCCATATAGTACTTGCCATGAAGTAATGGTCATATAGTACTTGCCATGAACTAATGGTCATATCGTACTTGCCATGAACTAATGGTCATATCGTACTTGCCATGAACTAATGGTCATATCGTACTTGCCATGAACAAATGGTCATTATTATAGTACTTGCCATGAACTAATGGTCATATCGTTCTTGCCATGAACTATTGGTCATTATTATAGTACTTGCCATGAACTAATGGTCATATCGTACTTGCCATGAACTAATGGTCATTATTATAGTACTTGCCATGAAGTAATGGTCATATAGTTCTTGCCATGAACTTATGGTCATATCGTACTTGCCATGAACTAATGGTCATTATTATAGTACTTGCCATGAACTAATGGTCATATCGTACTTGCCATGAACCAATGGTCATTATTATAGTACTTGCCATGAACTAATGATCATATAGTACTTCCCAGGAACTTATGGTCATATAGTACTTACCATGAACTAATGGCCATTATTATAGTAATTGCCATGAACAAATGGTCATGTCGTACTTGCCATGAACTAATGGTCATATCGTACTTGCCATGACCTAATGGTCATTATTATAGTACTTGCCATGAACTAATGGTCATATCGTACTTGCCATGAACTAATGGTCATTATTATAGTACTTGCCATGAACTAATGGTCATTAGTATAGTACTTGTCACGGACTAATGGTCATATCGTACTGGCCATGAACTAATGGTCATTAGTATAGTACTTGCCATGAACTAATGGTCATATCGTACTTGCCATGAACTAATGGTCATTATAATAGTATTTGCCATGAACTAATGGTCATATCGTACTTGCCATGGACTAATGGTCATATCGTTCTTGCCATGAACTAATGGTCATTATTATAGTACTTGCCATGAACTAATGGTCATATAGTACTTGCCATGAACTAATGGTCATATCGTACTTGCCATGAACTAATGGTCATTATTATAGTTCTTGCCATGAACTAATGGCCATATAGTACTTCCCATGAACTTATGGTCATATAGTACTTACCATGAAATAATGGCCATTATTATAGTACTTGCCATGAACAAATGGTCATATCGTACTTGCCATGAACTAATGGTCATATCGTACTTGCCATGAACTAATGGTCATTATTATGGTACCTGTCATGAACTAATGGTCATATCGTACTTGCCATGAACTAATGGTCATTATTATAGTACTTGCCATGAACTAATGGTCATTAGTATAGTACTTGTCATGAACTAATGGTCATATCGTACTTGCCATGAACTAATGGTCATTAGTATAGTACTTGTCATGAACTAATGGTCATATCATACTTACCATGAACAAATGGTCATTATTATAGTACTTGCCATGAACTAATGGTCATATCGTACTTGCCATGAACTAATGGTCATATAGTACTTGCCATGAACTAATGGTCATTATAATAGTACTTGCCATAAACTAATGGTCATATCGTACTTGCCATGAACTAATGGTCATAATTATAGTACTTGCCATGAATTAATGGTCATTAATATAGTACTTGTCATGAACTAATGATCATATCGTACTTGCATTGAACTAATGGTCATTATTATAGTACTTGCCATGAACTAATGGTCATATCGTACTTGCCATGAACTAATGGTCATTATTATAGTACTTGCCATGAACTAATGGTCATATCGTACTTGCCATGAACTAATGGTCATATAGTACTTGCCATGAACTAATTGCCATATAGTACTTGCCATGAAGTAATGGTCATATAGTACTTGCCATGAACTAATGGTCATATAGTACTTGCCATGAACTAATGGTCATATCGTACTTGCCATGAACTAATGGTCATATCGTACTTGCCATGAACTAATGGTCATTATTATAGTACTTGCCATGAACTAATGGTCATATCGTACTTGCCATGAACTAATGGTCATATCGTACTTGCCATGAACAAATGGTCATTATTATAGTACTTGCCATGAACTAATGGTCATATCGTTCTTGCCATGAACTATTGGTCATTATTATAGTACTTGCCATGAACTAATGGTCATATCGTACTTGCCATGAACTAATGGTCATTATTATAGTACTTGCCATGAAGTAATGGTCATATAGTTCTTGCCATGAACTTATGGTCATATCGTACTTGCCATGAACTAATGGTCATTATTATAGTACTTGCCATGAACTAATGGTCATATCGTACTTGCCATGAACCAATGGTCATTATTATAGTACTTGCCATGAACTAATGATCATATAGTACTTCCCAGGAACTTATGGTCATATAGTACTTACCATGAACTAATGGCCATTATTATAGTACTTGCCATGAACAAATGGTCATGTCGTACTTGCCATGAACTAATGGTCATATCGTACTTGCCATGACCTAATGGTCATTATTATAGTACTTGCCATGAACTAATGGTCATATCGTACTTGCCATGAACTAATGGTCATATCGCACTTGCCATGAACTAATGGTCATATCGTACTTGCCATGAACTAATGGTCATTAGTATAGTACTTGTCACGGACTAATGGTCATATCGTACTGGCCATGAACTAATGGTCATTAGTATAGTATTTGCCATGAACTAATTGTCATATCGTACTTGCCATGAACTAATGGTCATTATAATAGTATTTGCCATGAACTAATGGTCATATCGTACTTGCCATGGACTAATGGTCATATCGTTCTTGCCATGAACTAATGGTCATTATTATAGTACTTGCCATGAACTAATGGTCATATAGTACTTGCCATGAACTAATGGTCATATCGTACTTGCCATGAACTAATGGTCATTATTATAGTTCTTGCCATGAACTAATGGCCATATAGTACTTCCCATGAACTTATGGTCATATAGTACTTACCATGAAATAATGGCCATTATTATAGTACTTGCCATGAACAAATGGTCATATCGTACTTGCCATGAACTAATGGTCATATCGTACTTGCCATGAACTAATGGTCATTATTATGGTACCTGCCATGAACTAATGGTCATATCGTACTTGCCATGAACTAATGGTCATTATTATAGTACTTGCCATGAACTAATGGTCATTAGTATAGTACTTGTCATGAACTAATGGTCATATCGTACTTGCCATGAACTAATGGTCATTAGTATAGTACTTGTCATGAACTAATGGTCATATCATACTTACCATGAACAAATGGTCATTATTATAGTACTTGCCATGAACTAATGGTCATATCGTACTTGCCATGAACTAATGGTCATATAGTACTTGCCATGAACTAATGGTCATTATAATAGTACTTGCCATAAACTAATGGTCATATCGTACTTGCCATGAACTAATGGTCATAATTATAGTACTTGCCATGAATTAATGGTCATTAATATAGTACTTGTCATGAACTAATGATCATATCGTACTTGCATTGAACTAATGGTCATTAGTATAGTACTTGCCATGAACTAATGGTCATATCGTACTTGCCATGAACTAATGGTCATTATTATAGTACTTGCCATGAACTAATGGTCATATCGTACTTGCCATGAACTAATGGTCATATCGTACTTGCCATGAACTAATGGTCATTATTATAGTACTTGCCATGAACTAATGGTCATATCGTACTTGCCATGAACTAATGGTCATTATTATAGTTCTTGCCATGAACTAATGGTCATATAGTACTTCCCATGAACTTATGGTCATATAGTACTTACCATGAACTAATGGCCATTATTATAGTACTTGCCATGAACAAATGGTCATATCGTACTTGCCATGAACTAATGGTCATATCGTACTTGCCATGAACTAATGGTCATATCGTACTTGCCATGAACTAATGGTCATTATTATAGTACTTGCCATGAACTAATGGTCATATCGTACTTGCCATGAACTAATGGTCATATCGTACTTGCCATGAACTAATGGTCATTAGTATAGTACTTGCCATGAACTAATGGTCATATCGTACTTTCCATGAACTAATGGTCATTATTATAGTTCTTGCCATGAACTAATGGTCATATAGTACTTCCCATGAACTTATGGTCATATAGTACTTACCATGAACTAATGGCCATTATTATAGTACTTGCCATGAACAAATGGTCATATCGTACTTGCCATGAACTAATGGTCATATCGTACTTGCCATGAACTAATGGTCATATAGTACTTGCCATGAAGTAATGGTCATATAGTACTTGCCATGAAGTAATGGTCATTATTATAGTACTTGCCATGAACTAATGGTCATATCGTACTTGCCATGAACTAATGGTCATTATTATAGTACTTGCCATGAACTAATGGTCATATCGTAATTGCCATGAACTAATGATCATTATTAAAGTACTTGCCATGAACAAATGGTCATATCGTACTTGCCATGAACTAATGGTCATATCGTACTTACCATGAACAAATGGTCATTATTATAGTACTTGCCATGAACTAATGGTCATATCGTACTTGCCATGAACTAATGGTCATATAGTACTTGCCATGAACTAATGGTCATTATAATAGTACTTGCCATAAACTAATGGTCATATCGTACTTGTCATGAACTAATGGTCATTATTATAGTACTTGCCATGAATTAATGGTCATTAATATAGTACTTGTCATGAACTAATGATCATATCGTACTTGCATTGAATTAATGGTCATTAGTATAGTACTTGCCATGAACTAATGGTCATATCGTACTTGCCATGAACTAATGGTCATGATTATAATACTAGCCATGAACTAATGGTCATATCGTACTTGCCATGAACTAATGGTCATATCGTACTTGCCATGAACTAATGGTCATTATTATAGTACTTGCCATGAACTAATGGTCATATCGTACTTGCCATGAACTAATGGTCATATCGTACTTGCCATGAACTAATGGTCATTATTATAGTACTTGCCATGAACTAATGGTCATATCGTACTTGCCATGAACTAATGGTCATTATTATAGTTCTTGCCATGAACTAATGGTCATATAGTACTTGCCATGAACTTATGGTCATATAGTACTTACCATGAACTTATGGCCATTATTATAGTACTTGCCATGAACAAATGGTCATATCGTACCTGCCATGAACTAATGGTCATATCGTACTTGCCATGAACTAATGGTCATATAGTACTTGCCATGAAGTAATGGTCATATAGTACTTGCCATGAAGTAATGGTCATTATTATAGTACTTGCCATGAACTAATGGTCATATCGTACTTGCCATGAACTAATGGTCATTATTATAGTACTTGTCATCAACTAATGGTCATATCGTTCTTGCCATGAACTAATGGTCATTATTATAGTACTTGCCATGAACAAATGGTCATATCGTACTTGCCATGAACTAATGGTCATATCGTACTTGCCATGAACCAATGGTCATTATTATAGTACTTGCCATGAACTAATGGTCATATCGTACTTGCCATGAACTAATGGTCATTATTTTGGTAGTTGCCATGAACTAATGGTCATTAGTATAGTACTTGTCATGAACTAATAGTCATATCGTACTTGCCATGAACTAATGGTCATTAGTATAGTACTTGCCATGAACAAATGGTCATATCGTACTTGCCATGAACAAATGGTCATTATTATAGTACTTGCCATGAACTAATGGTCATATCGAACTTGCCATGAACTAATGGTCATTATTATAGTACTTGCCATGAACTAATGGTCAAATCGTACTTGCCATGAACTAATGGTCATATCGTACTTGCCACGAACTAATGGTCATTATTATAGTTCTTGCCATGAACTAATGGTCACATAGTACTTCCCATGAACTTATGGTCATATAATACTTACCATGAACTAATGGCCATTATTGTAGTACTTGCCATGAACAAATGGTCATATCGTACTTGCCATGAACTAATGGTCATATCGTACTTGCCATGAACTAATGGTCATTATTATAGTACTTGCCATGAACTAATGGTCATATCGTACTTGCCATGAACTAATGGTCATTATTATAGTACTTGCCATTAACTAATGGTCATTAGTATAGTACTTGCCATGAACTAATGGTCATATCGTACTTGCCATGACCTAATGGTCATTATTATAATACTAGCCATGAACTAATGGTCATATCGTACTTGCCATGAACTAATGGTCATATCGTACTTGCCATGAACTAATGGTCATTATTATAGTACTTGCCATGAAGTAATGGTCATATCGTACTTGCCATGAACTAATGGTCATATCGTACTTGCCATGAACTAATGGTCATATAGTACTTGCCATGAAGTAATGGTCATATAGTACTTGCCATGAAGTAATGGTCATTATTATAGTACTTGCCATGAACTAATGGTCATATCGTACTTGCCATGATATAATGGTCATTATTATAGTACTTGCCATGAACTAATGGTCATATCGTACTTGCCATGAACTAATGATCATTATTATAGTACTTGCCATGAACAAATGGTCATATCGTACTTGCCATGAACTAATGGTCATATCGTACTTACCATGAACAAATGGTCATTATTATCGTACTTGCCATGAACTAATGGTCATATCGTACTTACCATGAACTAATGGTCATATAGTACTTGCCATGAACTAATGGTCATTATAATAGTACTTGCCATAAACTAATGGTCATATCGTACTTGCCATGAACTAATGGTCATTATTATAGTACTTGCCATGAATTAATGGTCATTAATATAGTACTTGTCATGAACTAATGATCATATCGTACTTGCATTGAACTAATGGTCATTAGTATAGTACTTGCCATGAACTAATGGTCATATCGTACTTGCCATGAACTAATGGTCATGATTATAATACTAGCCATGAACTAATGGTCATATCGTACTTGCCATGAACTAATGGTCATATCGTACTTGCCATGAACTAATAGTCATTATTATAGTACTTGCCATGAACTAATGGTCATATCGTACTTGCCATGAACTAATGGTCATATCGTACTTGCCATGAACTAATGGTCATTATTATAGTACTTGCCATGAACTAATGGTCATATCGTACTTGCAATGAACTAATGGTCATTATTATAGTTCTTGCCATGAACTAATGGTCATATAGTACTTCCCATGAACTTATGGTCATATAGTACTTACCATGAACTAATGGCCATTATTATAGTACTTGCGATGAACAAATGGTCATATCGTACTTGCCATGAACTAATGGTCATATCGTACTTGCCATGAACTAATGGTCATTATTATAGTACTTGCCATGAAGTAATGGTCATATCGTTCTTGCCATGAACTAATGGTCATTATTATAGTACTTGCCATGAACTAATGGTCATATCGTACTTGCCATGAACTAATGGTCATTATTATAGTACTTGCCATGAAGTAATGGTCATATAGTTCTTGCCATGAACTTATGGTCATATCGTACTTGCCACGAACTAATGGTCATTATTATAGTACTTGCCATGAACTAATGGTCATATCGTACTTGCCATGAACCAATGGTCATTATTATAGTACTTGCCATGAACTAATGATCATATAGTACTTCCCAGGAACTTATGGTCATATAGTACTTACCATGAACTAATGGCCATTATTATAGTACTTGCCATGAACAAATGGTCATGTCGTGCTTGCCATGAACTAATGGTCATATCGTACTTGCCATGAACTAATGGTCATTATTATAGTACTTGCCATGAACTAATGGTCATATCGTTCTTGCCATGAACTAATGGTCATTATTATAGTACTTGCCATGAACTAATGGTCATATCGTACTTGCCATGAACTAATGGTCATATCGTACTTGCCATGAACCAATGGTCATTATTATAGTTCTTGCCATGAACTAATGGTCATATAGTACTTCCCATGAACTTATGGTCATATAGTACTTAAAATCAAATAATGGCCATTATTATAGTACTTGCCATGAACAAATGGTCATATCGTACTTGCCATGAACTAATGGTCATATCGTACTTGCCATGAACTAATGGTCATTATTATGGTACTTGCCATGAACTAATGGTCATATCGTACTTGCCATGAACTAATGGTCATTATTATAGTACTTGCCATGAACTAATGGTCATTAGTATTGTACTTGTCATGAACTAATGGTCATATCGTACTTGCCATGAACTAATGGTCATTAGTATAGTACTTGTCATGAACTAATGGTCATATCATACTTACCATGAACAAATGGTCATTATTATAGTACTTGCCATGAACTAATGGTCATATCGTACTTGCCATGAACTAATGGTCATATAGTTCTTGCCATGAACTAATGGTCATTATAATAGTACTTGCCATAAACTAATGGTCATATCGTACTTGCCATGAACTAATGGTCATTATTATAGTACTTGCCATGAATTAATGGTCATTAATATAGTACTTGTCATGAACTAATGATCATATCGTACTTGCATTGAACTAATGGTCATTAGTATAGTACCTGCCATGAACTAATGGTCATATCGTACTTGCCATGAACTAATGGTCATTATTATAGTACTTGCCATGAACTAATGGTCATATCGTACTTGCCATGAACTAATGGTCATATCGTACTTGCCATGAACTAATGGTCATATCGTACTTGCCATGAACTAATGGTCATTATTATAGTACTTGCCATGAACTAATGGTCATATCGTACTTGCCATGAACTAATGGCCATTATTATAGTACTTGCCATGAACAAATGGTCATATCGTACTTGCCATGAACTAATGGTCATATCGTACTTGCCATGAACTAATGGTCATATCGTACTTACCATGAACAAATGGTCATTATTATCGTACTTGCCATGAACTAATGGTCATATCGTACTTACCATGAACTAATGGTCATATAGTACTTGCCATGAACTAATGGTCATTATAATAGTACTTGCCATAAACTAATGGTCATATCGTTCTTGCCATGAACTAATGGTCATTATTATAGTACTTGCCATGAATTAATGGTCATTAATATAGTACTTGTCATGAACTAATGATCATATCGTACTTGCATTGAACTAATGGTCATTAGTATAGTACTTGCCATGAACTAATGGTCATATCGTACTTGCCATGAACTAATGGTCATGATTATAATACTAGCCATGAACTAATGGTCATATCGTACTTGCCATGAACTAATGGTCATATCGTACTTGCCATGAACTAATAGTCATTATTATAGTACTTGCCATGAACTAATGGTCATATCGTACTTGCCATGAACTAATGGTCATATCGTACTTGCCATGAACTAATGGTCATTATTATAGTACTTGCCATGAACTAATGGTCATATCGTACTTGCAATGAACTAATGGTCATTATTATAGTTCTTGCCATGAACTAATGGTCATATAGTACTTCCCATGAACTTATGGTCATATAGTACTTACCATGAACTAATGGCCATTATTATAGTACTTGCGATGAACAAATGGTCATATCGTACTTGCCATGAACTAATGGTCATATCGTACTTGCCATGAACTAATTGCCATATAGTACTTGCCATGAAGTAATGGTCATATAGTACTTGCCATGAACTAATGGTCATATCGTACTTGCCATGAACTAATGGTCATATCGTACTTGCCATGAACTAATGGTCATTATTATAGTACTTGCCATGAACTAATGGTCATATCGTACTTGCCATGAACTAATGGTCATATCGTACTTGCCAAGAACAAATGGTCATTATTATAGTACTTGCCATGAACTAATGGTCATATCGTTCTTGCCATGAACTAATGGTCATTATTATAGTACTTGCCATGAACTAATGGTCATATCGTACTTGCCATGAACTAATGGTCATTATTATAGTACTTGCCATGAAGTAATGGTCATAAAGGTCTTGCCATGAACTTATGGTCATATCGTACTTGCCACGAACTAATGGTCATTAGTATAGTACTTGCCATGAACTAATGGTCATATCGTACTTGCCATGAACCAATGGTCATTATTATAGTACTTGCCATGAACTAATGATCATATAGTACTTCCCAGGAACTTATGGTCATATAGTACTTACCATGAACTAATGGCCATTATTATAGTACTTGCCATGAACAAATGGTCATGTCGTGCTTGCCATGAACTAATGGTCATATCGTACTTGCCATGACCTAATGGTCATTATTATAGTACTTGCCATGAACTAATGGTCATATCGTACTTGCCATGAACTAATGGTCATTATTATAGTACTTGCCATGAACTAATGGTCATTAGTATAGTACTTGTCACGGACTAATGGTCATATCGTACTGGCCATGAACTAATGGTCATTAGTATAGTACTTGCCATGAACTAATGGTCATATCGTACTTGCCATGAACTAATGGTCATTATAATAGTATTTGCCATGAACTAATGGTCATATCGTACTTGCCATGGACTAATGGTCATATCGTTCTTGCCATGAACTAATGGTCATTATTATAGTACTTGCCATGAACTAATGGTCATATCGTACTTGCCATGAACTAATGGTCATATCGTACTTGCCATGAACCAATGGTCATTATTATAGTTCTTGCCATGAACTAATGGTCATATAGTACTTCCCATGAACTTATGGTCATATAGTACTTAAAATGAAATAATGGCCATTATTATAGTACTTGCCATGAACAAATGGTCATATCGTACTTGCCATGAACTAATGGTCATATCGTTCTTGCCATGAACTAATGGTCATTATTATGGTACTTGCCATGAACTAATGGTCATATCGTACTTGCCATGAACTAATGGTCATTATTATAGTACTTGCCATGAACTAATGGTCATTAGTATTGTACTTGTCATGAACTAATGGTCATATCGTACTTGCCATGAACTAATGGTCATTAGTATAGTACTTGTCATGAACTAATGGTCATATCATACTTACCATGAACAAATGGTCATTATTATAGTACTTGCCATGAACTAATGGTCATATCGTACTTGCCATGAACTAATGGTCATATAGTTCTTGCCATGAACTAATGGTCATTATAATAGTACTTGCCATAAACTAATGGTCATATCGTACTTGCCATGAACTAATGGTCATTATTATAGTACTTGCCATGAATTAATGGTCATTAATATAGTACTTGTCATGAACTAATGATCATATCGTACTTGCATTGAACTAATGGTCATTAGTATAGTACCTGCCATGAACTAATGGTCATATCGTACTTGCCATGAACTAATGGTCATTATTATAGTACTTGCCATGAACTAATGGTCATATCGTACTTGCCATGAACTAATGGTCATATCGTACTTGCCATGAACTAATGGTCATATCGTACTTGCCATGAACTAATGGTCATTATAATAGTACTTGCCATGAACTAATGGTCATATCGTACTTGCCATGAACTAATGGCCATTATTATAGTACTTGCCATGAACAAATGGTCATATCGTACTTGCCATGAACTAATGGTCATATCGTACTTGCCATGAACTAATGGTCATTAGTATAGTACTTGCATTGAACTAATGGTCATTAGTATAGTACCTGCCATGAACTAATGGTCATATAGTACTTACCATGAACTAATGGCCATTATTATAGTACTTGCCATGAACAAATGGTCATATCGTACTTGCCATGAACTAATGGTCATATCGTACTTGCCATGAACTAATGGCCATTATTATCGTACTTGCATTGAACTAATGGTCATTAGTATAGTACCTGCCATGAACTAATGGTCATATAGTACTTACCATGAACTAATGGCCATTATTATAGTACTTGCCATGAACAAATGGTCATATCGTACTTGCCATGAACTAATGGTCATATCGTACTTGCCATGAACTAATGGTCATATCGTACTTGCCATGAACTAATGGTCATTATAATAGTACTTGCCATGAACTAATGGTCATATCGTACTTGCCATGAACTAATGGTCATATCGTACTTGCCATGAACTAATGGTCATATCGTACTTGCCATGAACTAATGGTCATTATAATAGTACTTGCCATGAACTAATGGTCATATCGTACTTGCCATGAACTAATGGCCATTATTATAGTACTTGCCATGAACAAATGGTCATATCGTACTTGCCATGAACTAATGGTCATATCGTACTTGCCATGAACTAATGGTCATATCGTACTTACCATGAACAAATGGTCATTATTATCGTACTTGCCATGAACTAATGGTCATATCGTACTTACCATGAACTAATGGTCATATAGTACTTGCCATGAACTAATGGTCATTATAATAGTACTTGCCATAAACTAATGGTCATATCGTTCTTGCCATGAACTAATGGTCATTATTATAGTACTTGCCATGAATTAATGGTCATTAATATAGTACTTGTCATGAACTAATGATCATATCGTACTTGCATTGAACTAATGGTCATTAGTATAGTACTTGCCATGAACTAATGGTCATATCGTACTTGCCATGAACTAATGGTCATATCGTACTTGCCATGAACTAATGGTCATTATTATAGTACTTGCCATGAACTAATGGTCATATCGTACTTGCCATGAACTAATGGTCATATCGTACTTGCCATGAACTAATGGTCATTATTATAGTACTTGCCATGAACTAATGGTCATTATTATAGTACTTGCCATGAACTAATGGTCATATCGTACTTGCCATGAACTAATGGTCATTATTATAGTACTTGCCATAAACTAATGGTCATATCGTACTTGCCATGAACTAATGGTCATAATTATAGTACTTGCCATGAATTAATGGTCATTAATATAGTACTTGTCATGAACTAATGATCATATCGTACTTGCATTGAACTAATGGTCATTAGTATAGTACTTGCCATGAACTAATGGTCATATCGTACTTGCCATGAACTAATGGTCATTATTATAGTACTTGCCATGAACTAATGGTCATATCGTACTTGCCATGAACTAATGGTCATATAGTACTTGCCATGAACTAATTGCCATATAGTACTTGCCATGAAGTAATGGTCATATAGTACTTGCCATGAACTAATGGTCATATAGTACTTGCCATGAACTAATGGTCATATCGTACTTGCCATGAACTAATGGTCATATCGTACTTGCCATGAACTAATGGTCATTATTATAGTACTTGCCATGAACTAATGGTCATATCGTACTTGCCATGAACTAATGGTCATATCGTACTTGCCATGAACAAATGGCCATTATTATAGTAATTGCCATGAACAAATGGTCATGTCGTACTTGCCATGAACTAATGGTCATATCGTACTTGCCATGACCTAATGGTCATTATTATAGTACTTGCCATGAACTAATGGTCATATCGTACTTGCCATGAACTAATGGTCATTATTATAGTACTTGCCATGAACTAATGGTCATTAGTATAGTACTTGTCACGGACTAATGGTCATATCGTACTGGCCATGAACTAATGGTCATTAGTATAGTACTTGCCATGAACTAATGGTCATATCGTACTTGCCATGAACTAATGGTCATTATAATAGTATTTGCCATGAACTAATGGTCATATCGTACTTGCCATGGACTAATGGTCATATCGTTCTTGCCATGAACTAATGGTCATTATTATAGTACTTGCCATGAACTAATGGTCATATAGTACTTGCCATGAACTAATGGTCATATCGTACTTGCCATGAACTAATGGTCATTATTATAGTTCTTGCCATGAACTAATGGCCATATAGTACTTCCCATGAACTTATGGTCATATAGTACTTACCATGAAATAATGGCCATTATTATAGTACTTGCCATGAACAAATGGTCATATCGTACTTGCCATGAACTAATGGTCATATCGTACTTGCCATGAACTAATGGTCATTATTATGGTACCTGTCATGAACTAATGGTCATATCGTACTTGCCATGAACTAATGGTCATTATTATAGTACTTGCCATGAACTAATGGTCATTAGTATAGTACTTGTCATGAACTAATGGTCATATCGTACTTGCCATGAACTAATGGTCATTAGTATAGTACTTGTCATGAACTAATGGTCATATCATACTTACCATGAACAAATGGTCATTATTATAGTACTTGCCATGAACTAATGGTCATATCGTACTTGCCATGAACTAATGGTCATATAGTACTTGCCATGAACTAATGGTCATTATAATAGTACTTGCCATAAACTAATGGTCATATCGTACTTGCCATGAACTAATGGTCATAATTATAGTACTTGCCATGAATTAATGGTCATTAATATAGTACTTGTCATGAACTAATGATCATATCGTACTTGCATTGAACTAATGGTCATTAGTATAGTACTTGCCATGAACTAATGGTCATATCGTACTTGCCATGAACTAATGGTCATTATTATAGTACTTGCCATGAACTAATGGTCATATCGTACTTGCCATGAACTAATGGTCATATAGTACTTGCCATGAACTAATTGCCATATAGTACTTGCCATGAAGTAATGGTCATATAGTACTTGCCATGAACTAATGGTCATATAGTACTTGCCATGAACTAATGGTCATATCGTACTTGCCATGAACTAATGGTCATATCGTACTTGCCATGAACTAATGGTCATTATTATAGTACTTGCCATGAACTAATGGTCATATCGTACTTGCCATGAACTAATGGTCATATCGTACTTGCCATGAACAAATGGTCATTATTATAGTACTTGCCATGAACTAATGGTCATATCGTTCTTGCCATGAACTAATGGTCATTATTATAGTACTTGCCATGAACTAATGGTCATATCGTACTTGCCATGAACTAATGGTCATTATTATAGTACTTGCCATGAAGTAATGGTCATATAGTTCTTGCCATGAACTTATGGTCATATCGTACTTGCCATGAACTAATGGTCATTATTATAGTACTTGCCATGAACTAATGGTCATATCGTACTTGCCATGAACCAATGGTCATTATTATAGTACTTGCCATGAACTAATGATCATATAGTACTTCCCAGGAACTTATGGTCATATAGTACTTACCATGAACTAATGGCCATTATTATAGTACTTGCCATGAACAAATGGTCATGTCGTACTTGCCATGAACTAATGGTCATATCGTACTTGCCATGACCTAATGGTCATATCGTACTTGCCATGACCTAATGGTCATTATTATAGTACTTGCCATGAACTAATGGTCATATCGTACTTGCCATGAACTAATGGTCATATCGCACTTGCCATGAACTAATGGTCATATCGTACTTGCCATGAACTAATGGTCATTAGTATAGTACTTGTCACGGACTAATGGTCATATCGTACTGGCCATGAACTAATGGTCATTAGTATAGTATTTGCCATGAACTAATTGTCATATCGTACTTGCCATGAACTAATGGTCATTATAATAGTATTTGCCATGAACTAATGGTCATATCGTACTTGCCATGGACTAATGGTCATATCGTTCTTGCCATGAACTAATGGTCATTATTATAGTACTTGCCATGAACTAATGGTCATATAGTACTTGCCATGAACTAATGGTCATATCGTACTTGCCATGAACTAATGGTCATTATTATAGTTCTTGCCATGAACTAATGGCCATATAGTACTTCCCATGAACTTATGGTCATATAGTACTTACCATGAAATAATGGCCATTATTATAGTACTTGCCATGAACAAATGGTCATATCGTACTTGCCATGAACTAATGGTCATATCGTACTTGCCATGAACTAATGGTCATTATTATGGTACCTGCCATGAACTAATGGTCATATCGTACTTGCCATGAACTAATGGTCATTATTATAGTACTTGCCATGAACTAATGGTCATTAGTATAGTACTTGTCATGAACTAATGGTCATATCGTACTTGCCATGAACTAATGGTCATTAGTATAGTACTTGTCATGAACTAATGGTCATATCATACTTACCATGAACAAATGGTCATTATTATAGTACTTGCCATGAACTAATGGTCATATCGTACTTGCCATGAACTAATGGTCATATAGTACTTGCCATGAACTAATGGTCATTATAATAGTACTTGCCATAAACTAATGGTCATATCGTACTTGCCATGAACTAATGGTCATAATTATAGTACTTGCCATGAATTAATGGTCATTAATATAGTACTTGTCATGAACTAATGATCATATCGTACTTGCATTGAACTAATGGTCATTAGTATAGTACTTGCCATGAACTAATGGTCATATCGTACTTGCCATGAACTAATGGTCATTATTATAGTACTTGCCATGAACTAATGGTCATATCGTACTTGCCATGAACTAATGGTCATATCGTACTTGCCATGAACTAATGGTCATTATTATAGTACTTGCCATGAACTAATGGTCATATCGTACTTGCCATGAACTAATGGTCATTATTATAGTTCTTGCCATGAACTAATGGTCATATAGTACTTCCCATGAACTTATGGTCATATAGTACTTACCATGAACTAATGGCCATTATTATAGTACTTGCCATGAACAAATGGTCATATCGTACTTGCCATGAACTAATGGTCATATCGTACTTGCCATGAACTAATGGTCATATCGTACTTGCCATGAACTAATGGTCATTATTATAGTACTTGCCATGAACTAATGGTCATATCGTACTTGCCATGAACTAATGGTCATATCGTACTTGCCATGAACTAATGGTCATTAGTATAGTACTTGCCATGAACTAATGGTCATATCGTACTTTCCATGAACTAATGGTCATTATTATAGTTCTTGCCATGAACTAATGGTCATATAGTACTTCCCATGAACTTATGGTCATATAGTACTTACCATGAACTAATGGCCATTATTATAGTACTTGCCATGAACAAATGGTCATATCGTACTTGCCATGAACTAATGGTCATATCGTACTTGCCATGAACTAATGGTCATATAGTACTTGCCATGAAGTAATGGTCATATAGTACTTGCCATGAAGTAATGGTCATTATTATAGTACTTGCCATGAACTAATGGTCATATCGTACTTGCCATGAACTAATGGTCATTATTATAGTACTTGCCATGAACTAATGGTCATATCGTAATTGCCATGAACTAATGATCATTATTAAAGTACTTGCCATGAACAAATGGTCATATCGTACTTGCCATGAACTAATGGTCATATCGTACTTACCATGAACAAATGGTCATTATTATAGTACTTGCCATGAACTAATGGTCATATCGTACTTGCCATGAACTAATGGTCATATAGTACTTGCCATGAACTAATGGTCATTATAATAGTACTTGCCATAAACTAATGGTCATATCGTACTTGTCATGAACTAATGGTCATTATTATAGTACTTGCCATGAATTAATGGTCATTAATATAGTACTTGTCATGAACTAATGATCATATCGTACTTGCATTGAATTAATGGTCATTAGTATAGTACTTGCCATGAACTAATGGTCATATCGTACTTGCCATGAACTAATGGTCATGATTATAATACTAGCCATGAACTAATGGTCATATCGTACTTGCCATGAACTAATGGTCATATCGTACTTGCCATGAACTAATGGTCATTATTATAGTACTTGCCATGAACTAATGGTCATATCGTACTTGCCATGAACTAATGGTCATATCGTACTTGCCATGAACTAATGGTCATTATTATAGTACTTGCCATGAACTAATGGTCATATCGTACTTGCCATGAACTAATGGTCATTATTATAGTTCTTGCCATGAACTAATGGTCATATAGTACTTGCCATGAACTTATGGTCATATAGTACTTACCATGAACTTATGGCCATTATTATAGTACTTGCCATGAACAAATGGTCATATCGTACCTGCCATGAACTAATGGTCATATCGTACTTGCCATGAACTAATGGTCATATAGTACTTGCCATGAAGTAATGGTCATATAGTACTTGCCATGAAGTAATGGTCATTATTATAGTACTTGCCATGAACTAATGGTCATATCGTACTTGCCATGAACTAATGGTCATTATTATAGTACTTGTCATCAACTAATGGTCATATCGTTCTTGCCATGAACTAATGGTCATTATTATAGTACTTGCCATGAACAAATGGTCATATCGTACTTGCCATGAACTAATGGTCATATCGTACTTGCCATGAACCAATGGTCATTATTATAGTACTTGCCATGAACTAATGGTCATATCGTACTTGCCATGAACTAATGGTCATTATTTTGGTAGTTGCCATGAACTAATGGTCATTAGTATAGTACTTGTCATGAACTAATAGTCATATCGTACTTGCCATGAACTAATGGTCATTAGTATAGTACTTGCCATGAACAAATGGTCATATCGTACTTGCCATGAACAAATGGTCATTATTATAGTACTTGCCATGAACTAATGGTCATATCGAACTTGCCATGAACTAATGGTCATTATTATAGTACTTGCCATGAACTAATGGTCAAATCGTACTTGCCATGAACTAATGGTCATATCGTACTTGCCACGAACTAATGGTCATTATTATAGTTCTTGCCATGAACTAATGGTCACATAGTACTTCCCATGAACTTATGGTCATATAATACTTACCATGAACTAATGGCCATTATTGTAGTACTTGCCATGAACAAATGGTCATATCGTACTTGCCATGAACTAATGGTCATATCGTACTTGCCATGAACTAATGGTCATTATTATAGTACTTGCCATGAACTAATGGTCATATCGTACTTGCCATGAACTAATGGTCATTATTATAGTACTTGCCATTAACTAATGGTCATTAGTATAGTACTTGCCATGAACTAATGGTCATATCGTACTTGCCATGACCTAATGGTCATTATTATAATACTAGCCATGAACTAATGGTCATATCGTACTTGCCATGAACTAATGGTCATATCGTACTTGCCATGAACTAATGGTCATTATTATAGTACTTGCCATGAAGTAATGGTCATATCGTACTTGCCATGAACTAATGGTCATATCGTACTTGCCATGAACTAATGGTCATATAGTACTTGCCATGAAGTAATGGTCATATAGTACTTGCCATGAAGTAATGGTCATTATTATAGTACTTGCCATGAACTAATGGTCATATCGTACTTGCCATGATATAATGGTCATTATTATAGTACTTGCCATGAACTAATGGTCATATCGTACTTGCCATGAACTAATGATCATTATTATAGTACTTGCCATGAACAAATGGTCATATCGTACTTGCCATGAACTAATGGTCATATCGTACTTACCATGAACAAATGGTCATTATTATCGTACTTGCCATGAACTAATGGTCATATCGTACTTACCATGAACTAATGGTCATATAGTACTTGCCATGAACTAATGGTCATTATAATAGTACTTGCCATAAACTAATGGTCATATCGTACTTGCCATGAACTAATGGTCATTATTATAGTACTTGCCATGAATTAATGGTCATTAATATAGTACTTGTCATGAACTAATGATCATATCGTACTTGCATTGAACTAATGGTCATTAGTATAGTACTTGCCATGAACTAATGGTCATATCGTACTTGCCATGAACTAATGGTCATGATTATAATACTAGCCATGAACTAATGGTCATATCGTACTTGCCATGAACTAATGGTCATATCGTACTTGCCATGAACTAATAGTCATTATTATAGTACTTGCCATGAACTAATGGTCATATCGTACTTGCCATGAACTAATGGTCATATCGTACTTGCCATGAACTAATGGTCATTATTATAGTACTTGCCATGAACTAATGGTCATATCGTACTTGCAATGAACTAATGGTCATTATTATAGTTCTTGCCATGAACTAATGGTCATATAGTACTTCCCATGAACTTATGGTCATATAGTACTTACCATGAACTAATGGCCATTATTATAGTACTTGCGATGAACAAATGGTCATATCGTACTTGCCATGAACTAATGGTCATATCGTACTTGCCATGAACTAATGGTCATTATTATAGTACTTGCCATGAAGTAATGGTCATATCGTTCTTGCCATGAACTAATGGTCATTATTATAGTACTTGCCATGAACTAATGGTCATATCGTACTTGCCATGAACTAATGGTCATTATTATAGTACTTGCCATGAAGTAATGGTCATATAGTTCTTGCCATGAACTTATGGTCATATCGTACTTGCCACGAACTAATGGTCATTATTATAGTACTTGCCATGAACTAATGGTCATATCGTACTTGCCATGAACCAATGGTCATTATTATAGTACTTGCCATGAACTAATGATCATATAGTACTTCCCAGGAACTTATGGTCATATAGTACTTACCATGAACTAATGGCCATTATTATAGTACTTGCCATGAACAAATGGTCATGTCGTGCTTGCCATGAACTAATGGTCATATCGTACTTGCCATGAACTAATGGTCATTATTATAGTACTTGCCATGAACTAATGGTCATATCGTTCTTGCCATGAACTAATGGTCATTATTATAGTACTTGCCATGAACTAATGGTCATATCGTACTTGCCATGAACTAATGGTCATATCGTACTTGCCATGAACCAATGGTCATTATTATAGTTCTTGCCATGAACTAATGGTCATATAGTACTTCCCATGAACTTATGGTCATATAGTACTTAAAATCAAATAATGGCCATTATTATAGTACTTGCCATGAACAAATGGTCATATCGTACTTGCCATGAACTAATGGTCATATCGTACTTGCCATGAACTAATGGTCATTATTATGGTACTTGCCATGAACTAATGGTCATATCGTACTTGCCATGAACTAATGGTCATTATTATAGTACTTGCCATGAACTAATGGTCATTAGTATTGTACTTGTCATGAACTAATGGTCATATCGTACTTGCCATGAACTAATGGTCATTAGTATAGTACTTGTCATGAACTAATGGTCATATCATACTTACCATGAACAAATGGTCATTATTATAGTACTTGCCATGAACTAATGGTCATATCGTACTTGCCATGAACTAATGGTCATATAGTTCTTGCCATGAACTAATGGTCATTATAATAGTACTTGCCATAAACTAATGGTCATATCGTACTTGCCATGAACTAATGGTCATTATTATAGTACTTGCCATGAATTAATGGTCATTAATATAGTACTTGTCATGAACTAATGATCATATCGTACTTGCATTGAACTAATGGTCATTAGTATAGTACCTGCCATGAACTAATGGTCATATCGTACTTGCCATGAACTAATGGTCATTATTATAGTACTTGCCATGAACTAATGGTCATATCGTACTTGCCATGAACTAATGGTCATATCGTACTTGCCATGAACTAATGGTCATATCGTACTTGCCATGAACTAATGGTCATTATAATAGTACTTGCCATGAACTAATGGTCATATCGTACTTGCCATGAACTAATGGCCATTATTATAGTACTTGCCATGAACAAATGGTCATATCGTACTTGCCATGAACTAATGGTCATATCGTACTTGCCATGAACTAATGGTCATATCGTACTTACCATGAACAAATGGTCATTATTATCGTACTTGCCATGAACTAATGGTCATATCGTACTTACCATGAACTAATGGTCATATAGTACTTGCCATGAACTAATGGTCATTATAATAGTACTTGCCATAAACTAATGGTCATATCGTTCTTGCCATGAACTAATGGTCATTATTATAGTACTTGCCATGAATTAATGGTCATTAATATAGTACTTGTCATGAACTAATGATCATATCGTACTTGCATTGAACTAATGGTCATTAGTATAGTACTTGCCATGAACTAATGGTCATATCGTACTTGCCATGAACTAATGGTCATGATTATAATACTAGCCATGAACTAATGGTCATATCGTACTTGCCATGAACTAATGGTCATATCGTACTTGCCATGAACTAATAGTCATTATTATAGTACTTGCCATGAACTAATGGTCATATCGTACTTGCCATGAACTAATGGTCATATCGTACTTGCCATGAACTAATGGTCATTATTATAGTACTTGCCATGAACTAATGGTCATATCGTACTTGCAATGAACTAATGGTCATTATTATAGTTCTTGCCATGAACTAATGGTCATATAGTACTTCCCATGAACTTATGGTCATATAGTACTTACCATGAACTAATGGCCATTATTATAGTACTTGCGATGAACAAATGGTCATATCGTACTTGCCATGAACTAATGGTCATATCGTACTTGCCATGAACTAATTGCCATATAGTACTTGCCATGAAGTAATGGTCATATAGTACTTGCCATGAACTAATGGTCATATCGTACTTGCCATGAACTAATGGTCATATCGTACTTGCCATGAACTAATGGTCATTATTATAGTACTTGCCATGAACTAATGGTCATATCGTACTTGCCATGAACTAATGGTCATATCGTACTTGCCAAGAACAAATGGTCATTATTATAGTACTTGCCATGAACTAATGGTCATATCGTTCTTGCCATGAACTAATGGTCATTATTATAGTACTTGCCATGAACTAATGGTCATATCGTACTTGCCATGAACTAATGGTCATTATTATAGTACTTGCCATGAAGTAATGGTCATAAAGGTCTTGCCATGAACTTATGGTCATATCGTACTTGCCACGAACTAATGGTCATTAGTATAGTACTTGCCATGAACTAATGGTCATATCGTACTTGCCATGAACCAATGGTCATTATTATAGTACTTGCCATGAACTAATGATCATATAGTACTTCCCAGGAACTTATGGTCATATAGTACTTACCATGAACTAATGGCCATTATTATAGTACTTGCCATGAACAAATGGTCATGTCGTGCTTGCCATGAACTAATGGTCATATCGTACTTGCCATGACCTAATGGTCATTATTATAGTACTTGCCATGAACTAATGGTCATATCGTACTTGCCATGAACTAATGGTCATTATTATAGTACTTGCCATGAACTAATGGTCATTAGTATAGTACTTGTCACGGACTAATGGTCATATCGTACTGGCCATGAACTAATGGTCATTAGTATAGTACTTGCCATGAACTAATGGTCATATCGTACTTGCCATGAACTAATGGTCATTATAATAGTATTTGCCATGAACTAATGGTCATATCGTACTTGCCATGGACTAATGGTCATATCGTTCTTGCCATGAACTAATGGTCATTATTATAGTACTTGCCATGAACTAATGGTCATATCGTACTTGCCATGAACTAATGGTCATATCGTACTTGCCATGAACCAATGGTCATTATTATAGTTCTTGCCATGAACTAATGGTCATATAGTACTTCCCATGAACTTATGGTCATATAGTACTTAAAATGAAATAATGGCCATTATTATAGTACTTGCCATGAACAAATGGTCATATCGTACTTGCCATGAACTAATGGTCATATCGTTCTTGCCATGAACTAATGGTCATTATTATGGTACTTGCCATGAACTAATGGTCATATCGTACTTGCCATGAACTAATGGTCATTATTATAGTACTTGCCATGAACTAATGGTCATTAGTATTGTACTTGTCATGAACTAATGGTCATATCGTACTTGCCATGAACTAATGGTCATTAGTATAGTACTTGTCATGAACTAATGGTCATATCATACTTACCATGAGCAAATGGTCATTATTATAGTACTTGCCATGAACTAATGGTCATATCGTACTTGCCATGAACTAATGGTCATATAGTTCTTGCCATGAACTAATGGTCATTATAATAGTACTTGCCATAAACTAATGGTCATATCGTACTTGCCATGAACTAATGGTCATTATTATAGTACTTGCCATGAATTAATGGTCATTAATATAGTACTTGTCATGAACTAATGATCATATCGTACTTGCATTGAACTAATGGTCATTAGTATAGTACCTGCCATGAACTAATGGTCATATCGTACTTGCCATGAACTAATGGTCATTATTATAGTACTTGCCATGAACTAATGGTCATATCGTACTTGCCATGAACTAATGGTCATATCGTACTTGCCATGAACTAATGGTCATATCGTACTTGCCATGAACTAATGGTCATTATTATAGTACTTGCCATGAACTAATGGTCATATCGTACTTGCCATGAACTAATGGCCATTATTATAGTACTTGCCATGAACAAATGGTCATATCGTACTTGCCATGAACTAATGGTCATATCGTACTTGCCATGAACTAATGGTCATTAGTATAGTACTTGCATTGAACTAATGGTCATTAGTATAGTACCTGCCATGAACTAATGGTCATATAGTACTTACCATGAACTAATGGCCATTATTATAGTACTTGCCATGAACAAATGGTCATATCGTACTTGCCATGAACTAATGGTCATATCGTACTTGCCATGAACTAATGGCCATTATTATCGTACTTGCATTGAACTAATGGTCATTAGTATAGTACCTGCCATGAACTAATGGTCATATAGTACTTACCATGAACTAATGGCCATTATTATAGTACTTGCCATGAACAAATGGTCATATCGTACTTGCCATGAACTAATGGTCATATCGTACTTGCCATGAACTAATGGTCATATCGTACTTGCCATGAACTAATGGTCATTATAATAGTACTTGCCATGAACTAATGGTCATATCGTACTTGCCATGAACTAATGGTCATATCGTACTTGCCATGAACTAATGGTCATTAGTATAGTACTTGCCATGAACTAATGGTCATATCGTACTTTCCATGAACTAATGGTCATTATTATAGTTCTTGCCATGAACTAATGGTCATATAGTACTTGCCATGAACTTATGGTCATATAGTTCTTACCATGAACTAATGGCCATTATTATAGTACTTGCCATGAACAAATGGTCATATCGTACTTGCCATGAACTAATGGTCATATCGTACTTGCCATGAACTAATGGTCATATAGTACTTGCCATGAAGTAATGGTCAAATAGTACTTGCCATGAAGTAATGGTCATTATTATAGTACTTGCCATGAACTAATGGTCATATCATACTTGCCATGAACTAATGGTCATTATTATAGTACTTGCCATGAACTAATGGTCATATCGTACTTGCCATGAACTAATGATCATTATTATAGTACTTGCCATGAACAAATGGTCATATCGTACTTGCCATGAACTAATGGTCATATCGTACTTACCATGAACAAATGGTCATTATTATAGTACTTGCCATGAACTAATGGTCATATCGTACTTGCCATGAACTAATGGTCATATAGTACTTGCCATGAACTAATGGTCATTATAATAGTACTTGCCATGAATTAATGGTCATTAATATAGTACTTGTCATGAACTAATGATCATATCGTACTTGCATTGAACTAATGGTCATTAGTATAGTACTTGCCATGAACTAATGGTCATATCGTACTTGCCATGAACTAATGGTCATGATTATAATACTAGCCATGAACTAATGGTCATATCGTACTTGCCATGAACTAATGGTCATATCGTACTTGCCATGAACTAATGGTCATTATTATAGTACTTGCCATGAACAAATGGTCATATCGTACTTGCCATGAACTAATGGTCATATCGTACTTGCCATGAACTAATGGTCATTATTATAGTACTTGCCATGAACTAATGGTCATATCGTACTTGCCATGAACTAATGGTCATTATTATAGTTCTTGCCATGAACTAATGGTCATATAGTACTTCCCATGAACTTATGGTCATATAGTACTTACCATGAACTAATGGCCATTATTAAAGTACTTGCCATGAACAAATGGTCATATCGTACTTGCCATGAACTAATGGTCATATCGTACTTGCCATGAACTAATGGTCATATAGTACTTGCCATGAAGTAATGGTCATATAGTACTTGCCATGAAGTAATGGTCATTATTATAGTACTTGCCATGAACTAATGGTCATATCGTACTTGCCATGAACTAATGGTCATTATTATAGTACTTGTCATGAACTAATGGTCATATCGTACTTGCCATGAACTAATGGTCATTATTATAGTACTTGCCATGAACAAATGGTCATATCGTACTTGCCATGAACTAATGGTCATATCGTACTTGCCATGAACCAATGGTCATTATTATAGTACTTGCCATGAACTAATGGTCATATCGTACTTGCCATGAACTAATGGTCATTATTTTGGTAGTTGCCATGAACAAATGGTCATATCGTTCTTGCCATGAACAAATGGTCATTATTATAGTACTTGCCATGAACTAATGGTCATTAGTATAGTACTTGCCATGAACAAATGGTCATATCGTTCTTGCCATGAACAAATGGTCATTATTATAGTACTTGCCATGAACTAATGGTCATATCGAACTTGCCATGAACTAATGGTCATTATTATAGTACTTGCCATGAACTAATGGTCAAATCGCACTTGCCATGAACTAATGGTCATATCGTACTTGCCATGAACTAATGGTCATTATTATAGTTCTTGCCATGAACTAATGGTCACATAGTACTTCCCATGAACTTATGGTCATATAGTACTTACCATGAACTAATGGCCATTATTATAGTACTTGCCATGAACAAATGGTCATATCGTACTTGCCATGAACTAATGGTCATATCGTACTTGCCATGAACTAATGGTCATTATAATAGTACTTGCCATGAATTAATGGTCATTAATATAGTACTTGTCATGAACTAATGATCATATCGTACTTGCATTGAACTAATGGTCATTAGTATAGTACTTGCCATGAACTAATGGTCATATCGTACTTGCCATGAACTAATGGTCATGATTATAATACTAGCCATGAACTAATGGTCATATCGTACTTGCCATGAACTAATGGTCATATCGTACTTGCCATGAACTAATGGTCATTATTATAGTACTTGCCATGAACTAATGGTCATATCGTACTTGCCATGAACTAATGGTCATATCGTACTTTCCATGAACTAATGGTCTTTATTATAGTACTTGCCATGAACTAATGGTCATATCGTACTTGCCATGAACTAATGGTCATTATTATAGTTCTTGCCATGAACTAATGGTCATATAGTACTTCCCATGAACTTATGGTCATATAGTACTTACCATGAACTAATGACCATTATTAAAGTACTTGCCATGAACAAATGGTCATATCGTACTTGCCATGAACTAATGGTCATATCGTACTTGCCATGAACTAATGGTCATATAGTACTTGCCATGAAGTAATGGTCATATAGTACTTGCCATGAAGTAATGGTCATTATTATAGTACTTGCCATGAACTAATGGTCATATCGTACTTGCCATGAACTAATGGTCATTATTATAGTACTTGTCATGAACTAATGGTCATATCGTACTTGCCATGAACTAATGGTCATTATTATAGTACTTGCCATGAACAAATGGTCATATCGTACTTGCCATGAACTAATGGTCATATCGTACTTGCCATGAACCAATGGTCATTATTATAGTACTTGCCATGAACTAATGGTCATATCGTACTTGCCATGAACTAATGGTCATTATTTTGGTAGTTGCCATGAACTAATGGTCATTAGTATAGTACTTGTCATGAACTAATGGTCATATCGTACTTGCCATGAACTAATGGTCATTAGTATAGTACTTGCCATGAACAAATGGTCATATCGTTCTTGCCATGAACTAATGGTCATTAGTATAGTACCTGCCATGAACTAATGGTCATATCGTACTTGCCATGAACTAATGGTCATTATTATAGTACTTGCCATGAACTAATGGTCATATCGTACTTGCCATGAACTAATGGTCATATCGTACTTGCCATGAACTAATGGTCATATCGTACTTGCCATGAACTAATGGTCATTATAATAGTACTTGCCATGAACTAATGGTCATATCGTACTTGCCATGAACTAATGGCCATTATTATAGTACTTGCCATGAACAAATGGTCATATCGTACTTGCCATGAACTAATGGTCATATCGTACTTGCCATGAACTAATGGTCATATCGTACTTACCATGAACAAATGGTCATTATTATCGTACTTGCCATGAACTAATGGTCATATCGTACTTACCATGAACTAATGGTCATATAGTACTTGCCATGAACTAATGGTCATTATAATAGTACTTGCCATAAACTAATGGTCATATCGTTCTTGCCATGAACTAATGGTCATTATTATAGTACTTGCCATGAATTAATGGTCATTAATATAGTACTTGTCATGAACTAATGATCATATCGTACTTGCATTGAACTAATGGTCATTAGTATAGTACTTGCCATGAACTAATGGTCATATCGTACTTGCCATGAACTAATGGTCATGATTATAATACTAGCCATGAACTAATGGTCATATCGTACTTGCCATGAACTAATGGTCATATCGTACTTGCCATGAACTAATAGTCATTATTATAGTACTTGCCATGAACTAATGGTCACATCGTACTTGCCATGAACTAATGGTCATATCGTACTTGCCATGAACTAATGGTCATTATTATAGTACTTGCCATGAACTAATGGTCATATCGTACTTGCAATGAACTAATGGTCATTATTATAGTTCTTGCCATGAACTAATGGTCATATAGTACTTCCCATGAACTTATGGTCATATAGTACTTACCATGAACTAATGGCCATTATTATAGTACTTGCGATGAACAAATGGTCATATCGTACTTGCCATGAACTAATGGTCATATCGTACTTGCCATGAACTAATTGCCATATAGTACTTGCCATGAAGTAATGGTCATATAGTACTTGCCATGAACTAATGGTCATATCGTACTTGCCATGAACTAATGGTCATATCGTACTTGCCATGAACTAATGGTCATTATTATAGTACTTGCCATGAACTAATGGTCATATCGTACTTGCCATGAACTAATGGTCATATCGTACTTGCCAAGAACAAATGGTCATTATTATAGTACTTGCCATGAACTAATGGTCATATCGTTCTTGCCATGAACTAATGGTCATTATTATAGTACTTGCCATGAACTAATGGTCATATCGTACTTGCCATGAACTAATGGTCATTATTATAGTACTTGCCATGAAGTAATGGTCATATAGTTCTTGCCATGAACTTATGGTCATATCGTACTTGCCACGAACTAATGGTCATTATTATAGTACTTGCCATGAACTAATGGTCATATCGTACTTGCCATGAACCAATGGTCATTATTATAGTACTTGCCATGAACTAATGATCATATAGTACTTCCCAGGAACTTATGGTCATATAGTACTTACCATGAACTAATGGCCATTATTATAGTACTTGCCATGAACAAATGGTCATGTCGTGCTTGCCATGAACTAATGGTCATATCGTACTTGCCATGACCTAATGGTCATTATTATAGTACTTGCCATGAACTAATGGTCATATCGTACTTGCCATGAACTAATGGTCATTATTAAAGTACTTGCCATGAACTAATGGTCATTAGTATAGTACTTGTCACGGACTAATGGTCATATCGTACTGGCCATGAACTAATGGTCATTAGTATAGTACTTGCCATGAACTAATGGTCATATCGTACTTGCCATGAACTAATGGTCATTATAATAGTATTTGCCATGAACTAATGGTCATATCGTACTTGCCATGGACTTATGGTCATATCGTTCTTGCCATGAACTAATGGTCATTATTATAGTACTTGCCATGAACTAATGGTCATATCGTACTTGCCATGAACTAATGGTCATATCGTACTTGCCATGAACCAATGGTCATTATTATAGTTCTTGCCATGAACTAATGGTCATATAGTACTTCCCATGAACTTATGGTCATATAGTACTTAAAATGAAATAATGGCCATTATTATAGTACTTGCCATGAACAAATGGTCATATCGTACTTGCCATGAACTAATGGTCATATCGTACTTGCCATGAACTAATGGTCATTATTATGGTACTTGCCATGAACTAATGGTCATATCGTACTTGCCATGAACTAATGGTCATTATTATAGTACTTGCCATGAACTAATGGTCATTAGTATTGTACTTGTCATGAACTAATGGTCATATCGTACTTGCCATGAACTAATGGTCATTAGTATAG
This sequence comes from Gibbula magus, assembly GCA_936450465.1. NCBI lineage: Eukaryota > Metazoa > Mollusca > Gastropoda > Trochida > Trochidae > Gibbula > Gibbula magus. Next base: position 2,816,152 of record OW388296.1, on the reverse strand, counting down.
TACTTGTCATGAACTAATGGTCATATCATACTTACCATGAACAAATGGTCATTATTATAGTACTTGCCATGAACTAATGGTCATATCGTACTTGCCATGAACTAATGGTCATATAGTTCTTGCCATGAACTAATGGTCATTATAATAGTACTTGCCATAAACTAATGGTCATATCGTACTTGCCATGAACTAATGGTCATTATTATAGTACTTGCCATGAATTAATGGTCATTAATATAGTACTTGTCATGAACTAATGATCACATCGTACTTGCATTGAACTAATGGTCATTAGTATAGTACCTGCCATGAACTAATGGTCATATCGTACTTGCCATGAACTAATGGTCATTATTATAGTACTTGCCATGAACTAATGGTCATATCGTACTTGCCATGAACTAATGGTCATATCGTACTTGCCATGAACTAATGGTCATATCGTACTTGCCATGAACTAATGGTCATTATAATAGTACTTGCCATGAACTAATGGTCATATCGTACTTGCCATGAACTAATGGCCATTATTATAGTACTTGCCATGAACAAATGGTCATATCGTACTTGCCATGAACTAATGGTCATATCGTACTTGCCATGAACTAATGGTCATTAGTATAGTACTTGCATTGAACTAATGGTCATTAGTATAGTACCTGCCATGAACTAATGGTCATATAGTACTTACCATGAACTAATGGCCATTATTATAGTACTTGCCATGAACAAATGGTCATATCGTACTTGCCATGAACTAATGGTCATATCGTACTTGCCATGAACTAATGGTCATTATTATCGTACTTGCATTGAACTAATGGTCATTAGTATAGTACCTGCCATGAACTAATGGTCATATAGTACTTACCATGAACTAATGGCCATTATTATAGTACTTGCCATGAACAAATGGTCATATCGTACTTGCCATGAACTAATGGTCATATCGTACTTGCCATGAACTAATGGTCATATCGTACTTGCCATGAACTAATGGTCATTATAATAGTACTTGCCATGAACTAATGGTCATATCGTACTTGCCATGAACTAATGGTCATATCGTACTTGCCATGAACTAATGGTCATTAGTATAGTACTTGCCATGAACTAATGGTCATATCGTACTTTCCATGAACTAATGGTCATTATTATAGTTCTTGCCATGAACTAATGGTCATATAGTACTTGCCATGAACTTATGGTCATATAGTTCTTACCATGAACTAATGGCCATTATTATAGTACTTGCCATGAACAAATGGTCATATCGTACTTGCCATGAACTAATGGTCATATCGTACTTGCCATGAACTAATGGTCATATAGTACTTGCCATGAAGTAATGGTCATATAGTACTTGCCATGAAGTAATGGTCATTATTATAGTACTTGCCATGAACTAATGGTCATATCGTACTTGCCATGAACTAATGGTCATTATTATAGTACTTGCCATGAACTAATGGTCATATCGTACTTGCCATGAACTAATGATCATTATTATAGTACTTGCCATGAACAAATGGTCATATCGTACTTGCCATGAACTAATGGTCATATCGTACTTACCATGAACAAATGGTCATATCGTACTTGCCATGAACTAATGGTCATATCGTACTTGCCATGAACTAATGGTCATATAGTACTTGCCATGAACTAATGGTCATTATAATAGTACTTGCCATGAATTAATGGTCATTAATATAGTACTTGTCATGAACTAATGATCATATCGTACTTGCATTGAACTAATGGTCATTAGTATAGTACTTGCCATGAACTAATGGTCATATCGTACTTGCCATGAACTAATGGTCATGATTATAATACTAGCCATGAACTAATGGTCATATCGTACTTGCCATGAACTAATGGTCATATCGTACTTGCCATGAACTAATGGTCATTATTATAGTACTTGCCATGAACTAATGGTCATATCGTACTTGCCATGAACTAATGGTCATATCGTACTTGCCATGAACTAATGGTCATTATTATAGTACTTGCCATGAACTAATGGTCATATCGTACTTGCCATGAACTAATGGTCATTATTATAGTTCTTGCCATGAACTAATGGTCATATAGTACTTCCCATGAACTTATGGTCATATAGTACTTACCATGAACTAATGGCCATTATTAAAGTACTTGCCATGAACAAATGGTCATATCGTACTTGCCATGAACTAATGGTCATATCGTACTTGCCATGAACTAATGGTCATATAGTACTTGCCATGAAGTAATGGTCATATAGTACTTGCCATGAAGTAATGGTCATTATTATAGTACTTGCCATGAACTAATGGTCATATCGTACTTGCCATGAACTAATGGTCATTATTATAGTACTTGTCATGAACTAATGGTCATATCGTACTTGCCATGAACTAATGGTCATTATTATAGTACTTGCCATGAACAAATGGTCATATCGTACTTGCCATGAACTAATGGTCATATCGTACTTGCCATGAACCAATGGTCATTATTATAGTACTTGCCATGAACTAATGGTCATATCGTACTTGCCATGAACTAATGGTCATTATTTTGGTAGTTGCCATGAACTAATGGTCATTAGTATAGTACTTGTCATGAACTAATGGTCATATCGTACTTGCCATGAACTAATGGTCATTAGTATAGTACTTGCCATGAACAAATGGTCATATCGTTCTTGCCATGAACAAATGGTCATTATTATAGTACTTGCCATGAACTAATGGTCATATCGAACTTGCCATGAACTAATGGTCATTATTATAGTACTTGCCATGAACTAATGGTCAAATCGCACTTGCCATGAACTAATGGTCATATCGTACTTGCCATGAACTAATGGTCATTATTATAGTTCTTGCCATGAACTAATGGTCACATAGTACTTCCCATGAACTTATGGTCATATAGTACTTACCATGAACTAATGGCCATTATTATAGTACTTGCCATGAACAAATGGTCATATCGTACTTGCCATGAACTAATGGTCATATCGTACTTGCCATGAACTAATGGTCATTATAATAGTACTTGCCATGAATTAATGGTCATTAATATAGTACTTGTCATGAACTAATGATCATATCGTACTTGCATTGAACTAATGGTCATTAGTATAGTACTTGCCATGAACTAATGGTCATATCGTACTTGCCATGAACTAATGGTCATGATTATAATACTAGCCATGAACTAATGGTCATATCGTACTTGCCATGAACTAATGGTCATATCGTACTTGCCATGAACTAATGGTCATTATTATAGTACTTGCCATGAACTAATGGTCATATCGTACTTGCCATGAACTAATGGTCATATCGTACTTGCCATGAACTAATGGTCATTATTATAGTACTTGCCATGAACTAATGATCATATCGTACTTGCATTGAACTAATGGTCATTAGTATAGTACTTGCCATGAACTAATGGTCATATCGTACTTGCCATGAACTAATGGTCATGATTATAATACTAGCCATGAACTAATGGTCATATCGTACTTGCCATGAACTAATGGTCATATCGTACTTGCCATGAACTAATGGTCATTATTATAGTACTTGCCATGAACTAATGGTCATATCGTACTTGCCATGAACTAATGGTCATATCGTACTTGCCATGAACTAATGGTCATTATTATAGTTCTTGCCATGAACTAATGGTCATATAGTACTTCCCATGAACTTATGGTCATATAGTACTTACCATGAACTAATGACCATTATTAAAGTACTTGCCATGAACAAATGGTCATATCGTACTTGCCATGAACTAATGGTCATATCGTACTTGCCATGAACTAATGGTCATATAGTACTTGCCATGAAGTAATGGTCATATAGTACTTGCCATGAAGTAATGGTCATTATTATAGTACTTGCCATGAACTAATGGTCATATCGTACTTGCCATGAACTAATGGTCATTATTATAGTACTTGTCACGAACTAATGGTCATATCGTACTTGCCATGAACTAATGGTCATTATTATAGTACTTGCCATGAACTAATGGTCAAATCGCACTTGCCATGAACTAATGGTCATATCGTACTTGCCATGAACTAATGGTCATTATTATAGTTCTTGCCATGAACTAATGGTCACATAGTACTTCCCATGAACTTATGGTCATATAGTTCTTACCATGAACTAATGGCCATTATTATAGTACTTGCCATGAACAAATGGTCATATCGTACTTGCCATGAACTAATGGTCATATCGTACTTGCCATGAACTAATGGTCATTATAATAGTACTTGCCATGAATTAATGGTCATTAATATAGTACTTGTCATGAACTAATGATCATATCGTACTTGCATTGAACTAATGGTCATTAGTATAGTACTTGCCATGAACTAATGGTCATATCGTACTTGCCATGAACTAATGGTCATGATTATAATACTAGCCATGAACTAATGGTCATATCGTACTTGCCATGAACTAATGGTCATATCGTACTTGCCATGAACTAATGGTCATTATTATAGTACTTGCCATGAACTAATGGTCATATCGTACTTGCCATGAACTAATGGTCATATCGTACTTGCCATGAACTAATGGTCATTATTATAGTACTTGCCATGAACTAATGGTCATATCGTACTTGCCATGAACTAATGGTCATTATTATAGTTCTTGCCATGAACTAATGGTCATATAGTACTTCCCATGAACTTATGGTCATATAGTACTTACCATGAACTAATGACCATTATTAAAGTACTTGCCATGAACAAATGGTCATATCGTACTTGCCATGAACTAATGGTCATATCGTACTTGCCATGAACTAATGGTCATATAGTACTTGCCATGAAGTAATGGTCATATAGTACTTGCCATGAAGTAATGGTCATTATTATAGTACTTGCCATGAACTAATGGTCATATCGTACTTGCCATGAACTAATGGTCATATCGTACTTGCCATGAACCAATGGTCATTATTATAGTACTTGCCATGAACTAATGGTCATATCGTACTTGCCATGAACTAATGGTCATTATTTTGGTAGTTGCCATGAACTAATGGTCATTAGTATAGTACTTGTCATGAACTAATGGTCATATCGTACTTGCCATGAACTAATGGTCATTAGTATAGTACTTGCCATGAACAAATGGTCATATCGTTCTTGCCATGAACAAATGGTCATTATTATAGTACTTGCCATGAACTAATGGTCATATCGAACTTGCCATGAACTAATGGTCATTATTATAGTACTTGCCATGAACTAATGGTCAAATCGTACTTGCCATGAACTAATGGTCATATCGTACTTGCCATGAACTAATGGTCATTATTATAGTTCTTGCCATGAACTAATGGTCACATAGTACTTCCCATGAACTTATGGTCATATAGTACTTACCATGAACTAATGGCCATTATTATAGTACTTGCCATGAACAAATGGTCATATCGTACTTGCCATGAACTAATGGTCATATCGTACTTGCCATGAACTAATGGTCATTATTATAGTACTTGCCATGAACTAATGGTCATATCGTACTTGCCATGAACTAATGGTCATTATTATAGTACTTGCCATTAACTAATGGTCATTAGTATAGTACTTGTCATGAACTAATGGTCATATCGTACTTGCATTGAACTAATGGTCATTAGTATAGTACTTGCCATGAACTAATGGTCATATCGTACTTGCTATGACCTAATGGTCATTATTATAATACTAGCCATGAACTAATGGTCATATCGTACTTGCCATGAACTAATGGTCATATCGTACTTGCCATGAACTAATGGTCATTATTATAGTACTTGCCATGAACTAATGGTCATATCGTACTTGCCATGAACTAATGGTCATATCGTACTTGCCATGAACTAATGGTCATATAGTACTTGCCATGAAGTAATGGTCATATAGTACTTGCCATGAAGTAATGGTCATTATTATAGTACTTGCCATGAACAAATGGTCATATCGTACTTGCCATGATCTAATGGTCATTATTATAGTACTTGCCATGAACTAATGGTCATATCGTACTTGCCATGAACTAATGATCATTATTATAGTACTTGCCATGAACAAATGGTCATATCGTACTTGCCATGAAGTAATGGTCATATCGTACTTACCATGAACAAATGGTCATTATTATAGTACTTACCTTGAACTAATGGTCATATCGTACTTGCCATGAACTAATGGTCATATAGTACTTGCCATGAACTAATGGTCATTATAATAGTACTTGCCATAAACTAATGGTCATATCGTACTTGCCATGAACTAATGGTCATTATTATAGTACTTGCCATGAATTAATGGTCATTAATATAGTAGTTGTCATGAACTAATGATCATATCGTACTTGCATTGAACTAATGGTCATTAGTATAGTACTTGCCATGAACTAATGGTCATATCGTACTTGCCATGAACTAATGGTCATGATTATAATACTAGCCATCAACTAATGGTCATATCGTACTTGCCATGAACTAATGGTCATATCGTACTTGCCATGAACTAATGGTCATTATTATAGTACTTGCCATGAACTAATGGTCATATCGTACTTGCCATGAACTAATGGTCATATCGTACTTGCCATGAACTAATGGTCATTATTATAGTACTTGCCATGAACTAATGGTCATATCGTACTTGCCATGAACTAATGGTCATTATTATAGTTCTTGCCATGAACTAATGGTCATATAGTACTTCCCATGAACTTATGGTCATATAGTACTTACCATGAACTAATGGCCATTATTATAGTACTTGCCATGAACAAATGGTCATATCGTACTTGCCATGAACTAATGGTCATATCGTACTTGCCATGAACTAATTGCCATATAGTACTTGCCATGAAGTAATGGTCATATAGTACTTGCCATGAACTAATGGTCATATCGTACTTGCCATGAACTAATGGTCATATCGTACTTGCCATGAACTAATGGTCATTATTATAGTACTTGCCATGAACTAATGGTCATATCGTACCTGCCATGAACTAATGGTCATATCGTACTTGCCATGAACAAATGGTCATTATTATAGTACTTGCCATGAACTAATGGTCATATCGTTCTTGCCATGAACTAATGGTCATTATTATAGTACTTGCCATGAACTAATGGTCATATCGTACTTGCCATGAACTAATGGTCATTATTATAGTACTTGCCATGAAGTAATGGTCATATAGTTCTTGCCATGAACTTATGGTCATATCGTACTTGCCACGAACTAATGGTCATTATTATAGTACTTGCCATGAACTAATGGTCATATCGTACTTGCCATGAACCAATGGTCATTATTATAGTACTTGCCATGAACTAATGATCATATAGTACTTCCCAGGAACTTATGGTCATATAGTACTTACCATGAACTAATGGCCATTATTATAGTACTTGCCATGAACAAATGGTCATGTCGTGCTTGCCATGAACTAATGGTCATATCGTACCTGCCATGACCTAATGGTCATTATTATAGTACTTGCCATGAACTAATGGTCATATCGTACTTGCCATGAACTAATGGTCATTATTATAGTACTTGCCATGAACTAATGGTCATTAGTATAGTACTTGTCACGGACTAATGGTCATATCGTACTGGCCATGAACAAATGGTCATTATTATAGTACTTGCCATGAACTAATGGTCATATCGTTCTTGCCATGAACTAATGGTCATTATTATAGTACTTGCCATGAACTAATGGTCATATCGTACTTGCCATGAACTAATGGTCATTATTATAGTACTTGCCATGAAGTAATGGTCATATAGTTCTTGCCATGAACTTATGGTCATATCGTACTTGCCACGAACTAATGGTCATTATTATAGTACTTGCCATGAACTAATGGTCATATCGTACTTGCCATGAACCAATGGTCATTATTATAGTACTTGCCATGAACTAATGATCATATAGTACTTCCCAGGAACTTATGGTCATATAGTACTTACCATGAACTAATGGCCATTATTATAGTACTTGCCATGAACAAATGGTCATATCGTACTTGCCATGAACTAATGGTCATATCGTACTTGCCATGAACTAATGGTCATTATTATGGTACTTGCCATGAACTAATGGTCATATCGTACTTGCCATGAACTAATGGTCATTATTATAGTACTTGCCATGAACTAATGGTCATTAGTATTGTACTTGTCATGAACTAATGGTCATATCGTACTTGCCATGAACTAATGGTCATTAGTATAGTACTTGTCATGAACTAATGGTCATATTATACTTACCATGAACAAATGGTCATTATTATAGTACTTGCCATGAACTAATGGTCATGTCGTACTTGCCATGAACTAATGGTCATATAGTTCTTGCCATTAACTAATGGTCATTATAATAGTACTTGCCATAAACTAATTGTCATATCGTACTTGCCATGAACTAATGGTCATTATTATAGTACTTGCCATGAATTAATGGTCATTAATATAGTACTTGTCATGAACTAATGATCATATCGTACTTGCATTGAACTAATGGTCATTAGTATAGTACCTGCCATTAACTAATGGTCATATCGTACTTGCCATGAACTAATGGTCATTATTATAGTACTTGCCATGAACTAATGGTCATATCGTACTTGCCATGAACTAATGGTCATATCGTACTTGCCATGAACTAATGGTCATTATTATAGTACTTGCCATGAACTAATGGTCATATCGTACTTGCCATGAACTAATGGTCATTATTATAGTTCTTGCCATGAACTAATGGTCATATAGTACTTCCCATGAACTTATGGTCATATAGTACTTACCATGAACTAATGGCCATTATTATAGTACTTGTCATGAACAAATGGTCATATCGTACTTGCCATGAACTAATGGTCATATCGTACTTGCCATGAACTAATGGTCATATCGTACTTGCCATGAACTAATGGTCATTATAATAGTACTTGCCATGAACTAATGGTCATATCGTACTTGCCATGAACTAATGGTCATATCGTACTTGCCATGAACTAATGGTCATTATTATAGTACTTGCCATGAATTAATGGTCATTAATATAGTACTTGTCATGAACTAATGATCATATCGTACTTGCATTGAACTAATGGTCATTAGTATAGTACTTGCCATGAACTAATGGTCATATCGTACTTGCCATGAACTAATGGTCATGATTATAATACTAGCCATGAACTAATGGTCATATCGTACTTGCCATGAACTAATGGTCATATCGTACTTGCCATGAACTAATGGTCATATCGTACTTGCCATGAACTAATGGTCATTATAATAGTACTTGCCATGAACTAATGGTCATATCGTACTTGCCATGAACTAATGGTCATATCGTACTTGCCATGAACTAATGGTCATCATTATAGTTCTTGCCATGAACTAATGGTCATATAGTACTTGCCATGAACCTATGGTCATATAGTACTTACCATGAACTAATGGTCATTATTATAGTACTTGCCATGAACAAATGGTCATATCGTACTTGCCATGAACTAATGGTCATATCGTACTTTCCATGAACTAATGGTCATATCGTACTTTCCATGAACTAATGGTCATTATTATAGTTCTTGCCATGAACTAATGGTCATATAGTATTTGCCATGAACCTATGGTCATATAGTACTTACCATGAACTAATGGCCATTATTATAGTACTTGCCATGAACAAATGGTCATATCGTACTTGCCATGAACTAATGGTCATATCGTACTTGCCATGAACTAATGGTCATATAGTACTTGCCATGAAGTAATGGTCATATAGTACTTGCCATGAAGTAATGGTCATTATTATAGTACTTGCCATGAACTAATGGTCATATAGTACTTGCCATGAAGTAATGGTCATATAGTACTTGCCATGAACTAATGGTCATATCGTACTTGCCATGAACTAATGATCATTATTATAGTACTTGCCATGAACAAATGGTCATATCGTACTTGCCATGAACTAATGGTCATATCGTACTTACCATGAACAAATGGTCATTATTATAGTACTTGCCATGAACTAATGGTCATATCGTACTTGCCATGCACTAATGGTCATATAGTACTTGCCATGAACTAATGGTCATTATAATAGTACTTGCCATGAATTAATGGTCATTAATATAGTACTTGTCATGAACTAATGATCATATCGTACTTGCATTGAACTAATGGTCATTAGTATAGTACTTGCCATGAACTAATGGTCATATCGTACTTGCCATGAACTAATGGTCATGATTATAATACTAGCCATGAACTAATGGTCATATCGTACTTGCCATGAACTAATGGTCATATCGTACTTGCCATGAACTAATGGTCATTATTATAGTACTTGCCATGAACTAATGGTCATATCGTACTTGCCATGAACTAATGGTCATATCGTACTTGCCATGAACTAATGGTCATTATTATAGTACTTGCCATGAACTAATGGTCATATCGTACTTGCCATGAACTAATGGTCATTATTATAGTACTTACCATGAACTAATGGCTATTATTATAGTACTTGCCATGAACAAATGGTCATATCGTACTTGCCATGAACTAATGGTCATATCGTACTTGCCATGAACTAATGGTCATATAGTACTTGCCATGAAGTAATGGTCATATAGTACTTGCCATGAAGTAATGGTCATGAGTATAGTACTTGCCATGAACTAATGGTCATATCGTACTTGCCATGAACTAATGGTCATTATTATAGTACTTGTCATGAACTAATGGTCATATCGTACTTGCCATGAACTAATGGTCATTATTATAGTACTTGCCATGAACAAATGGTCATATCGTACTTGCCATGAACTAATGGTCATATCGTACTTGCCATGAACCAATGGTCATTATTATAGTACTTGCCATGAACTAATGGTCATATCGTACTTGCCATGAACTAATGGTCATTATTTTGGTAGTTGCCATGAACTAATGGTCATTAGTATAGTACTTGTCATGAACTAATGGTCATATCGAACTTGCCATGAACTAATGGTCATTAGTATAGTACTTGCCATGAACAAATGGTCATATCGTACTTGCCATGAACTAATGGTCATTATTATAGTACTTGCCATGAACTAATGGTCAAATCGTACTTGCCATGAACTAATGGTCATATCGTACTTGCCATGAACTAATGGTCATTATTATAGTACTTGCCATGAACTAATGGTCATATCGTACTTGCCATGAACTAATGGTCATTATTATAGTACTTGCCATGAACTAATGGTCATTAGTATAGTACTTGTCATGAACTTATGGTCATATCGTACTTACCATGATCAAATGGTCATATAGTACTTACCATGAACTAATGGCCATTGTTATAGTACTTGCCATGAACAAATGGTCATATCGTACTTGCCATGAACTAATGATCATATCGTACTTACCATGATCAAATGGTCATATAGTACTTACCATGAACTAATGGCCATTGTTATAGTACTTGCCATGAACAAATGGTCATATCGTACTTGCCATGAACTAATGATCATATCGTACTTGCCATGAACTAATGGTCATTATTATAGTACTTGCCATGAACTAATGGTCATATCGTACTTGCCATGAACTAATGGTCATTATTATAGTACTTGCCATGAACTAATGGTCATTAGTATAGTACTTGTCACGAACTAATGGTCATATCGTACTTGCCATGAACTAATGGTCATTAGTATAGTACTTGCCATGAACTAATGGTCATATCGTACTTACCATGAACAAATGGTCATTATTATAGTACTTGCCATGAACTAATGGTCATATCGTACTTGCCATGAACTAATGGTCATATCGTACTTGCCATGAACTATTTATCATTATTATAGTACTTGCCATGAACTAATGGTCATATCGCACTTGCCATGAACTAATGGTCATTATTATAGTACTTGCCATGAACTAATGGTCATTAGTATAGTACTTGTCATGAACTAATGGTCATATCGTACTTGCATTGAACTAATGGTCATTAGTATAGTACTTGCCATGAACTAATGGTCATATCGTACTTGCCATGACCTAATGGTCATTATTATAATACTAGCCATGAACTAATGGTCATATCGTACTTGCCTTGAACTAATGGTCATATCGTACTTGCCATGAACTAATGGTCATTATTATAATACTAGCCATGAACTAATGGTCATATCGTACTTGCCATGAACTAATGGTCATATCGTACTTGCCATGAACTAATGGTCATTATTATAGTACTTGCCATGAACTAATGGTCATATCGTACTTGCCATGAACTAATGGTCATATCGTACTTGCCATGAACTAATGGTCATATAGTACTTGCCATGAAGTAATGGTCATATAGTACTTGCCATGAAGTAATGGTCATTATTATAGTACTTGCCATGAACTAATGGTCATATCGTACTTGCCATGAACTAATGGTCATTATTATAGTACTTGCCATGAACTAATGGTCATTAGTATAGTACTTGTCACGAACTAATGGTCATATCGTACTTGCCATGAACTAATGGTCATTAGTATAGTACTTGCCATGAACTAATGGTCATTAGTATAGTACTTGTCACGAACTAATGGTCATATCGTACTTGCCATGACCTAATGGTCATTATTATAATACTAGCCATGAACTAATGGTCATATCGTACTTGCCATGAACTAATGGTCATATCGTACTTGCCATGAACTAATGGTCATTATTATAGTACTTGCCATGAACTAATGGTCATATCGTACTTGCCCTGAACTAATGGTCATATCGTACTTGCCATGAACTAATGGTCATATAGTACTTGCCATGAAGTAATGGTCATATAGTACTTGCCATGAAGTAATGGTCATTATTATAGTACTTGCCATGAACTAATGGTCATATCGTACTTGCCATGAACTAATGGTCATTATTATAGTACTTGCCATGAACTAATGGTCATTAGTATAGTACTTGTCACGAACTAATGGTCATATCGTACTTGCCATGAACTAATGGTCATTAGTATAGTACTTGCCATGAACTAATGGTCATATCGTACTTACCATGAACAAATGGTCATTATTATAGTACTTGCCATGAACTAATGGTCATATCGTACTTGCCATGAACTAATGGTCATATCGTACTTGCCATGAACTATTTATCATTATTATAGTACTTGCCATGAACTAATGGTCATATCGCACTTGCCATGAACTAATGGTAATTATTATAGTACTTGCCATGAACTAATGGTCATTAGTATAGTACTTGTCATGAACTAATGGTCATATCGTACTTGCATTGAACTAATGGTCATTAGTATAGTACTTGCCATGAACTAATGGTCATATCGTACTTGCCATGACCTAATGGTCATTATTATAATACTAGCCATGAACTAATGGTCATATCGTACTTGCCTTGAACTAATGGTCATATCGTACTTGCCATGAACTAATGGTCATTATTATAGTACTTGCCATGAACTTATGGTCATATCGTACTTGCCATGAACTAATGGTCATATCGTACTTGCCATGAACTAATGGTCATTATTATAGTTCTTGCCATGAACTAATGGTCACATAGTACTTCCCATGAACTTATGGTCATATAGTACTTACCATGAACTAATGGCCATTGTTATAGTACTTGCCATGAACAAATGGTCATATCGTACTTGCCATGAACTAATGATCATATCGTACTTGCCATGAACTAATGGTCATTATTATAGTACTTGCCATGAACTAATGGTCATATCGTACTTGCCATGAACTAATGGTCATTATTATAGTACTTGCCATGAACTAATGGTCATTAGTATAGTACTTGTCACGAACTAATGGTCATATCGTACTTGCCATGAACTAATGGTCATTAGTATAGTACTTGCCATGAACTAATGGTCATATCGTACTTACCATGAACAAATGGTCATTATTATAGTACTTGCCATGAACTAATGGTCATATCGTACTTGCCATGAACTAATGGTCATATCGTACTTGCCATGAACTATTTATCATTATTATAGTACTTGCCATGAACTAATGGTCATATCGCACTTGCCATGAACTAATGGTCATTATTATAGTACTTGCCATGAACTAATGGTCATTAGTATAGTACTTGTCATGAACTAATGGTCATATCGTACTTGCATTGAACTAATGGTCATTAGTATAGTACTTGCCATGAACTAATGGTCATATCGTACTTGCCATGACCTAATGGTCATTATTATAATACTAGCCATGAACTAATGGTCATATCGTACTTGCCATGAACTAATGGTCATATCGTACTTGCCATGAACTAATGGTCATTATTATAGTACTTGCCATGAACTAATGGTCATATCGTACTTGCCATGAACTAATGGTCATATCGTACTTGCCATGAACTAATGGTCATATAGTACTTGCCATGAAGTAATGGTCATATAGTACTTGCCATGAAGTAATGGTCATTATTATAGTACTTGCCATGAACTAATGGTCATATCGTACTTGCCATGAACTAATGGTCATTATTATAGTACTTGCCATGAACTAATGGTCATTAGTATAGTACTTGTCACGAACTAATGGTCATATCGTACTTGCCATGAACTAATGGTCATTAGTATAGTACTTGCCATGAACTAATGGTCATATCGTACTTACCATGAACAAATGGTCATTATTATAGTACTTGCCATGAACTAATGGTCATATCGTACTTGCCATGAACTAATGGTCATATCGTACTTGCCATGAACTATTTATCATTATTATAGTACTTGCCATGAACTAATGGTCATATCGCACTTGCCATGAACTAATGGTCATTATTATAGTACTTGCCATGAACTAATGGTCATTAGTATAGTACTTGTCATGAACTAATGGTCATATCGTACTTGCATTGAACTAATGGTCATTAGTATAGTACTTGCCATGAACTAATGGTCATATCGTACTTGCCATGACCTAATGGTCATTATTATAATACTAGCCATGAACTAATGGTCATATCGTACTTGCCTTGAACTAATGGTCATATCGTACTTGCCATGAACTAATGGTCATTATTATAGTACTTGCCATGAACTTATGGTCATATCGTACTTGCCATGAACTAATGGTCATATCGTACTTGCCATGAACTAATGGTCATATAGTACTTGCCATGAAGTAATGGTCATATAGTACTTGCCATGAAGTAATGGTCATTATTATAGTACTTGCCATGAACTAATGGTCATATCGTACTTGCCATGAACTAATGGTCATATCGTACTTGCCATGAACCAATGGTCATTATTATAGTACTTGCCATGAACTAATGGTCATTATTATAGTACTTGCCATGAACTAATGGTCATTATTATAGTACTTGCCATGGTCTTCTGGTTACATAAGGACAAAACAACCAACATTGATTCTAAGTGCTTTAGCCACTATGATAACTAATACCGAGCTAATAACTAATACCGAGCCCGAGATGAATCCCGGCGAAGAATTATTAATGCTTGGCAATTTTTACCCCTTTTAATTATTTTGCTTCCAACATGGTATTTCAATAGCCATCTTAGGCATCTTAGACCTCTGTTTTAATATTCGCGTGATGGATTTGTGTCTGATTTAATCAATTAAAAAGACATGGAAATTTTGCCGTTATAATTTCTTATCTTATGTCATTGAATCAGAATTGGCGGTTTAATTGTGTACATGTCTTGGAATTTGAATCTCCACTTGGAATTTTAAAACACACAGTCTTAATTGAAAAGGCGAGTAACAAAAGTAACGCTTTGTTAGTGAGTTTGTGTTTGACGTATATATTGCATGATGGCGTTTGTTATAATGTGCAGGAGGAAAGCCCGCAAGGTCACACTGACTATGGAGAGCAGTGAAACTGTCAAGTTTGAACTAGAACATCATGGGACAAACTGAATTACAATATAGCATGGCAACAAAACCTTACTGTATGTAGAACAGTTTTCTACAGCAGACAAAGTTCCTTGCGGGATTCGAACCCGGCCTCAAACGGTCAAACTAACATTCTGTCTTGAAGCCAAGTGGTCACCCGTGACGGCACAAGGCAACAATATACGAGCAAGCAGCGAGGGTTAGCAATAAGGAAGTGTTTATGTAAAGCAATAATGATAGGTGCTTGAATTATTTGTGTAGTAAAAATGTCTCTTTCCGATGCATGATATGCTGAATCTTAAAGCTCGAATTTATTTTCAGGAACCACTCGAATGGTGTTTTTTTATGGTATAATTGTTTTAAACACAATGCATAATTACTTAAAATTATATTCGTTAGATGTTGATGTACATCTTGTTCTATTATATAATTAGTGTATTTTATCCTCAACATAAGTCCCCTGATTGTCTCAACGTTTTTGCCACATAACGCTCAACGACTGGTTACCTACTGCTATTTATGTCATAATATTGTCAGCCAATGAATTTTCATGATATGAACGTTCATGATTGCTCATCGACCTTCTCATCCGGGCACTTCCAGTATTGCTCGAGTTTAGTCAACCTTGGGGATAACATCGCCCTGATGGAGCTGGATATATATATATAAATATACCCAATTCGTCTTGTTGCTTTAAGTACAGTAGGGTTTAGCTGTATCCGTTAACATGATAGTGTGGCAAACAACCGGAAACGACTTCCGGAACCAATCGCAATGATTTGTGGGAGTCAACTGAGATTATATGTCAACAGCAAGGGCATGTCAGGAAACGCGTTGTCATTACATCTATGTACTGTGTGGTATATCACGAGACACTGGCGGAATCACGGAAAGGCCAACATATAGCATGCATCAGCCTGGTGTAGTGCGTACAATCACTGATACCGTACACGTCATCACACAAAAATACACCAGTCGTTTATCCAGAAATCTGTTAGTTTTTACCATAACGCGTCCTGGTTTAAGAATGACATTTGTGACTAAGATAGATTATACACTTCACAAACATGATTTTTTCTATTATATCTTAAAACCGATATAAGCTATTTTCTATCTACACAATGGCATAATAATCCCTTGTTATACTCACGTGCAAAAGAAACGTCTCCACATTTAAAAAAGAATAAAACATGAATTATTTCTGTCAAAGAGAAAGTAGATTTTGAATGCGTTTGATAGACATATGTTTTGGAAAAAAACTTACAATTTCATAGATCAAAGTATGATACTTTCATTTTTTATGTCTGTTCTAATACACTTGGGGTGTTAAATCCGCTTTTTCGAGATGTGTTTTGGCCACAATATTTGGTATTTACGTTTTGTAAATTTAAAAAGTGGAAATTTAATTAATAACAGATGTCGTCATCATAAATACCGTCTTGGATTTAAATTTGTTGACGCATCTTTACTGTAGGACGTCACAACACAATCCAAAAATCGCTGTTGGACGTTTATATCTCGCCAAGTTAAAGAGATTTTAAAACGACGATTTCTTAAAACGTGTGCTTTTCAGAAATATAAACAGATAATGCTTTGACAATTCATATTTAGTATAGTTGGGTTTTGGTGACATGATGTGACGCTGTTTCAGTCGTGTTTATCGTCCGTGGATTCAACTAGCTTGTATTTTATATGGGGACCTTTCTTTTGCACGTGAGTTTATTTGCAGGTGGATGTAGGCCCTCTTTCTCTAGTTGTTGTCATTCGACCATATGAGAATGCTTTTAAATGAATATGCTTGTGCAACTTAATAGTTATCAAGAGTTCATCAGTTATTAAGATTAACAGTTTGGAAACGATTTAAAGTCATGCTTATCTTTCTCAAGCTTCTGTAGGAGTGTTTCTTTAGAGCATCGATACTGCATGCTACTGTTGATCAAATATTGACTGATATGTTGTATATATTCCTGTTCACTAGAATACACATGTACAAATCACACATCTTAGCAGGTTCTTCACTCAACAAATCAATCGTTATTAAATACTTAGAGGTCACACAGGCCTATAGTACAAACCTAACAAAGATCCACATACAAATATGCTTTGGAGATATACCTGGGAAGTTTTCAATATTAACGAAAATATTTTCTTATGACAAGACCATTTGTATTGAGTGTCAGTAAAACGTAGCGTATGAGTACCTTTTAACAGGACGAGGGCTATTACTTTCACTCTTTCAAGCACTGAATCCGCTAAGCTTTCATAACAACAGGATTCCCCCTGGTCGACACGGCTATCAGACACCCCATCACTCTTCCATATCCGGTTCAGAGCAATCGAAATGAAATAAACTTGAGTGAAATTCAAAGCGCATCCTGTTGCGCTGATGACAACTGGTGAAAACCCTCGTTATAAGGACGAAATGTACCTCGTAGTGAATGGCTTACTTAAAAAGTATATACTGGTGACCAAAAGAAAGATTACATTGATTTACATTGAGTTATCTTTTACATACAGACAGAGTGTATTTCCCTCTCCCTGTTACATAATTGCTGTACAAGAAGAGTAACAACAGGTTAATGTACGCATGTACAGAATGACATCAATATGGGTAGGTTTGTGAAGTATATGTATATGGTGAAATTTAATTGTTAAGTATTTGGTAAAATTTTATCCATTTGTCATATTACAAATTATTGAAATTAAAGGTACGTTTGTGTTAATTAAATTTATTTTGGACCCCATTTCACATTTTTATTATATATAGGGTAAACATAGGCGCTACTTTATTTTTCATGTGTTCATGTAAATTTACCTGGCAACAACCGTTTCTACACGAGTTCCAGTAATACATCGTGACGGCATGAAACAATGGGTAGTGACATCACTGAAGAATAGTACGTTTTATTAATTCCTATTTTCATTTACTTGTAACTAATTGTAATTTTTGTAGGGCAAAGGTTAGGAAGAGTACGTTTTATTGATTCCTATTTTCAATGACTTGTAACTAATTCTGATTTTAATACGGAAAAGTTTAAGAAGAATACGTTTTATCAATCCCTATTCTCATTACATTGCAGCTAATTCTGATTTTTGTTAAGGTTAAGAAGAGTACGTTTTATATTTCATTTTACGTTTTTATATGTTTGCCAGTGGGACATTGGGATCCGAGTATACGCTTATCTTTATCGACTTCACCAAAAGCAGTATTAATAAATGACTTGAGAGAGTTTTGAGGTAAGTGCTCGATTCTAATAGACAAAATAAACCTAGAAATTCTCAAATCACATACAGGAATGTGTAGCAAGGTTATATTTTGAAATACGATATTTTTAAAATGTGAAACGATATATATTGATATTTTATATAACTACACAAAACATTTGGAGAATGTGTACTATTTTTTTATATTGACAGATTAAAATCTAATAACGGATGAGTTTCATGATGAGAGGAGAAAATCTTTATAAAGATGTTGGAATATTTTGGTCAAACAAAACGTGCCCCACTTGAAAGACGAATCTTTATAGAGACTATAAAGATAACAGTTATATAATTATATAAAATAGCAGTTTTCATAGCATGACTAATGTTTTACTACAATCGTTCTTCATCTAAATACACGTACATCGCATTTAAGACACAACAAAACAAATGTAAATGCACATTTAAGTGTGTTCTCAGTTTTGAAAACGTGACATGGAAAAAGTTTTAAATGAAATTTCGTGAAGTTTCCATTTAAAGTAGAATTCAGTATTCTGATTCTGTGTGTAATGGAAGTAATAATTTTGAGATAATTGTAACAGTTTTAGAACATATATAATAATGTATGCACACATTGAAGCCAAGCTGTGGGAGAAGGTCCTGGTGAGAATTAAGTGTTGTTCATATTGGTTATTCATCTGAAGATAGAACACCATTACATCATCTCTTTCTGATACAGTTGTGACAACACTATGAGTCAGACAACGGCTGTTCATGAAATGGTCTTGTTATTTTCTTTCATATCTTGCACGTTTGCTAATTTAACCAGCATGGTCTATTCCAACATGCCAGTCAGTTACAGTAACATATTAGTATTAACACTTTACCATTGAGTAATGTGCATCATATTGTACATACATACAGTGCGCTGAACAACTAAAATTTGTGATCAAAATATATTGTTTACATGTATAAATATTAATAAAGGGAGACATCTTGTTTTACGACATGAGTATATAAAAAAGCGATATCTTGTGAGTGTGGTAATTTCTTAGAAAGAGATAATTACAAATATGAACAAATATATCGCCCTGAAGAACTACAACTGATGCTCGTATTGTTTCAATGTATATTTATTAATAAAGGGAGTTATCCTTACGAGTATAGACAAATGATATTTTGTGAATTTCGTAATTTCTCAGAAAGAGGTAATTACAATATGAACAAATTGATCGCTATCATCAAGTGTAGAATCCCAGGATTCTGAAACAAAGGATGCTGTCTTTTGTCCATTACACTGCGTACTTCATACCTTGTAATGCCTGAGTCACACCAAGGTAGTTCTCACTACGTTCTACTCCGTCCAAAAAATATTGTAGAACGGCCTCGAACGGGATAGAAACGAGCAACTTTTGTTTCCTGTATATCAAACAACGACCCCAGTACCTTCACAAACAGTTCTCAGAACGTCCATCTAGTCTTTACGTCGTTCTCAGACAGTTGGTACCACGTTTAGATTGTATAATATTGACCGTTCACCTCGATTTCACAACGTTCTCAGCCAGTCCAATTCCGTCCTAAGTCGTTCTTGACTAGACCTATCTCGTTCTTAATACGCACAATACCGTTCTAACTCGTTTTAAGACAGTTCTCTCCGTTTTCACTCCGTCCTCATTCCGTTCTCAGTGCGTGCTCGTCACGTCCTGCCTCGTTTTTTATAAATACCCAGAAAGTTCTTGTCCGTTCTCATTGCCGTTCTGAACTTCAAGGTGAAAACATCATGCCTCCCAGGAAGAAGAAGTGTATTCAGAAGAAGATGGTTCAAAGAAAACCAAATACAATATCTTCAACCCCTGTAGAAGTCATAGCGACCGAGTCTTCTGTTCCCGAGAGAGCAGTATCCCCTGCACCTTCGGAATCTTCTGTGACACAGTTCTTGTTCTTTTTCTTTGTTCTTGCGCAAAGACCAAATTCCACTGTTGTTCTGCTTCCATCAACAACTGTAGAAACCCTACATTCAACATACTGAGAGCAGTAACTCTGTTCATGGTTCTCTGGTCATTAATATAACCAACGTGATAAACGTATTAACACGCCTGTATTTATACCAGTTCATTCGCATCGTACTGCCAACGTCGTAAGAACTGTGTAGAGATTTCGCAAACGTACTAACAACGAGTAGAACGCAATGACAACCTAATGCGAACTTTTATAACTGTGTAGGAACGTACTAAGAACTCAATCGAAACAATTTAATTTATTTACACATGACTATGGTCGTACTGCGGTCGAGTTCGATCTGACTGAGGACGTCATGGACTGGGTGGAAACTGTGCACAAACGTATTGCAATCGCGTCCCGACTGCACAACGTTCTTACTCGTCCTTAGTAGGTTCGCAATACGGCAATTCCGTTCTTAGTACGGCAATCCCGTTTTTACTACGTTCCTACTCCGTCCAAATATAGAACGGGGAGAACGTTGGACATGTTCAACGTTCTGGAGCACCATTCCGTTCTTACCCAGTTCGAGCCCGTCCATAAAGTTTGTAAACAGTTGCCATTACGTCCACTCCGTTTGTGCACAGTTCGAGCACAGTTCAAGCCCGTTTTCCAAAAATAACAAGAACGTAGTGAGAACGGGTTTGGTGTGATGGGGGTATTAGTAACACACAGTATGACGGTTAGAAAACCCACTGAGGTAGAATGATGGTGTAAACCATGAAAACATATCATGTTAGAAAGCAATGCACACACTCCTCGATAAAACGTCTTCACGTCACGTTTCCTCGGAGAGCATGTGTGCAGTTCGATATTATCAACAGAAGCACCATGTAGCTCTTAGACGGCAAATCAGATGCTAGTAAGCGTTTCTTTACTGAAGCACTGTAAAGGCATTTTACGACGCTTTCTCTAAGACTAGTCTTGTCAATGTTAATATCAACTGTTACTTCATTCATGTACACAGAGACAGTTGAATAGTCTCTGATGCACATCTCTCGTTCTATGTATAATCCTTCAACAGTCAAAATAGGCTGCTCCGTGTTTAAACCACATTGAATTCTGCTTGAATAAATCCAAGTGAACGTACATGTATGGAAATATGATTTTTGGTTTAACGCTGTATGAGTATTTCACTGATATCATGACTTCAAGTAGTCTGCTTACACCATTGTGACTATATACTACGGTGAGACCTCATCCGCTGGCTGGAACCAGCTAAACATGTGTGATACTGTCCTAAATAATAATATACACAGTGTATAAACCATCCCATCATCACCTAAATGTGTGTATATACAAATATGGCAAGTGAAACGTTTGTTATTGTTTTGTAAGGGTCCTTAGTGAAGGCATTTTATGACGCTTTAATCAGATAGATAGACAGACGGGCAGACAGGCAGACAGGCAGACAGGCAGACAGACAGATATGTTATTCAATAAAAGGTCACTGACGCTTCAATCATTACCTGTGGATATTTTCATCGGAGAGATGTGAATTTGGAAAGTTTTTGTGCAAAATATGTCATAAATTACATTTTCACCACTTGTTAGGTCGTTGAGAATTCAAAATAGTATCTGAATTTAGGATAACTATTTTTATAAGCTAGTTGAGGAGGAACTATATAGAAGTAGGCGTATAGGCTATAGGGTTATATTATAAGTATGTGTGTATGTATTAATTTAATTGTATATTTCAGTTACCGGAAAGCTGAGTCGTAAATCCTTTAGCATCGTTTATACGACAACTTGAACAGTTTACTAAAGGTACACTTTCTCAAAGGGGTGTGTATAGCTTAGTAATATCTTTTGAAAGACATACACCTATATATACCCTAACTTTTAATAGTAATAGAGTAGGGTCTATATAGGTATATGTCTTTCAAACGTTTTCCTGAGCGATAAATGCCCCTGTGCACTTCTGTCGTGTATATCAATCAATCAATCATTCATTAATCATATTAACATCTTTATAGCGCCGATATCCATTTCTGTTGAAATGCTCGATCTTCAGAACACTTTTTGTTATTCTCAACTCCCCGAGGATCATACATCTTGTGCAGCCACGAGACTCATCAAGTTAATTTTATTTGACAACCCTTACGAGGTACCCATTCACAGCTGGGTGAACTGGGATACCTAGCGGCAGTATTTTGTCCCAAGAAAACTGCACGTTGCTATCCACACAACTAGGTGTCCAAGTAGTCATGTGGTGACCACCATCATTTACCAACGGATTCGTGGAATCTTTTAAATGCACAGGGTTGTGTACTGTACACTAGGGATTGCGTACTGTACACTAGGGGTTGTGTACTGTACACTAGGGGCTGTGTACTGTACACTAGGGGTTGCGTACTGTACACTAGGGGTTGTGACAACACTGAAAGAGTTTGCACACAATGATGACGGTTTTTAAACCCAGTCACAGTTGGGCTCGAACCCGGCACCTCAAGCTCACTAGAGTGATGCCTTCGCCGACTCTGCCACCGAGCCTCAACATATATAACATATATATACATTTCCACAAATGCTCAACTGATCACTGGAATCTATAAATCAAATCTTTGATTGTTTCAATAAAGAAACCATTTGACGTATCAGTATCACCAGGGAGGCAGTTACAGAGACTATAGCATTCCTCTGCGTGTGTGTGCGAGTGTGTGGTATTTTGGTGTAAATAACAAACACAGAGGTATCCTTAGAGACTTTGAAGTTTATTAGTGTATTACAATGCACAACCAATCATGTAACAGCCCTGACAATCAAGCGGTAAAGACTACTACGTAAAACCTTATGGCTCAAAGTATTTTTCACTTTCAGATCATGTTTCAATATTTGATACGAATTTTGTGAAAATCATAGTAAAAAAGTGCAATGCCTCAAAGTTCTTCGTCGTCATTATGCTATTGATTTTTGTTTCAAAAGAATATAGCCTACAAAAGGTTTAACGTTTCCAAAATCAACACGAATATGGATCACTTTACGCGTCATCAAGCTCAAGTCCTAATTACGTTTATAATTTCTCCGACCAATCTGGTAGTAAAACGGTCCAATCATCTTTATGCACCGGAATTGTCGTTACTGACGACAAGGGCGTAACTTGAAGGAAACGTTTATTGGTAACCCTCCTTTCTACCTGTCGTTGCAGCTAAATGCCTTTACTTCTCAACTTGAATATTGTCACAGAATATCACAGTTTAACAATAACATAAACACAACTACAATACATACATAACAAAGATGACATTTAACAATTATCATACCATAAATACTTTATGCACAAGTAAATAATCACATTTGAGCATCACAACATGAAATAATATTTTATAACAGGATAACAACATAATTGGTCGATTTAACAATTTTGACACCCATGTACTTATGTCCATCAACATTACAAGAATGTGTTATATATATATATATATATATATATATATATATATATATATATATATATATATATGACCGTACAAGGAATAGTAGTCTTTGTTAAAATAAAAAGAAATCATGGCCATCAAAAATAAGTATTTATATTATGTGGATATTTCTTTATTTCTTATAGTTATTTTTTTTCGTTTTAAATGGCAAAATTGAAGAGAAACCTAAACAAGAGGCCAAGCCGGACCAAAAGACACCAGGTCATTTCATACACTGCCATGAGGCAAACATACGGAGTATTCAAGTTAACATATGGGCACGTGTGTGTGATATACTGTAGTGAATAGCAAACATTGTTCCTTTGCGAGTTCAAGTATTTTGTTGTTTGCGACATTAAACAATTAAACATGACGCCTCAGACGTGGAGTGAACACATGCCAATATTTTCCAAAATGAAATACATAAAAGGAGTAACAAAGGCATTATTACACAAAAGCTAAAAGTGTGTCATGTGAGTTTTAGAGGCACGTGTTTATATAACCCTCGATCGCTCGAATCATATCATAATTCACACACGCTTCGCAAAAGTCATGACACAGTTGCTCAGGTAATAATTTCTATGTTTATTTTCTCCCCACAAAAAGAGAATCGAGCATCAAAAGAGATGTACAGTTTGGTCAGTAGCTTGCTTAACTCCCTGAAGTCTGCCATAGGACTATAACAATTTGCGATAGTGACCGCTTTCCAAGACACACTTGGAGATAGCAAGCATGAACAAAGCATAGGTTTAACTATCCGTGTTAGAGGTTTCGGTTTGCTTGGGAAGATATATACGACACTTGCAATACACTGGTGACTTGAACACATTTCGTTGGACACCATTTTTACATGTCAAAATCCTGCCAGTTAACGTCTTCATATAACACTACAATAATCTATATTATAATAATACTATTTGAATTCTAACATTACAAATAAAGCAAACGTGTGTAAGAGTAAGAAGTATGCTTGAAACTCATAACATTCAACCACAAAGTTTCAAAAAGTGTCACACTTATAGACGAAATGTTTGCTATCTATACTACAGAATCGTTTTGAAATTCTCAACGTATCGCAATTGTTTTCAATTTACCTCTCCTCCACTCAGATAAATCAACGAAACTGGGTTTACCATTCAACTAAACTACATTAAAGCATATGGATTAAGTAGTGTTTCTAGTACAAATTTATGTTAACAATAAATCAAATAACATTACTGCTGCGATTGCAAATGAGTTATTAGCTTGATCTGCTTCACTGACTTATTCAATGGAAAATAACAATAAAATAACACATTGCCTCCAAATATAGCATGTCTGATACTATTCAAAAAGAAATAAAATTCCGAGATCGAGATCGAGGTCGAACTCGCAATGTATATATCGTAAATAAATATCTCTCTCATAATGATGGAGAATTACCAACACAAAAGTCTCCAATAACTATCTAATAACTACTAGAGCCAGAGCTCTGACCGGTCTCTCCGAAGAGTCATCACACATTTGGCATACCACGAATACTTCAGGAACAATTCGACTTAGCCGTAGAGGTCCACTATAGGAGTGTCTGTCAACGTCACATTTTAAGTAAGTGATTGACATAAATCTCGTTTTAAGGCTCCAAAGCACTATCTGCATATTGATACATACAAAACTATTCCATGCAAGATGATAATAGGTGGGATCGATTATAAAGCACAACTACCTCAAAACAAAACAAAACAAAACAAAACAAAGAAGAAAATGGGATCGTTTTCAGTGGCCAGCTTATAAACCTCAATATATCCGGGGGTACATATTTAGTTTCCTACAACCTATTCATTTCACATATATGCTATTATGGTTATCCCTTCCACCCAAGACTACCAATCACATGGAAGTATGTACAAGAAATAGGGCAAAGGGCTCTGAAGTTCATCACGTGTCGCAGTGTGATGCTAAGATTATGTAGTAGAATCCATTGCAATGACCTTGAAAAGGTCCTCAAAATGGCCTACTGTCCATGCAATGCTTAAGAGTATGACTTGACACTGAATTATATTATGTCCTACAATAAATTTGACGAAATGCTAAAAGTCAACCAAATTAACAAACGTCAGTATCCATGTAACAAAGATGTTTTTTTCTGAAAATGTGAGCGTCCTATGTCCATGTAGTTAAGGCTAATGCCCGTCACGTCCTTATATGATGAGCTAACATTAAGGTTTATCTACAAAGTTCTTGAAAATGGATGATGTCAAGGTCACTCGTCAACACGGATAAACCAATATAAATTGATTCTATAAATGCATCGTTCAGATCGTGTAAGGATGCATCCAATGTTTCGAAATCTCATTTCAGCAATGGAGAAAGACGATTGCACTCGTAGCTCATGTTTAACACATACAATAAGATAATCGCCACGTTAACTTCAAAGTTGTATTACTACTACTAGTAGTAGTAGTAGTAGTAGTAGTAGTAGTAGTAGTAGTAGTAGTAGTAGTAGTAGTAGTAGTAGTAGTGTTTTTGTATAACACTAGTTCCACAATAAATGACCATGCTCAATGAGCTAACAATATCACTTGAATTCAGCCAGTCGCAATTTATCAACAGACAATCACATTTGCAAATAGAACGTTAAGTGTTGTTCTATAAATCATTGGACATGCTGGCCAATTTTCATCTGTCAGATGAGGGCGGACAGTGCCATAAGGATTACTAATCCTGCCCATTTCATAAACATTAGGGTATTCACATGCATGCTATATAATATATCGTGTATCCATCCATGCTCTCAAATGGCATCAACATAACACACACAGAAGTTGGTCGTTTCCTGTCTATTTTTACGCGAATGAAACGGCACAGAATGGGTAATAAAGAAATTATTACACTCGAAAGTGTGCCATATGACTTTTACAAAACTCGTGCAAATGTGTGTCTAGCCCTCGCTCTCGCTCGGGCAATACAACAATTCACACTCGTTTCGTAAAAATCATATGACACACTTCCTCGGGTAATAATCTCTATATCTCTAACAGTACATCCGACTGACAGGTGCCCGTAGCAGGATTCATGTCAACTCCTTAAAGTGGTCGGCACTGAACACCCCTACACCTGCACTGAACACCCCTACACCTGCACTGAACATGCCTACACCTGCACTGAACAACCCTTCGGATACTTGGCTATTTGTTAAATTCATAAACAATAAAATAGGTACCATCCGAATATTTCTAAATATTTAAGCTTGCTATCTATATTTAAACATATATGTATACCATATAATATACGTCGTATGACTAAACATGCAATATGACTTCAACGTTTCAAGGATATGTGAAAAAATAAAATTCATTTTTTTTGTATATACAACACATATATATCTCATTCGTGTATACATACATCAGCAGAAATTACTTTACAGTTGTCACTTTTATCGATTATATGTTACACTCTTTAACCAAAAAACATTTCTGTTAATAAAACAACATATCATTTCATTTGCCGAAAAGATGAACCCAAGACGAAAACATTCATTTCAACCTATACCATTTTCATACGTTCAAATGTCAGTTTGACACCATCCTCGGTTACCCAGGGTTTTATATATGCTCCGTTACTCTCCACTATATCACCCATGGGAAACTCTGTCAGCGAATTAAATCTGTACCAAAATTACCCGCCCTTAGCCGGCGTGACGAAGTCCATAACCAAAGAAAATACTCAATACGATAAGACGGAAATAGTCAAGGGAGATAACCGGTGACGAATGCAACGAAGTGATATGAATTGTCATTGGCTCGCAGGTCCAAGCTGCGTAGCGGTTTGATTGGCTCACGCCGGCCAAGGAGCATATATAAAACCTTGGGTTACCGAGGATGGTTTGACACAGGAATTCATATTTCACAAATGTATACCATAGTTCACGGTATAGATTCTTACATAGGGCATATATCATATTGCCATCTGTTTATCAAATAAAGCTCAGTATCAAAATATCGTCATCTAAGATGTAAACTGTTTCCTGTTGTCATTATTGTTGGGCTGGTTGGCCTCGATGGCTGTCATCTCCACTTTGCTGTCGCTCTCCGGCATCCGTGTGTAGTACTTGACGCTAGACGGGTCGATCAGAGTGCTCTCCCCTGCCAGCGAGACTGGACGGGAACTCAACCAGATGAACGAGCGCGATGTTCGGACTGAGGAGCAGAAGAGTAGTATGTGTGAGATGGTATTGTTACACAGTTTAAATACATGGCACCTTAATAATTTGGATCATATATTCGTGAACACATTCTCTCTGCACGAGTACAAGCTGTAGTAGTTTCTCGGAATCAGAAATTGTGGGATTGAACCCCCGAAAACACTTCACTCAAATTGCAGTAAATAAACTTATTTATTTATTGCATTATTAATGGTACAGTCGGTACCTCTTTGGTCATTGTGAAGTTGCAAAATTATCCAACTATATTACATAGGTCTACAATATACACTGCATTCCTAAATAATTGAACTTATTTCTTATGAAATTAAGCATACGGTATTCATGCTGAAAAAGAAAACTAATTAAAGAAATGAATCAAAACATTTCAGAGGCTTTATTTTAAATATTAAGGTCACATTAAGATAAGACATACACTTTGCTGCTGTCATTCATAGCATAATGACACAACCCGATCCTCTAGATGGTCTAACGTGAGGTTAAATCGTTTAAAGTAGACTGCTTTCACAAGCATTTCACTTTATTGACGACAGTTTATAGTATAACGAGAGGAACGTCTAAATCATCGAAATGGTGATGTATTGCGGTTGAACCTCTAATCTGTGATTGGGATTACACTGATTGGGAATGAACTGCTGCGAGAAAGTGACTGGTCTACTTACTTTGTGACTTGTTCGTCTGTTTGCCGGCCATGTAGATTGCCCAGTAGAGGATGAGAGTGACGATGATGATGGTGAAACAGAACGCTAGGAAACTCGTGGCTCCTATAGACACCACCAGCTGGAACAGAACATATATATACCTTATATAAGTTCAACAATAATGCGGATAGCCCTAATTCTCTTCCATTCAATGTTACTCCCTTCAGATTTTCTATCGTAACCTCTGTCACATGTATGTCATAATTCAATAATTTCTTACTTTGAAGTTTACACGGATTCCCGAACGTTGGTTGGTTGAGAGCGCGGTCAGGTGATCAAAATTTCGAGGTTCATTATCCATGAACTCTTGGAAAATCGTTCATACTCGTGTGAACGCTTTCAGGTCGTGTGAACGTTCGACGGTAGGCCTACTGTAGCGTTCTTTCTTGATTTTGTTAGCAAATTTCAAACGGTTACCAAGCATTTACCGACTTATTTGATTGATAAACATAAACCCAATATCATACTACCTTCTCAATTGTTAAATTTCACGGAGGTTTGAATCCCGCTTTGACATCGTTCATTTTCCAGTGCAAACACACAAACTGACATTCAATTCTTAATTATTCAACCACTTGTAAAGTCCTTATTATTTTAAACTTAGAAGCAATTAGATCTTTTATTTTCTGCCATTGAAATATCCCCATCCGTTGGAATTGAACCTGGGACTTCTTGCTACAGCTGGACGCTAGCCATTGTGCATTCTACCCCTTTGTAGAATTCATAGAATTATTGTATAATCCGTCATACTGATTGTATGTATATTACGACGGCAGCGAACAATAGATGCAGAGAGATATATAATAATACATATTTGTGGTGAAATGGTGGAAATGATGACTTCACTTACATTGCCGACAATGATTGGGCACAGAGCTTCACCGAGTGCAGCAGCGACAACAACACAGGTCGTGATAGACGCTGGAACAGATGAAGACGTGCATACATTACATACTACATTGTCCACTATCAGTTAAATAAAGATCGTCATATGAACATCAATGGACAGGACATTAGAGTCATTAATATCAATAAATGCTTCGTGGAGTATGAATAAATGTGGCAGACATACAACTAGCGGTACATACTGTAAAATATAAGTGAGTGGATTAATTAGGTTATATTTCTATATAGACACCCACAGTCTATACCAGTTCACTCATGGGGAAACAAACAGTTATAACAATCATTAGAGCACATGTCAACCTTTCTTATTTTGTCATCTGTGTGGCAAAAACAATTCACTTTGATGTCACAGTAATGGGCTGTCGCATCATTACGCGATTCTAATGGAATAAAGTTGGGTTTAAATCATAACACTTATAATAATAAGTTTGGCCAGTGACTGTCCAGAGGTACAGCTGTTACCTCCGATATAATTATAGCCTTGCTGTATCTCGAGCAAAAGTAAAGTCACGCTCGTTTTTAAAAATCACATGCTGCACTTGCTCGTGTAACAATCTCTTTTACTCACAGTCTATATCTATGTACTGTTCAGTGAGAGCCAGCATGGAAGGAGACATGCTGCTGACGAAGAGACCGACGAGACAGGTTCCTATGTAGATGATGGCGTGGCTGAACCTGAAGATCAGCGTCACTACTAGGGCTATACTGCAGCCAATCTGAAACAGGGGGCGCTGCAACTCAAACTCTACATCCACTTGTCTTAAACAGGGGGCGCTGCAACTCAAACTCTACATCCACTTGTCTTAAACAGGGGGCGCTGCAACTCAAACTCTACATCCACTTGTCTTAAACAGGGGGCGCTGGAACTCAAACTCTACATCCACTTGTCTTAAACAGGGGGCGCTGCAACTCAAACTCTACATCCACTTGTCTTAAACAGGGGGCGCTGCAACTCAAACTCTACTTCCACTTGTCTTAAACAGGGGGCGCTGCAACTCAAACTCTACATCCACTTGTCTTAAACAGGGGGCGCTGCAACTCAAACTCTACATCCACTTGTCTTAAACAGGGGGCGCTGCAACTCAAACTCTACATCCACTTGTCTTAAACAGGGGGCGCTGCAACTCAAACTCTACATCCACTTGTCTTAAACAGGGGGCGCTGCAACTCAAACTCTACATCCACTTGTCTTAAACAGGGGGCGCTGCAACTCAAACTCTACTTCCACTTGTCTTAAACAGGGGGCGCTGCAACTCAAACTCTACTTCCACTTGTCTTAAACAGGGGGCGCTGCAACTCAAACTCTATATCCACTTGTCTTAAACAGGGGGCGCTGCAACTCAAACTCTACATCCACTTGTCTTAAACAGGGGGCGCTGGAACTCAAACTCTACTTCCACTTGTCTTAAACAGGGGGCGCTGCAACTCAAACTCTACTTCCACTTGTCTTAAACAGGGGGCGCTGCAACTCAAACTCTACTTCCACTTGTCTTAAACAGGGGGCGCTGCAACTCAAACTCTACTTCCACTTGTCTTAAACAGGGGGCGCTGCAACTCAAACTCTACTTCCACTTGTCTTAAACAGGGGGCGCTGCAACTCAAACTCTACTTCCACTTGTCTTAAACAGGGGGCCCTGCAACTCAAACTCTACTTCCACTTGTCTTAAACAGGGGGCGCTGCAACTCAAACTCTACATCCACTTGTCTTAAACAGGGGGCGCTGGAACTCAAACTCTACTTCCACTTGTCT
The DNA here is from genome assembly GCA_936450465.1 of Gibbula magus. Taxonomy (NCBI): domain Eukaryota; kingdom Metazoa; phylum Mollusca; class Gastropoda; order Trochida; family Trochidae; genus Gibbula; species Gibbula magus. Next base: position 2,784,000 of record OW388296.1, on the reverse strand, counting down.
TAAACAGGGGGCGCTGGAACTCAAACTCTACATCCACTTGTCTTAAACAGGGGGCGCTGCAACTCAAACTCTACTTCCACTTGTCTTAAACAGGGGGCGCTGCAACTCAAACTCTACTTCCACTTGTCTTAAACAGGGGGCGCTGGAACTCAAACTCTACTTCCACTTGTCTTAAACAGGGGGCGCTGCAACTCAAACTCTACTTCCACTTGTCTTAAACAGGGGGCGCTGGAACTCAAACTCTACTTCCACTTGTCTTAAACAGGGGGCGCTGGAACTCAAACTCTACTTCCACTTGTCTTAAAAAGGGGGCGCTGCAACTCAAACTCTACTTCCACTTGTCTTAAACAGGGGGCGCTGCAACTCAAACTCTACATCCACTTGTCTTAAACAGGGGGCGCTGCAACTCAAACTCTACATCCACTTGTCTTAAACAGGGGGCGCTGCAACTCAAACTCTACATCCACTTGTCTTAAACAGGGGGCGCTGGAACTCAAACTCTACATCCACTTGTCTTAAACAGGGGGCGCTGGAACTCAAACTCTACATCCACTTGTCTTAAACAGGGGGCGCTGGAACTCAAACTCTACTTCCACTTGTCTTAAACAGGGGGCGCTGGAACTCAAACTCTACATCCACTTGTCTTAAACAGGGGGCGCTGGAACTCAAACTCTACATCCACTTGTCTTAAACAGGGGGCGCTGCAACTCAAACTCTACTTCCACTTGTCTTAAACAGGGGGCGCTGCAACTCAAACTCTACTTCCACTTGTCTTAAACAGGGGGCGCTGCAACTCAAACTCTACATCCACTTGTCTTAAATAGGGGGCGCTGCAACTCAAACTCTATATCCACTTGTCTTAAACAGGGGGCGCTGCAACTCAAACTCTACATCCACTTGTCTTAAACAGGGGGCGCTGGAACTCAAACTCTACTTCCACTTGTCTTAAACAGGGGGCGCTGGAACTCAAACTCTATATCCACTTGTCTTAAACAGGGGGCGCTGCAACTCAAACTCTACATCCACTTGTCTTAAACAGGGGGCGCTGCAACTCAAACTCTACATCCACTTGTCTTAAACAGGGGGCGCTGCAACTCAAACTCTACTTCCACTTGTCTTAAACAGGGGGCGCTGCAACTCAAACTCTACATCCACTTGTCTTAAACAGGGGGCGCTGCAACTCAAACTCTACATCCACTTGTCTTAAACAGGGGGCGCTGCAACTCAAACTCTACATCCACTTGTCTTAAACAGGGGGCGCTGCAACTCAAACTCTACATCCACTTGTCTTAAACAGGGGGCGCTGCAACTCAAACTCTACATCCACTTGTCTTAAACAGGGGGCGCTGCAACTCAAACTCTACATCCACTTGTCTTAAACAGAGGGCGCTGCAACTCAAACTCTACTTCCACTTGTCTTAAACAGGGGGCGCTGCAACTCAAACTCTACATCCACTTGTCTTAAACAGGGGGCGCTGCAACTCAAACTCTACTTCCACTTGTCTTAAACAGGGGGCGCTGCAACTCAAACTCTACTTCCACTTGTCTTAAACAGGGGGCGCTGCAACTCAAACTCTACATCCACTTGTCTTAAACAGGGGGCGCTGCAACTCAAACTCTACATCCACTTGTCTTAAACAGGGGGCGCTGCAACTCAAACTCTACATCCACTTGTCTTAAACAGGGGGCGCTGCAACTCAAACTCTACATCCACTTGTCTTAAACAGGGGGCGCTGCAACTCAAACTCTACATCCACTTGTCTTAAACAGGGGGCGCTGCAACTCAAACTCTACTTCCACTTGTCTTAAACAGGGGGCGCTGGAACTCAAACTCTACATCCACTTGTCTTAAACAGGGGGCGCTGGAACTCAAACTCTACTTCCACTTGTCTTAAACAGGGGGCGCTGGAACTCAAACTCTACATCCATTTGTCTTAAACAGGGGGCGCTGCAACTCAAACTCTACATCCACTTGTCTTAAACAGGGGGCGCTGGAACTCAAACTCTACTTCCGCTTGTTTTAAATAGGAAGTGGAGTCTTTGGTTTACTTAGTAATTCAGTGACTTGCTGAAATTGTAAGCTTTTTAATTGAATTCGTAACTTTACCAAATATGTGAATATATTTTCTAAATAGCAATTAAAGTCACCTTGACACAGATGCACGTTAATTTAAAGCTTACTTTTAAGTTACAAACCTTTTTTTAAGATATAGTTCCAATTGTTCAGTGTATACAATTAATATCCAATCAAATTAATGAAAAGCGAAATTTTGGAATACTTTAATTATGTTGTACTGCAGTTGGAATATACTGTGATGCTATACTAAGATGCATGAAGAGTGTGTACTTACTATATTGAATAACAACATGAAGTTGGGGGTGAAGCTTGTCGCTAAGGGAACTGATATCAGTCGACCTAAAGCAAACATTCCCTGGAGAAGGAAACAGTAATCATCAACACACACACCCACACAAGTAGTATACACATATAATACATCAATCTTACTATTCCATTGACATTTTACAAGCACTTGCAACTAGAACACCTCTTTTTATGATGAAATTTTGTTTTAAATGATATGGTAATTGAACCTTTGGATGATTAATTCTATACTGCGTATGAATAAATGGCATACATTTGGCATACGAAAACCTTAAATGTTCTTAACAAATTAAGAAATTTGATAAGTATTTTGGCATTTCTTTTCAGAGAAATGATATCTCAAATGTGTCTACTTGGACTTGTATTATTTAACATCTTGTAATTATTTGTTACTCAAATGCTGTTTTCGACATTACTGAGGCATTTCTATACCATTTCGACATGTTTGACTAATTTTTGGGACATCTGATCACTGATTACATTTCGAAAGAGTGATAAATGTTTTCCAACAACTGTAGTTAGGTATCATTTATTTTCCCAAAATGATATCTGAATAATATTATTATACATTTTTGCAAACACTTTTATATATGTTAACGTTGTGTTAAGCATTAATTTCAAGAATTCAATAATAAATAGCCTACCCAAAAGCAAGCATCCAAAATAGCACCCTCGTATTTTTGCAGAGATTTCACGCTTGCCTCGTGGGCGTAGGTGTAAATGTAGTTGGCGTATGTAGACTGAAACAAATAGTTCCATTTATAAACACATCTCAACCCGGAACACATGCGTGAATATAGTTCACTCAGAACACCCAGCGTGTTTCCTTGAGTGTTATTATAGAAGAAACAATCTTACACCAGCGAAGGCAGATATATTGACACTTGAAGACACAAAATGAAATTGTACTTATAACCCATAAATTAAAAATATTCCAAATTAACGTCTAGAGATTATAAACGAGATTTGTTAACTAGTATATTTGAGAGTGTAGAAGCGAAGCGTTGACTAATCGAATCTGTTAGCCTGTTGACACTGTCAGTCCAGTGTTCCTGTGAGGCTCACATCGTCATGTACTGGCGCCTTGCTGATGTATGGGCTAAGTTCCCGAAGACATAGAGAATATGAACATGTAGCAGTACACTATAGTATATTTATTACTAATTAGATGAGCGTTTGATGGGACACCGCAAAAGCAGAGCATCCCCGAAACTTTGGGTCTCGCCTTTCCCTGTTCCGCTTTCTCGTCAAAATTTGACAAAAAATTGTTCATCATTCAAGTCATTCTAACAAGTTGAATCATCACTGGGGTCACTTTTCACAAGTCTGTTCTTAAAGCCTATTTCTGATTTCAAAATTGGAGCAAAGGATTAACATTGCCTTAACCAATATCTCATGACCTTGACCTTTGACATTCAAGGTCACACCATCATTGTGTATAACACTTTTCATTGTGTATAACAATTATGCAATGACTCAAAGTGTTCATAGTTAACATAAGCCATATTCACAATAGCATGCTTAAGTTGTGACCTCACTGTGACCTTGACCTTTGACAGATTTTAGCAAAAACGTTTTCAAATCTTGGTCTTTCTCCATAGTTGATATATACCAAATAAGAGCCTGACAGCACAAAAAATGTTTGAAGTTATCGTGTTTACAAGAATTGTTGTTGTGATTTCAGAACTCATGACCTTGACCTTTGACCTTGAATGTGAACATGTTAAAATCATTCACCAGGTTTATAAATACCTTCTTGGAAAAAAGTTATTTAGTGATTTTAGAACTGATCATCATGACCATATCTCGTGACCTTGACCTTTGATCTTCAAGGTTACACAGTCAATGATCACTTTTCATTGTGTATAACAATCATGTAATGATTCAAAGTGTTAATAGTTGAAATAAGACATGTTCGCAAATGCATGCTTAATTTGTGACCTTGCTGTGACCTTGACCTTTGACAGATTTTAGCGAAAACCTTTTCAAATCTCGGTCTTTCTCCATAGTTGATATATCCCAAGTAAGGGCCTGATAGCACAAACGTTTTTGAAGTTATCGTGTAAACAAGGATTTTTTTTTAGCGATTTCAGAACTCGTGACCTTTACCTTTGACCTTGAATATGAACTGTCAAAACAATTCCCGAGGGGCATAAGTAAGAAGGTATGTATATGAGTTCTCAAAACCTTCTAGGAAAAAAGGTATAGCCAATACAAAACGCGGCGGCGGCGGCGGCGGCGGCGATGGAAACTGCGCAAAAACTGCGCAAAAACTGATACTGCTAACTAACTACCTGTAAGCCGTCGAAGAGGAAGACGGAGATGGAGGCGAGGAGGGTGATGAGGAAGACCTCCCGAGGACTGCAGGAACAGCACTTCTTCAGCATGCCCAACACTGCAACATAGGTGCCAGGTGTATAACATACCCTCATACATCTAGCTTGTTGTAGTTTTGTTTTCAAAATGCAACCTACACGCACATACATCTAGCTTGTTGTAGTTTTGTTTTCAAAATACAACCTACACGCACATACATCTAGCTTGTTGTAGTTTTGTTTTCAAAATGCAACCTACACGCACATACATCTAGCTTGTTGTAGTTTTGTTTTCAAAATGCAACATACACACATTTATCATACAATGGATGGTGTTCTCGGCAGGATAAAGGCAACGGATATTTTCGGTATCCGTTGGGGTCATATACGGATAAAGATGCAAATTACAGAGGTCAAGTGACGGAACTTCTTTTGAAAATGACGTCACAAGCATTAACATTTCGAACGCCTGTAGCCTAATAACCGAAACAGTTGTAATAGCGTAATAGCTTCATGTAAATAGACATACTTCAGTCTTCATTTCATGTAGATCTACATTAATTTGAGAAATGACAAAACAAACATAGTGAAATGTATATTACGGAAACAATTATTATGATCAAGCAGTGCAAAAACATGTTCATCGCGAGTCGAAAACTAGAGAGTAAACACTATATAAATACTCACAGGTAACAAAGGCAGTTTGAGTTACATATGCATTTATCGAATGTTAATCTTCACTCTTCCATTATGTGACTTTTGTAAAGGAGATTTTAGAATTCGCTGCCCAACATTCAGTTTAGCTCTCCGTGTGATGTGTGCGTCGCCATTTGCAACCGGGCGGAAGGGAAGCAACTCTCGCCCCTTCAAGATGGACTCCCCTACACTTATGATTACACGAAAGGACTCTAGTTCGAATTCGCTGTCCTCACCTTAATTATTTTTCATTTGAAAAACGTATTTTAAAACGTATTAAAACATTGAAAATTAAGATCATGCCAAAAATAACAATTACTTTCACTGAAAGCATAATTTAGGAGGCGTTATTTTGTGTCATTTTACTGTGAGAATAGCACGCAGTTCATTTGCATATATCAATACGCGTATTTACAGTGAAGTTCAACTTTGAAATTAATGTTGTCATGCTGTTTTGCACAAAATGAAAGAAGAATGACATTGTATGATAAAGAAGTTATCATGCTCGTGTGTTTTGGGATGGTAAATATCCTGCATTAGGAATAAACACAATGTATTTAGCTCGCCAAGGCTCGCAAAATACAATGTTTATTCCTAATGCAGGATATTGACCATCCCAAAACACACTCTCATGATAACCTCTATATACATCATCTACCTTGTTGAAGTTTTGTGTTCCAAAATGCAACATATACACATATACAGCATCTACCTTGTTGAAGTTTTGTGTTCCAAAATGCAACATTTACACATATACAGCATCTGCCTTGTGGTGCTTTGGTGTTCCAAAATACAACATTTACACATATACAGCATCTACCTTGTTGAAGTTTTGTGTTCCAAAATGCAACATTTACACATATACAGCATCTGCCTTGTTGAAGTTTTGTGTTCCAAAATGCAACATTTACACATATACAGCATCTGCCTTGTTGAAGTTTTGTGTTCCAAAATGCAACATATACACATATACAGCATCTGCCTTGTTGAAGTTTTGTGTTCCAAAATGCAACATTTACACATATACAGCATCTACCTTGTTGAAGTTTTGTGTTCCAAAATGCAACATTTACACATATACAGCATCTACCTTGTTGAAGTTTTGTGTTCCAAAATGCAACATTTACACATATACAGCATCTGCCTTGTGGTGCTTTTGTGTTCCAAAATACAACATATACACATATACAGCATCTACCTTGTTGAAGTTTTGTGTTCCAAAATGCAACATTTACACATCTACAGCATCTACCTTGCGGTGCTTTTGTGTTCCAATATACAACATATACACATATACAGCATCTACCTTGTTGAAGTTTTGTGTTCCAAAATGCAACATTTACACATATACAGCATCTACCTTGTTGAAGTTTTGTGTTCCAAAATACAACATATACACATATACAGCATCTACCTTGTTGAAGTTTTGTGTTCCAAAATACAACATTACGCATGTGTTCAGGGTTTGTATGCATATTGCGATTGCGAGCATCCTAATAGTCCGTGTGATAATCACAATATAAAAGCAAAATATGTATCGCGACTGTCGCGACATGACTATGATATTATAGTGATCGTCGTCATTGATGCTAATTTTTACCATTACTATATAAAGATGTTAGTGAAAAATGAAAATGTCAATAGCAAGATAAAAAATAAAAGATATAAATACAAAGGTGGTAGAATCAAGATGTCAAATCAAGGTATCAATATGAAGATGTTAATATCAATAATGTCAGTATCAAGGTGTCAGATTCAAGAGGATAACATCGAATAGTGAATAACAAAGCATTTGAATCAAGATGTCAAATGCTCAAAGCATGGTGTTAATATCAAGATGTTAAAATCAAAAAGCTAACATCAAGATGTCAGTATCAAATGATAACATCGAGGTGTCCAAATCAAGGTGTTAGAAACAAGATGTCAGTAACTAGGTGTCAATATCATTATAATACAAACTCACGAAGCTTATCTTTATCTTTCTCATGCCTTAGTTTATTTTATTTATAATATAGTTCATGGCTCCTCAGTGAGAAGTTTATGAACCTACATTGAACCGCCAACAAACGTCACCACATTTTCAACACTCTCAAAATCTAAATACCGCTGCAAGAGAAACTCCATTTTGAATGCTTCTATGGGGACATACTTTTTAAAGGGGTACCCACAATGTCATATATCATCAAAGTATCAAACCTTTATTTTCATATCTGTTATCTGGTATTGAAATCGCTTTTTCAAAATGGCTTTTGGACATAATGTTTGGCATTTAACTTAATAAAATGTAAACTTGTAATGAGTAAATGATGTTTCCGACATAAACAAATCTTCTTGGACTTGAAGTGTTGTATTCACTATAGGGCGCCACATAACAAGCAAAAAGAAACGCCATTTTCCAGTTCGTCTAGTTATTGAGATTGAAAAATAAAGAGTTTTTAAACATGTCTTCCTCAAAAGTATGAACAAATAATGGAATTTCAAATTTAGTTTAGTTGACTTCTGAAGGTATAACGTATCTGTTTCAGTCGTGTTTTTCAATCGTAGATTGATTTATCTTCTATTTTGTATTGTGACGTTTCTGTTGAGTGTATATCAGTATCAACATAACTTGGTTTTAAGATCAACATAAATATATGTTAAATTGACAAACCAAAGAGAAACCCCGATAGGTAAGACAGAAGCATACAACAAGGATGTAGGGACAACACATGAGATGCTGAAGTTCAACTCCGGTCAGTGTTCTGCTCCTGTTGTTGTAGAGAAGCAGGCAAGAGAAACTAGAATCACTTAACATAAAACTAGCGAGATAGAAAAACACTCAACTTTGAAGAACAAACTGCCTTATCATCTGAGTGTGTAATTTAAGCAGATTCCAGATAACTTTAATATGCCCCAATAGCGTCCTTAAACTGCCCTAACTCAATACAGACAGCAAGCAATCTAACTTCAAAGAGAAACCCAATTTCCTGATCAGCTCACCTTCAAATAAGAGGCTCGACTCAATCTAATAAGGAGCTGAGATCAATACGATATCCACGCGTAACTGGAAGCAATATGGACACCCTAATAACATTAACCCATCCCTTATTTTTTACCTTTATATTCCACTTATAACAATACCACTGAAAATCTAAATGTGCCACCTTTGAAACCGTTATAGGCCTACTAGTTGGTGACATTGTTATAGGATCAGGAGATTGGAACACCAGGGTCCCGTTCCAATAACCAATCTTAGCCTTAAAGGGGCAATATGGCGCTTAGTTATTTGTGCTGTGACCGCCTTAGCCAATGATAAAAGATGGGCTTACGATCGATCTCAGGGCTAAGATCGGTTGTGAAACTGACCCCAGCAAACTATTTATACTGAAAACTATGGACAGAATTGGTCATGTATACCAGTGTGAATATCAAGATCAACCTTAGCCAATGATAAAAGATGGGCTGACGATTGATGTTAGGGCTAGGATCCGTTTTTGAAACTGACCTCAGCATGCTAGTTATACTAGCAAATATGGACAGACATGGTCGTGTATACCAGTCTAAGGACAGTTTGAATATATTGTTTAGCTTCTAACTTCACTGTTTGTTTACATCGCAGAGAATACGATATTATCATTTAACGAGTTAGTTGATAATTAATAATACTTATTTATAAGAAAGGATTCGTAAACGAGGAATCATTTATTCGAACATGTTCTAGTCTCCTTTAACATACGAAGGTAGACCTTGCTCACTATTCAACAACGGCGCTGATTCAACAACGGTATTAGTACAACCAATCAGCATCCACATCTTGGTGAAATGCATAAGAGGATATGTACATGTAGGAAGAGATGATTTGGAGAAACCTCTGTGGGATGAAACCGTTTTAGTAATACAAATAACATTATATCTTTGGGATAATGTCCTTGACAGTTATTTTAACCCATAAATTCCTTACGATGCATGAGGTCAGATGGGACACTTATTAGAGACCAAAATGCCGTAACGAAAATGTTGATATAGCATACGCAAATTAACGATCATCTCTCGTCAACCTGTTGTTACATGACGTCAATGATGACATTGAAAGTGTTTTTATTTTCGGAATAAACCAATTAATTTCTTTGACTGAAAGTAAACTATCCAAAAATATATAAATATAAAAAAGGACAAGGTTTACCTCCCTCTCCCCCATGAGGCGAGTCCGACCCTGCCGGAACCTTGAAGGAGCCCCTGGTCCTCTCCCGGATGATGACAACTGTAACCTGGATGGCTATCAGCAGCTGAAACACAGAAGGTTCGTTATAAACCAACGAAAGAAAAGAAACCTTAAATTATGTGATAAAGTCAATATGTTGATAGCAATATGATGCATTTTATACGACACGATTGCATTAACACATATATACAGTAGTCAGTGTGTCTGTTGAGTGTTTAGTTTAAAATACATCTACACTAACGTTTCTACTATCATGTTTAAAATGGGAACTACATTTATTGAAAATAGAAGCGGTTGTAAAATATCCCGCTGCTGTGGACTAGACGAGGAATGCTTACGACATTGGTGATAATTTGTATTTCAAATGTCACGGCTTTAAACTTGATTATTAATGGTTTAATGATCGGTAGATCTTCGAAATAAATATGTTTGTCTGTCCATTTCGGAATAAATTTGGAATTGGGAAGGTTGTAAGTTCCGTAACAGTGAATGCTGTAATTTGAAGAGCTTCATTTTGTGATAGTGATTCTATATCAAACAAGATACTGTCACACTGTTTCCTGTGCACACACATACAGGGTATCAATTCAAAACGAATACCTCATGGAGAAGTTACAAAAGTTCCACTTGCTGTTAATGGCCCTATACTTTCTGATAGCAATAAATGTTACCAATTGTGTAGGAGTTTATAATTTTATATTTTGCCGCCCGAAAAATAAACAAGGTCAGTGCCTTGCCTCTTTTTCAATTAAATTATTATATTGGCTTGACTTTCGTACAGAGCGCTGTGACTTAGTATTGATCAAGCCCTGTTGTTAAAATTACTTACCCAAATACAATATACATTAACGATTTGAAGAACAGTATTCGTTACATGAAACACTTCAGGAATGAATAGTATTACGTAAGAGACGAACTGAATAAACTGTATGTACGTTTAGATGAATGAGAACAAGTTCTATGGATAGTCAACTTCTTTACTGCTATAGGTGACTGACTATCCGTAGAAGTTGTTCTCATTCATCATACCAGCTTCTAAAATGCCTCTCAAAGAAACATTCACATGAGCACATTATTACATTAAAAAGCTTGCTGTGTGTTGGTTCGTTGTTAGATTTCCATTCCAATATGATTATAATATGGATCTTAAAGAAGGGAACAAAGTATCCTTTAAGTCTGTAAACCTCTGATATATCACATACTGAGCATGTTGAGAGTAAACAAATTGCTGGACGTGTTGGCATATCATGAACACATTAAGGAGCACCTCATCACGTCAAGCTGCTCCTTCATAGATCGTCACTGAAAACACTGAAAGTGGATCTAAGGTATCGAATAGTGAGGACGTGTAAAGAAAAAATAGAGAAAATCTACAATTTAGAATCCCCATTGGCCAAGAAATCTGCACACAACATTTCAGCTCTCGAGACCTATTGGTACTGGAGAAGAAGATACAAAGAGGCGTTTAAGATTGTGACCCCTGTGACCCCATATGGGGTCACGGGGTCACCAAATCTACAATTTAGAATTCCCATTAGCCAAGGAGTCTCTACACAACATTTCAGCTCTCTTGACCTTTTGGAACTGGAGAAGAAGATGAAAATAGGTTTTTAAGGTTGTGATCCCTGTGACCCCTAGGGTAACGAAATCTACAATTAAGAATCCCAATTAGCCAAGGAGTCTGCACATACAATTTCAGCTCTCAAGAGTCATTGGTTCTGGAGAAGAAGTCGAAACAGCGAAAAGTTTACGGACGGATGGTCAGATGGACGGATGGACGGAAGAATGGACGGACACAGGACACCATGCCATGCAATAAGCCCATCGGTCCTTTCAGGCCTGATGAGCTCAAAATGGCATTAAACCTGTTATTCAATACATTTAACTTTAAAACAATAACAATTAATAATACGTCGTTAAACTATTTATTTAATACATTGATATTGCATGCCAAAAGATAAACTATTTCAGGAAAAGCAAAGCTCTCTTGCATCCGTAAATTACTACTCCATTAATAATTAAGAATCTAACCATCTTAGCTAAGTACGTTTAGTTCAGTGTTTATCTGCGTGGCTTAAACTTACAACCTACAAACAGTAAAGGCAAATACCATTTAAACACAGAGAACCATTCCACCATCAAACCCTGACTCGATATATATACCATCAAGTCAAGTGCTTTTCAAGAGTCTGTACACACCCTGCAGTCCATTACACGACCGAACAATTGAGGTGAATTGCTGTGCACGCACTGTTATAAAAACAAACAATACTACCCAGTTCACGCGCCCTTATACATCAAACAACTTCCGAAAATTACTCAATGAATTATTTACTCTTCCTAAGTTCGATAAAACAATTTCTCGGAGAACGCCACGATGTTTTCGCACCTACATCGCTCATTAGACACATCATGTATTTCTCGGAGCCAGTGAGGCGGACCTTTTTTTCCCTGTACATGCTCTGGAATGCTGTTATGTAATGAGAGGAGAGCGGGCACGTCTCCTTGCAATAAGGATATTGATTTCGGATCAGTGTAAACTTAATCCGTAGGTGTGAGCTGGTCGTGTTGCTGCCAGAGTGACATTTCCACACGGTGTTTCTCGCCAGTCACGTAATTACCTTGTGGATAATTGAACACATTCATTGAGTTGGTGCAGTTTGTTGCAACGGGTGTGTTTTGAAATATCGCTTGTGTTTAATCGCATGTCTAAGTTATTTCATTTGCACACAAGAATATTCTACTGAAATAAACTGGGGATAAATATATCTTGTGCCACTAATAGATATTGAACCGCATAACGATTACTGTATTAGACGAGCTGTTTGCTATCATTTACGGAGCAAACAAATACCAAATCAAACATACATTACTTCGAAATAGTTTCATATAGCCTGTGTTAAATGGTTCATATGTGTTCAAGTATTGCCTAAATGAGACAATACATTGACAGAGCACCGTCGTATACTATTTTGTAACAAGAAAACCAGGAAAGTTATAATGGCAGGACTGCTTCCCTCACTTGATGTTACTCTAAGTGGAAAGTAAAGCCAGTAGCTCTACAGCTCATAGGCTTTGTATGTTTGCAGGAGAGATATCTTACTATTAGTGCTAAACATTTAAACAACAAAAATTGAAAGCCAAATATAATTAGATTAAACATTGTATTAAATGGTTTTAAAGACACTGCAGTACGATTCTTGCATTGTTTATACTTATATTGTATATTTATCGATTGAGGAGGATTGTTTCGCAATTTATATTTCGCAACTACAGCCCCTTTAAGCGACCCTATATAAATAAAGATTATTGACCACGCTCTGTCACGTCTCCAATATCTTGGGGAAAGTTACATCAAAGATGATTTTGTGGTCTCCCTAGCATTAGTAGAAAGAAGGTGTCTGATGGAGAGGCACATCGTCATATACAAAATTCAGGAGGACTGACGCCGGACGATGGCCAATACCAAATGTACAAACTTCAGTCTACCAATCTGAAATGTTGATAAAGGAGAAGAAGTCGTTCACTGGTTTTTGAGATAAGGTCTGCCTTGCATATTTGACGGGTGGGGTCAGCACCAAATATACAAATGTTGATCCTCTATTTACAAATGTCAAAACTGAATGGACGACGGACGACGGACGACGGACGACGACCAAAGCTGTAAGCCTATGCGGACTGCTAAGCGTAAAGAGGTTGTGTTTCAATGTATATCAGGCACCTATATCGTACAAATATTTGTTCAAAATAATTTTTGATTATCTATTTTGATATCTAATACCGAGAACATGATAGTTTCTCCAACGTTTTCTCTGACGTTTTTGCGGTAAGAAGAAGTTTTTCTAAACCAAGAAAGTTGGCAGTTTGAATGATGTTTATAAGAGAGAGCGTCATTTTAAAATATGTCAAAGCGATTTGTAATTTTAATTTTTCATTAAACAAAATACCATTTTCATAACGTTGAATAAACATGGTTAAAGAGGTCTCTAACTTCGCCAACCTTTCAATTAAATATTGGCATTCAAGTAATCGAAAAGCTTTGACGTCGGCCATTTTATATCATGCACCATTACATAACGCAAGGTTGAAGTCAGTCGGTACTTTATTAATCTTTCAATGCGGAGAGTTTTAAATATTGAATGATTATAAATGCATTACCAAATTTAATCTGCTGGCTGTAGATTCCTATGTTCGATATCACCATGGCAACAAATAAATAAATCAAGCGGAAGATGATTTTTCAAAGAATAATAGACTAGCATGGTTGCCTGCTAATAAAGAACTCCCTGAAAACCAGGCAAAGAATCCTGTGTCTAATTGTAGACAGCACATGGGGCCTCCAGTGGGAAGGCTTCTATCAGCCAGTCCCTTCTTTCATCAAAGACAGGTGCTTGCAGAAAAAAAGCATAAAAAACATAATGAGCCGGTCTCTGTAAGTGAACATGTGCGCATGCCTAATGAAGTCTTTGAGCCTTTGAGGTTTTCTGGTGACTTGGGATTCACCTATAGCCATCAGTGGTTCTACAGTTACCATAGCAGTGGCAAAAGTGCATTTTAACAACGTATCCATATTCTAAAGCATGGGTATTTTACCCCGGGCTCTGTTCACAAAACAGACTTAACTTCGGTTAACATTTACTTACGTTTGTTAACATCCCCCAAGGTTCAAATATCACAGGCGGCAACGTCTATATTAACAGTGTTTCTGTGAGTTCACCTTACGAAGGGGAATAATATCTTGAATACTCCTGCTTTCTCTCAAGAAATCTACCCTAAGGCTTATTTTGCTGTAAATGATCAGGGAGCGACGTTGTCAGAAATATCACATGCCATTGGCTCGTATCTAAACATACGGGCGAGACAGGTTTGTTCAATAATGTCCATATTGGCTCTTTCTATTTAAAACTGTTGTGAACACAATAGAGAACGATCTTAGAAGACATTGATTTATCAACGTTCTGCTACATGAAAGAAAGCTTTGACATGATTTAATTCATGTTCATCTTTTGTCTGACTATTCATAACAAGCCTCTATTTGGGGTAATGCTTTATCTTCCCATGTCATAACAGACACTTGACACACACGTCTAATTTGCTTTCTTCAAACCAAAAGTGCAGCAGTTGTTTTCACCATCGATCACGTCCTGTTCACAGAAAAGGTCTTGACAGAAAGTCTCTTGACATGTCTCATGGGTCCATCTGTTGAGCTTCTAATAGACCAATTATCGCTAAATGCAGCATCGATAAGAAACTATTTGTTCGCTCGTTGACAGGTCGTCGGCTCATTATTGTCGTCAATCGACGATTTGCCTTGATAACGGTTTTACAATGGACCTCGTTGAATGCGCGTATACAAGTATTACCATAATGGTGAAGGTAAAGGTGAACTATGGTTAATAAATTAGGTCATTTCTTCATCAAACACGGATGGAGGAACTTAAATTGCCTCATATGAATCCATAAACCCTTTCTATCAGCTACTATGTTTACTATCATGTGATGTGTAAATACTGTTCAAACGTGAGAAATAAAGTCTGGAATAAAAAAAAGAAGTATTTTGCAATATGGCACTTGATGTGCTGTAAATTGCTAAAGAGTTCACGCCATGTACATTACCACCAACGTAATGCTAATCGGGACGTCACATAACCATTCAGAAGATATTCTATTCACACAAAACGATTTAACATTGACAGCATTGTAAAAATGTGAACGATTTAGTCTTGGGAATTATATCGTTATCTTCAGTGTCGTGGTCCATAAACCAGATCATACAATGATCATACAATGACTTTCAGTACCTTTATGATTGAAAAAACACGTAAAGTCACCATTCGTTTCGTACAAGAAAATACCAAAACATTTGAATTTTAATGGTAATTCTTACACAACAGAACCTCCACTTGGTATTGTTCACAGTTCGTTGTTTTAAAAAAAAATTAAAATAGCATTACATTATTTAAACCCTACTGGAACATTTTAATTTCAATAAATCATCAAATTAAAATCAAATAACCTACCTGCAGTCCGCCGAGTATGTAGAATGCGTAGGGTACATGACTCATATTTCTGTACCGGAACACTTTGCGAGGTTGCGGGGGTATCTCCACGGATAGGTTGGAGAATCTCTCGTTGGCCGCGTCGGGAGCGATGGTGTAGCCGTCTACGAAGGGCGTACAGTCGGTATTGAGCAGGAACGCTGAGGCGATCATCGGACTCACGAAGGCGCCGATTCCGTAACAACAGTGCATCGCCTGAAGGGGACGATGGAGAATAGGAATGC
Source organism: Gibbula magus (assembly GCA_936450465.1). NCBI lineage: Eukaryota > Metazoa > Mollusca > Gastropoda > Trochida > Trochidae > Gibbula > Gibbula magus. The sequence continues at coordinate 2,768,122 of OW388296.1, read as the reverse complement.
GTGAATAAGGTGACGATGGTAAGCAACTCTTTCGTTATCAATTTGTAGTAACAAAAATTTAAATCAGTTTCAAACGTGCCCTGTCTGAAGTGAATGAGTGAAAAGCATTTCAAAGCGTGGATGAACTGGGACTATGGTAAGATTAGTGGTAAGGTTGGAATACTCATTGAATAAAGTTTCGACTTAACGAACACTGTCCTGGTTGAAGGGAAAACTTGAGAAACCTTTCATATGGTTGACAGGTGTGACGACTCTTGGTACTAGCGATAAATCATTGCCGTGAAAATGAGATGAAACTGCTTTGTGGAAATATAAGTCGAAACAATATCGATTTACAAAGTAAAGAAGATGATATGAAACTTGACTTGACTGACTGCTGACTACTGACTGAAAATTTAGATTTTAAAATTAGTTTCAATGTTCCTGTTTCTAAAAGTAAAATAATTCCATAATCGAGGGACAATGGGCTTGTAAAACATGTTCAAGACTAATGCTGTCACACGAGATTTTTCATACCTTACCCAAGAGTCACAGTTAGGACCAGCGTGACTATCTTACCTGTATAAACGGTCCGACGTTTTTACCGAAGAGCGTGATCATACGGAGATTGGCGATGGTGTCGATACAGCCCATACACCATCCCATCACCATAAGCACCACGATGAGACCAGCCAGCGTATCACAGGCCGGGATCAGCACCATACATAGAGACACCCCGGCCGACCCGACCAGGAGCAGGATGTTGTTGGGCACTCTGAAATAAGAGGAGACACCGTTAGAATTATAGGAATAGGAATATGTTTATATTACATATATCCCAGACGGTACCAACCAGGCGTGAGGTATTCTGTGGTTATCTGAAATTAGAGATACACCGTTAGGAAAGAAGTTCTTTAAAGTTTTAGTTTTTAAAAATGAGATCTGTTTAAAGTTCTTCTAGCCCTGAGGGGCCCACTCGGAAGGTGTTTTGCTCTCTGAAATCAGAGGAGACGCCGCTCGGAAGTAGTTCTTAAACATTTCAGTGCACGAATATGATATGTTTACAGTTCTTTTAACCTAGGCATTGCCCACTAGGGGCAAGGTGTTGTTTGACTCTCGAATGGCTACACGGAATGCACGTGTATAATACGTTCTACCCCAAATGACCTCCACAGGATCTTATTGTTGTTGGACGCTTTGAGGAAAGTACCTCCTGGACCATTGATACAATAACCCTCATAACAAGTGTAATATCCCTAACCTATTTCGTTCTGTAAATATAGTTTCAACTCTGAATGACCCAAACAGCAACATAATGTTGTTGGACAGTAGATTAATAAGATATACTGTAGGGCTTATTAGTATGTTAATAAATCGTAAATTAAACTTAAAGTTTGTACACGTTCTTATAAAGTAACACTGCCGACCTGAAGTTCAGCATTGATCGTATAAAAATATCCGTCTGAGTGAATGGCATATGTTTGGAAATATACTGCCTTCCTCATTTTGAAAGCTGAAACCCTATGCAAGAATATATTTAAAGTACAGCATAGAACATTAAGTAAAATACAAACCATTTACATAAAAGTTTATTTTCGTACAAGAAAATGCAAGTTGGGATAATTAACACTTGTACTTATCAATCCTTATTTTTAAGATGAAATGCAACACAAGACAAAAAAATATTCGTAAGTATCAAGCAACAATGTAGGCCGCATTCCCGTTTACACAGTTTACTGCCTAAGCAATAGGTTCATGTATTTTACTATAGGTTATATATTTAATACTGTCCAAATAACAGTTTGTGAATTTAAAAACGGTTAATCAAACCCAAACACACGTTCATAAACTGAAAATATAAAACATCATGTTGCTTTTTTAATCTATTAAGCAATTCTGCATATTATTTCCAATAATTCAATAAATTGAATTAAACAAATCTCATAATTGAACCTTGAATAAAACCTTCATGACTTGTACTGAAGAAAAAATAAATTCTTCGTTTCTATAAATATGTTCAACAAAAGCTTTTGAAGATTTATAACACTATGCAAAAGTTGTTTTTCCTCGAAGGAGGTCCAACTGTAAAGGTTATATCTCGAGCCCTATAGGTGGCCGTATCAAATACTTATACTAGTTGCCGGGGACCATTCATTAAATTTGATAAACACCATCTTGGAAGGAATTACATAATTATGTTTAACAAAACCAAGCAAAACAAACGATTAAGTCTTGTTGTGTCCTGGTGTGAAGGTCAGGTTCAGAATATGGGAACGGTACTTTCACTACGTGCAAAATATGAAAAAACGAAGTGAATATTTTTTTTAGTTATAAAAATACGTATGAATACGCCACTAAATACCGTATCTTCTGTTTCGTGCGTCATGAAATTAAAACAGTCTTTATAACCCATAAGCAAAACGTCCTTGGCTTCTACAAGAGGAGATCCATTTCTGTGGTGCTATAATTGGTAGCACAACTCTCACGACCAGAAGCTGAGGTTGAAAGACATGCGACCTCCTCCTTCCTCCAAGTTAAGCCTAGCTTCCTGCACGGTCTCTAAGTAATTGCCCTCCCGTAGATCTGTCCTTTCAAATGCGTTGGGGAACTGATTAGATTTCTCTTGCAGTAGCACTGGTCTGCAGGTATCCAGTTCTGGGGATTTGAGAGCCGTTGGAAAGTTTTATGTTGGCTGAAGTGGCATCCACACATGTCTTATTTAAATGTTATGCCAAGCTTCTCTTGAAATTGATTCTCGAAGTATCTTTATGTGGACTGATTTAAAGGCCCTGTAGCACGTTTTATGCACATTATGTTTTCTCAAATTTGCCAATTATTATAAAAGTTCATACAATATAATGTTACGTTCGAGGGCAAAACACCTCATTACATTCTACGATAATCCGTATCCTTAGAAACACGGTTTCCGTGTTGGAAGAAAAGGGTGCGACATGTACAGCAAAACTTTTTTGAACTCTTCAGTGTGAGGTGTCGATGTGGAGGTCTCACGCGATTTTAAGAGCTCAAACAGCAAGATGGTTTACTGTTTCATCATGGTGTCATAATTAGCCTGAGTATTAAAGGGGCAGTAGCACGTTTTTTCCCTCAATTAAGTTGATGAAATGTATTTGAAAAATAATTTCACCAATAGTAAAACATCCTTCTCTCTTCGGAAAATAAAGTTTAAAATGAGTGTACATGTTTCGGTAAAGCCATGGGAATCATTTTTTTAATACAAAATAATAAATTGTGTTCACAATAAAATGGCCGCTATGCAATTTTTGCTATATACGCAACATAGTTTTTACCACTACAGATAATTGGTTAGTGTAATAAGATGTTTTACTCTCTAAAGTTAATTTAAATGACATAACCTATCATTATAAATGGGAAATTTGAAAAAATAAATTTTGCAAAAAAACGTGCTACTGTCCCTTTAAGGTGTCGCTACGTCAGTCAGATCACTTGAACTGCCTTCGAGCGGCCATTCTGATGTGAACACAACCATGCACATTCGTTTTAGAACTCTTTTCAATGATTCAATGATTCAGCCATTGTTATTTAGCCATTTGTAAAACTTAATTATTTTTTCGCGAGAGTGTCTTATTTCAGGATGCCTAAGAGAATTATTAAATTTACTTTCATATGTCATAACGATATGCTTTTAAGTTGCTATTTTGTCTTAATGGTTCAATAGAAAGTGTATATATAGCCAATATTATTTTTTTTATAACAATAAGCATATATTTGAATACAAATACATATGTCGACAATTCATTTTAGCAATGTAAAGAACAAATAACAAGCAGGGTTCCATAACTAGCATCATGGCAATCCAAATTTGTCAAATGTTAGACAGCATAGCAAACTTTTTAGTAGAAACCTGCCTCGAGTCTCAAAAACAATTTCTTTGACAGAAAGCAAAACGTTGGTGATAAGCATCATATAAATTAAGAACCGGCTCCATTATAATTATTGCCAGAAGACAAGTTCCTAGGGCACATTGTCTGATGACAACCTCACTTTCTCAAAGCAAATTTTGCTTTCTATTTCTGAAGCGCAATTGATTATAAAGGGTTGTCAGTATGGGGGTTTGACTGGTACTGTTGTTCTTCAATTTAATTGCTATGTTCGAATATAGCTGCTCTTGCAAGCGACCGAAATGAACATTGTTAAAATAATTGGAAACATCGATAAAAATGATTTTGTGACATTTACATGTGGAAGAGTCGTAGTAGTCTAAAAGGAAAAACGTTCATGGGGCTATTTCACAAAGTAACATTTACTAAGGTTCACCTTAACTCCCATTGTTTAACATTGCACGAAGGTTACCTTAGTGATTTACGATCACCTTAGTGTTTGTGGAGGAGGCCCTGGCTCGTATTAGAGGAGAAAACAGATCTGTGGTTCTCCATCTGGCTCCAGTACGATGGGGACCAGAAGCTGTGTTGGAGAGACATGCGACCCATTCCTTCCTCTACGTTGAGCTGCGCGTCTTACACTGTCACTAAGTAATTGAAGTCCTGCAGTTCTGTCCTTTTAAATGCGTTGGGGAAATAATTGGATTTCACTTTCTGAAGCAGTGATCTGGAGGCTGTCGGCACTGAGAGTTTGAGAGGTATTAGAACAGTTTTATGTGGGTTGAAGTGTATATGTTGCTAATTGTACAGTTTTTTTTTTCAAATTTGACGAAGTGGAAATTGTATTTGGTGTTAGATATATGTATCTGTTGAAGTATATATACTTCACAATAACGATGAATAAATGCTTTTTTTTTAAATAGCTGTTTTTGTCAGCACACACAATCAAACAGTTTGATAACTTCTTAATTCGGAACATGCGTTATGGACAAATGTACATTAATACATCGCCTTATAAGGAGAATGACCACGTGAATACAGTGGTATTATCAGTAATACAAAAAACATAATACAAAATCTTAAATTCAAAAAGTTCGCAGAATATAAGAGGAGAAAACGAGTATTTGAAGCGTGTACTACAGTAACTACCTATCAGTCTGCTGGGACACGTTATCCACATAATTGATTTTATGTGACACTCATTTAGCAGTTGACGATAATGCGTGTTTTATGATGCTTGGATGGCCGGCTCCTTGTGTGGGCTCCTTCTCTATTGATCCCCAGGGTCAGTAATGTGTCTGCCATTGATCGCCACTGGTCATCTCATCTTGATACAGTACTCTTCAGCAGGTCCTCCCATCAATACAGGAACCAACAAGGTTAAACTATGAGAGCAATGGAGGACGTTCCATTCCATTCGTTGTAATAAAAAAGTTGACTATACATACGTCTTGGTGTTCCTTCATCTCTACAACTTCTAAGATGCCTCTTCAAGAAAGTATCCTTGATTTATTACCAACCCTCAATCTAACAGAATTTCTTCAAGGGTCATTCCACTGCACTGTTTTGTAATTACATATTTTACAAAGTCTCAAGCTTCAGGTATAATGTCAAGAGTTGTAAAAACATACACCGGCCACATCAAACACTTACACAAACGAGCTCTTACAATTGACTTGATGTGGTCAAGGTTAGGATGTACGTTATAAACATGACCGGAGAGCTGGTCACTGTCTGGTCAAGAACGGATATTAATGACCAAGTCTCATCAATGAGTCTTCAGTTAATCACCACTGGAACTGTCTAATGTCCATTGTGGTAGAGCTGCACACATTAAGCTGGTAAAACCAGTCACATTTGCATGCATTACTAACTTGGACCATTAACATGGTAATTTCCCCTGGGCTCTGGAAACTGCATCAGTTTAAGTGGAGTTGTTCTAAGATATTGAGGAAGAGGTCGATCGAGGAGTGTTTACTTTGTATTACATAGATTGATACACAATTGAGTTTCACCTTGAAATGCTGAGATTTTTATATGAAGATTTTGATTGACTGAAACATCAACTACATACGCCGATGGTAATGTACACAATGGACATATCTAACGTAAGCAAAGGAATATTTTCTCGATAACAACTTCTTTAATGTGAATATACACGACGTTTCGGAAGTTGTTATCAAGAAAATATTCCTGATCTTAATTATGCCACTTCTAAATGCCCTTCAAAGACCTGATTTTTGACGTAGTTAGTACATATGTAGGTTTTCAGTTTAGACTTGCAATATGTGAACTTGTTTGTTATAAAAATTAAAAACTTTGACAACCGGTCAGCTATCCAAGTGATTCAGGGGTACATTAAAACAAGCAACCTCTCTCGACGATAATGTAATCGAACCTCCCACATCTACTTCGCTTCAAATGGTAACTTGATACAAGGGATATTATTAGTTGCTATCATATTCTAATGACGAGTACAACAACCAGTTTAATTATTTATCAGGGCAGTAGCACGTTTTTTCGCTCAAATAAGTCGATGAAACGTATTTCAAGAAGAACAAGTTCTATGGATAGTCAACTTCTTTATTGATATCAGTGCGACGTTTCCATGCAGATACTAGCACCGTCATCAAGCAAGTGGTGATTGCTTGATAACGGTGCTAGTATCTGCATCGAAACGTCGCACTCATATCAATAAAGAAGTTGACTATCTATAGAACTTGTTCTTATTCATCATACCAGCTTCTAAAATGCCCCTCAAAGAAGAAATGCATTTGAAAAATAATGTCACCAATATTAAAACACCCTTCTCTCTTCGGAAAATCAAGTTAAAAAATGAGTGTACATGGTTCGGTAAACCATGGGTTTTTGTAATTCGAAATAATAAAATAGAGCCATGGGCTCTGTAGCTCAATGGGGCTTATATTTTTTATGTTGACGACTGAAATAGATTGTTCTCAATATAATGCACAACCCCTGGCCCTGAAATTGTCATTGCTTAACAAAAACATGACTATACACTAAATTTTCATAAAAATGGGTTGTCCTGGTATCACAATTCCTGCAAAGATATTGATGATAAGATGATCCTCCCAATTAAAATAGACTTAACATATTCCCCAAATCAAATTGGTATTGGTATAAAATTTGGAGAGAAACAATACAAATCCCTTCTCAAGTGAGTATACTGTATTAATGAATCCTACTTATGAGTTGAAAAATCATTCACAAAGACCTGACCAAAACCCAATGAACATTTTATCATAGCCCTTAGACTAAATTTTAGTCTATGGAATTTTCAAAATTATTGTATCTTCATCCTTATGATTATATTTTTTTCATTACTACCAGTTCCATATTCAGTTTATCTAGACTTGTTGAATAAAGATCTATATTGTTTTAAAGACCCTTATTTTTACACAGTCATGGAGCAAGAGTACATAGCCCTTTACACACTGAGACATCTTTTAAAGAAAACACTGCCCAGGTTTCTGGATATCTCCTATTGCTGGTTCATGAGAAGAAGTCGTTTGAAGCTTTTAGGGTGAACCTCCTGCAAAGTTCATATTTCAACTTACAAACTTATATCTCCATCCTACAAAGATGTTTATGAAAAGAATCACATTCCTATTTCAAGCGCAACATCGTTATTGCCACTACGGATAATTGGTTTGTGCAATTACCTTCTAAAGTCTAATTAAATGACATAAACTATCATTATAAATGGGAAATTTGGAAAATAAAATTTGTAAAAAAAACGTGCTACAGCTCCTTTAAAGCATCATATATTATGTCTCATCTTTCTTTAACAGTAGTAGAAAAATATAATTTACAACACTCAAAACAAACTACCACATTGACTTTCGAATATAAGAATGGAAATGATTGTATTTTGAAGTTGAGAAACACATCCCTCATTGCCCTCCCTGAAAATGTACTCAAGGGGTGTAAATTACATGATTGACTTTCATAATTTCAGAAGTTTCATAATTCCAAGAAGATTGCAATGCTTTTTCTTTTAAACAGCTCTATTGATCCTAACAATGCGACATAAACAGATTCTAGAAACTGAAAATATCATTCCTCGATCATTCAAAAAGAACTTTGCAGTTTCAAATGCACTTAACAGATGCTTTTCACATATAAATAATTTCACATTTATATTTTTCATTAATTAACAAAGACGAATTTCAATACTTTATCGTTTAAAATTGTGAATAACAACTCCATAAATTCTTTGATTTCTAAACATCAAAGCGTTCACTGTAGTCCACATGTAATGTATCATCCCATATATCACACAACACAAAATGTCACATTAAGGAACAACTCCAGCTGAAACAATGATATAAATCATCGTGATTTCTATTGAATATATCTTTCTTTTTGTAAAGCTCTTCCATGACATTAAAGAGAAAACAAGATGGAAAAGCCTAACTCTAAGGATCTGGGGTCGTATATTTCTATAGATCCTTCCAGAAACGTAGATACAGCTGTACTATTGCAGTTAGTTTGATCCCAAAAAGAACACTGAACAGTTTGCTCACCGTCTAAATGGACCACATTCTGGAGATAGACGGAACCTGTATATGCTCACAAAACTGGCGTGAAGAGGAGAACTATAGAGTGGTTAACACTTTCTGAATTTATTCACGTTTTGTATCTCTCTCATTTCTTTTAATAATTGAAACAGCTTTAGTGATATAGTTGATTTGATACATTTGACATTTTGTTGTCTTTAATATGCTATTTCTCTGGCTTTAATACTAGAAATTCGTCGGTATAAGCTTTAGTAAGACAACTACAATCAGATCATGTTTACATATTTATTAAGTTTTTTTCTTCAAACATTGAAAATATCGTTTGACTTGTTTCAATTCTATTATCTTTTCATGTAATGTTAAATAAAACAAAAGTACATAATACCCTTTTGCTTGAACGCCAGGGTAGAAATAGTATTTTAAGTTCCTTTACATTTCAATATCATATCATATCAGTTTTCTTGTATTTCTTGATTTCTTATCTTTAAAAAGTTTAAAATGTAAATAAGAAAACTTCCAAATGTTCAATGATGTTTTTTCTTTACACAATTCAATTTCAATACAGTATAAAATGTTCGGATATTGACGTTGTATCGTATCCATCATTAAACAGATTCATATCAGTTTACACGTGGATTTTAATCTGTATGTATTACCGTAAACAATATTGATACAACTGGCAGAAGTTCTGCCATAAGCAGTAAGGATAATGTTCGAAAATGTACCATGTTTTCAGGAATAGTGGCAAAAATAATTTCATTTTAAATACAACGTCCTGATAAGAATATAATGTTGTTTTCTATCGTTTCATTCAGTTTGTAAGGTTATTCAAGTTTAGAATTTCGTGCCGTTTAGATAGTAAACAAATCTAACATTATAACATTTGGGATAACACTACCTTTAATAGTACAAATTCCTAGGCCCTGTGGTCGTGTGGTAAGCTGTTGATAGTGATAAGCTGGTGTTGGTTCGGATCCGTAAAAGGTACAAGAATTTGTACTATTGAAAGGAGTATTATCCAAAATGTAACAATGTTAGATTATTCTAGATTAGTGGCCCCTATTTGCAATAAAACATCTTTCGTTCTGTTATCAAAGCTTTAAGGTTGTATTATTTATTAAAGCCTTTTGTTAAACAAATCCATTTATCACGACGCAAAGAAAACAGTGCATGTGGCACACTCGAAATGTTCTACACTTTCAAAATTTCAGGACGTCTGATCGATGTTAACTTAATATAAAGAACATGCTCTTGCATCATAAATCGTCTTCTCTCTGCGCGAGTCCCAGAGAAGGCGATGATTGGCTTTTCCTTAATCCATGTAAGGCGTCTGTCCCTTGGGTGTCGAAGTACGCTGCTCTGAATGGATTTCCTTGTCGCAGACCATCAATTAAGAATAAGCAGCATTTAAGTGGATGGAAATATTTCTATTCCTAACGGTATTGGTGTTTCTTTTGTAAACCATCATACAGGAAATATTAAACCATTTCAATACTTAATGTTTGAAGATTGTTTAATACTTTGGAATAACTCTTAAATACAAAATTAATCTATAAAATGTTGCATTGGGTTGCATAATGAATGAAATGATAAACAATTATGTCTTGTTGGATGTAGGTTACATTAGCTGATTTTTTGCAACCTATTTCAAATACAGATTGAGACGAACAGTGATTTTTCAGTTAACCTGCAAGCGTCATGAATATTCATAAGCATCATTTATTTCCTTAAAATAATGTGATTGCCATGTATCTGGCATTAACATAGCAATGAAACGCACCCTAGAGGCAACCTATTTAAATAGGAAATCGGAAATACCAAATACATTCTTTAAATTCTCAGGTAAAAAGTGAATGACATGTGAAGCTAAAAGCTAAGACAAGATAAAGTTGTATGAGTTTTCAATAGCATGTTATCCAACAACGAGAATGTGAGAGTAAATATCGAATAGTACCAATGATATGATAATAAGGAGTATTGTACGTTAAGGTGATATATACATACCATTATTCTTACTTTATAACAAAATAAACCTCAAACCAGAAAGAACACCCTCGGGAAAGACACTCAGTGCTCCTGAGAGGAAATTCGTGTACTTGAATGGCATTCGTATTTAGCATGTACCTGGACAACCAGAGACTGAAATGGGCCAATGGTTCTCTATAAAACCTATTCCTACTGACCACACGCATCTAACCAAATAGGTCATGGACGTATACACTGAGGATATATCCTGGTCAAACATAATTAATTAACGATCACGAGTCTGATTTCATTAAGGTAGTGAGTAAATAATACACGTAGATATCCTGAAGGGATAGCCAGGCCTGTTCATGTATACCATCATGCAAGATGGATTAATCAGACACTCGCTTGATTAAATTGATATCACCCTCATTAATCAATTGTAGAAATTGCACGGGTTGGTTTTGATATAAGCCCCTACTTGAAAATAATAAGCTTTCTCCTAACACTATATTAAGTATATTTCTTTTGTCATGTGTATCAGGGATTAACATTATTTGAACATTGATTTTTCCAAACGGTATTGAGCTTTTGTTCAAAACAACTTCTCGATGGTATTATATAAATGTGCAATACCAAACTGCTTACATTTGCAAATGTAGCTTATTTCTATTATTCTGTAGCTTTTCTGTGTAGAAGTGCAGTCTCAGTCGAAAGTCCTTGACTTTTGTTAAACAACATCACATTCTCCTTATCATCAAGTCTAAATTTCAAACTAAATCAACTGAATGTAGCAAACAACCGATAAGTGATTGGCTCTGAATCGTCTACAACGTCATATTTATTTCAATATTCACTTGTTTCCAATTTCATTCCATGAAATGTTGACAATTAAACATCCAATTATTTGAACCAAGGACAACAATACACAGTTAAGATCCCTACTGTGAACTAGTGCTTATGGATCACGAAAACCATTAGCAAGAACTAACAGTAATTTTCTGTCACATTAGGCACATCCTGCAGTATAGCAGACAATTGTTAAGCACTATTAACAAGCACTGATGCAGAGAGTAGGTCAGATGCCAGGAGGATTTGTGTCACAGCAGTGCAATAGTTAATGTTGGCGTATCTTCCACTCCTGTCCAGTCACTATCCATGGATATCAGTGTAAAGGCTGGTATACATAGTGAGTTATCCATATGAACGGTTATATTTCCTGGTGAACCAGTCATCATCGTGCACTACAAACATACGATATGTGTCACAAACTGAAAAAGCTTTTGATTAAGAACTGTACTGCAAAATGCAAGGATAGGATATGCGTTTAGCAAATATCGATCTCTGCGGGAAACAGATTGGAAAGTTGAGGTTAGAGGCAAGGTTAATTTTCACAACACTCAACCCTAAACGTGTTTCATCCAGAAATTAATTCTCAACATTGATCCTTCTCGCTAGTTGGTTGATTTCCTTTAATCTCTTATCTTGGTACTGCCCTTCTGTAGAGTCCAAAGAATATTTAAAAAATCATATTTGAATTAAAACTGAACAGAACCAGCCATAAACCCCTCGGGTTTTGAAGACAACAATTGTGTAATCAATGTAAGTTTCATTACTTCATGAATAGTAATCGGTTTTCTTAATTTTGTGACAATGATCTCTGTCCAGTGGCGCCCCAGAAATAGCATGAACATGACAGTGTCGTATGTTGTGCCAATTTATCTAATTTTAGAAAAAAAGTTGAATGTATATCATTGAAGTTGATTATGAATGTAACAACGAAAACGTCCAAATTTGAAAAGTCATCTTCTTGGCTAACACTTGACTGAAATAAATAAGTAAATAATTTTCATAATTGAAAATAGCGCGTTATAAGCATGCTATGACTTTGATACACACTTTAAATCACATTACTGCAACATGTTTATTAACCTAACACCACCACAGCATAGTTTAACCTTTCGAGATGAATATCCATGAAAGCAACAAAAACACACTACAGATCACCAGATCACATGTACGACTCCCTTTCCAGTCGTGTACAAGGTGGCTAAGTATATCTAACAGGAACTCTACCAATAGATTCAATATTTAGGGGGATTTTGCTGATCAGCACATTTCATGCCGATTTTCTCTCTGTGGATCTATCATGGACTTCTTTGTGAGAATTCGATCGACAACGATTTTAAAGGTTGACCTAACCTCACCTCATTCATCGAGATCAATAGGTGGAGTACATTAAATACATGGGAACACAGAATAATGTTACCCTTGGGTCAAATTAAAAGCAACATAGGATCATATAGAATTAACCAGCGATGTGGTAAATATATAATGTAAATATTATATGCATTTTCATATATTTAATGAAAGGAAATATATCCTCTTTTAGATAATGTTTTCAATGATAACATTGATACGCCTTTTTCTGATCATAATCGAAACAATTTTGTGCTTGGTAACGAAACGCCAATAAAGCCGAATAATTTCAGAATGAAGTTCATTTTTACACTTTTTGGTTATAATATTTAACAAGGACACTTAAAAAAAAAGCCACATTGTTTACACCTCGGGACCTGCTGTTGCGATACATAAATCCATATCTGTGCATATATTTTCTTTATCCCTACGTTTTCAGAATTTAATTTACATGTCAGAAACCTCTTATTAGGAGATACACCTACCGTGTTTGAGAGTTTAATGTAAATTCGATACCATATTTTATCTTTCGGAGCCGAACGCCTTGAATGTTACGTCATAACGTATTCAAACGCAATAAATCGCCTATCACAAAATTCGTGTTCGAACCTCCGTTCGACGATAAAATAAACCGATCAAAAATAAGGATTTTAAAATGACAACGATAGAAGGCAAACAAACAAAGGATATGTTTGTCTGGAAGTCGTGGTTGAACTATGAAAATGTTACAAAATAATCCAAAATATAAACTGCAGAAAATTACCGTTATTTTCCGTCTAATACCTTAAGCGACATCTCCACACCCCCCAAACGGATTATACGTAATCTTCCAAAGCTGAAAGTGCAAAGGTGAATGAAGAGGAGGGTAATGTTCCCCTGACTATTCATCTGATACCAGGTGTAGATCCAATGCAGTATATCGATGTAATGAAGACAAATTTGAAGTGTCAGATAGTATTATTGTTCCACACATATTGGTTGAGACATACATGCATACTTTTTTACATTGATTTACGTCAAGGCAGTTTTGTGTTGGAACCTTATGTGATTGCACCATCCATATAAGACACAGGCGTTCAATTCAATTAATCCAATCTAGTCTATAGAGGTTTGTCAACATCATGTGTATGCACCCTAGAAGAAGACAGAACATATAATGACATTCATGGGATTTATCTTCATGGAAAGTTTACTTTGTGTAAATCTTTTCTACTTAGTACTTCACTCGATAACATAAACATGGTGTTGGTCAAGGAACAACAGATATCATCTGTAACATTTTCATTCGACAAGGATAACACTGCCACTATATTCCCTAATTCACACAGCGTTGTCCTTTCTTAAGAAGACAGAACGTTTACTAGACATGTTTATGGTTCCAGGAAACGACGGTCTGAGAGGTTGAGAGTAGTCACTATATAGAGGGACGTTACGATAGTTGTTTATTGGCGACGGTAGGTTTGTTGAACACCGCGACATCCAGGGTTCCGTTCCAAAACAGCAATCGTAGAGTTGTAATCAATTGCAGACCATTCTTTTACCACATGTTACAACAGATTGCAATGCTGCCATCAATTGTAGGTAAGTGTTTTGTGGAGCGGCACCCAGCTTGTTAATGAGTAGGCAAAGAGCTGCCGGGATCAGTCACTGCAATTTGCCTGATGACCCCCAACTGACAATCTATAAAGCGAACGTATGTCGTCCGATAATTTATCATTGCATTGTTATTATTGGATTTAGCTACAACAGACGTATTTGGTATATGGTAACAACCGAAAAACTGTTTTTCTTTATTGAACATGTTTTAAGGACTACCTGCCATGTTGTTAATACTCACTATCATGTGTAACCGCTTGTATGATCGACGGGGAGCTTAGTCAGAATGAAGTATACTTATTGACAAGAAACATGTTACGTGGAAATACGTTAGTGCATTTTCGTCGTTGAAAGGGCTTATGTCACAATATCCAAATAAAACCACCAAATATTTGCTTTACGCTTCTAGAACTAGAAGTTACTATTCATTACAGTTAGGAATATAAAACACAAATTAAAAATACAATTGCTATGAAATGACTCTTGAAGCATTACGTCTGATTAACAATTTATTAATCGAAACATTATTTTTCAGTCTTCATTCGTAATTATACAAATTTCGAAGGATAAAAACTGAAACCATTTACTGGGAATGTTCAAAATAATAATGTTCGGTAAGAAATATAACAAAACAAATGCTCATCAGAGCCTTCCGCAATGGACGTTCAGGTCCATTAAGATCTTGCTGAAATATTCTCATTTAATGAAATGAGCTTTTAATGAAATAAATGTCCAGAGAAGCAGTTCGTTATCACAATGTGTTTTGTATCAAACGTCCTAGAGAACGCGAGTAAAGCTTCACGGATAGCTCCGAACACCTCTGGGGACAGATTGGAGCCTATTACTTGCTGGAAGAAGAATGGAGAGAGCAAATACTGCAGAGTGATGGCTCACGAAACGATCGCTCACAGACCCAGGAGGCATTCAAACACACACGTGATGTTTTGATCACAGCTGTAGAGATGATATATTCTGCAGTGTATTGAGCTTCTCACACAACGATAAATTAACAACCTAAGTTAAGTTCCATTAGAAACATATTTTCAAGATACCAGTTTACATTGTGATTTGTTTACTCGCCAATCAAAGTCGATAGATGTAAAAGTTCCTGTAATAGTCTTAAATGTACCAAATTACAATTAGTCTGTTGTGGCAGTGTCGTTTTTGTAATCCATTTTGTAAAATATATGTACAAGGTTTTTTGGGGTTTTTTTTATATAATTTTTTATTTTTCCATTTTTACATAGTACATGGACTCCAGTGCTGTTACATCACAGTGTCGGCAATAATGAAAACACATCAAATAGAGTATATTGTACAACAATCAATAGTCAGTCAGAAAACAGGACATAGCAGGTCGACCAGAATTTTAAGAAGTGATCAATTTTCAAACTTATCGTTGCAGAATATTTGGTTAATGCATAATACTTTTTAAGTTCCTCTTGCAAAAACTGAAAGGTTGGAATTTGCTTTGTTGTTTTACGGTTAAAGATTATATTTTTTAAAAGGATAACAATCACATTGATTGGATTATTATTTTTACGGCCGAATCCGATTAGAATTTGCTCTTTTGTAAAGTTCAGATTTGAATCAAGTTTACTGTTAAGCCCATGTTCAAGTTTTTTCCAGATAGGAGTCACCTTGCTATGTACACGGTTGCTCCTTGGGGCACAGATCAGATGTCAGATGTTTGCGTTCTGTACAAGTCTAGAGGTAGTCAGTTAGAAATACATGTTTGTGTCTGAGCTTCTGTCATCTGTCCCTGTTAATTTTGGAGTCTATCAAAATTTAACGTCGACCAAAAACTGTTCTCTTGATGGCAAAGTGAGTTTTGTCAATGATCTGTTTATAGCAAAGATGGTTTTATCAACGGGTTCTTAAATGCAGGACGTTACGTCTTTATAGTTATTATAGTAAATGTATATTTGTTTCCTTATGTACGATTGGTTACTTATGATTTCCCTAAAGAAATATATATTACATATTAACGATATGTTCTTAGGTGCTTTTTTAAGGGTATGACCATGGATGTCCAACTGGACAATTAAACGCTGAGATGGCAAAATTACCTATCGTGACACAGCTACGATTTTTTTCTCTGTAACAATAATGTTATATTATAATATATTATAATAATATATATAAATATATTGACATTTATTTGGAGTAAGTATACCTGCTTCATGTACACTCGTATATCTGTAGATGGTTTGGTTTCAAAGTTCATTAGACGCGTCATGATCTTGATAGGTGTAAGACTTGAGTGGCTTGAGTATTGAACCAATAGTGAACACGACTGAACAAAGGGTTCTTGTCCACAGGAGTGTAATACCCATGGATTCTGCATATTTATGTATACAAATTGAATTCAATAGGCTGTTTTGACCGCGGAATTTAGTTATTGCGGTGTAATTGCCTTACTCACTCCAATGGTATTATAGAATATGCTTGGTTAGATTAGGAAGATCGTTGGACACTTCACACCAATGTAGACAGCGTTAGTATTGGGGAATCCATGGTAGACTGCCTATATACTTATGAGAGCACTGAACCCTGTATTACCTGCAGTGAAACCATTTATATCTAGAAGACGGTTGAAGTATTTGTATTTTGTCTATTGAGGAGCCATACACTTACGTCAGGGAACATACCACTGTTTTAATTACGGAATATGGAAAGTTGGATTAATATAAGTATTTCGTGACAAAATATAACACTGGCTGATGATTGTAAATGCCATAAGAGCATTTTAAATTACCAGGGAAACATAAATTGTGAAACTACAACAATGTACATTTTTCGCAAAGACTAAATATTACTTCATTCACCATGGTGGTTCGCCGAAACTGCAATATTTACGTTGTATCTCACCAAGACAAACATTGAAAGAACTGCCACCTCGTTCTATACATTCAACATGAACTAAGTGTACTTATAACACCAGATTCCTTCACGAACCACTGGAGACATTTTATATTATATATTATATAATAACAGAACTCAGCCGAAAGCCGTGGTATGCTGCAGTAACACAATAGGTCGCTTGTGAGTTGGTCTGGATCTCCTCTACCTCACATTGGGAGTCTACTTGGTGATTCATTAGAACATTGGTGAACGTCATATATCATCAATACCAGATGGCTGGAGTAGATAGAACATTGCTAGATATGAATGTATTATGTAAATCATAGCTGATTGTTATATGTAAGGGGGTAGCCAGTCACATGTTTCTATTTTCACTGTTTTCTGAAGGGTTTATCCCTATTTCAAAATTACAAACAACTGAAAACCAATCAGGGAAATAAGATTTAAACATAACCGGATGTGTAATTAGAAGTCGCTCAGGTTTGAAGAGAAACTAATTGGAACATGTAAACGTGAATAAATTTCATTTTTGAAAATCTGTTTTTGGAAAGCTTTGTATCAGAAGAGAGATGGAATAACAATGGATATCTGATTGTGTTGCAAGACATTTTGCTGGATGATTATACTGATTTCCAGAGAGACATCACGTCAATTAAAATATGGGTTTTGTGTTCCTGTTCGTGGTATTTGCCTTGGAGTTCTTTCTTAAATACAGCTGATCAAAGCAATCTTGTTAGCCACATCCTGTATGATGTTTAAGACTTTGACAAGTTGATCTCGATTTCTCATATTCGCTAGAATGTATATAATTCTCAAACACACTTCATGAAAGGAAATGGTTGACTTGCGCACTGCAAGGACTTGAGGGCCATCAATCGGAGAACATGTTGAAATACGGAAGCTTGCTCAGAAGCTTAGAAGCTTGTTTTCTTCACAATTCCCACCTGCTTATACAAGAGTTCCTAGTGAAATGGATGAAGTTTCGTTTGCTTCCTTTCTCAAGCATGACCGTTGGTCGTCTAAATTTTGTATCTATGCCGATATAATAGTTTCTAAAGATTTCCAATAACGTAATGTTCCTTAGTTCTTCAAATCTGAAGATACATAATGCATACATGTCATCGTCAACTACATGACATCACAGTGATTTTACGTCATAAATATGATGACGTCACAATTCTATGACCTCACCGCATTGAAAGTCAAATGGCAGAAATGTGCTCAGAGGTGTACACTTTTTTCCACTTAAACGTAATAAGAATGATTTAGGGTGATAAATAGAATAGAATAGAAAAAGTAAGTATGTTTCTCAAAAGCAAAATGGTCCTAATAATCCCACAAACAGTTTAATTTTCCTGTGTTTTGCATACCGTGCTCAATGAATAAAGAGAGACATAATTTGTTTAGAAGTTGAATGAGAGATGGCGTTTTGGCGTGCAGCCCAAATATCATTATCAATACATGTTAAAATGTGATCAATGTTATGTACAGTGGAAGTAGTTTTTTTAATAAGATGTCAGAAAGAGATTGACCTTGGGTAGAGAAACTCGATTAATCCAGTCCTGCAGCACAGTTGTATCGATTCTCTGCTATCTGGCTCTATCTAATCTGTAAGGCTTATGTTAGGTACTTGTCTTAGTTACTGAACATGGAGGGTATTCTATTAACTCTAGCTTGTCTCTTCGAGTATTCTCACTCAATTAATGTCCTGCGTGTTCAAGACTGTGCTCGTTGAGCGTCTTGTCGATGACTGTCCTCGTTTGAGCGTCTTGTTTAAAGCTGTCAACGTTTGAGAGCGTTCTTCAAGGCTGCTGTCGCTGTTGTACATAAATGCTACTTGCAATCAATTTAATCAGAGTTGTTGGTTTGAAGCACATCACCAGCGAGTAGGTTTGCAGTGGATGGTAAAGGACGTTATGAACTTCCTTTAAAAGCGGAATGATGATGACAACTTTTACTCGTCTCCACATGTTATCAATTCACGTAGAGTTTATTATACCATTATGCTATTGCCAGTTACAACATGTTCCATATTCAGTAAATAATCATTTTACTTTCAGTATTGTACTCAATAACTAGAATGCATTAATTTATTGGGGTCATATATGTTTTATAAACGTGTCGTACGGTATCACAGCATGCCATGCGGTTTCTATTTTATCAAGGATTCAATTTCATTGCTGCCCTAACGTACTCTAATTGTCAATTCTTTGGGTTTCTTATCAATGTCGTTTACCGATGCACAGAACAGTACTCCAATCAAATGTTCTAAACTTTCAAAATTTAAGGACGTCTGATCGATGCTAACTTGATAAACAGAACATGTTCATGCATAATCAAGGAGGAGACTGTAGGAGTCCCAGATAAGCGATGATTGGCTTTTTCTTAATCTCTGTAAGACCTCTTTCCAAGCCCTCGAGAACAAGAGAATTAGTGAGCATATATATCCCCGCTTTTAACATTGGTCAAAGAAGAACAGTTTTAAAATAGCAGATAGACATCAATGTTTAGTCTTCTGTATGAACAAAGCATAGAAGTACTATGAAAGTAGAATATGTGTGTTTTCATAGTAACTATGTCTTCATAGATACACTTGTAAATTAAGAGTGTTTTAGAAGTAAAAGTTGAAAAATGGAGAAAATTTGCATAAATTATGCAAATGTGGGTATGAAACATACAAAAGACAGATATACACATCATAGTGATTATATGTACCAAGTTTCGAAACAATTGAACAAATAGTGTTTGAGTTATGAGTGGAACAAAGCGTGTGAAAGACAAAGTGGAAATACTGAAAAAAATTGCATAAATTATGCAAATGAGGGTATGAAACATACAAAAGGCAGATGTACTCATCATGGTGACTGTACATATGATGTTCATAAGATTTGAACAACTAGTGTCAGAGTTATGAGCGGAACAAAAACATTCCGGACGGACGCACGGACGGACGGACGGACGGACGGACGGACGCGCTGACCGCTACATATCCCCGACTACGTCATGACTACGTCATAGCGGGGGTATAATAGTCAGCAATTAAGTGGCTCGCCATAGTGTAGTGAGTTAATGTATTTGTTTGCTTTGGTAAATAAGAAGCCAAAATTATAATTTTATTCAAATTATACTATCTAAACTAAAACAGCTTTGAGGTACTCTTTCAAAGTATTATAATTTTCAAAAAAAGTCATTGAAACTGCAACTCATCAACCTTTATACAATAACATTATACAAGAATAATATGCAAAAACAGAACAATACAAGTGTTTGCCACTAACATGGCAATGTCCCCCGCCGGTGACATTGAGCTAGTAAGACACATCATTGGAGCTACTTGGGTTCATGATATATCGTGTTAATATATCGTGTGTGTGGAGCACAGTGGTGTAGTGGTTAGCATGCTTGCCTCTCACGCCATCGGCCCGGGTTCGAATCCCGGTGGAGACACCAAACATTTGTGACCTGGGTCTTATACTGTGTTGTGCCCCTGGGCAAGGCACTTCATCCACATTGCACTCAGTCCACCCAGCTGTTTAAATGGGTACCTGAACACGGGAGGTACGGACCTAAATGGTCGCGCGGAGCGCTTAGTAGCGGCACAGAGTACAATTCCTTCAGGGTAATAATTGTACCGCCATTGAGCAGTACTTGCACTGGATATAAGGCGTTAAAAAAAAAGAAAAAAAAATGTATATTATTATTAATAATAGTTCTAAAAGTGGTCAAAGTGTTGTGGTGACCTTGAAAATAAGGTCAAGGTCACCAAAATAAACTGGTGTCTGTGTCTTTCCCCAATGTAGGCTGACAACTAATTTGAAGACTTTGGATAAAATGTTTCATGAGATATCGCCTTAACAAGAGTTCAAAGAGTGGTCAAAGTGTCGTGGTGACCTTGAAAATAAGGCCAAGGTCACCAAAAGTGACTGGTGTCTGCGTCTTCCCACAATGTAGGCAGAAACCAAATTTGAAGACTTTGGATGCAACGCTTCATGAGATATCGCGTAAACAAGAGTTCAAAAAGTGGTCAAAGTGTTGTGGTGACCTTGAAAATAAGGCCAAGGTCACCAAAAGTGACTGGTGTCTGCGTCTTCCCACAATGTAGGCAGAAACCAAATTTGAAGACTTTGGATGCAATGCTTCATGAGATATCGCGTAAACAAGAGTTCAAAAAGTGGTCAAAGTGTTGTGGTGACCTTGAAAATAAGACCAAGGTCACCAAAATTGACTGGTGTCTGCGTCTTCCCACAATGTAGACAGACATGAAATTTGAAGACTTTGGATGCAACGCTTCATAAGATATCGCGTAAACAAGAAATGTGACGTACGGACGTACGGACGTACGGACGGACGGACGGACGCCGCTGAATACATAGTCCCCCGTAATGTAGGCTGACAACTAATTTGAAGACTTTGGATAAAATGTTTCATGAGATATCGCCTTAACAAGAGTTCAAAGAGTGGTCAAAGTGTCGTGGTGACCTTGAAAATAAGGCCAAGGTCACCAAAAGTGACTGGTGTCTGCGTCTTCCCACAATGTAGGCAGAAACCAAATTTGAAGACTTTGGATGCAACGCTTCATGAGATATCGCGTAAACAAGAGTTCAAAAAGTGGTCAAAGTGTTGTGGTGACCTTGAAAATAAGGCCAAGGTCACCAAAAGTGACTGGTGTCTGCGTCTTCCCACAATGTAGGCAGAAACCAAATTTGAAGACTTTGGATGCAATGCTTCATGAGATATCGCGTAAACAAGAGTTCAAAAAGTGGTCAAAGTGTTGTGGTGACCTTGAAAATAAGACCAAGGTCACCAAAATTGACTGGTGTCTGCGTCTTCCCACAATGTAGGCAGACATGAAATTTGAAGACTTTGGATGCAACGCTTCATAAGATATCGCGTAAACAAGAAATGTGACGTACGGACGTACGGACGTACGGACGGACGGACGGACGCCGCTGAATACATAGTCCCCCGTTCCGCGTTGCGGCGGGGGACAAAAACACAACAGTTATCAGAGGTTTACCTGATATGCCAATTAAATACAATTAGAGGATATAACCTACAATTTAGAATCCCAATGTTCTTAATGTGTAAAGGAAATATTCAGTTACAATATTTCAGCTTTGTAGGGCTTTTGGTTCCGGAGAAAACAACGAAAATAGGTTTTAGGGTTGTGGCCCTAGGTCAGAGCCACAGAAAAGAAACAACAAATCAATTCAGAACACAACCCAAGATTTCAGCTCATTGGAGCCAGTAGCTTTTTAGAAGGCAAACAAGCAAACAGGTGCCTTGTCTTGCCATGACCTCAACTGACCTTTCGGCCTATGAACTAAACATGCCTTTCATTGCACCCAAAACAGAGGAATAGATCTACATGTCTGCGTAGCAAAGGGAGTGGGTAAACCAATTGTCTGTATATTATTGGTTGTACTTCAATCAACTGATAATTAATTAATCTCATGGTGTCTGATATTCTCGGACCTATTGGCCACATGTCTATAAGTAAGTTCAGAAAGGTGTGGACTGAAGTCCCATCTTGGACACATAATTAATTAGCATTCTCAATGTCGGTTTTGATTAATGGAAGAGCTAAAAATAGACGAGAATCCATAAGGGGGGTAGTCGGTAGTCATCAAACATATTGTCATTGATGTCATCTGCAACTAGTCCCAAATAGTCAAGCTCTTTATATTTTAAAGTTTTTATAAATATGGAAACTTTAGAATCAGATTAAAGAGAGACAAAAACCAGTGAATTCGTGGCGGCGCTCATTTTGTCAATATTACAGTAGATTGTGAAAGGTTTGGGCAACTATCATTGATCAAAGCGTACTCAGAAAGAACTAGAAACACTGGGCCTTTATTCTCGAAACGTTCGCAGTCTTAAGAATTCTTAACTTTGACCGTAGCCAATGCATTGAGAATTGGTTTATTTTACACGTTTGTCACTTTCTAAAACGTTGCATTGATTATTTCTGGGAGATACCAATCCGTTTTATTTTTTTATAACAAGCTTACTGTCATGCACTGACAATGTCAACAAACATAACACAATAAGTGTTGAGTGAACCGAAACTGTTTTTGATTAAAAATGGACTGAAGCTGTAAAATTCCCTGAAAAGATACCACATGTATATTAAGTGAATATCGATATTGATTCGCAGACAGATTGGAAGGTTGAATAAAGCCATCCAAGACCTAGATGGTCCTCAACGTCAACTGTTTAGTGTATCTGATTCAATGAAATTTATATATAGACTTAATATATGCAAATATAACATGCTACGAACAATGAGATACATACACATTTACGATGCCTGTTATTTGAAAATATACAGGACCGTTAACAACACGAATAGTACTTTACTGTTCCATTAGTCACATCCTGTAGTGTAGCAGACATGTTCATCTCTATTAACAAACGCGAATACTAAGAGAGTTATAGCGATGTCAACAGAGTGATGATACCCGTAGGATTTGGTCCTCTATTGTATCAGTGTTTACGTTAATCATATCCTCCGCTCAACTCTAGATCTAGTCACTTTCAAAGAGTTAACGCTAAAGGCTAGAAATATGAATTGGATCAGGACTGGGCGATACTAATCCGTTATATTTCTGGTAATCTGTTTACTGTCATGCACTGACAATCCCAACAAACATATAACACAATATGTGACAAATGAACTGAAAATGTGTTTATCAAAAGTGAATCGAATCTGCAAAAATCCCAGGAAAAGGGACTTATTTTAGATGAATATCGATTTGAGTCACAGACAGATAAGACAGCTGAGAGGTATAGAACATTATATTCAGCACAATTCGTTGCTCAAAAACAGTTCATCTGTTTACTGTTGCGACTTTATTTTAAAATTGGTTGATTTTATTCAATCAGCGATGTGCAAGATACATTTAAAGACTACATATTGAGGATTTGAATTTTGAAAAGGAAAAAGGAAATACTGTTAGGCTTTAGGATTCTAAAAGGAAACGGTTTTGTAATCAAATTAAATTTTGTAAGTCACGATCACTGGCACATCTGATCCAATTCAATTAATTCAAGAACAAAAGTTACGTAAACAGATTATCTAATAGAAACAAATCATTTCTTTTAATTAAAATGGCCAAAAAATACGCCCTTTCATATCCGGTTTCAATGAAATAATCTTATTATATGTGAAAGCCAGATATTGTTTAAATTCTCATCATCAGCTTCAAATAATAGATACATAAAAAGATAACATTTAAATGACTGCGGTTGAAGAATCCAATCAATAAATCAAAAATGCAACTCCTGAGAAGAATACCCTTGACAGTTCGTACTGATCACCAATGACAGAGTACTAGATGACATGCACAGGTACAGTTGCAGTTGTTTACAAGGTGCCTAACGTCTTAATCATTTAATCCCAGCATTAAAAATGTCCCGATCAGCCCATTTCGTGCCATTCCTCAATATATGATGAACATCTCTGAGAATCTGATCGACAACAACTGGATACCTTCCGGGGGAGGCTCATTAAGAAATGAGAGCATGGTACAGCCGGATCTACATAAAGTTTGTTAGTTATATCTAATGAAGTAATTATTGACACTGCCACAAATGAAATTCGTTTATACTAATGAAGGGAGCCAGAGCTTTTGAGAAGTTTAAGTAAAATCGTAAATAGTGTATTTTGATCTGAGCATGGCAACAGATAGAATAAATAAAAGTTGTACCTAGTTCTACTATTAACATGTGGTTTTAGAAAACATTGTAGTTATTTGCAAAGTTAAAGATTTGTATATTACATAGTTTACCCAGAAGAAGTTTCGTGTTTTAAGTTAATACTGTCTTCAGGACCATGTCATAACCCAAGTCGTATATTTGAACACATAGATTTAACCTCAGCTGCTTCCACCCCTCGCCCTCATGCATCCTCGATTTAGGGGGAAACAAGCAAATAGACAGACATGTGCTAACATCTGACTAAAGTGTACGTACAAAGAACGAAGTTATGTATTAACTGATTTTATAAAAAAAATAATTTTCCTCGACAGAAAGTGCAAAGGTGAACACTATTGTAAGGTTGTCCTCGGGTCAATACTTGTTTACAGCTGTCTTCTATCGTCTTTCAAAGCAGATATTACAACGGCTTGGGGAAATCGGATTTAGATACAAATGTTATGAAAGCCAATTTGAAGTGTCAAATAAAGTTAGTGAAGCTTTAGAAAGGCTCTCCACACTTACTGGTGGAGACATCCGTCTATTATACTGTTATCTGTCCAGACTGTTCCGTGTCGGAGGCCTCTGTGACTGCACCGACAGAACCGTCAATCTAATGTGAGGGCCATTAGCGTCTCGGTCTAATCAATCACTTCCTGTCTGTCATTGTTTGTCGATATGATGTCTACTTTACGACACAGTGTTAATCTATCAAGTTATGAGACCGTGTGAATCTATCTTAATTTTAGTATTAATATTTTATTAAATTTTGAGCAAAGCCTCCAAGAAGAATTTAGAGATGTAATGGTGACTTCGACGTTTATTGTCTTCCATTTGGCTATTCTCTCATTGTCCCTATTATTCCTATTTCTTTTAGATAGCTTTGTTTTAATAATATAATTGATCAAGTATTTCCGTATTACCCCAGTTATAGGTCCAAGGTGTGTTGTATTGACCCGAGACGAAGTCAAGGCCAATAAGACGGACTGGGGATCTGTGACTCGGTCAAAACGGTGGTACTTGATTAATGACAGTGTTATTAATTAACATAGTTTCAATATATTTGAACAATAGTGAACACCTCATTCCAACTGAAATCATAATAATACACAAAATAGATGAAGAGATAGCACTTCTTTTAAAGCGACAGCTTCAGTGTTTCACTAAATGTGCAACTACGCAGTTAATAATAATAAATTATAATGTTTCAATCTCTCATAAAGATTAACTGAACACCTTCAGAGAAACTACAGCATCAGTTGTTTCTAAATAGTTATTACACTTTTTACAACAGGAATACAACTACAGAGCTCGTATGAAGGTAACATTAAAACACAGAGGTTTATGAGATATGCAAATGTGCACACAGTTTAGACATCGAAACGGCAGTGTCTTCGTATATTACACATCATAAAAATTGCAATTATAGTTCATTTATAGACCATTTGTTGTACATGTTAACTGTCAAATGTTCAAGGTTTAGATACAAACTGCACTAATGCTTTTTATGCCTTCTCTTTTTGACATTTTTTACATGATTTACTTGCTTACTTTATATTTTAAGATATAGACCATTTTAGTGACAGATTGGTAGAGGGCTTGTGTTGACCTGGACAAAAACATTTACATTTTAGCTTCAATCTGCCTGTTCAATTCCTTACGATCACATGTTAGACGGAGTTAAACCAAGACAGTTAACACACATAAACATTGAGAATGACGATTAACCGAACATTTGATCACACATTCAAACGCATAGATGTCTCTGGTTCACGGAAATGGTTGTCTGGGAAGCCTTAAGGTTGCCTGTATAATTGGAAAGGGGGCGTTAAGAGAGCTCTTTATGCTTGAAGGTAGCTTGTCAACTTCCGGTTTCTGTGACGTCCTGAAGAGAGGACAAACAGCTGTTGTCTCGGAGAGAGTTTATTACTGGACTCTGAAGGGCATATCTATGCCAGAACAGCTGGCATCATTAACATTAACTAGAAGGTTTACAAGTGAGACCGTGCATCACAACAGGAAAAGGTTTGCAATACGAATCAGAAGATATATGAATATATACTGTAATGCGTTACACAATTCATAAAGAATATAAACGAATTAATTTTACATCAGGCTATCACTTTGGATACAATTATTATGTTTTTAAAACGTGGTTATCTAAACCAAAGTATTGTACATTGCCTCATAAATGGTCATGCCTGATTATTCTTTGATGGAATTGAGTTACTCTTGCCGTTCCAAAACTGTTCTAGCCTTTGCCAGAGAAATGGTAACTTCGAAGACAATCAAAGCGCTCTTACTGTTTATAAAGGATATGTATCAAAGACCCTTCAAAGACCTGCTGCGTATCGATGTTTTGCAAGCAGTAAAACAAAACCTCATCATTAGTCCCACTAGTACTGGATATCCTGGCATAGTAAAATAAATGTCCCCACAATGTGTTTGGTATCAAACGTCCCAGAGAAACGCGAGTAAAGCTTCATGGATAGCTTCGAACACCTCTGGGGACAGATTGGAGCCTATTACGTGCTGGAAGAAGAATGGAGAGAGCAAATACTGCAGAGTGATGCTTCACGAAACGATCGCTCACAGACCAAGGAGGCATTCAGACACACACGTGTTGGTTTGATCACTGCTGTAGAGTGATGCCTCACGAAACGATCGCTCACAGACCCAGGAGGCATTCAGACACACACGTGTTGTTTTGATCACTGCTGTAGAGTGATGCCTCACGAAACGATCGCTCACAGACCCAGGAGGCATTCAGACACACACGTGTTGTTTTGATCACTGCTGTAGAGTGATGCCTCACGAAACGATCGCTCACAGACCCAGGAGGCATTCAGACACACACGTGTTGTTTTGATCACTGCTGTAGAGTGATGCCTCACGAAACGATCGCTCACAGACCCAGGAGGCATTCAGACACACACGTGTTGGTTTGAGCACAGCTGTAGAGATGATATATTCTGCAGTGTATTGAGCTTCTCACACAACGATAAATTAAAAACCTAAGTTAAGCTCCATTAGAAACATATTTTCAAGATACCAATGAAATGAGCTTTTAATGAAATAAATGTCCAGAGAAGCAATTCGTTATCACAATGTGTTTTGTATCAAACGTCCCAGAGAAACGCGAGTAAAGCTTCACGGTAGCTCCGAACACCTCTGGGGACAGATTGGAGCCTATTACGTGCTGGAAGAAGAATGGAGAGAGCAAATACTGCAGAGTGATGCCTCACGAAACGATCGCTCACAGACCCAGGAGGCATTCAGACACACACGTGTTGTTTTGATCACTGCTGTAGAGTGATGCCTCACGAAACGATCGCTCACAGACCCAGAAGGCATTCAGACACACACGTGTTGTTTTGATCACTGCTGTAGAGTGATGCCTCACGAAACGATCGCTCACAGACCCAGGAGGCATTCAGACACACACGTGTTGTTTTGATCACTGCTGTAGAGTGATGCCTCACGAAACGATCGCTCACAGACCCAGGAGGCATTCAGACACACACGTGTTGTTTTGATCACTGCTGTAGAGTGATGCCTCACGAAACGATCGCTCACAGACCCAGGAGGCATTCAGACACACACGTGTTGGTTTGATCACTGCTGTAGAGTGATGCCTCACGAAACGATCGCTCACAGACCCAGGAGGAATTCAGACACACACGTGTTGGTTTGATCACAGCTGTAGAGTGATGCCTCACGAAACGATCGCTCACAGACCCAGGAGGCATTCAGACACACACGTGTTGTTTTGATCACAGCTGTAGAGTGATGCCTCACGAAACGATCGCTCACAGACCCAGGAGGCATTCAGACACACACGTGTTGTTTTGATCACTGCTGTAGAGTGATGCCTCACGAAACGATCGCTCACAGACCCAGGAGGCATTCAGACACACACGTGTTGTTTTGATCACAGCTGTAGAGTGATGCCTCACGAAACGATCGCTCACAGACCCAGGAGGCACTCAGACACACACGTGTTGGTTTGATCACTGCTGTAGACTCGTTAAACATTCTACAGTTGATTGATGTTCTCCGAAAATGTGTAAAGGAATAACAAAACTAAACTGCCTTAAAAGGAGAATGGTTTAATGTGTCACACAAATATTATACAGGTATGAAAATAAGCTTGAAAATTGTTGGTTATACTTGTGTACCAAAACCACTCTCATCTAAACTCGCTATGCTGTAATTAGTATGATATGTTAAAGTATGTCTAAATGATTTACAAGTTAGTTGTAACATGATCATTGAACACTTCAAGGATGGCATGCCAATTTCCAAAAGTTCAAATTGTCTTGTTATGTGCCCTTGTTGTCTGGAACCTAGTGATTTCCTTCCTTCGTGTGTTCGTATCATAACAGCGTAACAAAACTGAAATTAGTTTGCCAAAGTTCATTTGTAACATCGTTATTGTGTATAGCAAGAAGAATAAAATAAGAATATAATTATTTGAATTTTGGATGGTTATAATGTATGTTTCTCTGATGGCGAATTTGTTGTGAGACCCCTTCTATAAAGTTCAACATTATGTTTCGTTATGCACAAAATGATATTGATGGAATTGATGCTTATTTTGAAGAACTGATATCTGGACTGGTTGTAAATGGATTTGAAAATACTGTATCTGTAACTGTTCTGCGGGCAAGGCAATAAATTCATGTGTTAGCAAAACAGAACTAATCATGCTTTACATCTTTTTAGACTGCATATAACACCAGTTGTCAAGAAGATATAACTGATTTAACGAACAACCCTACATGTAGCTGTCAAGAGGAATGTCCACAGGAAGTAAAGTCGTTCCATAGGGACGTGATGTGATGTGAACAAACGGAGAAGACGTTCCTACGTGTCTATTTATATTTAAGTGAATCAGCTTGTCGTTTCATTATTTTCAAAGTAGCTTTTTAGCAGAAAGAAACAGTTACAGCTTCAAAAAGTACATAATATGAATGATGTATTTGGTCGGAAGTCAGTTTTCTATGTAAATTGCTTTGATTGTTTAATAAGCATTACCTCTATGCATATAAACGAGAAATTCAGGTCTGCCGTTCTACCGTTTTCAGCAGCGTATACCATGAATTCTCTCAATATTGGGTAATATTATCCTTTTAAATTAGGTGTAAATAATAAATAAATAAAAAATACCACGACTGGTACATGAAAATGTTTCAAATGTGACATTCGAGATCAAACTGAATTTTGGATTCAATTATTTTTCCTTTGAAATCTAATGACCTAAAATATGATGTTTGAGACAACTTAAATAAGCGGCAAAAGACAGATATAACATAGCTAACATCAACAAAAAAGAAAAGAAAAACAATCTGCAATTTTGAACCCGTCAATTTTGTTTACAACTAGATGTCTAATACATTTGTGATACCGAAAGAAAGAAAGTGTGGTGAAAAGGAAACACGCTTCGTGGATACGATAATCTGCCTTCACAAGCTCGACAGTGAACTCAACGAAACTATTAAAATTATGACAGAAGTTGCTCTCAATCTCGTTAAGAAAATGGGAAAGTAAACAAATGTCGAACATGTTTTACGGTCAGAACAACTTACTGGACAATCTGAAATCACAAGCCTAACAGAATACTCAATGTGATGGTTCAGATTATGACAAAAGCTGCTCCCAGTCGCTCCTATTCACTGAAGTGTTTAACATTCTCAAACTAAGCTCTATGAAAGGAAATATCCATTGATTTGAGAGCTCAGTGATGGAGGATTTGTATTGTGAAGACTGTCAGACCATCACTCTGAGAATCTGTTGAAATATGGAGGTTGCCCGGAGGAAGGTTGTAATCTTCTTGCTGCACCATTCCCATCTGCTTATCGCCTTATTACAAGACTTATTATTGAGATGGATGAGGGGTTATTTAATGTCCTTAGTCTCAACATTTATGTGATTATTTTAACGAAGGTGTACCTGCCAGTGAGGAACACCTGGATTGATGATAAATGATTGAAAATAAGAGTTTTTAAGATTTATTATTGAGATGGATTAGGGTTATTTAATGTCCTTAGTCTCAACATTTATGAGATTATTTTAACGAAAGTGTGTCTGCGATGAAATTAGCTGTGTGGAACACCTGGGTTCATGCTAAATGATTGAAAATAGAGTGTTGAAGAATTGATTCTTGATTCCTGCCATTTCTAAAGCTGAGTTTAGAATATTTGGTCTTGTTGACGTTCATCTATTTGATATTTAATTTTCGAAATTTAATTTAGGCTAAATATCTTTCAGAACTGTTTATAATGCTTTAAACCCCATTTATAAATAAAAACATCAACTCATCAACAATATCAACTACAAGAATCGAATATCTCGAATACATTAAGAATTCAAGGGACATGAAAATACTACTTGCAGGACAACTTCGTATCTATTATTTATACCGTTAACATTATGTCCATTCCAGAAACAATTGCCTTGTTCAATTCAACTCATCAGGACTGTGCTGCCATATCTGGTGTGTTTTGCAATTAAAAGAGGATTTGCAATCATATTGACATGTCGCTTACATCTGTTTCTGAACATGTTAACAGATTGTTATAAACAATTGGCACGTTATCAATGTTAAATTAAAACTTGACATATTCTAGTTGTTTGATTCAATTAATTAATTCAATATCATTCCTTTTTTGGATTGTCAAATTGAACAATAAGATACATTGAAAATTATCATAGGGCCCGAACCGAAGGTTGTATGTAAATGAAAATACTGCTTTGATCCTAAAAATATTATATGATGACGTGACATTTATTTATAACCTGTATTATAGGTAATTAATAATTAATGATTAATTTTGAATACATATATATCATTTCTAAAAATCACATAAACATTTCAAACTGTGCTATTGTTAATCACACGTCAGCAAAACATAAAAACTTAAAATCCGACTCAATCATTGTTTCAGAGACCATATTTACAGTACTTCACAATGCATCGACACTCATTTGAACTCTATGTAATGCTTCATTCTTCCTATGTTATAAACAGCAAATTAGACAAAGGAGAGGTTTGGATTCCTTTTATATGTTTTATATGGGTTATGTACAGGTATTCAGGAGTATAGGAATAGTACATGCAAAATAGCTTGAAAGGTACTGTGTTTGAGTTCTTTAAAAGTTTGAATGAAGGTTTTTTCCTCGACCATTTTACACTGTACTCTTCCAATTATACATATTTATTAGAGGCATCAGGTTGTACACAGGAACACACATGATTTTTCCTTGGAAGGTATTGGAGAAAATATCTACCTTCTTATAATCATTGGTGAAGATGCATACTTCGACACTCAGTTACCAAGAATGCTTGTTCTTACCATACCAAATGGGAATACTTAATAACCTTGTACTTGTTCACGACATGTATCAATACACATCCATAGGAAGAAATCTTGCACTAACCATGACGTTCTCACTTGGTTTTGGCATTGAAACGAGAATAAACTGCCATTTTTTATTAACATTTGAAATGTCTTTCTATTATCATGGACAAGGGTAAGAATTATAAGAACACATTGTCAACCACGACAGTCGATGTAAATCTTGAAAAATAGAGCCATGGGCTCTGCAGCTCATCAGAAAATTAATGATTTTTTTATCTAAGGTTGAATATCTAAGTTATCTCAAGGAATACATTGTTAACAAGCAAAATAATATTGGTTTTAGATCATGACCCCTGTGACCCACATTTGGAGTCACAGGGTCCCCAATCCTACAATTTAGAATCACCTTTGACCAAAGAATCTCTACACAACATTTCACCTTTCTAGAGCTTGACATATAAACTGGAGAAGAAGATGAAAATAGGTTTTTGGGTCATGACCCGTGACCAAGATTGGGGTCACAGGGTCACAAAATCTACAATTTAGAATCCCCATCGGCCAAGGAGTCAACACACAACTTTTCAGCTCTCTAGACCTTTTGGAACTGGAGAAGAAGATGAAAATAGGTTTTTAAGGATGTGACCCCTGTGACCCCATTTGGGGTCATGGGGTCACGAAATCTACAATATAGAATCCCTATTACCCAAGGAGTATGCACACAACGTTTCAGCTCTCTAGACCTTTTGGAACTGGAGAAGAAGATGAAAATAGGTTTTTAAGGATGTGACCCCAGTGACCCCATTTGAGGTCATGGGGTCATGAGGTCATGAAATCTACAATTTAGCATCCCCATCGGCCAAGGAGTCAACACACAACTTTTCAGCTCTCTAGACCTTTTGGAACTGGAGAAGAAGATGAAATAGGTTTTTAAGGATGTGACCCAAGTGACCCCATTTGGGGTCATGGGGTCATGAAATCTACAATTTAGAATCCCCATTGGCCAAGGAGTCTGCACACAACTTTTCAGCTCTCTAGACCTTTTGGAACTGGAGAAGAAGATGAAATAGGTTTTTAAGGATGTGACCCCAGTGACCCCATTTGAGGTCATGGGGTCATGAGGTCATGAAATCTACAATTTAGAATCCCCATTGGCCAAGGAGTCTGCACACAACTTTTCAGCTCTCTAGACCTTTTGGAACTGGAGAAGAAGATGAAAATAGGTTTTTAAGGATGTGACCCCTGTGACCCCATTCGGGGTCATGGGGTCATGAAATCTACAATTTAGAATCCCCATTGGCCAAGGAGTCTGCACACAACTTTTCAGCTCTCTAGACCTTTTGGAACTGGAGAAGAAGATGAAAATAAGTTTTTAAGGATGTGACCCCTGTGACCCCATTTGGGGTCATGGGGTCACGAAATCTACAATTTAGAATCCCCATTACCCAAGGAGTATGCACACAACTTTTCAGCTCTCTAGACCTTTTGGAACTGGAGAAAAGATGCAAATAGGTTTTTAAGGATGTGACCCCTGTGACACCATTTGGGGTCACGGGGTCAAGAAATCTACAATTTAGAATCCCCATTACCCAAGGAGTCTGCACACAACTAGTCAGCTCTCTAGAACTTTTGGAACTCGAGAAGAAGATGAAAATAGGTTTTTAAGGATGTGACCCCTGTGACCCCATTTGGGGTCATGGGGTCACGAGATCTACAATTTAGAATCCCCATGGGCCAAGGAGTCTGCACACAACTTTTCAGCTCTCTAGACCTTTTGGATCTGGAGAAGAAGATGAAAATAGTTTTTTAAGGATGTGACCCCTGTGACCCCATTTGGGGTCTTGGGGTCACGAAATCTACAATTTAGAATCCCCATTGGCCAAGGAGTCTGCACATAAAATTTCAGCTCTGTGGAGTCATTGGTTCTTGAGAAGAAGTCGAAAAAGCGAAAAGTTTACGGATGGACGGACGGATGGACGGACGCCGGACACCATGCCATGCCATAAGCCCATCGGGCCTTTCAGGCCTGATGAGCTAAAAATGTATGATACTGATGTATTGTTTTGGCTCCAGTAGACCTTTATTTTCATTTCGAACTATTTCATTTAGGAAATATGTGATACTTTATCTGCCAGTTCGCGTAACTGTGCTTCTGTAAAACGAAAACCTCATTGACTAACGATGTCCCACTTACTAATAGATGAGTGAATGTCTGGATGAAAAGAATGGTGTATTGTGGGGAGCAGACATAGTACTCTTAACGACTAACATTTTAATGGATACTTAAAATGTTTTATTGCAAGCAAGCTATTTCTAACATGTTGAAAGAACGCTATATGTTGTTGGTTTGGTTAACGTAGTTGATTTAAATTTTACAGAGATGTCAGATAGTTGACAAGAAGTAGTATAATGTGCATTTTCCTGGCTATGTTGTTTATAAAATAGAAACTTGTTATATCTTATTTATTTGTGGTTTTCAGATAAAATCAGTCAATTTCTTGTTGCTTTACTGAACATTGTATGCATAAATCGGTAATAAAGATATACCTATCATGTTGTGTTACAAAAATTCTTCTTTTGTAAGTTTTGAAAGTCGGTTCCTTATATTTAGATCCTTGTTATTTGACCTTGATATTGACCGGTAACAATAATAAAAACTACTTTAGTGTTACATTAGTCACATAAAATGGACTGTAAATCTGGCATGAGTGTGAACTGTCAGTGAACCCCCAGCTCCATGCAGTAACACGATAGGTCGCTTGTGAGTTGGTTTGGATCTCCTCTACCTCACACTGGGAGTCAACTTGGTGATTCATTAAAACATTGGTGGATGTCATATATCATCAATATTACTTATATGAGTAATCCCAAAGCGTATGAAATAATGCTGACTTCGACCATGTACTGCTGATTGAGTGAGTGAGTGAGTTATTGTTTAACGCCGCTTCGGCAGTATTGCAGCCATTAGCGGTGTGTACTGCTGAAGTGAGGCGTGTACTGCTGAAGTGCGGCGTGTACTGCTGAAGTGCGGCGTGTACTGCTGAAGTGCGGCGTGTACTGCTGAAGTGCGATCCAAAAAGATTGAAGGATAGCACTGCACCACATAAACATTTTCTCTGAAAACTTTTTTCATCAGAATCTGAAATTTTAATTTTTGAGAGTGGCATATGTTGTTTCCTCGAGCGGGCGTAGTATACACTTTCATGCACTTAATAGAGATTTCAAAAGGCTGCTTATGTACTTGCTGGTCGCCACAAAATTACAAACCAGCAAAAACGTCAAAAAAGAAAGGCAGAAGTTTGAACAAAAACAAGCAGACAGAGTCGGCCATATCCCCCGCCTTTGGGAAAATTTATTGAAGAATAGTTGTTGAATAACAGTGACTATGAACCTTTTTCAACTAAACACAACACAAAATTTCAGCTCCTTAGACAAAGTAGTTCTGGAGAAGAAGACAAAATGCTAAAAGTTTACAGACGGCTGGACACAGTGCAATGCCATAAGCCCATCGGGCCTTTCAGGCATATCTTCACATGATGATTGTTCCACACACCAAGTTTCGTTGAGATATGTCTTATGGTTTTCGAGTTCTGCTCCGGAAACGAAATTCTAAGTTACATTTCCATGGAAACGGTCAAAAAAAATAACTCGAAGAAGTTGAAAACCCCAAAAGGCACATCTACACATGATGATTGTTCCACACACCAAGTTTCGTTGAGATATGTCTTATGGTTTTTGAGTTCTGCTCCGGAAACGAAATTCTAAGTTACATTTCCATGGAAACGGTAAAAAAAAATAACTCGAAGAAGTTGAAAACCCCAAAAGGCACATCTACACATGATGATTGTTCCACACACCAAGTTTCGTTGAGATATGTCTTATGGTTTTCGAGTTCTGTTCCGGAAACGAAATTCTAAGTTACATTTCCATGGAAACGGTAAATAAAAATAACTCGAAGAAGTTGAAAACCCCAAAAGGCACATCTACACATGATGATTGTTCCACACACCAAGTTTCGTTGAGATATGTCTTATGGTTTTCGAGTTCTGCTCCGGAAACGAAATTCTAAGTTACATTTCCATGGAAACGGTCAAAAAAAATAACTCGAAGAAGTTGAAAACCCCAAAAGGCACATCTACACATGATGATTGTTCCACACACCAAGTTTCGTTGAGATATGTCTTATGGTTTTTGAGTTCTGCTCCGGAAACGAAATTCTAAGTTACATTTCCATGGAAACGGTAAAAAAAAATAACTCGAAGAAGTTGAAAACCCCAAAAGGCACATCTAGACACGATGATTGTTCCACACACCAAGTTTCGTTGAGATATGTCTTATAGTTTTTGAGTTCTGCTCCGGAAACAAAATCGGGACGGACGGACGGACGGACGGACGGACGAACGGACGGAGCCCATTTCAATATCCCCCCCCCCCCCCCCCCACTATGTTGGCGGGGGATAATAACATGTGAGAAAGAGTAAAGTGGCAACGCTACAGAATGGAACTAATCAGACTTCTTCCTACAAACTCAGTTGTAATGAAGATACTGCTGTTGGGAGACGAAAACGAGTTGTTAAAAAGATATTAGGGTTGCACCTCAGGAAGTAAGACGGGAACCCTTGGGACGAGATGTAACACAACGTTAAAGAATATGTGACTGTCTTAATAACTGAAGTGATGCAGTTTGTTTCGTTAATAACATCAAAGTGGCTTTTGACAGAGCAGAACTTTTGTGGTTTCTTCAAATTACATGCTTTGTCGATTCCTGTTCATCAAATCGATTGATGATTTATGATGGATGGAAGTCGATATGGAAATTGTTTTTTATCATTGTTGTAAACTTTGTATTTGTGAATAATGTTGACTCGAATTTTTTTTTATTCTTGTTTTGTTTTACAGCAATATGTACAAGTGTGTGAATTAAGGAGTCGAAAATGAGTGTGTGGTTATATCAGTGTTTGAACAAATAAGCATTGCTTCTAATATACACAATTTTAAGCTGTCAAGTATTCCCACTGTCGTTCATGGTGTTGCCCCTTGAACATTTCAAGACTTCTCAGTAATACAATTGGAACATGAAACGTTAAAATTTGAAATGAAATGACACTTTGAGTCTTCTATGTAATTCCTGCACACTTTATGTCTAAAATCATTATATTGCAATGGCGTCAAGAAGCAGTGATGGTAAACATTCCTTTCAAACACGCATTCTGAACAGAAAATTCTGTAATCACAAGCTCATCAGTGGACGCAACTAAACCATTAAGATTATGACATAGACACAGGCCGCTTTCAATCTCTTATATTCACTCGAGTGTTTAACTTTCTCAAACTAAGCTCTATGAAAGGAAATAGCCATTGATTTGAGAGCTCCGTGATGGAGGATTTGCACTGTGAAGACTGACAGGCCATCAATCGGAGAATCTGTTGAAATATTGAGGTTGCCCGGAGGAAGGTTGTAATCTTCTTGCAGCACCATTCCCACCTGCTTATCAGCTTATTACAAGACTTATTATTGAGATGGATGAGGGGTTATTTAATGTCCTTAGTCTCAACATAAATGTGCAACTTGTGGAACATATCAGAGATTTATTAATTTTGTTCTGTGGACATTACAGGTTAAATGCTTTTCATAAAATGATTTTAATGTCATGGAATATTTCACAACGAAAAGAATCCCTGTAATACATCAGCTTCGACAGACAAAAGATGAGAAATATGAGCACGGAAACTAAACCGTAATGAAGAAATTAAATTTTCCAGTGTTTGGATTTCGTCTATTTCAATCTTTTACCATTTTCTTTATTTATATTGATGTTTAACGATGTCCCTGCAGTACTGTTATAGAGTTTAAACTCGACATGGTTTGTGTGTCAGACCATCTGGGAGATCACGTCATATTAATTTGATCAATATAAACTTCAAACACTTATTTTTCTATCTGTGTCCACTTTATCTTCATCAAAGGTCTAACTTAATCAAACTAAATGGAGCGTTATGGATAGTCGGTTCATTGTTTTCCTAATGCATATTTCAGTATAGATCCTTTAATGGTTCAACCACATAGCACAGTGTTGTTCTTGTGGGAGAACCGTTGATCAGCGAGAATAGAGCACAGCAATGCTGATGATTGGAATTTTTTCTGTAATTTCTCACTGATCATTGTTACTGCTTTAAAATTACATTAACAAAGCTCTACAAACAATATCTGTCCATCCTGAAGTAGAATGATGAGGGATAACTCAAATCATGTCATATATTTGCATTATCAGATCGAGGTACTTATCCCCAGCTTGTCAGCCACCTCTTTTATGCAAGACGTTTCATCAGGTGATTCATTTGTCCTCCATGAACGTTTTCTACTCGATTATGTGCACATGCCGTATGTTTTCCTTATTCGAAAAGAGCTTTATTGCCTTTCTTATGCATGTTTGCCCTACATACTGTGCATTCACCGGTTTATAGCCTATTAAAGTGAAATACATATGGATAATGCAGAGTAAAGTTTGCAACTGGAAACAGCTGCTGTCACTGACAATCAACATCAAGCTCATTCAATATGATTGTTTCAGAGGAACAACAGCTTATATGTCATTTTGTGACTAATTTACAAAAGAGAATTGAACTGATCAACAGCCCTATTTGCACATTAATAACATCTGTTACGGAACATGAAACCGAATTTTGGAATTGAAACGATTAACTGGCAAATTACTGGATAAAATTGAATCTTAAAGGCGCTGTAGCACGTTTTTTCGCTCAAATAAGTTGATGAAATGTATTTGAAAAATAATTTCACCAATAGTAAAACATCCTTTTCTCCTCGGAAAATAAAGTTTAAAACGAGTGTACATGTTTTGGTTAAGCCATGGGAATCGTTTTTGTAATACAAAATAATAAATTGTGTTCACAATAAAATGGCCGCCATGCAATTTTTGCTTTATACGCAACATAGTTTTTACCACTACAGATAATTTGTTTGTGTTATAAGACGTTTTACCCTCTAAAGTTAATTTAAATGACATAAACTATCATTATAAATGGGAAATTTGAAAAAATAAATTTTGCAAAAAACGTGCTACAGCGCCTTTAATAAATGTTCAGTGTTTACGTGGCAAAAGTGAATTTTCATGGATGAATTTTCAATTTGAATACATTTAGAGTTGAGATTTTTAACCACACACATATTTGAATGATGCTTTTGGAATAAGCAGCAATTAGTGATAACATCAATTAGTTTGACTGTTCAATTCACTTGATATATTTAAGCTCATGCCCTGTTACACGCACCTTCATCAGTTCTCAAGAACCCTTTCGACGTTCCTTTTTCACTGTTCAGCTGGCTTTCTGTTGTCTGGGAGTGTTTTTTAAAGATTA
This sequence comes from Gibbula magus, assembly GCA_936450465.1. Taxonomy (NCBI): domain Eukaryota; kingdom Metazoa; phylum Mollusca; class Gastropoda; order Trochida; family Trochidae; genus Gibbula; species Gibbula magus. The sequence continues at coordinate 2,728,687 of OW388296.1, read as the reverse complement.
AGTTTCGAGTATTTGGTAGTTGGCTGTCTTTCAAAATTAGATCATTGCTTTTATTCTACATTTATAGTCAAAAGTCGATTTATGCACGAAAACTTGTTTTATCAAAAGAAACAAAGAAATACAATTTAATACAAATATTGTATTTGTTAGGACATTTATCATCAATGAACAAATTAAGTAGAGTTGTCTAAATTGGAAAAGGATACCAATCATTCAAAATGTCCTCATCTATATGTTGAAATTATGTTCCTTGTCAAACATGATAAAAGTGATTTCAAGTATTCTCTTTTATTATACGATTTTATAAGTTACATAATCAAATCTTTTTATACTATTTTAAACTTAATAGAAGATTTATATTGATACTGATTGTTCCTTACAGATGAAATTAAGCAAGATTAAAAACGTATTCTGAAAGTTTAAAAAAGACCTTTTGAAAGACGTCTGAAGTAATTCGACTGGACGGATCCTTATCGAATCTGTTTTATCTAATCTGTAAGGGTTTATTTTAGGGTCCTGCATAGGCAGTGACTGTTGCATGGGCAGAATTCTATTAAATCTTATCCTGTCTGTTCGAATCCGGTAAATGAATTACTGTCCTCGTTGAGATCCTCCTCCGTATCTAGCCTATAATGTCTTCAAACGTATGGTAGCTACACATAATGTTCTCATAGTAATTAAGAGGTATTTATGTACCCTAGTTTACCGTCGTCTCACTCTCACTCTCATCATTACCTTTACTATATCAGATTTATTTGTGCCGATATATATTTTCTAATGTGCATCTATTTATTGGCATATATAATGAATACTTGGTAAAGTAATAATATTGTTTTGGGGGTATTTGGGACCACAAAATCATGTGAATACATTTTCTGTTCAAAGGCGTATTTGGTGTTGACCATGCAAGAAACTCATTTATAGCAATATTGTAAATAAACACCATGGTTTCTATGCGGAAAACTGAAGAACATTAAATTAAATTAACAACGAATAAGCTCTCATGAATACAATATTGACAAGTACAATTCATGAAGTGATATAAAGGGCTTCTACTTCAGTCAAGTCGATATGGCATGGTATGTGTCACTCAATACCTGTACGTATATATGTGGTAAACTCAAACATCTGGCAGCTGTAGATCGGTTGATGCCGGTGTTGTTGGATCCAATACAAACAGGTGGTGTATATACATGTACAACTGGTCCTGTTCATTTCATGTGCCGGAACAGATAGAATTCATGTGTAATATTTACTAGTAAGGTTTCTTTTGATGGTGATTTTAGGTGATTTGTTTTATATCCATGCAATGCTGTCATGTTATGTACGTTCTGAAAACTGTATTATAATAAGTATTCATTTGAATTTTACAATACAAATAACATTAAGTTCATCATTTCAAAAAGCAATAGCTTAGGCACCATTTAACTTCATAAACATAAGATCTGGTCCAGACAGCGGTTGTATAACATACATTATAAATATAGAAATATTATGAAAAAGAAAACAAATTGAGCACATGTTTTATTGAACTGTTGTTGATGAAATATTGTTTACTAGACCAAATTCTCTTTTTTAACGAAGACATTAATAAAACAGTAAAACACAATAAGTGATATGTTTCGCGCACCTGCCAATACCACGTAACACCTGTTGTATTTCGAATTAACGTTACCTTATAGATCACTGATAAAAGTAATGAGAATGTATGAATAAAACAAACCAATGTTGAGGATATACATGTACAGATGGTATATATTTCAAAGCAACATATAATGTTAAATGATGCTATGAAACGTAAGCAATAGATACCGTGGGAGATGGTTGTAACTGATTTGTAGATTTATGATTGCCTGATGTATTAATATAGTTTTACTGGGATGAAGAAATATTCTCAGTTTTACACAAAATCTTTACACAGTGAAGGACACTGCATTTAAATCAAACCGCAAGTTAAAAGTATATCGACATCGTGATTTCTTTTTGTGCAAATTGCATTGTTCAAAATGAGTAGAGCTTCACACACCCATTCCAAGGCGTGACAACTTCCAGGTTATTGTGGGAATTGAGGAGAGGTGGGGTGAGGTGAGGTGAGTTGGATTTTAACGCCGCTTTCAAGAGTATTTCACTTATATCGGTTGTTAGTATTATGGTAGGGAGAAAGCCTGCAACGCCATGCATTGCAGTGAAACTTACGACCATCGGCTGGAACTAGCGAACCATTGGTGGTACTACGCTGAAATTCAGTGAAGCATTGCACCCAAACCTTACTGCGTGTAGAACAGTTCTCTACTGCAGACAAAGTTGCCGTGCACCTGGCGGGATTCGAACCCCGGACATCTTGATCCGAAGCCGAACGAGATAACCACTGCACTATCCCACAATTGAGGAAAATGGTTAAATTGACACAAGTACTGGGGTCGTAATGATAAAGGATGGAAAGGATGAACTTATTGTTTTCTGAATGCAGGGATTGGTGTCTTAATTCAACCTTCCAAACTAGTTGGCAATAACTATCAATAGTCACTTATCACATGTCCCCTTTCTTGGCAGTTCGCAGCTAGGGTCCGCTTTTAATCAAAATCATTTTCAGTTCATTTGACACTTATTGTGTTATATGGTTGTTGGGGTTGTCAGTGCATGACAGTAAACAGATTACCAGAAATATAACGGATTGGTATCGCCGACTCATCATCTAATTCATATTTCTAGCCTTTACCGGGAAATTCATTGAAAATGAGTAGAGGTGAAAGGAGGATATGATTAACGTTAACACTGATACAATATTGGACCAAATCCTATGGGTATCATCACTCTGTTGACACCGCCATAACTCTCTTAGCATTATCGTTTGTTAATAGGGGTCAATAGGGGTCAACATTGGTCTGCTTCACTACAGGATGTGACCAGTGGAACAGTAAAGTATTATCGTTATTGTTGATGGTCTTGTTTTCAGCCAATAACAAGCATCTTAACTGTGTGTCCTTGCTAATAGTAAGTTTTATCGGTATACCTTTAGTCTTCGTTCCATATATGAAATGCTATATAGTTGACTATGAGAAAAAATGTAGGTTCCGTTGCCTTTATTCAACCTTCCCATCTGTCTTCAAATCAAGATCGATATTCATTTAACATGCATCTAGTCTCTTTTCCGTACATTTCTCTGCTTCGGACCATTTTTAATCAAAATCATTTTCAGTTCATTTAGTGTGACTAATGGAACATTTAAGTACTACTCGTCGATGTTAACCACTCTCAGTATTATTTATGGTCGTTTAAATGCCTGGAGTGTTAAATAAACCAATAATCAATTATCAATAAACCTGAAAAACAAGTTTCTCTCAAATAAGATTTCTACTTTATATTCAACATAGCCAAGAAAATTTATAATATACTGATTTTTGTCATCTCTGTAAAAATTAAAATATATACCTACAAAGGAGAGGTAATTCCAAGTAGAAGAACATGTTTCAAATCCTTTATCAGTGAATTAATTATGAATACACTAAACCAAGAAAATGTACATTAAGGGGCCATTCAATATGTTAGAAAATCTTGCATGCAAAAGAACATTTTAAAGTATCCGTTAATATCTTTGTTGATATGAGTAATACGTCTGCTTATGCAGACGTTCAGTCATCAATAAGAAAGCAGAACATCATTACACATTAATCAGGTTTCCGTTTTACATAAGGGGTTATTGAAGCGGACAGATAAAGTATCACACATTTTATAAGTGAAATATTCTCATAAGAAATCTTTTTTCTTTTTCGTAATTGTTTAAAATTGAAATACAGGTTTACTGACACTGATTTTTTTTTTTTTAAAGATGTTCTCAAAGTAAACAAGCTGAGATATACTTGATTGACTTTTTTTAATAATTCTTCACCCGGCAACTGTATTTGACATTTGCGCTACAATATAAATACAGCCGTATTTATATTAACGTAAGGTTCACAGGAATATACACATTCTCAAATACATTCCAAAACAAATGTGTGTGTTTGCTTGCTGTACTTATCTAATGCCTCTTAAAAAATAATTCTTGTAGGCCACATTGTAAAATGGTCTAGGAAAAAACCTTCATTCAGACATTCAAGAAAGTCAAAACATTCTGCAATACCTTCCAAGGTCAGCTTGCATGAACTCATACTCCTGAATACCTGCATATAACTCTGTTTGGTAAGATCAGTTAGTCCCAATCTACACAACCACCACGAGGGCAGCCATGAACGAGACTCAAACGAGGACATTAATTGATAAAGAGGACCCGAGCAAGACATGGCTGGAGTTAATAGACTGCTTTCAATTTCAGCATATTCAGTCCAAGTCCACACAGATCAGATACAAGGAAGATAAAGCAAGCTCAGGGCTAGTATCCTCTAGGGCTCTATACCAATTTTATTTTTTTTTAAATCTTATCATATCGTTCAAAGAATATATTTATAACTCATTTTCTTTATTCTTCTTTTTGGATAATGATATGTGAACTGATTACAAACATATAAACGAAATTCAAACCTCTCCTTAAAGAATGCGTGAACATGGCTTTCTATTTATATGTTGTACTGACGTGTGACTGATAATAGGATGAAAGTGTTGATCTTTGTGATTTTAACTCAAATCCAATCAATTAATGAACGGCTGTAAAGAAGTTACTTCAACCAATCAGGCTGATGGCATTTTTTAGATATGATATATAGTTATTCCTAAACTAGTCTAACATTTAGCCTTTGAAGTGAATTTCTTCTTCATTTCAAAGTTTGTAAAAAAAAAAACCTCGAAATGAGCAACTGAGATGTGTTCATCCTTGACCTGAGCTCCGCAGTCGTGTTGTTGACTTGTCAAGGCACTTAAACATTAAGGAACATTAAAGGGGCAGTAACACGTTTTTTGCAAAATTATGTTTTCAAATTTCCCATTTATAATGATAGTTTATGTCATTTAAATTAACTTAAGAGGGTAAAACATCTTTTTACACAAACCAATTATCTGCAGTGGTAAAAACTATGTTGCGTATAAAGCAAAACTTGCATGGCGGCCATTTTATTGTGAACACAATTTTTTATTTTTTACTCCAAAGACGATGCCCATGGCTTTACCGAAACATGTACACTCATTTTAACCATTATTTCCCGAAAGGGAGAAGGATGTTTAACTATTGGTGAAATTATTTTTCAAATACATTTCATCAACTTATTTGACCGAAAAAACGTGCTACTGCCCCTTTAAGGGGTCTGGATGGAAGACTACTACTAAACGTCATACAACAGATAAATCAATGGTTCTCCTTGGATTACAAAGTCAACGTAGCCAACTTCAAGGGTTCTCATATTATTGTTGGATATTTTCTTATTATCATCTATTTCATAATACAGTTAATATAATGAATGCAACGATATCAATATCAATATATGGTATCAAAACAGTAGCCTCTTTCATATATAGTACAGACAAACGAATTCCCTTTCAAAGTAATAAAGTATTGTTTCAGTCCATATGATTACATTCAATGTATCTTAGTATTTTTTATTATGATAATCCAAAAAGCAATTATCTTGAATTAATCACGTGAATCAAACAACTAGAATATGTCAAGTTTTAATTTAACATTGATAACGTGCCAATTGTTTATTACAATCCGTTAACATGTTCAGAAACAGATGTAAGCTACATGCCAATATGGTTGCGTATCCTCTTTTTAATTTCACATTGATAGCCTGCCAATTGTTAATTATAATTCAAAAACGTGTACAGAAACAGATGTAAGCGACTTATCAATATAATTGCTTATACTTGTATTAATTGTGAAATAAATGTTAGCACTGTCCTAATGAGTTGAGAATGAACAAGGCAATTGTTTCATATGCAAAACACATAATGTTGGTTAACGGTATAAATAACACATAAGAGGTTTTTCTGCAAGTAGTATTTCCATATCCAGATAACTAAAAGGTATCAAGTGTTAATTCACGATGATGACCTGCAAATTGTCAATTACAACCCGACATGTTCAGATACAGATGTAAATGGCATGTGGATATGATTGCAAATCCCTTTTGTAAAATGTGAACCTCATCAGCTGTGGTATCCTCCGAGCAGCCCCAATTGACCCGCAAATGAACAAGGCATGTTTTCTTATGCAATACATGATTCTGAAGGTTTGAATAACTGTTATGATGCTCTGCCAAGTAGTGTTTCAATGTCCCTTGGAAGTCTTATTGAGATATTCAATTCTAGGAATTTATATTGCCGATGAGTTGATGTATTTAATGTATAGCTTAAAGTTGTTTAAAGAAATATATGTAGTTCTGTAAGATTTTTAGATAACAGAAGTTAGCCTTAAACCAAATTTTGAACAAGTAAAGAACAAATATCATAAGAATGAAACGTGAAGACCAAATGTTTTAAAATTAGTTTCAAAACATTGCATGAATCAAGAAGAGTTTTCAAACTTCGAGTTTCAATCATTTTTCATGAATTCAGGTGTTTCTCACTGCATGCCATGGCAGACACACTTTCGTTAAAAAAATCACATAAATGTTGGGACAAAGGACATTAAATAACCCCTCATCCATCTCAATAATAAGTCTTGTAATAAGCTGATAAGCAGGTGGGAATGGTGCTGCAAGAACATTACAACCTTCCTCCGGGCAACCTTAATATTTCAACAGATTCTCCGATTGATGGTCTGTCAGTCTTCACAGGGCAAATCCTCCATCACTGAGTTCTCAAATCAATGGATATTTCCTTTCATAGAAATCTGTTTGAGAATGTTAAACATTTCAGTGAATATAAGAGATTGGAAGCGGCCTGTGTCTATGTTATAATCTTAATGGTTTAGTTGCGTCAACTGTTGAGCTTGTGATAACAAAATGTCCTGTTCAGAAAACACGTTTGGAAGGAATGTTTACCATCACTGCTTCTTGACGCCATTGCAATATAATGATTTAGATTTTAAAATGTGAAGGAAATACATAGAAGACTCAAAGTGATATTTCATTTCAAATCTTAATGTTTCATGTGTAAATTGTATTACTTAGACATCTTGAAATGTACACCATGGCAACAGGCAATACCATGAACGACAAAGGGAATTAGTGGACAGCTGAACACGGATTGTGTATATTAAAAACACAAGCATGTTATACTTCTTAACACCATAGTGCATATGGCTGTGAAACAAACAAGAAAAAAGACAAAGTCAACATTATTCACAAATATAAAGTTTAGAACAATGATAAAAAAAAAATTCAGTATCGACTTCCATCCATCATAAATCATCAATCGATTTGACGAGCAGGAATCAACGAAACATGTAATGGAAGAAACCACAAAAGCTCTGCTCTGTCAAAAGCCACTTTGATGTTAATAACAAGACAAGCTGCATCACTTCAGTAATTAAGACACGCAGCTTTTTTCTTCTACGTTCTTTAACATCTCGTCCCAAGGGTTCCCGTCTTACTTCCTAAGGTGCAATCCTAATATCTTTTTAACAACTCGTTTTCGTCTCCCAACAGCAGTATCTTCATTACAACTGAGTTTGTAGGAAGAAGTAACGTCTCTTGAGATGTAAAGTCTGATTAGTACCATTCCCTAGCGTTGCCACTTTACTCTTTCTCACATGTTATTTTCGTTCAAACTTCTGCCTTCTTTTTCGACGTTTTGGCGTTTTCGGTGATTGCATGTCCATCTTAGTGTTAGATATTTCCATTAGATGCATTCGTGATATTGAGATGATAGGGCCTGTGTTTATAATTCAAATCATCAAGTGCATTAACAACCTTTTAACACTGAAATTTCTGTTATAGGCATGACATTTTAGATTAGGCTTGCAGCTTCGGGGAAACAAGATGTGCCACATACACAAATTCCACGTTCCGATCCAACCACGAGAATAGTTTGATATGTTGCACGGCTATCCTACAGCCTGGGACAGTACATGGCCAAAGTCAGCATTATTGTGGAGTGCTCATATAAGTAATATTGATGATACACGACGTTCCACCAATGTTCTAATCAATCACCAAGTAGACTCCCAGTGTGAGTTAGAGGAGATCCAGACCAACTCACAAGCGACCTATCGTGTTACAGCATGGAGCTGGGAGTTCACTGACAGACTAGACTAGACTTATGACAGTTGGTAGATTATGTTATGCATTATGTGATATTAAACTCTCCCGTGTCTCATGAGATACTCTGCTCCTACATAACCCCGCGATTCTTGCTTGACGCACATGACTAGGTCGCAATTGTTACTTGTGCATTATTGAGAAAATATAGGTAAAAGAACAGGATTTGCTGAAATTTAATGACAAATATTGAATTTTGTAATTACATTTCAATTGTTGTTTTCGGCATTGCTTTTGATTTCTTATCTCAATCATGATTCCCAAATGACATGTACAATCATTATCGAGCATTATTTCACCCATTCCCAGAGGATCCAAATAAGTAATATCGATGATATATGATGTTCACCATTGTACTGTGGAGCATCATGTGGCGTCCCAGAGAGAGAGAGGGAAGATCCAGACCAACTCACAAGCGACTTACTGCGCTCTTAGCAGACTAGACATGTGGCTGATTAGGTGGCAGGTGGACTCTGCGGTGTAATTATTACATAGAGCATCTCCATTCTGCTTTTCTCAACCTTTCAGCACCAGCTAACGTAGAGAGGGCATTGCAAGATGTGAGAAGAAATTAAGAAATAAGAAATTATATCAGGAACTTCACAGCAGGTACACATGTTCATGTACATTCCTTATTTTGCTCTCAGTGACTTAAAGGAACACTGCGTCGAGAATAAAAATCAGATCATGTGTATCTATCTATGCTGATTAACATGTCTGCTTACAAGTCACAGACACCGAATTTCAAACAATTGACGTAATTGGTAATACAAACTACTGCATGTAATCAGGTATCAGCTTAGTGTGATAAAGATGGGACTCATTTTTATCCTCGATGCGGTGTCCCTTTAATAAATCTAGATTTTCTGAATAACAACTGATGTATTTTGAACATAGACGAAGTTTCAGAGTATATGCTTGAGGTGGGATACATTTATACCGAATATTAACGATAGAGAGGATCTATTAACGTCTCTCGTGGAGCCCAAATCGAAAAGACAGGTAATATAATGATATATAATATAATATAATTGGAGCGGTATTCATATACGCTAATAGCTTGTTTACCAATCCAATTCTCCATGAAATAAATATGTTTAAACCCTATAATAATTCTTTGCAAAGAACTGGCTTCTTCGTCTTAAGTCTAGCTAACGAGTGCAGTGGAGATTGATGGCGCCTGAACATCATCCCCATTGGTCGACAAATGCAATTTGGTTCAGTCTTCCACTTGAGATAGCATACAATGTGTTCTGTTGCTGATTGGCCCCATGGTTATTACATCCAAAAGCAACTCGCCATCACACTGCAGACACTAATCCACTACAAAGAGTTCAGGTGTCTAATCAAGTTCTTTGTCTAACTCGGCTACCGTTATCTCTGAGAGTTTAAAGCAGCAACGTCAATGGTCGTTTAGAAACCTGAATTAATAAACATAATCTATACTTAGTATCTGGTCATTTATGAATGCGTTAATTATTGGTGAATTCGTTCTTTTGAATATTCAAATTTAATACTCTTGATACCGACACCCTTACTGCTTTCAAGAATTATCTCAATCTGAACAAGTACGCTTATTTTCTAAATGACTTTATAACAATAATATAGACATTTCTATGGCGAATCTATCCACACCAAATGTAGAACCAAGGCGCTACTTACATAGCATTCACTGTTTAGCAAATTTTAAAACAGAACAATCGTAATTTGGGTTCTTTCCATGATAACCTAAATTTATTGAAATATAATTTACACAATATAGTTTTGCGATTTGATTTTCTTCACAATTTGGATTTATTTTTCGATTTGGGATACTCTTAATATACTGAAGAACATTTTTCTCTACAGCAGCGTGTTTGAATGTCTCCTGGGTTTGTGAGTAATCGTTTCGTGAGGGATCACGCTGAAATATTTGCGCTCTCCATTCTTCTTCCAGCACGTAATAGGCTCCAATCTGTCCCCAGAGGTGTTCGGAGCTACCGTGAAGCTTTACTCGCGTTTCTCTGGGACGTTTGATACAAAACACATTGTGATAACGAACTGCTGAGGGGGACATTTATTTCAATAAAGCTCAATTCATTAAATGAAAACATTTGAGCAAGAACTTAAATGACCAGTACTGTTTCTGTTATATTTGGATGGTTACCAAAACACAGCCATGCCTCATTTGAGATCACTCACATGGCTTCTTTGAAACTATCCGAAGCAATTGTTTATTAATTGAATCTCATCATTCTGCAGCTGTTTCTTCAAAGCTGCACTTTAACTACCACAGGTTGGAATACAAGCTGAGAGCTATTCCAGAGGAGTTTGTTCATGGGTTTTCATGTTTTGAAATTTTAATGACATTATTGGTATTTTTTTAAAATCCATGGTTTTAAAGCTATTACAAGTTGTATGCACCATTCTACTAGAATCGTCAGTTGTAAGACCGGTGGTGTTCTGCTTTCTCCTTTAAACACAATATTTGTTCTAGTTTCTTTCGTCAATCTTCGATCATGTACCATTGTGACGGCGGTACGACCATTGTCGTGTCACAACTGCACACTGTTGTGACGTCATACTTGCATCGATATTACACTAGTATTGACTGTATTACTATTCCACTGCAGTATCTTCCATCGAACTCTTTATGCTGTACAATTATACTATACAATTCTTCCATTGAATACATTTTGGTTGGAAATTCATATAAAAAAGTCACAAAAAGATTCCTACCGAATCCCAGACTGAAGTGACAAACTGGAAGGGACAGGAAAGGGATTGACGAGACTGAGATTCTAAAGCTCCTGGTATTACATTGACGTTCGCACGTCGACACTGGTGCCATCATGAAACCCTTCAACACGAACTGTCTGGTCCGATACCGGGGTAATACATTGATGTCTCGACCAATATGTATGAACAGCCATTCTACAGATTCACTGTAAGTGTATCTGACATTCAAATTTGCCTTCATAACAAGGTGTATTTGTGTCTGAATCTGACGTCCTCGAGATGTGAATAGGCAGCATACAATCTGATTCTCTGAGAAACGAAAAGGTATTGTTTGGATCAAATATACGAATATTTTTTCTTATTTTTTTTCTTTGCAGGACTGTTTCTTTGATCAATTAGACGTATTTCTAGAGATGATTTCATCAATTTATAACTTGATCTTCTAACATAAATCTTAATATTCCTTAAAAGAGTCAAATTAAAAATAAACGTCTTTCATCTGATTATATAGCAAGTGCACCTTTTAGGCATTTTAGAAGTTGTTGAGATGAAATGGTCTTGTGATTTGTCAAATGTGACCAATGGATTACATTTTGTTCTTCTGCAAAGTACATATTCTGTGGGTCTAATTATTTAAGATCTATTTTAAGATTTAACAAGAGTATCTAACTTAACCTAATTTGTCAATGGCACATGATCATTTTGATTGGATAACACAAGGACAGTATCCATTTTGCATATTATCATCGTTATTGGCCTAGAAATATGGCCGAAACGTAACAGAGGTGACATGTGATGTGAGTAGAGTAGAGGCGAGAATGGATTGGACCATAATTATGTTTAAAATGAAATCCGCAGAACTTTTTTCAGAGCCGCCATTGACAAGTAAATTATCAGAAAACCTTCACTGTGAATATCTTAAACAAAATTGAAATATTTTGAATGCAATTAATATCAATGAATTTAGCGGTTCAATGTTATTCATTTACGTCAAGCATTTATGTATACTTAATTTCGGAATAAAACAAACATTACCAAACAAATCCGACAACAGATACTTTCCTTATATAAGCAACAAATAATACAAGACTATACACATCGTCACGTACATTGTATCCCTAATGGTAACTATAATAGTTTAGTGACAGACTGCTATGGAACATATTGAACAGAGATGTAAGTTCACAAAGACTCCAGTGTTCTGCCCGGGATACTGCCCATTGATCTCCGTATGCTGATACACATGAAAACATGCTGAGCTTAACTTACTGTACTAACATAACAAAGCAGCATGGAGACATTTTGGAATAATGGATTACAAATGTGTTTCCTTTACATCTTCTTATTTGCAATCTGAAAAGAGTTGAATTATAAATAAAAGAGTTTATTAAGAGCATTTTAATTTTATGATTTGTTTTAACTATTATTTTGTTGCTCGCAAAATGATCAATACACGTTGTTTCGTCATGATTCATTTACCAGAAGAGCATGTTAAACTAATTAAATATGGGGATTATAAATTATTTAACTATTGTAGATATCACATTTTCAAAATCAATCTCTATATTTAGCTTTAGAAATACTTGCCATTTAGATAGTGAAGAAATACCAGCTATATATAGCATGGTTACATTTGGGATAACACTACCTTTAATAGTACAAATTCTTGTACTTTTTCAGGCCGAAATTGTCGTGTGGTAAGCTGTTGGTACAGTCAATGCTGGCGATAGTTGCCTTACTCTGAGGGCGTGGATTCGAATCCCGCATGGGACTCGGCCCGAAAAAGTACAAGAATTTGTACTATTAAAGGTGGTGTTATCCCAAATATCCATGTTATAAGAAGACTTTTATTCAGTATATATTTATGGCCAAATGACCAAGAGTACAAACGTGAGTAAAATATATAATATATATACAGGTGACACAGCATTATATAGGTAAATAGTTTAAGATAAATGGCAACATTGTTCAACAGTTGTACATCTTTTGTTGTGAGTAACTTTGATCTGGTAGGATTTATAGTATAGAAATTAGGAATGTACAGTGATCGTTGTTGTGTATAAAATGGACATACGAGCAAGAAATGGTACTCATCTTGAACAAGATCAAATGTGTACTTATAACACTTAACAGATTCAGCAGTTAACGTATTAAAGCGACACGGTTGTATCTTAAGCTTTATTACTAATACCACGGAACTTGAAGAACACGCGTAAAAGATCTTTATCATGGCATAAATCTAAAATAAAATTTTCAGGCTCAAATATAGATTTATATGATGAGTAATGTTTTAAGAATGAGGAAGAAGATATTTTCGGTACCAGTTTTGGATATCTTTATCCTTACATCTTTGTTTAAAAGCGCTTATAAAACTTGTAACATCCCCACACTCTTGTGATATCCACACGTAAGAAAATCCTGAGTGAAATAAAAGTAGCCGGACATGTGATACCCAAGTCCAAGTACCATTGTCGTCATATGATGTTAACATTTCGTAGGGTGCCTTTGGATACCGGCAACCTTCCATATGAAGTAATCTACACCAATACTTAATACAACGGGGAAAATAATAAACACATAGGTTGCTTCTCCCAGTTTCACCAAGCAAAACATTTGAAGAAACATTTTACTGACGCAAATATAAATTTTGAAGTATATATAAACTCTGCATTTTTTCAATATTTTCACGATATGCTATGACCACCCATTGAGAGGAAAATGGCAGTTTTAACCCTAATGCAGCTGGCTCCCGATACCCACAATATTTGAGCTTTCAGTTTATGAGTAATCATGTTCGCAATGAGTAATAACATCCTCGGTTCCACAGCCAAAGATAGCGTTACGGTCTCTTAGTATAGAGGCAGGCGGTATAACATGCTGCTCATTTCGATGGAAATGAAAGGAAGTTATATTACAAGAATTTTCTGAAAATATGACGATGGGTGATTAGATTTGACTTTCTGTGACGCTCTTGAATGTGTAAATATCGAGAATATATTTTGCTAAACTTATATTGGACCTGTTTTTATTGATTACTTGCAAACTTTACTAGTGTTTTGGTTTTTCGTATGGTGAAACACATTTACTACGACTTCATTTTATAATGAAAATAATACAAATCATATCATAACCTTAAAATAATATATATTATCTTATATCATAACCTACATCAAAGGACAGTTAGTGTCAAACTGGTTGCAAAGGTCATACAATAATACCCAGATATAAATATTTGAATTCCACGATTAAAGCGACTCGGAGAACTCATTACATACGCGTTCCCTCAACTTCAATATCATGGATGCATGTCATCTCGTTTAAAAATCGAATCAAAGTTGAAGGCATTAGATGAATTAAAACTGATCCCACAAGTGCCTGTAAAAGTATTAATAACATGTTGCATATTTTCTGGCCATCTGAACGCGATACTGTTATGTGTCGAGTATATGTATGAAATAACACTGTCAGGCTGGTAATATTGAGCTCCTGGCGACAGCTGGGGCGACGATCTGCACAAGTCAATGCAAACTGCGTATGGATTGAAGTGTTGAAAAACTCGCTTATTAATAACTGAGCATCACATTATGTTAACATCAGTCAAAATCACATGAAAGTCATTAATAACATGCCGTTAGTGAATCTATGAGCATCATGAACCTACAACATATTCAAATCATGATTTCAAATACCAATATTGTCTTTTATAGAAACAGCCCAATTAAACTGTTTGATAATAAGAGCAAAAATAGCTGCCATAACATGTTGAATAGCATAGCACAAAGATACGTAGCTTGACAGTTGTTACATGTTATAGCAAAATCACATCTACACTACCTGCTTGACCGATGCATGCCCTTTCACTGACATATATTGCATGTGTAGTTCTGGCCTGGAGGCGGGTATTCTCCTGAATAAAATGGTTCACATACACTGCAAACTTGATAAATGAAGAATTTGTTGAAATTGAAGTTCTAGTGGTCGTTGCACTAAACAGCCTTAACACTAAGGTCAACCTTAGTGCCATCTTTCAGTAACCCAGAGTTGAATGTTACACGTATAAAATTCCTTGAACATTTCATCAAGTAAGCTTGTTCTGAGGTATAATATCTATCAATTACGTTACCACAGAAACTGTTCATTCCTTTGGACCTGCGAACAAAACCAAAAAAGGCCATTTTCAATTATCTTTGGTCAATCGTCAAAAAGTTTAGCCCAGGTGAGTAGCTTATTTCAAGCAACCTGTTCCGTTAATCTGATATCCTTTTCACTATTATAGTATCCCCACTCCTAGGTTGTTCGAGTCCTTTCTTCCAACATAACTCTCTCCAGTGATGTTACTCAAGTTCTATTTTCCATCGTAACTTGTCTATTTTCCATCGTAAAATGTCTATTTTCCATCTTAACATGTCTATTTTCTGCCTCGAGAACGCTATACTGTAGTCTCAGAACATTTAACCCTTGGTAGCGAAGGATTCCATCTACGCTATACATAACCAAGACTAAGATTGCAACATAACAAGTTAAAACAAGCTTCGAGGTTGGAAGAATCTATAAAATTTCTACTCGTTGTAAACAAATATCTTCAAATAGCGACCATCAATGATACTAAAACAATTTACAAAATGTTCCCTCAGTAATGAATACACATCTTCACATGGCGACCTCAATGCTACTAAAACAATTTACAAAATGTTCCCTCAGTAATGAATAAACATCTTCATATAACAAGCTACAATGCAGGTAGCATTTTTAGAACATTTCTACTCACTATATATAAACAACTCGGCAGGACAACCTGACATGCTTTTAGCATTTGTGTTCTAATTACATGAGCTGTTCTCCGCACAGTAGTGGCCTGTTAGTTAAGAAGGACTCACACGTGCTATCGATCCCTCTGCCGTAAGCTACAGAGATATCCGAAAATAACCCGCGCCTGCTAAAACGAGCATTTTCAGAAATATACGTGACAAATTTAGTAGCTTCTATTACATTATCGGTAAATCTACCAAATTTGTTGGTAAACTAAAGAAGCGCCTCGGAAGACAAATATGTTACTGACCAGCCGTCAGTGTTCGTCAGTTCAACATAGACTAGTTGTAAGATCAACGCTGTGGACAGACACGTTAAGCTGTAATGGCGTTCAGGGACGGATCCAGAGGGGGTTCCAGGTCTATCCCCCTGCACTTGAACATCTTGCAGGAACATTTCGTGGACCCCAAAGGTGCATCGACCCCTCTCTCACCCCCACCTTGGTAATATCTGGATACGCCACTGGTATTAATTAACTATCGCACAGGTAATTTAAGCTGAGGTCAATATGTCCTGTATATTTATTATACACGTTGATTAACAACCAAATATAGAATTTGTGTTTCGCTTGAGGTTTCTGGATTCGAAATGTTTCTGACGTCTCGTTTTGGCTTGGATATAAAACATATGATGCTTGAGGTTGGCATTTGAACCCAAACATCTTGTAAAACTACTGTACTAAGTGAAAGGTACATCCATTGTGTTGTTGGGGGTCAAATATGACAAACGTTATAAACGGTCTTATTTTATCGAGAAGTACCAACTGTTACCGAAAACAACCATTTTAATTATACTAGACTTAGTATATTGACGATATGAAGGTAAAAGTATCGATTTCTGATCGAAAACCGGACAATGCACCGCGTGTGGCGCGCGCCAATGAGTCAAACGTAATTTTTTAATCTTATTTACACCAGACAAAATAACCAATTTGGGTTCATATATTCAATAGGTCATATAACTACTGTGCATGTAAATAGGACGTGCACTTTCGGTTTCTGCACATGCATAATGATGTTACTCGATTTTAATTGGAAACTAGTAAAGATGATATGTTTGGCGATTGGGGATGAATATGCAAGCTAAGTGAATTTGTTTGTATTGTAAACAGCACATATGGTGTGTTGGAACGTACAAAAGTCAAAATAAATTTTATGAAACACAATGGATGCACCTTTAATATTATTCTTATTTCTGGAAGCCTATACATCTCTTTTTCTTCTTTACAATTGAGGTATATACGCATGATCAACACGCCTGAATTCCTATCTGTTAGGACTCTATAAATTAATGATGTGGAACAGCGTCCGGGGATCCAAATGACCCAATCTATCCTCCAAATGTAACCTCGAGTTGAGACGAACCCTTGGGACGCATCGACATTGACCGCGCCTTCCTCCAATGTCAACACGAGTACTCAAGGGGGACAACTCCAAGCGTTTGATGATTCCTCTGTTTTATTCATGCATCTCCGCATGAGTGCTCTGGTAACCCTGGAAACCAATATACACTTATACACTTACACTTACATTGGAGTAGACTATAGGGCTTCTTGTGAATGATATTATCCTGAAGGAAGTCCCCTGAGACCCATTGTGTAAGTGTTTTCAATGGAAGAGTATAGAGTTGCGCATACACGCGTTCATGCCTTTCCCGCAAAGTCATCATTTAAAGTGTCCATGAAATATCTGTCAATAAGTTTCCGACTGAAACAGCGTGTACTGATGACTCTTCAGCCGCTTTTACTTATTGGCCGTTTGTTCAAAGCAAAAAACGATTTTAATTCTATAGAAAACTACCTATATTATATTTATAGATAATGAATAGTGCTATTTCTAAAGAATATCTAATCGAATAATTCCCGTAAAATGCCACAACGAGTATACTGTTATGAATGCCAAACAAGACATTGTCTATTCTAATCGTTTTTCAAATACATGTACAAATATAGAAATCATGACAAATCTCCTCAAAACGATCTAACAGCACATCGCGGTTAGTAGCTTCTTAGCGAAAAGGGCATTTTTCGTCATTCGGAATAATCTATTTTAGACAGATTACTAGTGACATGTATGTCGTGTTTTATTTACACAGCCGTCGTTATATCTGTAGACGTAGAAAGCGTATTATCCCTAATGACTTTATAACCATGAAAACAGAACTGTATGTGATTAAAACACTATCAAGCCTATCATATCATGTTCTTCTTCTTTGAAGCACAGTAGGTTCATTATGCATGACCAGGATATTGTTTACCTAAGTTCTCTGATGAGCACTACCGGTAGGGTGGTCCCTGTTTATCAGTAACTGTTTACGTATTGTTTGCCGCGGGTATATAAATATTGAATGATCGCGAACATCCTGCGACATTTTGGGTTGAACACGTGGATTCTGTGACAACTGCGAATCGGTGCTTCTTTCCCATTAGATAGTGAACAAATATAACATGGTAACATTTGGGATAACACTACCTTCAATAGAACAAATTCTTTTACTTTTTCGGGCCGAGTCCCTTGCGGGATTTGAACCCACCATCAGAGTAAGGCAACTATCGCCAGCATTGACTGTACCAACAGCTTACCACACGACAATTTCGGCCCGAAAAAGTACAAGAATTTGTACTATTGAAGGTAGTGTTATCTCAAATATAACCATGCTATATATAGCTGGTACAGTCAATTTTTATTCACTAACTAAATGACAAATATATCTAAAGCTAAATATAGCAACACAGCATAACAGCAAACCACACGACCATTTCGCCTCAACAAACATCGAGGTCCAACAATCGACAGTTAAGCTAATTTTACATTCAGTATCTCTCTGACTAGATGTAACCATGTTATACTAACAGATAAGCAAGTAGACTTCACCCTGAATATATATTTTTCCAAATCGAGTTTAAATTGTCTTATGTCATGTAAGATTGTTATTTTCATTGACAGCTTTCCCACGTTTCACCATAGTACAAAATTCAAGTGAAGAGAGTCATTTATCCCGAGTTCCAACAACCAACTAATCGGACCACATGTGGTACGTACTGTATTCCAACGCTGGTGATACGATATGTTGAATATCGAAATGTCATCAGTGCCTGTACAGCATAAGTAATGCCGGTAATTATTTATAATCTGTAGAAACATTACGTTCTTATCTTGCATAAACGAATGGTTCTCATGGTAACTTAGAAAACGTCTTTTTAAAGTAACATTTGTCTTTCATATTTGTAACAACAAATTTTAATATCTCAACAAAACTTCCATTTAAATAAAAATCTGCTAAATTAAGTTATTCATAATTGAATTTAGATGTCACATCTTGCACTGTGAGACTCTGGTTTCATACCGTACAGCCTGTCTGTTCTATATCGTCAGCAGTTTATATCACAGTGAGCATTGATAAGTTAATCAGGCATTTTTATTATCGCCATGTGGCCTAATTATTCAGCACATTTGTCAAGTACGGCAATGAATATCCGCATTATGTGATGAAAGCGTTGCTAAACACAATTCTGTCTTGTGTTGTTTTAACCTGTCGCTTTCAGGATTGGTGTTGTTGCGTTACAAGCAAGTCCAATTTGTCAATGTCGTTGTCCAAATTAGATTGTGGAAGATGCATTACTTTAAAACCTCCTAGAATTGAAAGTAAGGGCTTGTTTTCATGTGTCTTGAAAGAAAATCGATCCTTCTGGGATAAAAACAAGAGCCATTGGACTTCAATTCGGTTATCACACAGGGGAAAGCTTTCAAATTGTTGATAACAAGCGCCTGTCCCCTGAGAAGACACTATGCGTCAAAGAAACGAGGCCGGTAAGTGCTTAAATCATCACAAGATCTCACCTAACGTTGATTTATGGGACCTGCAGCTGAAATCACCTCTGTTTCCTGAGACTATAGCTGTTACAGCTAAGTTCAGGTGAAAGAAGATAAGAACACTTTAAAGCCCGTTGCTTTTCATTTAAAGTTCGTTCATCAATGTCACCAAAGGATTTCCTAACTTTCAATTTTTTTTGCACCTCAATTGGACAATTATACACACTGAACTTGGAGACTGTAACAACAATGTCTTACCTCAATTGGACAATTATACAAACTGAACTTGGAGGCCGGGACAACAATGTCTTACTTCAATTGGACAATGATGCACAATGAACTTGTCTTGACAGACAGGCCACGAACAGCATCTTAAACACTGAACAGAATCAGTTGAAAAGCGACTTAGTAAGTGAGGAATTTAGGATCAACCAGTGGGTTAACTAACGATGAGTGACGTGTGGGAGGAAAACAACATGGTATATGTAACAACCGCATTCATTTGAAGACATATGTCGACCATCATGTCATTGACAATAATGTTCTGGAATTGTAAGCCATAAAAGACAAAACATCAACACATTATAACTTCTCCATACAAGTTCCCATAGCATATAAGTTTTTGAGTCATGCTCCGGAAACTAAGTCCGTTTTAGGTAAAAAAGAATAATTTGATCCTTTGAGGTGAACATTCCTAAAAGGTACAGAACTACGTTACTTCATACCAAATATAACGATTCCATCGTAATATTGGTTTGGTACTTTCGTTCAAAAAACTACAAGGAATTGTATTATAACAGGTTTTGGGAATAATGATGTTCTTTATCATCGTTTATCATAAATATTGATTAATTCATTGTATTGTATTGTATTATATAATAATACATATCTTATCAAATAAACCAATAGTTCAGAGTACAAAAATAGTATCAAACCATCTTCAACTATGACTCTCTTATATGCAGAGTCATTCTGAAATTTAAACAAAAATGAAAACTTTTCAATACAGTTTATCATCCAACCAATGGATACTTTTATTTCATCAACTAATGCAACTTTGGTATTTAGTTATATACATGGTTTAATCGATATCAGCAAGGTTCCTTTATGAAACATCTGGAACGCATGACAATGGTCATATTTAGCTACATTAGACTCGTGCATTAACCAACTGGAAGAACATGGGCATATTCTCTTGTTAACAATGCCTGTGAATGTATTACTTCAGTTTACCGATTCATATAGACTCTTTGGTCCATAATTACGTAAAATTTCATAAACTGTCAGACCTTGAATTATGTGTTCATTATTTTAATACTAAATTCAAGGATTTAAACTAAGAGCTTGCGCTTGACATACTTCGCATAATACAAATATACCGATTTATCTACTTACATTGATAAGAAAACTTATACAGTCGCACAATGGCAGAATATATTATCTTATCATGAAACCTGTTCGGTGACAAAAAATCAAACAGAACGATATAGTACCCTAATTGTCTTGCCTTCTGAGTGATCGCCCAGTCGAATTTAGTTTTTCAACAACCACACAAACTATACAATTTACGGTAATGAGTGCAAAAGCTTTAAATGGCATTTTCTAAACATTGACAAGAAAAAGGAGAACTAAAAGCTAGACGAAAATGTTACCCATATGACCAATGAGATCTCCCGAAATAAATACGTTACTGTCATATAAGTACACAATACACCAGATATGACATTTATAGTTAGAATCACTGTCATGATAAACCAGTTCTATCATATATGGTTCACTATGCCAGAATAAAAATTCACAATGATTAAATAAAGCACTGCAATCAGTTTTGTTCCACTAACACAGAACTACAACGGGCACCTGCTACTTATGCACAGTTTCCAAACAGTATACGCCATCTACCAGATAGTCCTCCTTTGCCTATGATCATTGATAATACAGGAAATTCAAGGTATTACACAGGGTCTGACAACAAAAGCAAGGGTCAAGATCGACTGATTACTCTTCTGCGGAATATTTTCTTGAACGACCGCCAGATTCACGACAATAGAGAGTCATTGAAGGACACAGCCAAACCATTTTGTAATGGAATAACAGATGTTCAACCACAGAGCTATATGTACTATAAAGATCGCAAGATAGTTAAGAGTATGCAAAACATCACCAAGTACAACAACAGTGTGTTCCTCTACCTTCTACGGATAATGCACGGTAGTGAGCCAAAACACAAGAGGTGTTACAATACCAGAGCTGACTCCCACACACTAACATACATGAAGGGTATCCCAGGTACTACAATGCAGTGAGGTTTGGGCGCAATGTTGCATTGAATTTGATCGCAGTACCGCCCATGGTTTCTAGTACTAGCCGATGCTCGCAGATATCACCCTTTGCGTAGCCACAATAGTGTTGTGGGCTTTTTCCCTGATATTACTAGCAGCCGTGATATAAGTGAAATACTCTTTCTTGACAGCACGTTAAACCCCAAATCACATCACCTAACCTCAACTCAGACCAATTATCTAATCCACAGTACAAAATGAACTTCATACAGAACTTGCAACTGTGAACCAAAAGTTGATCCCTATAAGGCAAAACTACAGAACCGAATTAACGAGTTCAGAATGTGCAAGCAGAAGGTATCAGAAGTTCAACCAGATCTAGTTCCACATCCATACCAGTAGGAAATGCAGGATAACGAGCCCGCGATCTGAAGGAGAGGTTCAAGTGACTGGATCCAACTGATAGTCAGCAGTATAAACGGCTTTACGGTGATGTTGACACAAACAAGCCCTTGACTTCATCAGACGGCCAGGATAAATCACACGACAATCGCATGGGACATGGATATTGATTGAATTCTCTTGTACCCAGATAGTATAGCATTCTATCAATATATGTTGACTAGAAGGAATGGTACGATTCTAACCATCCGGGAGTTTCGTTTCCCCCTGATGAAAGAGTAATCATACACTGCGAAACGTCGTGTCATTTCATAATAAAGAAATCGTTATCCAGAAAACCGTGTTTACTTTTCATTTAATGTATATAGAAAACTAGAGTCAGGGTTTCGTTCTGGGTTTGATGACGATGAGAATTTAGAATTTTATTTAGATCAAAACCAAGGAGATTTGACATATATGTACGAAATCCCTGGTGAAAGGCTCGGTTTAACAAGGGTTGGTTGATGAAATATCTATTCTGTTTCAAAACAGTTGTGATTAAATCTAGATCCTGGACGAATGTAATCGTGATATTTAAGGTGGATGTGATCGTGATTTTATAATTAGTTACATTAGATCGAAATACATTTTTCTTAAATTAAAACATAACAAAGGAGGCATTAATTATTTTCATAGCTTCATTATCGACCATATTTCAACCTACCCTTCTAACCACGACAACGGTAACAGCAATGGTGGTCAAAATTATCCTGGTCAGTATCAATAGCCCATTGGACAATAAGTATCAGTGTCGTAATTATGGATCATGATGATTATGATCATGACGATGAACATGTCAAAACTTCTCCTTGACTCACGGATTGATCATACCATTTTAAAGTACTATTTTCTTGGAAGACCTTTCACCCACAAGGTCTCTCCGCATTATAAAGGAGACACCTGTTTATCATTGTCTACAGATCTGACGTCAATAGGAAATTGCCCCTGCGCCCACGCCGTGCATGTTGTTTCTCTAGAGTTAGTGGTCCTTGTCCTTGGCTGTGAACTGTTTGTGAATTCATTTGGTTATGGAGACTTTGCAAGAGCGATGAACATAATGTCAATAAGCATAACATTCTAGAGTAATTACTTGATGGATAAGATACGAGACTCAACGCAGATTTGACGTCATCGGGGTTGTTTTCCCTTTCCAATAGGAAACTTCACGAGGGAGAACATTCATTACAATAACTTTAACTAAACTTAATTATCATTAAAGTAATCAATATGCACACGTGTTGACTTTTTATCTTATTAATTAGTTCACCATAAACTAGTAAAATATTTCCACATAAAGTGGGATTATTAAGCACTGGATGGTGTAACAGAACACAGTGCAGCGCCAGTTCAAGCGTTGTTCTTTCCTTATAATTCTGAGTGTCAAGCAAGGCATCTTCGGTTACCCATGGTTTTATATATGCTCCGTTAATCTCCACTAGATATAGATATAGTAGATTAACGGAGCATATATAAAACCATGGGCAACCGAGGATGCAAGCAGGGAAGCAACAACAATTCCCATCTTTTAACGTCTTTTGGTATGACGCGACCAGGAATCGAACCCCGGTCTTCCGGATGATGAGTGGACACTCTACCAACTGAGCTACACTCTTTTTCAGTAATATGATATGCCTTTTTCAGTGAATCTACTTCAAGGCACACTAATAAAACGCTTACACGTGTTGGGCCAAGTGTGATATAGTATACATTGTGAGGTACGAGGCTACGTGTTTAGGTGTACTAGATATCTGTAAGTTTATTTTGAGTAATGATATAAACGTAATTTTTGCAAAACTTTACTCCTTACAGATGACTTTTGACTATACTAAAATATGGAAGTCGTCTTATGTATCGAAGTAGCAATTAGAAAATGGTTATCGCAGTGTGTTTCATTGCATTTCCCCGGGTTTTTCTAAATACGTGGTTCATCATTAAGAATGTGTGAGCGGTTTTCCAACAAAAAAAAATGAAAGAGTTTATTTTATAATGAACACTTTAAATAAAAAAAGCAAATCAATAGCAAATCTATACTATTGAGTCATTTTTTAATCATATAATATGGCAACTCGTATGGAAAACAAATCCGTTAAATAATGAGCTAGATGCGAACATTATTTCGACATTAAATGAACGTAGTTGTTTTTAATTCACAACGTTGATATTGAATTCATAAAGTATAGTATTTGTTTTTCAAAAGGGTATCAAAATGTCAATGTTTTCTATATAATTGGCAATGTCTTGAACTTAACTATCTCGTATCATGTATGACATTTTATTTATTACCACGTTACACGATAATGAAACTAAACGAGCCGCTTATCAATAACGAGCCAAATATGAACCAACTTAATGAACACTTTCCAGTTTTATGGGACTACTATGTAATGAACGATTTAAGTCAATATCTAACACCGTGTGATTATTGTATATGAATAAATCAAAAATAAATAAAAAAAAAAAGATATGTTGTCAACATGCGACATGATAGTGCTGCTTCATATACGTAAACTCGTGTATTAGCAACGACCAAATTGTGAAAATATGTTTACATTAAATTTACATAATTTCCATGTAATTAACGATATAAGTCAATATTGAATGTCAAACCTATTTAAAAAAATCAAATACTTCTCTGACATTTCATAACCATGTTACACGATAATGACCATGACGGATAATCAATAACGAGCTATATATGGAGCTTATTTACACTACTAGTGCCACATACTGCCTACCTTACTTTCCTCCAACAATGGGACAGAGCTCGACATTTGCCAATGCCAGGCTACAACAAAGACCTCACACAGATGCTATGCGAATAATTCATGTATTGACGTTAATGTCAAATAAGTACCACTGGTTGATAATAGCAGAACAACTATGTTGCCAACTGTCCTACTCGTGAATGCAATTGTTCACATACCGTATTTCCTCTTATAAGCGCCCGGGTGCTAATTTTTTTAGCACCCCTAGACCCCGGGCGCTTATTAGAGGCCCGGCGTTTTTTCTATAATAGAACATTGAAGTTTATTAAAGGCGCATTAATCTAATCGTTTAGACCCGGCGCTTATTGGAGACCGGGCGCTTATTAGAGGAAATACGGTATATAGCGAGCGGAAGTGATAGGGTTATGTTATGGCTTATCTTGAAACTTCTGTATTGTTTGGTTTACTGGTGGTTTGATATTTAGAAATAAAAGCAAGTTATTATCCCTAATGAGATTTTATAAATTGAAAACCGCAATAAGCTATTTGTTTGGGAAGCTAAGAATTGGTTGATGTTTACATACTAATGGTGAAACATGTTATCAACTTGCACTGTTGTAGCCGATCATTGAATATAACTATCCCATGTTATTATGTTTAGTAATTTGTTAACATAAATTACAAATGCGAAGCTTAACAGTTCTAGTAAATGTAACTACACGTGCAAAACAAACGGATATTATACGAGTGCCCATGTTAAACTTACGACACGAGTGCCTAATTATTGGTATATCCCTCTCTTTCGCTCGCGATATACCGATATTCAGAAACGAATTTCCTAAACATACTATGGTATTGAAATGATTATTTTGTCCGATTAATCAATATGGAAAATCTACTTTCAAGTAAAGGCCTGCTACCTGCCGTCGCCGCTCGCACCGTCACATCAAACATGACGTCATAACATAACGTCACCATGGCAAAGTGATATTTTACCCAAGGGCATCGTATGAAAAATATGAAACCCGAAATGATTGCTCTCGTTATCGATAATAATATATGATAATGTAGGTTTTACCATGTACTCATTTCCAAGACAGTACAAGCAGAGTCATATTGAGTATTTTGTATATCACCATGTTAAGTCATCACAACATCAAATATACACAGTATAAGATAATTGAAATTGCACGTGTCTCTACGGAAAACAAATGAGATCAAGATAAAATTGAACTTCTTTCAGGTTCCTTGAACCATCAGAAGGGGACGAAACGTCAGGGAAGCTATTCTCGAACTGTTTGTAATTAAGCTCATTCATTAGGTGAAGTTAAGTGACGGTAAGAAGTAATCATTCCGAAAGGTTCAAGCAACATGGCCAAGAGAGATCGACGTCACAAGCACAAAGCAAGGTTCAATCAACATTGCCAAGAGAGATCGACGTCACAAGCACAAAGCGAGGTTCAATCAACATGGCCAAGAGAGATCGACGTCACAAGCACAAAGCGAGGTTCAATCAACATTGCCAAGAGAGATCGACGTCACAAGCACAAAGCGAGGTTCAAGCAACATAGCCAAGAGAGATCGACGTCACAAGCACAAAGCGAGGTTCAATCAACATTGCCAAGAGAGATCGACGTCACAAGCACAAAGCGAGGTTCAAGCAACATGGCCAAGAGAGATCGACGTCACAAGCACAAAGCGAGGTTCAAGCAACATGGCCAAGAGAGATCGACGTCACAAGCACAAAGCGAGGTTCAATCAACATTGCCAAGAGAGATCGACGTCACAAGCACAAAGCGAGGTTCAAGCAACATGGCCAAGAGAGATCGACGTCACAAGCACAAAGCGAGGTTCAATCAACATTGCCAAGAGAGATCGACGTCACAAGCACAAAGCGAGGTTCAAGCAACATAGCCAAGAGAGATCGACGTCACAAGCACAAAGCGAGGTTCAATCAACATTGCCAAGAGAGATCGACGTCACAAGCACAAAGCGAGGTTCAATCAACATGGCCAAGAGAGATCGACGTCACAAGCACAAAGCGAGGTTCAATCAACATTGCCAAGAGAGATCGACGTCACAAGCACAAAGCGAGGTTCAAGCAACATAGCCAAGAGAGATCGACGTCACAAGCACAAAGCGAGGTTCAATCAACATTGCCAAGAGAGATCGACGTCACAAGCACAAAGCGAGGTTCAAGCAACATAGCCAAGAGAGATCGACGTCACAAGCACAAAGCGAGGTTCAATCAACATAGCCAAGAGAGATCGACGTCACAAGCACAAAGCGAGGTTCAATCAACATAGCCAAGAGAGATCGACGTCACAAGCACAAAGCGAGGTTCAAGCAACATAGCCAAGAGAGATCGACGTCACAAGCACAACGCGTTAGATCTGATAAGAGCATAAGAAAACATGCTTAAATTCATTTGTACGGAGAAAGAAGCACCGAAGGTTCAAGAGAACTCAGAATGAGGAAAAAGAAGAGAGAAGATCATTAAAGATTCACGCCACACGGAACGGTAGATCCGTTCACTGGCCACCAGATAGCCTCGACTTGTCAGCTGGTTAATTATGCAGAGGTCTTCCTTCCAGCACGTACCTTGGTGAGCAATAGGATATAGACGTCTCACATACAGAGTGGAAGTCTGTCATCCAGACCACTTAACTTTTAAAGAACCTTGGTAAGTCTACAACGAGACTCTCAGAGGCTCCTTTTTATTATTTTTTATTTTTTATTTTCAAATTTTGAATATTACCCCTACCATGTTTAAAATGTTGTATATGTTGGCAGAACGAGGCACATTTATGGATTTTTACACAGAAGATGCCTTATATGTCGATGAACAGTTGTGTTTTATCCAAAATAAGTTTTGAAAAAAACTCATAAGAAAATAACTCAAAGAACTTTTTAAAAAAAATAAAGTAAAAGTAAGTAAAAAAGTATTCCTAAACGCCTGCATTTTTCAGTTTTAGAGTACGACGTCGAAAACTTTAGATTTTTGTGATTGAAAATCATACATATGATAAAAGCAACTGAGGTGTGTACTTTCATCTGTACTTCAGTTTACTTTCCCGGTGAGTCTTCGAGAATAACGTCAACACGCTTCAGACAACTCTTGCCAGTCTGCATTACTGGCTGATTTAAGACTTGCAGTATTTACCTCTCTTTGTCGTGCCAAAATAGTGAATAGCTGCAACTGAAATGAATAGTGGGCTCGGATTTCAAAATACAGAGATCTTAAGGAAATACTGCAAGGCCTAAATCAGCCAGTAATGGAGACTGGCAACAGTTATGTCTTGCATTGGGAGGTTGCAGACATACTGGTTGAACAAGGAGAAAGAAATGGTAAATCTAAACATGAAAGTCATATGGAAACGAAAGTACGTTACTGATAATGAATTAATACGCTACTCAACGTTCAAGGATAATGTAGATGCAGAAAGACAAATTATAAGTAATGTGTGACATAATAGAGTTGTTAAAATATGGCGTTTTAAATGGTGTCATTTCAAATCATACTAATGATTTACCATATAAATATATTAACATTTCTCTCTCAGACATCTAACATGTTAAACATGCTAAATATGCTCTTGCATGTACTATGTTCGCCGATAAGAAACAACAAAAACAATGAGAAGCAATGAGTGAGTGAGTGAGTGAGTTGGGGTTTAACGCCGCTTTCAAGAGTATTTCACTTATATCGCGGCTGCTAGTATTATGTCAGGGAGAAAGCCCGCAACGCCATGTGGCTATGCACTGCGGTGAAACCTGCGAGCATCGGCTGGAACTAGCGAACCATGGGTGATACTACGCTGAAATTCAGTGTAGCATTGCACCCAAACCTTACTGCGTGTAGAACAGTTCTCTACTGCAGACAAAGTTGCCGTGCCCCTGGCGGGATTAGAACTCTTGATCCAAAGCCGAACGCGCTAACCACTTCGCTATCCCGCAATATTATGCGGACACATATTCACGACAACGTGTCGTAACAATTTCTAAGAGTTCGGCCTGCTGTAATTATGGACGTTCTCTCACTAATCTTTCATCGACAATAACTCCACATCGAACCAGCATTGGTTTAAATAAAGTCACAGTAGCAAGACGTCCTCACTGAACTAATGGGATCTCACGAGAAGGTCAAAAAGTGTTACCATCGCAATGGCTAAATAATACTGCTCAGCCAATCAAAAGAGTTCTAGAACGTATGTTCATGATTCGGTTAAGCCATGCGAGTTCATTTTACATAGAGTGGCCCTTTTAAGTTGTTCACATTAAAATGGCCACTCGCACCATTTTCTTGGAATACGGATAACCGTTGTTATGCATACGGCTTATCTGTTCGAGCAATGAGATGTTTTACCCTCTGACAATCCAGTCCATAAACTTTAATAATAAATTGCAAACTTGAGAAAAAAATAATATGCAAAAAAACGTGATACAGCGCCTTTAAACCGATTGAGGATCCTTAATTAAACTCAATAATTAATTTCCAGCTTCAGCCTCTGCCTGCCTTATTCCCTATACATACACAAATGTTGTGAAAATCCAAGCATATCGTTATTTCCATTATCTATTTTTAAACAGTTATCATGCAATATGTGAAATTAATCATAGCATTGCATAACATTAACTATTCATTATTTGGAAAAAGAACATTTGATGTTATGAATGCATGTTAATGTACATTTGCAGATGTGTCCTGGATTTGAAAAGATTATATTTCAAATTGCGAGTCAGGACGTTATGAACGCAATCAATATGTGACCTGTCGTTTCTATTTTTTAGCATTTCTTTTCATCTTTTTATGAAGTCAAACTCTTTCGGAACATTGG
Organism: Gibbula magus; assembly: GCA_936450465.1. NCBI lineage: Eukaryota > Metazoa > Mollusca > Gastropoda > Trochida > Trochidae > Gibbula > Gibbula magus. The sequence goes on along the minus strand of OW388296.1, from coordinate 2,698,950 downwards.
CAAAATAGCGTTTTTAATTAAAACAGGTTATGACGAAAATGTAATTCTCAAGTGCTTCTCAATCAATATGATAATACAAAGAATCGGGACTTTGAATATTCATTTTATCAATGATTTATATCAATCCTTGACTTTATCAAGTATTACGTCAATAGAGTTATTTTGTAAAGCATTCATAAATTATTCCGAAATCATCGAATCCACAAACAATATATGCAGCCATGCACGCGATATCAGTTCTAAAATACAAAATATGGATGAAGGTTCATGTAAATATGCAATATGTAAGTACATAGTCACAGACTATTGTACCTTGACTCGTCACGAAAAGCTCCAACAGTCGATTGCTTGCCTCCTTTTAAAAATAAAAAAATTAACTTCCTTGCATTTTTACCATGATTTGTTTTATTGACAATATTTTTTAATCCATTCTCAGATTAGATGCGCCGTATTTCATCACCTGCAATAACCACAACATATCATTCATATTACGGCCAGTCGTAACTCGTAATAAGTTTACTTTTCTGAAATACACAATTTCGATTGAATGGGTTCTTACGAATTTTGACATTTAATCATGACATACAATCATGATAACCTTAGCCTAAGTAAATAAATGATATGATGTCAAACGAGATACACGTAACAAGATGCAAAGCCCTTTTGAATAATCCATTATGTCGTGCTGACATTGTCAGACCCGGGTCACATCAACTTTAAGTGTCTATTTCACACCAAAGGGAATCAATACATTAATATTACTTATATTTCTATCCAGAGGGGTGCATCGAAAATGCTGACTGGCATTTTCACAAAATGTATTATATCAGATGTTGTTTTAACGGCATATCAGATGTTGTAACGGAAGACATTGTTCTCAAGCATGTGTCACTTTCGCGTGGAATAACGTGTTCCCAATCTTTTCCCAGTGAATAAAGTGTGAATAAGTCAGCATCATTAATAAATGGTTGGTGGATTAGGGTAACCATTTCTATGGATACAAATATTCCTTCACCTCAGAACGTTATGATGCGGTTTCAGGAAGATATCCGATGAGGGGAGGTGAGGTGTTTTGGGGTGAGTATTTCCCCAAGAGTATTTGCCTTTTGTCATGGTTAATATTATTGCAAGAAGAAAGCCCGCAACCCAATTGTTGATGTGCATTACAGTGACACAGGCGAGCATCGAATAAAACAAGTTTAAAATGGGTTGTACTGCGTTGACATTCAGTGCAGCATAGTATCCACCTTAATGCATTTTAAAAAACATTATCTAAAGCAGACGGTTTTACTGAGCCCCTGGCAGGATTCGAACCCCGGACCTCTTGGTCTGAAGTCGAACAAGCTGAAATGCACATGTACAGACAAACAATATATTTGGCCATAGTGTCAAATGTTACAAAGATAAATTTCTGGGACAAATGTCCAGTTTTAGTTTAGGAGATCTCTCGATCTTTTGACATTGTTAAATTCTCTAGATGATGTGATGTAAAATTCTGACGATTATGAATTCTGTTAACGTTTCCTGTTCTGAACATATTACAATACAAATCCACATCAAGTCCTAAACAATAACTATCGTGTATTTCTTAGTCAGACCTGTGAAGCTAAATGTGTTCCATTTCCACATCGGGTCCTAAACCATTACTAGTGTCTGTTTATTCATCTTCAGTGTATTCTATCTCAGTGAATTATTGATGGACATAAACACCGCTGGCAACGTTCTTTGTGCTTGCAACAATTACATACATCATTTCTCTCTTTATATGATTGTCTTTGAATGTTACATTTCATTTATACAAGTAATTGTCTTTAAGATTTAAAACATTGAAAGACCTTTGTTTCTTATGAAGATGACGTAGTTTTCCCATTCTCAATACTGATACACTATCGGCACGTACAAAAGGTCTTTGAATCTGCGTTTTCGCAAACATAAACGGTCTGGTTATTGATAGAATATGCATTGTTAGATGTTATGCCTTGTCTTGATAACATGCTCAGTACTGGAATAACCTGCTCAGTACAGGAATAACCTGATCAGTACAAGAATAAACTGCTCAGTACAAGAATAACATGCTCAGTACAGGAATAACCTGATCAGTACAAGAATAAACTGCTAGATACAAGAATAAACTGCTCAGTACAAGAATAAACTGCTCAGTACAAGAATAACATGCTCAGTACAAGAACAATATGCTCAGTACAAGAATAACATGCTCAGTACAAGAACAATATGCTCAGTACAAGAATAAACTGCTCAGTACAGGAATAACATGTTCAGTACAAGAATAACCTGTTCAGTACAAGAATAACCTGCTAGATACAAGAATAAACTGCTCAGTACAAGAATAAACTGCTCAGTACAAGAATAACATGCTCAGTACAAGAACAATATGCTCAGTACAAGAATAACATGCTCAGTACAAGAACAATATGCTCAGTACAAGAATAACATGCTCAGTACAAGAACAATATGCTCAGTACAGGAATAACATGCTCAGTACAAGAACAATATGCTCAGTACAAGAATAACATGCTCAGTACAAGAACAATATGCTCAGTACAAGAATAAACTGCTCAGTACAAGAATAACATGCTCAGTACAAGAACAATATGCTCAGTACAGGAATAACATGCTCAGTACAAGAACAATATGCTCAGTACAAGAATAACATGCTCAGTACAAGAACAATATGCTCAGTACAAGAATAAACTGCTCAGTACAAGAATAACCTGCTCAGTACAAGAATAACCTGCTCAGTACAGGAATAACATGTTCAGTACAAGAACAATATGCTCAGTACAAGAATAACCTGCTGATCGTCCTTGACAGTATGTTCTATATAGATGGCATACTAAATATACGGATTGATGGCGACTCGCTCATCCTTGTAGACTGACAATGGCCTCATGCTAAGGGACCATATGGTATACACAAATACACGTTACTCTTAAAGCACCATTATTACTCTACATGTGGTATATAATGGTATCGTGCACTATTGATGACAGTGATAGCATGTCCATCATGCAGTGAAGCTAACGATTGAATACTTCTTTTTTAAATAATTCTAAAACTTTGTTTTTTATGTAAGTGTTTTGTTTATGGAACAAGGTTCGTCATCAAACAACATAGTTGATGCGTTGATAAGTTAACTTGTAAAGCGAATGTAACACATATACTTATAAACCAAGTCATGTGGAGACTATCCATTGACTTATACAGCATGTTGTCATCACGTCAAGGCTGTTCTTCAGCTGGTACCTCTCTCATTGTGAGAACAAATCGGTGACAAACTGCTGCTGCTGATGAATATTTACATTGGCAAAGAAGAGTGAAGAGATTAAGGGCACTGTGACACGTTTTTTAATATGATTTTTGTTCTCAAATGTGCCATTTATTATTCAATACGTTTACACAATATAATGTTACGTTAAGGAGTAGAACATCTCATTACATAACCCGATAAGTCAAATCCATATAAAACGGTTATCCGTCTTGGTAGAAAATGGTGCGACTAAAACGACAATTTTGTGGAATTCTTCAGTGTAAGAGGCGGATTTGTTGGTGTCATGCGATTTTGAGAGTTCAGACAATAAGGCAGTCGACCATTCATTCAAGGTGCAATATTTAAAAGTTTACCCTGAATTAAGGAGTAAAGCCTCCTTTGAGCGGCAAGTTTAGTGTTAACACCTTTAAATGGCCGATAATGGACTCGCATGACTTAATCGAACCATGAACGTATATTTTATTTATAAAGGAGTATTATTTAGCAGTAGTAAAACGGTTTTCCTTTTCACGAGAGCACTTTAGTCCAGTAAGAGCGGCGTGTCCCAGAGCCTTTAATATGGCAAAATCATGAACATGTTTTGCCTTAAAGGCGCTGTAGCACGTTTTTTGCAAATTTTATTTTTTCAAATTTCTCATTTATAATGATAGTTTATGTCATTTATATTTACTTTAGAGGGTAAAACATCTTATTACACAAACCAAGTATCCGTAGTGGTAATAACAGTGTTGCGTATAAAGCCAAAATTGCATGGCGGCCATTTTATTGTGAACACAATTTATTATTTCGAATGACAAAAACCGATTCCCATGGCTTTACGAACCATATACACTCATTTTTTAGATTGATTTTCCGAAGAGGGAAGGGTGTTTTACTGTTGGTGAGATTAATTTTCAATTACATTTCATCGACTTATTTCACGGGAAAAGCGTGCTACTGCCCCTTTAAAGGTGCATCCATTGTGTCCTTTAACAAAAATAATTATATGTATATAGTTTATCGAGATACAGAAACAAAATCAGAAAACATGCTTTAACATTGATGAAATCCTGTAATGTAGGCAATAGAAACTAGAAAATTTACTGCCATAATTTATAACTATAAGTACAAAATAGTCATGCAAATACGTCCAACCATCACCTATTCGAATAATTGACATAATGTGTAAATTGATAAATATTATCTCCTTTATAATTATCCCAATAAGCAGTAGATCAAACCAAACAAGTAATTATGGCCATAATTACATGCTATTTCATTAAATTAGATTCATAAATACTTCTGTGAGCTCAATCATAGGGCAACACATTTCATAGATTAAATGTCACTGAATTGCATTCAAAAACGTTCAACGAAAACAGACCAGCTTTCAATTCGGGAAAAATGTTCTTAGTATCATTGTCATTGTCGACATCACTAGGCCATCAGACAGATCTCTAAAATGCAAAACCCTTTTACAGTGTATCACGTTCTTTGGCGAATCAAAATTCAATTGAAAGTCCATGTGAGGACCAATTGAAAGTCCATTTAAAGACCAATTTAAAGTCCATTTAAAGACCAATTTAAAGTCCATTTAAAGACCAATTTAAAGTCCATTTAAAGACCAATTTAAAGTCCATTTAAAGACCAATTTAAAGTCCATTTAAAGACCAATTTATGTCCATGTGAAGACCAATTTAAGTCCATGTTGAAAGCGATGCCTCCTGTAAAACAGGAGTATCCATGTGATCTCTTCATTTGTAAATTAAGAACCCGCCAATGATAGCGGTATGTTCTCAGGAGGAGATTGTGGGTAAGGTCGGCGACGACGGCTTCAGTTGATGTATCATCCTTAATTTGCACCTCGTCCATGTCGGGTACTTATTCTTAGGAAGCACCCCTGTCTCGATAATCAACACTAATGATAACTAATACATTCTATACCATCAGAAGATATAGGAAATCAGAATCACTGGGATATCGCAGTAATAAGTGTAATGTTGTAACCGTGGCCTCGACATTACATCGAGGGAAGCAAACAATCAGCAAAACATTATTTTAAAACATTCTTGGGGTTGCATTTTATGGTTATTTAAAATCAAATAAAAAGCATATTGAGATGCTTATAAAGAATGCAACAAAGTTCGTTAATTAAATGTAACAACAACTACATGATGGACAAGATAGCAACGTGAGAAACACGATTACGTAGTCACCCAATGAAAATGATAGTGGTCGATCAGAAAGGACAGATGGATTTAACCATGACGTAAATTTCCTTAAATATAATATCAAGAGTAACCTATAAGAAATTGTATCACAGCTAAGTTTTCACTGGCATATTTCCGAGGATGGGGCTAGAACATACCCTGAAACGTCGTAAGAAAACAATGACGAAGATGAAAAAACAAAAAGAGAACAATACATTACGTTGTGACTAGATTGTGGGTGTAAAGTTGATCATTAAAAGACGAAGATATTTTGGATGAACACTAAGCTCTGTTACAGAGGATTGAACCTGAAGGCAATGTTGTTGAATTATCCGTAGTGGTAATAACTGTGTTGCGTATAAAGCAAAAATTGCATGGCGGCCATTTTTATTGTGAACACATTTTATTATTTCAAATGACAAAAACGATTCCCGTGGCTTTACGGAACCATGTACACTCATTTGTAACTTGTCCTTCCGAAGAGAGAAGGGTGTTTTACTATTGGTGACATTATTTTTCAAATACATGTCATCGACTTATTTGAGCGAAAAAACGTGCTACAGCGCCTTTAAAAGACGAAGATATTTTGGATGAACACTAAGCTCTGTTACAGAGGATTGAACCTGAAGGCAATGTTGTTGGAACGGGCCGAGCAAGGGGAAAAGGGGAAAGCATTAAAGCAAACACTATGAGAGACAACCTCTTTATTTGCTTAGTATGGTTTTAAAGGGGCAGTAGCACGTTTTTTGCAAAATTTATTTTTTCAAATTTCCCATTTATAATGATAGTTTATGTCATTTAAATTAATTTTAGAGGGTAAAACATCTTATTACACAAACCAATTATCTGTAGTGGTAAAAACTATATTGCGTATACACCAAAAATTGCATGGCGGCCATTTTATTGTGAACACAATTTATTATTTTGTATTACAAAAACGATTCCCAATGCTTTACCAAAACATGTACACTCATGTTAAACTTTATTTTCCGAAGAGAGAAGGATTTTTTACTATTGGTGAAATTATTTTTCAAATACATTTCATCAACTTATTTGAGCGAAAAAACGTGCTACTGCCCCTTTAACCTAGCTGATGGAAAGGGGACAGAAATAGTGTTCTTCAAAAGATTGTCTTTTACAAATGATCTGATTTTACATAACATTTCACAAATCGAATCGAAGCTTTGATCATAATGCTATACCCAACTTGCCCTTGGACGTTATTCGAAGAATTTCTGCCTGAGGTATGTGTAACATTTTATTAGAAGGAAAAAACCATTTCCGTGCTCCTTGTATAAACTATTTTTTAATGAAACCATGTTGTTAAATCTGATTGACATCAACAATACTATAGATCTAAGTTACATGGTAAATATTTGTCATAATACATGTTATTGCTAAAAAGGTATTGATATGATTTATAACTAATAAGTACGTTATGATTATGGCAGAGGTGGTCGAAATTTTAATCGTGATCGAAATTTTAATCGTGATAAACACAAGGTATTCTAACCATATTTATAAGGATGTTACCTTGGTGAGCATTAGTTGCATAAATTAACAGATCGGAATTTCGTTTTCCTTAGTAATAAAGCCGTGTTTACTGTAATTACAATTAGAAGGGTCGGGTATGATAACCCTCAAAACCTATTTTCAAAAGATTCATGGCAACGGCAACATTTTCTGAGGAGGAGATTTGCCAGGACTTAAAAATCGAAAATAATTACAGTATCTTCTTTCCAAGTAATGGGGGAACATCTGCAGAAACGGAATCAGATAATTCAAATGAGTATAGCCATGTTATGGAGAGAAAAAAATTGGTGGGTTATCACCTTTTCACCTAATACTGTCCGAAACTTCAAAATTTCAAACGCTACAGTGGTTATCATTCTTTTCCCTGAAACCTTCTTTTACTCGACGTGGATATAAGATTGTGTCTCTTCGATTCGAACATCATATCTATTTACTAGTCAGTGCATAATTTGACTACATCACATACAAAAAAGTAAAAGCATAATTATGTAAATATACTGTCAAAAGCTTTAACGATTTTAATTTGTTATAGTGTTTTATAGTCATGAAATGAATAAAGTTTGATATATTAAATCGTAACTAACATCTTTGAACTCATATCCATCTCATTGCCATAAGAATTATAGTAATCCGTGTTCCGTTGATACTATTTCTAAATTTGCAACAACCAAATTGGTAGACACATGTCGTTTATAAACTACGTAAAATTGAAGTTACCACTGATAGTTCCAAATGACATATATTAAAAGTTTCTCCTGTACTCATTACCTATCAAACATCGATGAAGTCAGTATGCTCAAGTAACATAAGGGAACGTGCAATACGCTGTACAAAATCAGCTTATTATATTGACATTGCAGCAATTTTACTGTAATGTAAACCAAGCGTTCAACACCTGTAAACCTGTGTTTACCTCTCCTCGCAGGTAAATCTAGGTCACATATCTCCCTTACCTACGTTCTACATCAGTGGACAAGAGGGTCTATAACTATATCTACATCTATATGCAGCATGTCGACTGCCGTCAATATCATCAACACGTTGCGATACACAATACGATTTCGCCAAGGACGGGATTAATAATAAATACGACTGACAAATGGCTTTACAGCTTTGTACAGCATGTGTTTGTCTGTTAGGAGATGAAATGCTGTGATAATTAAAACTGGCGTCACGTAATATGTTATTGGCGGAAAAGTTTTGTTTTATGTTGACGATTACAGCTTCAATAAGGGATATTTTGTTCTTCAACAAGCATTTTCATTTTAGATTGCAATAAGAAACCATGCAGGTCATGTATTACTAGAAGCATTTAAACATCTACGCTTAAATTATGAACAATAAAATACGTGCATAAGTAATATTACACGAATGCAAACGAGTTTTTAATTTTTTATCAGTTTTGACAATCATTCTTGCGCTAAGACATTGAATATATTCTTCCGGCAACAGAGACAACGTCTGTTGATACTCGATGTAAACAACAGAATAGGTCTCAATGACTTAGGAGTCGTGGTCAGTCAACTGGATCGAAGAAACATCCACCAGACAAGTGTAAATATAACTACCAGGACAGGTGTAAATATAACTACCAGGACAGGTGTAAATATAACTACCAGGACAGGTGTAAATATATCTACCAGGACAGGTGAAAATGCTGAAAAGCAAAGACACACATGACAACATAAGACATGTCATGTTACGTCTCAGGTGAAGACTATCGAACAGGCGGGTACTTACCTGTTGGCCATGAAGCCAGATGTTATCGATCCGACCAGGGTCATCAACAATTGCACGAAGAAAACCCAGTTCATTTCCTTCAGATCTGAATTTGTCTGACATCCTAGATCAAAAACAGTTGGTCCAAGAAATCCTACACAAACTCCAAAACTTCCGAACACGGTGCAGTAGGTTACAACTTGAATCTTGTTCTCTCGGAAGAGTCTCCAGAAGGAAACTTTCTCAACCTCAGGTAAACTTTCGTGTTTTGTCTGCGATATATCCCAATGTTCCCCTTCAGCAGACGTGGAATTATTGATAGAAACATCCTTCTCAGCCAAACTTTCGTCTTTTCCATCCATTTTGAATGTTTATTCCTCAATCAAAATCTGTCGTCTGCTACTGTCGTCTGCGTTAGCTCACTGCCAGCATTCTGCTCGGGAAAAGCGTGCTGAACTAGCCAGCAGCCGACACAGTCTGCCTCAATGAATGTATCGGCTGGCTTATTGAACACGCCGGGTTAGAAAACTAGGATCGGAAATTGTAACGGAATGCCATGGGCTATTGATTTTACACGCCTGGCAGTACAGGATGAAGTGTTACACGTTTACTTAATCGTTTGATGAGTTTCAGCTTTTTATAAATCAGAGTCACTTTGTTTAACCTTTTAAGTCATTGAAATAATCATTTCAACAGAAATCATGAATACTGTTCTTGCTTCGACCCACTTTACATATGAGCAGGGACTCTATATACAGACTAATTAGAGGGTCCCTGATGTAAGTAGGTATACATATTTCAGCTGTTTTGTAAAGGTCACTATGCCTCATTTAGCAATGACTCTATAATTTCAGTGCACTCTCGAGAAACCAGCATTCCTCTAATCTGAACCTCGATATACATGTAGCTACATTTGCTCAATTCCAATTCGTCATCCCTTCTCAACTTGGTGCCTGACCCAAAGGAGTGTCGGTTTGGATGAGTGGGGGAGGTGTATTATAAATGATTTGACCAAATGACTAACAATAGTCATCATTATTACCAAATATGATGAGAGTTATGTTACAAGGATTATTACATTGTATCTTAGAATATACACGATATAGTATTTTTGCATTGAAATGCACGCATTAAGTAACACATTACTAATACAGAGTGCAACATCACTGTCATTCATTTATTCTACAGCAATGCTGTGTGACATTTCCGTTTTAAGAAAATGTATTCTGCTGGAAATAAACTTAACATTCAAGATTTATTTTTGTGATTTATAACTACGTTAGTAAACATTAAGATATATACCACGGGGAATTATGTATATATTCATGTCACACTTATATTAACGCTCTACTAAAGCATTTCACAACTCCAGGAACGATGTGTTGGGTAGTAATTTAGAAAATAATAAATCATAAAAGTTATTTTTTTTAAGTGAAATACAAGATTCGTGGCTAATTGAAATAGTAGAACATCACGATTCCTTTGAATGTAAAAAATAGAGCCATGGGCTCAGCAGCACATCGGTTACTATAGCTACTATATATATATATAGAAAAACAGTTTAAAACATCTTCCAACTCCCAGGTCTCATATAGAAAAAATAAAATGTTCGAAGAAATTACGATGATTTAATCAGATTCACAAGCATGCTTTCGACCATTACGGGTCTCATCAGGTGAATGACGTTGAGTCGGTTGATGCGTCATAAAGTGTAATTACGACGTGGAAAAAATAAATATTCTGTTTTTCCGATATACAAAGTTGATTCAACAGAATCTGATTGCTTGGCAGAAAAATAATTATTGTTTATTAATAAATATAAGCCAAGACTCAATTCTAAAATGTAATGTCATTCTCAATGTACATCTATTTCTATGCATTGTATCTATGAATGTATCTATGCAATGTATTGTGACGTCATAATTACACTTTATGACGCATCAACCGACTCAACGTCATTCACCTGATGAGACCCGTAATGGTCGAAAGCATGCTTGTGAATCTGATTAAATCATCGTAATTTCTTCGAACATTATATATATATATATATATATATATAACACAATTTTTGGATTGGACAAATTTACAAAGTTCAACATATTTTGCTTTCAATACAGGTTTCCTTATAACCTTTATGAAGAAAAGTGGAGCAACCGTAAAATAGTTTACCATGTTTCGCCTTCATCTGTATTTTCCCTGACCCATCATCAGCCCAAAACACCCCCTTACAGAGATAGGGAAAGGGAAGGGGCAGACAGGGAGAGAGAAGGAAGCATTACAATTTGCTGTCAAATGGTCAAGCATAATTCTTCATTCATATAAACCAAACTTGTCATGTTACAATTGAAATAGCTTACTAGACATACATAACATCTGCTCTGACAGATACACAGAAAATTTAGTGAAATTGCCAAAAAATAAAATAAGTTCTATCTGCTTTATAATTTCTATGATACAAATATAATGAAAGTTGAGTTAGAAAGCTCTCGAAAACACCTTTCATCCAAATATACTTATTGCTAACTTTTTATGTTAGCATAATGTTAGCAAAATGGTAAACCGCTAAAAACAATTCATTTATAACTTTCTTACTTTTTATCCAAAAGACTTGAACTTTGGAACTCTTGATATTCACTAAACACAGATGATATCCTCAAAAGTAGAGTGTTCTAGGGTCATAGGTTTCTGAAATGGAAAATATACGTTTATATGAACCCCTGCCTGAACCAAAGAATTAAAGGTTGAGTAATGAAATTTACAAATCATAATCTCCATCTTTTAAAGAAAACACTGCTCAGGTTTCTGTTTCAACCAAATTTACACACTTGTATCTCCATCCCACAAAGATGTCAATGACAAACATATTTTGATAGCATACACAACTTTTATAAATTATAATTCCCTTGGTTAAGTAAATGATAAAATTCTGTTTTCGAAAAAATATTTATATAACTGGTGATAAGTTGCATCCCAAGGAGTTGCAAGGGATAGCTGTGTGTAAGTAATCATAAATCATACAATTCATAATGAGCTACAGAGCCAAAGGCTCTATCATTGACATAAGTTCTTACAGATTAATAATGTCCAAGAAGGTCTCCGCGTTATATTCCACATAGTCATACACATTTGAGTTTATCTGTATAATGTGTTCTAAAACATACTGGAATAAGATAAGAATGTTGATAAACGTTTCACAATGACTCATATACACAGATTGGGAGTAGAATTTAAGATTTATTTCAGCAAACATGCATTAATAATCATATCTGCTGTAACATTAGCAGACGTTGCCATTTCGTTCTGCACGTTATTGTGATAAAATGGCTTTGTGAGCAACTGCGCGCATCTGCAAAATAGAAATATATGCCTTAACAATTTAAATGGTAATATCATATCATATAAGATATCCGAACTAAAAGTACAATATTTAATCAATAGTATATGCAGTAGCATACGTGCGTTTTGCTATACTTAGATATGCATACCAATCTTGCTTATATGATTCTATATTGTACGTATTTGCTACTTTTCTATATACTTACCATACATTTTGTATTATGTGTCTCTTCTATATACTTCTATTGCATATACTATTATCATGCATATACATATTTTTTACAGGAGCGGCGTTGAAATAAGCCTTTTCCTGTTCGCCAATCCTATTTTCATGTTTATGAAATAAAATACGTTTAAACCATACTACCTTGCACACTTGTCTTGTATATATATACTTGTCTTAAGTGTGTTTCCATTTGGTATAATGCATATACTTCTCTTTAACCTCCCTTGTACCGGTATATAGTTATGGCACATGGTAACTGTTGTTATATTTCCCTACTTCTATGTTATACACTTCTCTTGTATAGACTTATCTTCTAGTTACGTATCGTGTAAACGGGAAGATTTTTTTTTAATTTTACATAAAACTTCATATATTGTAAAATATTTAAGGGAGTAGATTGCACATTTATCTGATACCCATTAGTGGTTATATTGCTCCTTTTGTATCGTTCATGTCATCAACATTGAGTCTGAAGATAAAGCCTGTTTTATCAGGTGGTAATGCGAGTAAAAACAGGGTTGAAGGTTTAAACTAAATATAATTATTGATTTTCATTTTCGAGTCGTTGTGTCTGATGTCTTAATTGTACGTGCTTGCCTCCTGCTTGGTCCACTCTGTTGAAAACCATGCTTCATTATTTCATTGTAAGTTGATTGTCTGTTTCATCTTTCAAAATAATTAAAACCGTGAGCAGTCTCGGTCGACTTCATTATGGGTCATTATTTAAATGCTTAAAACGAAATGCATCTTACGACGTAGTCAATGGTGTGATGTTTGCATTTCAAACCTGATTTAAAAAGTCTTTGAATGTGTTGTTTGGTTGATATATGCCAGAACGTTATAGTTGGTGTTATTTTATCGAAGCGTACTCAATCTTTCCGAAAGTTAACGTTTTAATGATACTCGACTCAGTACAGTGACGACATAAAGGTGGAAGTAGTGATTCGAATACCTGACAAGTCACCGCGACTGGTGCACGTCAATTCATCAAATGTAATTTTGGAAACTTAACTACAACAGACAAAGACAAATCTGGATTGGTAATGTTAAATAGGGCATATAACTAGTGTGCATATAATTGAAAGGTGTAGTTTCGGTTTCTGCACATGGAAAATGCTGTTGCTCGATTTTCATCGAAAAGAAGTGCTTATCATATATTTGACAATAGTATATGAATATACAAGTACAAGTGAACGTATTTGAACTTGAATCAGCACATGTGGTAGCTCGGCAAGTAAAGTATGAAATCTACATAAGATATTATTAAAGATACTCGATGACTGTTTAATATGAATTGCAATATTCATGTGTAATCGTTGTTTCTTAACTCCAATGAGTCACAAAAAAGGATGACGTATCAACACAGATATTATCAAAATTGTAAAAAGTTTAATGTAAAAGACGTGTCATTATAATAATTATTCATCAAATAAAAAACATATATACAGATATATGGTATCAATATATCAAAATGTTCAATATTTGATATAACGTTCGTCAAAGAAAGGAAGGACTTATATTGGATAGTCATTTAACTATGAATAGCCACTGCCAGACAAATTTCATTAACTAAGAACAGGGAGCCTCGAAGCATTAACTTCCTCCTCGATATCCCTCGTGTGTTGGCGGCACGTGCCGAAACTAACCAATTAGATTCGTTTTAACACATTTGCTTGATCAACCGTCACTCTTGTCCTTCCTCATTGGCTGTTGACGTCGTTAGGGGAGACCAGGGACATTGGAAAGTCTACCATTAACGCTTTGTAACAATTGTAGAAGCAATGCATCTTCATTGTTTTCAGGTTCCAAGCTAATTCAATAAATAAACGGGGGTGAGTGAGTACCTGGTTTAACCCCAACAGTCAATGTGGTAAATTTCAATAATATAGCTTGTCTGGATTGCCATCCTATCTCTGGGGGTTTCTTCAACTTCTGATGGTGTTTTGAAAAATGTCACTCTTGAATGGGAAATTATAGAAAATCTCCCACGAATCAGTTTGTCTAGAATGGCATTTGTTCTCGGGGGTTTGTTCAACTTGTTATGATATTTTTTAAAACGTCACGTTTGATTAAGAAAATAGACAAATTCAAGTGACGTTGTGAATCTAAAGTGGCATAGATCTATCTCATCGGGCTTTCCACTGTGTAATGATATTACATTTCAATGATCTAGTGTATCTAGTGTGAAATTTTGTTTCTAGTGGTTTGTTTGTATGATGACGACTTTTTTATTGACTTAGATCACATACACATACAACTTCTCAACGCAAGGCATAACTCTTGCCAGTCTCCATCACTGGCTGATTTAAACCTTGCAGTATTTCCCTCGCTTTGTTGTGTCTAGATAGTGGATCACTGCACCTGAAATGCATAGTGGGCTCCGATTTCGTAGCACGGAAATCTTAAGTAAATACTGAAAGCCTTAAACCAGTCAGTATTGGAGATTGGCAAGAGTTACGCCATGGGAAGTTGATACAGACAGTGCCATTATGTATATTGTCTTGTGTGACGATCTAGTACGGTGATTTTTAGACTTGGGTCTCTCTTACTAGGTGAGGCAGACAAATTTGCCGGGTGCAGCTGTTCTTCATTGTCATTATATATCTGGGGCTTGTTCAACGAGTGATGATATCTTGACTAATGTCTGATTTCACGAAAAACCTTAAAATATGTCATTGCCACAGTTAATCCAGAGTGCCATGTGTATTCTTGGAGCCTCCGTCAATAAGTGATTTATTGACAAATACATTAAATTTATATTGCCGATAAGAACTTACAGTGTAAACTTTACGTTGTCTTCTGAAAGATTCAAGCAACATTATCTTAGAAAAAAAGCTCACTTGAAATAAATTAAGACAGTTTGGTGGTAAAGTAGTGAAATCCAAACTCGTTATTGTGTTTCAATGCACAGTCATATTCCCCACATGACCTCTGTAACAAGGCCCTCTGCTTGCTTCCAAAAACATCTAAAGCGATGAAAATTTGCGAACCTCTTTATGTCTTTGCAGTAAAAGAATCGTCTTTCGTTATATATATTAATGACAGTTATAGAAGACTATGTGCGCATTTCACGGGCGAAGGAACTCTAGTCAAGCATACGGGAACACATGGAAAGCTCAAAATGAAACAATGTCGTTGATTGCACAACAAAACTAGACGTCTCCATCGGCCTTACAGGAGAATAGGTTATTATGATTTAGGTTAGTTGAGAACTTGTATCCGTTTGTCCCGATGTGATACATCAAACCAACATCCTTAAGTCAAGTTCTAATCAGCAAGCTGCGTTAGCCCAGGAGACCTGTTAGTTGCAGTACTAATGAAAAAGAAAGGTCAGCCATCATTACCGTCCAGCCGTTTACTAACTACGTGTACAAGTACAGGGGGGTCTCTTCATGGAAAGGTTAAAGTAGTAGATACTTCCGTTTCATTGGCATGTTCAATGGAATAGGCGTATCCACTAATACATCATGTTATTGACAGAATAATGGAGAAAAATATTTTTATAATTTTGGTTTGTAAATTATTTCACTCCATGCATGGGGAACCTGCGTGTAATGTTTATAGCCACCTGGGCAGTATAGCAGCAATTTGCGGCGATATATAAATGGTATACAAAGGGCAAACGTTACGATAACAAGTGTTCAACACAGACAAACACAAACGATAAAGTCGATTTTGAATGTCTGTGATGAGGATAGATCTCGTAAAGAGATATACACAATTGTATTTATGAGAGTACGATACTTGGTAATGTATGTCTGTTCAAACACACAAGGGGTGCTGCAAGTGCTATTTCAGAGAGGTTTGTGGATATAGTGTCTGGTGTTAAGGTAAAACCTTATGAACTATGGAACTTAGCTTAGTGTAAACTGTTTTCGGCAAAATGTACCTTCTTTGACTTAAATTTGTTGACCAACCCAGATCGAACAGATTATGTATTATATGCAAAGATAACCTCTTTGAAAATGAATTTCATTTTTTGCTGGTGTGTAATTGTTACAAACATTTTACATGCTTGTATTTACCATATCATTTGTTTTTAAAACCCAACCATTCGTAAATTCAATATGCTCATGTCAATTGACTATCAACATGTTGTACAAAACATATCCAATTATATAAACATTGCAGTGAATTTTGGAGATTCCCTCCTACGTCAATTATAAATTATTATTTGCCTATCTATTATGTAAAATAACATATCGTACATTACTTTGTCGTATGATACACGTACATGTCCTGCTCTGTTGTACTAATAAAATAGCCTCGGTCTGTGGCCTTCACTACAATTGAATAAAGATTGATTGATTGGTAGTTCTCAGTTTCTCAGAAAAATGAACAGATAATGTTTTGAAATTTCAAATTCAATTTAGTTGGCTTCTGAAGACACGATGCGTTTCTATTTCACTCGTATATATCGCATGTATCGTATATATCGCATGTATCGCATGGATCGTATATATATATATATATATATATATCGTATGTATCGCATGTATCGTATATATCGCATGTATCGTAATTATCGCATACATCGTATATATCGCATGTATCGTATATATCGTATGTATTGGTGTATATTCCTTATAGTTTCAAACATCATGCGGTCATACAATACATATCCGAAAATTCAGAATGACATTCTACAAGTGCCCGACACCGGAAGTTTCGGTTCGAATCTAGCAATGGACTCACTCGTCCATAACAAGTAAAGGATGTCTACTATTGCCGATGTGATCCAAAATACAACCATGCTGATTGCCAATTGTGTTTGTTTTCTATTTAAAGTGGTTTGTTAGTCTCGTTATAATTGACAAACTGGTTTTCTTTTTAACAGACCTTGCTCAATAGAAGTCTTGGTACCTGGGTTTTCCGAAAGCAAGCCCTCTCGTTTAGAGGCCCTTGGGCTTCTATTTAATTCAAAAGTTTGTGCAATGAGAGTAGACTCCCTTTTCTACAATTCAAATAGTCCATGTTAATGAGCTGTTTGATGATTGTGTTAGAAACCCTGTAGATGATGGTGCAAGTAGTGTCGATTGTGGCGATCAGTTGTGCGATGCACGGACTCATTTGAAACTCCAATTCTCACGAACAAATCTTAAACATTACCGTACAGTTTAGTTTTCAAGAGTTACAAACTACAAGAGTTTCCATGCATTTCGTTTTCTTAACCATTGCACTACTTCTAAAAGTTATATTAAAAAGATTGCATTCACTGATTGTCTCGTGATTATTATTCCATATGACTGTCACTCTAAAAAGATTTCCGAATACAAGCCCATGTTTCCGAATATAAGCCCGGGCCACAGGAACACAGTACTATTGTTGGAATGAAGGCTGTTCTCTGAAAGGATCCTCGTTCCGTGTCCTTTAAACTGGTTGGTTGATGTCATGAAAACATGTCCCATCTTTACCGACCTGCATTTATGTACGGCAAGTTTCATATGTGGCTCAAGCGCATTTCACATAACTTCAAACATGATCGTTTAATGGCCCTTCCGAAACTGTGGACAGTTTAATACAGATAGTAAAGTGGTCTTTGATTGGCATTCTAGAAATTGAGGAGAATGATTTTGGTTGGATAGAAAAAAGGATGTTATCGTGCTGCAAGCTTTAACGAATCATTTTCTGACAACCGAGGCAGATGTCCCTATTGTAATAAAAGTTATGCGAGAGTGGTACGGCATAGAAAGGTATGATACAGAAGGGTTGTTTTTTGGAAAAGCCTTATGTTAAAAATGCGTGATCAAGTGACTAATTGTGTCTCCAATTGCTGTATGTTTACCAGCATCAATGGCTCCAAACAAGAACACATCTCATAATTTCTCTCTATTATGTTCAATGTCTTTATTTACAATCAAAGTACATACCTCGCATAGTGATACAATTGTGAACAATATTTCCAAATATACAAAGTAATTTTGCATTAAAATATATCTTTCTTGGATAAGACTAAAGAACACTCAACACATATTTACAGAAATTCATAACATTTTTGCAAATAAAAGAAAGCAATAATTGACTGACATAAAATCGAGAATGCACCAATTATCTGTCTTCTTTTTTTAAAATATGTCTGGATTATTTTTAGAGAAGTGTACTGATAATTACAAGTAATAATTGATATTTTGACTTTTGAATTTGGCAATTTGACTCACTGTACTTTGATACATAATCTGAGTATTTTGTGAAGATAACTTAAATTTAAAAATTCAAATATACACCAAAGAACAAACACATACTTTACAATCATTAAACATTAGCAAAAACATTCTGGATACAATCTGACAATGAAACGTCAATTTTCAATGCAAGAAAAAAATACTTTGGTCTTTTCTGGGAATGTCTGCATTAACAATTTCAGAAGAAATACATAAGCCTGAATATAAGCCTGATCAAAAGTATTCAAAAGATCCCCAAGCATAAACCTGGAAAATATAAGAGATTTTTATTTCATTTTCATACAAACTTAAAAATAGAAAACAACAAGTTTAGTAGCACTTAAAATATAAACAAAAAACACAAATGCAACCATTAACCATAAACTAAAAGGACAAACACAACTGTATTTTAATGAATATAGATAAAGTAGAAAACAGATATAGCACTAGCAAGGATATAACATCTAAAACAGCTAAGAAACAAAGCACATGTTGATAAAATAACACAAGATTTTAAATGTAACAAATTTAAAGAAATAGTAGATAACATAATCAATCAATCATTGATTTTTTTTAACATTTTCTAAATAAATATAATATTCTATATATTCTAGTTGATACCTTTGGTCTTTGCTCTGAAAATGGTTTTGTAATAATATTTCTTGCTACTGCACCAACTGATTATCTTGTGATGGGAACGAGTCAAATATACAAACAAGAGATATTTAGGTCCGAATGTATGACAAGTTTGCTTTAAATGTAAAAGATATTTGAAAAGGTTACAAGTTATGGACATTTCTCCACATTTATTTTAAAAGAAATATTTAACCATCTTTTAAGTTTGAACCAATAAAACAAGATAAATCTATTAATCTAACCACAATTGGTGCGTCTGAAAATATATAACAAATTGACACTAAGTAAATAAATGCTGATATTTCAAAGACATATGTGACTTAAATCTCATCTTCATAAAAACATAAGAAACTGAATCAATAACTAAAACAAATAGTTTGAATCCTTGAATACATAATGGCTGAACTGGGTTACTCATTCTTTCACATGTTTATACAATTTATGGTGAAACATTAGAATTAATTTAATTCAGAATTTAGTATAACATATTATGATATAACTGAGATTGAAGGCACAATGGTGGGCAATGAAAAATGTTTTCAGTTAAATCAGTCATTGCATTTAAGGTCAGCTTTGCTGGTATTATTTAGTTTCAAAAGCAAACTTCCAAACTTCTCTTATCGACCATCACCAAAAGAAAGCTGACAAACCCCCGCAAGAGAGGAAAGGAAAACAGCAAACCTCATACGTAACTTCCTGTATGTCTAAGCATAATTGTAAGTAGAAGACCAAATCGGGTAATTCAGCCTCAATCGAAAGACAACTTGCAGTTTGAAGTGATTTTAGCTCAAGACATCACCCTGGTGAAGGAGACAAAATACTTCCAGTGGTAGCTTAACTTAACTATTAATACTTTAACATATGCTCACTCCCATCAATACATATTTTAACATATGCTCGCAACTATCCTAGGGTTGAGAGCTGCATTCTCTTCCCACAGATTTTATTCCCGTCAGATTTTCTATCCTAATCTCTGCTTTTATGATAATGTCATGTCATTGACAAATGTCACCTTTAAAACAGCATCACTGATTGCACAACTGGATTCTAATGCAGCCAATCAGGACTAATCATTTCTACCCCAAAAATTCTCAAAGATGAACAGAGGTTGGGATTGAAAATTTGAAGGGAATAAACTCTGTGGGAAAAGAATGAAAAGTATGGGCTTAACATTAAACGAAACTTTGTAGGAGATTGATGTGTTTTAGTCAGGAACAAATTTTTCTAAATGCTTAGCACTTAGATAACTGTATATGATCATACATTAACATGGGTCTACAACTGCAAGGAGACAATCGGAAATTCTAGGACTAGGAAAATATATAAATAAATATTTTCATTTTTAGCTCAAGAGAATATTGAACATTTTGATCGGCATGAACAGGTAGATATGTTACAATACTTTCATATTGACAACTTGCTTCATCAGTCAAACACAAGACATGTTACAATACTTTCATGATCATTGACAACTTGCTTCATCAGACAAATATAGGCAGAATAATCAGATATTTGGGTATCACTTACATATGATAGAATGACATTTTGTTGACGACATGAAATATCTTTTAGATGAGTTTTAACATACAGTCAGGCCTCGATAATCCGAACGCTTCCGTTTTTTTATCAAAAACGTTTGGATAGTGAAGTGTTCGGACTTGTGAAATGAACCAAACAAGATGGTGTTGATTCCCTTTGAATCCACAGACAGAGCAGAACGGATTTAGGATATCAAATGAGTTTGACACGCTGGATATTTATAACTATTACACAAAATGAGGAATTTCAAAATATTACAATCACAAACTACTGACACACAATGTAAAACATTACAATTTATTATAATCACAAACTAATGACACGCTCAACCCCCGTGTCAACCCACTGTCATTGAAATTTACCGATCCAATCAGTGTGATGATCGGTTGTCACCGGATTAATGAAGCAGAAATAGTTGTAATAAACCAATCCGTTACGGCTAAATTGCGTTCGGATTCGGAAACTGAATCAACGGATTAATGAATCAACAATTAATGAGTTTATATAGAGATAAGTTTGGTTACAGCTTGCTACTGTTCGGACACTGCGAGAAATTCGGATTATCCGTGGCCGGACTATCGTGGCTTGACTGTACATACATTCTGAGCTCTCCTTTAATAAGCACCCCTGGTCAAATATGTATATAATTAAAAGGATTTCGAAATCTGAAAATTCCAATATTGTCTGTAAACTTTATTAAAGCTTCATTCCTAACTATATATAAAGATTACATTCATGACTTACTGCCTTTAATATATATGCCAATGCTCAAAGACTAATCAACTAATGATATGCAAATCATATGCATACAAACTGTAATTAATGCTGAGAGTATATCACAATGTACCTATGCAGTTTAAACAAATATGCAAATATTGACAGAGATATCTTGTAGAAGAAAGGAACAATCAATACAGGGGAGTATTCAAACCCTTCATGTCAGATCAAGTTCCTAACTTCAAGGGAATTACTGTAACATTCCATAAGCTCTCATTTGCATATGCTTATTTACAGTGACACATATATATACTCATTAAGTGATCTATTTAAGTGGTGTGTCATGCTTGAGAGATCAATTTCGCTGGCTTTTGTAAGTTTATAATTACGGTAACAGTGTTTGAAATAAACAATGAAAACCTCGAATGAATACTTGTTGATCCGGAATGACAAAGATTTTCAATTTCATCTTCTAATTAAATTGAAAATTTGAGCATCAGGCTATTAAATGTTGTGTTCCCATATTGAGCTTTGCATCCCTTCAAATCTTGCACTCACTCACTCACTCACAAGCAAGCACAGGCCTATCATCTTTGCTGTAGTCTTTTCAATGTTTGAAGGAAGAAATTGTAAATGTGAAAATGACGGTCTAATTTGGTAACAGCGTTCTGACATTAACATTTTGCAGAACTTAAGTAGTCATCTTCTGCTTCTGGATCCACACTGTTCTGTACATTCGGTTCCTGGTGAGACACTGGTATTTTCTCTTTGGCATCTGAAAAGATTTAGTTAAAACTTTAAAGTCCTTTAAACCATTTCAATATTTTCATATTTACATCTATGTTGTGCCCTGTCCAACTAGTGTATGTCACCTTGTTCAGATTGGCAGTCAAGCAGATAATTTGGTGTGAAACATATCTTAGATTTCTTTTCATTTTCATTATGGTGAAATGTTATTTTATCATTTGTGATATCATTCAACAATTGATAGTGACATTGAAATAGAGGGCTGACAAGAGAAGTGATGAAGAAACATGTATTGTTTTTTTACAGGCATGTTCTATTGAATATGTCAAAATTCCTTCTTGATGGAGATATTTACTACTGCATTTTAAACAGAGGTCAAAATACATTCATTCCTTTCAGTATTTGTCTTGATATTTAAATTGTTTAAGGTTGATTGTTCTGTGTATATTCTTGTAACTTGTATTGTTTGTCTTTAATATGCACAAGTTCTTCTGTCATGATACAAAACAAATTAAATAAATATTATTATTATTATTATTATTATCATCATTAATATTATCATAACTGAAGTAACTATATTTAATGGTGTTAACTTTAATATTTTGTTCAGAAGCAAAGTAAATGCCACACAAATGAATGACCTCAGTTCAAGGACATAGATTGACATTGAGTTTATATCAAATAATTATAAATAGCATGTTAAATTGAGGGACTAAATACAAGAATATAGGTCTAACGATTTAAAAAATATATTTTTCTCAAACCCTTCAATTGATACATTGACACTGACAACATCAATGCAACAACCTTTAATATTTTATGCACATGAATAGAGAATGACCACAAGGACAGCTAACACTGTTGCACGACCTGATCTACAAATACTGTGTTGCACGACCTGATCTACAAATAATGTGTTGCACGCCCTGATCTACAAATACTGTGTTGCACGACCTGATCTACAAATACTGTGTTGCACGACCTGATCTACAAATAATGTGTTGCACGACCTGATCTACAAATACTGTGTTGCACGACCTGATCTACAAATACTGTGTTGCACGACCTGATCTACAAATACTGTGTTGCACGACCTGATCTACAAATACTGTGTTGCACGACCTGATCTACAAATACTGTGTTGCACGACCTGATCTACAAATACTGTGTTGCACACCCTGATCTACAAATACTGTGTTGCACGATCTGATCTACAAATACTGTGTTGCACAATCTGATCTACAAATACTGTGTAGCACGACCTGATCTACAAATACTGTGTTGCACGGCCTGATCTACAAATACTGTGTTGCACGACCTGATCTACAAATACTGTGTTGCACGACCTGATCTACAAATACTGTGTTGCACGATCTGATCTACAAATACTGTGTTGCACAATCTGATCTACAAATACTGTGTAGCACGACCTGATCTACAAATACTGTGTTGCACACCCTGATCTACAAATACTGTGTTGCACACCCTGATCTACAAATACTGTGTAGCACGACCTGATCTACAAATACTGTGTTGCACAATCTGATCTACAAATACTGTGTTGCACGATCTGATCTACAAATACTGTGTTGCACGACCTGATCTACAAATACTGTGTTGCACACCCTGATCTACAAATACTGTGTTGCACGACCTGATCTACAAATACTGTGTTGCACACCCTGATCTACAAATACTGTGTTGCACACCCTGATCTACAAATACTGTGTAGCACGACCTGATCTACAAATACTGTGTTGCACAATCTGATCTACAAATACTGTGTTGCACGATCTGATCTACAAATACTGTGTTGCACAATCTGATCTACAAATACTGTGTTGCACAATCTGATCTACAAATACTGTGTTGCACACCCTGACCTACAAATACTGTGTTGCACGACCTGATCTACAAATACTGTGTTGCACGACCTGATCTACAAATACTGTGTTGCACAATCTGATCTACAAATACTGTGTTGCACAATCTGATCTACAAATACTGTGTTGCACACCCTGACCTACAAATACTGTGTTGCACGACCTGATCTACAAATAATGTGTTGCACGATCTGATCTACAAATACTGTGTTGCACGACCTGATCTACAAATACTGTGTTGCACGACCTGATCTACAAATACTGTGTAGCACGACCTGATCTACAAATACTGTGTTGCACACCCTGATCTACAAATACTGTGTTGCACGACCTGATCTACAAATACTGTGTAGCACGACCTGATCTACAAATACTGTGTTGCACAATCTGATCTACAAATACTGTGTTGCACGACCTGATCTACAAATACTGTGTTACACGATCTGATCTATAAATACTGTGTTGCACGATCTGATCTACAAATACTGTGTTGCACAATCTGATCTACAAATACTGTGTTGCACAATCTGATCTACAAATACTGTGTTGCACACCCTGACCTACAAATACTGTGTTGCACGACCTGATCTACAAATACTGTGTTGCACGACCTGATCTACAAATACTGTGTTGCACGATCTGATCTACAAATACTGTGTTGCACGACCTGATCTACAAATACTGTGTTGCACGACCTGATCTACAAATACTGTGTAGCACGACCTGATCTACAAATACTGTGTTGCACACCCTGATCTACAAATACTGTGTTGCACGACCTGATCTACAAATACTGTGTAGCACGACCTGATCTACAAATACTGTGTTGCACAATCTGATCTACAAATACTGTGTTGCACGACCTGATCTACAAATACTGTGTTACACGATCTGATCTACAAATACTGTGTTGCACGATCTGATCTACAAATACTGTGTTGCACAATCTGATCTACAAATACTGTGTTGCACAATCTGATCTACAAATACTGTGTTGCACAATCTGATCTACAAATACTGTGTTGCACGATCTGATCTACAAATACAGTGTTGCACGACCTGATCTACAAATACTGTGTAGCACGACCTGATCTACAAATACTGTGTTGCACACCCTGATCTACAAATACTGTGTTGCACGACCTGATCTACAAATACTGTGTAGCACGACCTGATCTACAAATACTGTGTTGCACAATCTGATCTACAAATACTGTGTTGCACGACCTGATCTACAAATACTGTGTTACACGATCTGATCTACAAATACTGTGTTGCACGATCTGATCTACAAATACTGTGTTGCACAATCTGATCTACAAATACAGTGTTGCACAATCTGATCTACAAATACTGTGTTGCACGATCTGATCTACAAATACTGTGTTGCACAATCTGATCTACAAATACAGTGTTGCACGACCTGATCTACAAATACTGTGTTGCACGACCTGATCTACAAATACTGTGTTGCACGATCTGATCTACAAATACTGTGTTGCACGACCTGATCTACAAATACTGTGTTGCACGACCTGATCTACAAATACTGTGTTGCACGACCTGATCTACAAATACTGTGTTGCACACCCTGATCTACAAATACTGTGTTGCACGACCTGATCTACAAATACTGTGTAGCACAATCTGATCTACAAATACTGTGTTGCATGATCTGATCTACAAATACTGTGTTGCACGACCTGATCTACAAATACTGTGTTGCACGACCTGATCTACAAATACTGTGTTGCACGACCTGATCTACAAATACTGTGTTGCACGACCTGATCTACAAATACAGTGTTGCACGACCTGATCTACAAATACTGTGTTGCACGACCTGATCTACAAATACTGTGTTGCACGACCTGATCTACAAATACAGTGTTGCACAACCTGATCTACAAATACTGTGTTGCACAATTCAGCTGAAGAGCCAGTGTTGGTCTCACAATGGCTCTCTAACTCATCTGTAAGACTAGCTAGCATTTGACTCACTCGTACATGACCAAGTGTAATCAATTCATAGAGATCAAAAGTAAAAGACATTCTAGATGTGAATGATATTCTTCCGAAGGCTACAACTTGTAACAACAATTTCAGCTTCATTGGTCAATATAGATCCCTCCCCCACTCCACCTACCCTTTTGAAAAATGTTGACCCCAAACCCCCAAATTCCTGGATCAGCCTGCAAGTTTGTTCAACTCAAGTGTAGCATGCGAATACTTAAGTTGTAAGATATGTCATTATAAATGTTGCAGCAAGTTGTACCATCAACTGCATCTAGGATATTTTATGAGTGCTTCACTAACTGTTGATGCAGGATGCCTCACCTTGTGACTAGTTGTACTCCACAGTGACTGCCTTGGTCTTCAGGTACTCGTTCAGGGCTTCCTGGCCTGCAGATTACATCATGTAATTTAAGTAATCTCTATTTATAAACAACGTAAACTAAGTTGTTATGCATACTTTTAGAGCATGTGTTTACCTGGAGGAGAGTTTGTTAAAATGTACCAAATTTCATAGCATTTATGATTACAAATTTACTATCCTGGCATTTTGTTGAAACACACATCTTCCTTTTTCACTTTATTAGAAGGGTAACCTACCCAAGTCCTTGCCGAACCCTGACTGTTTGAAACCTCCGAAGGGAGCAGCGACGTCTGTCTTGTTGTAGGTGTTGACAAACACTGTTCCAGCCTGTATGCTATCCGCCACGTGGAGAGCTTTGTTGATGTCCTTCGTGAACACTCCAGATGCTAGACCAAACTCTGTGTCATTAGCTCGGCGAATTACTCCTTCTACGTCACTGAAATGGAACGATTTATTACTATTCGCAAGAAGCAAACAATGGATAAGTAAAAGCACAAATTTGTATTTGTAGTTCCGAGAGAAAGAGAACTTTAAACATGGTAGAAGGAATGGTAACTTAGCCCATAGGCTTCAGAGGTGAGCGGGCGCCTCATTGGGTACATAAAACTTACATGCAAAAGGTAGAAGGGGTTCAAATCTGCTCTGGATCAACCATTATTCTATGATTTTTACCTTGTTATATATAATTTGCGTTACAGAATCAACAGATATAAAAAAATTTATTGAAGAGGTACGTACCCATCCATGAACTTGGAGATGATCATGATTGGACCGAAGGATTCCTCCTTAGCTATAAACATGTGGTCCTCCACCTCGGTGAACACGGTCGGCTCCAGGTATAAGCCTGGGGACAGAGAAATACATCTTTGGTATTGAGAATAGGGTCAAACAATTTACAAAGGTTTGTCTTTTGAAAATTGTATTGACTGTGTAAAAATATGGCTCCAGAAATTCGTTTCTTGGGCAAGTTTTTTTAAAAGGGACTATAGCGTTTGAAACAGTTATTCGACCATTCGTGAGCATTCAGTGTCTCATCTAGAACCCAAATTCAAACTCTTTCAGCCAGAAAAGATAAGTGATTTTGATAAAATAGGGGAGTAATAGTATTACTTGTAAAGGTAGGTATAGAACTACAATGTGTCATTTTTAAAATGGGGCTATTCATCGGATTTAATAAATTTCAGCATGAATCTAATCTAATCTAATCTGTTCATTTTGTATAGCGCTGAAAGTTCCAGGTTAACTGTTCACTGGCGTTGGTGAATTCCCCCCCTTATAAGACACAGAGTATTTCTAATGTACTTAATATTTACAATATAAAATATTTTCGTCTTAAATCTCCCCACCTGGTCTGTCAACTTGCTTGCCTCCGTACACGAGTTTGGCTCCTTCTTTGACGCCAGTGTCGATGTATTCTAACAGCTTGTTGAAGTGGTTTCGGTGGTTCTGGGGCCCGTGGTCCGTGGATCTGTTCAGAGGATCTCCGATCTTCATCTTCTTTATCTCTCCGATCTGCAATTGTGGATCCTTGTCGTATCATTCTCAATCTGAGATAAGCTAAGGCTGGCGAAAGCCAGACGAAACGGTTGTTGAATTACATTGGCTGACCAAAAACATTTTTCTGAACAAGCTGTGAAACATTTGATCCAAACCACTTCATACAAAATACGTCCAAAACATGAAGTTATTGCTTGGCACTAAGCATAAGGATAGAAGAATGCTTTAAACTGGTGCGAGCTGAATGTGCACTGAACAAGTTTCCAAATGTATCTGTACTGAGATATTCATATTATTATGTGAACTATTAGTTGTATTAACTGATTAGCGAGGTGTCTACTCTTCAAACTGCAGATGGTCTCATAATAAATTTCTTGGCCAAAAATAAATATTTCATGTAAGAATGTATATATATATGCCAGCTTTTCTACTCAGTGTTCGATATTATAAGTTTTAATCTCTCCTGGCAATCAGTCCATCTAAAACATTGAACACGTCATGCAGTAACTTGGCACTTTGTTTATTGAAAATCACACAAGCTGAACTGATTCTCTGGCAACTTTTGCAACTGGTCTGATCTGAAAATAACCAGCAATTGGGGGATATGCTCTGCTCTCTACTCACCTACTCCTAGCCAGTGAATATGCAAGCTCTACTCTTACTCACCATTCTCTCCAGATACTCGTCATGCACCGACTCCTCCACGAAGAGTCGTCCAGCTGCGATGCAGTTCTCTCCCTTGTTGAAGAACACAGAACTCAGGCCCTGGTGACAGACATAATCAATATGATAACCAGCTTAAATATAGAGGGAAGCTTAAATATAGAGGGAGGCTTAAATATAGAGGGAGGCTTAAATATAGAGGGAGGCTTAAATATAGAGGGAGGCTTAAAATATAGAGGGAGGCTTAAATATAGAGGGAGGCTTAAATAGAGAGGGAGGCTTAAATATAGAGAGAGGCTTAAATATAGAGGGAGGCTTAAATATAAAGTGAGGCTTAAATATAGAGGGAGGCTTAAATATAGAGGGAGGCTTAAATATAGAGGGAGGCTTAAATATAGAGGAAAGGTTTGGGTCCCACCGGAGGAGGATTAAACATAACTGAAGTGTATTTTTTAAATAATACCTATTTTGAGGGGATGCTTATTATAAAAGATTCTGTTAGGTTATCATGTACAGCAATTTTTCATCAAAAGACTGGCTCTTTGGACCAAAACAGATATGGTGATTACTGCCAAGGTGGGGCTTGGGTTGAAGGGATTGGCTCGGGATTGAGTAAGTTGGGTCTATTCGGTCGAATTAGTGGGGCTTGGGGTCGAGGGTGTTTCTATTTGTAAGCAATCAACTGTTAACTTTTCTGCAAAGATATAGCTGAAAGCCTAAATGTCATTTTGTCATAATTCAAATGTCATCAAGAAGCATTTTATGAGTGCTTCATTTGATTCCTACCATTCTGACAGCCTTGTCGAGATCACAGTCACTGAAGATGATGAGAGGCGACTTCCCTCCAAGTTCTAGAGAAACTTTCTTCAGATTGGCATTGGCACAGCTGAAACATTTCCATATATTACTTACATACTAGGTTTCTAGAATTCTACATCATGAATAAATGGCATGTCACCATGACAATTGTAAAGTGACATATTGCAACAAATGTAGAAATTACACTAATATTTTTGTTGTCTTACATTAACTCAACACTTTTGAAATAAAGCTGAACATTTAATAAAAGTAATGATATTGTAGGCCCTTGAAAGAAAAAACACTTGGGGCCAATCAAAAATATAGAACTTAGAACATTATTACTACATTATTACCAAGTGAACAGATTACATTCAACAGGGCAACCCACAGTATTAAATAGAGAAACCATCCAAAGCTAAAATTCCCTACAGTTATTATTTCGCATCTAGATCCCAGCAGTGAATCCAGAGGGGACCACTAGAGAGGTTCGAGTATATTTCATTCACCCCTTGGTTGTCAAGATTTTAAGACTGGAAGCAACAACCCCCCCCCCCCCCCCCCCCCCCCCATCAATACAACCCCCAACCCAATATAAAATCCTGGCTAAGCCCATGGAACACCCTGTAGTGTACCAAACCCTCCCCAAACACCAAAATCCTAGCTCTGTACCCACCTGGCCATGATAGTTTTGCCTATAGGAGTGGATCCAGTGAAGCCAAGTTTCCTCACATCCGGGTGGTCAGACAGGGCCTGGCCCACCAGAGAACCTGGAGACAGAATCAGAACCAAATAAGAACTTTGTCAGCCAATGAAACGTTGTGATTTGAAATTTGATGGTCGCTCATTGTCTTCTCATCTTGGCACTGCCAATATTGCTCAGTTTTAAGTCATTTCATTGGCTGGTTATTTATAACATTACAAGGCAAAGTCTGTTTAGACAATCAGGGGTCTGACTCTTGCAGATACACACACCCTGATGGGCCAGGCTTCAGGGTCAATCAATGGTTGAGTTCATTGATAGTTTATCGTATTGTTTGTCATGTCTTTAAGCCCCACAATACCTTAAACGAGGAGCCCAAATTCATGACAGTGTTATCTCCCTCCTCTCCCAAACAGTAGCAGACATCTCTCGTCTGCACTGTCCCCTTAAGAACTGGAGGATTTATTCACAACATTTTGAACAGAAAACGGCATAAACTTTGAAGAAATGTCTGAAGTTCTTTTTTTAAACAAAGCCGAAGATAAAAATGATATGCTCTATAAAAAATAGCATAGGAAAGTTCCCCTCCCAAGGTTTTTAAAAAAAAAAAAATTTGATAAACCAGATGGAATTGTTTCTGAAACAGTTCTTAAACTGATATTCAATACAAGATTTGATTGAGAGCACCTATTCTAATAGGATTCAAACTACCACAAACTCTTGATTGTTGTACTAAATGACTAGTAAATGTACTACAAGTCTAGAGGTTTGTTTTTTTTTATTTGCCTAATTTAAAAAAATTACACATTCGTTTTGTTTTCATACACTGGTTTCACTTTAAAAATTTCCAATATGTTCAGATGATTTATGTTTATTATGTTTATTAAATGTTAAATAACAATTTCAGTCCCTATATGTTACAGGATCTTTAACCCGTAGAGAGCCGAAGCTCCTGAAGAAGTGTACCTGCTCCCGGGACAATGTTGATGACACCAGACGGAAATCCTGCCTTCACAACCAGCTCGGCAAACTTGAGTGCTGTCAGGGGGGTCACCTGGGAAACAGACATGAGTGATGATGAACAACAACTAACCTCTCAAGTAAATGTTATTTTTCAAGACTTACTACGTAAAGATTAAAAAAAATTAAGCTAATGCCTGCCACGTCCATTTTACAAAGGGACGAAGAGGTTAGGATCATGTGTGCAAAATTCAATCCTCTGTTCTTAGTTCCATCCTGCCAAATTTCAGAGGAGAAGAGAACTACTGTGAATATGCAACACTGTGAAACCCGAGTGCTGACTTGAGTGAGTGAGTTATTGTTTAACGCTGCTTCGGCAGTATCGCAACCATTAGCAGCGAGTGCTGACTTGAAAATGTTATGGTAGCATTTTAATCCCAGACTACATATCATTTGACCAATGTCATAAGATGGAAGTGGTACCTGAGCGGGTTTAAGTACGACGGTGTTTCCAGCAGCCAGACAAGCGGCCATCTTCCACGCCAACATCATCAGCGGGTAGTTCCAAGGGACGACTATACCACACACCCTGTAGGGGCACAAGTAAAATCATTTTTAGGGGGAATTGTTAATGCAACATTACCAACCAGTCAAATGCTTACATTGTAGTCAGTTGGAACATTACCAACCAGTCAAATGCTTACATTGTAGTCAGTTGGAACATTACCGACCAGTCAAATGCTTACATTGTAGTCAGTTGGAACATAACCAACCAGTCAAATGCTTACATTGTAGTCAGTTATGTAATTTTTGATTATATACAATAATCTGTATGCATTGATATTAGTGGGTAGTTTACAGGGTACAACACTCTCTGTATACGCCATGGAATAGTTCTATTATGAATGTATCTGTTCTTACCCCATAGGTTCTCTCTTGGTGTAGGTGAGGTTTTTGCTGGGTCTTGCATTGGTAATAGGAATGGTCAAACCCTGAAATAAAAGAGTGCGGGAGTTACTGCTTAGCTCCGGCATGATTTCAACCAAAGCTACAAGATTAGCAAACAGGCACTAGTATATCAATCATCAGAGTGAATAGTAAGCATTAGCAAACAAGGTTGTCGTCACTATTTGTTTACTGTTAATTTCATACTGTTGGACATTTCTCCTCTAGTGGTGGCAAACAGTTAATCATTCTTAGGGTGGGTTCTAAATTACACACAATTGACGTGGTGCAGATTTGTTGAATTTGCAAATATTACTGACATAATTGCTAATATATCAAAGGGGTTATCACCACAAGGAAACTAGAGTCGTTGCAAAGTTTACACTTTTTACATATATTATTTAGCTACATTTTGGTGACCCTTTCACTGGACCTGAAATCAATCAGCTGATTTGAATTTAGATTGAAAACTGATATGGGTAAGAAAACAATGACCAACTCATGATGGGGAAAGACAGATTATCTTTCCTTCGTTATATTAGTAAGTTAACCCTTACGTTGCGTATATATATTTTACCATTTTTAGCCCCTGTGGCGGAATTTACAGGCTCGCAGCTCGCACTAACGAGCTCAGGTGGCGGAATTTCCAGGCGGCGATTCCGGTACCGTTTTTACGAAATATACCGCATCTACATGGCGAATAAGGACTATATACGGGCGTTCAATACAAATTCAAGTAGCGACACCCGTACACAAATGGCTAATTCACACCCGAAACTTTGAATGAATTTTCTATGATTTTTCGTTTTTATTCTATTACTTTCGAAAGATTGTCTTTAATTCGGACCTCGTAACATCATAAATACCAAACGAAAAAAATCCATTTATATACGGAATTGAAGACAAGATTTCTAGCTTCACAATGATATAAAAATTATTAGAATGTGACCTTTGGTTATAATTCTATAGCTATGTAAAGTTTGTCTTTATTTCCACCTATAAAATCGTCAATACTTACAACATGTATGCGGCATTGCAAACGGTCGTTCATCGCACTTTTCCAAGAAATCATAATCTCGAACCAGTTGACAAATAAGCACATGTCAACCCAAATATGGTTATGTTGTTTGACTTTTCAAATAAACGCTAACTGATGAAAATATGTTGATTAGTTTGTGTGCCGTTTGGTTTCACATGCCTCTCAGAAAGGTAAAATTGTATCTTTATTTCTGTGAATAAATATGCGCATTTTATATAGAATAAAAGATTATTCTTTTCGGTTTATTGTGATATAAAAATCATGAAATGCATTCAGTATTTTAGCCGTGATAAATGTGTAAGAAGTTGTGAAAATCGCCGATTGTTAAAGGGATTGTCGAAGTGTGCACATGACCATTTTCACGGCGCTTGCTGTGTCTTTATTATTTTTTTGAGATTGTCTAATTTTATATGGGAATGTAGTCCATTGTTTCCCCTTTATTTTGCCGTATCGTTTTTGAAAACAAACAATTCGCTCACATGATATGAAGTGCGGGAGTAAGGCGATTTGCCGATTTTTTCCCCGTCTCGCTAGATGCGAGGCAGATAGCCGGTACGGGCGAGACAAACCCGAGGCAATGCAAACACGTGGGTGAAAATAGCCCCAAGCGAAATAAGGCTTCGGAGCGAAGCACGACAAAATTGGCCTTTTGTAAAGCTAATTATCTATGCGTTACGGGTCAACAATGCACACGCAAGTTGGTGTGAATTTTACTTGATATTTCGACCGGACATTCACAAAGACTCGTTATCGTGGCTAACTGCGAGATGTATGTAAACAAGTTTTCATGTGGCGATCCACGGACACACTTCGTCTCGCATTTCGCCTGGGGGGCAAATATAATTATTACTGACCCTGTAAATGCACTAAGTCCACATACACATCGCGCCAAGGGGTCTAACATTTTTCTCTATGAGCCTCCCGGATCAATACGGGACCCGCAAGTTAAGGGTTAATTACTACTACGAGGAAAAGATAATCCGTCATCCCAAGTCCTTCGTCCTTTCTAATATTTGTCTATACCTGAATCTTGTCACACCAGCCAGCGAAGTATCTGAACGTCTGAATGGACATGCCGACGTGAGTCTTCAGAGCGAGAGTGTACACGGCTCCCGAGTCCATACTCTCGATAGTGGCCAGCTCTTCCTCATGCTGCTCCATCAGGTCCGCTAGTCTGTGACACACGCAGAATTTGTTATGTGTTAAGTGAGCAGAGACTCTTGATGTCGAAATATTTTTGTTTTATGTATTCGAGTAACCATCGTGTGTTTGCAATAAAGTATTAGTATAAACTGAATTATTACAGTTAAAGTATGGTTTAAAAGCTGAGTGGTCGGAAATATATTTCTTATATATATTTTCTTATCAGGTTTCTTTCCATTTACATTTTTAGACAAACTGATAATAGAAAAGTCATCATGTGTTTCGCAATAAAGTACACTTATGCCAGTTAAAACAAGCTCAAAAGCTGAATTTTATGACAATGATAATACTTCTTTTCCTTTTAGTTTTTGCATTTCACCTGATTTACCACAGATCATCAGTACAGGAGTCAGTTTGTGTCCCTGCTCAATAAGCATGTGATACAACAAGCACCTGTTTGATATCACCCACCTGAACATTAGAGTTCCTCGGTCTCTTGCACTCATCTTCCCCCATTCTCCCTCCTCAAACGCTTCCTGTACACAGGAAACAGAAGTTATTAAATTTCTTTTGTTTTAAATACTTTGTAAAATGACATGATAATTTAAAAAAAAAATTCTACTTAACTACTTTAATTTGAATCAGTAAGAAATTCTAGAGTAACAAATGATTTGAATGGACTTGTATATACTTGTATATAGTAAGGGTAAGTTTAGCCTGGACTATTATCATGTGTCCAGGTTGATGAATGACTTAGCTTAGATTTGAAGATAGCACATGAAGCTTTGCCAACCCATTACAATTCAATACTGTCTCAAATGGTCTATTGTTAGATGGACACGGTGAACCGTGTATGAACTGCAGCAAGCACTGTTCACCCTATAACCAACCAGTCATCCGTGTCCTTTTTTGTTAGACTTCATAGATTTTCACAAAGATATTGTACAAAAACTTACAATGTTTGAGTTAGCGAGAATTAATTGACCTGGTCATTTTCGCCTTTTTGTCATTGATGTTTGACTTGCAAAAACAAGCATAAATGTGGTCGATCAGCTGCATATACCAACCAAATGTGTACCTTGAAGGGTGAAGTCTATGGATTACTGCTGGCAAAATATGGGGAGAAAGTGATTTCTTACAGAATCTAGATAACTTCACACACTTAATGAGGCTTCCTCAGTTGAAAACGAACATGATGTTTGCAGTATTCTCACCTTGGCTGCCTCCACAGCTCTGTTCACATCCTCCTTGGTGGACAGGGATACCTGGCATATCACCTGGAACCATTAAGTGTTTATGTAGTGGATGTAGTGACTGGGGACGTAGCCCAGTTGGTAGAGTGTACACCCATCAGTCAAAGGGATCACTCCCCGACAGCATCATACCAAAAGACATGGGAATTGTTGCTTCCTAGTTAGTGTACAGCATTAGAACTACAGACCAAGCTTAAACTGATGGTGACAGATGCCATGGGCACAAAAATTATTTCCATATTGACATTGTAATGAGGCCAATAAAGATTGACTATTGTACGCTTCAAAGATCACAAAATATTATCAAAACATAAAATCACATAATGCTGAACAATTTACATCTTAGGAATAATGATATGGAAATAGTTCTGAAGCATTAAAGCGAACAAAACATTTCAAGCATTTATAGCAATAAAATCGTTTTCATGGCACCAAGCAACAAAATCAGACATTATTATTATTTATGATTTGAGTAAGCACAAAACTTACAGACTCGTCAGATGGGTTAATGGAGTTGTACGTTTTTCCGCTGGAGGAGTCGATAAACTCGTTATCTATGAACACCTGGTGGGGCATCGTGATGTCCATGTTGTTCACATGCTTCTCTACCTGTACACAAGGTAATACTGTGTTCTTTAATCCATGTAAATATCACTTCACGTGCAAGATTGGTTCATTGAAAATAGACCCAAAAATCTTCTAATTGCCAGTGCAATTTTCTTATCACATGTTTTAAGCTTGGAAGAATTGACAATTTATGGATTTACAACTTGTTTATTGCAATGATATGCAACGTTTCGATGTAGATACTAACACACTGTTATGAAGCAAATGATACTGAACATTGTGGTACGGCATATATATATATATATGTGATCACTTGATCTGGATGTAATTTAGCATGTTTCATTACACAATGATTGAATATCATTGCTCAATTCACCAATTGCAAATCACGGATCATGTCTCATGCGAACAAACACTAGTGATCATGTTTATTGCTATGCAAATCAATTGCACTTAACACTTAGAGCCAAAGAACCAATGAAAGCAGACATGAAAGATAACAAATTATTTTCAAACTCACTGCGTCGAACGTGAAGGGCTCCTTATCCTCGATGCCACGCCCACGCTTGATGACGCAGTTGAGGAAGTCTTCAAACACGGTGTTCATGTACACGTCCTCCGCCTGTAGACGGATACCGTTACACTGCTCTCTCACCTCCTCCACCAGTCTAGCAGGGATAACAAACATATACTTCTTGTAGCAATAATAGGAATAACAAACAGGGCGTCAAATACTTCAAATACAGACTACAATGCATGGTAAAGCACTTACTAGTTGAAATTCTTCATTAGAAGGAACATGATTCTGAACTTTCAAATATTTTCATTGCTGAAATCGAAGCTTGGACCTAATTGTAGTCCCTTCATCAGGTGAATGAGTATGATATCGTTTCAAAAGAGCAGCCAAAAACATTTCATTTCATGGCCTAAACTGAAATTCCTTGGTAACCAAATGAAGCTTTAGCATATATTTTAGCTGTTGAATAAATTACAGTTTTTCTCAGTGGCCAAATTGCAGTAATCATAACTCAAAGGGGAATAATAAGGAATTAGCCACGCAATAATATGGTAATAATGGTAAGTTCAATAAAATGTTAAGTATACACTGCTCTCTCACCTCCTCCACCAATCTAGTAGGGATAACAAACATATACTTCTTGTAGCAATAATAGGAATAACAAACAGGGCGTCAAATACTTCTTTTAGCAATTCAAACAGACTACAATGCATGGTAAAGCACTTACTGGTTGAAATTCTTCATTAGAAGGAACATTATTCTGAACTTTCAAATATTTTATTTTCATTGCTGAAATCGAACCTTGGACCTAATTGCAGTCCCTTCATCAGGTGAATGAGTATGATATCATTTCAAAAGAGCAGCCAAAAACATTTCATTGGCCTAAACTGAAATTCCTTGGTAACCAAATGAAGCTTTAGCATGTATTTTAGCTTTTTAATAAATTACAGTTTTTCTCAGTGGCCAATTTGCAGTCATCATAACTCAAACAAAAGGGAATAATAAGGAATTAGCCATGGGAGAATATTCTGGTAAGTTCAGGTAAAATGTTAAGTAGAACATAACTCAGTGCATTACACTAAACAAATCCGAGGTCTATACACCCACCTGACCACGTCCATGGATCCTGCCCCAGATTTGAAGAAGTCAGTCTGGTCCTCTATTGCGATGTTCAGGATACCGTTCCACACATCCTGTAGACACAAGCATAGAGTCATGGTCTGATCCTACAAGCAACATGCCAATGTTCCTCTCTGCTGAACAAGAATCAACTTGGCTGTATTTACAAGTACAGTTAGACCCCGTGTATCAGCACACTTTGGATACAGTTGAAAATCGTCCGGGTAGCAAGACTTGTGGTTAAGCGAATCATTATTTGCATAGAAATACTACCGTGCTGATGGCTGAGTTTCCTGATATACAGGGTCCGGCTAAACGAGGCCTCACTGTATTATATTTCAGTCAGCTGGTTGTATGTAAGTTAGTATTTTAGTGTAAAAAGAGACTTTGGTTGAGAAGAGAAAGGAGCAGTAGCAGTTGAGCTTCCACATCCTTAACCACTTCATAAAGATAAATTCACAAGACTCACCCTCAGAGCTTTGCCCATGTTGATCTCCTCCTGTGTGAGCTCCAGTTTCTCCGTCGACTTGTCCTCCTTGCCGAACTTGCCAGCCGGGATCATCTTGCCGCTCGACAATTGCACCTGGCTCACATTCACCTGCACAGGTGAGAACAGTAGATCCTGATTAGTGCTGTGCAATATTACAGGTGTATCAATAGATACAGGTACAGATAATGCAATACAATAATTGCGATGTAGTTTTTACCATTAAGCAATATATTGCAACAAACAATTGAAGTGTAATATACGCTATGCATATATCTAAATATATCTTTTCTGAGGTTAAGTTTCTGGTTCTAGATGTGCAAGAACTTTTGTTGGTCTATATCATAAGTGATAGTTGCTGTTTTGGAATCTACTTCATCAATATTTGCAAACTTAGAATAACTTTCTGTTTTGGAAGTTGTGTAACACATTTTATCAAAAGTGTATTGTTAAACTGCTTATAGAAGCATAAGACGTTGAAAATAAAGTATATTCAATATACTGCAATATTATTGCAATACAGCAGATGTATATCGCAAATTCAATACAAATTTGGAGCAATGATAATTGGATCACACAAGTTCAAATTCAACATCCATGCCATGAGTTATAACTCTCTGTCTCCCTTCAGAGGTCACTATTATCTTCCTACATATCCTAGTTATTACGGGTGCGCTCCTTTCGTGTGCTCGGAGCACTATCAGATCACTGCTTTGATCTCGTTGAAAGGAGTATCTCTAAGAAATACATCATTTGGTGAAATTAATAACTTTTATTTATATTACCATATTCAAAAAGAATATTTAACCTGAAGACAAAGCTTTTTTCTTGATTTCATAGAAGAGAGATAGAACTGTCAGTATGTTTTAGGGGTTCATTTGTAGGTTGATATCTTAGCTGCTCTGCCCGCTCCACCTGATTACGAGGAGCAGCCCAGAGCAAACACTCTGAACAGAGTTTGGTCGCACTTCTTTCATTTGGAATACTTTGAGTAGAATTCTCAGCTGAATGGAGCACACCCTACATGACTGTCGTGTAATTGCACAGGTGAAGAACTAACCATCAACATCTTAGCTGCTCTGTCCGCTCCACCTGATTATGAGGAGCAGCCCAGAGCAAACAATCTGAACACAGTCTGGTCGCACTCCTTTTGTTTGGAATACTTTGAGTAGAATTCTCAGCTGAATGGAGCACACCCTACATGACTGTCTTGTAATTACACAGGTGAAGAACTAACCATCAACATCGATGCCATGACTAGTAACTCTTATATCCCAAAGGTTAGTGCTATCTTGAGACTTCCTACATAACCTCTGTTACTACATGACTAACCATCTGCCCATCAGTTCCAAAGATGATCATGCCCTTCTTGTGGACGATGCCAGGTTTACTGGCTCCAGCTACTTCCACAGGCGTCCCCCTGGGCTCCATCTTCCTCCAGAGACGCGAACCGTAGAGCGTCACTTTCTGAAGTGGAAAAAAAATAATTTCATTGGATTTATCTTAAATATATAATGATCCATGAATCCAATCACAGATATTGAAGTTTATCAAGTGAGTTCCCTTTATGAATCAGCTACAAATGTATGACAAAATGTTGCAAAAATAATTCATAACTCAGAGGCATGTTTCAGGAGACAGATGAAGCTCTTATTCATTGTCTTTCAAATTTCGTTTCATCATTTAACTACATCAAGGTGTGACTATACAGAAATGTCACAAAGCATACATAGCACAATATCTCACATTGATACGATTTGATATAACATATATCCAGACATTCTAATTCAACAGCTCTAATACTACAATGTGAGAATGGAGAGAAATACATGGATAAAATAAAAAGGTCTTTATTCATGATATTCAATCAAGAATCTGTATCGAAATGTCACATATCATGAATAAAAAGTTATTATATTTTAGTCCAGTCTTGTTAATCCAACTTCTACAAAGCCTTTCAAAGAAAATACTACAATACATTGTCACAACTCTACATCCAAGAGTGTTTCACAGCAGCTAAACGAGGCAAATGTTACAAGACCACAAGACCAGAGCTATAACCCACCTCTCCATTGAGCATGCACCAGGCCCCTGGCACCTTGTCATTCCCTCGGATGAAATTGTGAAGTTCTACACCAGTCAGGCTTCCCACTTTTATCTTGAAGAAAAATACTATAGTGAATCAGATTATCAGAGTCAACTTAATCTTTTGGCTTAGGTCTGCATTGGGTGATACCCCAACTGTCAGACACCCCACTATATCAGACAGATAAATTGTCAGATAGAGTAGTGGTAGACCAAGCACCTGTTGTTGTGATCAGTACTTACCAATTAACAAATCATTAAAGGAGACCTAGTTGAAAGCTAATACACCGTCAAAACTTGGTAATTCTATTAGTCATTTACAAAGGAAAATTGTGAGAAAGTTGTGAGACAATTTACTTCTATTCAACAATATACAATGAAATTTGCAAATTGACAAATAATCATAAGTTTTAAATTTTTTATATTAGAATACATACAGAGTTAAGTAATGAATTTGATACCTCGACTTTGTCCTTTTTGATCATTGCATCGTAGGTGGCTCCCTCTTCTGTTTGCGTTAGTTTGGGCGCTCTCCCGTCCACAATCAGCTGGACAGCCTCTCCCTGGTAGAGGGAAAACAATCAGTAATGTTTACTTCAAATGCACTAATTCAATTCCATTGGCAGCCCTTCCCAAATAAGCATTCCTTATTAGAAATGCAAAGATGTAAACGATCCGCCTTGAACCAAACAAGACCAAGATGGTCAAATATTATGGTCTGTTCCATGACCTTCAACTCTATGGATGGAATGTTGTACAAACACACTAGCTGGTAGGCACATCCAAACCCCATTGACATTGTTCTTGTTGTGCATTTCACTTATTGAATTTTAACCACGGAGAACCAAAGACACATATTTATCAACAGTAGAAGGCACATCAAGTTCGCCCGTAAAAAACGTATGATCATACAGCACTCTTATTTTCTGGCTGGCAACAATAAGGAGTTTGCCTGAAAGAATTATAATGTTTGACACTACTTTGCATACTTAATTGTACAAAAAGATGACAATGTTACCATAGCCTTGACGCCCTCGGGGAAGAGGAAGCGGTTGTAGATGGAGTCGATGGTGTCGTTCTCTTCCACATAGGTTTGCTTCTGAAGAAGGATGGGTCCGGTGTCGAGTCCGTCGTCCGCCCAGAACACTGTGAACCCTGCACGCTTATCTCCACACATCAACGTCCTGTAACGTAATGATATTTCAACCCTTTACACATCAACGTCCTGTAATGTAATGATATTTCAACCCTTTACATTGCGACTATTACTGCTAAACCATTCTCTGTAGCTAAAAGAAAAAGAATCATAACCCTGCCATTTCAAATGGAACCTTTTGTTATAATGTTAAGCTAAGTTCTAACTTTACTATTTGTTAAGAGAATTGCCAATCAGGGCTTTGCATTAGATAGTATTCATCGATGACCTATTGTATAATTTCTAACGTGACAAACCTTCCTTCACATGTAGATAGCCATTGCGTTGTCCTTCTTTGGGCAGCATACAGGAATCATAGCTAGACTGGATTTTGGGAAAGGTAACATCGTCCTCCGAAATATTTTACCAATTGCCATCAATTTATTTACATTTATCAAAACACGTCCTCACCAGTTGATAGCAGAGGCCCCTCTATGTCTGGGCAGGATGGAAGGGTGGTAGATGATGGACTGATTCTTGGGGAAGTTGATGACGTCCATGGGAATGAACTGCGAGCAGAACGGCAACACATTGAGCTCAGCGCCGACCGATTTGTACTCCTCCAAGACTTCTGGGATTGCCTGCTTCTTCAGCTGCCAGCGCTTGTACTTGAAGACAGGGATACCGGCCTCGTCTGCCGCAAGGGCTTCATGGTGAAGAGGAAACGTTAAGTGAAAATGATTATCTTACAAAATGTTTAAAATATGTATAATTGGACATTTCACTAGCATTATCCATTTGCAATGATTTCTGATTTCAATCAAGGGAATGGTCAAAGTATGTTTCACTCAATATTCATATAAATTTGTAAAAAGAGCTGTCCTAAAATTTGTACATACCATTCTAATATACAGGGGTACAATATCCGTAATGCTTATAATAAAAGCTCCAAGAATTAACTTCTTTAATTTAAGGAGTAGCACAAATTTGTACTCTGAGGACGTTAGAGTGAGTGAGTTAGTTGGGGTTTAACGCCGCTTTCAAGAGTATTTCACTTATATCGCGGCTGCTAGTACTATGGTACGCCATGTGGTTATGCATTGCAGTGAAACCTGTGAGCAGCGGCTGGAACTAGCGAACCATGGGTGGTACTATGCTGAAATTCAGTGTAGCATTGCACCAAAATCTTACTGCGTGTAGAACAGTTCTCTACTGCAGACAAAGTTGCCGTGCCCCTGACGAATCCAAACCCCGGACCTCTTGATCCGAAGCCGACCGCGCTATCCACTGCGCTATCCCATCCCCCTGAGGATGTTAGAAATCAACAAGTCATTTAATCATTTAACTATGTAACGAATCTAAAGAAGCCAACCACATACCGAGAGGGTCCGCCTTGCCATTGACATCAGGGACGGTGAAGACCCCGACAATCTTGTGGCCATCTTTCTGTAGAAGTCGAAACACCTCCGCCCCGAACAGAGACTGGCCAATCACAGCAATCTTCATGTTGCTATACACAGACTGAAACACAACCAGTACACCTCTATGAAATTGATTTCTA
This sequence comes from Gibbula magus, assembly GCA_936450465.1. Classification (NCBI taxonomy): domain Eukaryota; kingdom Metazoa; phylum Mollusca; class Gastropoda; order Trochida; family Trochidae; genus Gibbula; species Gibbula magus. Next base: position 2,656,126 of record OW388296.1, on the reverse strand, counting down.
AAGAATATGAAAGAGGAGCAAATCTCAACTAGAAAGTGTTTTTACCCGTAAAAACAGATGTCTCCCCCTTCCTCAAATGCTCCAAACCTGTAAACAATACTGTCATAAAGCACCATTAATGTTCTCTGTATAATTCAACTTGAATAAATAACCTATCAACTCCACAATTGTAGCAAACAAAATATTTAAAATTCTAAATGATTTGATGCTGAAATAAAAGCCAGTTTTTCTAAAAAGACTAAGTCCAAATCGATGAGGTGGAAATAAAAAAAGATTTTTTTTTTTAAAATCTCTTACCCCCAAAAGGCACATCTACATGATGTGGAGAGACAGAATACCAAGTTTGGTGATGATTGGTCACATAGTTTTAGAGATCTGCTCCGGAAACGAACACTACCCTTGAAATAGACTAAGTCCAAATCGTTGCCATGGAAATAATAAAAAAAAATTGTAAAAAATCTCTAACCCCCAAAAGGCACATCTACACGATATGGAGAGACAGTATACCAAGTTTGGTGATATTTGGTCACATAGTTTTAGAGATCTGCTCCGGAAACGAACACTACCCTTGAAATAGACTAAGTCCAAATCGTTGCCATGGAAATAAAAAAATAAAAAAATTGTAAAAAATCTCTAACCCCCAAAAGGCACATCTACACGATATGGAGAGACAGTATACCAAGTTTGGTGATATTTGGTCACATAGTTTTAGAGATCTGCTCCGGAAACGAACACTACCCTTGAAATAGACTAAGTCTAAATCGTTGCCATGGAAATAATAAAAAAAAATTGTAAAAAATCTCTAACCCCCAAAAGGCACATCTACACGATATGGAGAGACAGTATACCAAGTTTGGTGATATTTGGTCACATAGTTTTAGAGATCTGCTCCGGAAACAAACACTACCCTTGAAATAGACTAAGTCCAAATCGTTACCATGGAAATAAAAAAAATAAAATTGTAAAAAATCTCTAACCCCCAAAAGGCACATCTACACGATATGGAGAGACAGTATACCAAGTTTGGTGATGATTGGTCACATAGTTTTAGAGATCTGCTCCGGAAACGAACACTACCCTTGAAATAGACTAAGTCCAAATCGTTGCCATGGAAATAATAAAAAAAAATTGTAAAAAATCTCTAACCCCCAAAAGGCACATCTACACGATATGGAGAGACAGTATACCAAGTTTGGTGATATTTGGTCACATAGTTTTAGAGATCTGCTCCGGAAACGAACACTACCCTTGAAATAGACTAAGTCCAAATCGTTACCATGGAAATAAAAAAAATAAAATTGTAAAAAATCTCTAACCCCCAAAAGGCACATCTACACGATATGGAGAGACAGTATACCAAGTTTGGTGATGATTGGTCACATAGTTTTAGAGATCTGCTCCGGAAACGAACACTACCCTTGAAATAGACTAAGTCCAAATCGTTGCCATGGAAATAAAAAAATAAAAAAATTGTAAAAAATCTCTAACCCCCAAAAGGCACATCTACACGATATGGAGAGACAGTATACCAAGTTTGGTGATGATTGGTCACATAGTTTTAGAGATCTGCTCCGGAAACGAAATGGGAACGCCGACGCCAACGCCAACGCCGACGCCGACGGGAACTCAGCTAAAACCAATATGTCTCCCGACCCTTCGGGGGGAGACATAAGAATCCTCAGTGGAAACATGCAACTACAAAATTCTTCCCCTCTTGCTGAGGGTTCCACGTGTGACATGTGACAGATTAATCCTCCTCAAATTTATCAGAAGTTTTTACTACGTTATTTACCCACGTTTGGTTCATCTTCAACCATGTGAGCCAATCCTTTGCTAAAACCTCTTAACACCTATTTCATGTTTCTAAAGTATATTTTTAAAATCTCAATACATGTACACTACACAATTACCAAAATTACCATCTCTCCTTAAAAAAACAATGATCTGCTATTAAATAATTTCAAACTATACATAATATATACCTGTTACGCTTTAACAAACATGACAAATCTAGACTCTCTGTCTAAAATGCAATTTCTCTTCCTTCAGTGCTAGCATAACAAGAGTCCACTATGCAGTTCAGGTGAATTGTGACACTATGCCAGAACAGAAAAGTTCAGGAAATGTGGCACGGTTTACATTACCAAGTGATAGAGACAGGTGCAAGTTATGCCTTGCAGAGCGAAAATTGTCTAAAATGTTAATCTAATGAAATTGAATACCATCTGTGTCAATCATTTTGATTGGTTCGCTGACCTTAATGAGATACTACAGCTGTGATGGTTGGTATGAATACACCACCACTCACTGTCCTGTGCTTGACAGTGTAGAAGCTATTGGAGTATTTTCATTACACAGCTGTGACAACAGTGACACATCATTTTTTAATTTCAATTTTATACAATTTGGGTGGCTGACATAAAAAGTTAGAAGAACAGCTTATAATGTAGGGTGAAATCAGACGAACCACTTGCACTGTCTTGTAAGTGATATTAAATTCAGAAGAGCTGATTAGGAATAAACTATCGGAAATTAACACAAACTTGATTCCATATTTATTAAATATACAAAACTATTGTAAATTGGAGAGGGGGCGGGGGAGGTAACTCCTTATTGTCCCGTCAGGTATCATTTATTTGATCCATGTTTAACAATTCACATCCTCTTCTCCCGCAATAGCGAGGTCAGCGCCTCCACATTGCTATTGTAAATTGGAAGACTAAGAAAGCGCTGATAGTGTGTTATCAGTCTTTTTTCAGATCATCAATAACTCAAATCAATGGCAGAGGAAACTTGTCATGGAGCCTATAGCTCAAATTGATGATCATCTATTGATATTCTATCCAACATTTGAATCAAATTCTATGCACAGTCAAGTTGCAATGAATGTGACCGTTATCAAGCAAATTCTTTTTACCACTAGTAATAACAGACAAAGTTAAATCCTAAGGTCTTTAAATTCAAACTATATTTTGATAAAAGTATTTTAGTTTAACAGGAAATGAATGTTATCAACTCTTATCTAAAAGAGTGAATTTAAATTGTTTAACTCTTATCTATGTAGGTTGCATAATTAATATCTTGATAGTGGACAAGTTGTCATTGCTTACAGTGGCTCTTGGCAACTACACAATCTGTCGTCACCCTTATGACACACTTGTGCACGGTGCACGGTGCACCGGCTTGGTGCAGTGCTCTTGAAGCAGATCAACCCAGATATGTCTTACATTATGAAAGTCACACCCTCAACTGTTCACTTGGTGTGATGGAGTGGTTTAATTATCAGATACCACGAAACCTGGTCCTCCTTGTTGCAACACTTCAACTGTTCACCGATTGGTGCCCAGCCATTCTGTCTGACCAATTTACACCCTTCTGCTCTCCGTATGACAGCCATTCTGTCTGACCAATTTACACCCTTCTGCTCTGTATGACAGCCATTCTGTGTGACCAATTTACACCGATCTCCTCTACGTATGACAGCCATTCTGTGTGACCAATTTACACCCTTCTGCTCTACGTATGACAGCCATTCTGTGTGACCAATTTACACCCTTCTGCTCTACGTATGACAGCCATTCTGTCTGACCAATTTACACCCTTCTGCTCTACGTATGACAGCCATTCTGTGTGACCAATTTACACCCTTCTGCTCTACGTATGACAGCCATTCTGTCTGACCAATTTACACCCTTCTGCTCTACGTATGACAGCCATTCTGTGTGACCAATTTACACCCTTCTGCTCTACGTATGACAGCCATTCTGTCTGACCAATTTACACCCTTCTGCTCTACGTATGACAGCCATTCTGTGTGACCAATTAACACCCTTCTGCTCTCCGTATGACAGCCATTCTGTGTGACCAATTTACACCCTTCTGCTCTACTTATGACAGCCATTCTGTGTGACCAATTTACACCCTTCTGCTCTACGTATGACAGCCATTCTGTGTGACCAATTTACACCCTTCTGCTCTACGTATGACAGCCATTCTGTGTGACCAATTTACACCCTTCTGCTCTACGTATGACAGCCATTCTGTCTGACCAATTTACACCCTTCTGCTCTACGTATGACAGCCATTCTGTGTGACCAATTTACACCCTTCTGCTCTGTATGACAGCCATTCTGTGTGACCAATTTACACCCTTCTGCTCTACGTATGACAGCCATTCTGTGTGACCAATTTACACCCTTCTGCTCTACGTATGACAGCCATTCTGTGTGACCAATTTACACCCTTCTGCTCTACGTATGACAGTCATTCTGTGTGACCAATTTACACCGATCTGCTCTACGTATGACAGCCATTCTGTCTGACCAATTTACACCCTTCTGCTCTACGTATGACAGCCATTCTGTCTGACCAATTTACACCCTTCTGTTCTGGACGAGGAGCAGCTTTTTCTTGAAAGCAAAGTTTAGCAGATTTTCTAGACTTCGGGGTTCATTAATGAATAGATCAATATATTCAAATCTGTGATACTATGTCTAGACACTCTTGCCTGAATATCACTGTATCCCTCTCTCTTGCTCAGGTAAATCTTTATATTCAGGCTGGCACTTGTGTCGTAAACATTTTATTCAACATTGATATGGATTGGCAAACAAGCTGAGAGCTGATATAAATGCTGTGTGTCACAAACAGTATGACATAGACAGGAATATAATATCGGATCCTCTATTAGTATTTATGTAGTCACAGTTTGATTTTTTGCATATTTACACCTCTTATATATAACAACAATAATACAGCCTTGAGAAGTTACTAACTTTTTTTTTTCATGATTTATTTTCTTTTTTACACTTATACTTTAAAGTGAGGAGTACACATGCAAATATATTTCTTCCAAATTTCTCTCTTACATTAATTCAATGATAACATATGTTAATTTCCCTGTGTTTCTTAGAATTTTATTTTGCTCTTAAAACTTAAAAGAAAAACATTATTGAAAAAAACCTCCCAGGGTTGTAGAACATTTAGCGAGTATGGCCTACATGGCTCTGTAGGCAGTCAGTGTTTTGAATGAGAACTGCAAGTCATTGTAGACTGGTTTTATTCAGACCTTTGAATAAATATTTATTAAACGTGTCCAACTGAGTGAGTTCGGATACACATAATTGCCAAATAGATTCATATCAGGTATCATTCAGTATGGCTGAAAACACTCGGAAGAATCTTTTAAAATAAATTTCTTTTACAAACAGACATGCTTGTGCCAGGTATTAAAGTGCATATAATGATCTAGGGAATGATTTTTAAAAAAAGATAACTTGCATCTTGATGGAGCTTTTTACATAAATTCATAAATTGCTTAGATCTCATATTTTAGTTGAATTTCAAGTCGTTTATTTGTTTATTTGACACAAGGTATCCCAGGTTATGTTTGGTGGTCATGTTTGTGCAACCGAAGTCACTCACCAGGTGCTGTCACCTGTTGCAGCCTCTGTGTCGTGTTTACAGCTATCAATGAGTGAAGATCTGAAACTTGGACCTACATCTATACACACCACATTTGACATGGAGTACAATCTTACAATTTACAACCGCAAGGAACAACCTCAATCAGCCCCGTGGACGAGCACCGCCTCTTTTTGAGTTTACAATTTACAAGCGGTGGCAGATCCAGAGGGGGTTTCAGGGGTTCGAAAACTTGGAAAATTTGTAAAATTTATTCAAGAAATTGCCACGATTTAACAAAGCCTGTACATGACCAAGTGGCGAGTTTTCCAGGCGGTAATTTTTTACATGTTGATGGACCTCCAACCTGAACCCAGTTCCCTACCACCTCTTTTCAATAAATGAACCCATCCTTAGCAAGTTTGTAGATCTGCCCTTTCACAAGTCAGCAGACAAGACAAGACAAGATTTTATGGACGTATTGCCATTCAATTTGAAAAAGTACCCCTGTTGATTTTCAAACTAAATACATGTAACATACACTGATAAATGTAACTATGTTTTTTTGCTTAGGGGTTCAAAATGTTTCTGAAATTTTATTCTGTATAACACACCTCATACAAAACTGCTTAGACAAACTATGGTTTTGAAAATATAAAATCGCCCGCCTTGCATAATTTTGTGTGAAATTAATTGGGTCATCATCAAGGACTCATGATATTAGAAAGCCTGCTGATGTGTCAGATTCATATGTGCTATGCTGGGTCCTTTTTCAATGTCACTGTTAACTGTTAAAGTGATTGTGTCATGTTGACAAGGCAAATATTAGTATAATGATGCCAGGTAAATATTTCATCATTAGAATAAAATGTAGTCAAAGGAATTTTTTAAATTACTGTATCTTCATCCTTATGATTATATTATTTTTCAATACTACCTGTTCCGTGTGTGTATTCAGTTTATCTAGACTTGCTGGATAAGTATTAAAGGCTCTTATTTTACACAGTCATGGAGCAGGACTAATTTCATCAGATACAAGAAGATTTACTTCTGTATCAACTAGTAAAGGTAAGATACCACTGCCTACATGCCTAGACTATATATCTTAACATCACAACCATCAATGTACCACTATTAAGCATGGAATCCAACAAAAATAGGTTTTCAACTCAGTCCTGGATATTACCATCCTATGCACCTCAAGTTACATGTTTTATTGTACATTTTACATCCACTTGCGCAGAAACTTCACTACGGTTTCAAATTTCATTGTGCATTTTTAAAACAAAGAAATCAAATCTCATTTTAACAATACTACGTACAGATCTACTGTGACAGCTAAATGATAGTTCCATGTCAGGCAGTGATGTACCTGAGAACATCAGGGGGGTCACATTGACTAATTTATGAATAGATACCATTATACCAGTAGAGCCCTTTGCATCCATGGCAAATCTTCTAAAACTTTCAAAAATGCACATTCTACCTGAATTTCGAAACCTTGTCAATGACACAACTTCTTATCTCCCCCCCCCCCCCCCCCCCCCCACTGTCAATATGTGTTCTACCTGAATTTGGAAACCTTGTCAATGACACAACTAGTTGTCAGTCTGAAAGAAGTTCTAGGGATGATATGGTATATTGAAGGAACGCGACAGCGCAACATGCAGCCTATGACTGTGTCAGTGCGACCTGTAGAGTGATTTGCACTACCGATTGACTGCATGTCAAACTTCAAAACTACACCACTCACCTATCTATCAGTTCCACTAGATCTGAACTAAACCCTGCCGGTGGTGCTGTTACTGGACAGCGCTGCACTCCGTTGTAATGGTGAATACTGCCTCAAGCCAGATTTCAGATCGCACGCATTTAGAATGGGCTAAACTATTTGTGTTGAAGGGTAGATAGGATGCAACAGTAAACAATAACAATTGTTTTAACTTGACAATTTGACATGCTCTCTTTTGTTATTATTATCATGTCATGTGTGTCAATGTTTTTCAATCATATATGGTATTATAGTTAAAGACTTTTTAAAATAGTTTGGATGCAATAGCCTGTGCCAGATTAAAGACAATAAACAAATCTGTTCCATATTCTGCCCAATCAGAAAGCAGATTTCAACCAACACCCCTTTCTCGTGGCCTTCACCCTTTGTATATCGTGTTGACAAGTTCAACAATGTTGAACAAGTACAACAGATATAGCAACACGCCGGTAATACATATCGATTGTGACTATATAATTATGATAACATATACTTATCAGTGTGATACGTAGATACTATTTTTTTTATATAAATCAGGGAGAAAGACGATGCTTGGCATCCAGATTATTTATGTAACCGTTATATAAGGACTTTTTATCATCAATATATAATTATTTCCACAAAATTTAATATAAATAAATCCATTTGTAATGAATATTTGAATAAATTTTAATGAAATAAGTTTTTATTGACTTAGTTTAAGATACATTTTTTTAAAACAGGTCTTAAAACTAGAATAAATGTTATTTAATGCAAGGTGGCCAGTTAAAATATCATCTAAAACCCACGATTTCATTATTTTCTGAAATTCAACTATTTGAGAATAAATTATCATTTATCATTTGTTTGCAGACAAAATCATTCGAATGAATACACTATAGACGCGTATATATTGCATCAGCACCATCAAACACTCTACGTGGACACATTTCGTCATCCGAATAACGGAAACAGCTGATTCACCAAAAAACAACAAATACCAAATTTAAAGTGAAAGTTTAAAAAATTAAAATCGAGCAAAACATAATATTAAACCATGTTATCGCAACCTAAAAGTAACATTTGATTGTATATTTTTATCAACAAAGTGCTACGTATAAAGCACATGTTTCAATTGTGGGCGCGGATTGATAACCAGAGATAGGTGTGTGACAGGGATCCAGCTCGTGCCAGCTCATTAATCTGATACCTGTAATCTGGCTGACCTACCTGTGAAGTGCTGAAACATCGGACAAGTCGGCTTACTCCAAACATTACATGAGTTATCAGCTACAGGTTAGGCTGAAAGGAGACCAAGCAGGCGACGATAAACCGAGTTCCCGTTGCAGGGTCAAGGTCGCATTACGTGGAGGCCTTCACAACGCGCCAGTTTTGAATATGGAGATTGCAGCGTGCTTTACACGTGGTCAATGAATATGTGACCTGCAAAACAGCTACGATTATGGACCATAATTTTATTGGGCGTCATGGGCGTGATTCTCATACAGTTACATTTTAGATCTATACTAGTCTGCCATCCATACCCTAAAATGTTCTTGCTCATCACATGGGAATATGAAGCAATTTTATAGAACTTTTAAATGCTCTGTTGGTCTATTTTGTCAATTATTCTGATTAAATGCCTTTGAGATGTATTTTAATACATAACTTTTATTACAATACTGAATTAAAACAGTTCTGTACAAAAAGAACCGTGATATATTTTGAGTAAAGAGCAAAATGCTGAATATTAGTTTTCGGTCACTCTGACCCCGGGTGCCATCCTTGAGAGATTTGCATATTAAAGGTTTTAGCTAATGTCATCCAGGTGATTTTTTATATAGTCATATTAACCAGTGATATTAGCATGGATGACAACTCCTAACATTCCATCCCCCCTGCAGCCATTTCTAAGCCCTTTCTGAGATTTCGCCACCAGAGCAAAATATTCAATTGATGACAGCCCGGTATAGAAATTTATAGCAAGTCTGGATTACTTAGTTTTAAAAAATCCAGGAATTGTAGGCCTCTTTATTTTGTATAACTCGTTGAATTGTTTGATAAGATAACAACTTATGTCTGAGAATAAATGTTTGTCTAGAACAGTACAGTCGACCGGGGTTTGAAGAAGCGAAATATGAAGGGACATTTCCATGACTTAACTTGTCTCAAGGGACCTACCTGCCCTGCTAAAATAGTGGATTAGTCAGAACTCCACTCCACACAAGATACCATCCGTTTGTTTTTAAGCGAATATGGAGCACTTTATTTAATATTTGTTATACATTAAACTAATTGAAGTGTCACGTTGTTGAATAAAGTCTACATTGCTTCATACGGATATTGTATTCTTTATGTGTTATATCTTAAAATGAAATCATAGTACAACATTGTTCAGCTTTTGGGGTACATATATATATAAATACTAAATAACATTTAATGAAGGCATTTACATTGTACAACATTGTTTCACTTTCGGAGACATGTTCTTACAATTGTTACACACTAAATATAATGTTGAATGACCTACATAAAAACATCAATGCGTTAAATATTATAATATCATTCATGTATGTTATATGAACAGTGAAATGCTGTGCAAATCTGTGCCACTTTGTCAAGTGTTTTTTTCTCACAATATCAATGTTCGTCAGATTAAACATTACCATACAAGTTGACAAAATGTTTGTAAAATTTTTCTTAAATGTTTATGTATAGACGTTTACTGAAATCATAAAATACAACATCCCTGTATTTGTTTCACGAGCTGCTGAAGTTCTTTTACGAACGCTTCATGATCCTTGCTTTCCCAGATTTTGAACTTCGAACTCGGGTCATGTGATCAACAAAATGGCGGCCTCCACATGTCGACTTGTTTTGACAACAACAGGAACGTTGTTGTTGCTGCTGGCGGTTATCGTACTGGTCCGGACATTAACTCTGTCCGTCAGAACCGACACTGTACAATATTGTGACCCTAGCGACGATGATTTTATCAAAGCGAACGATGAGATTATCGGAAGGTTTCAAGTCGCTTTGCAGTTCAAAACGATATCGACAGAGGTCGGTGTTTACGACACTGAGGAACTTTTGAAATTCAAACAGTTTATCATATCAGGTATATGCTGTTTGTGTATAGTGTGTTCTCTGATATATATGATAAAGTAAAGATTTATTTAGATCTATTTGTTTTATTTTTTTATCGTATTATTGTGATTAGAAAAGTGTTTGTAATTTGTTTTTAAAATGTTTATGTTGAATAATGAATAAAACGTATTATAATTTACCTTTTTTAGCATTAGTGTTGTGGGCTTTCTCACTATCATCCTGAGATAAATATATAACACGAAAGTTTCACTAAAAGCCCGATCATATCACCTAATAGACCTGCATATATAAGCTTTTCTCTTACTTCTGAGATTCTAAATATTTTATATTAGGCCTACATATTAATTGTAGAAGATTTATAGAAGAAATTTACAGTTTCATACTTGTTTGTCTAATATATATATTCAAATATAATAATAATTTTACAAAACTCATGAATAACAAACTAGCTAAGACATCTAAAATTGTCCAAGAATTTAATTTATTTTTTTATCCTTTTTAGCATTTCCAACCATCCATTCCTCTCCGCTAGTAGAGTTCGAAATCATCAACAACTACAGCCTTCTGTATACTGTAAAGGGAGCTAACTCCTCACTGACTCCTTACTTACTGGCCAGCCATCTGGACGTCGTTCCTGTGGAAGAGGATAGATGGGAGGTGCCGCCATTCTCGGGGAAAATTCAAGATGGATTTATTTACGGAAGAGGGGCACTTGATGATAAGCATGGGGTTATGGTATGAGCGCTACCTTTTTACTAGTCTTACACTCAGACTATGAAAAAAGTACCTGTTTCCCAATCCAGCCTCTTCTGAAAATTCAGTCTGATGTTATCATTTTCACCTCTTCAAGAGTATCATCATCAATTCTCTAATTGATACATCTGTTATGGTTACAGCACAACCGTTTTCCTTTGTCATCCTCTTCTGTTATACCCTGATAGAACCCTCTCTTTAAGACCTTTTGGATGTTATCATTATCTCATATTGTTTGTGCTAGTAAATAATTTCTTTATTTATGTTCTTACCATAGTATATTTAAAACTTATGTGACAGGGAATACTTGAGGCAACAGAATATCTGCTCAAGAATGGATTTCAGCCACAGAGAGGATTCTTCATTGGGTTCGGACATGATGAGGAGGTGAGGTCTATTTCAGTTTGCTTTCATGTGATAGGTAGATTTGTTCATTGTAATAGCTTGATGTCATCTATACTTGCATCTTTTACTTATTATTCATTATAAGCACTACTTTAACTGATCCTTGGCAATAACTTGGCAGTGACCTGATCATTCACATGGGGTTGTAGTACTTTTCAACCCTGAGATCACTGATATTTTAATCCAAACTATTGTTATATCTGGGGGAATCAGTGTTTAATAAACACTTAATCTCGTTGGTGAGTGCCTTGGCACTCAGTACTTCCATGACTTTAATGTCTGTAGATTTGATTATTGTTATATTCCACACCGTGCAGGTATCTGGTCGTGACGGGGCAGCACAAATTGCTGCTCGGCTGAGACAGAAAGGAGTGACCCGTCTGGAGTTCCTCTCCGACGAAGGCCTCACTGTAACGAACGGAATAGTCCCTGGGCTCAATGTACCGGCCGCTCTGTGAGTTATGCAGTGTCATTTAGCACCCTTGAATTAATAAGGGGCAAAACAATCTGTGTGGCGAGAAATTCTGACTTTCACCTAGTTAAACAATGGGAATAAGCTAGGATTGGACAGTGACTAAAGATTGGCCATTGCAGGAATTGTGATATTTAGACAACCATGTGATCGATTTTCCTACTGTTTAGTGTCAAGTGATGTTGATCTCATTCACTAACATTGAAATTTTTGGTGATATTGTTTTGGAAAATCATTACAGAGAGAACTATTTATTTTATTCTACAGCATCAAACAAAGACAAACTCTGACAAACTATTTATGGGATGAAATATCTAAACTAAGTTGAATTTCATTCATAATTTAATTTAATTTTTTAAATGTAATAAATCCCATTAGCTGTGTAATTACATGATTTTTCCTACATCGATGTTGTTCACTTATAAATAATTTACCTCCTCTGACAGGATAGGTACTTCAGAGAAAGGTCAGGTGATTTTGAGGTTAAAGGTGAAAGGTGACGCCAGCCATTCGTCCATGCCTCCTAGAGAAAGCACAATCAGCATCCTGGCCAAGGCTGTACACAGGTCCTCTTGATTCCTACCTTCAGATCCATCTTATTATGTTTCCTCCAACCCATAAATAATTAATTAATAGTGAGAATACTCTGATTTTTAGGAAGCTGGACTCTATATATTGTAGAAAAATAACAAGCATATACATAGGAAAGTCAGGGTTCGTCAAATTGACATGAACAATTCTTCAAAAGGGGGGGATTCAAACCCCTCTGAATCTGATATAAATATTGACAATATTAACAATATTCTATCCAAGAAATGTCATATTTTGTATTCTCTTGAAATAAAGGTGAACACTGAATGAGGGGATATAGGAATGTTGTGTGTATGCAGGTTGGAGACAATGGGACATCCCAGTATGTTCGGTCACGGTCCGGAGAAGGATATGTTCGAACATCTCGCGCCTGAGGTAACATATACACTTTTAAATTAATTAATTTCTGTATTGGTGGGATAGTGTAGTAGTTAGTATGTGTCATATAGATAAGGATGCTGATTATATTCTCACTAGTAATATTATGTTCATTAAAGTTTTAATCAAATATTATATTATTACAATGGAAGACAGAACTAATGACTACGGTACTGGACTGAACTATAGTCATTAGTTCCGTCTTCCATCGCAAATCTTCGCCCAGAAATGTTATTCTAATGATATTCTTCTATTCCTTTATTTACAGCTCAGCTTCCCTCAGCGTGTGGTCATGTCAAACTTATGGCTGTTCACTCCAGTTGTTTCATGGTACGTAGGTACATGGGTATTCTTGAAAGCAGGTTAAACTCCCAGTTCATAACCTCACTTCAACATGTAATTATTTGTCACCTTACTCAAATTGCAGGATTCTGTCCAGAAAACCATCCACCAATGCCATCTTGCGCACGGTCACGTCAGTAACCAGAATCAACGGTGGCGTGAAGGTATGTCCGTCATGGAACTCTTTGATTATGGCGGATAAATAAAGAGGCTGAGGTCATTTGTTTCCGTTTAGCTCGATTTCTGAATCAACAAATGGCCAAATGATACAGACATTATTTGACAAGTTTTGATAATTCTAATGCTAATTTAGAGGTACATATCACATTTTAACATTCCAAAATTGGTTATAAATGAATTGGAAATAGGTAACACTCTCTCCCCACAGAGGTAACTCAACTCGTATCTTTCCATGTAATCTCTGTTCAAGTGATGTCTTCTGACTGCAATCAGAATATTTTAAGATAAAAGTCAATCAGAGATTTTAGATGATGTTTAGGATAGTACCTGTGTTGTAGACTTTCATCAAAATTTATGACTGCATTGTAACAGAGATTACATGAGAAGAAATGACTTGAGTAACCTCTGGTGGTGGAGAGATGTGTACCATCAGATATCTAAGTGTTTGCTATTTCCAATTTATTATCCTCCTTTGGTTGGGGGGGGGGGGTGGGGGGATATTTAAATGGGCCTTTTAGTATTTTCAACTTCTTCAGGATTTTACTTTTAGCCGTTTAGCCGTTTCCATGGAAATGCAACATTGGATTTCGTTTACAGAGCAGAATTTAAAAACCATAGAGCATAGCTCAACTAAACTTGGTATATGGAACAGTCGTCATGTGTAGATGTGCCTTTTGGTATTTTCAACTTCTTCACATTTGTATTTTTCCTCGTTTCCATGGAAACAACTTGCATTTTTGCTTTCAGAGCAGATCTAAAAAACCATAGGGCATAGCTCAACAAAACTTTGTGTGTGAAACAATCATTATGTGTAGATGTGCATTTTGGGATAGTTTTTAAAACGATTTTATATTTGTCCATGTTTCCATGAAATCACAACAAAAGTGTTTTTCCACTTGGCGGGGATATAGCTGACTCTGTTTGCTTGATTATAACCAATTTTGATCTTCTAGATCATAATGTTATTTAGACCTAAAATTTTCTTTTCAGGATAATGTTGTGCCCCCGGAAGCTATGGCTGTTGTCAACCATCGAATTCACCCCGCTCAGTCTGTACAGGAGGTGAGATATATCCTATAATAACCGCTCAGTCTGTACAGGAGGTGAGATATATCCTATAATAACCGCTCAGTCTGTACAGGAGGTGAGATATATCCTATAATAACCGCTCAGTCTGTACAGGAGGTGAGATATATCCTATAATAACCGCTCAGTCTGTACAGGAGGTGAGATATATCCTATAATAACCACTCAGTCTGTACAGGAGGTGAGATATATCCTATAATAACCGCTCAGTCTGTACAGGAGGTGAGATATATCCTATAATAACCGCTCAGTCTGTACAGGAGGTGAGATATATCCTATAATAACCGCTCAGTCTGTACAGGAGGTGAGATATATCCTATAATAACCGCTCAGTCTGTACAGGAGGTGAGATATATCCTATAATAACCACTCAGTCTGTACAGGAGGTGAGATATATCCTATAATAACCGCTCAGTCTGTACAGGAGGTAAGATATATCCTATAATAACCGCTCAGTCTGTACATGAGGTGAGATATATCCTTTAATAACCACTCAGTCTGTACAGGAGGTGAGATATATCCTATAATAACCGCTCAGTCTGTACAGGAGGTGAGATATATCCTATAATAACCGCTCAGTCTGTACAGGAGGTGAGATATATCCTATAATAACCGCTCAGTCTGTACAGGAGGTGAGATATATCCTATAATAACCGCTCAGTCTGTACAGGAGGTGAGATATATCCTATAATAACCGCTCAGTCTGTACAGGAGGTGAGATATATCCTATAATAACCGCTCAGTCTGTACAGGAGGTGAGATATATCCTATAATAACCGCTCAGTCTGTACAGGAGGTGAGATATATCCTATAATAACCGCTCAGTCTGTACAGGAGGTGAGATATATCCTATAATAACCGCTCAGTCTGAACAGAAGGTGAGATATATCCTATAATAACCGCTCAGTCTGTACAGGAGGTGAGATATATCCTATAATAACCGCTCAGTCTGTACAGGAGGTGAGATATATCCTATAATAACCGCTCAGTCTGTACAGGAGGTGAGATATATCCTATAATAACCGCTCAGTCTGTACAGGAGGTGAGATATATCCTATAATAACCGCTCAGTCTGTACAGGAGGTGAGATATATCCTATAATAACCGCTCAGTCTGTACAGCAGGTGAGATATATCCTATAATAACCACTCAGTCTGTACAGCAGGTGAGATATATCCTATAATAACCGCTCAGTGGCTATAAGCTCACCAGGCTTCAACCTTGCTCTTAATGGAGGTCAAGCACTGAAATATATGGAACTCCTTCAGTGGTATGTTGGTCGAAAAATTAAAACATGCATAAAACCTGTTATTTGCATGCAGATTTCTTATTGCTCGAGCTAATCAATGTCTTCACAATGCAGGGTCTATAGATCAGAGTTTTGGAAGAGCTAGTTGATTTTTCAAACCACAAGCCTGGATCTTGCACTAAGTTTAATTAACTTTATTTTCAATATTTTACACTTACCGGTATATTAAAAGTTTAACATTATATTTAGAAAAAATGTCTTGCAGAGCTTTTTAAATACAGAACATTTCTCCAAAATATTTAAATTATACAGTGGATTCCAAAACAGCTTTCCCCTTTAAATACCGCCCAACAAATGTTCTTGCACATCAATAGCATTTACTTGCATCAAAAACTTGCAATTTGACCTTAAAACAAAATAGATATGCTTATATTTCACTTAAAATTGTTCGGTGCAGTAAAATTGTGAAATGCAAAAATATATAGTAGTAATTGTTTTGCACCTTGTACCGGTATATAAACAAACATACCAGTAATATTGCACAGTCTAGTAAAAACTGAAAACTATGTTGAACACTGTTTATCATACAGTTTTAATCACCTGAAGGTAATTGAGTACGACCGAATGCTGATCAACGACGAGCGTGTGGAGATTGAAGTGAAGAGTTTCATCGAGCCACACCCTCTCTCTCCGTACGGACCCGAGGATTTCGGCTATCAGACGATCAAGAACAGTATCAGGCAGGTGTGGAGGAATGCCGTCGTTGCTCCAGGTGAACTTTGTCTCTTTAGCTCATCAGGATTTGCAAGATTTAATATCTAGGATTGAAGATCTCAAAGTCATGAAAAACATCAGAAAATCAGGTTCACATTCAATTAAAATGTTTCAAAATGGACTCTTTAGCTCAACAGGAATTATGGGGGGGGGGGGTGGGGGGGGGGGACCTTTCACTCCCCCGCAACCCCCCTCTGTGTGGAAGCTAATATTTGATTCTCTATTCACCAGGGGTGATGATCGGTAACACGGACACGCGACATTACATCAACTTCACAAAGAACATCTACAGGTTCGCTCCCACCTACATGTATCCCGAGGATGTCGCCCGTTTCCATGGAAACAACGAACGTCTGTCGATCAAAAACTACGAGCAGGCCGTAAACTTCTACTACCATCTGATCAAGAACGCAGACAAGCCAAGTCTAAGTCTGGTCCATAAACATGGAGAGGAACTGTGATTCCAATACTATCTCATGTCGTAATCATAACTGTGATGTAACACTTCCATAATTAACAGAAGTTCTCATTTACCAGGAGACATTAAACGTCCAATCTTTCTTTGAGTTACCCATAATTGCAGGAACTCAATCAGTTGCTTACATTTGAAAATTCAACTAAGTAAGAAAGACTGCGTAAAGTAATGAGTGTCGACCAATCAGAGTTCTTGCTTCGGCCACATCCACATCCTGTTGGCATCCATTTGTGTCGAGATAAATAAGCTTAGCATCAAAACTGTCTCTCGGTTGACTTGCAGAAATGGCAGTAAGAAGTGGTAGGTTCCATGAATGGGGTTGGATAGATAAATCATCCAAGTATTTGATAATTTAAAGTTTTTTGAAGTTTTCATCTATCACATGTCGTGTAATGGTAGTGTTTGTGCAGTGAGTGCACTAAACTGAAGCATACTGTCTTTCCATTCAATCATTGCTTGCTTACACTGCTTGTGTGAAGGGACTCTCGATGGTCTTCTCCATATATGATTGAATGCTCAGTTTGAAAAAACATGTCTCATTGCACAGCTAACCTTGATTCACTAATCAGTTCTGTTGTTTCGTCGGTGATAGCAGCCAGTCATTCACTATTGTGTATGATGCACACCGATGTACATGGATTTAGCAATTATATGGTGACAACAGGTTAGTTATTTAAATCAATAAGGACATCGTAAAGTGTTGTTTACATGCGAACTAGTTAGAAAATCGTCACTATGTAGTGCAACAATTGATATGTATTTCCTTTAATTTGTAAAATATAGATATATACGTCGCATAAGTCTCATTTTTCGTTGAGTAGGATTAGCATGAATTCTGGTTTGTTTGTCGATCCAATTTTGTATAATTGTGGAAACACATTGTTTAATGAATTGTTTTATTGAATCAAAATACTTTGAGATAGTATCCTACATATGTGCTGTTATTTCATTTCAACTGTTAAATAATGGAATAGATAAACGTGAGACATAGTAACGAGATATGTATCCCGATCATTTGGTACATTCGCTTGTTCTTCATTCAAATATTTGTTATCGCTTGACTTACGTTGTTCAAAGCGAGATCTCATTGCTAGAATAAGAGTCTGACATAACGAAAATGGTCAGTGATGGACATTCACGCAGTAACTCTATAGAACTGACACTTCAAAATGACTCAAAGAAAAGACAATGGCAGTAGATTTACACTGAAATGTCCACTCGGCATTATCGGAGATTAAACAATCTAAACACATGTGTACAACAACCAAAGTTAATTAACGACTGAACAGAATATGCCGACATTGTTTCTAATAGCTTTGATCACGTTTAGGCTGTTTTGACAAGTGAGATCAGTGAAAAATACGTGACGGCTATACGAGTGTATAATGTAAACAATAACATAAGTCAGCTACTCGTTGAGCAGGACTCCTGAGTAACACGTCACACCTCTGCTAGCAGATGATTGGCTAATGAAACGTTTGGCGGCCCAAAAAATGAAGTATTTTTTATAAAGTTTATTCTACTATTTTGGGGTGGATTTGTAATCCAATACTTTTGTGTTATTCTTTACTGTTGTCAAAATCATTTCCGCAAAGCCTACCCCCTGAGGTTAGAATATCTTTAATGTTTGCACAAGTAAACAGAGGTAATATACAGGGGCGGATACAGCTTTTTGAGTAGAGGGGGGTGCACTTTTTTAAGCTAGGATTGCACTTTTACATGACGTAAAATGCTACTTTATTATTTTTTACTATACTTGGAACTCTCTTGGGGTGTGCACTCCTGTTTTGACTATGGTTTCAATGGTCATTTACTATACTTGGACCCCTGCACCCCCCTCTGCATCCACCAATGTATATATGAAGCTGTGAGTTAAAAATTACGGTGTAAATGTTCCATCTCTGGGGCAAAAAGGGGGGGTGCGCCACGGTTTTAAGGTTGGTTTCAATGGTCACCCCTGCACCCCCCCTCTGGATCTGGGTGTAGAAATAGTTGTTTCGGCAATTGTCTGGATGTGGGGGTAGTGCCTAGCGAAACCAACGATACCGTTGCCGCCCCTGCCGCCACCACTACCACTCTTGATAAACAGAGGTTATGTATGAAGCTATGAGTTGAAGAAGCTGTGTGGGGAGAAGTGTAATCAGTGGCTTTGCCAAATCACAGTTATATAACGGTCCTATGGTAATTCCACTCTCACTTATCATATACTATGTCATAGAATATTAAACAGAATGATGTGATTTTATAAGAGATCATGATAATAAAGATAACCTTATTCTAAGGATTTTTCAGTCTGACAAGCTTTCATTTAGTGTCCATTTTGTCAGTTGTCTGAAGTGATAGTACAATTGAAATGTGTCTGATTTTAATCGGATTGTGACCATCTCAGGAAGATTATTGTTATTAGTTATTGTTATTATACTATCAACATATAAAAATTTTCTTGTGTCATTCTCTCTCTGTATAGTAGAGGGGGGGGGGGGGGGGGGGGGGGGGGTGTGTGTGAAACTTCAAATGCACAATTGAAGACGAAGACTCATTTAGTGGAGATTTCAGGAACTTGCGAGCCCATTCATTTGGCACACCTCCTCTCCCCCGCTTATACTTTTACGATTACCCTGTACAGGCACACCAAAGAAAAACGTGTAGATTAGCTTCATTTCATTCTGTATCGCTAATTTACGATGCAAATTTGTTTCTTAATGTGTAGAATTCAATTCTTTTTGTTGCAATTTGATTTTATTCTGTCGTGCATCAATCGTTTAATCCACGGATCACAAGTACCATCGCCTACTTTCCCCTTAGCACCGTCTTAGTCTCTACTTAGTGTTCCGTCTCTTGTTTTGTGTTGTGTATTTTGCTTAGAACCAGATGTTGCATACATAATATATAATATATATTTTACATTATTTTTAATGGTTGATTATGAAAATAATTTGTGACAACACTTTTCAGAAGAGCGATAGATTTTTAGGTAGATAATATAGATAGAATATTTTTTAGAATGAATATAATTTTTGTTTATCTGGAAACAGGACAAATCCCACATTGTAGTGTTGTATTTTCGTGTTGTCAATGTTAAATTGAAATATCTTTTAATGATTCCCACAATGATAACAGGGCATAGGACTGTACCTTAAAGAGCCATCACGGATGTTAGTGTTTCAAATTTTTGGAAAATATACTTATAACGTCATTCGCCAGAGATTTTTTTTAACTTCAACACAATAATTTTCATATCACGACAATGTATTGCAATTTGGTTTCAAAGAGAAGTATCACTTCGACTAGCGCGCGCTACGGGTATCTGACGTATATAAACAGAGTCCCCTTTTTTGCGTAATACGTATTACACAAACAGCAAGCGCTTCCGAAGCGTGAAGGCTCGTCTCTAGCGCAAGTCGCCATAACAACCCATGTGCTGCACGTGCTTCACGCGTCGCTCTTGCAAAGTACCCTTGTCACACATTACTGAATGTGACGATTGCTTTACAAACTATGTTTCTGAATGTCCTGAGAATATACAAATTATTTCCTGTTTAATGTTCTTTTTATTCAGATAAGACCAGCAAATTATGACAAATTTTTACTCTCATTAATTATAAAATTCAAGCAAAATACCTAGTTGGGTAAAACAATTATTCCAATATCTGTAGCAAATACATAATTAAATGAAATGGAAAATAAATAACCATCAACAAATTATATATTTCGATTTCTTTCATTGCTCATATTTTTTTATATTCTTTCGTGTCTTTGTTTACTGTGTGTGAGCTAGACCATAATGCTTTGCGCTTGAAAATAATAGACTGGATCTATATTTAGACTGGAAAACACCTTTACTAATTAATGCAATTTTTCGGCTTATTTTAAGTTGGAAAAATTAAGGAAAAATTAAGTGTATTTATTTCACGGAGATAGATTTTTGGTGAAATTTTGATATTTTCATCAACATCCGTGATGGCTCTTTAAAGAAGAGTGAGTGACTGGGCATTAGAATAACACACTATTAGCAATTGTCTAGTCTTCCTCTACTTTGTTTATCAGCAACACCTTTATGTCACTCAATGATCTAAGTAACACTTAGCTTCTGAATTGATTTGTGCCAACCCATTCTGAGGGGCCAAACACTGATAAATTCTGGTTCGGATTCCTGTAAATCAGACACTGAGGAATGCATAGGCGCGTGTAATGCTTAGAAATATATAGACTTCTGTGACGTCACTGGAGTAATCTCATTATCGGCGATAGTCATAATTCAACGTAATTTCGCAACACTTGATTGTTAATTTCACTAACAAATCTTCAATCAAACAACTTAAATTTTCCATATATAGAATGTTAAGATATCCAACTGGGTAATTCTGCTGATGACAATTACATAATTATTGCATAAACATGTGTTTTTGGTGAGTTAACACACCTCATAAATTCATCTAGCGGCAGTGATAATCATCATTAATTAATTAATGAGGCTCCACTGAGCAGGTCGATTCGCTCGTCTGTGGTTAATCAGTCATGCCTCAATGATTCTTCTTAAAACGTGGCGGTAATCTTAGTATTGTTAAAATGGGTAAATTAAAATCGTCTTAATAATCAATTGAAAGTGTATATTGTCTCGATTTTATGCTCAATTGATTCCGATATACAATATATGTAGAGATAATCATCTGTCATTCTTGAGTAAATTGTATTACACCAGATCTTTAAGTCTTCATATGTCAATCATTGATCAAATGTTTGTTATCAACAAGTTAGATATTTTAATTAGTATTCTTTTCTGTCTTTCATATATATATACACGTTACCGTATTTATAATTTTTTATCAGGCCGTAATAAATGTTAATTTTGCAATACAGTTTTTGTTGTGATTAAAGATCTTAGAATATGTTTTCTCATTATTAGGTCTTCAAGATGTATGTCTCGAAGACCTATTGTTATTATCCTTGTTTTTCTTATTATTTTTTGTACTTTTCTTGTACAGAAAATTCTGAAGTAATGGTTGATCCAATTTGCATGACATTTACAGGGATGATAGCCTGTGACCTTCTCTCAAAAATAACGAGGGCGATTTTGGATTTTCAAACTTCAAACCTTAATATCTCGAAAACTATTCAAGATAATTCCACAAAACTTTCAACAAAATGTGGGCAAATACATTTCCCATCCATTAGGACTATACCGGTTTTCGGCCGTAATAAAAGATTTGTTGCTATTTCGAAAAAAGTGAAATTTCTTTGCAATTTCGCGGTTTTGAGGGTACGCGTCTTTGAAAATCTTCTTCTAAATAAAGGCAATACATACAGCTATTTATGATAGCTCATTCTAAAGATAAATGAACAGTCAACAAAGAAACGAGCCAAAATTTGGAATTTCGTCCTGCAACTCAAATTATCTGCTCTTGAAGATGATCCTATTTTAAATGTTAATTTTTTGGCGTCATGTCCAAAGGGACATCACTCTATTAGAAATACACTTATGTCAAAGTTATGGATTGCAATCTCTTTATTATAACCAGCTTAACAATTCCATAACACATCAATACCATATAAAAATTCATAGTTTGGGCACAATTTCTACATATTCCCCATAAAGTATTTTTATTGTATTTTGAGCATTTTCGAGGGTTATATCCTTTTGAGAATTATTGATCGAAAACCACTGAAGATAGGAAGACGTTTTATAGCTCATCTCGAAGCAGAAACGTCATTTATTA
Organism: Gibbula magus; assembly: GCA_936450465.1. Taxonomy (NCBI): domain Eukaryota; kingdom Metazoa; phylum Mollusca; class Gastropoda; order Trochida; family Trochidae; genus Gibbula; species Gibbula magus. Next base: position 2,633,443 of record OW388296.1, on the reverse strand, counting down.
AGGACAATAATTTACAAGCACATATCTGTAATAGTTTACTTGCAACAAATCATAGGAGATTGTCTTTTTTCGAAAATCGCCATTTTCATCAAAGTTGAAACGTTCATAATTTTAATTACGCAATTGAATTTTTACTCACACCTACATATGCACAATTTCAAGGGCAACAACTTTTCTGTTGAATTTTTCCATCAAAAAGTTGATAGTTAAGCTTACAAAATCGCTATGACTATTTTCTTGAATATTCAGAAAAACTTAACACATTTATTATATATGGATTCTAATTGATGATTACATCTACTTAAGAGGAAATTAAGTGCAACATTTCTATGTTCTAACTTAGTATGAAAATGTTAACCATTTTGTCTTAATCATGAGAAACATGATGTAGGGGTCCATTATTATGTGATTTTAAAAAAATTATATCCCCACTACGAAGTGAGCTGGGGTATATAGCGGTCATTCCGTCCGTCTGTCTGTCCTTCCGTCCAGTCAATTTTCTCAAAAACCGTCAAAGGTGCATCAACCAAACTTTGTACAGTTGTTAACCATGTTCTTCCGATCGCCCACAGACAGTTTTCAATTTTCTGAGATTTAAATTTTTTTTGTTTCCATGGAAACGTCACTTTTTGGACTTTTAGTTTTATTATGTTCAATGGGGACAAGTTTTCTCGGATACTGTTCAACTTAGGTTTGGTTGTGAGTACTCATGACCATACTCTTCATCGAGTTTAAAATCCATTTCCGGAATATTATTTTTTACGTAGAGATATGGCCCTTGAATCCGAAATTGAATTTAGTACCAAAAGGGCTGTGATGCTCCATTTGGGACAAGTTTTCCCAGCAACTATTACATCTAGGTGAATGAAATTCAACATGTAGGTAGTCCAGATGATACTCTTCATCGATTTCACAGTCCAGTTCCGAAATACTTTTTTTTACGAAGAGTTATGAAGCCCTTGAATCTGTAATTGAACTTGGTACAAATTACCGGTCTGATGCTCTAATGGGAAACATTAAGTTACATTTGTGATGCCAAATGTTGGTTACAGGGGTCATGACCTGAAAAGCTATTTTCATCTTCTTCTCCAGTCCCATAAGCACTAAGCTGAAATGTTGTATGGTTTTATATATGCCCCGTTACTCTCCACTATATCCCCCATGGGAAACCTTATCAGAGAAATCTGTACTCAAATTACCCGGCGTGAGCCAATCAAACAGCTACGCAGCTTGGACCTGCGAGCCAATGACAATTCATATCACTTCGTTTCAAAGCAAGCGAGGTCATTGTGTTAGCCAACCATCACCGGTTATCTCCCTTGCCCATTTCCATCTTATCCCATTGAGCATTTTCTTTGGTTACTGACTTTGTCACGCTGGCCAAGGGCGGGTAATTTGAGTACAGATTTCTTTGATAAGGTTTCCCATGGGTGATATAGTGGAGAGTAACGAAGCATATATAAAACCATGGGTAACCGAGGATGTGTGAAATGAGAACTGAATAGTATGACAGGCAGCAAAGGAATAAATTGAAGAGGAGTAAAGAATTTTTTTTATTTTACATGAGATATGTGAACTGAATATGACTGGTGATAAAATGATAAGATAAGACCATTAGAAGTAGCTACATGAGATCGTGACACCACATCTATTTCTCCAGTACAGAAAAATAAATAAGTGTTGCGAAAACAACATTTATAATATATAATTCACTGGCTGTGAGTCCAAGGTCTGAATGTTATGTAATTGCATTGTGTTGACCTGGACAGTGACGAGATGCAAACACACAGACGTTTCAGGTTACTTCAAACTTCTGTGCTGTGTTATGGTCTGTGTGTGAGACTGGTTTAGTCTTACACTCAGACTCTAAAAAAGGTTTCTTTTATCAAATATTGAAAAGAAGCCTATGAGAAACTGAGGCTCCATTTCAAATTACTGTAACGGTCTATGTTATCTATAATGAATGTGGATTAATGTGTACCCAAGGTTGATAATAAATTTTTATTTGATGAATGAGCAATACCTTATTTGATATCTTAATTTTTTTTTTAGAGTTATGAATAACAAATCCTAATGAGCTTCAGAGCCAATGACTCTATTTTTCTTTCTTTAATTACCTCCTCAATTGAAATTTGGTCGGTTGCTATGTGCAAGGCAGCTATTTTTCATTAAAAAAAGTCTCCATTCAGCAGCCATTCCCATTTTCGTGCTTACATGCCAAGTGGGTACTCGTGCTGCTGAGCATGCCTCAGGCATGAGGTTCATCATTATTATCTTGCATAAAACACTCCCTGTCGTCAACATAGAGTGTAGAAGGTGGGTTCCTGACGTCTTATCAATAAAACAAGCGTGGCTTCCATCCGGGTTACCTGCACCTCGGACACAGAATGTAACACAATTGTCCTTTGTAAAATGATTTTAATCATCGTGCTGACATTATATATTGCAAACTCACTAGTTATTATAAAAAATCATTTAATAGAAGTACATATTTGACTTCAAACAACTTTGAAAGAAGGTAAAAATCAATTTTGACATATGAATTAGATTGAAACATAAACAAATACTATCGGATATGTAAATAGAATAATAGTTACCAAGTATAATAATAAATAATATTACTTTTAAAGAATGATCTTGACCAGATTATATTTATATACAAAATATACAACAAAGTTTTATTGACAGTCATAAAAACAATTTGCACATAGATTCATGATTTCAAATACAAATTCTCTAATTTAAAGGCGCTGTAGCACGTTTTTTGCAAAATTTATTTTTTCAAATTTCCCATTTATATTGATAGTTAATGTCATTTAAATTATGTTTAGAGGGTAAAACATCTTATTACACAAACCAATTATCTGTAGTGGTAAAAACTATGTTGAGTATAAAGCAAAAATTGCATGGCGGCCATTTTATTGTGAACACAATTTATTATTTTGTATTGCAAAAACGATTCCCATGGCTTTACCGAAACATGTAGACTAATTTTAAACTTTATTTTCCGAAGAGAGAATGATGTTTTATTATTGGTGAAATTATTTTTCAAATACATTTCATCAACTTTTTGGAGCGAAAAAACATGCTACTGCCCCTTTAATATGACTAAATATGTGGAGCGCATTGATATTGGCATTATGTACATATACTTTAATTAACTCAGTTATCTATATACATGATCGATTGTCCCGGCCATCAACACACAAAGTCAATAAAATGGAGTTCATGGATTTTTTTTGATTTTTTATAAATTTACAAGATGAATTGTTGGCTTTTGATATTAAAAGGACCAGAATTCGTTATTTTTATTCTTTAGTGAGACTAATGATGGTAAGGAAGATTAATATTATATATTGTAACAAATACAATCTCGTCATTGAAGGGCATTTGGAAGTGGAATACGTAAGAACAGGAAGATTTTCTTGATAACAACTTTATTAATGTGAAAATACACAAGGTTTAGGAGTATATATTCACTCCTTCATGAGGTGGAAATTGTGAAAAGATAACATAACGTGATACAATTATATAGCAAACAAAACAATCTTCCTGTTCTTAAATACAATCTCATCAATAAAACATCAATAAATATTCAATAGAGAGATGGTCCCTTAATCATCAAAGTAACCAATGTCTTCAGCAAAATTAATACGAGATACATTTTCACCCAGTGTTCGAAGTACCTGCCTGTCTGCCAGACAACCAATTGCTGAACTGTAAGGCAAGTTTCAAAAGTAGCCGGGGATTCATTAAACAACACTGCAGGATCTGTTTAATTTTGAGAGGACTGTTTAATTTTCAAACCACAGGGCCTGATTGCCGGGAGAGAATATTTCGAACACTGTTTTCACATCAAGGACATACTCTTCATTAGGGCTGTGTATTGCGATACATATTGCTGAACTGTAATGTATTGCAATATGTATCACAATATATTGCAATATCCTCTGACAATGAGATATTTTTCCAAAAACAATTTAAAGTTGTGCCAATGATATTGCAACATGCTAAATGAACTCTAAATTCAACTTTTATATTTCTTTTTGCTATTTAAACATGACACATTTGATAAATGACTTCTCAAAGATCATTTGCAATACAGTCAAACACACATTCTAGCACTTCAAAATAATTTTCTTAATAAAAGTTAGCCAGTAAATGTTCCTTTTACAAGATAAATAAATGAATTAACTTAGTAGTTGTTGGTGCAATATATTGCGTTATGAAAATTGTATTGCCATACATGTATTGCACAACTCTGTATTGCAATATATTGCACATCCTTACTCTCCATATACATCACTGTCCTTACTAAGAAGATAACTCTATCAGAAGGTAATGAGTGTTGAAAGCTGTTTAACTCCTGCCCATCACTCCTTGCAGTTGTAGAGTGGGTTGTCGAAGTTGACGTTGTCAGGCTGTGTGAAGGCATCGTCGTCCTGCTGCTGGGCCTGGAGACGAGTAAACGATAAGCTGCTGTCTGAACCCTGAGGGACGGAGGGACGTAATGAGAGTATGTGAGTGATGTGTGACATGAGGTGAGAGTGAGAGTGAGGGAAAGAGGGAGGAGAGGCAGAGGGTGGGGGTGAGGGATAGGGAGAGAGAGAAAGAGAGGGAGAGGGAGGGGGAGAGGGATAGGAAGAGAAAAAAGGGAGAGGGAGAGGGAGAGGGGGAGGGAGAGAGAGAAAGAGAGGGAGAGGGAGGGGGTGAGGGAGAGAAAGAGGGAGAGGGAGGGGGAGAGAAAGAGGGAGAGGGAGGAGAGGAGAGGGAGGGAGAGAGAAAGAGGGAGAGGGAGGGGAAGAGGGAAAATGAGAGGAAAGGGGAGAGGGAGAGAGGGGAGGTGAAAAGAGAGGGTGAGAGGGAAAGGGAGAAGTTATGGAGAGATGACTTATTCCTATATATAGAACCCACTTACACTTGACAATGAATGTTGTACCACCTTTGAGTGATGAAACAATAGCCAACTTTCAATGGTTACCAAACCTAAAAAAATGTCCTCAGTTTATCATTAACCAATCCTTGTAACTCTCTTCAACCCCAAGCATCAAAATTATCTGACATTCATTTGAAATTAAGGTGGAAGAATGGCTGATGAATTGCCATGTTGGCTTATGTTTACAGAATGAAGGCACAAGACTTCTCATGTTGGCTTATTCTTGCCGAATGAAGGCACAGGGATTGCCATGTTGGCTTAGTGATGCCGAATGAAGGTGTGGGATTGCCATGTTGGCTTATTCTTGCCGAATGAAGGCACAGGGATTGCCATGTTGGCTTAGTCATGCCGAATGAAGGCACAGGGATTGCCATGTTGGCTTAGTGTGCCGAATGAAGGCACAGGGATAGCCATGTTGGCTTAGTCATGTCGAATGAAGGCACAGTGATTGCCATGTTGGCTTAGTGATGCCGAATGAAGGCACAAGGATAGCCATGTTGGCTTAGTGACGCTGAATGAAGGCCTGGGATTGCCATTTTGGCTTAGTCATGTCGAATGAAGGCACAGGGATTGCCATGTTGGCTTATTCTTACCGAATGAAGGCCTGGGATTGCCATGTTGGCTTATTCTTGCCAAATGAAGGCCTGGGATTGCCATGTTGGCTTAGTGATGCTGAATGAAGGCACAGGGATTGCCATGTTGGCTTATTCTTGCCGAATAAAGGCCTGGGATTGCCATGTTGGCTTATTGATGCTTTGGGGGTTTGCAAGGTCTGGAATAAAGTGAGGTGAGGTGATTTGTGGTTTAACGCCGCTTTCAAGAGTATTTCACTTATATCATGGCTCTAGTATTATTGCAGGCAGAAAACCCATAACAGCATTGTGGCAAAACCTGCGAGCATCTAGTGAACCATGTACGGAACTGCACTGAAATTCAGTGTAACAATACACCCAGACCTTACTGCGTGTAGAACAGTTCTCTAGCAGACGAAGTTGCCGAGACTCTGGTGGGAATCAAACCCAAGACCTCTTCATCCGAAGCCGAACATGCTAACCACTGCGCTATCCCGCCCCTCATACTAAAAGAAGGCGCAGTTCCAGAATGCAAGATCAGAATGAGAAAGAGCTCTTTCAAAGTTGAATTACACTCACCCTCCTTATCCTTCGCCAGACATCCATGAAGCCAGTGACCTTTGACCTTCTCCACATGACCACGATGACAACAACGACTCCGATTAGCAAGACTGTCAATATTATCATCCCAACAATGAAGCCAACGTTTGAACCAGTCTGCAATGTTCAGAAACAAGTGTAGATTAGTATGCGGCATGAAGAAAGAAAGTACCAACAACTCTTCAAATTTCCTATCTCAACTGTTTGGATTTTTATGGATAACAATGTTACATGTTTTCTAAAACAAGGCAAAAGTGACCTGTAGTTTAACTGCATTCATATGGCATTCACAGATTTGAAAACACATGTAGTCAATCACTTAAATGCATGATGATAACTTTCAATGGTTACTGTGGAGTTGTTACTGCTAAAAGTCAAAACATGAATACAATTTTAAGTTCAAAATCTAAATTTGAAATTTCCAAACAAAATCAGGACATTTTGTCGTTTTTGTTCAAATTTCGAGACTTATAAGCTAGTACAACTGAGGAAGCAAACATTAAAACTCCATTGATGTTCTGTGTTCTGTGAGACTTGTAAGCACTGGCTGGAACTACTGAACTATGGATACTTGAACCCCTGGACCCCCCCCCCCCCCCCCTGGATCCGCTAGTGTGAATTATGGGTATTTATCAGTTCTTACCTTAGCAACACTTTCACCCACTGCTGATATCCAGAGGGGACTCTGTATGAGGTGAATGTATCCATTTAGTGCTCTGATGTTAGCTTGAACTATGTTCACTCCATTCACCTGGAACTGAAGATCAGAGAAATGTTGTCTTAAGATAAGATAAGATAAGATAAGATAAGATAAGATAAGATAAGATAAGATAAGATAATTCTTTATTATCCCGAGGGAAATTTACATTACATCTAATAGTCTCCAGTATATAAATAAAACGAAAAAAAAAATACACCAACCATATAAACAATATAATAAACATTATATACACTTGTGTAAATTGATCACTAAAAATTCATTCCAGAAATTTTCTAATAAAGGCATAAATGCTATTCAGAACAAATGATTGACGAAACCTGTTTGTACTACTCGTCGGCATACACAGTCTGCGTCCAGAGGGCAGTGAAGAATATTCCGAAAAAAGTATGTGAGTTGAGTCACTTAAAATTTTATTTGCTTTTTTTGAAAGTTGTTGATCATAAGAACTGCCGATACTTTCAATATTTTACTGAAGAACTTGGTACAGTCAGACCATGTTTACCAGGGTTCTAGTCAAAAGGGACACATGACAAAAGAGCTGCAAAACAGAAAGGTCAAAAGGGCCGCAAGAAAGTCAAAATGGGTCACAAACCCCTAGTCAAAAGGGCCGCACCTAAAAGTGAATGTTCCCATTTGCCCGGACCTTGTATATCAGGAAACCCGGCCATCTGCACTGTTATCCAATAGACATGCTTACATTTGATTTGTCAAATGACAAACTGTCAACTGCTTTAGGTAAGGTACAGGGGGACCCCACCGTGACCGGACGGGCTGGTGTTTGTAGAGTGGTGTCAACTGCTTTAATTTTTATATCACATGTTTCAACACTTTCTTATTTACAATCAAGCTCTGTGACTTTACTTTAAAGACAATTTGACATATATTTGCTTTTGTCCTACAAAGGAAATTAATCAGATGATTGCATTACTAATAATAAGAGAGCACTTGAACAAGTGCGTCATATGAATTTATGAAATTGATTTTGTGTTACCAAAGCGCAAAGGGTTTGAAAAATTTGTGTTGTATGGCTCAATTCTGAGTGTAATAATTACTTTTGTTACTCATTTTATTCCCTTCAATATTTCATAAGATATAGAAAATAGCTAACTCTTGGAAGGGCCCTAAAAGTGACATAATGGTAGATAATCAAGTCACAGATGACACAAGATGGTATACAGAGGTGCAGAGCCAATGGTTACTGGGCAAAATCGATATGAATATGACACGGGTTGTGTTTCACTAGTCAGACCGTGTGTGGATAAACAGGGTCTCACTGTATATTGGTAATCAAGGAGAGTACGAACCTTGGACCTGTTCCTGCTGATGACGAGAGGCAAGTTATCCAGAGAGGTGAGGGTGAGAGGGAGGGACATGGACAGGTTGAGATACACCTGACTATTGTTCACTATGTGGTTCTCCAGGGCCGGCAGGTTTAATATCTGAAACAAAGTGTACATGTTATCCAGAGAGGTGAGGGTGAAAGGGAGGGACATGGGCAGGTTGAGATACACCTGACTGTTGTTCACTATGTGGTTCTCCAGGGCCGGCAGGTTTAATATCTGAAACAAAGTGTACATGTTATCCAGAGAGGTGAGGGTGAGAGGGAGGGACATGGACAGGTTGAGATACACCTGACTATTGTTCACTATGTGGTTCTCCAGGGCCGGCAGGTTTAATATCTGAAACAAAGTGTACATGTTATCCAGAGAGGTGAGGGTGAGAGGGAGGGACATGGACAGGTTGAGATACACCTGACTGTTGTTCACTATGTGGTTCTCCAGGGCCGGCAGGTTTAATATCTGAAACAAAGTGTACATGTTATCCAGAGAGGTGAGGGTGAGAGGGAGGGACATGGACAGGTTGAGATACACCTGACTGTTGTTCACTATGTGGTTCTCCAGGGCCGGCAGGTTTAATATCTGAAACAAAGTGTACATGTTATCCAGAGAGGTGAGGGTGAGAGGGAGGGACATGGACAGGTTGAGATACACCGGACTGTTGTTCACTATGTGGTTCTCAAGGGCCGGCAGGTTTAATATCTGAAACAAAGTGTACATGTTATCCAGAGAGGTGAGGGTGAGAGGGAGGGACATGGACAGGTTGAGATACACCTGACTGTTGTTCACTATGTGGTTCTCCAAGGCCGGCAGGTTTAATATCTGAAACAAAGTGTACATGTTATCCAGAGAGGTGAGGGTGAGAGGGAGGGACATGGACAGGTTGAGATACACCTGACTGTTGTTCACTATGTGGTTCTCCAGGGCCGGCAGGTTTAATATCTGAAACAAAGTGTACATGTTATCCAGAGAGGTGAGGGTGAGAGGGAGGGACATGGACAGGTTGAGATACACCTGACTGTTGTTCACTATGTGGTTCTCAAGGGCCGGCAGGTTTAATATCTGAAACAAAGTGTACATGTTATCCAGAGAGGTGAGGGTGAGAGGGAGGGACATGGACAGGTTGAGATACACCTGACTGTTGTTCACTATGTGGTTCTCAAGGGCCGGCAGGTTTAATATCTGAAACAAAGTGTACATGTTATCCAGAGAGGTGAGGGTGAGAGGGAGGGACATGGACAGGTTGAGATACACCTGACTGTTGTTCACTATGTGGTTCTCCAGGGCCGGCAGGTTTAATATCTGAAACAAAGTGTACATGTTATCCAGAGAGGTGAGGGTGAGAGGGAGGGACATGGGCAGGTTGAGATACACCTGACTGTTGTTCACTATGTGGTTCTCCAGGGCCGGCAGGTTTAATATCTGAAACAAAGTGTACATGTTATCCAGAGAGGTGAGGGTGAGAGGGAGAGACATGGACAGGTTGAGATACACCTGACTGTTGTTCACTATGTGGTTCTCCAGGGCCGGCAGGTTTAATATCTGAAACAAAGTGTACAAGTTATCCAGAGAGGTGAGGGTGAGAGGGAGGGACATGGACAGGTTGAGATACACCTGACTGTTGTTCATTATGTGGTTCTCCAGGGCCGGCAGGTTTAATATCTGAAACAAAGTGTACATGTTATCCAGAGAGGTGAGGGTGAGAGGGAGGGACATGGACAGGTTGAGATACACCTGACTATTGTTCACTATGTGGTTCTCCAGGGCCGGCAGGTTTAATATCTGAAACAAAGTGTACATGTTATCCAGAGAGGTGAGGGTGAAAGGGAGGGACATGGGCAGGTTGAGATACACCTGACTGTTGTTCACTATGTGGTTCTCCAGGGCCGGCAGGTTTAATATCTGAAACAAAGTGTACATGTTATCCAGAGAGGTGAGGGTGAGAGGGAGGGACATGGACAGGTTGAGATACACCTGACTATTGTTCACTATGTGGTTCTCCAGGGCCGGCAGGTTTAATATCTGAAACAAAGTGTACATGTTATCCAGAGAGGTGAGGGTGAGAGGGAGGGACATGGACAGGTTGAGATACACCGGACTGTTGTTCACTATGTGGTTCTCCAGGGCCGGCAGGTTTAATATCTGAAACAAAGTGTACATGTTATCCAGAGAGGTGAGGGTGAGAGGGAGGGACATGGACAGGTTGAGATACACCTGACTGTTGTTCACTATGTGGTTCTCCAGGGCCGGCAGGTTTAATATCTGAAACAAAGTGTACATGTTATCCAGAGAGGTGAGGGTGAGAGGGAGGGACATGGACAGGTTGAGATACACCGGACTGTTGTTCACTATGTGGTTCTCAAGGGCCGGCAGGTTTAATATCTGAAACAAAGTGTACATGTTATCCAGAGAGGTGAGGGTGAGAGGGAGGGACATGGACAGGTTGAGATACACCTGACTGTTGTTCACTATGTGGTTCTCCAAGGCCGGCAGGTTTAATATCTGAAACAAAGTGTACATGTTATCCAGAGAGGTGAGGGTGAGAGGGAGGGACATGGACAGGTTGAGATACACCTGACTGTTGTTCACTATGTGGTTCTCCAGGGCCGGCAGGTTTAATATCTGAAACAAAGTGTACATGTTATCCAGAGAGGTGAGGGTGAGAGGGAGGGACATGGACAGGTTGAGATACACCTGACTGTTGTTCACTATGTGGTTCTCAAGGGCCGGCAGGTTTAATATCTGAAACAAAGTGTACATGTTATCCAGAGAGGTGAGGGTGAGAGGGAGGGACATGGACAGGTTGAGATACACCTGACTGTTGTTCACTATGTGGTTCTCAAGGGCCGGCAGGTTTAATATCTGAAACAAAGTGTACATGTTATCCAGAGAGGTGAGGGTGAGAGGGAGGGACATGGACAGGTTGAGATACACCTGACTGTTGTTCACTATGTGGTTCTCCAGGGCCGGCAGGTTTAATATCTGAAACAAAGTGTACATGTTATCCAGAGAGGTGAGGGTGAGAGGGAGAGACATGGACAGGTTGAGATACACCTGACTGTTGTTCACTATGTGGTTCTCCAGGGCCGGCAGGTTTAATATCTGAAACAAAGTGTACAAGTTATCCAGAGAGGTGAGGGTGAGAGGGAGGGACATGGACAGGTTGAGATACACCTGACTGTTGTTCATTATGTGGTTCTCCAGGGCCGGCAGGTTTAATATCTGAAACAAAGTGTACATGTTATCCAGAGAGGTGAGGGTGAGAGGGAGGGACATGGACAGGTTGAGATACACCTGACTGTTGCTCACTATGTGGTTCTCAAGGGCCGGCAGGTTTAATATCTGAAACAAAGTGTACATGTTATCCAGAGAGGTGAGGGTGAGAGGGAGGGACATGGACAGGTTGAGATACACCTGACTGTTGTTCACTATGTGGTTCTCCAAGGCCGGCAGGTTTAATATCTGAAACAAAGTGTACATGTTATCCAGAGAGGTGAGGGTGAGAGGGAGGGACATGGACAGGTTGAGATACACCTGACTGTTGTTCACTATGTGGTTCTCCAGGGCCGGCAGGTTTAATATCTGAAACAAAGTGTACATGTTATCCAGAGAGGTGAGGGTGAGAGGGAGAGACATGGACAGGTTGAGATACACCTGACTGTTGTTCACTATGTGGTTCTCCAGGGCCGGCAGGTTTAATATCTGAAACAAAGTGTACAAGTTATCCAGAGAGGTGAGGGTGAGAGGGAGGGACATGGACAGGTTGAGATACACCTGACTGTTGTTCATTATGTGGTTCTCCAGGGCCGGCAGGTTTAATATCTGAAACAAAGTGTACATGTTATCCAGAGAGGTGAGGGTGAGAGGGAGGGACATGGACAGGTTGAGATACACCTGACTGTTGTTCACTATGTGGTTCTCCAGGGCCGGCAGGTTTAATATCTGAAACAAAGTGTACATGTTATCCAGAGAGGTGAGGGTGAGAGGGAGAGACATGGACAGGTTGAGATACACCTGACTGTTGTTCACTATGTGGTTCTCCAGGGCCGGCAGGTTTAATATCTGAAACAAAGTGTACAAGTTATCCAGAGAGGTGAGGGTGAGAGGGAGAGACATGGACAGGTTGAGATACACCTGACTGTTGTTCACTATGTGGTTCTCCAGGGCCGGCAGGTTTAATATCTGAAACAAAGTGTACATGTTATCCAGAGAGGTGAGGGTGAGAGGGAGGGACATGGACAGGTTGAGATACACCTGACTGTTGTTCACTATGTGGTTCTCCAGGGCCGGCAGGTTTAATATCTGAAACAAAGTGTACAAGTTATCCAGAGAGGTGAGGGTGAGAGGGAGAGACATGGACAGGTTGAGATACACCTGACTGTTGTTCACTATGTGGTTCTCCAGGGCCGGCAGGTTTAATATCTGAAACAAAGTGTACATGTTATCCAGAGAGGTGAGGGTGAGAGGGAGGGACATGGACAGGTTGAGATACACCTGACTGTTGTTCACTATGTGGTTCTCCAGGGCCGGCAGGTTTAATATCTGAAACAAAGTGTACATGTTATCCAGAGAGGTGAGGGTGAGAGGGAGGGACATGGACAGGTTGAGATACACCTGACTGTTGTTCACTATGTGGTTCTCCAGGGCCGGCAGGTTTAATATCTGAAACAAAGTGTACATGTTATCCAGAGAGGTGAGGGTGAGAGGGAGGGACATGGACAGGTTGAGATACACCTGACTGTTGTTCACTATGTGGTTCTCCAGGGCCGGAAGGTTTAATATCTGAAACAAAGTGTACATGTTATCCAGAGAGGTGAGGGTGAGAGGGAGGGACATGGACAGGTTGAGATACACCTGACTGTTGTTCACTATGTGGTTCTCCAAGGCCGGCAGGTTTAATATCTGAAACAAAGTGTACATGTTATCCAGAGAGGTGAGGGTGAGAGGGAGGGACATGGACAGGTTGAGATACACCTGACTGTTGTTCACTATGTGGTTCTCCAGGGCCGGAAGGTTTAATATCTGAAACAAAGTGTACATGTTATCCAGAGAGGTGAGGGTGAGAGGGAGGGACATGGACAGGTTGAGATACACCTGACTGTTGTTCACTATGTGGTTCTCCAGGGCCGGAAGGTTTAATATCTGAAACAAAGTGTACATGTTATCCAGAGAGGTGAGGGTGAGAGGGAGGGACATGGACAGGTTGAGATACACCTTACTGTTGTTCACTATGTGGTTCTCCAGGGCCGGAAGGTTTAATATCTGAAACAAAGTGTACATGTTATCCAGAGAGGTGAGGGTGAGAGGGAGGGACATGGACAGGTTGAGATACACCTGACTGTTGTTCACTATGTGGTTCTCCAGGGCCGGCAGGTTTAATATCTGAAACAAAGTGTACATTCAAGTATACACCTCATGAAGTGTCCTGAAACCGTTTAGAATAAAACATTTGGCAAATTTGCTTCAAGTATTTTTCAACATGCTGTATTCCAGGAATCATTTAGAATCATGGACATCACTGCCACAAAATGCCATAAATGGAACAATCTTCCAATTCCCATCCTGAAAAGTGAGAACTCAAGTGTTCTCCATGCTAAAACTCTTGGAGAAAGTGTAAGCACAGTGAACTTCCAGATTTTGTTTTCATATTCACTTTTTATTATGCATGGAGCTATGGGTATGACATATGCACCATTATTATTATGTTTAATCAAATACTGACAAAAAGGAGGGATTTCTTACAGAAAGATCATCAATAGACTCGTCGACAGGTACGAAGACGGTGACGGACTGGAACTGGTCCTTGATGAGCGATGTGAGGTTGTCACTCGCCGGCCGCGCATAGTCCAAACTCTGTGAATAGACAATAGGAATAGAACAGGAAGGGGTCCAGTGTAAACTCAAGCCTCGCCACTAATGGCTGTGATACTGCCCAAGCGGCATTAACATCACCTCACTCACTCAAACTCAAGGCAAAGTCCATGATTGCCGAGATGATGAGTAAAATGTTTACCTTGTTATTGAGCAGGTTTTGTCTTGAGAGATAAGTTGAGTGGAGAGACACAAATATGACTGGACATTTATATATTTGATTTTATATCTCCAAATATTACGAAATAAGAATCAATCAATGAATCTGCTCTTTAAGGATCTATCCATCAAACACTTGTCTTCTTTAAGGGTCTTCATGGTTGTAAAAGGGGCTGTGTTTGGACAAACTTCATTTAGGTTGGGAAATTGCTTGAAAATACATCGTGTTATACCAAAACATCATTATTCTGAAAATGTATAAAATCTATAAACTCCTTGTCTTCTCCGGTCTCTTACCTCAAAGAATCTGAGAGAGCGCGGCAGGTAGGTGAGAGCACTGTAGATGTCCTTGTTACAGAGTCTACCATCTCCAACATACCCCTCCATACAGACACATGTCACGCTGCCATTGTGGAGCTCTCTCACTGCAATAAAAGGAAATGCAATGATTTTTAGTCTTATTTGAAAATGTTGTTGATCAATGAGGACAAATCTGGTTAAACTTGCACACCAAATGTTTACTTACTGACACCAAAGGAAAAGAGATAAGTCTGTATTACCTACATGAGATGCATTTATACTGAATCAAGCAGTATAGATATATTAACTAATATATACATACAAGTTTCTATTTACTTTTTTGTGTCTTGTAATGGAAAAGGTCCTTGAAATGTGACAGAATAATCAGAATACGATTTTATTTTAACAAATTTGACATTTGCCAAACCAAGACCTTATATTTTCTTACTGTAACCTTTTTATCATCCAAAACTGTCCACAGGAGATATATTTTGAGTTATGGCCTGTCACTGTCAAACACATCACACAATGCTATGACATCAAAAGCCAGGTGACACCACAATGTCATGATGTCATTAACATGATGATGTCACAATGCTTTGACATCACTTGCACCTGATATGCAATGACAGTGATTGTTGTGCTCAGAGATGTATGTTTTTCGTTGAAAATAATAACAAATTGTTTTGGATAATAAATCTCACCCTCATGTCTTTTGATATCAAATATCAACACTCGTCGATAAAAGTCAAGTATCCTTTGATATTAAAACAGTCGTGTTGACATATTTGATATCAGAAGACACTAGGGTGAAATTCTCTCTATCTCAAGCTACGAGATTCCCCTCTTATCTAGAGACCATGGCTACCATTTTTTAAAGAACATTTATCCTCTGGTTTTGAAGTTTTGTGGCCACTAATGCTATGCAGACACTCAGTTTAAAACAATATTCAAGATTCATCATTTCAACAATTTGCTATCAGATGATACAACGGACGTGTAACTCTCCCCTCACCTGCGGGCGGAGTGAAGATACAGTGAGCAAACGGGGAACATCCTCCGTTATCCTTGGCACACCTGTTGAAGGTTGATATACAGGTGTGTCCGTCACCATGGTAACCCGCGAAACAAGTGCAGTTGATGTTATTAGACTGAAATATGAAGTGAAGAGATGTAATGTTTTCTTCAGAATAGATAGATAATACAAGACATTTCTTCAGAATTGATAAATGATACAAGACGTTTCTTCAGAATTGATAAATGATACAAGACGTTTCTTCAGAATTGATAAATGATATAAGATGTTTCTTCAGAATTGATAAATGATATAAGGCGTTTCTTCAGAATTGATAAAGATACAAGATTTCCCCCCAGATTTGATAAATGATACAAAACGTTTCTTCAGATTTGATAATTGTACAAGATGTTTCTTCCGATTTGATAAATGTTACAAGACGTTTCTTCAGATTTGATAAATGATACAAGACGTTTCTTCAGAAGTGATAAATGATACAAGACGTTTCTTCAGAAGTGATAAATGATACAAGACGTTTCTTCAGAAGTGATAAATGATACAAGACGTTTCTTCAGAAGTGATAAATGATACAAGACGTTTCTTCAGAAGTGATAAATGATACAAAATTTTTCTTCAGAATTGATAAATGATACAAGACGTTTCTTCAGATTTGATGAATGATACAAGACGTTTCATCAGAATTGATAAATGATACAAGACGTTTCATCAGAATTGATAAATGATACAAGATTTTTCTTCAGAATTGATAAATGATACAAGACGTTTCTTCAGAAATGATAAATGATACAAGACGTTTCTTCAGAATTGATAAAGATACAAGACGTTTCTTCAGAAATGATAAAAAGATACAAGATGTTTTTTCAGAATTGATAAAAAGATACAAGATGTTTCTTCAGAATTGATAAATGATACCAGACGTTTCTTCAGAATTGATAAAGATACAAGACGTTTCTTCAGAATTAATACATGATACAAGACGTTTCTTCAGAATTGATAAATGATACAAGACGTTTCTTCAAAATTGATAAATGATACAAGACGTTTCTTCCAAATTGATAAAGGATACACTATTTTTCTTCCGAATTGATAAATGATACAAGATGTTTCTTCAGAATTGATAAAAAGATACAAGAGGTTTCTTCAGAATTGATAAAAAGATACAAGAGGTTTCTTCAGAATTGATAAATGATACAAGACATTTCTTCAGAATTGATAATTGTACAAGATGTTTCTTCAGAATTGATAAAAAGATACAAGAGGTTTCTTCAGAATTGATAAATGAAAGATGTTTCCACAGAATTAATAAATGATAAAGGATGTTTATTATATGCAGTCTCGTCTAGTCTAGAGAACACATTTCACCTACATTTTCTTTCAGATTATTACAAATTGTTTGGCACTTCATTAACATTGAATATATATAATTTTGCAAATTTCAATTTTTTAAATAATGACAACAAATGAATATGCAAAGCAGTGGCAAAAAGGTAGGAATATAGACTGTTGTGTATACAAGCAGTGAAAATACAACAACTTTAAGATGATACTTCCAAACATTATGCATCAAACAGATGGTCTAGAAGTTGTTGTGGAAGCATTTTTGATGAAAGTAAAATCTGGGTTCCTGAAACACTTCCAATGCACTTCTAGCAGCCATTTTTATAGGGGAAGTAAAGGCAAAATGAAAAACTGAAGTAAAGTAAGATGCATGCAAGATGTAAAGCAAAGCAAAGCAAGAACAAGGCAAGAACAAAGCAAGAGTAATGTTTCAGCACATAAAGACCAAAGCAGGAACAGAAGTAGGAACAAAAGCAAGAACAAAGCTAAGTGGGAGGCTAAAACACATGAACAAGAGCAAAAGTAGAGCAAAGCAATACAAGTAAAGAGCAAAAGTAGAGCACTTTAAGGACGTTCGCTCCTCAAATTTATAGAATTAAACTTTTTTTCTAACTTATATTTTTTAGAAGATCAAAGAAGGCCTATATGATTGAAAAAATCAGCCTTAAAAAATAGGGGGTAGTGTTTTTTTCTCTCGAGATATGACGCCTGTAAGATAGTGGGGTGAAGTACAATTTTAACATGGGAGTCTATGGGAAAATGAGAAAAAAACTGCTAAAAACTTTAAAATACTACATTTCTAGTATTAAACTTTTTTTCCTTTTTTGATATGTTACAAAGTTCATTTTACCCTATCAAAATCGATGAAAAAATATATATGGTAGTGTGTTATTTTTTAAGCTTTGACACAAAATGTACCTGAAAAACCCCTTTTTTAGTCAAATTTACGCCATTTATGCTGTTTAAGCACTTTTTAGAGTTTCTAAAGTCACATATTCTTTATTTCATTTGATATTTTAAAGTATGTAGATGATGTAAAATATCATGAAGTAAATAAAGATGAGAAAAAATCTTTACTTAATCATATTTCATTTTTGAAGTTCAACAGGAAGGAGCGGACATCCGCAAGCGCAAAAGGAGCAGTGATGAAAAACCAGCTAGATCAAAGCAAAACAATTATGCAAAGAAAATAATGAACAAGAAAACACTTCGAAACAGGAGTCAACTCTTAACCATACTCACACTATAGTTACAATAGGCCTTCTCATGGCATCCACCATTGTCATTATTACACGGGGAATAACAGATATATCCATCTCCGATGTATCCATCGTTACAACGGCATGTGACTTTGTCTCCAGTTTTTGTACACTTTGCACTGACGCTGCAGTTTCCATTCATATACTCACAACTGTTGATTGCTGGAGGGATACAAAATAGAGAAACATGTCACTTTGCAATCTACCACCCAACTTCCCAATGCAAGGCATAACTCTTGCCAGTCTCCATTACTGGCTGATTTAGGCCTTGCAGTATTTCCTTAAAGGATGGATGAAATGACATATGGTCCAAATCGGATTCATTAAAATGGGATGTCAATTTGAAAATTGCTCGATTTTAAATTTCTGAAATCGGTCCATAAATTACTTATATACGGCTTTTTAAAAAACCGCCTGATTTAGCCCCGGCGACCAGAATGAAAGTCTGCGGGGGGTGTGACCCGTGAAGGGATGACTTCTGTGACATATGTGGAGGAATTTGATTTTCAGCGATAGTCACAATTCAACGTAATTTCGCAACATTTTGATTGTTAATTTCACAAAGATACCTTCAATAAACCAACTTAAATTTCCCATATATTGAATGTTTAGATATCCAACTAGGTAATTCCGCAGATGACAATTACACAATTATTACATAAACATGTTTTTTTGGCGATGTAATACACCTCATAAATTCATTTAGCGGCAGTGATAATTATCATTAATTAATTAACGAGACACCGGCGGAGAAGCTATCTATCCGCCCCGCCTATCGCTTATCACCGTCACGCCTCAGTGAGCATTTTCAAAAGGATTCGCCGAACAAATTGCG
The DNA here is from genome assembly GCA_936450465.1 of Gibbula magus. Taxonomy (NCBI): domain Eukaryota; kingdom Metazoa; phylum Mollusca; class Gastropoda; order Trochida; family Trochidae; genus Gibbula; species Gibbula magus. Next base: position 2,614,479 of record OW388296.1, on the reverse strand, counting down.
ATAGTGTTAAAATGGGTGAATTAAAATCGTCTTAATTATCAATTGCAAGTGTATATTGTCTCGATTTTATGCTCAATTGATTCCGATATACAATATACGTAGAGGTAATCATCTGTCATTCTTGAGAAAAATGCATTTCATCTATCCTTTAAGAAATCTGTGTTTAGAAATCCAGGCCCACTATGCATTTCCAGTGCAGCGATTCACTGCCTCGACACAAGAAAGCGAGGGAAATACCGCAAGGGTTAAATCAGCCAGTAATGCAGACTGGCAAGAGTTATGCCTTGCGTTTGGAAGTTGTCTACCACCATGTTTATTACTATTTCATGTATGGACTATTTTACATAAAGTAATGAAAGATAATAAGTCAATTTTGAAGAAAATTCATTCAAATCTGAAAGAACAGCACCAATAACATAAAAAAGAAGCATCATTATCACAAAGCAAACACAGAATTACAGTGATTTTAAGGTGACACTCATTGGCCAAATCAGAAGGAAAATTGATCAGATTTATAGCAACCCCAGTAATTTCCGTGAATTTTCGCTTGACTCAGAAAATGTACACATCACAAAATGGTGACGCCCGAGGGATTTCCAATTTCGATGAGTAATGATTTTACTTTTTACTAACTGATTTTTAGATGTGACTTATTTTAAATACTTTTAATGAAATGGTTAAACACAAGTATAAGGATCATTGTGAGCTGTAAGAAATGTTATGAAACTGTGTAATAACGGCGATAATGTCGATTATTTACACAAAGGTGAGCCGTATCATGAACAATTGTGACAAGGTAAAATGAAAGCCTCACATATGTTACACCCAGGACCGGCAAGACCTTCCACACACATCCCGCAGTCGTCTCCACGGAAACCAGGGGAACAAATACATTCTCCCGTGCCTTCCAAACCATCCTCGCACAACCCAGCACCGCTACATGGGGTCTCAGGGCCACTGGGGCATTCTGGGTATAATGAATATATTAATATATATTTTGATATTTAATAATGATACTGAAAAATAAATTCAGGTCATATTGCACTGCATTGAATATAAATAACAGCATTTATATTTTCCTGCAAAATGGTCCCTTTTTTTAAAGCCATCAATCTAAAATTATAAAATTATCAAGTGCCAAACATTTTGACTTATATAAAATTTCTATTCGTATAAAAAGAGTTTTAAAAGTTCTAAGTAAATCCATTTCTAATGAAGACATGGTATTGAATTTGTATTGCTTATAAGTAAATCTTGGATTCAGTTTTTATTCACATAGAATTTTCTAAATGTTGCAATTTTAGTATACCTGAGCAGTCGGATCCATAATAACCGGAACAGCAAGCAGGATTCTGAGAAGGACAAATAATTATCTATTCATATCATGAACAAAAATATTCCGCTTCCCTCCAAAAAATTTTGATATCTGGTGATACTAAAATCCACTTTTCAAGATTGATCTGCGCGGGTGGTGAGGCTCTGACAAACTTTCACACATTTATATTTCATCCATAAAATTCTAAAACATTTGCCAACCGAGGAAATCAGGATGGTTAAATCAAATCTCTCCCTTGTTATTGTAAACTAATATAATTCTAAATGTCAGACTGTAGCCTGATCGCTATACATGTTCAATGAAAACATATATGTTAAACAAAATTCTGTCAGTGAAAAAATTAACCACTTATACTGTAAATCTTTGAGGGGACATTTACGTACAACTTCTATATTCAACCTGATGATGGAGCAAGCATATACTCCGAAATGTCCTTACGATAAAGAAGTTGTTAGAAAGAAAATCTTATCATTTCACATATACTACGTACTCTACTGTATGTAACATACCGTGTGGGTGCTCTCACACACCCTGTAGCAGCCCACGAGACGAGAGGACTGCCCGCTAGGCTGGGTGACCGTGTATGTACACTGACGAGCTATTGGTCCCATCCCAGACACTGGAGCAAACCCGGTGGGACACGTGTAGTTCATCCTGTGGCAGTCCTCACATGGACCCTGAAACGTCACAATAATGTTCAGTTATCTACTGATCTTTGGGAACATTGGGTGCTGTTTCAAGCCTGATTATTTTTTTTCTAAATACAGCTTTTATTTCACTTCAGAAAAATAAAATATTTTGAAGTTCTTAGTATCAAAAGTTCACCCTTGATTCATCAGTATACCAATTATCTAATGAGATATCTTTGAACAGTTTCAGGAAATTAAACCTACCCTCTAAAGTTCAACTTGTATTATAAAACAACACATATAAAACTAAAAAAAGCCCCCCAAAATATTACAGTTTTATCTAAAATGTGATGTGAATCAGCTTGATTTAAAAAGACATCCTTACAGGTTTTTTACTCTATCAAACTTTTAAGATATCAATTTTCATCCACACTCCTTCAAAGAGAAACACACATTCACTTTGTCTATTTCGTTCCAGATAAAAGTTTGAGGCCTCAACGGGAAAGGATTTCACAATTTTATCTGATCATGAGAAAAGGTGAGGTGGGGTGAGTTGGGGTTTAACGCTTTCAAGAGTATTTCACTTATATCAAGGCTGCTAGTATTACATCCTCGATAATCCAGCGCTATTGTTCCGATAAATCTACACACAAGCGCTGGAAAACAGTAAGGGTATTTATCCCTAACCGAGTTACCTCCTCTTGGGTCCATGTTATCCAATCAGAAACGAAACGCAGACACTATCTGCGTAAACAACTCGACCAATCAAAACGCATCACTACCGTTATTTATAGAACCAAACATAGCGGCGGCCGACTCACTCGATTACGATAAAGTTTGTAACAAATTCAGCGTAGAAAACCTGACAGAAACTCAAAAGAAAGTTTTAAGAAGTCTGTACGAGAAGAAGGGTGTATTCATGTCCATCAAAACGGGTGGAGGTAAATGATTAAAATCCCTGTGGTACCAGGCGTTCCATATCATCTGCGAAAGCCAAGATCCTGACACGAGAGTGCTTGTTATTTCACCCTTGATTTCAAGTGATCTCATTGGGTGTTAGAAAGCAAGCGTTTCGCTGAGTCATTGCGAAGGGAGGTAACTCGGTTAGGGATAAATACCCTTACTGTTTTCCAGCGCTTGTGTGTAGATTTATCGGAACAATAGCGCTGGATTATCGAGGATGCTAGTATTACGGCAGGGAGAAAGCCTGCAACGCCATATGGCTATGCATTGTGGTGAAACCTGCAAAAAACGGCTGGAACTAGCGAACCATGGGTGGTACTGCACCGAATTCAGTGTAGCATTGCACCCAAACCTTACTGCGTGTAGAACAGTTCTCTACTGCAGACAAAGTTGCCGTGCCCCTGGCGGGATTTGAACCCCAGACCCCTTGATCCGAAGCCGAATGCGGTAACCACTGCGCTATCCCGCCCCGATCATGAGAAAAGAAAGGCGTTTAAATGAATACATAAAGTGGATTGGCGCTAACCTTGGTGGTGTTGTAGATGTTGACGTCACACCTGCTGAGCTGGGGATGGAGGAGGTCGGGTATTCCCTGCACAACTCCCCCACTGGTCAGTCGGTCAGTCTCCGCGATCAGCACGTTGTTCACGTACACCTGGTGGACAGAAAATAATCTTTCAGCACAAATAATGCAACATTAACATTTGAATTAAAAAACATGAGACACATGGTGACAATTATGCAGGATAATGTAATGGAAATATTGAATGAACCATCATTTATAAGTATTTCTAAATGCAGGTGCTTGTTAATATTGTAAACATGTCCTTCCTCAACTTTGACACAAGATTAAGTTTTATCATGATTTCCACTTTCCGCCATAATTGCTACTTAAAATGCTAGTTAGTTATTCTTTAAAATATATGAATAGTGAATTTTTCAAAAAAGCCAATAAAATCATTACTTAAGCAAAACATGCATAACCAACATCAAGAACTATTATTTCATAACTGAGAAAAAAAGACATTCCCATTTATTAGTGTGAAAAAGGGTAGTTGGTCAATGACATTTGTTAATTAATAAATAACTGTTAATTATCAATAATCAACTTTTAGCTGAAGGTACCATCTCATCTTTTGCCGTGTTTGAGCATGTGGTGTGGCTGTTAGCGGTAAGTATAAGTATCCTCATTATTATTATTGATAAGAGATAATTAATTATTGGAAATGATGAGATGAAGTTACCTTGTCCTCCTGGAGAGTATTTGAGTATACCCCTTTGTGGTGTGGAGGTAAACGCTGTATAAGTATTTTTATGAGTAATAAAATTAATTTTTAGTGGTTAAAAATGTGTTTAACAATGAACGAGTTATGCCCCTTTGCTATAGGGGTCGCTGTCTTTCTAGTTTGAGCGTTACGCGGCGGCACGCTTGCCGATTGAATGTCGCAGGGGAAATTTGGAAAATAATTCTAATTTCATATGGATCCGGACGTAAGACCTAAACGAAAAAGCGCTGGGAACAAGATGCAGGCTGTGATGGAGGCAGTTAAGTTTGGGGGTCAGAAAAGTGATACTGAGACGGACACAAAACCGATCGTGGCACAGGGCGACGCGGCGTCCTTGGGAGCGACAGGGGTCGATCCGACTTGCCTTGAGGTGGACAAGGCAGAATGTGATGCTCTCGCGAGGGAGTTGGAAGGTTTGCGTTTGCAAAAACAAAAAAGGGACCTAGCAGCCGAAATTGCGAAGATGAAACGGGAATTGCAGTGTAATGAAGTACCACGCGGTGAGGCGGACATTCCACGTGATCAGCTCGAAGGTCAAGGTCCACGTGATCAGCTCGAAGGTCAAGGTCTTCAAAATGGCGCCGCCCATGGAAAAGGTAAACAATCCAGGGATTTTACTGATTACTTGTGGCTGGACTCATTGGATTCGCAAAGTCAAAAAATAGAAATTAGCGACGGTGTTTCTATCGAACTTGGTCAGAGGAAAAACAAGCTCAGCAGTATTTCTGTAGAGAAATGGGTGTACGCGAACTTAGGCGTTGTGCGTCAGCAGCTTGGCGTCAGTCAGGAAGTGGACGATTTTCTCAAATATATGCAAGACATTTGTAGATTCTCTTCCAAATATGTTTGGAACAGCGTGCTTCTGTACGACAAAGAATACAGAAGTAGAAGGCAAGAGGAAGGGTTTCGCTGGGGGACCATTTCGCAGGACATTCGTGATCATCAACTCATATCAAAGGTTCGCAGTGTACCCACCACTCAGAATCAGCGCACCTCACAGCAGTACCAGGGGCGGAGAAGAGGACCCTTCACACCGGATGGGACCGAGATATGCCGACGCTTCAACGTCGGAACGTGTGTTTTGCGAGAGGACATTTGCAAGATGGCCCATGTATGTGGGACCTGTTTTCAAAGAGGCCATAGCAGCGTTTCTCATTCACCGCATGGAACCCAACAACCACGACAGAGTTCGACAGGGGACCAAGCGAAACCGGAAGCAAAAAACTTTCTAGATCATTAAGTTATGATGCCTGGGCTGAACTTTTGCCCGAGGAAGATGCAGATAGGAACTACATACTGTCAGGTGTACGGGATGGTTTTAGACTTATAGAACAGGATAATGCTATTATGGATAGTGATATTAATGTAAGAACAAAAAATCATAGATCAGCTTTTATGAATAAAAGAGAAACTGAAAGTCAGATTAAAGAAGAAATATCTAAGGGAAACTATGTTATTACAGACAATTTACCTCATATTGTGAGCGCGTTAGGCGCTATTCCTAAAAGTGATAACAGTGTTAGATTAATTCATGATGGCAGTCGACCAAATGGAAATAGCATGAATAGTATGATGACTGATACAGAGTGTTCCTATATGGACCTTCGTCAAGCTCTAAAGTTGGTGAAGAAAGGCAGTTACATGGCTAAAGTGGATCTTAAGAGTGCATATCGCAGTGTAAGAATACATCCAGACAATTTCATATATACCGGTTTAGCGTGGAAGTTTGATAATGACTCAGAATTGACATATATGTATGATAGTAAGCTCCCGTTTGGAGCTTCCAAAAGCCCAAAGATTTTTCAAACCCTTTCAAGCGCGGTTTGTAGAATTATGAAGCAAGTCTATGATATTTGTGTAATTGCATATCTAGATGACTTTCTGATCATTTCAGATGACTTTCAATTTTGTGCCAATGCTTTAGAAAAGTTGATAAATGTTTTGCGACGTTTAGGGTTTGACATAAACTGGAAAAAAGTAGAAGGCCCATCAACAAGGTTGACATTTTTAGGTGTTGTTATTGACACCAATCTGTGTGTACTAGAGCTTCCTGCAGACAAGCTCAGTGAATTCAAGGAGGTATTGTGTGAGTTTTCACTCAAAAAGCGTGCTAGTAAAAAACAGTTAGAAAGTTTGATAGGCAAACTAAACTGGGCTTGTGGTGTGATACATGGTGGCAGAACATTCTTGAGACGTTTAATAGATCTAAAATGTACCTTATCTTCATCGAGTGATAAGGTATTGCTAACAATGGAAGTGAAGGAAGACATTTCTTGGTGGAGGAATTACATGGAATTGTTTAATGGCACTAGACATTTCTTAGACGATCGTCCACTAACTAGCTTGCAGACCGATGCATGCAATTCTGGAGCAGGGGCCTATTTTGATGGAGATTTTGTTTATTATAATTGGGAGATAGACTTGCCATGGGCAAAAGGACTCCACATCAATTATAAAGAAACATTGACAATTATATTAGCTGCAATTCGTTGGTGCCACATGTGGAGAAACAAAGTTGTTGTGGTTGGAACTGACAATATGACAGCAAAGGCTGTAATCAACAAAATGACTGCCAAATCTCCAGTTGTGCTATGTTTTCTAAGGTCCTTGTTTTGGTTGCAAGTTCACTTTAATTTTGTACTGAAAGCCATTTATGTACCAGGGAAATGTAATATTCTAGCTGACTGTATTTCCAGATTGGATGAGCCAGGTCAACTGTCAAATTTGTATGATATGCTTGCTGGTTTACATTATATGCCTTTCAATAGACATTTCCTTGAAAACTTCATGACAAAGGATTATATCGATTACAGATGGGGCAACACAGAGATTGGCATCCCAGTTGGAAAAAGCAGTGACTAGACTCAGTAGTAAGGGATGGGCAGAGTCAACCAAGTCAACCTATCAGTGCCAGTTTAAGTGTTTCCTTAACTTTTGCGATGAATTTAACTTTCATCCGTTTCCTTTGTCAGTGCGAAATATGCAATTGTACATTGCATACTTGGTGGATTTTAGGAATTTTAAGTATGCAACTGTTCGTCAATACTTATCCATTGTTTCAAGTGTACATAGAGCAAATGATTGTCCAGACCCTGTTAATTCTTGGCATATACAACACTTGTTAAAAGGTGTGCGGAGAGAGCTTGGTGATGAGCAAAAGGGGGTACCTCCTGTCACCCCTAATATGTTGATGATGATTAGAGACAACTTAAAATTGGATAGTGTTTTGGGCATGTCTATTTGGGCATCTTGCCTTATTGCTTTCTATGGCATGCTCAGATCTAATAACTTTGTTTGCAAGGCCGCCTTTGATGTAAACAGAAATATATGTGTGCGAGATGTCAAATCTATTGATGGAGGTTTTTCCATTGAATTTCAAACATCAAAGACTCTTCAGTTTAGAGAGCGTAAGATGGAAGTTTTGATGCCTTCTATTGAGGACCACCCCCTAGATCCAGCGCATCCTGTGGCTAGGCTGCTGACTTTGCATTCACAGAGGGGTAGCAGCGACACTGCACCTTTCCTTTGCGATAATCAGCATCTTCCACTGCAGCATGATGTGTTCATGAACACTATACAGTACATTCTGAAAAGAGAAGGTGTGCAGGAGCACATTACTGGTCATTCCTTTCGTAGAGGCGGTGCGTGCTGGGCTTTTAGCATCGGATTACCAGGCGAAGTAATCCAAGACATTGGACTGTGGAAATCACAAGCATATCTAAGATACCTCAACATTCAGCAATCTTCTCGCTTTCAGGCATTGAGGCAATTTGGTACCTCACTTCCCCGTCATTAAAAGTTAATTTCCCTCAAAGTTTCTATTCTTACCTGTATTAAATAACTAATATATAAGTTATTACTGGGATGGGAGTTACTATTTTCATAGTTTCTTTGTGAGATCACCGCATGCTGATCATAGAATATTGTTATTATACATTGCTATGTATTATATGTCACGTACATTAATATGTATTTTGTATTTTTAACAATCTGCAAGCTGCATTAAAATTTCTCCCATCTGTTTATTTTTTTCTGTGCTTTATTACAACGATGTTGAGAAAGTTAAAATTAATTTTTAGTGGTTAAAAATGTGTTTAACAATGAACGAGTTATGCCCCTTTGCTATAGGGGTCGCTGTCTTTCTAGTTTGAGCGTTACGCGGCGGCACGCTTGCCCCGCCCACCCTCCCAGTAGGCTTACTGGCTTGTGGTGTTAATTTTATTCGCTTAGTATTATCTTTTGCATTTGCTGTAATTGGAGTTACTATTTTCATAGTTTCTTTGTGAGATCACCGCATGCTGATCATAGAATATTGTTATTATACATTGCTATGTATTATATGTCACGTACATTAATATGTATTTTGTATTTTTAACAATCTGCAAGCTGCATTAAAATTTCTCCCATCTGTTTATTTTTTTCTGTGCTTTATTACAACGATGTTGAGAAAGTTAAATTAATTATTGGAAATGGAAAGACGAAGGTACCTTGTCCTGTTTGACAGTGTTTTCAGTGTGGAAGTTAACCCTGTATAAGTATCCTCATTATTATTATTAATTGATAATTAATTATTGGAAATGGAGAGATAAAGGTACCTTGTCCTGCTTGAGAGTAAAGACGAGAGGATGATCCCTCCCGAGGACCGTACTCTCACGCTGCCCGTCCTCTAGCACGGACGTGAACACCACTCTCGGCAGGATGTAGTACTGGAGAAGTCTCACTGTCTGCAACCATTAGTCAGTTTATCTTTATAGTAGACAAACTTAGGTAGTGTTTCAGAAAAGTTATTTTTATTTGCTGATCCAAGGCTGGTATTGGTGATCCAAGGCTGGTATGGGTAACCCGGTCATCATACCCGGGTATAAGTCGAGTATTGAGCAGGGTTGCAAATTAAAAAATTTGCCAGTCGGACATTTCATGTATAAGGCCCAAAAAATAAAAATAAATGTTTCTGGTCTTTACAGGCTGACAAAAATGATACGATGACACGATTTTTTTTTTAATTGCGACATTTATTTTTTTTCGAATGAAGAGATAAATTCCTTTTTATACAAACTTCTCACCGGTTAAAAACAAAATTTAAACAATTATTTGTATAAATAAAGCACAAACCCTCTTATATGTGTTACTATTCAAAATGGTCAATAATCTCACCCCTACACTTCATCTCAGCTGAAACGAGTGACATTTTCAATGTGCAATGTTATGAGGCTAAAGAATTAGAGTTATCCGCCCCTTTCTTTAGTTAAAACCTAGAAAAAAAAGACCTGAGGCGTGGGTTTGAAACTGATGCGGGTGGAAACTAGCAACAAATTATTTTTTTTAAAAGTCTAAATTGACTGGAAATGAACTTTATTATTTCGAAATAAAGATCACAAATTTTAGTGTTGTCTTTCATTTATGACAGTCATAAAATAACATACCTAAATGACAATAAGAATAGTAATTACAAGCGCAGATTGTTGAGTAAGTGAGTAGGATCCGACTACCATTAACGTTATCAGGACCCGTTATTATCATATGATTGAATATAATACCGTTTAATTTGTAATTTATCCATAACAAAATTGTAATGAACTTGAATATTCCAACAATATATTAGTCAATTGTGATTCATAAGAAAATTTTAATCTTCATTTGCTTGTTGCAGTAAGAGATGAAAGTATACATACCACAGTCCCCTTGAGGTTCTGGAGTGCGGTGTTGGAGGGAGCAAACAGCGTGTACTGACTCATGTCATCCTCCAAAGTGGACACCAACCCGTAGTCCTGGAGCACAAGAAAGAGATCACATCAAATGGTTTCACATGTGAACAGATTTCGATAAATCTCTGCTACGTTGTTACTTATACACAGAAAATGAAGAGGAATAACAAGCTAGTGAATCAACTCTGCCAAGTCATTCAAGTTGTCGATTATAGTAATAATGATGATAATAATAAAAGTGCATGCTCAAAGTGCAGGTGGACATATTAGCCTGGAACATCGAGTGCAGAACACTCAATCAAGGAGAATACAGCCAGACCACATCAGGTGCTCACGGTTCAAATCATATCATACCAGGTAGCGAAGTTACTGCTGGGTGGACAGAGGTGTACTTCAAATTAAATCACATACCAAGGGTGACAACACATGTCAACCAGTGACGGATCAAGGAATTTTTAATGGGGGGGGGGGGGGAGGGGGGTCCAAAGTGTTTTTCCCCATACCCGCCCATGCAAAATTTTTTGAAAGGGGGGGTCCGGAACCCCTCGACCCCTGGATCCGCCATTGTTATGTCTCAGTGTTGGGCAGGGAATGTCCCTTCAAACTCTCAGATTATCCAAAAATGAAGCGGGTCATCCACCCATTCGGTGAGCCACGCTCATTGTTGCTGAACTTGTCTGATAGAGGTAGACTGTGCTATGTACAGGATCATGTGCCACCAATCAACAGGAATGATATCTCTTTAACAATGGAATATTTGGTATTTCACCAATGGCTAAAGATAACTGATACGACTGGACTCACGTTGAGGTACTTGTAGAACAAGGAGTACTCTGGCTTCTGCGAGAGGAATTCATCGAGATCCGGTTGCTCAGAGTCAGCCAGGAATGGCTCCAGCACCTGAAAATTATTTTTTTTTCTAAATGTCATAAACAAAGGCGAAATTATGACCATAAGAATGGAGAATTACAAGGAGGAATGAGAACCAATTATAAAATAAAAGCTGAAATTTTCACCCAAGCACTACATACACTGGGCTAAGATCCATACATTTTCAAAGGGGATAACGGGTGAGTTATGATCACTTAAAAAAGAAATGAGGGGTTCACTTTTGGGGTCCATCAAATTTTACATGCAAAATTTTTCAAAAGGGAGTTTTCTAACTCCTCTGGATCAGCCACTGGCCCCCATAGCACTGAGGGACCCAGTGTAGACCTAACTATGGATCAAAATCAACTCATGGTCAAAGTGAAATGACTGAAATCTATTGATCCACATAAAAGTCCAATCTCTGCTTGCTTATGATCTAAGATTCAAAGTTGGACTGGGTAAAACAAAGCGTACTGTACAAGATATGGTGTCCAGTGAGTTGATTGATATGGTTATAATGCATAACAGCTTCAATAGACTTAGTTTAATAAGTTGAATTTACATATCATATCATAAAGTCAACATATAGGTTCTGTTGTATTTTCTGAACCCATTGAGTGTGTACATATTCAGTTCGGCGGCAGTACCTCACCTTGTCCACCAAGTGGATGTACCCATTCAAAGCTGGGATATCAGCTTGTTTTATTCTTGCAGTAGAAAATTGTGTGTTGAAAATCAAAATGCTCTGAAACAGATAAAATATAAATCTATAGACTTGCAGAATCTGAAATATAAATAAAACTCTTAAATCATCATATTTGAAGATTAAAAATTTCCATCTAAACAATACTTTAGTTGTAGAATTTTGGTTTGAACTGAACGAAGCATTCATAAAATCTACATTTTACCTTTCTCAAGTGATGAGGAATGAAGAAAGATTTTATGGATAAATATTAACAACTTCTGTATTCTATGTAGGCAACGTTTCTTCCTCGTTGTCAAGCTAATAAAGCAAGTGATATCCTCAAAAAGCAATCTAACATATAAAACTTGGAAATAACATACTTCATTAGAGGATAAATTCTGAGAAAATATCTGCCAAAGAAGGCATCCATTCTATTTTACCCTCTTCATGTGATTTCCAAAATCATGTAAGAAATTTAAAATAAGAACCATTATAAACTTACCTCATTGGAGGTGACAATCCTCAAAGAGAAGCCGTCGTAGAACGTATCGAACTTGTGCTCCACGAGGGACATCTGTCTGAGGTTGTAGCTTGTGTATGCGTTCTCAACCGTGTGGAACCTGGACACGGCATAGAGACTCATCATTACACCTCACCATTAGAGGACATTATCGTGTAATAATTTCCATTTATACCTCGCCCGTGTAAGATACTGCAGTGTTATATTTATACGGCAATATTAAACTAGTGTAATACCGCCGTGCGTATGACGTCACAATAGTTTGCGGTAATGACGTCACAATGGGAGTAACGTCGTCACTATGGTATCGGACTTGCTGGAATCATAGTTTCAGAGTCATGTCTGCTATTTCGCTGGATTATAGGTGGGCGAGTAATAAACAGAATACTAAACTTACTTCTATTAAAAACCATTTTTATTAAACTACAGACTTATTTGGTATCAAACTCGCTTTCGCTTGTTTTATACAAAATCATTAACTCGTTTAATAAAAATGGTATTAAATAGAAGGTCATTTAGTATCCTCTATACTATACTACTTCTTTGATAGGCATTCTGAAGCTGATTGGATGAAGGAGAACAAGTTCTATGGATAGTCAACTTCTTTATTGCATGAATATGATGTTTCGATACTAGCACTTGGTTGATAAGGCGCTAGTATGTGCAATATAATGACGCATCTATGCAATAAAGAAGTTGAATATCCATAGAACTTATTCTCCTTCAATATTATACCAGTGTAATAATTTATTAAATAAACTTTAATCATGGAATCATCAATTGGTAATTTTATCCATTGTTCATAGTTATAAAAAAAAGTTTTGAAAAATACATAGACAACCTAATCCACCCTATATGTTGACAGTTATATTAATAAAAATTATACTTTTAATGAGAAATACTATCATGTTACCACAACAACCAGTTGGTAGAGGGTTGCTTGTCATTCTCAGATCAAATCCGCTCTGCATCATACCCACATTTCTTAATGGGGGTCAGATATTGTAAGAGGAGGAGTGGCTCTGTAGCTCATTAGAATTTGTAATAACAACGCATCAATATTGAAAAGGAGCCCGTGATTCTGAAAATCCCATTTCTCATAATCTTCTTTTTAATATTTAATAAAATTATGATATTTTAGGAATAAATACTTTTTGTCAGAGTGAGAGTATCAGACTACACATCAATTGGCACAGGTGCTTCCAGAACAAAACGTTATTTATATGTATTGCATTTTGGACAATAAATGCACGTTATTTGCGCTCGACGATGCGATTATTGCACAATATTTCTAAAAACTGATAAAGCCGAGCAGCCTAATGCATATGATGCAATTCCCAGTTGGGCACCTACACAACCAGGAGTTCTATAAAATCTCACCACTCTCTTCAATCAGCACTGCTGTTCTACGGATATGAGCGTAATACTACACCGAGCGAGTGTCCGCAGCCTGTCATTGGGTTATTATCGACTCACGGCAAGACAGAAGACCACCCACATTGTCTGACAACACTTTGGAAGTTCACATGTTGCTACCCTTGATTAGAGTCGTTAAAGGCGCTGTAGCACGTTTTTTGCAAATTTTATTTTTTCAAATTTCCTATTTATAATGATAGTTTATGCCATTTATATTAACTTTAGAGGGTAAAACATGTTATTAAACAAACCAATTATCCGTAGTGATAATAACGGTGTTGCGTATAAAGCAAAAATTGCATGGCGGCCATTTTATTGTGAACACAATTTAATTATTTCGTATTACAAAAACGATCCCCGTGGCTTTACCGAACCATGTACACTCATTTTCAATTTGATTTTCCGGAGAGAGAATGGTGTTTTACTATTGGTGACATTATTTTTCAAATACATTTCATCGACTTATTTGAGCGAAAAAACATGCTACAGCGCCTTTAAGATATCAGTGCGTCGTTGATAGAAGTACAGAACCCCTTCTCTCAACTTCACTTCTACGACTTCACTGAAAATAGCTCTTATATGATGACGAAGGCTACCATAATACCACTTTAGCTGATAACACAGTAATATTCCAGAATAGCTGGCATATTGCAAGCCAATGACAAATCCCTGGTTACCGTAATTCCTTGTATAAGTAACGGTCGTTGAATACAACTCAGGGAGTAAATGGGATGCTGAGATAAATGTAACCCATCCTTGAAAAAAAAAGAAGGGGAAGTGGCACAGTTGAGTTGGGGTTTAACGCCGCTTTCAAGATTATTTCACTTTTATTGCGGCTGCTAGTATAATGGCAAGGAGAAAGCCCGCAACGCCATGTGGCTATGCATTGCAGTGAAACCTGCGAGCAGCAGCTGGAACTAGCGAACAATGGGTGAAATTCAGTGTAACATTGCACCCAAACCTTACTGCGTGTAGAACAGTTCTCTACTGCAGACAAGAGTCATCAGAAGATGACATATCCCACCGGTTCCACAAAATTTGTAAAACACATCTTTGACAGATACTTGAAAAGAAGGGGTTGTGGCACATGTTACCTCCACTGAAGATGACTGTTCCCTTTGCTAATATCTTGTGATTCCTGTTGTTTGACAATAACCATTTTAGCCATTAAAACCATTTGCACTCCAGCTCACCCAACTTTACTTTACTTTACCTCCCTTCCTTTCCTTCAATCAGTATATTTATATCAGTTAACCTCGGGTAAATGTAAGATGAAAGCTTCCATTCAGGGGCCTGATAGGGTTTTAAAGCACCTGCCATTGGTAAGGTCAGGTGAGGTGATTTAGGTTATAAAGCTGCTTTCAAGAGCATTTATATCGTGGCTTTTTATTATTATTGTAGAGAGAAAGCTTGCAAATCCATTGTTGCATAGTGGTGAAACCTGTGAGCATGTGCTGGAACTGGCAAAACCATGGATGGTACTGGGCTGCAATTGAGCACAGTGTTGCACCCAAACCGTACTGGATGTTTGACAGTTCTCTACTGCAGACAAAGTTGCCAAGCCCCTGACAGGATTCAAACCCAAGACCTCTTGTTCTGAAGTCGAACACGCTAACCACTGAGCTATCCAAGGATGATACACACCCTCCATAAATATGATTGCCTGTACGTGGTCCTCCTGTTACTGTTGATTCACACTGAGACACGGCCTCCCATATTGTCCTTGAACACTTCCCAACCTCATATGATTTTAACCTATGGCAAAACAAAATTAATGAGTTTGTTTACGGATCTCCTACCGTAATTTTGATTAATTTGGAGAACTCAGAATCCTGTGGTCAGATTTTTCTGATGAACTAAAAATATAAGTGAAAAATTATGATTTTCTTAATCAATTCTGTGCCTGTTTTACATAACTGACAATTTTTCCTCTACATTAGAGCAAATTTGTTTTTGTTTTGTTTGCCTCCTGCCTTTACACATTTTGCCCAAAAAATCTGTAAACCAAATTATTAATTATGTGGCCTTACTTCGCACTACAAGATTTAAGGTAGTGTGTCCTTGCCAAAAATAGATCGTCCTATTTTGTTCGTAGACAAGAATATGACAACAAATAAGAAATTCTGAAAATACCTCAAATGTAAATTTAAAAGATAAAGCTTCCATACA
Organism: Gibbula magus; assembly: GCA_936450465.1. Classification (NCBI taxonomy): domain Eukaryota; kingdom Metazoa; phylum Mollusca; class Gastropoda; order Trochida; family Trochidae; genus Gibbula; species Gibbula magus. Next base: position 2,598,900 of record OW388296.1, on the reverse strand, counting down.
GGACTTGATAAAGTTTGAAATCCCTTTCCATCAATAAGATTCAATGATTTTATATTTTACATCACCTGCACCTTGTCATTGTGTTATTATCGATTAACAATAAGACAGAAGTACTCCCACACAGACTCTGGCAACACTTCACTTCACCTGTCTCTAACTCTTCAAGATATTAGTTAGTCTGGACTGTATGACTGTAATGTCCAACTCAAAATGAACCAGCCACAAACCTAATATATGATGGCCAAGAAGTTTACATTTCATTGGGTTAATATCATCAACAATTAAGGTCCTTCCAATTTGTCTGCCAACACTCTGGAATCTCACAAGTTGCTAACATTTAGTAAAATCATTCAGATCATAAATGGTATGTCCTTTTCTTTCTTATAATCACATCATTATTACAGATAATGTTCTAATAAGATACACCTACAAATCAAAAGGTGGTAGAGACGAGAAGGTGGGTTAGTGAATGGGTGGGTTTGGAAACACGGGTTGGAGATGGGAAGATTGGGAAGGCGGGTTGGTGGATGGAGGGATTGGAAAGGCGGGTTGGTTGTCATCGGTTGGGAGGGACATTTCAAACAAATATCCTGCATATTCTCCCCTGACGATCAATGTGTCTTGATGACCTCAACTCAACTGGGTAATCTTAGCAGTCTGGTAACAGTGAACACTAAGGTTACCTTACTCTTAGGTTGTATCCAGTCAGGGAATTAGTATTGAGTCCTTTTAGGTTCAATTTCAAATATCTCACCCGTCACATGGACAATCATGTTGGAACTAGTTTATTTGTTTAAATTAATTTTGTCAAACTGTTATTTTCATTTGATCTTTAATGTAAAATTATACATAGTCTATCAAATAAACAATATTTCCCAATATCTATATGCATAAGCAGATCAATGAGCTTCAACGTGCGGTCAGATAGTGAGTGATACAGTACACTGGCTGAATATCTGACTGCGCTGACCACAATTGAATTATTGATAATTATGGCCCTAATTATTTCTGCATGATTTCCTGCAAACTGCAATTTATTTGGATAAATTGCAACTAATGATGCCTGGCTAATTCTCTCGTGAATATTCCTCATCATTGTTGACAGCTGGTGAACTCGGGACATGGAAAGGATAAAAATGAGAAGCTTTCTTGTTGAAGAGAGGATTAACTGTTCCCCTGTATAATATCCCTAGCTGTTGATTAACATACCACTTAACAGTTGATATAGTAAATAACAATGGATAAACATGCCATTAAGATAGTGAACAAATCTAACATTGTTATATTTGTGATCCCAGATATAACAATGTTATAAATAAAAATGAAAATACATGCCATTTAAATAGTGAACAAATGAAACATTGTTATATTTGGGATCCCAGATATAACAATGTTATAAATGAAAATGAGTAGAATAAAATGTCATCAAGTTAACCCTTTACCTGGCAGTTCCGGGATGTTTCTGGATAATTTATCTTAGCTATAGTGGCCAATCATGGTTATTCCTTTGTTAAAAACTTTTGATTTTTTTTAATATGTCATGACGCAAAGAAAAAAGTTACATATATTGACCTATCAAACAAGTATAATATCCTAAATATCAAACCTAAAATATCATATTCTTGCAGTAAGTCTTATAAATCCACAGAACTTGTGAATGATTTGAGAGGATAAGAACATAGGTAGTGTTATATTCCGAGTAGGCAATTTGACATTTTTACCCATGACAGTGTGTCATATGTTTTTTACAAACTGAGTGTGAATTTTTTAATTGCTTGAGAGGGTTAAAGTTGCAAACAACTTCATAAAAGTCATAAGACACACTTTAGAGTGTAACATTTTTGTTATTACCCATTCTATTCAATCTCAATAACATAAGAGTTATCACTTGCATGTGACGGCCAGCTACATTGACATCACAAACTATTGTTATATGACGTCACACAAAATATTCAAACTCGGGCTCAAGTACATGTGCTCGTTTTGAATATGAACTTGTTTATTTTTATCCATATATGAGTAATAATATGCATTATCCAACAAGAAATTGGTTGTACCTCAACAAGGACAGGATATGTTCCGTGTCCTCGAAGTAGTCCTCTGGTAGCGACGCTGTGTAGTTGATCATCGCCTCGTCCGACGGAGCAAAGAAGGTGTAGTTCTCCAGTCCCTGTTGGAGGAAGTTGTCCCCTGGTTCCAGTTTCTGTGGAATAAACATCTAAATATATACCTGAGGAAAAACAGACAGAGGAAAGATAATGAATAAAAATAGAGCCTTGGGCTCTGTAGCTCATCAGGATCTGTATTGTTTGCAAAATAAAATTGTTCTCAGCTTGTTCTAGAGTTTTTCATACTGGAAAAGAAGTCAATTTTTTTTTTTCAATTTAGAATCGACATTGTATAAGGAGTCAACACATAACATGTCAGCTCTCTAGAGCTTTTCAGACTGAATAAAGATTTTTAGATTATGACCCCTGTGACCCTATTTGGAGTAACAGGGTCACTAAATTGACAATTTAGAATCCCCATTGGCCAAAGAGTCTGCACACAACTTTTCAGCTCTCTAGACCTTTTGGAGAAGAAGATGAAAATAGGTTTTAAAGGTGGTGACCCCCTGTGACCCTATTTGGGGATCCCCAATTTAGAATCCCCATTGGCCAAGGAGTCTGCACACAACTTTTCAGCTCTCTAGACCTTTTGGAGAAGAAGATGAAAATAGGTTTTAAAGGTGGTGACCCCCTGTGACCCTATTTGGGGATCCCCAATTTAGAATCCCCATTGGCCAAGGAGTCTGCACACAACTTTTCAGCTCTCTAGACCTTTTGGAGAAGAAGATGAAAATAGGTTTTAAAGGTGGTGACCCCCTGTGACCCTATTTGGGGATCCCCAATTTAGAATCCCCATTGGCCAAGGAGTCTGCACACAACTTTTCAGCTCTCTAGACCTTTTGGAGAAGAAGATGAAAATAGGTTTTAAAGGTGGTGACCCCCTGTGACCCTATTTGGGGATCCCCAATTTAGAATCCCCATTGGCCAAGGAGTCTGCACACAACTTTTCAGCTCTCTAGAGTTATTGGTTCTTGAGAAGAACCATGCCATGCCATAAGCCAACCGAGCCTTTCAGGCCTGATGAGCTAAAAGTCCATTTCAAAGTGAAAGACAATCTGTTTAAAACATTTTTTTGTACATTATAAAGAAGGGCAAAGTGGCTGCCACAGAAACTTGTGTCTGGCTGTAACAGAATCTGCTTTTTAGGAATTAATCAAATTTAACAACATATGTAGAAAAGTGTATGGTTTGTATTTTGTATTGATTAAACTGAAGAAGAAGCAAGAAACAATACAGTGTTCTCACAACAAGAAGCAGACAGAGTCGGCTATATCCCAGCCAAGTGGGAAAACATTTTAGGTTTTTTATTCAAAGGAAACAGACAAATATAAAAAAATCATGGAACTAATAGCCTAAAAGCCACATCTACATGGTATGAAACACCAAGTCTTGTTGAGTTTTGCCTTACTGTTTTTAGCTTTTCTCTTGAAACAAATGTCCAAAATGCATTTCTATGGAAAATGGGGAATATATAAATGTGAAAAATTTGAAATATCAAAAGGCACATCATGAGTGTTCCACAAACCAAGTTTAGTTGAGTTTTGTCTTATGTTTTTTTTAGTTCTGCTCCGGAAACTATTTTGGGATGGACAGACAGACGGATGAAAGAAGCTCATTTCAATATCCCCCGCCAACTTCACTTGAACAGGGGATAATACGGAACTAGATGTAAAAAAAAAAGGTATTACTGCCTTAATTGTTACATTCAATGTGTATGCATATGTGTGGTTTGAACTAAGATCCAAGAATATATATTGTAAAGAGAGCACCTGCTTACAAGAAATAAAGTTATAAAAAAAATATATGTGCTATAAATGTGTAATATGTAAAATAACAATATACCTTGATGTCACACAGGGTAAACTGTGGCTCAATGTCTTTTCACTCTGTCACAGTCACTGACAAAACATTTTTCTAATATTCACAAACTCTGTATTCTTTAAAATTTGGGAGAGAGTGGAACTGCCGTCACTCAACCGGAGAGGAGGACTGCAGTTCCAACTATCGCATGTGTGGTACCGGGTGCTACGGGCTTGTCCTTGGCGTCTTTCACGTGTGACCAATCAACTGAGTCACAGTCATTAGCTCGTCAAAGCCCAGTGAAATTTGGCGAAACGCCGCAACAGACAAGAGTGAGTCCAGTATTTGATTTAACTTCAATATATTGATAATACAACTGGATGACTGAAAACATTCATAATTATGTCTGTATTCTTTAGTTCACTTGGAGCTTGATTCTCATTCAGCAAATTGCTTGCAGGTATTCGATTCCATTTTTTTCGTCTCTTCCTAGTCATTATATAAACACAGTTTATCAAATCAGGCACATCCGACAACCCGGAGCCTGGTAGCTTTCGCCCCGGGCTGGTAAGTCGTTTGAGTTTTTTCTTTAATTCTACCGTTTGAGAAAATTATACTTTTGAACTAGCTAGTCTTCAAAATTATTTCATACATGTTTCTTGTTCCGAATTGAGGATGAACCGCTAACTGTAATTTACAAGAAAAGTTTATGCAAATTGGTTAAGACATGCAGCACTTAATTGTTTCCTGTCAAACTGATAATATCTTGGATACAATGAGCATAATTGGATATCATATTCAATTTGATGAACTTGAAGATGGAAATCGAACAGTCAAAATGGATGAATATGGATAAAAATGAATAAAGGAATAAACAAAATGAGTGAAAATGGAGAAAATGGAGAAAAGGTGTTTGTTCACTGGCATATAAATGTTTTGAAATGTACAGGTTTAACTTTTACAATGATAAAGTTTCTCCAAAACGAGTAGTCTGAAGTAAGTTTCAGTAAATGTCCAACTATGGAGGTTTTACTTGTTTTATTTTATTTTCATGAGATATATATAAATATATACCAGTCAAGTAACAAGGCAACATATCGCTATGATTGCAATGTCTGAATATAAATAATTTGATTTTCTAATTCTCCATTTTGAACGAGCTATATAATTAAGGAACCTGAAGATAGTATCGAATTAGTCCATCATTATTCAATTAGTCCATCATTATTCAAATAACGAATAACAAATGGAGCCGTGGATTTTAGGCACGTATCTAGACAATGTATCTAGACATCGGTAAAATGTTTGGGACCTGTTACCTAATTTTCACATTGAAGAAGTTAATTGTTATCCAAAATCTCTTCTGTTCTTATGTTTGCCACTTCTAAATGCTCTTCAAAACTTGAACTGTCACTGTGACATCTCTATATCCTTACTTATTTCTAAATGTTTCCTGTAGGAATCACAATCAAGTTTTGAAAGAGTCTAAACTTGAATATTTTTTAATGCAGCATTTATTTAACTTCATGTATATGAAGATATTATTATGTAAAATTTCTAAAATGTGAACCAGTTCTGTATTGACCTCATAAAGGAACAACTCAGCATGTCAACATAAACTTTAAATCTAACAGAATAAGCAAATATCATCTAAAATGTGAAGAAAACTTTAAAGACATATTTTTCACACCTCAATAAAAAATGTCGGAATTTTAAAAAATGCATATGAAAACCTAAAGAACACTCAAACGTTCACTCTTAATTACAGAAGCTTTGACAAACAGTTCTTACACAAAACAAAATTAAAGATCAAATATGCAAGGTAATCTGTTAATTCAACAGCTGGGGGCATATACTATCGAAAACAATTAGGCATGTTTGGAGAAGCCTTCAGGCAGGGAGATCAACATGCACAGGAAATTGAAGGCTCTCCTTAACCGTATTGTTTGTTATTCACAAGCAATAGCATATACACCACTGATATTCTGGCTCCACTGACTACAATCATATCTTCTGACTTAACCTCCAATGCATTGTGGAAATAAATAAATTGGAAAAACAGTTCAGGGATTCTGATTGTTTGAAATAAAAAAGAAAGGTATACTTCCGCCAAATCCTTTGTTGCATTAAGATAATAAATTGGTGCAACCATTCAGGGATCCCGATTGGTTGCAATAAAAATTATCCAGTGCAATTAACAACATTGTTTTACATTCTTGCTCCAAATAATTCATTCATGTCATGTGATCAGACTTCACCTTGCTATATTACACTGTCACTGTATTGGCACAAACGTTCAGGGATCGATCCTCATTGGTTGCATTAAAGGTGCTGTAGCACAATTTCCTTACTGGCATAAAGTGCTCTCACAAAAATATAAATAAAATATACTCCTAACTCAATTACATAAAATGAGTTCTAAAACACATGTACATGTACATGGTTCGGTTAAGCCATGCGAGTCAATTTCCCATCGAACGGCCTTTTAATGTGTTTTAAATATGGTAAAATGATGGAATGATCAAATATCTTACTGTCTGAGGAGTCCGACACTATCGTTTTATACGTCGCAGCTTTTCTTTCGAATACTGATAGCCGTTTCATATGGATACGGCTTATCGGGTTGTGTAATGAGATGTTTTATGGATTAACGCACCAATATATTGTATAACCTTTAATAATTAACAAATTTGAAAATATTATATTTGTTTAGAATCAACAAACCTTTTGAACAAAGTAAATATAAAGCTGACAGTTGAATCCGAGTAGCTGAATTCAATACACAGATATTTAGATTGTCAGAAAGGTAAAACTCTCTATCTAAAATATCTCAAATTGCATTTAATTTTTAATCCTATTTTATGTTTCAACATCATTGAATGAACAAGAAATGATGTAATGTCTATACCTTTTTAAGTGCAATGAATAATAATTAAGTACCACATGCAAAACATATTTTTATTAAAGAAAGATGATTCTCAGAAATGTAACTCACTTATTGTCAAATTTTGCGACAAAATTCATTTTTAAGAAGTCTAAACACATATTTGTTACCTTTGTAATGAGTATATATAGGCATATCTGTAAGCTTAAATTTACACCTTATTAACAGCCTTCAATAATCAAAGCATTGTTCTTCCACTATGAATTATTAGTTTCATAATGTCATCATTAATAATTGTAAGCTGTCAAAGTTACACATTAATTGACCAAATCTTACGTCATGTTGGTTTTTAAATTTAAGTGGAGTGTTAAAGTAATAAAACGTATTCAATGAACCCCAATTATAAGTTTTTAATCTGTTTATTTATTCAACTAAGCTCGTCATGTTACGGCTTTAGAAATATCTAAAATGTTTGTGAATAGTCCTGTTGAATATATGAAGACCAATAACAAAAATGCCATTTATCTTAAAGATACATCCATTGTGTTTCATAAAATTGTATTTCACTCAACTTGCATATTCATCCCCAATAGCCAATTATATCATAATTACTAGTTTTTAATTAAAATTGAGCAACATCATTATACATATACAGAAACCAAAACTACACGTCCCATTTACATGGACAGTAGTTACAAGACCTATTAAACACTATCAACCCACAGTGTTCTGTTTGTATGGTGAAAATAAGATTCCAAAATTACGTTTGACCAATTGATGAGTGCCACACGCGGTTTTCGATAAAAAAATCGACACTTTTCCTTTATATCGTCAATATACTAAATTGACTATCATCAAAATGGAAATTTTCGGTAATAGTCAGTACTTTTTGAAAGATTAACATCATTTATAACGTTTGGCATATGTGACCCACAACAACGAACAGAATCGATGTACCTTTAAAAAGGTGTTTAATTTTGTTTCTCCTGTCATTAATTTTCAAATATATACTTGCTTTACATCCCTGTATGTGATTAACATGTATCTGAAAAGATTCTGAGTTTATACATTGATAATTTGCACTTCAGGTAAGGAGACGAAATCAGTAAAATAAAAGAGTAATTTACCAACAGCAGTATTATTACTAATGTTATGTAACCATTTAGTGAACATAAAATTTTATTATATATTTTGATAAAAGGCAAACAACAAAAACAATTGTGAAAATAAAGTATATCAAAAGATAAAATGTACATCAACTGACATATACATAAGAAAACCAGAATTAAAACTCATATCTTAAAGTTCCAAAGACAAGCTGAATCTCTTGCTTCAGAGGCCCTGGGACCCTGTTTGAGTGTCAACAATCAAATTCAAATTTCCAAACGCTGATTCTCTGCAAATTTTAATAAATGATTAACTCCAGAGAGTGTAAATGATTAATTCCAGAGAGTGTACATAAGTTAGGGAGGAAATGTTGTGTCTCTGAGAGCGCGATCAGTATGCCTGACAGGTGGAGGACGGAGACACAGGACTGTGAGCATACTGAACATGCTGAATCAGGTCTCTAGGTGATCAGACACGCTGTATGCTGTATTCTGGGTCTCGTGATAACTTCATTTCAGACAAGCTAGATACAGAGGCAGAGCTTCACAAATATTGACTGACCATTCTGCACTTAGGAGCTTCACTTACAGCAAGTTTTCAGCTTAGTTATTGTGAAATTATGTGTTTTAGTTTTGCTTTATCAAAGGCATTCTCACCTGATTGTCGATGATTTTACATAAAGAGGTTAATGAAGAGGTAAGCTGTTTCCTTTCGAATGAAGAAGTCAGGAGTTTGATTCCATTAGCTGCTTGGCTCACTCTATATAACAAATATTCAAACCCTATCTTGTTATATTTTGGATCACTAAACAGTACAAATTGTTGTACTTTTTGGGACAAGTGACCCTTGTGAAATTCGAACCGACACCCTCAGAGTGAGGCAACAATTGCAAGCACTGAGCATACCAACAGTTCATCCACTCAGTCACTGCCTGTACATATTTCTGTTGTACATGCAGTAGGGTTTAGGTTTATTGTTACATTGAAATTAAGTGCAATAATACCCATGGTTCCCAAGTTCAAGTTGACAATACAAGCAAACTTATTATCACAATGGTGTTGCAGGAATTCTACCTACAATGTCACTAGCTGCCATATGTTTGGAATTCCTTCATGGAGACATCATCAAACATCAAATCACCTCACTTCTTTATATCTAGCACAACAGGAGTTTGCTCCTAACATTGATATCCCACACAGCCAACTTCAGTGTCATACAGATGGATGCCGCTGAAGACATTGTTGGATTGAAGTAGTGTATGCATTTATTATATGATTGCAGATGAAATACCGAGATCTATCAATGAAAATAAACCGTGTTATCAGTCACTAGTGGAATGGAACGTGTTATCATTAGTGACTGATATAACAATGACCTGACGTCATAAAACAATTCTCCGATGTCATGACACGATCATGATGTCACGTTGTTGCTGAGGCGACAGGCTCATTCTGGAGCTGACATAATGTAATGCAAGTTGATTTCGGTGAATATGCAAGGATTTGGTCATATAATAAATAGAAAATTTGTCTTTTCTTGACAAATACCATGTTCATCTCATCTTGCTGCACCACTCGTGATAATATAAACTTTCTACCTCACTTGATGAGATAAACATGGTATTTGTCAAGAATAGTCAAATATCCTCTATGTATTATCCCAATATTGGCTGTCACCAAATCTGAATATATTGGAGGCACCACTTGGTAAAAGGTATAAGAAAAGCCTCCAAAAACGACTGGCCGGTGTATACATAATTTCCCTATGTAGACAGTCAGCAATTCTGAAGACATTGGGTATAACGGTTCATGAGATATGATATTAACCAGAAACAATAAGAATTGACATACAGACGTCGCTGAAAACATAAACTAGTTCTGTTTTGAGGCGGGGGACATATATTATGGATATAAAATTCGTCTGTGTCAGCTTACAAAGGCCATGTAAGTACCAATACACTCCTGGAGCAAACAAATTGTATCATAAAACAATGAATAATCAAATGATAATATGTCTATCTTCTATCGTAAGGTTGTGAGATTCAGTTTCAAATGTTCTAAACAGAAGATCAAAACCACATGATAACAAGTTCAAAATCTACTACAAAAAATTAAGGTTTACTACATATCGAGAGAAGTTAGATGGTATTTGATTTAAAAGGTCAGTAATATCAAAACAACCTTGTTCCAAAAAATTGTTTTTGAAATCTTTAAAGACAGTGTAATTTTATTATGGTTATCAAACTTGATGTCCATCAAAGTAATCTAATAATGAATTGACATTCAAGCCGATTGTTTAAAATCTTTCAAAATTTGTTTTGCATAAGAGAACCTTTTTAAATTGTCCTTCAAAAGTTTGATAACATTTGAAATGCTTTCAAGTTTTGTTTTTTTTTTATCGAAAAATACTTTGATTTTAATTGCTGAAAGAGATAATCAATATGACAAAGAAGCCAGAAACACGATCACGAACAATTAACTTACTGATCGCATCTAGTGATCAGTGAGGTCATTTTGATTATCCCCATTGTACACAATTACGCTTACAAGAGTTAGAGACAAATAACATTTAGGCAACAAACAAGTAATTGTCACAAACGTGACCATGTCCCCTGCCGCAATCAAGAAACAAGCTAAAAGGATGAACACACAGCTTATGTCAAGGTCACCCAAATCGACTGGTGTCTGCGTATTCCCCAAACAAAGACTGGTACCAAATTTGAAGACTCCAGGTGCAGGGGTTCATGAAATATTGTGCTAACAACATTTGACAAATAATCAAAGTCTTGTAGTGACCTTGAAAATAATTTCAAGGTCACCCAAATTGACTGGTGTCTGCGTATTCCACAAACAAAGACTGGTACCAAATTTTAAGACTCTAGGTGCAGGGGTTCATGAAATATTGTGCTAACAACATTTGACAAATAATCAAAGTCTTGTAGTGACCTTGAAAATAATTTCAAGGTCACCCAAATTGACTGGTGTCTGCGTATTCCCCAAATGAAGACTGGTATCAAATTTGAGCGGTTCATGAGATATCGTGCTAACAACATTTGACAATCAAAGTCTCATAGTGACCTTGAAAATAATGTCAAGGTCACCCTAATCGTTTGGTGACTGCGTAATGCTTACTGGTACCAAATTTGAGAAATCGTGCTAACGAACATACGTAAGGACGTACAGAGCTGAATACTATGTCCCCCGCTCCTCGCTTTGCGGCGGCAGGGGACAATAAAAAGACCATCTTTGTACAGAAGATACAATGAATAGACAATTATTTGCAGCACAAAACAGTACAAAGAATACAAATTCATAGAAGTGAGACAGTTCATATTTACAAGTTGAAGTTTGTCACAGACAGCATGGTTATAACCAGACAGACGTTACCTCTTGATCCGAAGCCGAACGCGCTAACCACTGCGCTATCCCGCCCCACCATTGCTATAACCAGGAGCGACGTTACACATAAACCCATTGAACTGATCGAGTGCCATGTAATGCAAGTAAAACACTTCATGGCTCATACAACCGTTAATAACACTTCTTTAAAACGTTGAAAATACAAAAAACTAAATCAACCAGAAAAATTCCATTTACACATTGAAGATGGGTACAGATACGTAAATCAAAAAAGAGAAAACTCAGAAGACAAGAATTGGCTACGGACCTGCATAGGGTAATGTTGTTAACATTTAAACAGAAGATATCACATTAAAGTTTATGGCACTCCATGGTTAAGACACCATCAGTGTCTAAATATCAGCAGCATTGTAGTCATTATGTCGTTAATGTTCTCTGACATATAATAGTCCCATGTTATTGTCGCTAAGGGTTTATTTTCTTGTGGACTTGAAATGTGATATACTAACCTTAAACCTGACACAATCATCATTGAAATAACATCCTAAGCAATAGGTTTTGAGTGTTTAAGTCATGCATTTTTAGCAATTATTACCCATATCGTTGAAAATAACCGAGTTGATAATTTCAATACAAGCACATGTGCAGATATCACGTTTGCTTAGCAACCATCGTTTCAGCGCGACTTCTCATATTTTTGCCTCTGTGACTTCATAAAAAAAAAGTTTTGACGTCACTGTAGCTTGCCGTTGCATGAGAAGTTGGACGTTTAAAGACCATTTTACACAATTTTAAAACAAAGTAAAAGTGAGCACAACACTTGTTGGTAAAAGTAAAAATATCCTCGGCAAGCAATGTAATCATTATCAACTCGTGTTGATATAGTTGATATATTTGATATCAGAAGAGACTTGGGCGAGATTTCTTCTTGAATTTAGTGTTCACAACATTACCTTTACCTATAACAGAAAAAACGATTAAAATTTTTCTTGGCTTATCACCAAAAACTACAAGCTATTTTTAAAGATAAAGTTCAAGACAATAACTGATGCAGTTTAAACACCATAAACTTCCAGCGCTAGAGAGGTTACAGCCACAAGTTGAAGTTAACAACCAATAAAACCAATTAAATATTCCTCTTGGCACCACAAGCAACATAAACGTTTGAAACAAAATAAGGTTGCTCTTGGTTTAGACCTTAAAGGTGCTGTACTGAAATAAAGTGCTCTCTAGAAAGAGAAATATGCTTTACAAACGGCTAAATAAAACTCCTCAATCAATGAACAGAGTTCTAAACTGAATGTACATGGTTAGTGTGAATCCTTTTCCCGTTTAAAAGACAATTAATACAAATTTTCTCCACCAGTGAGACCACAGTTACAAGTTGAAGTTGAAACCAAATGAAAGTCTTCGTGGTTGAACATCATCAAACATGACACAAACTTCTCTGAAACAAAGTACAAACTTCTCTGAAACAAAGTACCGGTAAGGAAACTCTATGTTTAACATCATCAAACATGACACAAACTCATCTGAAACAAAGTAAACAAGCAAAAAAGTGAGCGTGGCTCACTAATACCCCCGACTGTTAAAGTTTGACGTCATTATTTTACTTAAAGAGAGAGGTGTCTGCACACCTAAGAATTGATGAGCTATGAAATGTAATTGCTAAGATTAAACTGTTTGTGAGAAGGGTAGGACAAGTCTCTTCATGTAAAAAAGGTGGTTTAAGTAAAAGTAGGATTAATAGTAACTTGAAAAGGTAGGGGTAACATAATACACTACTGCCATTACCACTGATTTCAACTTTATTTTGGAATTTAATCCATCATAATGATTCATTCGAGTGACTTGAAACAACAGGTACATGGAAGCACACCCCTGTAGGCAAAGTGAGGGATATACAGCAGTTTTTGGCTGAAAGGAAAGAAAATTTAACTTTTCCAAAAACATAACCAGTGGAAATATAAAATAGTACAATCAACAAGAACACAGAAGTAGCTTATGATGAAAGTTACATGAAAAAGAAAATGATAAAGTCAACAAATCACAACACAGAAGTAGCTTGATTCATTCTAGCTCCGAATATGACAAAGTAAAACAATACAAAAATCGCCAAAAATTAAAAAATTCACCAAATCATGTTACATTTTGCTATGCACCTCTCCTAGTGGTGAAGAAGAAATGTGCCAAATTTGAAAAGGATGAGATGAATAGTTTTTCTGTAATCGATCAGACACAAAATGCTCAGAATATGACTAAGTTAAAAAATATATAAAAATTAGCCAAAAATTAAAAAAATCACCAATTCCATTTAAATTTCGAACTGCAACTCTCCTAGTGGTGAAGACATGTTCCAAATTTGAAAAGGGTGAGATGAATAGTTTTTCTGTAATCTATCGGACAACAAGTGTCTTCTGATGGACAGATGGACGGAAGGACGGACAGACGGAATCATTGGTATTACTATATACCCCCATTTTAAGTCGGGGGTATAAAAAAAATGTTGGTTTAACACCATCAAACATGACAAAACCTTCTCAGAAACACAACAAAGAAACTCTTGGTTTAACACCATCAAACATGACATAACCTTCTAAGAAACACAGTAAAGAAACTCTTGGTTTAACACCATCAAACATGACATAACCTTCCCAGAAACACAATAAAGAAACTCTTGGTTTAATACTGTCAAACATGACACAAACTTCTTTGAAACAAAATAAGGAAACTCTTGGTTTAACATCATCAAACATGACAAAATGTCTCAGAAACACAATAAAGAAACTCTTGGTTTAACACTATCAAACATGACACAAACTTCTTTGAAATAAAGTAAAACACTCTTTGATTATCAGTATCAAACATGACATAACTTTTCTGAAACACAGTAAGGAAAGTCTTGGTTTAACACCATCAAACAACACTAACCTCTCTGAAACAAAGCAAGGAAACTCTTGGTTCAAAGGCTTTAAAATTAATAAGCATCCCTCTCAACTGGAAAGATTACAGATAAAAGTTGAAGTTAGAGACAGACAGACAAACCTAATAAAGGTCTCTTGACATACGAGTCAGAACAGCGTGAACTCCCTAATATCATGTCCCCTCTTCAAGAGCTGTTTCTGCTCAATTAGCAGCCAATCAATTACCAATCAGACTGACGCGGACAACACATGAAGTAACCCTCGCCCTCTCCCAGCCCTGTGCTTAGCACTGACCAATTCCAGTCATATTTACCTCGCAGGCGGCGATAACGCTTGTACGAGCTCAAGTCAATATAGCTCTAACTGCAGTGCTACGAGTCCGATGGACATACTCGGATGGAACGCTGTATGGACTCTGAGATTTGTAGGCTCTTCAGTGTGGCGCGGTTTCCTCTATATACTTGCATAGACTCTTAATAAGAGCTCTCTACAGACTTGCATAGACCACTTGATAGGAGCTCCGCACAGACTTGTGTGCACTCTTTATAAGTGCTTCATCATTGGACTTCATGAAGGGAAGAGTGAGAAGGTAAGTTTGAATTTTTTAATTATTTTTTTTGGTGTCATTGTGAATTGGATAAATATGTGTGTGATAGAGAAATGAATGAATGAATGAATGAATGAATGAATGAATGAATGAATGAAGATTTAAATTTCTATTTCTCTGATATTGACTTTCATTAATTTTACCAATTTTGAAGGAAGAAATAATGAAATTGACAAGAAGGCTTGAACAGAATTGATACTGATAAAACTTATAAACTTAAATGTTATCAATTTTGTGAATAGATCAAAATGAAAGAAATTGTAAAGTTTGAATAAAAATAGAAATCAATTTATATACTGAACAAACTTTTCAATTCTTTTTGTTGATAGATCCAAAAGAACAGATGTATAAAACTCGAAAAGAAATAATGTGAATTTTCACTTCATGCGATATTAATTTGGGGAATGAAAGGAAAGACATGTTTCAGTTACTTCTCACATGAACAGAATAACAAGGTCTGAATGTGAAACAAATATAATTAACATTCTTAAATGAGAAAAGGGAAGAAAAGTTTTGGCTGTTTTTTCATCCATTATAAAAACAACAAAATACGATTCATGTACTAACCTCAAGGGAGGAGGTAGCAATAATTAGAATTGAACAAATTGTTCGAAACAATCAACTTGCTTTCAGTATCAAGACCTTTTGGTGACATAAAAACAGACATGAGGTCTGCACAATGTAACAGGGATTGGGGAATAGTAAATGTTAGGAAAAAACAGGTTTCTAGAAATATATATGTGTTTTATTCCATGTAGAGTGTTTTATGTTTTTTCATATATAGCGTCAAGTCTTGTTTGGTTTTATTTTATGATCGACAACATGGTGTGCCAAATGAATCTTTTTTGGTAATTAAGTCACAAAATGGATAAAGATGTGACATGGATTTTGTTTATAAGTAAACTTTCATCTCTTTTAGGGATTATTCTTTCAAGTTTTCTTCTGGAAAGAAATCAGTTTAACTGTAATTTAACTTCAATGGACTGATTGAAAAATACTTTTTGTAGAAATAAAGAATATTAAATTGAACTTTTAATATGAACACATGTGGCATGTGTTTTATGGATTTTGTAGACTTTTTTTCATTCCTGATCACATCAAGATAAAATGTACATAGTTGAGAAGAATAAATTTGACAACTGACATTTTGAGATTAAAGACACCATTCCTTTTTTTCAGAAAAGACAAATAAGATATTTTTTTATATCAAGATTCCTGTCAGTAATAAACTATTATTCCGCCATTGTGAATGGATTTTTCACTTAAAATATAACCTACATTTAATATTTCTGAAGAAGTTTTAATGATATTTTCCTTTTCAAGTAACTTCCAGATTCAAGACAATAAAAGTTTCTTCTATGTTAGAAATGTAATTAAATTCTAAAAAAATCTTAATCAGCATCTTTATTAGTTTTTCTTCTGATCAACACACATCTATCTTTAAGTTTAAAAATGTCGGGGTCTAATTTGAAATCTTAGACTAGAAAACAACCTGGAGTCTGGAGTGTATAGGTTTACCATTGTTAGATAATATAAGTTTTGGAATGTCAAAGGTGTAAGTTGAAAACTGCAGTGAGCATACAAAGCAAATTTGAGGAACTTTTTTTTTACTTTTGCTTACCTAACTATTTGGGAAATATGATATATTTTCTTGCACTGTAGTAAATTTTCAGGCGTTTCTTGGAGAGAATCTTTGCTGTCATATTCTACATTTATAAATCTTTTGGTACACAGGAAAGGGAAATTCATCCAAAAATATCATAATCATTGACTGTTTATCAGTCTATAAATTTCTCCCTCAAGGATATTTCAAAAGACGTACTATCGATCCTACCAAGCAATGAAGACCTTTTACTTTCCAAAAAGTTTGAGCCAATACAATAAAGTAATTGAAAGATGCCAACTAGCATAAATAAACAAATTAGGAACAATTTTAAGACATTAAAAGCAATTTTTAGCTCCACTGTATATAGAATAACATCTTTTTTACTTTTTGATGTTTTTGCTTTCCGTATTTTCATTACATGTAACATATATTTTAGTTGACAACAAGTTTATTTCAGACATTGCTTCATTAAAAAAAACAGTTTTCATTAAAAGTTTATATTTATCATTATGTGAATAATAGGATGATATTTCACAAACCAAAGCTAAAACAGAATTATTGATTATTTTTTAATTCATCATTTATAAAAACTTCACTTGAAAGGGATAAAACAAAAATTAAAGTTTAAAGTCTTCTTTTAAATCAATTTTAAATCACTTCATGAATAAAAAACAATATTTTAGTTATAGCTTCTGTTATCTTCAAAAACATGCCTATTGTAATTTTCATCTCCATTCAACTTGTAATTTCAATTTTGTAATTTCATAATTTATAATATGCTTACATTGAAAAAGTACATTCAAAATGAATTTGGCAATAGTTCACAATTATCTTCCAAAAAGAACAAAAACTATAATGCATATTAAAGCATTGAAACAACAGGAATGTTGAATATTAATTTAGATCCAACATCAAGAGGTAATATGTTTAATAGTGAAAGTGTTTGAAAGACAACAACTAGGCTGCTGTGACAATACAAGATGTTTCGGAGTGTTACTGATTAATCAGATTCGGATTTTTATGAAGCGCAAATCATATTATAGGTGAAGAGAATCGTAACCAATGTGAAACAAGCAGTCGGCCATATCCCCCGCCATGTAGGAATTTTGAATATTATATTTATGCATTTTGAATATATAATGCATTTACTTTCTATATAGCAAAAGACACATCTTGACTACTTGGTTGATACCTGTACAAAGTTTCAGCAAAATATATTGAATAGTTTTGAAGTTTGAGGCCGGAATATAGTTTTCCCTCTTCTTTGTTCTAAGTCCAGACTGTTTGCATTCGTAAAAAAATATTCTCAAATTTCTATATAGCAAAAGGCACATCTAGACTACTTGGTTGATACCTGTACAAAGTTTCAGCAAAATATATTGAATAGTTTTGAAGTTTGAGGCTGGAATGGAAAAGCCCGGACGGACGGACAAACAGACGGAAAGACGGACGCAGCTCAATTCTATATCCCCCACCAACTTCGTTGTGGCGTGAGATAACAAAAGAAATCAACCAAGACAAGCGTTGGCCTCCAATAGTACCAGTGTAGTTGCTTTCTTGCATGTTCCAGAGGTTGAAACAATGGCTGGGACGGGTAACCCGGATACCCGGGACGGGTGGGTACCCTCACATTACCCAGACCCGTTATTATGTAACTAATGTAAGAGTTTAATTTGCTATTCTTTAATTACAAGATGGCAATATATTTGAAGATTACATTAAATTATACAGAACACAATATTAAAATCAGTTGTCATTCCTAATGAAAGTTGATTGAAATAGCCATGGATCTCTAAGTTTCAGCTCCAAGATTCTCCACACATCAACCTACCAGTTGATTAAACACTTACAAAATCTTACAAATTAGATGTTGGAGAGCGACAAAACGGGTATCGGGGTAGGATAGGGTAATAGGGGGTTGGGTACCCGGATAGAAAAATCTACCCATCCCAGCCCTTGTACAAACCCTTTGATGACAACTTTGATGACTTCACACCACTGTGCATGATGATGAAGGTTCAAAGAAATTACCTACCTTTAAGCAACCTATCATTATTCATAATAAACGTTCATTTGGTTATGAAACCAAGCCAAATATGTCCTAAGGAAATACAAGATTTGATCCCAAATCAACATCGCTTGAAAAAATAACTTCTTGCTCTTCAATTCTTCTTTAAAATATGAAATTTAAAGACAGGAAATTTGACTTTCATGTCTTTTGAGAAGTTTAAATGTATAATAGAGGACAGATTGTCCGAATTTATCTCGATGTTCTCCATTTATAAATTTTTCATGTTTCGCTCTTGCCTGAAGGCTCTTGTACTTCTAACGATAATAGCCTACCTTTTAAGTTGAGCCCTTCAGCTTTGATTTATAGTGACGATTACTGAAGAAGCGTGATTATCTTCGACACACTTTCAACAAAATGCCCTCGGACAGCTTGAAGCAGTTATTAATGTTACCCTCATTTTCGGAAGTTACTTTGACAATAATGGAGTGTAATTTTCTGAAAAAAAATTTCAAAAAGGAATTTTGAATTCTTACCATATAATCGCTGATGTTAAATGTGACCTACGGCAGCCTTTACTTGGCTCGTGATATTTTTTGTAACAAAATCTAATGTAATTATTTAACAAAGATTTCATCACACTTTAACAAATTTAAATTGTTTGAAAATATGTTGAAATTTTTAAAATGTTTGTTTCAGATCAAAGTCTTATATTCACGATGAATTGAATGTTGTAACACTTTATTCAGGAACATTTTAAGTCATGCAAGAAACATCAAGTGTAATTAATATTTATTCTGCTCAGATTAATTATTTAAACCTTTGACAAAATATCTCAAAATCACAATTAAGCGGCATTCTGTAATAGGAAATTGAAGAAGTGTGACAAGATGAACAGGATGCAAGCATAAGAAATGAAATGAAATGATACTGAGGGTGTAGGTTCGAATCCCGCAAATGGACAAGAATTTGTACTATTGAAGGTACTGTTATCCAAGCTTTCGTGACAAAATGAGGTCTGGAATGGATGTACACTGAATATAGGCCTCAAGTGACATGACGAGTTGTCAGACTTCACCAAGATTAATCATTATCAATAGAGACTATACTATAGAAGCATATGGGACACAAAAAGAAATTTTGGGTAAAACTTTGAAGTAGCTAGAAGAGGGTCGTATTAGAGAACCTGGCTTAATTAGAAATGAAAAGTGAACATTTTGGAAGATATTTCATGAGATCATTCAGAAATACTTCAAGACATGACATTAAATGAGAAAGGCTTTTTTATAAGTTTACGGATCTGCCGACCATAAAAATCTGAAATACAAGACAAGAGTTTGGCCAAAAAATTTGTATTATGGATTTGTCAACTGAGATTCAATTGATAAAAAGAGATTCATGACAGAGACTAAAGTCTTCATGAGTAATCAAGCCTATGGATGAAGAGATATGAAGACATATGCATTTGCAGTCATTCATGAGATAATCAGGAGACGCTTGAAGATGATATGACTTGTGAGGAGAAGTTTTCTAACTTTTCAGCAAAGCCTTGAAGATGACAGAGGACCAAGTCAGAGAGCTCAAGGCTAATAGTCCAGCGGTGCCATACGATAAGCAACCATTACTGAAAGATATCAGTTGGCAGTCTGGCAGCATCTCTCTTTGCGTCACACACACTGTATAATCAAACTGTTCAAAGAAGAGGTCAAAAGTGCTGCCGCAGCAGAATATTGTAAAGTTTCAAGTTTCTATGGCGATGATTGATTGATGGCATATATCTATCAAGTTTTACCAATATTCATGTTGAGGTGCAGTTACAGTATGTCCAGTCAGGCTATATCTCTCCAGGGAAACGTGCAATAGCATCGTTTTAGCATGTTGTAAGCTCGGGCAATAGAATACTTTTTGTCATTATGGTTTGTATGTGTGGTTTCCAAGTTATTTC
Organism: Gibbula magus; assembly: GCA_936450465.1. NCBI lineage: Eukaryota > Metazoa > Mollusca > Gastropoda > Trochida > Trochidae > Gibbula > Gibbula magus. The sequence goes on along the minus strand of OW388296.1, from coordinate 2,578,552 downwards.
AGGCAGAAATAAAAGGTTGGGAATGGCTGATGCAATATTGCTAGAGAAGTCACTGTGGCTCCTACGGTTCTCTGTTTCTATAGAAGGATGAACACTGCACTGATAGAGCAGCTAGTTCTGGAAGGGTGCTTGTATTTAACACTGCATTACACTAATGCACAATATAGCTGCATGACCACCTAATTCCTTGGTAACGTAAGTAACGTTTTTACATGAAAGGCCAAAGATGACAAAGCCTGTAAACTCAACTCATATGACAGACGATGTATTAAAAAGACTACATTATTTGACTCTTTGTCTGGCTGATAACAATCACAGGATTAATATCAGTGATAGTATATCTACTTAAAAAATGGCCCATTTTTATATTGCATTAAAGAAATGTAATATCCATAAAAAATGTTATAGTTTCTTTCTTTTTTGTTTTAAGCGTTTGAAATAAGCTTCGAAGTAGCCAGGTCAAAAGTATGATTTTGTCAAAGTAAATAGCAAAATTGAAGAAAAAACTCAAAATGTTACCAGCCCGAAACAGTGAGGATGACTGAATTCAACCCCTGAATTTGTTAACAATATATTGGACTTGGTTTCTGCAATTTTTATCCAAAACAGGTGATCATAATTTATTTGGCAATAGGCTATGAATATGTAAATCAAGTGAAATTATTTGAACTGAAATCAACACATGCGTGTCTTTTGGCATGTACGAAAGTCAAATAAAATACGATGCAAAATACTCAGTGGCTCTTTAACTCTGGTGACATTTCAAATCTATTTCAAATTTTGATTAAAAATACTGTTTAACAAATACAGCTAATGATATCAATATACATGTCACTTTAAAAATTCTACAAGCACAATTACCTGAACTTTTGACATGAGAGACTTGGCATTCAGCTTTCTCAATCTTCATAAAGTCTTGTAAAACATAAAGTCTTTCCTCCATACAATTAATGTTGACCATTTGGAGCCCTGTAGAATTGCTGTAAATGGGGGATTTGTCAGAGCATTAGAAAGCATCATCAAGAAAGATGACCCCAAGGATTAAGTCTCAGCAACTGAATTACACGTTTTCTATCCACTGGGACACCCAATGAAAATTGAGATATACTTAAAACCTTTGCAGAGGTTTCTTCAGAATGATTACTTCACATTTTGAACCCATTAAAAAGCATATAACCATTCCACTCTTGGTCTTGTAATGCTTGCTAACTGAAGGCAACTGGAAACTGGAAACTGGAAACCGGAAACCGGAATCCGGAAACTGGAAACTGGAAACTGGAAACTGGAAACTGGAAGATCTCTGCAACATGGATCTAGTTCAGTGGGTAGAGTGTCTGCCCATCACCAGGGTTAAATAATACCGGTCATTGTCCTTTCTGTATATCAGATATAGATCATAACGTTCGTACCCTCTCAACATATTTGTTTTACAATGAGACAAAGATCTTTTCTCAGTAAAGAGAATTGTCGTTACAGTTATTTACAATTGCAACTTATCCGGAAAACTTCAGGTGCGGTGAGGTGATTTGGTGTTTAACACAGCTTTCAAGAGTATTTTACTTATATCACAGCTGCTAGTATTGTGGCAGGGGTAAAGTCGGCAACGTCATGTGGCTATGCATTGGAGTGTGAAGAGTCCAGATCAAAGCTCTTCTATCCACTGGGATCCTGCTTACAGATCTGTGAACCTAAGAAACATCTAAACATCTAAAACCATGGATCTTTAAGAACAATAACCTCCAAGTTTTAACAGTGAAAGCTAATCAAAGGTACATACTCATTCTTCAATGTCCCAAACGGGAGGAAGTTACATTATACCGGGTATGTGATTATTGAATTTTCAATTCCTCGTTTCCTGTGCACGGTTTAAAGAAATGGAGTCAAGATTGAGACAATGACTTTCAGTCACACCTACAAAGAATTTACTGTCTGTCTACCTTATTACCCTCAACAGTAATGGGAAAAGTGCCACGCAAGCCTTGTTTTGCAACCTATTTAAGTATCTGCATTAACCTTTTGTCTGACAGCCCCCAATGCTCCCAGGACAACCTAACTTTAGCATGTGGCCGGTCCCATATCCTTCCCTTTGTTAACAGAATGTGGTTTCTGTGAATTGGCATCTTTGAACTGATTGATTTAAAACCTTCACCCAGCTTTTCAAAGACTGTATCTAGCAGTTGATCAAGAGCACCTCAACTTCCCAATGCAAGGCATAACTCTAGCCAGTCTCCATTACTGGCTGATTTAGGCCTTGCAGTATTTCCTTAAGAAATCTGTGCTTTGAAATTCAGGCCCACTATGCAATTCTGGTGCAGCGATTCACTATCTAGGCACAATAAAGCGAGGGAAATACTGCAAGGCTTAAATCAGCCAGTAATGCAGACTGGCAAGAGTTATGCCTTACGTTTGGAAGTTGGAGGATCTCAGCTTTAAACATTTTTGTTTGTAAATTTTATTTACCCCCAAGGTGCCCCTTTGAAATTTTTTTGATACCTACAGTTTTCCTTCTTTTCATTGTATACTTCATAAGCTACATGTCTGATTATGATATTTTCATCCATTTTTTTGCATTATTCATTGTGTAACTGATCTTTGAGTTCTAAACATCCCAACATTTTTAAGAAACGAAATTCTGTAGTTTGAGCCAAAATCCTTTTTGACTCTCCTCTGTTGTCTAGTCAAGGAAATTCAAACATAGATTTCTTATAAAGTGTGTTTCGCAGAACAATTAACAGAAAATGTTTTTAATTAGTTGGCTTTTGAAAACATGTTGTAACTCTGCTCGAGTCTTTGTATCTTGTAATTTTTATGGTGACTTTTCTTGTGCGTGAGAGTTTATTAATTAACAATTAACAATTGTAATGCCACCTTGCACCTACAAATACTCTATTGCAGTAGTGAAACATTTTTTCTTGTAATCAGTAACCTTCTACTCCTTCCAAGTTTAGTAATATGGGTGGATGGATAATTTAAAAGTTTCCAAAACACAACGGATCTGTTGAGGAAGGTGAACAACCAGTTTGTCACTGTTGACCTGAATAATACACAACACCTCTCGATGACAAATTATCCTTCTACACTAGCCTTTAAGGTAACACCCAAGCAGACAATTCATCTTACTGGACAAAAAGTGGAGCGGAGCCTCGTAGTAATTATACAGTAAGATGACGACGAGTGGCGTCATTCTCTGTGTCCAAATATATCTCCTCTGGACTACTTTAATTAGTATTTCATCACTGTCGTGTAATTATACACCACCAAATAGACATGTTCACTCACATTTCTATTACACTTTGTCTCCTTGTGCTTCGCACTGCACACTATTGCAGAATCTATCACAACTTTCCTGTCTACCAATCGTACCCATTTGTTTCCTCGATTGCCGTGTGTCAGAATGTCCTGTTGTCATCAATTAATCTAGTGGGAGGTAACTGGGATTACATGGATGAATAAATGAATAAAAATGGATTGTTCTTATTTGGATATAATTTGAATATATTCAGATTATGAAGCAATGAAAGATGGATATGGATGGACAAATAGATGAATGGATCGATCTAAGGATGGACAAATAGATGAATAGATGGATCAATATATGCATGACTGGATGGGTGGATAGATAAATGAATAGACAGAGATGGACAGATAAACGGATGAACAGATAAATGGATGGTTTATGAAAGTTATTGAGAGTCTATAGTTACCCATTATTCTTGTCTGTATTTGTGAAAGTTATCCAGAATCTATCTTCATCTGTTTGAGATTTGACATCACCACACTAAACTCCATTCTCATTTGCATACACTGTTATAAACTCATTAACTTTCCATTTTATAAGTATACGATCCATCCATCAAAAGAAATTATTTGGTATGAGAGAAACTGATCTAGATTAACATAATTCAAGGTAAGTAATGTCCTATTTTCAAGAGAATATTGCTCAAATTGTTGTTTTTAAAAACAATATACAATGTGTTAATTTCATGTTTTGCGCCGAGATCTACATCTGATTAACATTGCTGAGTATTTTGTTCTCTCTGTGGCACCGAACTGTGGCGTGGAGGAGCATGAAGTATTTACAGATTGTGACGAAGACAAGGGAATATTGCTGAAGATGTTTAATTCTGAGACTGTCTCTCTCTCTCTCTCTCTGTTTAATTCAATTCTCCCTGTTCCCCAGCACACAGACAGTACGGGCTGCACCTTGCAAACAAGCACTTGGAGAATTCAATTACCTGGGAGTGTTACAAAAAGGATTGGTTTTAGCCTCTGTGTTCAATAATCACAAGTAATATTCTTGCAAACAACAGTACATTTTATTAATATTCTTGCAAACAATATGAAATATCTTTAGCAAAAAGAAAGAATAATAGCAAAGAAGATAAAAATAACCATTAAAAAGAAAGAATACTTTTTACATTTTCCTTCAAAAGTATTGTCAGCATATTGTGAGACAATGAATTGGTAAAAAAAACAACACTTTAAGTTTTTGAGAAACCTTAACAGAAACTGTATAACCAAAAAACCCAAGTAGAGGTGAGGTGAGTTGGGTTCTAGAGAATTTCACTTATATCAAGGCTGCCAATATTATTGGGAGAAAGCCTGCAACACCACTGGGGTTATACATATCGGCTGAAACTAGCGAACCATGGACAGTACTATGTTGAAATTCAGTGTAGCATTGCACTCTAACCTTACTGCGTGTAGAACAGTTCTCTACACCAGACAAAGTTGCCCTGGCGGGGTTCAAACCCCAGACCTCTTGATCCAAAGCCGAAATATGTTAAAGATTGCACTATCCCACCTCCATATAAATCAATTAACAAATATATATCAAATAATTTACAATTCAATCATGGTAAGAAATATATATCGGTGAAAACAATATCAAGTTTCAAAACAAATGATAAATTCAAAACAAACGAAAGCACAAATGAATTATCATGCAAACAATACCTTTCAACATGCAGACTATGAAAACGATTTAAACGACAAACAAATGTGGCAGTGAAAGTAATATCAATCAGAGGACTACAAGGCAATACCATAACACACTAGACACAATAGTCCTTATGGAACAGTTACGTGATACAATACCGTAACACACTAGACACAATAGTCCTTATGGAACAGTTACGTGATACAACACCGTAACGCACTAAACACAATAGTCCTTATGGAACAGTTACGTGATACAACACCGTAACGCACTAAACACAATAGTCCTTCTGGAACAGTTACGTGATACAATACCGTAACGCACTAGACACAATAGTCCTTATGGAACAGTTACGTGATACAATACCATAACACACTAGACACAATAGTCCTTATGGAACAGTTACGTGATACAACACCGTAACGCACTAAACACAATAGTCCTTATGGAACAGTTACGTGATACAACACCGTAACGCACTAAACACAATAGTCCTTATGGAACAGTTACGTGATACAACACCGTAACGCACTAGACACAATAGTCCTTATGGAACAGTTACGTGATACAATACCGTAACCCACTAGACACAATAGTCCTTATGGAACAGTTACGTGATACAATACCGTAACGCACTAAACACAATGGTCCTTATGGAACAGTTACGTGATACAACACCGTAACGCACTAAACACAATAGTCCTTATGGAACAGTTACGTGATACAACACCGTAACGCACTAAACACAATAGTCCTTATGGAACAGTTACGTGATACAACACCGTAACGCACTAAACACAATAGTCCTTATGGAACAGTTACGTGATACAACACCATAACGCACTAGACACAATAGTCCTTATGGAACAGTTACGTGATACAACACCGTAATGCACTAAACACAATAGTCCTTATGGAACAGTTATGTGATACAATACCATAACGCACTAGACACAATAGTCCTTATGGAACAGTTACGTGATACAACACCGTAACGCACTAAACACAATAGTCCTTATGGAACAGTTACGTGATACAACACCGTAACGCACTAAACACAATAGTCCTTATGGAACAGTTACGTGATACAACACCGTAACGCACTAGACACAATAGTCCTTATGGAACAGTTACGTGATACAACACCGTAACGCGCTAAACACAATAGTCCTTATGGAACAGTTACGTGATACAATACCATAACGCACAAGACACAATAGTCCTTACGGAACAGTTACGTGATACAATACCATAACACGCTAGACACAATAGTCCTTATGGAACAGTTACGTGATACAATACCGTAACACGCTAGACACAATAGTCCTTATGGAACAGTTACGTGATACAATACCGTAACACGCTAGACACAATAGTCCTTATGGAACAGTTACGTGATACAATACCGTAACACACTAGACACAATAGTCCTTATGGAACAGTTACGTGATACAATACCGTAACGCGCTAGACACAATAGTCCTTATGGAACAGTTACGTGATACAATACCGTAACACGCTAGACACAATAGTCCTTATGGAACAGTTACGTGATACAATACCGTAACGCGCTAGACACAATAGTCCTTATGGAACAGTTACGTGATACAACACCGTAACACACTAAACACAATAGTCCTTATTGAACAGTTACGTGATACGTGAAACCAAGGCGTCAATGTTTGCCGGGATGAATGACTGTCAGTTTCTCCTGTACACAACATCAGCGTGGGCCTCACATCACAAGACGCTAGACACTAGTAGTAAGCATTTTCATAAATTGCTTGGAGGGAGAATTTGGTAAAATATATATTTGGGAGGGATTCTGAGTATTTTTTTTCTTCCAAATTGGTCAAAGTCATGGTAGGAGAATCCATAATCGAACTAAATACCCCCCCCCCCCCCAGAGTGAGCAGCTTGTCAAGTAATTGCCTTGACCTGAGGGTGCTTACACACATGCACAATCTGCCTAATGGAGTCTGGAGCCATTATCGTCACCGCATTGTCTATAGTTCGTACAGATCGGAATAGTATCGGTAAAGCTTAAAAAAAGTCGTAAGTCAATGTTAATGTATGTCACTTACGACTATCTTAGCACTGAGAGAGCTTCGAAAATATGGGTCCTGGGTAATAATGTGTGTGCGCTATTAAACTATTAATTAACTTCTCTATGATCTGGAACATTTATTTTATTACAGTCTTAATAGTTTGTCCACAGACTTTCTTAGAGAATTGGAAGTGCCAAATCTCAAACAACTGGTCCCTTGGAGCGAAATTTAGTATGCTGTTGGAGACAAATAGCATGTGTCAAACTTGATCTTAGACGTTATTTATCGAAAGTCGAGGTTGCTGAAAAGAGTTCAATATTGTGACATGTGTGTACACTATAAAGGTTAAAACATTTCATCGAAACCGGACAATGTACTGTAGCCCACACCAACTAGTCAAAAAACTTGTTTATAGCGGATGAAGAAAGATTTTGATAACGCTTCAGTATGCATGTATTTTCAATTTCTGAACTTGTATAAGGTCGTTACGTAGAGGGTAATGTCCGAGTAACTCTCCAGGAATGGAGAGTTACGAGGATATTACCCTACTTAAATTACACTCAAAGTATTGCTCTTTTATCAAAATTGCTTTAAAAAGTTAAAGAAATTAAATTTCTACTTAAAAAAAATGATGTGATGTGTAACTCTCCATTACTGAAAAATAATGGAGTGAAAGAACAATAGGATGACGTCACAAGTGTAATTTAATTGATTTTCATTGAAAACAAGTTATTATCTCATATTAAATAGAGTTAGAGGATTTGAACTAAAATCAGTAGGCCTACACATGACATTTTGGCGTGTATCAAAGCCAAATAAAATATTATGAAAAAAAGACTGTCACTTTAAAATCTTTATCTTCAAATAATAAAATCGAACGATTTATCTATAGATTTCTAATAGATATTTCGGACATATAATAAACCTATGAGCAGTGAAGTGTGGAGTCTTTTGCTACTTAGGATATTCTGATTTATATATTTAGTTATGAACCATTACTGCCTGCATTCATTTCATGATCAAGACCATGAATAATTCCAGAATATCACTCTGGTTTCTCTTTGTGTCAAGATGTGGAGGGGCGGGGCTGGACCGACTTAATGGACAGGTCATCGCATCAGTTTGCTGCTGATAACGAGAACTAATCATTAGGCAGCCCTTCAATCCACTCAAGGTGGAAATTATCATTGTAAAGTTAAAGGGACATTTGGCACATATCCGATGCCACAGTTATATAGTTCGCTCTCCTTGTTGGGTCGCGGAACTTTATTATCCATCATTCTCTACGGTTTGCCAATAATACCTTCTATCATTCAGAGGCAAAGGAAATACGCAATTTCCTGGTAAACGCTACTCTAATCTGCAAATACCAGCACTTTATTTTTTTTATCAGTTTAAAAAATCTATCTATTTAAACGAAGTAATTTTTATTAATTTCGTATTTCTATTACTGTTCTAAAAAAATGAAATAGAATATCTATTATTTGTTGAAGTCAAGCATTGAAATATTCTTTTTCATCATTTTTGAAAATAAATGTTTCATTTTGTTGATGGAGAAGGTGTGAAGCGTTTAAAGATAAGAATGAGTTTTTGGCTGATTAGCCATCTTGATGAATGGCTTAAAAGTTGGAAATTGTTGCTGACAAAACTTAATGGATAATTTGTCAAACAGTTTTTTTAGAATAAAAAAAAAGACACAAAATTTATTTTGAAGTAAAGAAGAAAGAGCCTATATTACCAGACTGAGGACAATATTTATGGATATACAACTTCTTTATTCTGCATTGCCTTTATCCAAAAATATTGTCCTTGTTCTTCATTATCTCAACTCCTAGAATGCCTTTCAAAGATGTCCATACCAATCAAACACATCTGTAAATTTTTACAAGCAATTTGGACAATTAATTTTTTATGAAATAAAGGGAATCAATCTAAGAAAAATGCATGCTGGTAAAGATTTACAAGAATTGAAGTCGCCACGACAAAATTAAAACTTTTGATGTAACTCTTGTAGAGACTGAAAGGTCAAAGCAATTTGCAGGAATTACCAATATTAGAAAATAGCATGCAGCTGCTGTCTCATAAATATTCTATCAAGATGATATTAAATCAGAAATATATTGCTTCACTCTAAGAAACAAGACTATTAAACTGAAGCAGAAGGAGGTAAACGACTCTTTATTACAAAAATGGAGTTTTGTGGACGTTCGGTCTTTTACCAATGATCATTGGCTAGAATAATATCCGTTTCTTGATCTTTTTTCCTCTCAATTAGATATTATTCTACACATTTCCTGTTAATATATTGGTGAACTTATTGGAAAACAAATTTGTCTGTAAGTTTTTAAAGGGTACATATAAACAATAAAAATCTGGAAAAAATATACATATTCATAATTTCTAAGGGAAAAATAAATATTCAATGAACCCAGATTTTTGCAGAAATCCATCAAATTGTAAAAATGAAGTAAATGAGATGAGACAAATCATGAAATCTAGTGACAACAAATTATTGGTCAGATGTATTTAATCAAAGGATCATTAACCCTGAATTTGCCTGCTGAAGAAGCATACCGTATTTCCTCTAATAGGGGCCGGGCCTCAAATAGGAGCCGGGCCTCTAATAGTAGCCGGGGGGTAAAGGTACCTGAAGGCGAATAAGAGCCGGGCCTCCAATAAGGGCCGGGTCTCTAATAAGGGCCCATGCTTTTATCGCATCAATGGTCATCCCCTACTAGATATACTTCTCATATATGTTCCCAGGCACTAAGAGGGTTAAACTACCATGCTAAATTAAGTTTACGTCAAATGGCGAGGAGTTTGTGTTACTCTAAGACATTTTAGTGAGTTATCGAAGATTATCAGGTATATTGGTCAACGCTAAAAATTAAATAAGGGCCGGGCCTCAAATAAGAGCCGGGCCTCCAATAAGCGCCGGGGGTAAATTATATGTTAATAAGGGCCCGGGCCCCTATTAGAGGAAATACGGTATTTCCATTTTACATATCTTGGAATTTACATTTTATTGTAAAAAGACACCACTTGTCGTTTGTGAATATATAGATTAATACCCAAGCAGGGAAGTCATTATGTTTTATAACACCAGTGAGTATGAGTGTAAAACGATATTTCCCCGAGTGAGAGCTTGACTGCACAGAGGCTTCACTACATGCAGAACACTTCTCTACAACAGACGAAGTTGCTGAGCCCCTGCTGTGATTTGTATCTCGGACCTCATGATCGCCATTCCATCCACAAAATAACAATTGAATGATGAATTAACAAAAACAAGTGTTTGCCACTAACATGGTCATGTTCCCCGCCGATAACATTGAGTTTATTAAGACACATCATTTGGTCAAAATGAGCTACTTCACATATTGCATAATTGGTAATTTGGGTGCGTGAGTTAAATTCAAGAGTTCGAAAAGTGGTCAAAGTGTAATGGTGACATTGAATATAAGGTCGAGTTCACCAAATTGACTGGTGTCTGCGTCATCCCCCAATGTAGGCTGTCACCAAATTTGAAGACTTTGTGTCCATCCGGTCATGATATATCATGTTAACAAGAGTTCCGAAAGTGGTCAAAGTGTCGCTGTGACCTTGAAAATAAGGTCAAGGTTACCAAAATTGACTGGTGTCTGCGTCTTCCCACAATGTAGGCTGACGCCTAATTTGAAAACTTTGGATGCAACGCTTCATGAGATATTGTGTTAACAAGAAATGTGAAGTACGAGTGCCACTGAATACATAGTTCCGCATTGCGGCAGGGGACAATAAACAAATCAAGAAAATAATCAAACAGTCTTGATAATGGTGTTAGTTTATTTCCACAGCAAATGCCTCATTTGTAGCAATAAGAAGACGACTATAGAGACAATTCATGAAAACAGAGAAACTAAAATATAAAAAAAGCATCAAATAGTGAAATATACACGAAATAGAGAAAAATAGAGAAATAGTGAAATATACACGCAATATAGAGAAATAGAGAAAAATTAAAAAATATTTTATGAGAAAGTACATAAAAAAATATCAAAATGAGAAAATATACACAAACAATTAAAAAAGCAGATTACCGCCATGAGTGCAGTGAGGACGGCGAGATCCGGCTGCTGCGTGACTTCAACTCCTATAGTAGAGTAGCAGTCATATCCGTTCCCTCCGTAGTTGTCTATACACGAACAGTTGTTCTCTCCAGGCCCGGTCGAGATGCAGGTAGCCTGGTAGGTGAGAATATTCATCTTAGTTACAAAATTAGACAACACCTCGGAGATTTTTATTTTTAATGTGAAACTTTATTAATTGCTGCAAAGGAGCCTCAGAGAAAAGGAAATTTGAGCTTAAATCTAGACTTGCTTTTCTGGGTGTTATTATGTAGACTTGGGAGTGAAAGCTAAAGACTCTAAAAAATCTTTTTTATTTTTCATTTGAAAAATGTCAAAGGAGCCTCGGAGAAAAGGAAATTTGAACTTAAATCTAGACTTGCTTTTCAAGCACATGTCATGTAGACTTTGGGGTGAAGTAAGGTGAAAATAATTTAAAGAGGACTGTGACACAGACTATTATCAAATAGAATTGCACTAAATTAATTCTTCAATAGGCACAAATGAAATTGTTCAAATTTGATAGTAAAACAATTAGATAAATCTTTTCACATTTAAATTCTTTGACCCTGACTTTGTCTTTTGTAACATCAAGGCCAGACAATGGACAGCTTGTTCTCTTGCTTATTATGTAAATTATATAACATTGTATTATTAAATTGATACAAAGTTCAAATTCCTTGGCCCCGAAGTTGTACAACTCTTTTTGTTTGAAATTATAGATAGTAAAATAGAATTATTATATAAACATGTATACAGAATGATTAAAACTTAGATTTTTCAGAACAACAAAACTTGCAATTCTGTATGTAAGCACTACTTTCTTTTGGTTCCAAAATCCAAGATTTGTTCATCAATGTATAATTTACCAATTAAAGAAGATTTAATTAGAAGACAGAATTATAAAATTAGTAATTGTACTAAAATTTACACAACCTATGCAAACTACTATTTTAGCTTTTTCAATTCTAGACATGTTTAAAAGATGAGAAATGTCATAGTCACGCAAATACATGATTTGTGTACTTCTTGTGTTCAATATTTATCACTGTAAAATATATGCTTTTAGTGTCTCATTAGGTAGTGGCTTGATGCACAGCTTTTTTCCATTGTAAAATGTACTTCTGTGATTTTTAAATGTATAGAAATAGAGAATCTCACCCAAGTGTCTTCTGATATCAAATATATCAACACGAGTTGATTAAAGTTACAAATATCCGAGGCTTACTTTAAGCAATGAGTGTTGATATATTTGAGGGTGAGATTTTGTTTATCATTCAAAATCATTCTTCAACAATTATTAGCAAAATTATGAACATATTTGCAACACAAAACTGCCATTTGACAAGTTCAGCAGTGAGCTAAGTGATGTCATAGCATTGTGACGTGTAAAATATATGCTTTTAGTGTCTCATTATCGTAAAATGTACTTCTGTGATTTTTAAATATAATACTACTGCTACTTAAAATAATTATTTATAGTTAAAGCAGCAAGTCCCTGATAGATCCCTTGAAGCTGATAATAAAGGAACGAGACTATTTACAAAAAGTGGTCAATAACTTACTGTTACAAACATGTTGTTCACAAGTGGTAGTTTAAGTTGTTTATGCAAAATGTCATGTAGGCCTAAGTATAGTGTCTATACAATAGAACCAAAGTTGTTAAGGTTAGTAATTGTATATGATCTCAATGACAATGTAATTAACGAAAATACCAATTTTCCATCTATTTTTTTAAATTCGGCATTTGTTTTGTTTTATTTATTCTTTTCTTAATTGCCTTTTACAAAACAGCTCAACCTTTCTACCTGCAGATGATTTGCACATTAGACAAACCACAGTCATAAGAAATGTGATGAATGCTTATAAAGCTCCATCTGTAAAAGGGACCACCCTACCATATTTCAGCAACAATTAACTTTCCACACGATCAATAGAGAGAGGATGAAAGAAAATAGACTTGAGATTCAGAATTGCTTTAATAACAATAATTAGAGGCCCTTTCTCCTGCTTTGCTTTGCAGTGGGTGCTAAATGAATGCAGTCGGTGCTAAGTGGGGATGCAGTCGGTGCTATTAAAGTGGGGATGCATATGTGATAGCATCGGTGACCTTGTCTTGACTCTATATAACTACTGCAATCATTTACCCACTTTCACAGACTCCACTCAGAGGATATACCACATACACTCTCACAATTAATATGATGGAAAACGTCCTAATAATGTCAACACACTTTTTGTGTTAGAGCGATAGTACAGTACTGTCTGTGCTGATGATATTGACATATAAAGTAAAGCTCACAAGACCCTTGCGTGTAAGCAATGCAATGAAACCTGCAGGCATAGGCTGGAAGTTATAAAAAATGGGTTTTACAGATCAAATTTCAATGTGGCATTGCACCCAAACTGCCTGTGAGTAGTATATATTTTAGACTTAACTCAATACCTTTTCATGGCACCCTCCATTGTCAGTTATGCAGCTGTTGCTAGGTGCACAGTAGGAACCGTTGCCATAGAAACCGTTACTACAAGCACAGTGGTACTGGAATAAAAAGATGAATAATTTATTGATATAATGTTACATCAAAATGAGAGATCAATCGACAAGATGTGAACCAAAAATCTTTATTACTAAGTATGGAGACAGTGATTCTCCTTATGAGCTACGAAGTACATACCAGTAAAAGCACCTTGATTTCAGAGGTTACCAAAACCACTCGTTAAGCTTTACATTTGGTAGCCTAAACTCTGGTGATATGAGTGAACCATTGGTAGATCCAGAGGGGGGTGCAGGGATTCAAAATATAGGAAATGACCATTAAAAGTGTCCCCCCCCCCCCCCCCCCCCCCATCTGAGCATTTTGGAGTCCTTGAAAGTGCATCCTCTTATAAAATAGCTGTCACTACCTAACCTCCCCCCCCCCCCCCCCCCCCTCCCATGTTAATACAAAAATACTTTCAGTTCAAGAATATAGGATGATTTTCTAAAAAAAAAAAAAGCATTGAAGGAACTTCAGTGTGAATGGTTAGAGTGGGAAGTGAGCCAAAATAAACTGAGGTACAAAAGAAACTTTACACCCTATTGTTTCACTCATACAGTAAAAATAACAAAACAAATTGATATGATAGAACCAGGATATTATTTAATGTTCAATGTTGACTGTTTCGGCAAACAATCATACTCGTTTTTTTTCAAACATGCAGAGTTAGAGTCCCTGAATGGACCAAGGGGTATAAACTCATTTTTACACCAGCATGACCTCTACCATGTTTATAATGTTTTAAATGTGTGCAGAATGAGGCACCTTTATTGATTTTCACTTAGCAGATGTCTTATATGTAGATGAACAGTTGTGTTTTATTCAAATTAATTTTGGAAGAATTTATGAATTTAAAATTTAATTTTCCCAAAAAAATTAAAACCACATAGAATTATTCCTTGGCTGATGACTAGACACCTGCACTTTTCAGTTTTAGAGTACAACTTCGGAAACATAAGATACTTGTAATTGAAAATCGAACATATGATAAAACCAACTGAGGTGTAAAGTTTCTTCTGTACCTCAGTTAAGCATATTTTAGTACTCTATGACATTGTTTTAAAATGTTTGTTTGTACGTTTGATATTCAGGTTCACTCGTCGGCCATCCTACTGTTATGTTTATCCAGCTGTCCTAGTTTTTGGTTAGTTCAGGAAGGACTTGCACTCATGATGAATACAAACCGTGACACAACCATCCCACAACCCCATTGACTTAATTAAACTTTGATAGCTTTTCTTTGTTTCCCCTGCTTGTCATTGCACAAAAGGAGTATACTGACATTATTTCCTGGTTCTGTCTGTTCTACTATTGAAGGTGACACCATAAGTCTCATTTGGTTCTCAGGAGAGTCAGAAAAATAATCAAACAATTCAAACACTCAAAATATCCAGCGATTATGAGTCACCAATCCGGCAATAATCTGCACCCAACCATTCAACAACCCCATTGACTAAATTTAACTTTGATAGGTTTTCTTTGTTTCCTCGATAGCACAAAAGAATAGTGACATTATTTCCTGGTTCTGTCTGTTCTAGTACTGAAGTTGACACCATAAGTCTCATTTGGTTCTCAGGAGAGTCAGAAAAATAATCAAACAATTCAAACACTCAAAATATCCAGTAATTATGAGCCACCAGCCCAGCTATAATCTGCACCCAACCTTGCTGAACTTCATCAAATGGTGTCAACTGAGGTACTGAGACCTAGCGCGGCCAATTTGAACCCTTTACTGAAAGCTCTGAATATTCAAGATTTGTATATATTTAGTTGGTAGCAAATTCTGGAATATTCATTTCATCAACAAGTTATAATTATCAGAATGGCTTGATACTACAGTGTTAACGCTGTATGCAGGAGCAGATCCAGAGGTGGTGCGGGTTCATGTGGAATTTTTTTTAAATGACCATTGAAACCATCCTACAGACAATGGTGCAACCCTCCTTTTGCCAGAGAGATGGTACACTTACACCATACAACTACTGTATTACATTTAAATCTGTAAATATATAACCCGGCCCCACCCACCCCACTGAGAGAGCATTTGGATTGTGAAATGAAAGGGCCCCCTTTCCTTTGAAGCAGCCACTGCCCCCACACTGAGAGCATTTTCGAGGTCTGGAAAAAGTGCACCCACATTTCTAAAAAAACTGTATCTGCCCCTGGTATGTCTACAAATCTCTCCGATACTAAAGTGTTAAAGGATAGATGAAATGACATATGGTCCAAATCGGATTCATTAAAATGGGATGTCAATTTGACAATTGCTCGATTTTAAATTTCTGAAATCGGTCCATAAATTACTTATATATGGCTTTTTAAAAAAACGCCTGATTTAGCCCCGGCGACCAGAATGAAAGTCTGCGGGGGTGTGACCCGTGAAGGGATGACTTCTGTGACGTATGTGGAGGAATTTGATTTTCGGCGATAGTCACAATTCAACGTAATTTAGCAACATTTTGATTGTTAATTTCACAAAGAAACCTTCAATAAACCAACTTAAATTTCCCATATATCGAATGTTTAGATATCCAACTAGGTAATTCCGCAGATGACAATTACACAATTATAACATAAACATGTCTTTTTGGTGATGTATATTGTCTCGATTTTATGCTCAATTGATTCCGATATACAATATACGTAGAGGTAATCATCTGTCATTCTTGAGAAAAATGCATTTCATCTATCCTTTAACGATGTATGCCCACAAACCTCTCCGATACTGAAGGTCCTGCACACTGCGTTCTTCTCGCAGTCCAGGTTCCTGTAGCAGGGGTTGGCAGGCTGACAGAAGAAGCCGTCGCCCACCCAGCCGTTGTCACACTGGCACTTGGGCATGTCCGGCCCAACCTTGGTGCACGATGCCTGTCGAGAAGAAAAACCGATCAGTAGGAGTAGGAATAAATAGGAGATAATAAATCATTAGGAGTAGGAGGTGTTCTTTTTTGTTAATGTGAAAATAAAAGAAAAAACTCAATGTTGTAGATCATACCAAAAATTATCGAAGAAGTTTTATTTCATCCAGTGCCTTCCTCTATCTTCTTTTGGTTTGACATGGTAATGATTCTAAACTCTCTACCATGAAGCCTTAGCACACAGCAATAATGAATACCCAGTCAGAAACAAATGCTAGATATCATATACACAAATAGGCACTCTAGCTTGCTGTGCACATAGCAAGCTGCAGAAGCTACAACATATCATCATTTACTGAGCAATATTGTTAAGGTAATGATTACTGCTATTGCAACTGAATCCGTGAAAGTAAGATGTTGGCACGCAAATTAGTAACTTGTTTTACGAAATTTTTGGGCAAGAGGTAAAGATAAAGAGGCAACTTTGCTCTAGTGTAAAGGAAAAATCTTTTAGGTAAGCAAATAAGCACAGAATTTTTCACTTATAATTATTTATTTAGCATGACAGTAAATTTTGGCAACGTTATTAATTTGGCAACATTTTTAATATAAAGGCCAAATTTGAAAAAAATTTCATTTGAGAGCAATTCTGAGACAATGTTGTATTTTAAAAATAAATTTGTCCAATTCATGGCGGCTGGTTCAATAAAAGAACTAAATATTTGAAACATGCAGATTGCCCCCTATCACTTGAAGACAATGTAATGCTATCTGACATGTGTGTTGCATACAAATCAAGATCAGTTCAGCGTTTGCACGAAGACGTGTTTGTATAATGAGCAGGACAATCAGTTTAGATTAAACGATCCTGCAGTGGCATATCCACGGCATGCTTCTTGAAGAAAAAAAAAAAGATTTTTCAAAATGCTTAAAAAATAATTGTTTTACACTATTTTTCTATGATTGCGAAATCTTTATATTCTATGATGGTAAAAGAAATACATTGAGTTCAATTTTTTTTTATTGTTGTACAAACAAAACATTTCAGACGAAAAAATTACTTTTTACTAGTTTTACCAAATTTCCAAGTTGACCTAGCTTTGACAAAATATGAAGAAATATAATGCTACTCAGAATTTCAGGAACTTAAAAAAAGTGGAAAGCGAGATATATTTAATAATTTAAAATTTTGAGGATTTGAGGAATTTGCCAAAAACTGGAGGAATTTGCTCTGTAGCTCATCCATGAACTTAATAAATTTCACTTTATAAATTTCCAGGAGAATTTATCAAAGGTATAACAAATTTGAAGTACTTAAAGATGAAAATAGTTTTTTTAGGTTGTAACTTGGGGTCACAGGGGCACCAAAACTACAATTTAGAATCTCCATTGGCCAAGGAGTCTGCACTAGTCTAATTTAAGCTCTCCTAAGAGTTATTGGTTCTGGAGAAGAAGTCGAAAAACAAAAGGTTTACAGACGGATGGACAGGTAGATGGAATTGACGGACGCCAGACGCCATGCCATGCCATAATAAGGCTGTCCACCATCCAGAACCCTGGCAATGTTTGGTGCGGTAACGATTTTCTTTAATTTGGCTATTAAACTGACAAAATAACACTTCAGGGCTGGGTCCTTTTCAAGCTTCTCACATACACTGTCATAATCTATCAAACAACTCTGAAAATTTTGTGAATAAAGTTTTGACAGCAAGATATTGATAGTTCGGGAGGATGTAGAGAGTGAGTGAGTGAGTTGGGGTTTAACGCTGCTTTCAAGAGTATTTCACTTATATCGCGGCTGCTAGTATTATGGCAGGGAGAAAGCCTGCAACGCCATGTGGCTATGCACTGCGGTTTAACCTGCGAGCAGCGGCTGGAACTAGCGAACCATGGGTGGTACTATGCTGAAATTCAGTGAAGCATTCCACCCAAACCTTACTGCGTGTAGAACAGTTATCTACTGCAGACAAAGTTGCCGTGCCCCTGGCGGGATTCGAACCCCGGACCTCTTGATCCGAAGCCAAACGCACTAACCACTGCATTATTCCCCTGGATGTAGAGAAAAAGCAGGGAACCAATGCATCACCTTGTGACAGCCCAATAATAGACTACATTAATGTGACACCAATCTATTTAGCAGCTCTAATTGCGGCTAGATCAACTGACTCTTCAAGACCCTATTCCATAATTTGTCATGCACGCTGTCCAGTTGCCTGTATGGATAACTGGTTTCCTGTTACAAACAGAATATACGCAAAATGCTTATTCGTCACAAGGGCGGCAAATTTCTGTGAGATACCTGACTTTGTATGTAAGGGAATCTCTTCAAGGTGATTACATACTAATAGATCTTCCCGGTAAATATATCAGGTGACTCTCGTGTACTTTTTAAACAAGAGTCATTCTTGGTTTGATAACCGAATTCTGATTGGCTCTGTCAAATGATCTGTTTTTCGAGATTGAACGCTCTTGTGATTAATTAATTATACAAGAAAAAACCGAAATGAGTTGCACATTGAATCATGGGAAGTGCAGACTTACATACTGTTTTATTCCATCTCTGCCAAAGTAAATTTTTCTCTTGATGATATTTAATGATATAAAAGACTTACAAGTAACTACTTTATCAGAATGTTTATTTTCAAGAACGCGGACAATACTCAACAAAGTCAAACTCATTGAAGCCTCCTTCTCAGGTAGGACTCTTTTGATGCAGATCTCATTTTAGAGAGTGTTTATATTAATTCAAAGGAATCACGGAGTACAAACAATTTTACAAGTGTGTGAACCTTTTTTTGATTGCGGACTGGAAGCAACTGTCTTATGATAATAATAATAGTGATAATAATAATAATAATACTTTATTGCCTGATAAAGGAATACTTCTTATAATGCTATGCATATATCAGTTAGTTAATCTTGTTTAAGGTTAAAATAGATTTGTGAAAAATTGGGTTTTAACCTAGCTATTTAAAAATATTTCTGTTTGGTCACTCACTGAGGATAGAACCATTTAAACAATTATTTTATGTTTTATTAGGAAACAAATTGTGCATATCAGAACCCTTAGTGAGGAGTGTCCAAGAGGTCGTTCTTAGAGGGCAGATAATAATTATCGGGTTTATACAATTGGATGGACTAAGTGCAATGTGAGACCCAGGTAAAAAATGTTTTATGTCTACAACGGGATTCAATCGCAGGCCTTTTTACTTGAGAGGCTAACATGTAAACCACTACAGTTGAAGCAATTTGGAAGGAACTTTTTTCATCTCATCATAAAGTTATGACTTGGGTTTTAAAACTTCATGCATGTCAGCGTCTTTAAATTTGGTGAATGACTTTTGACATTTCTACATATTAAAGATTGCTAAAGTATAGCCCAACATTTATCAACTTGTTTCTACAGAACTGTCAAACAATCACATGCTCCATACTTATCATTTACATTCCACCTTTAACTGATCACCACTAAACAGCAACCTATCCACACTTAACCCTTACGTTGCGTATATATATTTTACCATTTTTAGCCCCTGTGGCGGAATTTACAGGCTCGCAGCTCGCAGCAGTAGTTTGAGCTTATTCACTAACGAGCTCTGCTGGCGGAATTTCCAGGCGGCGATTCCGGTACCGTTTTTACGAAATATACCGCATCTACATGGCGAATAAGGACTATATACGGGCGTTCAATACAAATTCAAGTAGCGACACCCGTACACAAATGGCTAATTCACACCCGAAACTTTGAATGAATTTTCTATGTTTTTTCGTTTTTTTTCTTTTACTTTCGAAAGATTGTCTTTAATTCGGGCCTCGTAACATCATAAATACGAAACGAAAAAAATTCCATTTATATACGGAATTGAAGACAAGATGTCTAGCTTCACAATGATATAAAAATTATTAGAATGCGACCTTTGGTTATAATTCTATAGCTATGTAAAGCTTGTCTTTATTTCCACCTATAAAATCGTCAATACTTACAACATGTATGCGGCATTGCAAACGGTCGTTCATCGCACTTTTCCAAGAAATCATAATCTCGAACCAGTTGACAAATAAGCACATGTCAACCCAAATATGGTTATGTTGTTTGACTTTTCAAATAAACGCTAACCTCGAACCATAACTGATGAAAATATGTTGATTAGTTTGTGTGCCGTTTGGTTTCACATGCCTCTCAGAAAGGTAAAATTGTATCTTTATTTCTGTGAATAAATCTGCGCATTTTATATAGAATAAAAGATTATTCTTTTCGGTTTATTGTGATATAAAAATTATGAAAATGCATTCAGTATTTTCGCCGTGATAAATGTTTTAGAAGTTGTGAAAATCGCCGATTGTTTCAAAATTTATGAAGTGTAAACATGACCTTTTTCACGGCGCTTGCTGTGTCTTTATTATTTTTTTGAGATTTTCTAATTTTATATGGGAATGTAGTCCATTGTTTCCCCTTTATTTTGCCGTATTTTTTTTTGAAAACAAACTATTCGCTCACATGATATGAAGTGCGGTAGTAAGGCGAGTTAGCGATTTTTTCCCCCGTCTCGCGAGATGCGAGGCAGATAGCAGTCTCGGGCGAGGCAAACCCGAGGCAATACAAACACGTGGGTGAAAATAGCCTCTAGCGAATTAATGCTTCGGGGGCTAAGCCCGACAAAATTGGCCTTTTGTAAAGCTAATTATCAATGCGTTACGGGTCAACAATGCACACGCAATTTGGTGTGAATTTTACTTGATATTTCGACCGGACATTCACACAGACTTGTTATCGTGGCTATCTGCGAGATGTATGTAAACAAGTTTTCATGTGGCGATATACGGACACACTTCGTCTCGCATTTCGCCTGGGGGGCAAATAGAATTATTACTGACCCGGTAAATGCACTAAGTCCAACGTACGGGTCTCGCCAAGGGTTCTAACATTTTTCTCTTTGAGCCTCCCGGATAATTCCGTCGCCCGCATGTTAAGGGTTAACATTTCACATCCGACATTTAGACAAGTGGAATCTTGAGACTCTCGCGTAAACACGACTCTCTCTCAAACTCTTATCTATCCTGACACAGACAAATCCAAATTTGTACAGGTGCAATCTTCAGATTTTCAATCTTCCAAGACGGAGTACTTGCCTGTGGGTGACAGCCCCCTCTATCGGGTTTCAAACATGGATCAATCTCTCGGCAGTTGAGTCCGTCCCCCTCGTAACCGGGCTTACATTTGCATCTGGGAAAAAGAATTGTCTGGTTAGCCACTTACAAACAGATTATGTAAAAGTAAAACTCAGGTTTAGCACCAATGTGAAAAAGTTTACTGAAGAAAAGATTTATAGTCTGGTTACATGTTCTTCTCTAAATAATAAATACAATACAAGTTAAATACAAATAGAACCCTGAAACTGCATTCAAGAAGAACAGCAGCAACCTGGCTATAGGCAGAGAGGATCTACCTGCAATCCCATTGGTTTACAAGTAAGCAGCTCACTGTCCAAGATACCCTTTTTCCAGGTCCTAGATGATTATGCATGATCTCTATGCTCTTTGTTAGCATATTGTGGTTCCTCTTGATTGGCCAGTCAGAACGGTTTGGCACCTGATTTCAAATACTTTTCTACGCATTTTAAATTAACTATCCATAAAGATTACCGTATATTACTGTGTATAAAGCGACGTTGTGTATAAGACGACCCCCTTTCTCAGACCCCTAAAATCTCATATATAAGGCGACCCCCCTTCTAGCAATCATGGAATCAGGTTGAGATGCCATGAAGGAAAACACATTGGTAGGTTTGGTAACGGTTAGTTGATACCGGTAATTTTGTAAGTAACATGATATTTATAAATGTTTTGTTTTTTGTTTTGGTCGGATGAAAGAGAAACAATTTCTATGGATTTACAACTTCTTTATTGCAGTGGTGCATTAGCGAGTCAGAGAGCTAGGGTTGTTTTTGGGCTTGATGAGGTCCATCCTCGGTTACCCAGGGTTTATATATGCTTCGTTACTCTCCACTATATCACCCCTGGGAAACTCTATCAGATACATCTGTATTGGACTTACCCGCCCTTGGAGCGTGACGAAGTCAGTAATAAAAGAAAATGCTCAATAGCTGATCCAAGCTGCGTAGCAGTTTGATTGGCTCACGCCAGCCAAGGGCGGGTAATTTAAGTACATATTTCTCTGATGAAGTTTCCAAGGGATGATATAGTAGAGAGAATCGGATAATATATAAAACCCTGGGTAACCGAGGATGAATGAGATCAGATGGCAAAGGTGTCATCAACTTTATGAAACAATAAAGAAGTGGTAAATCCAGAGAATTTGTTTCTCCTTAATTTACAAAAAGTCGTATCCATTCAAAAGGTGCATGCTCAAAGTTCACCAACCTCACATGACATCTTGAACCAAAGGGTAAAGATAAAAAACATTTCAAAGTTTCAGAGACAAAAGCCATAAGCTAATAACAAACTACAAGATAAATTGGAAATCTTTATTGTACAAATCTGGGTTAGCCTGCCTCACGCAACTGCTGCTTTTGTCAATACAAGATCGGACAGGCTTAACAAGAAATTGTTACCTTTCACCATCATCAGCATAAATCTTGGACCCTGTTAACGAGGTGTATGGATTATTAATTAGTCTGGTTAAAAATGTTGAAGAAATGACACTTTTTATCTCATCAACAGAAATTGATCTTTGCATGCCACCGACCTTTTCAATGATGGCAACTTATCAGAGAGTAGAAGTGACTGTCTATTGGGCATGGGATTGCATAGACTTTCAATGCCATCAGAATCTACAGTAAAGATTTCAATACCATCATAATCTACAGTATAGATTTCAATACCATCATAATCTACAGTATAGATTTCAATACTATCATAATCTACAGTATAGATTTTAATGCCATCATAATCTACAGTATATATTTTAATGCCATCATAATCTACAGTATATATTTTAATGCCATCATAATCTATAGTATAAATTTTAATGCCATCATAATCTACAGTATAGATTTTAATGCCATCATAATCTACAGTACAGATTTCAATACCATCATAATCTACAGTATAGATTTTAATACCATCATAATCTACAGTATAGATTTCAATACCATCATAATCTACAGCATAGACTAGCTTTCAATACCATCATATTCTACAGTTTAGATTTGAATACTTTCATAATCTACAGTATAGATTTCAATACCATCATAATCTACAGCATAGACTTTCAATACCATCATATTCTACAGTTTAGATTTGAATACTTTCATAATCTACAGTATAGATTTCAATACCATCATAATCTACAGTATAGATATCAATACTATAACTAGGATTGCCTAAGGGCAATACTTAGGTCTTCAAGACTTCTTCTTGTCCTTCAGTCCCATGTTTGACTTGAATGCTCTTTACCCTCAAAACTACGAAAGTTCACAAAATATTCTGTCTTTTTGAAATAACAAAAAATCTATTATTACGACCTAATCGATGAGGAATGTTGTTGCCCACATAGTGGTGAAAGTTTTGTGCAAATATCTTGATTAGTTCTTGAGATTTAAAGTTTTGACTTCACAGGGAGATAACTCGCCAAAGAAGTAAAAAATCCAAAATCTGGCTTTGTAGTGCACCAGTTCACTGATCATCACTGAAAACTTCATGAAAATCGGTCAAAGGGTTAAGCAGGAATCTTCCACACAAAAAAGGTCAAATAATTTTTTTTTTTTAAAAACAACATGATAATAACAATAGATCTTCAGACGTAGTCTTGAAGACCTAATAATCTACAGTATAGATTTTAATACCATCATAATCTACATGTAGTATAGATTTCAATACCATCATATTCTACAGTATAGATTGTAAAGCCCTAAGTACGAGGGACAGATCGATGTAGAGGAGATCTATACCCGACATTACCCCGCCGGCTGTGAGACGTTCTCCGAGTCCAGTCTGATTATACCACTAAGTAGCAAAGGCAATCAAAGAGCATCAATTAACTGAAAAATCAGAACCAATTTACATTGTCACCCTGAATTATTCTCCAAACAGTTCTCATGCTTTTCTTCCCTGTAAAGTTGTCATGCTCTAGAATGATTTGTGATTGGTTGAGAACATGCATGTCGCTTGTTATTAGACTTACTTCCCAGGCAGAATAGTGCCTTTTGAGTTCTTATTAGATATTTCACAGCGACACATAATCACATATTTACAAATGGATTATATTTTGGGGTTTAAAGCATCTTATAGAATTGGTTCGTGTTCACCATGATGTAACAGAAGTGATTGTGAGATCACCTCCAGTGGGAATCGAACCCGGGACCTCCGGGTGACAGTCCTGCGCTCTACCAGTTGAGCTAAAGGGATATCCCACTAGCCGAAGCCAGTAGGAACACTTTCATCTCACCCTACCACATACACCCCCCTCCACAAAGTGACTCGTCCTCGAGTCAAGCTTTTGCGAGTTATCAAGCACCTCAGTTCGACGTACTCAGGGAGTAGTGAGCACTAGGGAGTTGCCCCGGCCCCACGTTGGGCGCCAAATGTAACAGAAGTGATTGTGAGATCACCTCCAGTGGGAATCGAACCCGGGACCTCCGGGTGACAGTCCTGCGCTCTACCAGTTGAGCTAAAGGGATATCCCACTAGCCGAAGCCAGTAGGAACACTTTCATCTCACCCTGCCACAATGAGAAGACTTAACAGATTGATTCAGAACAAAACCATACCCAACGTCATTCACCTGGTTATGAGAAACAATCTGAGACTTACTGATTATACCATAAAGTAGGAAAAGGTAATAAAACCATTGATTGAAGCTGCTTCAGTAATCAAGTTTATATAACATTAAAATAAGCTTCAAATTACATAACCTTAATTATTTTCATTCCACTGCTCTTGGTTTGCCTGCTAGTTTGATTTTACCAGGATTTCTTGGTTGAGAAAGCTGCCAAGGTTCTACCAGGATTCCTTAGTTGAGAAATTTGCCAAGGTTCTACAAGGATTCCTTAGTTGAGAAAGTTGCCATGGTTTATTCCTTAGTTGAGAAAGTTGCCAAGGATTTACCAGATTTCCTTGTTTGAGAAAGTTGTCAAGGTTCTACCAGGATTCCTTAGTTGAGAAAGTTGCCAAGGTTCTACCAGGACTCCTTGTTTGAGAAAGTTGCCAAGGTTTATTCCTAAGGTGAGAAGGTTGTCAAGGATTTGCCAGAATTCCTTAGTTGAGAAAGTTGCCAAGGTTCTACCAGGATTCCTTAGTTGAGAAAGTTGCCAAGGTTTATATTTAGTTGAGAAAGTTGCCAAGGATTTGCCAGAATTCCTTAGTTGAGGAATTTGCCAAGGTTCTACCAGGAATCTTTGGTTGAGAAAGTTGCCAAGGTTCTACCAGGATTCTTTGGTGGAGAAAGTTGCCAAGGTTCTACCAGAATTCCTTGGTTGAGAAAGTTGCCAAGGTTCTACCAGAATTCCTTGGTTGAGAAAGTTGTCACGGTTCTACCGGGACTCCTTGTTTGAGAAAGTTGCCAAGGTTTATTCCTTTGTTGAGAAAGTTGCCAAGGTTTATTCCTTAGTTGAGAAAGTTGCCATGGTTTAACTATTATTCCTTCCTTGAGAACATTGTCAACTTCAAACCTTTAAAGGGGCTGTTCTGTCATCAAAATCCGCCATTTGGGAATTTGTGAGACATAAAATGAAAACATGTTATATTGTATCTAATTTTACATTTTTTTAATAATAAAACATATACACTGATAGAATGTTCCCATAGTAACGCATAACGTATCATAAAACTATTAAACAATAGGCTGTTAGGGCAAAGCGAAGTTTTCACCAATCGCAGCGCCAATGAATGATTTAAGTTATCATTGTTTTTGTTTTTCAACAAATTTGCACTTGTTTTTATCAAGTTGTGATATATAAAGTCATCAAAATATTACCTTCATTAATATCTTTTAATTTGACTTGTGTTTAAATCATGTATTAGTAGCATATTTTTGTGAATGGGGATATCCTCTCGAATTCTGTTTCCACAAACAATACCCCGATAGAACCCTCCTTTTAATTAAATATCTCGACTGAGCATGTTGCCTAGTGCCTGTTTGATTTCTTGCTTGAGAACATGGCCGCAGTCTCTATGGAATTCCATCCTTGAGGAAGGTGACAAACCAGGAGCATGTTTTCTGCTTGAGAAAGTTCCTAGTCTCCAGTGAGATTTTTCCTTGAGAACATTTTGTTTCTTGACTTTTCAGACAAAACATTTCTTTTATATATCGTATGCAACAGGGACAGATAATCACATATCACAAGATGGATTATCTGTTTATTAGGTAAAGCATGTTGAGGAATCTGTGAGAGGCTATTAGCTTCATTAGGGATTCAAAGTAAAAAGGATAATTTTTAAACATGGGTAATTTGCCACAAATTTTACTTTCATGAATTCATCTGAAGGAAATGCTAAAAGGCCAGGGAATTGTGAAATGTCCCAGTACTGGGCTTCAATCGATCACTGTGGAAGAAGAAAAAGCAAAATTGTTTTGTTTAAGCTTAGAATAAAGTAAGATTTAGAGTAAAATGAGCTTAATTATGTTATCTATCAATTTGATAGAAGAAAACAAGAAATTATTTTGTCAAAGTTTTAGGTTGAATCAAAGTTAGATTTAAAGCTATAGGATCATTAAATGATTATATGTCCATCTGTTTCAATTTCAGAATAGTTAGTATTTGAAGCTTTATTTTGCAGAATTTTTAGCATCTTAAGCTTTAACATACTTTGGAGGTTAAAACTAATTTATTTTTTCAAAAAAGTATTTAAATTATTTTCAATTTCGACTAAAATTGAAAAGAATTACATTTATCCCTTTGATTGACAGTTTTGATTAAACATTTAATGTAAATTTAATAATCATTATTCCTTCTAATCATTAATACCTCCTTTAAAATAATTCAACACTTTCCAAACTTCCAAAAATCAAGGAAAAACTCACAATTCTATTTCCGAACATTATTTGAATAAATTAATCATCAGTATTTTAGTTTTTCTTTCAAACTTCTCAAGCTTCTTTAAAACACAATATTGCTTTTCAGGCCATGCAGATCTTTACAATCAACAAGAACATCAATTTCACCTTTTATTGATAATGATTTGATCGATTTTATTTGCATTTTATTTATACATTCCTTTTTTTAAATTAAAATCTTTTATCTATTTGCATTTTTTACTTTAAATAAAGAAAGTCATCTATTTGTGGAGATTTTTCTTTTTTGGTTACTTTGTTCAAATTAATCAAACATCACTGTTGTCTCAAACAAAAATAGATTTGGACTCTTATAACTCTTTATATAGATCTATTAGAATCCAAATTACTTTGAAGAAAACTCTAGATGAAACAGATAATGTGTAAAATTTGTCATTATATGAACATTTTCATCTTGATACCTTTATAAATTTCTGCCACACAATTTTAAACCATGTTGTTTATTTGCATCTAAATGTATTTGAGAGTAAAACGAAAAAGAACAATTGTCCTTTTTATTCCAATATTCACACTTTGATTGACTCGGTCGGCTCTGTGCAACGTCTACCGTCCAAAATAAATTACACAAAAACCTTCAAAATCCACTGTAGACTGTTTGTCACTGTCGCGAGACAGTCTAAAA
Organism: Gibbula magus; assembly: GCA_936450465.1. Classification (NCBI taxonomy): domain Eukaryota; kingdom Metazoa; phylum Mollusca; class Gastropoda; order Trochida; family Trochidae; genus Gibbula; species Gibbula magus. Next base: position 2,550,408 of record OW388296.1, on the reverse strand, counting down.
TTGGTTGTTTTTTGTTTACCCAGCTGATTATGCCGCTTGACAATTCTTCATGTGGAAGTGACCTCTCAGTTTCCACATTTGGCTGCTCATCACGGGCGGACATACGTCAGAACGGAACAAATCATGATGGTGAAAGCTGTGAACAGATTAGTACCTGCATATGCTGGTATTCACCCCAGATAGAGAACTTCTTGGGTCTTCAGACAGCATGACACTCCATGGTGGAGTAAAAGACAAATTGAAAATAGGATAATTCAGCCAACAATTGAAAGACGAGAAGATTCCACCCTGGTGAAGGAGAGACTTTGTAGACTTTGAACTTCCCTTCGCTGGTTGCTTTATATTAAATGTATTAACTTAAGAACAGTAGAGATTTAACAAAAGGGTTCTATCAGGGTATTTTTTGTGGAAACGAAATTTGAGAGGATATCCCTGTGTACACTAATTTGCTACTAATACATGATTAAAACACTGTCAGATTGAAAGATATTAATGAATGTAATATTTTGATGAATTTATTTTTCACAACTTGATAAATACAATTAAGAGCACATTTGTTGAAAAATAAAAACTATGAGAATTAATTGAAGCCATTCATCAGCGTTGTGAGTGTGGAAAACTTCGCTACAGCATAACATCAATTATTCATTAGTTTTATGACATGTGTTAATATGTGAATACTCTATCAGTGTATGTCTTTTTATTATGAAAAAAGTTGTAAAATTAGGAACAATATAGCGTGTTTTCATTTCACGTAATGCAAACAAATCCAAGATGGCGACAGAACCTTTCTTTAACTTTTTTAGTCGTGAAGAATTAAACATAGGTAAACTGATTTGCTGATGGATGCAGTTGAATGCTTGAAAATGAAACCTCCTTTCTTTATTATTCTGCAATGTTTGAAGATGATTTTAGCTATTGAGTTCTGAATCATTATCAAGACCATTTCATCCAAGTCAAAATATTTCTTGGCTCTCAACAATCTATTCTTTTATTTAACAAAACAAAGACTTTGACAATTGTTATGTTTATTTGACCTGACTGGTTATTACTGCAAGTTTCAATCAGGCCAGCTAGCACCGAACACTCGGTCGATTTCCTTAAAAGAATTTATGGTATCGGGTAGATTAATTCACAGCAATTTTGTCTTTGCCTTGTTTTCTCATTCTTAAGACAAATTCATTAAAAAAATCAAGTTAACACTGTAAACTATTTGCATTTATGTGAGAGACAGTACTTGAATAATTCACAGCAATTTTAATTTCTCACGCCTTATTTTTGTTAATTAAAAAAACAAATTCATTAAATTATCAAATTAAAACTGTAAAGTAATTGTATTAATAGGAGAGATTGCCTTACAGTGTTTGCAATTATTATGTGATGGCATTTTTTAAGAAATCATCAAAATGCCATTGTAATGCATTTATGAACATGAATGAACAAAATTGGAGATACACGTGCATGATTTGTCCGTATAATACAACCTAATATCTCTGCAATATGGGGAGGAAAGTATATAATCGAATTATGGAAATACCCTGTTTGCAAGTTGAAGATGAGAGCCATGTTGAAAGACACTGCATTATGAGGTTAATCAGGGGATGTTTGTGGAATAATTCCTAAAGCTTTTACATGTGTGGAATAAAAGTCTTATTCCCTATGAAGTTGCTTCTGGAATGGACATAAATGTATTCTCCACGAAGTAATATAAGATGCATGTGGAATAAAAGTTATATTTGCTTCTACAAAGCCTTATTCCCTAAGAAGGTTTTACTGGAATGACACGTATCCCCCTAAAAAGTAAATAATAACTTATAATAATATGCTTTTCAAGAAGTGGAATACGTAAGAAATAAGATTTTCTGTATAACAACTTCCTTATAATGAACATATGAGACTTTTCGTGGTGATTAAAGGTTGTATGAGTGTATTGATTGAAAGGATCTCCCTGGATGTGGTTCCAATGGGAATTGAGCAGTGAGAGCAAATCTTGCTCGCAAGACTTTCTGTATAACAACTTCTTTATTGTGAACATATGTGACTTTTTGTGTTGATTGATGGATGGTTGAATGGGTTGTATTGATTGTATAGGCATCTCTGGATGTGCCTACAACGGGAACGGAGTAGTGGGGAAAATCGGATTTTCTAGATTACTTCTTTATTGTGAACATACACGTTTTGTAGCATACTCCTTCATCAGGTGAAATGTGGGGTGTAACAAGGTGGGATACATAATACAGAATATTAACGATGCTGATGAAACTGATAAATTGAGAAACAGACCCAGTTGCAGACACCTTATCTGATTGTAACTACGGGATAAGGGCACCCTAAACATGTAATGTTGAACACCCTTTCTGAAATCTTTCACATGTAAATTGGAAGAACCGCCAGTCCAGACACTGTGTGACCCTATCCCAAACTCCAATGGATCCGCCTGTGTCACTGGGGATGTTTTGTGCATGCTGACACCTCATTACATGTAACAAACTATACACTGTTCATTAGCACCAACACACACTGTAATTGATGGCTTTACATCATCCCCACATTAGTACGAATCACATTATATCACCTGTGATTCTATTAACAGGTTGTATAGCCTCTACAACCTTGCGTTATGATGCTCAGTTGAAGATATTGTATCACCCCTCATATCTATCATTAATTATACGTGAACCATAGATCCTGTGGTCTATGTGCTGGGACAAATTGGAAATAGAAAAGTTGGACTGACATCAATCTTCATGGAGTTCAGTTTGATTAATCTGACTTTGGCATCATACATTCAATGGATAGAAAACAAACAAATCAACAATACATTGAATAATGTTTTGGTGTATTTTAGTCCTGCATGCAGTCAAATGTTCACGAGAACCTGGCTGGAGGAGAGGTGTATTGAGACGAATTTGAAATAGGAAAGCATACACTGGAAGACCCATATTTATTTTCATGAGGTTCAGTTTGACTTATAAGATTTTAGAATTATGTACTGAATTATCTCTGCTAGTTGACAGTGACATAAAGAACTAATAATATCTTTATTTTCTGCAACACATTGGAAATTCATTGAGTGCAAATAACACCGAGCAGCCACAGTGCAGCGCAAGTTATTGCCTTGTTCTGTCCTTATATGCTGAGTGACAAGCATGGCAGCAACAACTCCAATCTTTTAACGTCTTTTGGTATGACGCGACCAGAAATTGAACACCGGTCTTCCGGATAAAGAGAGGACACTCTACCAACTGAGCTAAATCGATATACAGCCAGAGTTATTCTAAGTAACACAACCACTGGTCAATTGACTTTACACATGTTTTTCATTTCTCAAATGGACATAACCTCACTGCAGGTTGATTAATCATGAATAGATAGTTTCAAATTTAGAAAACTATCTGCAGTGAACAAAATGAATTATAAACACATGATTCTTAATTTGAAATATGAGAGAATCTTCAGTTTGTTTGAAAAAAATGTTGTCATAAAAATCTAATCAAATTTGATAAAGAAAGCATATAACTTTTTATTCCGAACATACGATTTTCGGCAAATTATAACAAAGTATAACATTACCAGAATAAAAAAAGGTTATTCAAATTTGAATAATTTACGTAATTGAGAAACATGTAACACAATATTCTGGTCTTTCTGCAGATAACCCCATGCGGCTTTATCCTCGTCAGAAATATTTTGCAAAATTTTCAGACATGTTTCCTTGTTGAACTCTCATTGTTCAAGTTTGCCATGACAGCTTTGATTCTAATTACACGTTTCACACACAAGGTAGGAACAGCATAATGTCTCTGTTTACCATAAACACAGTGATAGATTATTACAGATTTGAATTAAGCAATTTGTATTCCTCAAGTGTCAAGATGTTTCCTTACCTGAAAACTAGTTAAATGTTATACACAATGATGGAAAATGTATGGTTGACAACTTCCTTGCTTTCAATGATAGATGTTCTGACACATCTTAACCCTCATTGATTAAAGTACAAATATCCTTGACAAGCCTCGGATATTTGTCACTTTAATCAATTCGTATTGATATATTCGATATCAGAAGACACTTTTTTGAGATTATCTATTCAAGCAGTTTCGTCATTTTTGTCATTCCAACTTTTAAAATGCTTTTCAAAACAGTAACATAAAACAGAACATTTAACTAATTTCTTCAAACTTAGATTCAACTCTCAAGGTCAAGTTAAACATTGATTCAATGCTATAACACGGTTCATCTATGTAAATCCTATACTTTTCAAATAAAAACACTGAAAGAGACATACTTGTCTGCTTCGAGTGGACAGTATTTAAAATAAAATAGACTTGTATCTAATCACAAAATCAAAGAAGTCTAGCAACCTTATATAAGAGACACAAATAGTTTGTAGCGAACATCTGATATGTTTGTTAAATGAAGACTCGGGATCTCTTACAGGTGGAAGCTAATATCCATTGATTTGGATTTGTTCTCGAACTGATTCACTTGGACTGATCATGTTGAAGTTTAATTAGCACGTCTAGATGTGCATCTTAGGACGAAGATCACACATGGAAACAGTCATCAAGTCTGGGTTTCCATTTCACTTGTCACAGTTGCTTTGTGTTTGAATGTGACCATGGGTCTCTCCAAAGGTTTAAGGTTAAGTGCTAACCCTCCTCCCAAGGTTTACACTAAAGTTCTAACCTCTCTCTAAAGGTTTAACGTTAAGTGCTAACCCTCCTCCCAAGGTTTACACTAAAGTTCTAACCTCTCTCCAAGAGTTTACGGTATCCCTTCCTCCAACAACTTCCCTACGCAAGGCATAACTCTAACCCTCCCTCCAAAACTTTACGGTAAAGACCTAACCCTCCCTCCAAAACTTTACGGTAAAGACCTAACCCTCCCTCCAAAACTTTACGGTAAAGGCCTAACCCTCCCTCCAAAACTTTACGGTAAAGACCTAACCCTCCCTCCAAAACTTTACGGTAAAGGCCTTACCCTCCCTCCTCTCTCCCGGTAAAGACCTAACCCTCCCTCCAAAACTTTACGGTAAAGGCCTTACCCTCCCTCCTCTCTCCCGGTAAAGACCTAACCCTCCCTCCAAAACTTTACGGTAAAGGCCTTACCCTCCCTCCTCTCTCCCGGTAAAGACCTAACCCTCCCTCCAAAACTTTACGGTAAAGGCCTTACCCTCCCTCCTCTCTCCCGGTAAAGACCTAACCCTCCCTCCAAAAATTTACGGTAAAGGCCTTACCCTCCCTCCTCTCTCCCGGTAAAGACCTAACCCTCCCTCCAAAAATTTACGGTAAAGGCCTTACCCTCCCTCCTCTCTCCCGGTAAAGACCTAACCCTCCCTCCAAAGGTTTACGGTAAAGTCCTAACCCTCCCTCCTCCCTCCCGGTAAAGACCTAACCCTCCCTCAAAAGGTTTACGGTAAAGTCCTAACCCTCCCTCCTCCCTCCCGGTAAAGTACTAACCCTCCCTCCAAAGGTTTACGGTAAAGTCCTAACCCTCCCTCCTCCCTCCCGGTAAAGTACTAACCCTCCCTCCAAAGGTTTACGGTAAAGTCCTAACCCTCCCTCCTCCCTCCCGGTAAAGTACTAACCCTCCCTCCTCCCTCCCGGTAAAGTCCTAACCCTCCCTCCTCCCTCCCGGTAAAGTCCTAACCCTCCCTCCCGGTAAAGTACTAACCCTCCCTCCTCCCTCCCGGTAAAGTCCTAACCCTCCCTCCTCCCTCCCGGTAAAGTCCTAACCCTCCCTCCTCCCTCCCGGTAAAGTACTAGCCCTCCCTCCTCCCTCCCGGTAAAGTCCTAACCCTCCCTCCTCCCTCCCGGTAAAGTCCTAACCCTTCCTCCTCCCTCCCGTTAAAGTCCTAACCCTCCCTCCCGGTAAAGTCCTAACCCTCCCTCCCGGTAAAGTACTAACCCTCCCTCCTCCCTCCCGTTAAAGTCCTTACCCTCCCTCCCGGTAAAGTCCTAACCCTCCCTCCTCCCTCCCGGTAAAGTCCTAACCCTCCCTCCTCCCTCCCGGTAAAGTCCTAACCCTCCTTCCCGGTAAAGTCCGAACCCTCCCTCCAAAGGTTTATGGTAAAGTCCTAACCCTCCCTCCTCCCTCCCGGTAAAGTCCTAACCCTCCCTCCTCCCTCCCGGTAAAGTCCTAACCCTCCCTCCTCCCTCCCGGTAAAGTCCTAACCCTCCCTCCCGGTAAAGTCCTAACCCTCCCTCCCGGTAAAGTACTAACCCTCCCTCCTCCCTCCCGTTAAAGTCCTAACCCTCCCTCCCGGTAAAGTACTAACCCTCCCTCCTCCCTCCCGTTAAAGTCCTTACCCTCCCTCCTCCCTCCCGGTAAAGTCCTAACCCTCCCTCCCGGTAGAGTCCTAACCCTCCCTCCTCCCTCCCGGTAAAGTACTAGCCCTCCCTCCTCCCTCCCGGTAAAGTCCTAACCCTCCCTCCTCCCTCCCGGTAAAGTCCTAACCCTTCCTCCTCCCTCCCGGTAAAGTCCTAACCCTCCCTCCTCCCTCCCGGTAAAGTCCTAACCCTCCCTCCTCCCTCCCGGTAAAGTCCTAACCCTCCCTCCTCCCTCCCGGTAAAGTACTAACCCTCCCTCCTCCCTCCCGGTAAAGTCCTAACCCTCCCTCCAAAGGTTTACGGTAAAGTCCTAACCCTCCCTCCAAAGGTTTATGGTAAAGTCCTAACCCTCCCTCCTCCCTCCCTGTAAAGTCCTTACCCTCCCTCCTCCCTCCCGGTAAAGGCCTTACCCTCCCTCCAAAGGTTTATGGTAAAGTCCTAACCCTCCCTCCTCCCTCCCGGTAAAGTCCTAACCCAACCCTCCTCCCTCCCGGTAAAGTCCTAACCCTCCCTCCAAAGGTTTACGGTAAAGTCCTAACCCTCCCTCCAAAGGTTTATGGTAAAGTCCTAACCCTCCCTCCTCCCTCCCTGTAAAGTCCTTACCCTCCCTCCTCCCTCCCGGTAAAGGCCTTACCCTCCCTCCAAAGGTTTATGGTAAAGTCCTAACCCTCCCTCCTCCCTCCCGGTAAAGTCCTAACCCAACCCTCCTCCCTCCCGGTAAAGTCCGAACCCTCCCTCCAAAGGTTTACGGTTAAGTCCTAACCCTCCCTCCAAAGGTTTACGGTAAAGTCCTAACCCTCCCTCCAAAGGTTTACGGTAAAGTCCGAACCCTCCCTCCAAAGGTTTACGGTAAAGTCCTAACCCTCCCTCCAAAGGTTTATGGTAAAGTCCGAACCCTCCCTCCAAAGGTTTACGGTAAAGTCTGAACCCTCCCTCCAAAGGTTTATGGTAAAGTCCTAACCCTCCCTCCAAAGGTTTATGGTAAAGTCCGAACCCTCCCTCCAATGGTTTACCCTCCCTGCTCCCTCCCGATAAAGTCAGAAAGTGTGGCCTCACCTGAAGTAGTTGCCCTTCTCCTGGTAGCAGTCCGAGTACACGTGACACAGCTGCTTGTAGAACAGACACTTGGTCAGCTTCCGGTCACAGTTGTCTCCCACAAAGCCCTTGAAGCAGGAGTCACTGCGGCACTTGCCCGTTCCCTGGGGGCCGTCGTCACACACCCCGTTCAGACACGTGCACTCTGCAACATGCAGAACAACTTCATTTAGTTAAAGAGGCATTGAGCATTTGTTATCATGATTTATTTGCCTAATGACCACATGTGCAGAGTCAAATTCAAATAATTTCATTGACTAGCATATTCATACCCTATCACCATGGAAAAGATAATAGTGTGTTTCCAAAGAAAATCAATCAACAGCTTTAATATGTGCAGTAATTATATGATCTATTAAACATAACCAACCCAGATCTGTCTTTTTGTCTGTTATAGGTACGTTTCAAAATAAGTTTGACCAATTTGTGGGTGCAATTGTCCGGTTTTCGATCATAAATTGAGACTTTCAGGTTTAAGTTGTCACTATACTGAATGAACATTTCATTTATACTTTTTAGCAACAGTCAGTACCTCTCTATAAAATAATACCATTTATGATGCTTGAAGTAATGTGACTCCAACAACAGACGTAATGTCCCTTTAAATAAAACTATCAAGATACCTTACTTTGTGACCAGACTAATAATCATAAGCAACTTTAATCTCTGCTCCTTAAAAATAAAAACTTAATAAAGTAATTAAATAAGTGAAAGATTAATTTATCTTATTTTATCACAGTGATGTAGAGCAGAAATATCAATCAAATTACTTGTAATTCTTGTAACAGTAAGCCATATATATTCACAGTTCACTTCAATAAGCAATCTATAGGCAACAGACTGGTTCATATTGGTTTATATACCTAATTAAGGCAATGTAACACATTTTTTGCATATAATTTCTTCTCAAATTGCCATTTATTATTAAAGTTTTTACAATATATTGTTACGTTAGAGGGTAAAACATCTCATTTCATGACCTTATGAGCAGTATCCATTGAAAATGGTTATAAATATTGGAAGAAAATGGTGCGACATAAAAAGCGAAAGTTTTTTTTTAACTTTTCAGTGTGAGAGGTAGATTTGTCTCATGTGATTTTGGTAGTTTCGACAGCAAGATGGTTGACCATTCCATCATTGTACCATATTTTAAACTCTACTTTTAAGTGTTCATGTATCGCTACATCAGTCAGATCACTAGAACTACCTTTGAGTGGCCATTTTAATGTGAACACCTTAAATAGTCACTCGATGGGAAATAGATTCGTATGGCTTAACCAGACAATGTACATTCGTTTAAGAACTCTTTTTTTGTTACTGATTTAGGAGTATTAATTAGCCATTTGTAATACTTATTTACCTTTTTGTGAGAGCACTTTATTTCAAGAAAGTAACGGCGTGCTACAGCGCCTTTAAACACATCAACACTGAACAATGCAAGAATACATGGCATCCCTCATTACGTGACGTCATACACAATAAAACTAGTTCAGCTCCACATGACTACTATAAAAGGGACAGTAGCACACTTTTTGCAAATTTTATTGTTTCAAATTTAAAAACATCTTATTACACAAACCAATTATCCGTAGTGGTAATGTTGTGTATAAAGCAAAAATTGCCATTTTATTGTGAACACATTTAATTATTTCAAATGACAAAAACGATTCCCATGGCTTTTTGGAACCATGTACATTCATTTTTAACTTGATTTTTCAAGGAGAGAAGGGTGTAAGTTTACTATTTGTGACATTAATACATTTCATAGACTTAATTATTTTAGCAAAAAACGTGCTACTGCCCCTTTTAAGTACTGAAACAAAACGAAACTAGTTTTCAGTGAGACTGTCACTTCAGTCGATAGCCTATCACCATTGATCAACAACTAATAAACAGGGATCAATGTTGGCATATATTGACTCCTTCCTGAAAGTTAACATTGCGTGATCTAATTTTGGGGATATCCTCAGGAGGATTCACCCATTTTCTTTTCACACATATTTCCTTTGTCATTGGTTTACGCAACTACATAACCTCTGTGTGATTGCTTATCTAAAACATGGCTGCAGAGGATTTTCTAAAGATGCAAAAAACATTGTATTTCCGAGAACTTGCCTGTCCTGATACTGAAGTGTCAAAGAAACGGTACTACGTACTACCACTCTTCTACAAAAATAAACTGTATTTATGTCAATCACAATAAATAAAAATACAGCCACAGGTTCTGTAGCTCATCAGGATTTGTATTGTTTAAAGTAGCTTTAATTAAAATAAATTATTCTCATTTAAGCGGTTTCTAAAATATGCACGCTTTTCCACTATAGAATCAAGTTAAAAACCTCGTGACCAATTGCAGCAACGCATAAAATATGCAAAAAATATTGTGTGGCAATTTCAGTGACACTAATTTATTCTCATACATATTATTGCCTTAATAGTTCTTTACGATGACAAACGCTTTCCCTTCGTTCCCAGTCAAATGCTGCCTGTTTTAATACAAATGCATTTATTGATAATTTATCCATTTTCAGTATTTCTCTTTTTATTCATGTTATGCATGCTTGAGTCTCGTATAACGCATGTAATATAATATCTTGTTGTAAATTTAACCCTCTCAACTGCTCAAACATTCATTACAGGTAAGTCCTAAATAGAGAACTTCACCCAAATGTCTAATTTGTACAAAATAATCCAACACAAGTTGATAAAAGTACAAACAAATATCCAATGATTGCCGCAGATATTTTCACATATATCAAAGAGTGTTGATATATTTTATTTCAGAATCTGTAAGTCCTATTCTCTACTATCAAATGACTTACAGCGTAGTGGCGTCAAAGTCTGAGAAATAATACATCCAGTATGGTATTTTTGGAATTTAATATAGCATATGCCTTGGTTTATTAATTCTATTCTGAAACATGGGCCATTGTGCCTTTAAAGTCTTATGAATTAACATTTAGCTGATGACTATCTAAGCACTAAAACAGCTTTAAAAATATTAGCCTTGTAAATAATGGTATTGTAAATTAAAATCAACAATACATTACTTCCAGACTGCAAACATATATAATTTATGACTGCTCGACATTTGAGTAATTAAGTAATTCATCAGCATCATTATAATTTTGTATTGAATAATTATAATCAAATCAAGAAGGATAAAGGGATAGGTTCAGAATAACTTCTTGAAAATTCAAGCCAATCTTTATTTCATATTTTAAATTTCAATATCAAGAGATTTTCATCATGCATGTCTTTATCGGGGTCTCTGCTAAAACTACATTTTATCAAGTGTATCTTCACTAGAATATAGTCCAATAACTTTGAAATTGAATTTATACATGATATAATATAGATAGTATTTATATCTGGATAATCTACCTTTTCTACCTAATCTAACTTCAATCTTTTATCGTAAGTTAGTGCTGTCTTTCAGGACTATTTTCATGCAATACTGTTACACTATGTACCTTAAAACCTTATTTCAAAAAATTTCAGCCATATGTTCAATTTCTTGAAATATTTCTATATGAAATATCCTGATCGAGGCACATATAAAAGCTCATCCCCCTCTTAGAACTTAAAATTTGAAGTGTGACTTTTCATATCATAAAAGACAACCATGACCTGAAAGGCTATAAATTGACAATTGTCGTAGGCGATTTTCTATTTTCATGTCTTTTCTTCTTTCTTGAAATTGTAGCCATCACGTTAAATTAGCATTTGACAAATAAGCACTGTTCAGAGGAGTTGCCACTCTATTCTTGATAGCAACCAGATTTGTATTTTCAAGAAAATAAAATTCAAAGATTTCAAAATTGATTGTTTCTGGTTTATGCAATAATTTTTATGACACTTTTAATCTAAAATTTTGACTTACTTTCACTGAAAATTGTCATGAATATTTATCTTGCAGCATGTAACAGATGTCCTCAAACGATATAGACGCCATGTGCATGCACTAGAAGCATGTAGAATGTGGCCCCCTTCTCCTTCTCAATGAGTAAATTAGTAAAAATATTACATTTTTCTCATTTGAAATAAGCACAAAACCAATATGGCGGATACTCCCGATTGAACTCTCACTTTAATAAGTGCCATCTGAACAGGGGTAATTAAGCTAGGTAATTAGTGCTCCCTTTGAAAGGTGTTTAATAGGTAAATAATAAATTTAATAAGGTAGATAAGTAGTAAATAACCAATGCCTCTAATGATCTTATATACATTGTATTATTGAAAATTTCCAATCTTAAATATTTGCATTTGAAGGTAGATCTGGGGCAATATCTGCAACTTAATTATCAGCGTAGTGTATCTGGTTGAATCTAAGTAAAAAATACTCTGACCTAACCCTACCTTAATTACGTCAGCACACATCTGGCGATTTGTCTAAGTTCATCACGTTTCACCCACTAACTGTGAAATTAAATGGTACAAAGCATTTAAAGGCGCTGTAGCACATTCTACTTACTGAAAAAAAGTGCTTTCACAAAAAGGTAAATAAGTGTTACCAATGACAAAATAATACTCATGAATCAATAAATAGAGTTTGGTTCAGTTAAGCCATCTACCTCTCACACTGACGAGTTCCGTTGAACGTCACACCATTTTCTGCCGAAACGATAACCGTTTTTGATGTTTACGGCTTATGGGATCATATAATGAGATGATTTGCCCTCTAACGTAACAATATATTGTATAAACTTTAATAAAACATGACAAATTTGAGAAAGAATAATATGCCAAATACGTGCTAGAGCGCCTTTAATGATTGTAGGATACAGTGATAAAACTGCCTTTGATATAGAGGCAGTATTTGTATTATTTTATATCCTTTATTTCTTATCATAACCAATGACCAACTAAGTCAGCAATTTAAAGACCTTTACTATGCATTGCTGTGAAGTTTGCGTGCAATGGCAGGAACTTGTGAACCATTGCACACAAACCTTACTGCACTTAAAACAGTTCTCTACGGCAGACGAAGTTACAGAGCAAGGAGAAGGAATTCAAACCCCAGACCTGATGATCCCATGCCTACCACTGAGCTTTCCCACCCCGCCTCAGTTTGATGAAATAAACAAACGTTTATTTGTCACTGTATAATAATGGATTGATTTTATATAGAGCACATATGTCCACCTTGTGGACTCTTCCAACATTATTACCCTGGTCTAACCTAAGCTGCCGCAAAGCGCTTAAAGGTCACCTCCTCCACATCTTACACCAGGTACCCACTTACTGCTGGGTGAACAGAGGCACACGTTGAATAAAGTCACTTACCCAGGGTGACACCATAAGTCTTTCAACTCATGTTTCAGTGTGGGGTAGGGAAGTAAAGAAACTCTCGGTTAATTCAGCAATGAAGCGGGTAACCCATCCATGCGGCAAGCGCCGCGCATTTTTGCTGAACTTCACTGATAGCAGTCGACTGAGCTATGCACAGGACCATGTGCCACCATATACTGTTACAGCAAATGTATTAATAAATTACATTATTTCTACAGAATATAGCCCAGACCAAGTAAGCCAAAACCATCGGGTCACAATTTACATTCATTTCCCTTCGTTAACTTTCTCCTAATTGACACCTGTTTTGAATAATTAAATCAAATCAAAATTTGTCATTGTTTCAGAAAGGTGACGCCATTAACTAAACAGAATCTGCTTTGGAATGTTTATTGGCACAAAAGCGGTTGCAGTCCTTCACAAATCAATTACAGTAACTAGATCATGAGGCGTATCTAAATTAAATGTGACACATCTTGTTAAAGAAAATAAAAGAATTACAGAGGAAAATGTTCCACATAAATCATTCTTTATACGATTAGGCAAACTATCAAGAGATTAATGTACAAGCCTTTTCTCTGCAGGTCTGTTAGTTATAACTTTTATTTCTTATATTTTATACGTGAATATGTGCATTTGAAGAAAAAACAGATTCTTAATTTTCAAATGACTTATATATACCTACATGTACGCTGAACCACAACTAAACCATTCTTTCTTAATTAAAATTAATTAATCTAAAAATGTCTATGATGTAAAAAAGACTAAAAATATGAAGAAAAAATATGTTATGAAATAAATGATATGAAATATTGTAGCCGATATATACTGATATACAGCAAAATACTGCAGTTCAACTTTTGCAGTTGTGAACTTAAACAGTTTCCCTCTCTGGAATTGAGATTTGTGTGAATGGAAACGGATGTATTGAATTGCAAAGGATGTTTTAACATGAAGCATTTCTTCCTTTAACATACTTTATGAAATAACATTCTAAAAATAAAAAAAGAAGATTTACATTTAAACAATCATTATAGTGTGTCCACAATTCATGCAGAACATTCATTTCTTGTCAACAAATATTATTGTGCTTTTTATTATCAAAATTTTTCACAAGGATATATTGACGCTTTAATGTATAAACCGTTTCTGCTATAATGATTTTCTTAATCAATAGTCAACAGAGATATTCCACACCCATTGTAGATTTCATAAACACATTATAAATAAATCAATAATCAAATGTATGACAATAAACTAACTGATTTTCATTACTTTCCAGATACAAGAATGAAGGCGAAACACCCAGAAGAAGAATAAGGAAAGACGATCAGACCTAAAGATAGACAAGAGACAGGAAACAAAAGACAACATTTTCTTACCACTGTGTAAAACCTTTTTGTCTACGAACTGGTGAAAATCGATTCAACAAACTGGAACACAAAACATTCTCAAACCTTGATAGAAACCAGAAATTGTTTTAGCAATGACTAAAAATAAATCTTACTGGGTTTTTTTGCGTGTACAATGCCTATCTGACATCGATGGCCAATTGAAAGTGTAAAGACTTTAATACAGAAGCCTAATCTTCACACACCTGACCAGTCTCACGATAGAGGTCTACAGCCTCCTAACTTCTAGATGAAACCAGAGGATCTTGTGCCTAAACAATAAATCAATGTAAACTGGATTTTATGTAATAATTGTCTGGAGACACCATGCAAGCAGGACCAGCTGTATCTTTATCTAAGCCAATCATACACATCAATGTCAGTTATCAGTGAGGGCAAGCATCATTTATACAAGCGATGTGAGCTCAGCAGGCAGGGCTCGCCCCAACCACCAAGATTGTTTCCAGGCCTTTTAATGCCCTCTTCTGGAAGTAATTGACACTTCAGAGGATATAATGAGATGAAAATCTAACCTCTCGTGGATGCATACTTGGTTAGATTTGGAGGGCCACATGGTACGTTGATACTTTCCCTTCCCATCCTGTATGACCAAGTCCTTTTAGTTATAGGCGGAGCTAGACAGCGGCAGTCTCGTAGGAAATTATGACAAACTGTTTGATTTGAATAAGTTGTCACTCAGATGATGCTTAGGTGATCGTTTGCTTCAGCTGACATTTCAAGATTATGAGGAGGTGTCAATCACAGTTGATAATTGGAAGGATTTTATCCGATTTTCTCCTGTAATGGAAGAAGTTTCCTAGAACAGAGCTAAGAGACAAGAAAAGCTGCTGTATCATCAGGGAAGTCGCTCTGCAATTACTGGAGCAAACGCCCACATGTTACGAGAACAATTCATTGCTTCGGGACAGGCTCAGGTAAAAACAGTGATTTATCAGAGATACTTTTGGAGCAGATCTCTTTGAAGAAAAAATCCACGTCAAGAATTGAATAAAACCACATCAAGAATTGAATAAGGGGAAGAGGAGCAGAGACAGAGGAGAGATTTGTATTTTGTGAATTTATTCTGTGGATTTTAACTAAACTTTACACTTGATTCAACTGCTGAGATTACCAATTGTTTTTGTGCCACCCATGTGGAGGATCTCAACTGTCCTCATTATTCAACATGTCACAGAACCATAGACAGTGAGATTAACAGGACTGCAATTGTTCTGGATACTTTACAACATTTGCAGTGGAATATGAAACTCTGAACTTAAGAACAGGGAGATAAAAACATGAATGCCACTTCTAAATGCCCTTCAAAGACCTTTCTGAACTTGTTCTGAAGTGGACATGAACACCTTGTTCTCCAGAAAATAAGAAATCTGATATCTTTTCGTTCATCTCCTCACGATGAGTAACTACACGACCAACACTTCTACTCCAAATGAGACGATGACCTCCCTGGAGGTTCTGCTACACAATGGATCTATCTTCCAGAACAATTCCTGGTTCGTTCAGTACCAGGAGACCACAGACATCCTCCAAACCGTGTTCCTCCCGATCATCGTCTGCAGCGGAATCATAGGGATTGTCCTCACCGTCATTGTCCTCAGTAGGAAGACCATGTGTACATCCACGAACTGTTACCTGACGTCCCTCGCCGTCGCCGACCTTCTCTTTCTCCTCATATTCTCCGTGCTTATCCTTCTCGACAGGTTCTTCATGCCGGATCCCACAACCAAGCAGCGGGAATATGCAGATATAATGCACTACTATCTGGTAGTGTTGATGAACACCTTCCACCTTGCCTCAGTCTGGGTGACTGTGATGCTTGCCGTGGAGCGCTACATTGCCATATGCCATCCACTCCGAGCAATGGCAATCTGTACTATAAGAAGGGCAAGAATTGTTATCATTATAATCTTCATTCTTGCATTTGTTGTTCGATTCCCCAACTTCTTTGATCTTGAATACGATTTCGAGGGAGATCCTTGGACGATTTCCATTAACTATAACAACAAGTACGACCAGGTCTGGTATGCTTATATTGTGGACGGCTTCCTCTGTGCTATTCTTCCATTCTTAGCTCTCCTCGGGCTCAATGTGCGACTCATCGTTGAAATCCGTCGGTCAAGTCGATATCTCCGGTACCATCTTGCAGCCGATTCTTCAATCCAGTCCATCATATCCAGTGAACAACTGAAAATCACCCTGATGCTCATCAGCATCATCGTCGCCTTCTTCCTCTGTCAGTTCCCCTACATCGTCTACCACGCCATCATGGCTTTCTCTCGCTTCCATCTCGTCTTGCCGTTTTGGTTCCAATCCTTTGCCAAGATTCTCGTTGCTCTGAAGTCGTCCTGTAACTTTGTTCTCTACTGCTGGTTCAGTGAGAAGTTCTGGAACACCTTCAAGCGGATCTTCTGTCTCCGATACTGCGTGCCCAAGCAGCTGCCTAAAGGAACGAGGGCTAACAGCCACAACAACATGCATCGACCGTCCTACCTAGTCACCCGGGAGACTACATGTTAGCAGGATTACATGTATTGTATATATAGAGTTATAAATATCAGTAACTTGTAATGCATAACATACATTAATCATAATATCTAATTGATTTATTTTTAAAAAGAATTTATTAAGTAGAGAAGGATGTTTGTGGATGATCATCTTCTTTATTCAACAATGGCAAATATAATGATTATGTCAATATTTTGTCAATATTTATCATTGAAATATGCTCAGGACAGTGTGATATTTGATATTTTTTATAGTTCTACAGTTAAACGATCTGACATTTTTACTGATTCACTGCAGTCTTTCAAATTATATTTCTACATTACAAAATAAATATCTGACTATTGAAAATTTGTCAAAATAACAGAAAATAAATAACCTTTTACGTCATGAGATGAGATACAAATGGTATTTGTCAAGAGTTGACAGATATTCTATTCACTTCATTATTCATTTCATTATGTTATATAAAACTATAAATTATGTTCAAATCTGGTTAATTTCATAATTAGCGACAAGGGAGAGAATGTTGCCACAGTAACAATGTGACATGATAAGATCACATGTTACATCAGATATTTGATTTCGTGACATGGACATCATGATCTTTATTATGGGATGAGTGATTAGGACACAACATGGTCACACTACTGTTGACTGATAGCAGCCTTATTCCATCAGAAATCTTATAAATGTCTCTTTTCAGGCTATGTCTCAAAACAACAATTGCTCTTCAATGCAAGTTATGTCTCATTGTAAAAAATATTTCAAAGACTAGCCAGCCTGGAAGTGTTACTTTCAATTCAGATGGCAAAAAGTAACATATCATAAATGAATGGGCCTTATAATGTAAAATGTCAGGAAATGTCTGTGTAAACCAACAATACAATGGGTAGTTTCAGCCTGAAACTGAGTAGAATATACTCTGTGCTGGTATATATCTGCGGGTCATGAAATATTACACGATGGCCTACCTTAACCCTTAACTTGCGGGTCTCGGGTTAGTCCGGGATAGATAGTTCATTCATCTATCCCAGCAGGCGAGCCCCGGAAGCGACTTTTTCTCACAGCCAATTATTATCATTGAAATACTGGCCAGTGACTCCTGGTTAGTTAGTCAGTACCATGCTGTTGGGAAATTTGGCTGGTTTGAAAATAAGTACCCAAGACAAAACCAAATGGCGAGCTAACGGGTCAGAATATTCTGCCATTAAAAGGGGTAATATAGAATATTTAACTTGAGAGTTAAGCTAGCAGCTTTGTTGGTCCTGTAAACTTTCAACTCAGAATGGAATGGCAATTACTGATTCAGCAGTCCAATATACAAAGATGTCGATGTTCATGTCAAATGTTGTTCAAAGTTTAGTTCCTACATCTGCATGCAACCATCCACAATGTTCTAATCTGTTCAAGTTTTCAGGTACTGGGATATTGGGTTCAAGAGGTCAGATGTTTGAGGAGGCACGTCCACATCGTCAGATCGAACGCTTCCAATAGGGGAAGAAGGCTGTAGGAGACAAAGTGAGGCAATATGAGACAATGGGGGGCAATATGACACAATATTTACGGGCTGATTCTGGACCTACCATTCGAGGCTGCATGACTCTGTAGAAGACTGTGACTATTCAAGCGCTGATTCCGGATCTACTATTCAAGGCAGATCACTGATCCAATACTCAAAGGTTCCAGTAAGTGACATCACTGGATAATAGAGATTAGTACTCTTACCTAATTTGATTTTCTCTGGGGAAAATAGAAATACAGGGGACAATAGATCATTTTTTTTATTTGGCTGATTCTGATTCAAATGGATGAGACCGGTAGTATTCAAGGGATCAAGTCAGTGATTAACACTCAAAGGTTTGCCTTGGATCCAATTGGGGACCATGTTCAATTACCAGCATTTGATCCAATTGGGGACCATGTTCAAGGACCAGCATTGGATCCAATTGGGGACAATAATCGGGAGCATGTTTGGATCCAATGGGTATACAAGGACTGGAATTGGATCCAATCGGTGATATTATTCAAGGAATGTGGTCTTGGATCCAACAGGTGACCATAATCAAGGAATGTGGTCTTGGATCCAACAGGTGACCGTATTCAAGGAATGTGGTCTTGGATCCAACAGGTGACCATATTCAAGGAATGTGGTCTTGGATCCAACAGGTGACCATATTCAAGGAATGTGGTCTTGGATCCAACAGGTGACCGTCTTCAAGGAATGTGGTCTTGGATCCAACAGGTGACCGTATTCAAGGAATGTGGATCCATTGAGTGTACAAATAACAGTTTGATCTATTTGATATTTTGAAAACTAAGCCAAGGGCAGTTGCTATAAGAGGTCATATTCAAGGATACCAACAATCTTGGTTGTTTTGAAGCAATATTTAAGCTGTATCCCTAATAATCTACATATAAATGTCATGGTGTGGAAATTTTCTTCTAATTACTTCTTTCAAACATTAACATCTATATTTGATTATACCAAGGTCTGTTTGCCAGAGGTTGAAGACCACTACTTGGGAAAGAACAAAATGCAAAATAACAGTATCATTATAAAGTGTAACTCAGTTCAGATTCTCTAATCAGGCCAACCTATTCAGCATTGTCGGCAAATTTGATTGTCAGACATTCTTTTGCTTTGAATATGCAGTCATCGGTATACAATATAAACAAATTGGAGAAATCACTTGGTCGGTGCAGGTCTAAATCCTGTAAGCTTTCACAGTTAATGGGAGTAAACTGTTTGAGAGGCATTCTAGAAGTTGGTGTGATGAAGAAGACAAATATTTTATGGATGATCAACTTCTTTATTAACAATAGCGACGTTTCGGTATAGATCCTTATACCGTTATCAAGCATATGCTTGATAACGGTATAAGGATCTACACTTTTCGATTCGTGTTAATATTCTTAATGAGAGTATTGATGAAAAGAGAAAGATTCTATTAAAAAAACAATTGGATAAGTGGATAGAAGACCAAAGTGGATATGTAACGTGTCACATATGCTTAAGAAGCTTAAGGTTGGTATTCAGTTATCAATTATTGAATGACCTCATCTTATGTTATCTGTTGTTATTTGTACATGTCATGCAGTTTATAAATCACCCATCAACAAGATAGGGACGCATAAAACCATTTTCATGTTCTTAATTAACTGCCAAAACATTCAGCCTAACCTTTGTTGCAGTAGATAAGACAATTTCTAAGAAAAAGGTAAAATATTGACAATATAAGATGTCTAATAAAAATTTGACATGGTTAATATACTTCATCTGGATGTATTTGAAATCTTTTAAATGTTTCAAAAGACCTTTTTGCACATTAATTATGAAATCAAATGTTTTATTTTCAAGACAAAGATTTATTTTTACTGGATCTGTTGAAAAATATTTGGATTTGTTTTCATATCTTTTTAATAATCTTAAAAAATATGTCTTCAAATTATTTTCATTAGACATACAATTAGCTTGAAGAATGTTTAGAAAAACATTAAGCAATCTAGACTCGCTAAACTTTGCAAACATATTCTTAAATCACTGTCGAGTTGAAATGAAAAAAGCTATACTTTGATTAAAAGCAAAGTACATGAAAACATTTCGGATACAACTCACTGAAAGCTTAATTCTCACAGAAATATACATCACTTTCTAAGCAAAGTAAATAAAATCACAAACTTTGTTCTAAAATGAGAAAGCTTGAATGAATAACATTTCCTGCATCCATGACAGAAATGTTAACATTTTTGTAAATGACAATTCAATCGGGGAACATAATAGAATCGGAAGTGTTCCCGGTGATGGACACCTGGGGTCATACAGTGCTCGGAAGTGACAGACAGGTATTAGAATGAAATCTTTTAAAAGTTGTGTTTTTTTTCCTTTGAATGACATGATTGAGAGCATTTTAATTTAGCAGGTTGAATCTGATAAGCCTTTGGATTGTTAGACTCCCAAGTTGTCAGTTTGATGCCTTGAGTAATAAATTTTGATGTTTTGTGTAATCTGTCTGCGAGTAAAGCATTATCTTGAAAAAAAATATAGAAAAGTGAAATTCAAAATTGATTTGTATTGCATCAAAAGGAAATATTTTTTACACGTGTTAAATTCCAGAAAATAGCCATAGAGTTATGAATCAGTTACACATTCATATGCTTAAAAACGAATGTGACACTTCAATTGCTTGTAAAATTTGAACAATATCTAAAAAAGAATAAGCAGAAAAACAAAGACTATAAACTATAGTTAATCAAATTTTCAAATCAAGCCTCATGACCTGCTTTCCTGCCCCAGATCAAGATGAGGCCTCTTTATCAAGTAAGTGACTTGCTTTTGAGACAAAATAATGATTCTTTAAAGGAGCAGTAGCACTTTTTTTTTTAAATTTATTTTTTCAAATCCCCATTTATAATTATAGTTTATGTCATTCATATTTACCTTAGAAGGTAAAAGATCTTATTACACAAACCAGTTATCCGTAGTGGTCATAACGGTGTTGCGTATAAAGCAAAAAGTGCATGGCGGCCATTTTATTGTGAACACATTTTATTATTTCGAATGACAAAAACGATTCCCATGGCTTTACGGAACCATGTACACTCATTTTTAACTTGATTTTCCGAAGAGAGAAGGGTGTTTTACTATTGGTGACATTATTTTTCAAATACATTTCATCGACTTATTTCAGCGAAAAAATGTGCTACTGCCCCTTTAATGTACACATTGGTATCTCTTCTGATTCTTAGGTTAAGGGTGAATTTTACTTGAAAATGGTAAAGGCTATGAAAGCAATCTGCACCTCAGGGGAGGGTAGTATTTTGAAGGGTGTGTCATATATTTAGATTTCCCTTGTTGAGGTGTGCAGCTCCTCTCTGGTTCCATACACGTGCTGCATAATCCCGGGAACAATTATCAAAATCAGTTTCACCAAATGTGTAAGTTTGTTGTATGTATATTGAAATTCAAATAAGAATTATCATTATTTAAAATTACCATCAAAAGGTTACCATGTCATGATGATATGGCCACTTCGTTTTCTCAGAAACTTGCTGTTCAAACATTTAGACACACTATCATCCTTCCTGATACTTGGTTTGAGAGTGAATCTGAGCTCAATGAAACTGTTATAGGCCAAGGAAGAATGAAAATTCTTTAACCCGTATTTGTAAGTTTGTATGCATTGTATAATCAAATGGTAATTTTGGTTTAAAGTTCTAGCAAATGTTACCAGCTCATAGCTTGTAGAAGTGGTGTTATATGGTACACTGCATATTCATGTAGTTTCCACAGAATAATTACCTACATAAAATCTATCTGCTAGAACACAGAACCAGGGACAAAAACAAAAGTCTTGTGATGCTCTCAATATATTAATTGCCTGAATCTTCTCTAATACTGATATAGTTTCTATAGAATAATTACCTAGATAAAATCTATCTGCTAGAACACAGAACCAGGGACACAAACAAATGAAAGTCTTGAGATGCTCCAGACAGTTTGCCTGAACCTTCTCTGTGTCAGTAGGACAAGTTTACCCCAGTGTGTAAGTAACTGTAGGCCAATAAACGTTACAGCTCGTTAAATATTCAAGGTCTCGTTAATTTCTCTTTAGTTAGAATCTACATTGCCAAGCGGGACGCAGAAGCCATGTGTACAATGTCTTTGCTTAAACACACTACCTGAGAAACTGCAGGCTTCTTTTAAGTTGACAGACAACTAACTTCGACCAATTACCTGATTACTGTAATAAATAGCTAATAAGAGCAATAAACGTCAAGTATTATTTATTGTTTCAATCAAGCAAGCTGCCTCACTATTATCATGGATAAAATAACTAAATAATTTCAAATTAAATTTTTTAAAGATGACATCCCCCAAAATAATGGTTTCACTATTTTCATATCTCTTTTTGGTTGAGAAATCAGTAAATTTAAAGTTGTCAAAATTGTGATCTTTGTTGTTCGAGATATTGTGCTTAATTTGTTTCATTAATGCTTTTTATTTCTACTTTAAGTTTGTCAATGTTTGAAGCAATAAAGTATGAAAATGTTCATTAAAAATGTCTAATAAATAACCTCCCAATTATTACTAGTGTTGTCATAGAACTTCCTTGTTTAAATTATTATTGTGTACATTTTAAACTAAAGTCTGTAATATTTACTGATTAATTTCTCTGCTGGTTCAGAGAGAAGATGTATATATACATATACCAACATATATATATATATATATATATATATATATATATTACTATACATATATGAAGGCCCTACAGTCGTAGCAGTATTGAACTGGCTATTTATTGAACTGGTTATTTATTGAACTGGCTCTTTTCATTGGTATTAAATCATGTAACATTATTCATAAGTCATGAAGGAAACCTTAGAACAATTTCAAAGAATGAGACTGAAGGTAAGACTTAGTGAGGGTTACTACGTGGCAGGTGCCCCTTGATGGTTGATTTGTGACAGGTGCCCCTTGATGGTTGATTTGTGACAGGTGCCCCTTTATGGTTGATCTCAGCATTGTTATAACATGCATCATTCGTGCAATAAGTGCATTATATGGACTGTATTCAAATACAGATGCAATATTCCCATTAAATTAAGAAGTCTTATAGTAAATGTTCATTGAGTTTTCCAAATAACTTTTAAATGGAAAGTAGATGTATTTCAGCAGAAATGTTTCATATTATATCACCTCACTTTATGTTCATCAAATGATGTTTGTTTCTGTGTCAAAGCTGGATTTATGGCCCGATAGGTAGCTTGACATGCTGTACATAGCATCCATCCTGTCGTCGTGTTGTCATTACCAAACAGGGGTTATATGCCGGTTGACCTGTTGTCATTACCAAACAGGGGTTATATGCAGGTCGTCGTGTTGTCATTACCAAACAGGGGTTATAGGCATGTCGTCGTGTTGTCATTACCAAACAGGGGTTATAGGCAGGTCGTCGTGTTGTCATTACCAAACAGGGGTTATAGGCAGGTCGTCGTGTTGTCATTACCAAACAGGGGTTATAGGCAGGTCGTCGTGTTGTCATTACCAAACAGGGGTTATAGGCAGATCCGGGAGGTTTCACAGGGGGGGGGGGGGGGGGGGGGTTTACAAAATACATTTCAAAAGGGGGAATTGAACCACCTGAACCCCCCTCAAGATCCGCAACAGGGGTCACTAAACAAACACTTCCTCACTCAACTCAAACTGGAGTACATATATAGAATACTCAACGACGTCCCGTTTGATAACATGTTTATAAAACGAGTTATGGTTTGGTATTTTAACGAGTCAAATGCTGATGCCATTCACAAGTTTCATAAACATGTTATCAAACGGGACCGAGTTTAGTATTTTATTTATTACTCAATGATATAAATAGCGCTGAATTGCAAGAAAATCGTTTTTAGTGATGTTCACTTGCAAATAGGGTGTCACTCGCTATTGCAGTCGCGTGGCACACATTGTGACGTCAACCAAAAACGACTATGACGTCACGCACCGATTATGACGTTACAACAGCACGCTGTGGTATCACACATGTGTGGACCCAACTCGGTGTTAACTGATGAGTGATCTCACCACGGTTGAGTACACAAGTATTTACATACTAGAGTACTCTTGACAGCCCTACGTCATGGTTCCCATGTGATTTGAGGTAAAGCCTATGAACTATGAATGTCGACCAACCTTTGAAAGTGAGTGCTAGCGATTGGTGCCTTCATGACTGATGACATGGGTTTGAATTCCGAAAGGGGTACATCTCGACTGATATTTTGCATAATGACAATATTGAACATTTTGTGCCATTCATTTTGTCACGGACTTAAATTAAAATTAAAGTCTGTGATTTCAAGTAATTAATTTGAATTCATGTAGTAAATATCTCTATATTTAAACATTCCTCACTATTCACAAAACATAATTTGTTTACTCCAAGCTAATTTAAATTTTAACCTGTTTCTAAAAACTCATTTTATCCATTTAATTAATTTCTAAAATAATTCATCCTATTCTATAATGATCAACTGTTCTGATTTGGCCTACAATAAACAAATGAAAAATAGCCAATAACCTGACACCAGTACACGTTCAGCTGTTCAATTAATCACTGGGAAACTAAAGAGACAAAATGAAATGTTAGATATTATCTATGGAAACTAGAAGTTATCCTACGACAGCATGTTTTACGTCCATGAAGACATTTTACCATGTTATCGTATGTCTTATTCTCATATCTATCATTATTCTTATTAATCAATTAAGTAGAGCGTTTAGTTATCAAAAATCATTATTAATGAGATCAGCAAGACTTTATAAATCTGAACACAAACTGCCTCCTTGAGCAATGATATCAATGAGGTCATATCATTGTCATATCATTAGCATTATGACATCATAGCATTGTGATGAAATCAATTTTACGATATTATAGTTATGTTTGTTTTGTTCTCTGTGATGTCACAGCATTGTGATTGTAAAGTATTACCGGTATGACAATTCATGGCTAGCGATATAAAAACTGAAGATATCTTTTGTTGATATCATTTGATCTCTCACAAGCGCCTTTGACTGTGGGGGCTGGTTTTGAATGATGAATTGAAATCAGAACATGACCAAAAAAATATGATAAAATAGTAATGATATCTTTGAACTGTTTCATTTGGTCTTTTGTTCATATTTTAGGGTACTTAACAAATGAAGATAATGCTTAATATATAAATTATTATTCCAATGTTACCATATTTGATGAAGAGACTTATTTGAGTTGCTTCAAACACAGAAAATCCAAATATTTGCAGAATGTCAATAGTCTGTTACTTATATATATATATATATAGGTCGCTACGAAATCTGAGTAAACTTACATCTGCAAAGATTTCAAGAGAAAAAGGCCTAATTTTTTTAAGATTTATTGTTATTATTTATGATTATTAATTAATTATCAGTGACAATAACGATTGTGTTGATATTTAAATGATGCTGGTGATTATTCCTCTTTATTCATTTGATGTTAGTGATCAATATCAGTTTGTCATTTTGTTGTGTTTGACTGATTAAGTGGTTGTACCTTTGCTTCGAATTCATGGCGTTTGTTTTGTTGACATTATGATTATACAGTAAATGTAGATTTTAATCAACATTGTACGGCAAAAAAGTGGATATGTGATGCAATGTGTTTTCATGAGAATTTTAGTGATAAGAAATCTGATGAAATCCAAAATGTACGTTACTTTATCTTAGTGACCTCAAACTTAACTGCATGTGACATATAAGCAAATTCCTACACTTAATTGTTGAAAATAACATTGAAATCAGTCATCAAGTTGACATATATATAAAATGATGTCCCTTAATACAATGATGTACAATGTTTCAATGGCATACACGGCAATTGCCTAAATTAAATTAAATTGTTGAAAATAATATTGAAATATGTCTTCCCTTATTATGTCAATGTAGCAAAATGACATATAAATATGCTTTTACATGTATCTTTAACATTCCAATACACTACAGGCTTAATGTGCCCTAAGCCTGACAGAATATTCTCTTCATGCAGAATGTAATCAAGTTATATTTTCTCACATAAACTTTTATTGCTTCAATATAACTTTTGTCTTGCTCAAAGACAGCAGTTCACAATATCTTAACCGTAACTTCACCTATCTCGAAACATAGTCCATCCTTGATTTCATCATTTCAGATTCTGGATTAAATTGATGTTATTTAACTGTATAACTGTCTTCTGATTTGTTAGCAGCTTAAAAAAAACATCTAATACGGTCTGATGAAGGGTCACTTGCTCTCACCCGGGAAATACTAATATTCAGGCACTTGTGTAAACATAGTATGACATCAGCACTCATATAATATCCTTTATATATGTCAAATGTTGAATTTGGTAAAGTTTTATACGGGAAGATATAGGCTGACTAACCACTGCACAGAGACATGGTTAAAAGAAAGGTTACAGACATTAGACACTGTCATAAATCAGACTTTATTTAAGTATTTTAAAGGTCTTGTCATAAAATTTTTAAAACATGTTTATTAAGTGATTGCTAATGGCTATGCTAGAAATGGTTTATTATTAAAGCTGGCCTTGCTTGAAAGGTTCTGTCATGTATTTTTTAAATATATTATTGATATTAAGGGACGAAAATAAGTAACTTTGTTAAAAAGATTCACAAAAGAAGAAAATTTTCCTACCATCATTCAATAATTAATAACTTTGGAATATAAAATGATCTGGAAGTTCTACAAATTACTTGAATTTGATTTAAGAGAATCATTGGTGATTGTAGTAATTAGGTATTAGAATCGTAATAGTGTGATCTCAAAGGTTACAATGTTACAAATCATAGACAGTATGTTGAATCGTATTGTTTAAAGACAGGGCAGACATGATCATGTTGTTGAAAGATATATATTAATTGTTGCTACATGGTTGTCAATTTACATATTTTATTGCAAATGTTAATTTTCCTGTTGTTACCTTGGCAAAACTCCCAAGTTTTTGTTGTACAAATTTAAAACCTTGTTTTGTTGTTGTGAAGAATAAAAATGTTTACAGCTTATACTTAATGTGTTGTTTTATGTTTATTAGAAGAACATCTGATATACCGGGTAATCATAAAAACTCTTTATTGTGCTTGATACAGTGTACAACAGTCTTACACTCAGACTCTTAAGAAAGTATTTATTCTGAAAATTTCACCATTTTATTAAATATTGAAAAGGAGACTATGAGAATGGGACCTGAAAACAGAGGCTCCTTTTCAATATTTTCTTTCAATATTTCTTATCAGAGTTTAAGTGTAAGACTAAGTGTACAATGGCAATTAATTTTCACACTTTGCACTTTCTTGAAGATACTTTTGGATTAAACCTGGAGCTCATAGTATATTTGAAGCTGAGCTATTCAAGCCCTGGGCAACTCAAATGGGATTTGAACTAACATTGCATGAGCACTAATAATATGATAGTCATGGATTTGTAAAGTGCCCAACTTTTCAGCGGAGCATGCAGTGTATTAGGGTGGTTTAATTAAGTTCACAGACAAAGATTTAGAGTGACAAATTTGTTGACCACCTGATTTGTTTATTTGTTGACATATCATTATCTGGTATGAAGTTTATGTATTTTGATGAAACTAGGAAGCTTCGGGATGGAAGGAAGATGGTCAGACACTGAAAGCAACATACTACTTTTGCTTTTTGATGAAGCAGGGCATAAATAAGTTTAATTTGTTTGACCTTTTTTTAAACACAGACTTGATGAGCTAGAACAGAAATAAAAATCTAATTCCTGAAATAACAACTTTACAGAACCTTAGGAAACTCAAGACAGTTTTAATCTTACCATTTTAGATACTTTTGATGAAAACCACAATGGTATCAAATCAAAACTCCTGACATATGTACAATGTCTGGCACAATCATTAGAACTAACCATCTGCATAGTAATACATCACCATAAACGCTGTACCCTTAAGCCAGGCAAATCAACGTGACTGCACGTAGTTCTAAATGAACTCTCTCTAATCCCCACCCAGCACCAGGCAGGCTCATTTGATGAAAGGTGTGATAAATAATTTTTGGAAAGGTAGCTTAACTGAAATGATTCCAAATCCAAAAATTGCCTTGCCTCGAGACAGCTCAGAAAGTTAATACCAGCAAGACATCGAAAATACTGATAAATAAGAAGTGAGAGAGACGTATAAAATATTTCAAACTAATTTGGATGATATAGACAGCCAGGAGCAGGAGCTGTCATTCTTAGAAAAAATAAAATATACAGAGAACATTAGTCTAGCACATATATCCACGAATTCAAGGTCATTTCATACCCTTCTCACGTTACTTAACCCGGGTTTAACTCGAGCTGCCATTTGGTCACCTTAAACAACCCAGACCATGCAGGTACCAATTTGTGCTGCTGGGAAAAGGGCATAATCAGAATATGGTCTCTTGCCCAAAGTGACACCACAAGTCATGTCTGTGTCAGTGTCAGATGTCTAATGTAAATAAATTAAAACAAATTCTCAAAAAAATAGTTCAATCAGAGACTTTGTCCATCACTCCTACTCAACTTTACATGTAGTTCAACTTAAAGATAGGGCTCCAACAGAGTAATTTAACTGCCATTGTGTACATTACATGAAATGAGAAAAACGTTGTACTTTTACTAATTTAACAACTCTTAAATTATAAAATATATATATACATTGATAGAATATTCATAAAGTAATAAATAGTGTACCTTTAGACAATCAACAATGTCATGTTTTGCTATAGCCAAGCTTTCTATACACACATTGATGAATGGCTTCACTTTTCATAGTTTTTATTTTTGAATGAATGTGTGAAAGTCTTTATCGAATTGTCAAATGTAAAGTCATCAATATACAGAAACAGCCAAAAACAAAGTAATATGTTTTAAATCATAACATACAAGTGTAATGTCCTCTCGAATCTTGTTTTCACAAAAATACCCTGATAAAGCTATCCCTTAAAGGCAGTGTAGCATGTTTTTTACATATTTGTTTTCTCAAATTTGCTATTTATTATTAAAGTTAAAACAATATATTGTTATAGTAGAGGGTAAACCATCTATAGGGATTTATTTGAGGAAATATGATGTCTTGACATGTATACAAATAAACAGTAAAACAAAAAAACATTTGTTTTTGCAGTAAAGAGAGCACTTAAACTTGAATGGTTCCCATACTTCTCTTTGAAGTATCTCTGTAATCTACCCAGCGATACCTGTTGTACATCAAGAAATGACCCAACACATGTGCTCTCAGAATGCTACAGGTTTCTAGGCCAGTGAGACTCCACTACAGCTGATACTGGTACAGCAACACACCAGACCTCGGTGCTCTCAGAATGCTACAGGTTTCTAGGCCAGCGAGGCTCCACTACAGCTGATACTGGTACAGCAACACACCAGACCTCGGTGCTCTCAGAATGCTACAGGTTTCTAGGCCAGCGAGACTCCACTACAGCTGATACTGGTACAACAACACACCAGACCTCGGTGCTCTCAGAATGCTACAGGTTTCTAGGCCAGCGAGACTCCACTACAGCTGATACTGGTACAGCAACACACCAGACCTCGGTGCTCTCAGAATGCTACAGGTTTCTAGGCCAGCGAGGCTCCACTACAGCTGATACTGGTACAGCAACACACCAGACCTCGGTGCTCTCAGAATGCTACAGGTTTCTAGGCCAGCGAGACTCCACTACAGCTGATACTGGTACAGCAACACACCAGACCTCGGTGCTCTCAGAATGCTACAGGTTTCTAGGCCAGCGAGGCTCCACTACAGCAGATACTGGTACAGCAACACACCAGACCTCGGTGCTCTCAGAATGCTACAGGTTTCTAGGCCAGCGGACTCCGTTACAGCTGATACTGGTACAGCAACACACCAGACCTCGGTGCTCTCAGAATGCTACAGGTTTCTAGGCCAGCGAGACTCCACTACAGCTGATACTGGTACAGCAACACACCAGACCTCTGTGCTCTCAGAATGCTACAGGTTTCTAGGCCAGCGAGACTCCACTACAGCTGATACTGGTACAACAACACACCAGACCTCGGTGCTCTCAGAATGCTACAGGTTTCTAGGCCAGCGAGACTCCACTACAGCTGATACTGGTACAGCAACACACCAGACCTCGGTGCTCTCAGAATGCTACAGGTTTCTAGGCCAGTGAGACTCCACTACAGCTGATACTGGTACAGCAACACACCAGACCTCGGTGCTCTCAGAATGCTACAGGTTTCTAGGCCAGCGAGACTCCACTACAGCTGATACTGGTACAGCAACACACCAGACCTCGGTGCTCTCAGAATGCTACAGGTTTCTAGGCCAGCGAGACTCCACTACAGCTGATACTGGTACAGCAACACACCAGACCTCGGTGCTCTCAGAATGCTACAGGTTTCTAGGCCAGCGAGACTCCACTACAACTGATACTGGTACAGCAACACACCAGACCTCGGTGCTCTCAGAATGCTACAGGTTTCTAGGCCAGCGAGACTCCACTACAGCTGATACTGGTACAGCAACACACCAGACCTCGGTGCTCTCAGAATGCTACAGGTTTCTAGGCCAGGGAGACTCCACTACAGCAGATACTGGTACAGCAACACACCAGACCTCGGTGCTCTCAGAATGCTACAGGTTTCTAGGCCAGCGAGACTCCACTACAGCTGATACTGGTACAGCAACACACCAGACCTCGGTGCTCTCAGAATGCTACAGGTTTCTAGGCCAGGGAGACTCCACTACAGCAGATACTGGTACAGCAACACACCAGACCTCGGTGCTCTCAGAATGCTACAGGTTTCTAGGCCAGGGAGACTCCACTACAGCAGATACTGGTACAGCAACACACCAGACCTCGGTGCTCTCAGAATGCTACAGGTTTCTAGGCCAGTGAGACTCCACTACAGCTGATACTGGTACAGCAACACACCAGACCTCGGTGCTCTCAGAATGCTACAGGTTTCTAGGCCAGCGAGACTCCACTACAGCTGATACTGGTACAGCAACACACCAGACCTCGGTGCTCTCAGAATGCTACAGGTTTCTAGGCCAGCGAGACTCCACTACAGCTGATACTGGTACAGCAACACACCAGACCTCGGTGCTCTCAGAATGCTACAGGTTTCTAGGCCAGGGAGACTCCACTACAGCAGATACTGGTACAGCAACACACCAGACCTCGGTGCCGCTCTTAGTAAATGTAATTCTCTCGGCATGGTAATGTTTTTTAAATGACTTTCAAAGATGTGTATCCAAATATTTTTTAAAAAATGAAAGCCAGCGACCTGAGTATCTGTTGAAACCAACTCTGTGCTGCCCACAAAGCAACTTCCAAACGCAAGGCATAACTCTTGCCAGTCTGCATTACTGGCTGATTGAAGCCTTGCAGTATTTCCCTCGCTTTGTTGTGCCTAGATAGTGAATCGCTGCACCAGAAATGCATAGTGGGCCTGGATTTCTAAGCACAGATTTCTTAAGGAAATACTGCATGGCCTAAATCAGCCAGTAATGGAGACTGGCAAGAGTTATGCCTTGCATTGGGAAGTTGCTCACAAAGGTGCCAGAAGCACTAGCAGTCACGGAGGCTGAGCGGCTAATTGGGCGAGGACCTTGGGAATCAGAGGAACTGGGTAGTATATATATACGTATGAAGTGAATATACGGTATCAAGAGATACATACAGCACACCTACAGGTAACTTGAATGGGAGAATAATGAAAGGAAAGAGGAGAATAGATTGACTGTACACAGTTTAATTGAAAGTTGCAAAATGGTTGAGTTCATGTGCCATGAATTGTTCCTGTCGAAACGAAGAGAAGAGCAAATTTTTTAGCATTTAAAATTTTCTCAAGTTTGTCAGTTATCATTAAAGTTTATACAACATATTGTTACAGTAGAGAATAAAACATCTCATTACATGACCCGATAACCCGTACACATAGAAAACAGTTATCCAGTGGTGTGGAACTCCTCAGTGTGAGAGCTAGATTTGTAGGTCTCATGGGAATTTGAGAGTTCAGACAGCAAGATGGTTGACCATTCCATCATGCTGCCATAATTAAAGTTCTACTCTAAGGGCTAAATTTGTCAAATCACTTGAAATACCTTCAAGTCACCATTTTAATGTGAACACCTTAAAATGGCCGCTCGAAGGGAAATGGTCTTGAATGGCTTAACGAAACCATGAACATTCGTTTTGGAACTCTTTTTAATGATTCAGGAGTATTATCTGGCCGTTGGTAATGCTTAATTATATTTTTGTGAGGGCACTTTATTTCAGTTAGAAAATCATGCTACATATAATTCAGCTATTAGTAACACTTACATAACTTTCACTTTATTTCCATATGAACAACGTGCTACAGCGCCTTTTAACATCATAAATATTATCCATACTGTGACGGAAATTTAATTTATTGTCACATTAAGTAATTAAGGCTTGTTTGTCAATTACTGTAAGTATGAATAGTATTTTCATAGAAATTTAATTAATCACTTTTACCATACTCCCGCATCTTTCAAACACCTTATCGCAAACATCCATCATTTCGAACGATGAACAATCGACCATCTGCATTGACGCTCCGAGATAAAACTATTACCCTCACAACACATTCACTAAATGCGTTTGAGGAGCAAGAAGCCCGTGCTGACAACAAGAGTAGGAAGATGACCACTTGATAGATGGGAAGGAGAGACGTGTCAACTCTGTAGAGGAGACCAAATAACCATGATCGGGAGTGGGACGGAATCACTACCTTCGAGTGTCAGCGATGGTTTGTCATCTGTTGGTTAAACACTGCCTGCATGTGTTTCATGGGACCAAACTCTGGCTGATAGTACTGAGAGTGCATCTGGGAGAGCCATGCTTGTATCATGCTTATCTCGCCATGTGTAGTATAGGGAGGCTATAAGATACGGTAGAACTCTGGTTGCTAATAGATACCTGTGAACTGATGCTACTTCATGCTTGTTATGGCCTCTCTTTGAGCAAACAGCTTGGAATTAAAAAATGGTTCTGAGACTTGGGTTTAACAAGAAATTGAGATGGTCGATTATCTTTGGGAAAAAGAATCAAATATTTGGTGTTCCCTCTGAACTAATGACTTAAATCAATGAATCTTTGTCCTGAGATTACATTTCGGATTATTTGAGTTTGATGTTTATTTGAAGCTAAATCCTCTCATTCTACAGAATTACAAATGTATCATTGATTATCCAAAGATAAAAAAAACGGTTTTCAAAATGAAAAAAATGATAAATTTGTCATAAGAATACATATGTTCTGCTTTTGCAGTTCAAACAACTGGAATTATATCGACTGACTTGTAAAAACATAGAAAATAAGATGACTTAAGAAGCCTTCACATTAGATCCTGCACTTATCCATCTTTCATCCCTTGGAGACTCTCGACCAATCAAAACTGTCTGCTAATCTGTTAACAATTATAGCCAATCCCAGCCTTAGGTGATGGCCATTCAAGGTTAACAGTTACAAGGTTAAGGAACAGTTCCCCTTTTTGTTGACGACCATGATTTAATTAATGGTGACATGTTAGTAGCAACTTCTCTCTTTAATTGAAGACAATTGAAAATTAATGGTGAAATGTTAATGGATAACAACTTCTTTATTTCAAAATCAATGGTGACATATAAATTGATATCTTTGGTTGGCATTCTAAAAGTTGAGATGGTGAGAAATGAAGAATTAGTGATTTGATTTGAATCGAAATGATTTATTTGATGTACAACTTCTTTATTCTATAAGTGATGGTTTTAAAGGGGCAGTAGCATGTTTTTTGCAAATTTTATTTTTTTAAATTTCCCATTTATAATGATAGTTTATATAATTTATATATATACTTTAGAAGGTAAAACATCTTATTACACAAACCAATTATCCGTAATGGTAATAACGGTGTTGCATGTAAAACAAAAATTGCATGGCGGCCATGCATTTTATTGTGAACACATTTTATTATTTCGAATGACAAAAACGATAATGGCTTTCATGGAACCATGTACAAACATTTTTTAACTTTATTTTCCAAAAGAGAGAAGGGTGTTTTACTTATAGTGACATTATTTTTCAAATACATATTGACTTATTTCAGCGAAAAAATGTGCTAATGCCCCTTTAATATGTTGTCATCAAGCAAGTGATACAAATACCATATCCACAAAAAGAATTATAAGACTCCATATCGAAAAGTCACCTATACAAAATAAAGACGCTGTATATCAATCAAATAGCTCTTCATTTTTCAACAACATTTCTCTCCATATACTTTGAAGAATTTTTTTTTCTAAATAATGTAAAAAATCTTTAGAAATTTATCTTGTAGCAATTTGAACATTGTATTTTGTGTACATTTAGGAAAACACCAAATCTCATTAACACCTTAAACTTTTATATGATTACACACTTTTACTGTCATTAGCAGTTTAATTTATTTTGACAGTTATGTTTCCAAATTTGTCATAAAGAATTTTCCTAATGGATTACGAGATGTGTTTATCACAGATGCAATGATAATGTCCTTGGAGACTATCATTTGTCAATCTTTGAAGCTGTTAAATTGTAGAAAAAGTCACAATCATTTCCCCAATCATGTAAAGTGAAGATTCATCGACAGCTGGTAA
This sequence comes from Gibbula magus, assembly GCA_936450465.1. Taxonomy (NCBI): domain Eukaryota; kingdom Metazoa; phylum Mollusca; class Gastropoda; order Trochida; family Trochidae; genus Gibbula; species Gibbula magus. The sequence continues at coordinate 2,515,566 of OW388296.1, read as the reverse complement.
CTGCTAAAGTTTGAACCCACAGATAGAGATCGGAATCGATGGACAGAAGTTTTAACAAATGAGATAAAGATATAAAGAACAGAGTGATGCAGATGATACATGACTTGTTAATCGTACTGCAGTGTCTTTAAAGGGGCAGTAGCATGTTTTTTTGCTCAAATAAGTCGATGAAATGTATTTCAAAATAATGTCACCAATAGTAAAACACCCTTCTCTCTTCGAAAAATCAAGTTCAAAATGAGTGTACATGGTTCCATAAAGCCACGGGAATCGTTTTTGTCATTCGAAATAATGAAATGTGTTCACAATAAAATGGCCGCCATGCACTTTTTGCTTTATACGCAACACTGTTATTACCACTACAGATAATTGGTTTGTGTAATTAGATGTTTACCCTCTAAAGTAACATAAATGACATAAACTATCATTATAAATGGGAAATTTGAAAAAATAATTTTAATAAACGTTCTATTGCCCCTTTAAAGTCATCAATAATATTTTTTGAAAACTCAAGACCGATCTCTTAGCACCTGACTCCAATATCCTAAACAGTACACTAGGCAACTGGAGGGTGTGACATGAGGGGGGTGGAGGGTGTGACATGAGGGGGTGGAGGGTGTGACATGAGGGGGTGGAGGGTGTGACATGAGGGGTGGAGGGTGTGACATGAGGGGGTTGAGGGTGTGGCATGAGGGGGTGGAGGGTGTGACATGAGGGGGGTGGAGGGTGTGACATGAGGGGGTGGAGGATGTGACATGAGGGGGTGGAGGGTGTGACATGAGGGGGTGGAGGGCGGAGGGTGTGACATGAGGGGGTGGAGGGTGTGACATGAGGGGGTGGAGGGTGTGACATGAGGGGGTGGAGGGTTTGACATGAGGGGGTGGAGGGTGTGACATGAGGGGGTGGAGGGTGTGACATGAGGGGGTGGAGGGTGTGACATGAGGGGGTGGAGGGTGTGACATGAGGGGGTGGAGGTACAGACAGTCAAACCTCTAGTATTTAGTGCATGAACATGGTTATATATGTAAAGAATTCAAATAACATGTAATCATCTTTCATTTCTTTAACAGACATTTCAGAGACTTGTGTGATGAAGGAGATCAAGTTCTATCAAAATTACACTTCTCTAGATCTACTGCAAACTAGAGTCATCAGAAGATGACATATCCCACTGGTCCCACAATATATGAAAAGGCACAACTTCAGTTAGTGTGTAATACACATAGACAGTTTCAGAGGGATATATGGTGGGATAAAAGTTAGAAAAGTTTATACATCATTCGTGGCTAGCTGGGCCACTTGTGAAATATCTTCTTTTGTACCTCTCTCTCTGTGAGTTGAAGATGGTCTTGTCAAGGAAATACAAATATCCTCCATATATAGGTCAATCAGATGATAATACTCTCTCTCACATTTGACTTGCATGCACACATAGAATAAAGGAATTGACTGACATGTTGATTGTCACTAATTCAATGTAATATGACATGATCACCTCAAGGGTAATGTCATTACAGACTCCAGATGTTATCTAATAAAACTGACATTGACTACATGTTATTGATTTTAAATTACCATTACTGTTAATGTGATTTATATAATTTTATTGTATTTTCTATATATAAACACATGGTTTCTGATAAAGTTAAAAGGATAGATAAAGGATAGATGAAATGACATATGGTCACAATCGGATTCATTAAAATGTGATGTCAATTTGACTATTGCTCGATTTAAAATTTCTGAAATTGGTCCATAAATTATACTTAAATATTGCTTTTAAAAAAAAAGCCTAATTTAGCCCCGGCGACCAGAACGAAAGTCTGCGGGGGTGTGGCCCCTGAATGGATGTCGTCACTGGAGTAACCTCATTTTCGGCGATAGTCATAATTCAAAGTAATTTCGCACTGTTTTAATTTCACTAACAAATCTTCAATCAAACATTCCATATATCGAATGTTTAGATTGTAATTCCGCAGATTAATTACAGTCACGCCTCAATGATTCTTCTCAAAACGTTTCCCAGCAGAAATCACGGTATTGTTAAAATGGGTTAATTAAAATCGTCTTAATTATCAATTGCAAGTGTATATTGTTTTGATTTTATGCTCAATTGATTCCGATATACAATATGCGTAGAGATATTCATCTGACATTCTTGAGAAAAATGCATTTCACCAGATCTTTAAATCTACCCCATACCCTGGGTGCAAAACACATGAATTCTATTACCTCCCCTTTATGAAGCAGAATCAATGATTTAAAAATTGTGTATAAGTGAGCTAACTAATATGTGTTCTGTTGTTTTGTTTAAATTTTATAAAAAAATAAATAACAACCAGTGATAATAAAAAAATTAAGATTTTTATGCTAAAAATATACCCAAAGAGGATCACTAATGATCCCTTTATGATTCTGCTGACAGGGAACAAATCGTAAGCAACGATTTTGTAATCGTGTATGTGAGTATCATGCAGTAAGCCAATCACAACACACTAACATTTTAAAACAGAGAGAGTGCGTGTAGTAACGTATCGTAATAGTACTTAATGTATGAAATGCATCATGGGAAGTGTTGTGTCATAGCGTTCCCGCCGAAGTATGCCATAAATACAGAATAAACCGCTCGCTCCCTTCATGCCAACTTCCCAATGCAAGGCATAACTCTTGCCAGTCTCCATTACTGGCTGATTTAGGCCTTGCAGTATTTCCTCAAGAAATCTGTGTTTAGAAATCCAGGCCCGCTATGCATTTCTGGTGCAGCTATTCACTATCTAGGCACGGCAAAGGGAGGGAAAGAACACAAGAAAGCGAACGAAATACCGCAAGGGTTAAATCAGCCAGTAATGCAGACTGGCAAGAGTTATGCCTTGTGTTTGGAAGTTGCCTTCATGCTTGTGTCCTGTGGTATATGAAGGCCACGATACCACAGTGTGAAGTCTCAGCTGGGAAGCGCTCATAAAATCTCGAACAAGAATAAGAGAGACTACTTACTCTGTGAGCACTGTGGTCCCCAGGAGTCCTGCTGCACACAGTTCTGACATGACTGACCGCTGAAGTTCTGCGGACATATACACGTACCGTTTCCTAGCAAACTGTCGTGGCACTGGAACAATTAAACACCATTTGCTACAAATAAACCTTCAGTAATAGCGTTATAAATTCAGTAAAGTGTTGTCAGGTTCCTATCTGAATTCTCACAGGAGGCCATCAAAACTTGTTTAATTTGCTTTAATGAGGTTGAAGATCCAATTTTACTTAACAATAAAAAGTAGGTGGTTCCCTATTCATGATGTGGAGTAAATAATTAGTGGGCAACATGACGACACAATGATTGGTAGAATCTTACCTTTAGTAATTATGTGCTTCTATGAGAACAAGTTTTTGTTTGGAATTAAAAGCATTTAAATAGCTTCTGCAATAGTGGGTCACAATGGTCCATCACCATCCAAATATTAAATTGCAAAAGATTATTGCTATTGCAATAGTCACCCCAAATAATATCTAATAGTACTACAATAACAATTTCAATAGCTGGTCACAATAGTTTACCTTTAGAATGTTGCAATAAACTTAATGCTCCAATCAGGGTCAACAGTCACCCTGATAATAATGACCAACCTTGCCTCGCCCCCCACATGGGTTCTGGAATACCCCTGGGTCAACAGTCAACTTGATAATAACCCATCTTGCCTCGCCCCCCACATGGGTTCTGGAATCCCCCTGGGTCAACAGTCACCCTGATAATAACCCACCTTGCCTCGCCCCCCACATGGGTTCTGGAATCCCCCTGGGTCAACAGTCACCCTGATAATAACCCACCTTGCCTCTCCCCCCACATGGGTTCTGGAATCCCCCTGGGTCAACAGTCACCCTGATAATAACCCACCTTGCCTCGCCCCCCACATGGGTTCTGGAATCCCCCTGGACACGACTGGCAGTCTTCTCCATAGAATCCATCACAACAACGCTTTCTCTGTAATAGAGAAATATATATAATATTTCTGGATGATGTCAAAGTCACAAAAATCCATAAGCTCTTTTTTTGAAGCTTTGTGCAAGGATATAAAGAGAATCCAGTGAACGTTTTTTGAGATGTCCTGCTGAAAGCTTTTTGTGAGATCACTTTATTTCAGTAAGAACAACTTGCTACAGCGCCTTTAACAGTTAATTCTAAGGAAAATTACACATTACTCACAGTTATAGTTCTGTTGCACATTCTGGAGCATCCGACGTAGGCGACATACTGGCCCTCGAGATTCACCCAGTAGCGACACCCTTGGATCACCTGCTTCTGAAAATATAAAATATACATTTAGGATTTCTTACTTCCACTTCTATTGAAAATAATGAAACAGGTTTGAAGTTAAAAGACAAACGCACTAAACACGCATTCTTGCTCACCCCAAACATCATGTTCAGTGGTTTTAACCTCAATCAAGAGTGTCATTTGTTACAAACTTTACACACATTATAACAAAGATGTGGCTCAATTGATTGAATCTACTCTCATCATTTAAAAAGGTCTGGGTTTGAGTCTCAGCCGGGTTGTACAAAAACATACAAAAGTTGTTGATTCCTTGCTTGACGTCCAACATGTATAGATCAGAACAACAGAACAACAGAACAGGGCCTAGATTCCTTGCTTGACGTCCAACATGTATAGATCAGAACAACAGAACAACAGAACAGGGCCTAGATTCCTTGCTTGACGTCCAACATGTATAGATCAGAACAACAGAACAACAGAACAGGGCCTAGATTCCTTGCTTGACGTCCAACATGTATAGATCAGAACAACAGAACAACAGAACAGGGCCTAGATTCCTTAGTTCCCTGAGCACTAAGATAATCTAAGCAAATGGTAATGAATAACTTATGAATATTTTGGACAGTTCTTGCTTGATAAAAGTTGCATTCATTGTAATAAAGAGGTTGTCTATCTGTTAGTTTCTCTTCAACTTCTAAAAACCTCTTTAACACTTTATCTCAGAGAGCCTCGAAAATCTAGGGCCCATATTTTCGAAGCTCTCTTAGCTCTAAGATAGTCGTAGGCCAATGTTAATGTATGGCACTTACGAATATCTTAGCGCTAAGAGAGCTTCGAAAATATGGGTCCAGGACCTTAAATAACTATTGAAGAAGCAATCCACTGTGGATGGAGGGCGCCAAGGGCACATGAATCATTTCTGGATATATGATATAATAGGGACAGTAATATTGTTATATATGCTCAACACCAAGGCCTCAGGGCTGATATAAAGGTGAAGTTATAAACTTTTTATCAAAACTTCCTGTAATTTTATAATCCTCCCTCAGATCTTACTTGGGGTTATGGAAAAGATCTGCAGGAAGAAGGAGAGGTGATCATTGATCTCATCCACACAAGGAGAATATTCGGGATTTGTTCCGACATATCGACTGAAGGTCACAACACTGATGAACAGGAAGATCTTTCCTTGCAGAGATTTGTATTTTATTGTGGATGGTATTTTATTAACAAATGTTACAAAATATTTGTTCATATATGATCTATGCCTTATAAAAAAGTTTTGATTAATAAGATGATCTCACTTAAATTTTAGACAGTCAATTATATACCACTCACCAATGGTGTATCCGAACTCTGTGGGCACTTCAAATCTCCATAGCACACATCACAGGAGCCCTGAATGTAGTAAGCCACACTTTAAAAGTAGATTAGTGTAAAGCTTATAATGAAATTCAATCCAATTTCTTGCATTACAGGAAACCCTAAAGTGCTGCTATTAAAGCAATTTTTTGTACTCTTTAATTATTTTGATCTTGAACTGACAATATTTCATTTTTGATTGTTAATTTTTTTTCTAAATTAAGCTGTTTTAACAAATGACACTACCAGTTTTGTTGTAGGTCAAGTCACACCTCCTCAAAGCACCTGTTGCAATCTGCATGAGGAGCCACTCAATGTTGCACTTCCCTTGACACATTTTGGTTTCTTTGTTTTTCAATTTCCCCTTTCAAGTATAATTATCATCAAACTGCAATTCACCCTGACGAAGGTTTAGAAGCAACTCATTGTTGCTCTCCAACAGCCAATATAAAAGAATGTTTTTCAATTGTCCCTTTAAAATTCAATGACTATCAAACTGCAATTCACCCTAACAATCTTTTAGTTGCCACTCAATGTTGCACTTGTCAATTTTCTTTTCTCTGTTTTTAAATTTTCCTTTAAAGTTTCATTCTGTCAAACTGCAATTTACCTAACAATCTTTGAGGAGCCACTCAATATTACACTTCCCATTGTCAATATAAAAGAATGTTTTCAATTTCACCTTTAAAAGTTAAATCACTATCTACCGTAAGTGCAATACCCTGACGACCTTTTTGGAGCCACTCAATGTGGCACTTAACATTGACAAATTTTGGTTTCTTTGTTTTTCTATTTTTCCTTTCAAGTTTATGCAATTTACCCTGACAATCTTTTAGGAGCATCTCAATAGTGCACTTCCCATTGTGCCATTTAACAAGGTTAGGTGTAATAACGCCTACAGTGACAATTGCCTACGGGGATTTATAGCTACAGTTTGAGTTGTGACAGCGATACGCTTACCTGCACACAAGTGAACTGTTCCAATCAGTGTGCACTAATGCCTACAGTAGAGAAGTAATCACACAAGCTGACCAAAGTCAATATGTGACCAAAGTCAATATTTCACTTAATTCAAAATATCTTTTTCAAAACCAAAATGTCAATAAATAATTCAAAGTCATCATTTCACTAAAGTCAATATTTGATCAAAGTCAACATTTCACTAAGTTCAAACAAATCTTTTTCAAAGTCAACATTTCATCAAAGTCAATACCTGATCAAAGTCAATATTTCACTTAAGGATGTTCGCTCCTCAAAGTTATAGTATTAAACTTTTTTTCTCATTTATATTTTTTAAAAGATCAAAGTATATGATTGGAAAATCAGCATTAAAAAATAGGGGGTAGTGTGGGTTTTTACGAGATATGAAGCCAGTAAGATAGTTGGGTGAAGTACAATTTCAACATGGGAGTCCATGGGGGAAATCAGAAAAAAACTACTAAAAACTTTAAAATATTACATTTCTAGTATTAAACTTGTTTTCCTTTTTTGATATGTTACAAAGTTCATGTTACCCTACCGAAATCGATGAAAAATATATATGGTAGTGTGGGTTTTTTAAAGCTTTGACACAAAATGTACATGTAAACCCCATTTTTTAGTCAAATTTAGGACAATTTATGCTGTTTAAGCACTTTTTAGAGGTTCTAAAGTCACATTTTCTTTATTTCATTTGTTTTTTTTAAAGTATGTAGATGATGTAGAATATCATGAAGTAAATAAAGATGAGAAAAAGTCTTTACTTAATCATATTTCATTTTTGAAGTTCAACAGGAAGGAGCGGAAAATATCTTTTTCAAAACCAAAATGTCACATTTTTGTTTTAACTGTAGGCATTAGTCCACAAAATCACGGGTCATTCCACTTTGATGAAAGGTTGAAGGATGTAAAAATCAGAACCACTGGTGCATAAACTTGTAGGCGATCGTCCCTGTAGGCGTTAGTAGACTCCACCTTTAAGGAACGTCTTTCAATTTCCCCTTTCAAGTTTAATTATTATCAAACTGCAATTGACCATGACCATCTTGTACGAGCCACTCAATAGTGCACTTCCCATTGTCAATATAAAAGAACGTCTTTCAATTTCCCCTTTCCAGTTTAATTATTATCAAACTGCAATTGACCATGACCATCTTGTACGAGCCACTCAATAGTGCACTTCCCATTGTCAATATAAAAGAACGTTTTTCAATTTCCCCTTTCAAGTTTAATTATCATATCAAACTGCAATTGACCATGACATACTTGCATGAGTAAATCAGTGTTGCCTTTCCCATTGCCAATATAAAAAAATGTTTTTCAATTTCACCTTAGTTTAATTACTAGCTACAGTAAGTGCAATACCCTGACAAACTTTTAGGAACCCCTCAATGTTGCCCTTCCCATTGCCAATTCAACAGAAAATATCGTTAATTTTTTCCTTTCAAGAATTCAAAGTGCAATACCCTGACGATCTTGTAGGAGGAGACGTCACACCTCCGAGGCAGAATGTCGCCCATGTCGGCGGGGATCAGGAGTGCCTCTATGTGGTGGTAGACCCCGTTGGAGCACGGGATGTCGGTCTGGGAGATGTTCACCTTACCATTCAGCTGGATCTGGCCCTGTGAAACAACATATATAGAGCCATTGGCCATCTGTAGCTCATCAGGCTTTAAACAAAAAACAAAATAAATTTCAAAATTTAAATTTTCCAGGAGAATTTATCACAGGTATAATGAATTTGAAGTACTTGAGAAAAAGATTAAAATAGTTTTCTAAGGTTGTGACCAATTTGGGGTCACAGGGCCACCAAATCTTCAACTTAGAATACCCATTGGCCAAGGAATCTGTACACAACATTTCAGCCCTCTAGACCTTTTGGTATTGGAGTAGAAGAAGAAAATAGATTTTTACGGTCATGACCCCTGTGACCCTATTTGGGGTCATGGAATCGCCAAAACCATAATTCAGAATCCCTATTTGGCCAATGAGTCTGTACACAAAATTTCATTTACCCTGTATCCTTCACTATCAAGGGTTTTAGTATGTATATCAAAATATAACCTTCATTGTATTAAGAAGTTGTAAATCCATGCAAATTGTCATCTTGTCTCTCAAAGAAGTGAATATGTATATAGTCACATTCTACCTTAGAGACTCTACAATTAAACGTTCAAAATACACATGTTCACTCAGTTACAAACTTTTTATTTTTGTAAAACTTAAAAAACACATAACGACATATTCTATTTCCATATATTAGGTTAACCACAGAATGAGAGCAAACAATGGCTATTCTTGTCAATCGTACACAAACTAAGTACATTATTCTGACAAAATTGGATACACATATGAATATTGCTGAATTTGATAGTCAAGTTTAGCAATCTCCCTAATGTTTAGGTCAGTGGTAAGGATATTATTGTCCATATTTATTCATGTATATTAGTTGGTTGATTTGCTCTGTGAATCATCCAAGGGCATCCTTATTAGGTCTTTAAGACGAGTGTCTGCAAGACCTATTGTTCTTTTTGTGATACCGATTCTGAAGTAACGGCTGAATCGATTTGCATACAAATTTTCAGGGATGGTAGTGTGTAACAAAACTAGCCCTGTATGTTTCAGGTAGGTAGGTAGGTAGGTAGGTGGAATTAAGGGCGACGTTGGGCCAACAAATGGCCTATATGCGCCCGGCATATAAAAGGACTGTATGTTTCAACTTCTTTCTTGAATTATCTCCCCTTGAAGTCATATCTGTTCAACATCTATATCATGTAAAAGTTGTTTTGCCACAATTTAACCATTGGCCCAAAAATATGAAATTCTGTGATTTTGAGACTTTTCCAGGGGTATATTCTTTGGAGAATTTTCGACCATAAACCACTGAAAATAGCAACACCTTTAATATCTCATTTTGAAGTGGAAATGGCATTCATTAAGGAATTCAATAACGTTCAAGCGTGTAACTGTCATAGTTCACGTGTGACAAGTCATAGAAGATTGTTATTTTTTAAAAATCGCTATTTTCAGCAAAGTTCAAAGGATCATAACTGCTGAACTCATTACGTATGCACAATTTCAAGATTAACAACTTTTATGTTGCACCATTTCATCAAAAAGTTGATAACTAAGCTTCCAACATCGCAAACGTCATCTGGGGGTCCAAATTTGCGCATTTTTGTGTTTTTTCTTGAATATTCGGAAGAACACAATGCATTAATTATATATGCAATCTAAATGATCATAACATCTACTAAAGTGGAATTTAAAGCACAATATGTTCTGTATTACACATTATCATGAAAATGTTAACAGTTTTGTCTTAATCATGCTAAACATAATGTAGGGGTCCATTAACATGTGATTTTTCCATTTTCAGGGGGTACCTTTTTGGGAGAATTTTTGTTAAAAAACTAAAGAAGATAGAGACATGTTTGATAGCTCATTTTAAAGCAGAGAAACTGATGAAATAACCGGAGTTCAAGGTCAAGCGGAGGTCTTGAAGAGCTAAGTATTGACGCGACAATCCTAGTTTAACTTTGTGTTTATCCTATCGAAATGTCACAAGTCGTTTCTAAACATGGAGAAGCAAAAAGACAACACAATAAATGATTGTTTTAATGCTCCCACGTTTTATTTTCATGTCTTAGTTTAATGTTCGTGCAGAAGGCTGAAGCATATTTCATGTTTCCGCTGAGGAAGGGGTCCAAAAGACCCCGAAATGTAACCATTAAAGGAGGACTATGCGGGATAATGAGCCCGCTGATGGCGAACGTGTTGCGTGCTGGTGACATGGTCACGTGACTCGGACTTGGCGCAGACCCAGCGATGTGGTCATGTTTTTGACAGGGGATTCCCCCTTTTCACAGGCGATCGTTGATTGGCTGTTTCATTCTTGTTCTTGTTTTGGACCCCGCCATCGCTAACTACAACGATTTCATGGTCCATGACCAGGTTCGAGACAACACAGCCTACAGACAGCAATCCCACAGACGATTTAATTGTGTTGCAGAGGTTTGGACGTCTTGGACAGACGATTTTACTGGAAATCCGGGATCGATTCCTTGATCCCCAAGGGCACTACACTGGGTTTATCGGACTTTAGATGTGTAGATGTTTGGGGGGAAAACGATTACAATAAAAAAAAAATGCTAACATGTATTACTATTAATTCATTTGGTATTCTTCATAAAGCAAAACTATTTTCGTAAGGAATGACAGATATTTAATTTAAGAAACCATTGTAGTAAAATATATGTAAAAGATGTATTTTAACTCATAAAACATGTTAAACAAGTTTTGTAGGTAACAACTTCAATATTGTAAAAAAATACCCAGCATTTTTCATGTCACTCAGTCTCTATGAATGTACATCATACACACTGGACAAAACAGGGGCATTTTGAAATTATTCCATAGTGATATATTTATTGATAGTGATGTTTTAATCCTGAAATATATAAACCCCAACTTGGACATATAAATATACTCTGTCAATGTCAATAAATATACAAATTTGTTTTGACATAGATTATCCCGACAATGTTGAATACATGTTTTATAAATGTATTGCTAAACAGTCATTGAATTGTTAATACTGTTCACATAAACCTTCTTATAACAAATTAAATGTACAATATATTGACATGCAAGTCGTGTGTCATTTATCTAGTCAGTAGTGTATACAACGTGCAGAGAAACTTTGCAATCGACAAATTGTCTAGCCAGACTGGAGACAATTGCAATGCGATTTGGCAATAGAAAGCTTACATATAATGCTTTGAAGTTTCATCCCCAGGGTTCTACTTGAATCTATGTACAAATAACAGTGTTCAATACACATTGTCTGTTATGTCAGCAGCATTTCCTGTATATTAGCGGTTGTCGTCTCCACTGACACTACCAAATACCACAATTATGTAACGTCGCAGATTGTGATCACATCATTACACGGAGCCAGATACCTTTCAATTAGCATTCAATTAGCATTGCTATGTCCCTGTAATGAAGTCTTTTGGTGATATTTTCATTTCTACCACATTTTAAATATTTGATTTTTTATAAGTTACGCATAGGGCAAACTGAAAGAAGTCACCAGCTGTAGAAGTCGCCCGAACTTCGGAGACTTTTCACTTCCAGCTGACGCTATAATATCTGCAATAAATGCAAACTGTTTGTTTCCAAATGTTCCTTTTTAATATGTTTTATTTGTATTTTATTTTTATGAATTATTGATAGTTTGATATATTTTTGTTTTATCAAAACTAGCAATTGCGTGAGGTTTAATTAACGGTTTCATGAAATAATTTGGACACTATTACATTTTCTTTGTAACCACTTGTAAAGTTTTAAATGGCCGCGGAAAAAATATGGAAATATGTAGAAATATTACATTATCACATATGACAGCAACATTAAGTTAATTAATTATCAGTTTAGCGCTCACATCGTTTATGCAGCAGCAAACCTGCGAAAATGATTGTCACATCATTTATTCTAACAAAGTTTGCGGCATTTGCTGAAATTTAAATAGGAAAGCATGCTCTCAATAAATGACAAATTACTTCAAGCAGTTTAACTAGGGATAATGTATTGTTCCTGGACTATTATCCATGTGTTTAAGGATATAAAGAATCAGTTTGGTGAATAGTTTAAACCACTGACGCATGCCAGAACATTTGGGTTGTAGGGTCCGAAGGAAGGTCAATCTTGTCCGAACTGATATACGCAACTTTAACCGTTTTTATTTTCGGTTAATCTAAAGCAATTCTGAAATATCTATGTAAAATCGAGTAAAATACTTTCTATCCAATATTTTGATTTGTTGAAATTGACATTTTAAAGATTATTATTTATTATACAGTCTTTCATAATATTTGAATCGGATCAGTGTCCAAGCTTCGGTCAGTTTGCGCTACTCTAACCTTTTATGTCTGAAACCTTTTATGGGTGAAATAGGTTTAATGTAGTTAAATATCAGATAAGCGAACCAATTTGATATAGTTCTTTTATTTTGCGATACACATGAGTTTGATATCAATATTAGAAAAGGGAAATGGTCTGCATTGTAATAAATATAAGCTCATATCAGTATATCACTATATCCACATTGGAACTTGGTTCATTATGGGCTAATTATTATTATTATGAACACAACGCAAAAAGGTAAATAACGCTATTATTACGAGCTCGAATTAAAGAGTAGAGTAAAGCGAGAGAGGGGTCAGACGCGAGAAGATTAGGAGCGCGTAGGATTGCGCAGACAAAACTACGCTGAGTACAGAGAACGCTAATTGAGATTTCCGGCTCGGCACGCTGTGGTGGTAATTACTCGTGGATCGTTTTAATTATCCCGCATAGACCTCCTTTAAATATTCGTTTGTTGTACCATCAGTTTGTCTATCTGGTCATATATGACATTGATCCACTCTGCTGCCCAAAGTATTATATTACCCTAACATTATGACATGCACCATTGTTTGTTCCTTTCAGCTCCTTGAGACAAATTCCTCGAATGGATTGTGACGAGGCATGAATGCACATTTTATCCATGTTCATCGAGAAATGGTTGCATGTTTGTGAGAGCTCTCAGCCAATCAGAATCTTTGAAATATGTGTAACAAAATAATTAGCCAGTAATCAAGCTGAATCCAACATGCAGCTCTCTTTTAAACACTAAGAGGTGAGGTGAGGTGAGGTGAGTTTGGGTTTAACATCGCTTTCAAGAGTATTTCACTCATATCACGGTTGCTAGTATTATTGCTGGGAGAAAGCCTGCAACGCCATGTGGCTATGTATTGCGGTGAAACCTGCGAGCATCGGCTGGAACTAGTGAACCATGGGTGATACCACGCTGAAAGTCAGTGTAGCATTGCACCCAAACCTCAATGCGTGTAGAACAGTTCTCTACCGCAGACAAAGTTGCTGGGCCCCTGATGGAATTCAAAGCCCCCACCTCTAGATCCGAAGCCGACCGCACTAACAACTGCGCTATCCCGCCCCTAAAAACTAAGATGGTCATAAATGAATGGTAGTTATGAATGTATTAGCGCTAATAGAACCTTTAAAACAAATCTACCGTATTTCCTTATTTACACGCCGGGCGTCTATTATTTTCAAACGGTCTACACCATAGGAATCTATTTGAGGCAGACATCTATTCAAGACAGGTGTCTATTTCACAATAAGGCTCGTAGAGACAGACGACTACAGTAGGGAGCAGCAATAGCAGAAGTTAAACTTGGTTTACCCTGTGTTTAATTAAGGGAGGCTCTTATTTTTATCAAAAAGCCCTGTGCAAGGGTCTCTATTCAAGGCAAGCATGTAATTAAGGAAATACGGAAGTTAGTCGTACTGCTGGATGAGTAAAGGCCCATTGTGAGTTCTTTCCCCAGTTTGCCTCAAAATGGTGGTTTCTCCGATAGAACCCCCTCTTTAAAGTCTTACAACAGCAGATATTGTTTACAAGTGAGAGATGTGGTTTACATAAATTGCTTATAACAATAAGTTTTATTGATCCCATATTGTTATGAAATTAATGCATGCACATATGTATGACGTTGACAGAGCTTGTTTCTTTCATTCTCTATTGAGAACAAATGTTCGCTGGCTGTTTAACACATTGTGACGAGGTGGCCGCATCATGAAGAACCATGTTTTAAACTCTCTGAATAATTACGCCCTCTCATTTTGAAACAATTATCTCTGTGGTTTGAGGCAATTATTGAAGGATTTGTTTATAACAATATTTTTAAAACCATGCACTTATTATCTGTTCAGAACCCCGGATCAGTGAAAATTTTAAATCTAAGTTAAGAATTTTTCTTTTTGTGTGGAAGTATAATAATGAGTTTAAAAGAAAGTCATTTATTTCAGGTAATTTCTCCTTTCACAAAGCAAATAACTCCATTTCTACAATTGATTTGACAGTGAAACATTGTGTGTGGAAGAAAACTCATAGCCTAACTGATGTTAACAGTAATTGGTCCAAACCATTAGCAGCTAATTATAATGAGGATACTTATATGCCGCCAAATCCACAACACAAAGGGCCGTGCTCAAAGCCCTACACACATTATTACCCTGGTATAAGGACCAACATCGTTCCTTTTTCATTATCAACTCCCCTTGGAGTAACCAACCTGAGCTACCAATTAAGCCCCTCGACGGTTATCTGTCACATTGTACAGGTACTCAATTGTACTGCTGAGTGACCAGAGGTACATTTCCAATAAAGTCCCTTGCCCCAGGGGACACCACGAGCCTCTCATGTCATGTATCAGTATGGGGAAGGGAATCGCCCTTCAACGAGTCGGGTAACCCACCCATCCAGCGAGTCACACTCGTTGTTGCTGAACTTCACTGATAGCGGTGCACAGGACCACGTGCCACCACAGCATTAGAGACCACAAGGTCGGATATATTGGACATTATTATGTGAGCATATTTTTCCAGCGATCTGATTGGTCGAGAGGCCATCACGTGACCGTCGACAGAAAAGTATATTGACTCCAGCCAGAGTCCGACCAAAAGCAATATTGACTTGAGTGATGTCAAACGATTGTTGCATGACATCAAACGATTGTTGCATGACGTCATGCTATTGTAACCATGACGTCATCTGACCGTAGTTCCAGCTGTACAAATCGAATTACATTTTTTACTGTATTTCATTGTTTTCTTTTCGTTCCTGTGTCAAATACATAATAAAACAATTATGGACTGGTGATTCGGTCAATACCTGTTTTTATGGACCCGAGAAAACAATATTGACCGCGGACTTCAATAAAAACAGGTATTGACCGAATCACCAGTCTATAATTGTATACTGTTGATTGAAAATTGTGTAGCCAGGTGAAGTGGGATTGCATATTTCTGACATTTAAAAAGTATATCAATTAAAGGGGAAAAGGGTGAAAAAGTGACTGTTGGTATTGAATTATGGAACCCTTCTGAGTACTTATAGATGGATGCCGACGGTGATCGGAAAAAAAGTCACAGTAAAAAAGTCACAAATTTGTCTAAATCAAAAGTTCAAAACTGTTTATTACAGTGTTTATATTACAGTCATATACTCTGCTAACCAAACATATTAAATGGCTATATGTTAATCAATTAATTAATAACACATAACAAATCAACTTACTTAAATTATTAACTCACTCTGCACAAATATAATATAACTTATATAATATGACTTTTTTTTACATGTGACGTTTTTATTGTGACTTTTTTCCTGTGACCTTTTCCCCTACATTCATGCCAACTGGCCCCCACGCCCTTTTTTTGCATTGCGTGACATGAAAAAATGCTGTACTTTCACAAATTTAAATTTTTTGGAGTAAAAAAACATTCATATTGATAAAATATTCACAAAGTAACAAATACTTTATAATTAAACTAATCAACTGTCTTGTTGTTGGGTAGCAAAGCTTTTCACACTCTTACCGCTTCACTTCACACTTCACTTCTAATTGTTTTCATTTTGAATGAATGTGTGCTTGTCTTTATCAAATTTTCGAAAATAAGGTCATAAAAATATAAGTCATATGTTTCAGATGGTTTGTGCAATATTATATATGTATTAAAAACATTTGTGGAAACAGGAATGTCCTCTTGAATTCATTTGTCCGACAATTCTGCAGAAATGGATGCATGTAGGTCTGTTTTGTATTTATCCTTCCAAACTATATTTTGATGGAAAAAATAAAACGTACTCCTCCCTTGTCATTATCTCTCCAATGAAAAAATAAAAATAAAACCCAACTGCACTCAACACTTTTGAAAAGATTTGCCTGAGAAACATTCAACTTTTTTCATGCAGCCTTCAACTTCAAACTAATACATTTTGTTTCAAAAAATTGTGAATTTTAGTTATCCTTGGTAGTGCGGCACTGCAGTATAGTTATATGAAGAGTATACTCACAGTGATCCTGACGCTGATGTTGACAGCAGAGTTCGAGATGGAGATGATTCTTCTCTTGGTGATCAGCTCCTCTACATACACCTGTAATTAACATACACCTGTAATCTACATACACTTGTAATTAACATACACCTTAATCTACATACACCGGTAATTAACATACACCTGTAATCTACATACACTTGTAATTAACATACACCTTAATCTACATACACCTGTAAATAACATACACCTGTAATCAACATATACCCGTAATCAACATAACCTGTAATTAACACACACCTGTAATTAAGATACACCTGTAATCAACATACACCTGTAATCAACATACACCTGTAATCAACATACACCTGTAATCAACATACACCTGTAATTAAGATACACCTGTAATTAAGATACACCTGTAATCTACATACACCTGTAATCAACATACACCTGTAATCAACATACACCTGTAATCAACATACACCTGTAATCAACATACACCTGTAATTAACATACACCTGTAATCTACATACACTTGTAATTAACATACACCTTAATCTACATACACCGGTAATTAACATACACCTGTAATCTACATACACTTGTAATTAACATACACCTTAATCTACATACACCTGTAAATAACATACACCTGTAATCAACATATACCCGTAATCAACATAACCTGTAATTAACACACACCTGTAATTAAGATACACCTGTAATCAACATACACCTGTAATCAACATACACCTGTAATCAACATACACCTGTAATCTACATACACCTGTAATTAAGATACACCTGTAATTAAGATACACCTGTAATCTACATACACCTGTAATCAACATACACCTGTAATCAACATACACCTGTAATCAACATACACCTGTAATCAACATACACCTGTAATCAACATACACTTGTGATCAACATACACCTGTAATCAACATACACCTGTAATCAACATACACCTGTAATTAACATACACTTGTGATCAACATACATCTGTAATCAACATACACCTGTATATCAACATACACCTGTAATCGACATACACCTGTAATCGATATACACCTGTAATCTACATACACCTGTAATTGATATACACCTGTAATTAATATACACCTGTAATCAACATATACCCGTAATCTACATACATCTGTAATTAACATACACCTGTAATCAACATACACCTGTAATTAAGATACACCTGTAATCAACATACACCTGTAATCAACATACACCTGTAATCAACATACACCTGTAATCAACAAACACCTGAAATCTACATACACCTGTAATCAACATACACCTGTAATCTATATACACCTGTAATAGACATACACCTGTAATCAACATACACCTGTAATCAACATACACCTGTAATCGACATACACCTGTAATCAACAAACCTACATACACCTGTAATTAACGAACAAATTTTATTATTGTTTTCAAAGTTGTACATGTTTCAGTCAATTTAACCAAAGAAGTGATTTGATACTGATACTGACAATATACAAGCAGAGAGATTATAGGGGGCATTGTGGTAAAGTGAACTAAAACCATCTCTGTCAAATGTGTCAACATCAAATACATGCACATCAAATTCTAAGTCTTAAAATCCAACTGTAATATACAGGAGCTCCAACTATTAGCTTAATTATATTCTATCAGTGAACTAAAAGGATAGAATGACAAATCAATGTAGACTTTTAGAAATTTAACATACTATACAATTCTGATAATATTGAAGCCTGGTGACGATATTTTATGAGTGCTTCATCTAAAATTGAAACAGTGACATCATCCATAATGGTTCATAAAACATTATCTCAAGTGGTCTATATATTCTATATTTAACAATCTGGGTACTCTCTATATATATATATATAGTTCTGCTTTTCAATGAACATAGGATATTATGAGAATTTAAAAATGAATTTAAATGTGTAAAGCGGGTAATGCTGAAATGCAATTTATGTTTTATCTTGGTAAGTTTTCCAACATACCTTTCCCGGGAAAATATGGTTTTGAATGATCTTGCGTAGAACAGGTTGTCCGTCATTGGACATGAGGTATTGTGTGACTTCAGCGGGCATCTCGTCAAACACTCTGTTGTTTGGGACAAACATGGTGACGTTCTCTGCCTCAAACATGTTCTGTATACCCAGTTTCTGGAGGTTGAGAGGGGTAAGAAATTTTGAATCATAGCGTTTTTCTCTATAAAGTGGGAGGAAGAGTCAGGGGGTCTGAACACCCCCCACCCCCCTTTCAATTTTGTTTGCATGGGCGGATATGGGAACCCAAAAAGTGGACCCAGCACTTTTCCATTGGTGGACCCTCCCTCCTTTCAAAATTCCTGGATCCGCCACTGAATATTTACATCCACACTTTGACCTATGAACTTTATCAAATACTATTTGGTTGATATAGGAAATGGAATTTCCAACAAAATTAATATATCAATGAGAGCTATAATCAGTGTTCTAGGCGACCCTCACCTGGATATAGGTAGCAAACCTCCGGTATCTCCCTTCCTTGTTGATCAGGTCCATCATGGTTTCCTGAAGCGACAACAGACAACTCATAAAATGAAGGAATAAAAGAATAAGTCAACATGATTGTAATTTATTATATGACGAGTAATGAGATACTGGGATTTATCAGTGAAATCTTTCAAGCTACAGTGAAAATAACCTATATTTTCACTGCTACCAGTGACTGATATAAGTTGACGTCATAAAACAATGGTCTGACGCAGCGAATTGGCTTATGATGTCACAGTGTTACTGTGGTGACGGGCTTTCAATCATATGACGTCATCGTAACAATAGGATGACGTCATAAAATGACTGTGGTAAAGCAAGGTGATCATGGATGATCCATTCATAAAATTAACATCATTTACGAACTATGCATAATTTGTTCAATCTAATAAATAGAACATTTGACATTTCTAGTGCGCCACTTGTGAACATACACATTTCTACTTCACTCAATGAAATATACATGGTATTCGACGAGAAATGTCAAATATCCTCTATTTATTATTACAGATAACATGACCTCACCAGGGAGCTGCCCACCACCTCGGGCTCGGCGGTGATGAGCGTGTTGGTGACGTGGATGATTCCGTTAGCGCACTGCAGGTCAGCCTTCAGGATCTTAGACTTGTCGGACTGGCCACGCAGTCGGTACTTGAACACTCCCCCTCTCTGTTGGACACCAGTGGTATATTTGAGTTAGATTTGTTCAATATATTTAGGATTTTGTTAATCATGTCATCTTGATAATCATATTATTGCTAAGGATGCAGAAAATCAGAATAAACAAAGCCACTCATGAAGTTTGATTAAAGTAAGAAAAGTAACAAACACACATGCTAAGAAATTTGACCAGGTGGCAATCTCAACTCCCTGGGATTGCTACGACCAATGTTACCATTAGATTTGATACATATCACGATATCCTATTTTGAGTTATGGTCTAAAATATGGTAGCAAGTAAAAGTGAAAATATTGAGACATCCCTTGATATCTTGTGAAAATTAACACTTTTTTGTAATTATTACAGAAAAATATTGACACAGCATTATATGGTTATACAACTACTTGTTACTGTTGTTTCAATACCATATACCCATTCAAATCTGGGTCGACTGGAATCCAGTCACTACAAGTTTCTTCACAGCTTTATAAACTGAAAAATAAACTCAGGAAATCCATGATGAAAAGTTCTCCACACCTTGACGTTGAGAGTGAGAGGCACGCCTTGTAGCGTATAGTAGTCGGTGTAGTTCTGTAGGTCGTCTATCGACAACTGACCCACGATGATGTGCTGTCGGATTATCTGACGCATTCGGTCCTTGTTTGTCAAAATTGCGTCCCACTGGCGATAAAACAATTATCAATGAAAGTTGATTCTTTGAATTATACGGTGAGTACATGTAGTAATAAAGTTCCGAAGGATCATCAGACTTCAATTGTTTAACTTTCAGCCATTTGTCTCAATGACAAGATAGTAGTAGTAGCTAGGGCTGGGACAGGTAGATATTTCCTACCCAGGTACCCGACCATCTGTTACCCTACCCTACCCTACCCGGATACCCGTTTTGTTGATCTCCAACATCTAATTGTAAGAGTTTGTACTACTTTATTCCACTGGTTGGCTGAAACATGGGGCTAGAAACCTAAACCATAGAGACTCATGGCTATTTCAATCAAATTTATTATGAATGACAACTTGATCATTTTAATATAATTAGAATCTTCAAATACATTGTAGTCTTGAAATGAAAGAATAGCAAATAAAACTGTTTTATGATTAGTCACATGATAAAAATGGGTCCAGGTAGTGTGATGGGTACCCGGGTCCTTCTCAATACCCACCCGTCCCGGGTATCCGGGTTACCCGTCCCAGCCCTAGTAGTAGCAGTATATGACATAAGATGTGTTAGACAGCCTGGAATCTGGAATTCTGGAAACTTTTGGAGATTTTTAATTAATTTTGTAATTTAAAATGACAAAATAACACTATTGGGTTAACAACTTTTCTTGCTTATTTAATACACTGATATGTAGCTGTAGCATCCACTCTGGTCCTTCTCCTTTTCAACATGTAGTAATGATTACTTTCAGCTTAGCGACACTGATATGTTGTAATGATTACTTTCAGCTAAGCGACACTGATTCAACAAAATTGTCAAAAATAATGAGAAAGAACATAATAATATCAAAGTCTACAAATTGCTTCAAATCAATTAAAACAAGCATAACCAAGAAAAGCAAGCTTTCTGGGTAAAAGCTTCTATATTATGAAAGAACAAATTTGTTTCAGGTACATTCTTCCTCAGTCATTTTTTTTATTTATCTCCTCGTAAATGCCTTTCAAAGACTTGAGCTTCATTCAAATGTTTCACCTTGTCGTCCTTGAAGACTTGCTTGAAGCCCTGACTGACGGGGACGAAGATGGTGAATGGTCCGTCCTCTACGAGCATGTTGGGGTAACCAGCCTTCAGTATACTCAGCGCGTACGTCAGCTGGTTGTAGAGGTCAGGGTCGTTCGCGTTGAGGTCCTCCAGGCGCTATGGGAAGTTATTACACACAGTTTTGTGTTCAAAATATGTTCAAGATTTTTAACTTGACATTTCTCAATAAATGAAATTTATAGAGATGATATTTCATCATGTGAAAGCACGTTGATTTATGATTTGGAAAATGTAAACTTTTTCAAAATTTAAAGAACCTCGTCACAAAAGTTTGTCGTATGTATGTCAAAGGATAATAGACCAAAAACTAGCTGTTAGCATATGCTGCCTTCAGCAGGTAGAAGCTTAAAATGTGTTGCTTTCACTAAAACCAACGTTTTACCCTCTTTCTTTTAATAAATGAAATGTTATAACTTAGAAGTAAGGCCAAGTATTCATAGATAACAAATTCATTATTTGAAGAGTATTTATCTCCTTTTTCACCTGTAAAATGTTTCCATAGCACATCTCTCCATCCCCAACAAAACCTTCGTTACAGGTGCAACTGAAGCAAAAGGATAGTGATCAGAAATAGATTTTTAAATACATCAAGGTTTACAAATACTGTAAATCATAATTTTGATAAAAAAAATGATTTCACAGTGAAAAGCCTTAAACTCCTCATTCAGATATTGTCACAGGATTGTGAAGTTCTGATTAAATCTAGCACAGGATGTTCAGATGATTTGAGGTGTAACATAGCTTTCAGGATTATTTCACATATATATCACATTATATCCCACTTATATCGATTGCCTCTGGACAATTATGGAATTGCACCAAAACCAAACTGCAAGAAAAAGAGTTCTTAATTGAAGATTGCAGAGGCTCTGATCGGAAACCCAAATACTTACTCAATGGCATTGGAGTTGACAGTAACACATGTAGCGTTCTTGTGGCAACTGGTCTGGGAGCAGATGTCGATCAGCGTACACCCGACTCCAGGCTGGTAGTTCTCGTAGCCTGCCATGCAGTCACACGCACTCTGGGGAATAGCACAGAATCATTTTCTCTTTAATTAATAACACAGTTATTGTCTTTATGAAATTATAAACAGCCTTGGATAAAAACCCAACGTATAGCATCTTAACCTTTATGTTACGCATCCCGGGCTGGTCAGAGACACTCATAGAGAATCGTTCCCTTAATTAAAACCCAACGTAGCGCATCTAAAGAGTAGTTTCATTCCATTTGAAGAGTTACTTATAGACTTACTAGACTTACTAGGCTAGCAGTGTCCCTCTCTTATTAGAAATGTTTGATTACCTGGGCTGTCTGGCTAGTTTTAATATCCGATTGGGTGTAAGGTGATTAAAATTTGGTAAATGATTCTTGTTATTTGCAATATCATTGACTTATTATTTCACATGTTAATAAAGGTTAGTGTATCGTCTATATTTATCATTTCTAGGAAACAATTTCCTACCTTGTTAGGCCCCATGTAGACGCAGACGGATGTGAAGATGTTACAGCCGCCATTGTCCGTCTGGCAGGGGTTGACTGGTTCACAGTAGATGCCGTCCCCGGTGTAGCCAGATATACAAGAGCACTCGTGTTCAGCTGGCCCCGTCATCGTACACGTTGCGTACACGTGGCACGGGGACTCGTCACAGTTGTCCAGAGCTGAAATAGGATGCAGAAACTACACATGTTGACAGTTATTTTTATAGTGGATAACGACCCCCATGACTTGGATATACACATTTGTAATTGCATGTTTGGGAACGTGTATAAGGGTGATCATATAGGCAGTGTGGTGGACTGCACCGGAGAAGATGTGTTGCTTGGAAACCAGTGTATCCCGGGCATTCTGATGTGCAGTAGCAGAAACAGTTATGAAGTTAAGGTTTCTATTTCTCAGGTTTGCATGATGACATGAGGCTGATGTCACCCTCTATCAAATGTTATACACAACTGGACATAAGAGTTGATACACCGAAAACAGAATATTCAAACTTTAAAAAGTAAGCAAATAACAGTCTTTATATAGTTTATACTTTTTATAAATTTCTGCTAAATGTCAACAGCAAGAGTGAGGTTAGTGTAAATGAATGAAGACTTACGTGTGCATGTGTTGTTATCCGTGTTGACATACCCATGATCACAGATACATGTTGCATTTCCATCAACGTCTTGACACCTACTGTTGTTATCACACGTCAGATTTGCACAGGCGGCGATTTCTTTGCAGAAAAATGTGAAGAAAAATGTGAAGAAAAATGTGAAGAAAAATGTGAAGAAAAATGTGAAGAAAAATGTGAAGAAAAATGAAAATAATGGAAAAGAATTGACTATTCCAAGTTTGAATCACTGTGAGGATAAACTACCGTAATAAATAAAAATAATTCATGAAATAAAAGTTTAATTAAAAAAAAAACCAACTTAATAATAATAATTTTGACAAAGAATCTCAGTTTCAAAATATCAAAGATGGCACTCACCAATATCACAAAAGTCCCCCATGTATCCACTGAAACAGTCGCAGGATCCATCGCCATGGACACCAGAATTGCAGGTGCCATTACCACACTGGCACTCTGAAACAAAGACTCAGTCAGCATCATATAGGGACCCAATGTGTGAGGAAGGGTCAACCAATTGTTTAGCAAATGAGACAGTCATAAATTGTGTTGCTTTTAAAACCACAAGCATCACAGAAAGTTGAAAGTTACTTCAATCCTTGTAACAAATGCTTGCAATCTCCAACGATATCACACAGGACCTTCAAATCCCCTCTGAAATATTCCGGGGCCCCCAAATATTTTGTCATTTGTGCCACATTCATTTCATAGTCAATACACTACTTGTAGTTTCTTAAAAAATATCTATCAAAGTTTGTTCAAACCTACCCTGGGAACAGTTCTGTCCATAGATTGTACTGTTAGCACACAGTTCACAGGCAGTTCCAGTGTAGTTTTCCTTAAAACAAAATCAAATAATTCTAAATGAAATGATGGCATATGTGCAAATAAGCCTAATAGCCAAACACTGATCAAAAACAGTATCCATTAGAATAAGGTTAGTATGACAGTCTACAAATTGCTGATCTTGACTTCATTGTGTTTCTATTCCTTATCTAATAAAGTTTAAATCAATGACAAAATGAGTACAATAAAGCATCTACTCACGTCACAATCACAAGTTCCGATGCCGTCGATCCCCTGGCTACAGAGTCCATGGCCGTTACACACATTGTCTGCACCCCCGGGACATTCTGAAACATTAAATAGATCATCAGTGGTGAAAATATAACATTTGAAAATGTGTGTTGCCAAGCCTGGTTAAATGTGTAAAATGTCAGTTCAAGTAGTCATTCTTAAACCTTGGGAACCTTGTATTTGGACAACCGTTCACCTCACTCATTCTGAATGACATTATTACCATTTTAATTCAGACAACCTTGTTTCAAAAGACAAATTAGATAGAAATACATGCCATTTAGATAGTGAACAAATATAACAAGGTTACATTTGGGAAAACACTACCTTCAATGGTACAAATTATTGTACTTTTTTTCGGGCTGAGTCCCATGCATGATTCGAACCCACATCCTCAGAGTAAGGCAACTATCGCCAGCTCGCCAGTAGTGTATTTTTTACTTAATTGGTAGGTCTTTAGAGGTGTGTTGAGGTGAGGTGAGTTGGGGTATAACGCCGCTTTCAAGAGTATTTCACTAATATCACGGCTGCTAGTATTATAGCAGGGAGGAAGCCCGCAACGCCATGCGGTTATGCATTGCGGTGAACTTGCATCGGCTGGAACAAGCTAACCATGTGTGGTACTGCACTGAAATTCAGTGTAGCATTGTATCAAAACCTTACTGCATGTAGAGCAGTTCTCTACTGCAGACAAAGTTGCCGTGCCCCTGGCGGGATTCGAACCACGGACCTCTTGATCCGAAGCTGAACACGCTAACCAATGCACTATCCCACCTCTGGTAGGTCTTTGGACTACTGCATTATAATAATAATAATAATATGTATATTTATATAGCGCATAAGTCCATCCATTTAAGCATGCTCTAAGCGCTCTGTACAGTGTCAGAAGAGTCATATATAATACTGATGGAAAAGATGAGTTTTGAGCTGTGTTTTGAAGGAGTTCAGTGATGCAGATGACTTGATATGAAGTAGCAGGTTATTCTAGAGATGAGGGGCTGCTGAGCTGAATGAACGTTTTCCAAAGTTTTTTAGGTTTGAGCGGGGAACAGTTAGCATGTTTTGGCCAGATGAGCGCAACTGTCGGGATGGCATATACACCGAGATAAGCTCCGACAGGTAGGACGGAGCATCACCACTGACACACTGGTACACGATACACATGATCTTGAACTGGATGCGTGCCTCTTCAGGGAGCCAGTGGAGAGCTTTTAGGGTTGGGGTGATGTGAGTCAATTTGGATGTCCTGGTGACTATCCGGGCTGCCGTGTTTTGCACTCGCTGAACTTTTTGCAGAAGATCCTGGTTGGCAAGATGAAGCAAGCTATTACAATAGTCAATCCTTGATATCACAAGGGATTGAACAAGGAGTTTGGCGGCATCTGTGGTAATAAGATGTCGTATCTGGCCTATACATCGGAGGTGGAAGTAGCATGTACGGCAGAGTTGCTCTACTTGCTTCTCCATGGTGAGTCCAGGTATACACAAAGGCTTTTGACAGAATCAGAGAAATTGATTTCTGATTCGCCAATGGTGACTTGCTTCTGCATGATGGACTTTAGTTGGTGTTTTGTGCCAAATAACATTGCCTCCGTTTTCTCGTCATTCAACTTCAATTTGTTGGATTGCATCCATGATTTGATGTCCTTTGTGCAAGACTTTGTTCTGCAGAGGACTTCGGAGATCTGCTGTGGCAGGAACTTGTCCATGAGTTGGGCATCATCCGCATAGCTGTGGTGATCCATATTGTGCTGTGCCACAATCAGAGATAGGCTATTTGTGTAAAGGACAAAAAGCACTGGTCCGAGAACGGATCCCTGTGGGACACCACAAGAGAGGACAGCACTCTCGGATTTATTCTGGACATGCAATGTACGGGTCAATGAATAAAGGGCTCTGCAATCTTGTTGCAGTTGTCTCTCAGTTGACATTTGGATTGTGGGTTTGTCCTGAAGTGTGAACCCAACAGTTAGCTCCCTCATTCTGTCCACATAAAGTCCCCTGGAAACATTTTATCACTGGGCTGTGATACAATAAATGGCAGTAAAGACTAAAACAGTAGTTTCACCTTTCTAACCCTTTTACAAATGACATGTTTAAATACATGTTTATTCTGATGGAGCACCTTGAAACGCCAAAGTTTTAGAGGACGGTTGGCTTGATCACTCTGCTCACTAACAGTCCCCTGGAAACATTCTTGTCATGATACACTACTACAATTAAGACTAAAATGTATTCTGCATGCTGTTGTTATGCTATCACAGGCAAAGGGTAATACCGTACAAAGATGTTTCAAGGGCATTTTATGTGAAGTAAGCAGGAAAGGGTTATCTGATTTCCTGGCTGGGCTACCATGCAGATTCCATGATGACAAATACAGTTTCATTCACCATTATTTTCAAGTCAAAATATGTCAAAGATCTTTCATGAAATTTCACATGAACTAACAAAACTATCTGGTAAAATAAATAAAATAATCTAAAATCAATCTTCATTCTAAGTTCATTTTTCATTGTGGATTTAGTCAACTGGGGATTATTGTCCAAGAAGATTTTGTCCGTAGAAATTTTGTCCATTCAATAAATGTTCTATGTATTCATTCTTCACTTGACTCACACCATGAAAGAGTACAAGAATGACAGCAGGTGCCCCTTGGACAATTAACTGTCCAGTGTACGTCTTGAACTTCCTGTTCAGCCATTGGACTCGGAGAGCAGGTGCCCCTTGGACGATGTACTGTCCAGTGTACGTCTTGACCTTCCTGTCCAGTCAGTGTACTCAACATACTGATACAGTCTAAAGACCCTCATGATCAATAAGGACAATTAAAAGCTAGCACAGGATGCAGTATGATACATCAATTAACAGACAAGGAACTTCTGATATAAAGCACGACATGTCCCAGTTACAAGTAAATTTCTTATGTCACTGTACTACTATCAATATAGACGTTTACAAAGCCATGCCCTCACTGATCCCTGCATATCCTATTTCCTTGACCATTCTATGTGTTTGATGATTCACAAGCCATCACACCAAACTAACAAGTGCCCTCATGACATCAGGGGTGAAACAGTACACATGAGCTTTGATTCTGTATGTAATGTGGTATAGAATCCTCGGTTTGATACATTTTTGGTAGAATGCAACAAACTTCAAAGTCATAGCAAACACATTTCTTGTTGAAAATAAAGTCTAATGAACATAAAAATTAAATATAGTAAAAATAAAATGAAAACAGAAATATAATTTTATGAAATTAATAATATAACATATGGGATGGTGTACAAAGTGAATTTACATTTTTATGCACGCCGCACCGAAAGCGAAAGTAAACTTGGGCAGTTCATCTGATGTAGTTGTGAACTGTGTCAACCCTAATACCGGTAGATATATGTATACCGGTGTATATATATCTAGGCTACAATGACCACTGTCCTTCCGTGATCTTCCTGACCATACAGTGCAGACATGCAATATCACCAATTCTACAATCTTTAATCCCCATTGGCCAAGTCTGTACACAAATATGTCAGCTTTCTAGAACTTGAAAATGAAAACAGGTTTTGTGTTGTGGTCGTCTGGCTCTCTGTCGGTGCCACATTGTCACCAAATCTACAATTTATAATCCCCACTGGATAAGAGGTCTGTACAAAAGATTTCAGGCTAAAGGTTTCTGGGGCTTTTGAATTTGGAGAAGACAAAAATAGGTTTTTAGGTTGTGATAGATGGTCATTTTTTGGGGCCAAAGAGTAGTCTAATCTACAATTAATAACCCTGACTGACTATGAAGTCGGTATATGAGATTCAGCTTTCTAAGGTTGCTGTGGCCATTAAGTTTGGTCACAGAGTAACTAAATCGACATAATCCAAAGAGGCTAAGGAATCTGTAAACAAGAATTTAGCTTTTCAGAGCTTTTGGATCCTGAAGAGAGGGACGAGATAGCTTCATAGCTAGGGCTGGGACGGGTAACCTGGGCAGGGACTGAATAGAACCCGGGTACCCATCACACTACCCCAGCCCGTTTTAATCATGTGACTAAATATAAAATAGTTTAATTAGTGTTTGTTTTTTTCATTACAACAAGGCAATCAACTTCCAAACGCAAGGCATAACTCTTGCCAGTCTGCATTACTGGCTGATTTAAGCCTTGCAGTATTTTCCTCGCTTTGTTGTGCCTAGATAGTGAATCACTGCACCAGAAATGCATAGTGGGCCTGGATTTCTAAGCAAAGATTCTTAAGGAAATACTGCAAGGCCTAAATCAGCAAGTAATGGAGACTGGCAAGAGTTATGCCTTGCATTGGAAAGTTGCAATGCAAAATGTATTTAAAGATTCCAACACAATATTAAAGTTAATTGTCATTCCTAATAAATGTTGATTGGAACAGCTATCATCTGCATGACTTAGATTTCCAGCTCCATACTTCAGCCTGCCACTTGAACAAACTAGATGTTGGAGATCGACATGGGAAGGTGTCCGGGAAGGGTAGGGTAATAGGGGTCGGGGTAACCGGGTAGAAAAAATCTACCCGTCCCAGCCATATTTACAGGTCTATGTCCCCATGATGTGAGCACTACTCTCCATATAGAAGGAAGTAAAACTAGAAGACCATTTCCGCAGGGCTACTTGTGAAGTCGAGACGGCCTGACATGAATTCTACTAAAACTGAATGGACGACGGCGGAAATATAGGTCTGTTTATTGTAACATTATACAAATCAGCTGATGCTCACATGCACGAGTATATTGTTGAGTCATGTTGTGATGGTACCTCCTCTCACGATCAGTTAAGACTCATGTTGCATTCCCCTCTGACGTCATTATGTCAATTCAGTTTATATGATTTCCATGGCATTCACAGCTGTGGAAGGCACATCGCATCCTATTGTTCATGTATGTGTTTGTTGTGTTTTATGTAGATGTGATTGGGAGTTAGTATCAGAAATAACATATCTAACTTTTTGTTATATTTTCTAAAACTTTAAGTGACTTTCTATGAATAAACACTTGTTTTGAGTATTTATTGGAATCAAAATTTAGTACCCAAAGATACAAGTAAATCAGAGTTTTAGAATACTGGAACACGAAGTGGCAGTGACATTTACAGAACTTAATGTGGAAAGATATTGAATCTTGCATCTAATCACTGTCTTCTAACCTTTTCTCCCGTTGTACATATAGGCCTTAAATTCAAGGGTTGTATTTACTTCAGCACCCCATGATTCCGCACCCCCATACCCGAGCTATATTTGAGGAAATACCGAATCTTCATATTTTTGTCTTGTGATTCATTTAATAGAACCAGTGGACTCTGTCACTCATCAGGCTTCGTATGACATATCATTAACCCTTACGTTGCGTATATATATTTTACCCTTTTTAGCCCCTGTGGCGGAATTTACAGGCTCGCAGCTCGCAGCAGTAGTTTGAGCTTAGGCACTAACGAGCTCTGCTGGCGGAATTTCCAGGCGGCGATTCCGGTACCGTTTTTACGAAATATACCGCATCTACATGGCGAATACGGGCTATATACGGGCGTTGAATACAAATTCAAGTCGCGGCACCCGTACACAAATGGTTGCTTTATACCCGCATCTTCGAATTATTTTTTTACGATTTTTCTTTACTTTTCTATTACTTTGTAAAGATTGTCTTTAATTCGGGCCTTATAACATCATGAATTTGGAGCGCGCTACTGAAATTTTTATATGGACTTGAAGACCAGATGTTTGTCTTTACAATGATATAAAAAATATTAGAATGCGACCTATGGTTATAATTCTATTGTCATCTAAAGTTTGTCTTTATTTCCAGCTTCATGAAATCAAAACTCCTGAGCGCGCATATTGCGAAATTTATATGTGCTTGTAGATAGTTTATTCCTCTTTACAATGACATAAAAATTATTAGAATACGACTTATGGTTCAGAAAATATAACCAACCAAAGGAGAGTGACGCTACCCCGACAGTACCACGTGAATGGTCCCGACGCGCACCAATTTACTGGCACTGCTTGGTCCCCCCGGGACTGTGCTAATTACAGTACCGTTACCTCCTCGAGACCTCCTCGAGACCTCCTCGAGGGTGCCAGAGCCGAGCGCGCGTGGAACTAATGGGTACTAATGAGCACAGCATACACTAATCACCGCGGCGAACGCAATACATGTTGCGCGGTGTAAAGTTTGTCTTTATTTCCAGCTTTATAAAATCGTAAATTATTTCGCGCGCATGCGAAACACGTATGTACTTGAAGACAATTTATTCCTCTTTACAATGATATAAAAATTATTGGAATACGTCAAATGGTTCACAATATATGAAGAGCGTAAGGAAGGCACCCCCAGTACTTAGAAAATTCATTTTTGAAAAACTAACTTTTTGCGACATCTGGCGCATCATTTGCCGCATGTTTATTTTTCGCTGCGCATATACATATGATACATGGAATTGAAGACAATTTATTGCTCTTTACGATGATGTAAAAAGAAAAAAAATGCGCAACTTCGTTCGGAAGCTATAGCGTGCCAAATGAAGGTACCCTCGGTACTTTGAGGCAACTTTTTGACTATCGCGCATATCGGGGCACGTGCCGCAACTTTAGTTTTTCGTGCGCATGTATAAATTTTATATTGAATCAAAGCCGAATCTTTCCTCTTTACCCCATGTAAGTTTTATGAAAATCGGCCACCCGGTTCAGCATTTATGGGTGTTTTTTTATGATGCGGTTCTGGCTGAACTTCCAATGAAAGCTCGCATTCACTTTCTCTGTCTCTTTGATAAAATAAAGAATATTTTATTTGCAATGACATGTATTACAATGAAATTACAATGCATTTATGTACAAATATACACAATATTTACCTGCGGTTGTGCGCAGAACAGCTTTAGGGACCTAACAAGGTATGTATATAATGTGTATATACTAGTCCACACTTCGGCTCTCTTTACTTTCAATTTTCTTCTTCTTCATTCCCTTCTTCATTTCTTTCTTTTTCCGTGGCAGTGATGTAAGCCCTGGAATAGTCAGTGGCGGTGTGGTACAGTTTGAAGCATGGTGCGGCGCACAGAGAAACATTACAATCTGTACATTCATAAGAAGACTCTCTGCCTACTCGTTTTTTCTTCCTTGCTGGCCCATTGCCTTCTTCAATCTGTTTTGCGAGGACGGCGCGTTTTGCCTTAGAGCATACCACACACATCCTTGTGACGTTTTTCTTCCTTCCGACAGGCTCAATCTTCGTCGGAAAGTGACGTCCATGAAGACGAGTGACACTCTCGTCGCTCGTGCTCGGCCGACCACGGGGACGTCTGCAAAGTGATGGAACTTGTTCCTTGTCCGCAAATGTTACTATATGTTGCGCCAAAGCCTTCCTGTATTCCCGACTTGTTTTTAGAGGTTTATCTTTGCTATATTCTTTATAAACGATGTAAGAGTTCAACATGGCAACGTTGAGAACGTGAAACCAAACCCGTTTCCACCACTTCAGGGTCTTCACTCGGAACGGCGTGTACGACAACATCTGGTCGGCCCGATCAACACCTCCCATGTACTTGTTGTACGTTGTTACAATGCGCGGCTTGAGAACTGGTTCCCCTGTTGCCCGGTTCTTCTTCCCTGTTTGTTCAAGTTGTGTATCTTCAACAGTAGACATGAGAAGCACTGATTTTCTATCTTCGTAGCGAAGAACGAGTAGGCCATGGTTGTGAGAAACTGTCATGTCCCCTTGCTTGGCTTTCTTTTTAGGTTTCTTGACTGAATCAGGAAGTCCCTTTCGATTGGCTCTCAACGTCCCCGTGGCACCTATTCCCCGCTCCCACAAATTTATGTACAGATTTGTGGACGAATAGTAGTTGTCCATAAAGATGTGATGCCCCTGTCCAACGTAGTCGTTCACCAAGTCCATGACTACATCATAAGTTTTGCCACCTTCAGAAACCGGTTCATTCGTTTTTCCAGTGTAGAGTTTGAACTTGCAAACGTATCCGTTGTGCGAGTCACACAACATGAAAGCCTTTATCCCATACTTCTTAGGCTTGTCGGGAAGATAAACTTTGAAAGATAAGTTACCTTTCCAGGGCACCATGCCCTCGTCGACTGAAATGTTTTGATGCGGTTTATACACTCTTGAAAAACGGTGAACTATCCGGTTATACAAGTGTCCCAGTTTATTTATTGGTGAAAAGCACGGGGTGTTACGGCCCGGCATCCTCCTGTTGTCAGCCAAGTGTAGGTAGGTTATAAGAAGCCAAAACCTGTCTCGGGGCATGCACTTGGCGAAGAAAGGCGTTGAGGTAACATCACTTGTTGACCAGTAATCAGCAAAGTTTCTCTGCACAACCAATGACATGGCAATTGTCATGGCTACAAATACCTTCATCTCTTCTGCATTAGTGTCTTGCCACTGTTGCATTCTTGAACGGGGTCTTAGAATTTTGTCCTCCATTGCTTGTTTGAAATATCTATTGGTTTCCGTTGCCATATCCTCATAGTCATCATTATGTATAAACAAATTGAAAAAGTCAATAGGTTCAGGGTTCTCAGGAAGTTCTATGAACTGGCGCAACCCAGTTTGACCAGTGAAAGGCAAGTTTACACGTGGCCGCGGACCATCCACCCACTCATCAAACGTCTGTGAATTATCATGATTATATTGTGGTATTTCGGCAAACTCCTCCTCAAAACCACTAAAGTCTTCTTCGGTGGAATTACCGGCGGCTAGAATCTTTCTGGCAATCTCTGTCTCTATATCACTCAGAGCATCTGTGTCACCATGTTCACTATCTATTACAGTGTCCCGATCATATGCATCATCACTGTCTAAACCACTGCTACCATCACTGTCAGTTGACTCCATATCAGAGGCTTCATCAGCATGGATCTCGTTGATGAAGTCGTCGTCGCTTGTAACGGCTTCAAAGCTGCGTGTCCTAGTATGCAACGTCCTAGGCCGTCGCAGGGCCTTGCGTCCACGTCCGCGCAGCATTCTGCTTCAACCTGTAAATGATTGAAAATGCGTTAGATGTATGCAACATATAACATGTGATTAGAGACAATAAACATACAGAGATAATGAATGTGAGCTTCATGGACGTTCATTTGCCAGTTTCAGAACCTCCCGGCGCATCTAGGACGACTGCGCCGCAAGCGCCGACGGCGCCGACGGCTTCTGACATCGCGCCGATTTTTCCGACGCATATGTCAAACGGACCATTTTCTGATTTCCTCGGCGACGTGTAGCACCGGGCGCGAGGCCCGGAAAATAAACTACTATGTCAGGGAAGCTCGGGTTGTCAGTTGCCGAATGACTTCTCTTTTCGAGAAGCAGAGCATCCAAGGAGCGGTCTCTCGAGGCGGAGCCCGGACCCATGGGAGCATACTCCCATGCTCTCCGGGAATTCCCGTCCCCGTCTTCCGCGGCGGACCCCGGATTCAATCGCGGGACAGGTTTCCCATGTTCTCTTTTGAGAACGAGAGACTCCGAGGAACAATCCTATGGGACGAACCCCGGATTCTATTGGGAATGGGTTCCCATGCCCTCTCGACATATATAGCAGAAACCTTCATACCTCGGAATGACACGAACCTTTATTTCAAAGTAGAAACAAAAAAATAATTTGCACAAAAAGTTTGGGGGGTGGCGACCAAAAGCGGGGGGGTCCGCGCACCCCCCGGTAGATATTTATACTTGTGGGTCGGTCCCGAAGATGACGGACCACGCCCATGTTCATGGGAATTTTTTCTCATTATGTCATGGCGAATCCCGTCGGAAATTCCCCTGCTCACGAAAAAACTAATACCTAAAAAAGTAATTGTGATACAAAAGAACTTTGGTAATAAAAGTGGTGAGGAATCAAATTCTCCATCTGCTCAGTTCAGTCCGCTACACATATAAATAATTCTTCAAATCTTATTGAATGAAACGTCTTTTATTCAATAATGTAAAAGATAAAATAATAAATTCAATTCAAATGGTTTGGAAAGGTGCGCCCTCGCATTTGAATTTTAGAAATAAAAACCTTTCGCAAATGGCATCAGTAACAAAAATGTTCACGCATTTTTAGAAACTCCGAAAAGTGAAATATTTTCCTGAGAAAATATTCCCACGAAAAGGCTTTTCCCCGAGCGGCTGGTCCCGTACTCAAATATATTTTCACTTTTATGTTATAATTTTTTTTCCAAAACTGGAAACAAAATTCCGTCATGACAGTTGTTCATCGTTTATAAAGCTCTATATTTGCGTATCAAAAGAACAGTATTTTAGTTATATATTATCATACTTCTTCACTTATGCGTACATCAATATTGCGGCTCTTCGCGCATGCATAGTTCTTCCCAAAAACATGCGCATTATATCTGGAATTAAAGACAATGTTTTTCTCTTTACAATGATGTAAAAATTATAAAAATCGGACTTGCGGTTCAAAAGTTATGAAGTGCGAAAATTATACCTTTTGGCGCGGCGCTTTGCGCATGCAGAGTTCTTCCCGAAAACATGCGCATTATACATGGAATTGAAGACAATGTTTTTCTCTTTACAATGATGTAAAAATTATAAAAATCGGACTTGCGGTTCACAAGTTATAAAGCCCGTAATGATGGTATATGCTAAGAGCGCCACTTATTCAAAGCCGAATATCACCTTCTGCGCGACACCTGGCGCATCAAAACTTATTGCCGAAAATACACGTATTTTATATGGAATTGAAGACAATTCTTTTATCTATATACTGATAAAAAAATTATGAAAATATCCCAAGTAGTTTCTTAGAAATAGAGCGCCGAGGCATGTTGGGGTAAATGCGCCACATGTATCAAAATTCAAAAGTGCGAAAGTCGGCTATCTCTGTGCGATTGCTGTATTTTCAGTTATGTTAGCGCAATTGCGATTTTTATATGGGAATAAAGGCCATTCTTTCCTCTTTATTTTGGTATAAAAAAAAATGAAAACAACCAATTGGTTCATATGATACGAAGTGCGAGAGAAAGGTAGCTTATCGCAATATCTTCCCGTAATTAGAAGCTATCTGCCCATGTGGCGAGATGCGAGACAGATAAGCATAGGCTATCTGCCCATGTGGCGGGATGCGAGACAGATAAGCCTGTACGGGCCTATCTCACCCCGGGGCAGTGCAGACACTTAGGTGCTAATTAGCCGCCGGGCAGTGTAGCCATCGGAGCGAAGCAGGACAAAATTGGCCTTTTGTAAAGCTAATTATCGATGCGTTACGGGTCAACAATGCACACGCAAATTGGTGTGAATTTTGCTGGACGTTCTGACCAGACACTGAAGAAAGTTTTATTCTCATTGCGGGCTGCGAGGCATAAATACAGCCATTCTCATGCAGCGAGTCGCGGAAACAATCGACTCGGGACCCGGTATGGAGGCTAGCCCAGTACATAGACAGGCGTGAATTCTTCTAAGTAAGCGATCCGGGATCCGTACTGGAGTACCTACGAATCGCTTATAGCCCGCCCGGATTATTCCGTCGCCCGCATGTTAAGGGTTAAAGATTGAAAACTTGAGGCCAAAGTTATATCAGAGACCCGGATTGTATTTGAGGGAAAATACAGTATTTTCTTTCGTATCTTTGTTTTATGTACTCACTCATCAGGCTGCATATGACATCACAGGGATTAAGCAACATACTCATTGCCCATTGGATAAAACAGACACATGAATGACGCAAGTTCAGAGATACAAGCAACCCACCTTCACACTGAGGGATTGGTGACTATGCTTTTAGAGGCCCGGCTCCTATTAGAGACCCGTCAACTATTTGAGGAAATATGGTACAGAGATACAAGCAACCCACCTTCACACTGGGGCCCCCAGTGACCGGAGCAGCACCGGACTGATATAGCGGTGCGGTGACAGAGGTGCCGACACCCCGCCAGCTGAACAATCTTCGACTCTCCTAGTGTCACAATGTACATGCAGTTCGCCATACCTTTACCTGCATGGGGAGTAAAATACATTAGTTTACGAAGACTGGACACAAATAATTAGGGATAATTTTTTTATCATAAATAATAATCTATTTAATCATTGACATACTGATGAAATATAAATCATAAAAAAATAAAATATCCCTAGCTTATTTCGTCCAGTATAGCCTTGTTCATTTTCGGACGATCAGTAAAACAAATATATTTAAACATGAAATGTATTTAATAATACCGAACATTTTATTTTTATTCAAGGCCTCATGCATGACCAAAAGGACACAACTGTTTTACATCATTTCAGTGCGCATGGATATTGAAAAGATGTAATAAAGTTTACAAAATAGGATTTATAGCTATATATGACATTCTGTTATTATATTACCCGTATTCTTTCAGGTATAAGACCACACGTGAGTCTTAGACCACCCCCACTTTTCAGGGGTTGTACTGGTTGTGGTTATTCTCAGGTTATAGCCCGCCCCCACTTTTCAGGGGTTGTACTGGTTGGGGTTATTCTCAGGTTATAGCCCACCCCCACTTTTCAGGGGTTGTACTGGTTGTGGTTATTCTCAGGTTATAGCCCACCCCCACTTTTCAGGGGTTGTACTGGTTGGGGTTATTCTCAGGTTATAGCCCACCCCCACTTTTCAGGGGTTGTACTGGTTGGGGTTATTCTCAGGTTATAGCCCACCCCCAACTTTGCCAGTTATTCCATGGTCTTACATTACATAAATCTATAATATATTTTAAGTTAAGTGTAAAAAAAACTTACATAAAACCTATTCTGACTGTCTGACAGTTGGTATGAATTTTCATCTGAGTTGAGGTATCTCCTGTCTAAAAGCCCACCCCCATGTTTTTAAGATGTTTGTTTGCCGGGCCTTGGTCTTATACCCGAGAGAATACGGTATATTATATTATACGTTGCCATGTCATACTATGTTATGACACAAGTACCTGCCGTCACTGCATTCAGAATGTGATTAAATTAAAAATAAATTAAAAGTGATATTTTACCCTATATGATTACCCCATCAGTAAAATTGAAAATACTTGATTTAGTGCAATCTAAAAATCTGAAACATTATGAACATTTGAATTTGCACTTTTAGCAACTCCTTATATTGACCAGCAAGATATCTGGACTACAACTTCGTATTTAGTCGAAGGATGGTTGAAGGATGAAGGAGTTACACATATATTGTACTGAGAAACGTCTTGTCTGTTCACAATAAAGGAGTTGTAATTCAGAAATCTAGCTACTTCTACGTATTCCACTTCTAAATGCTGTTTGAAGACTTTGTTATGAACAGTATAAATGAATTAACCAACACTTTTACCTCGCTATCAGTAGCAAATGTTTTGTTAGTTTCAGATGGGGCAAATTTCACCTGGTTTGTTGTGCTTTTATTAACTATTAGTGGGCCATTTTCTTTATTTAAAGGGCTGGTTCAATTCCTGCTGCCTCTTAATTAAACAAGTAGTTGTCACTAAGGTGACATGATCCCCCGCCGCAAATTAATACTTCAAAATTTAAAAATAATGTCAAGATCAGCAAAATTGACCGTTAAACATGTTAAAAAAGTCAAAGTTCCACTGTGACCTTGAGAAAAATGGCAAGGTCATCAAAATCTAATCTACCCTTTGTGTAAGATATGATGAAATTCCAGTGAATGGTTCTTGAGATATCCCGCTGACAAGTATTACACACATGTACATCAACATGTCGAAAAATTTAAAATTCCACTGTGACCTTGAGAATAATGTCAAGGTCACCAAAATCTTATCAGTCCTTTTGCTTTTTGTAAGATATAATGAAATTTCGGTGAATGGTTCTTGAGTTATTCTGCTGACAACCTTAACATGTACATTAACATGTCGAAAAATTCAAAGTTCTGCTGTGACCTTGAAAATAATGTCAAGGTCACCAAAATCTATTCAGCCGGTCGTCTTCCCTAGAAGGTGCTTTGAGTAAGAAATGATGGAATTCCAGTGAATGGTTCTTGAGATATTCCGCTGACAAGCTTTACATGTACATTAACATGTTGAAAACTTCAAAGTGCTGCTGTGACCTTGAAAATAATGTCAATTTCATCAAAATCTAATCAGCCCATCATCATCCCTAGAAGGTGCTTCGTGCAAGAAATGATGGAATTCCGGTGAATGGTTCTTGAGATATCCCGCTGACAAGCTTTACATGTACATTAACATGTTGAAAACTTCAAAGTTCCGCTGTGACCTTGAAAATAATGTCAAGGTCACCAAAATCTAATCAACCCGTCGTCTTGCCTTGGAGAAGCTATGTATAAAATATGAAGAGAATCCAGCGAATGGTTATTGAGATATCCCGCTGACAAGGGTAAAATGACAAAGTCTCGTTGTGACCTTGAAATGAAGGTCAAGGTCTCAAACTACTGTAGGAACATTACTCTTCCTATGATGAACCCATATGCAAAATATGAAAAGAATTCAGTGAATGGTATTTGAGTTATTCCATTTCGTACGGACGTACGGACGGACGGACGGACGGACGTACGGACGGACGCAGCCGAATACTTTATCCCCCGCTTCGCGCTAAACGCGCGGCGGGGGATAAAAAAATTATATTTATGGGGACATTCCTGTTTATAAATTTTGTTTGTTATTTCATGGTTACAACACAATTCAGTTGAAACATTCTACCGTGTAGGGTAATTTTTTGATTACTTTAGATTTGACAATTTTAAGAAGAATAGTACACACTGCACATTCATTAAAAAATATAAAAAACTATTTAAAGAGTGAAGACTACTAGTATTGAAAGCTTTGTTATGGCATAACAAGACATTGTTAATCAGTCTAATTGTAAATTTATTCATATTTTGTGGATATTCTTTCAGTATATATGTAATTAGTCTAAAACAATTCTTTAGTTGGTTTACAGATCTTCCTACTATTTTGAACAGATTTTTTAAAGAATGCTGTTCAGAATTCCTACAAAACTGTTGCCAAATTTTCTTCCGAATTAAAAATGGCATTTTCAGATTTTCTGATGAACTAAACAAATAAGTGAAAAAGTTTGATTTTCTTCTTAATTCTGTGCCTGTGATGTTTTTCTTACCTGAAAATTTTTCATCTACGCTAGAGCTAAGTTGTTTTTCTCTCTTTTTTGCCTCCTGCCTCTAAACTTGTTGCACCCAAATATCCGTAAACCAAATATTTAATTTTGCCTGGCCTTATCAATAAATTGTAAAGTTGATTAAAATACCATGTTTTTATCTTTCAAGTAATGCGCCACAACAAAAAGGCAGATACTCCAATGGCAAGAGAAAATGTTATTTCAATTTTAAATTCTTACCTGTGGTCAACTTCTCAGCACTATACGGACACTCGATATCTTTGTTGCGGACACAGGAAGTACAGCGAGTGGTAAAGTTGGAAGAATACGTCCTGTTGCAAAACTGCTGTCCACTAACTGCACAGAGGGTAAAACATATCACAGCCAGTTGCAGAGCTACAAAACTCACAGCCAGTCTTGTAACAAGTCCCATTTTGAAATCCATTTTGAGGAATTAAATTCAATATATATCAATAAATTTGTCAAAAATTTCTAAATGATAGATTTCACTTCATCACAAGTCAAACATGCCTCTGATAGTCATGACAAAATTGGGATTCTCATTTAAAATTTTAGTCACAGCAAACTTGGACAGATATTGTCATCAAAGAGTTTTCTCCACTTGTGCAAGTCACAGAATTTCACCAATTTCCAAAAGGAACCCTACACAACAGTGGTTAAGAGTGAAGTAAGGTCCCGCCCGGTGGTTACGTCAGAACGAATTCACAGAAATTTTTGCCTCAGAACTTTTCTCCACAATGCAAGTGACAGAAAATTTCACCACAGAAGTTTCACAGAAAAGTTGTCACCACAGTGGCTGAGAGTGAAATAAGACCAAGTCGTAGCTGGCCAACTTGTACCCACTTGGCAGAGGAAGGAAGTTCAGCCAATGCTACTCGAATGACATAATTAAGGCCACTCTAGAAAATTGTTAGCTTCTCCTAGAGTCTGTGCTTTGAGCATGTTCAGGAAGTGGCACTCTAGATAGTGTAGTGCGACTGTACGTGTTGAACAATGTGAGACTTTGATATTATTCAATATTATGTATTGTCTATAATAGCAATGGTGCTGTTGAATAATATAAGTATTTCAATACATAGTACAATACATGTTGAACAATGTGAAACTTTGACAAAATTACACTTTCGGGCCAGACACTGCTTTATCAATAGAAATTATATATATAGGATATTAATATATGATTGTCAAATTCATCCCATGATTCATAAATGTTTTATTTTCCGAGTGACAGCGTTAGTTTTTTTTAAATAAATAATAGATATAATATATTTATAATAATAAATTTATAAATAGGTATATTAGGTGAAAATAACATTTCTGGATAAACTTGATTGTATTCTGTGCTGATCAATATAAGTTACATGATTTGCATGTAAACAATGTGAATATTTTATAATGAAAACAACATCACTGATTAGGATATGCTATCACACATCTCCAGCAGGATGGAATAGACTGAATCTCTCGATACAAGTGATTTCATTCTTTGCTCATCAATAAAAGTGACATGAATTCATAATAAACAATGTGAATATTTTCTAAAGGACATCACTGATGAAGATTTCAAGCGTGGATATGTGCGCTTTATAAATATGCACTATTATTATTATATCCTATCTCACTTAATTATCCTGCAGCAAAGATGAACTAAATCTCCAGATGAAATGACAGTATTCCGTTCTCATCAATAACAATTACATGAACTCGCACTATAAACAATATGAATATTTTCTAATGAAAAGGACATCATGCCCTGATAGACAGATATCTACTTCTAAAGCAGAAGGAAATAAAATGAATTTCCAGCTGAATTTCATTGACTGATTTCTGTAGTGATGCATACAATATAAAATTGAATGTGATAATAATGATAATGATAATGAATTTGTATAGTGCCTACACTGCAGTAACACTGCTCAGTGGCGCTTTACAAAGTAAATTACAAAAATACATGACATGGGGGTAGAGAGTTAAGAATAAAAGTGGTTGAGAGAATTAAGAATAAAAGTGATTGACAAACAGGAAGGTTTTAAGTTTCTGTGATTATTTTCTTATGAAAAAGACGTACAGTCAAGCCTCGATAATCCGAACGCTTCCGTTTTTCATCAAAAACGTCGGATAGTGAAATGATCGGACTACTGAGTACTGAGGACTACTAAAGAGATTATATAGTTTGGTTACATCTTCCTACTGTTCGGATTATCGGTGGCCGGATTATCACGTCTTAACTGTACTTATTACCCATATGGTTGAAAATAACCGAGTTAATATTATTGATATGAGCACATGTGCACATATCACGTTTGCCTAGCAACCATTGTTTCACCGCGACTTCCCGTATTGTGACGTCTGTGACGTCATAAAACGATTCTTCATGACGACATTGTAGCGCGCCGTCGCAAGGGAAGTGGGCCGTCTCCTGCCTGTTTTTACGCGAATGAAAAGGAATAGAATGGGTAATAAAGAAATTATTACACTCGAAAGTGTGTCATATGACTTTTACTAAACTCTTGCAAATTTGTGTATAGCCCTCGCTCTCGCTCGGGCAATACAAAAATCCACACTCGTTTTGTAAAAATCATATAACACACTTCCTCGGGTAATAATCTCTATATAACAGATGAAGAGATAAACTATCAGACTTGTCCTGGAACACAGACAAACTGGATCTCCCGATGACACTGACTGACATCCTACTTCAGCTGGGTGCAGTACAGTATGTATACTTTGGACTGTTTGATGTTTACCATGGAGAGGAAATGATGCTCTGGTTAACTGGGAGTGGATACAAGAGCACATGAGAACAATGGTACGCAGAGAGTTCTGTGATATTGTTACAATCTCACAGTGGCCATTTGATGTCCTTGTCACGGTGCACAATCATGCAAAGCAATACACAGAGATTATTAATCGAAGAAATGTGTCATATGAATTTTACGAAATTAATGTGAATTTTTGTATTGCCTGAGTGTGAGCGAGGGTTATGTATATACTGGTAATATGAGATTCGTCAAGTCATATTCATGGATCCCTATATCCGGGCTAAGCCCCGCCTCCTTCGTTACTGTCGCTATTTCCCACACGCTATCGCACAAAATGGCCGCCGCGATTGACAGCCTTGTCACCAAGTCTATATCTTGCATTCCTGAAAGCTTTTATGTGTCCTTTTTAACAAACTCTGATCAAATATCAACCAAGAGTTTGGACAAGAGGGCTTAATTACTACCAACAAGGTTACATTCATGATGTACTATTACATTTCCCAATTGATCTGTCCCCAAATGTTGGCCATCGGCATCGCTCCAAAAAACGATCCTCCTCATTTGCTATCACTGGAATCATCGAATCCAAGAATCCCTCCGTTTATCGTTCATTCAAAGCGGGTAAGCCACACAAAAACAAAAAACAAAAAAAAACCTTTGTGAATTTTATTATATAATATGATGTTACGGGAATTGCTTTAGGCAGAAATTTGAGGATAGGCTAATTTAGACCCAAGACAACCCATTGATTTGATGTTTGGGTCCTCAACCCAATTTTTAAAAAATAACCCAGATTTTTTTCTTTATTTTTCTGGTGTTATTGAGGTGTATCTAATTTAGAATTAAAGGTATTTCAAATTTAAGTTTAGAATTACAGCACGGTGCCAATCGTGTTGCAAGAATCGCTGTTTCCCATAAGGTCCCATGTTTTTTCAGTGTAGCATAAACAATTTTCATGATTCTGACAGTGAACGAAAACTTCAACATGATTGTAATCTAACATCTTGAGATTTTGTTTATAATATTCAATATTCAAAATGAGACAATCACTGGCATGTTGTGACTCTTGTCACATGACTTGCATTGATAATTGATTATACTATATAGCTTTCTTCAGAAATTGGTTG
Source organism: Gibbula magus (assembly GCA_936450465.1). Taxonomy (NCBI): domain Eukaryota; kingdom Metazoa; phylum Mollusca; class Gastropoda; order Trochida; family Trochidae; genus Gibbula; species Gibbula magus. The sequence continues at coordinate 2,471,897 of OW388296.1, read as the reverse complement.
AAATTTGTTTTCAAATTCACAACGAAAATATTATAAACAAAAAACTTGAATATATATATAAGCATCAAATATCAAACCTTTCTGTGCAAGTCAAATTGTGTAACATCTGTTCAAAGTTGTAAAACATTGTAATTCCCGCTGGTAAAATAAATGAAGATAACGCCCTAGAAAGTATTGTACAGTATTACACTAGTTTCGTATTTTATAAATAGTAATAATAAGTAAATAAATAATAAATAAAAGTAAATATCTCATGAATTATTCAGTGTCTTAAAATATCATATATGAAAGGGTATGTCATTTGTATTTTTCATCAACCATCTTTACATTATTTTGATATATTTCTACGAAAACGCCATTAGCTTTGCTTCCTGCACTCCGAGCAGACGCCAACATGGAAGAAGCCGAAGAGAAAGAACCAGAAAAAGAGTTCATTTGCTCAACTTGTAAATTCAAAATGAAGTACGATTATTATGGAACAAAACCCCCATTTCTTAAGTCATTAATGTAAGTAGAATTGTAACAAGACAGTTTGTATTAAATTGTGATTCGTACCATTTGTTATCGACACAACAGTGTTCACAGTTTTCGCGCAAGTTTCCTGCATTAGTTAAATTGATAAACAAATGTTTATCACAACCATGTATATGCTGATTTTATTAACATAGTAAAAGGGTATATCCGAACTGTTAAATTAAGCCTAACTACAGACTACCAAGTGTTGCATCAAAGAATGATTCAAACATAACAATTAAGAACGCGTCAATATAAATTTGTATCAAACACACCTCCTTTCCTGATGGGTGCCTGCAGCCTGGCACTGAATATAATGTCATCAGCCAACTTCTTTCCAGTGAATAATAGAAACAATCTATACTTAGACTTAGAAACACCATTGCTAATTAACATATTTCCAGTTATTTTGGGTTAGAAAACAATTAGCGAAAAATAAATGGATATGTCTTTCAAAGAGATTGATTTTCTGCATTTTTACTAATTTTTCAAAATGGCAGTGATAGTGGGAGATCAAGAAAAAGATAACCTTACATTGCAGTCATGCCCAATATTTAAATGGATTCATTCTACAAACACACTGATAGATCCCTCCCTTAATTCGATAATAGTTTTGTGTATTAATCTACAGCTTCCAAACGCAAGGCATTACTTTTACCAGCCTCCATTACTTGCTGATTTAAGCCTTGCAGCATTTCCCTCACTTTGCCATGCCAAGATAGTGGATCGCTGAACCTGAAATGCACAGTGAGCCTGTATTTCCTAGCACCGAGGGAAGTTCTATCACAGATCTATCTGCAGCATCCGCCATATTAGATTCTTGGCATTACGTGAAATGAAAACACTATATTTAACCCAATTTTACACTTTCTAAAAAATAAAACATATACAATGATAGAAAATTCACATAGTAATAGATAACACATAATAAAAGTAATAAATTATATGCTGTTAGACCGTAGTGTGTGTTAATCATGTATTAATAACATATATGTATATATGTGTAAACAGTAATATCCTCTTGAATTTCGTTTCAACAAAAAAATACCCCGATAGAACCCTCCTTTTAAGGCAATGCTGCAAGGCTTAAATCAGCCAGTAATGGAGACTTGCAAGAGTTATGCCTTGCATTGGGAAGTTGATGAATCCAGTGCTGACATGACTGCTGTATATATGTTGCAGCCTGTTGGAGGATGGCTACGTAATGAGGGACCCGTTCAGCACGGAGGGCGGCATCATCATCTTGGGAGCCCACTGCTCTCTGTGTAAGAGGGGCGTCTGTATAGGAGCTGTGAGTAATGTAGAGTATATATTCTAGTTCATCATCCAGACCCCAAATGGTAGTGCTGTGTACAGACATTTTTCATTGAAAAGTTGTTAAGAATTATTTTGGATGATAAATAAAATCACACCCTCGTGTCTTCTGATATAAAATACAGGGATTTGGAAAGGTAGGGCCATTTTGCGCATTGGATGAAAAAATGGTCCATTAAAATTTGAAATTTTACTATTGTTGCAAAGGGAAATGGCCCATTTAAAATTTTGAAAATGACTAAAAGCTCTGAAAATGGCCCATTGATAAAGGTGTCTTTCCCTATCCCTGAAAGTATATCAACACAGAAATTTGTAACTTTTATTAACTTTGTTGTTATTTGTTATATGAGTTGGGTGAGATTCTCTATATCGCTGATGGACATCTACATCTCCAACCGTTGGCTGAGGGGAGTGTTCACGGGTGAAAAATAAATAAGTCGCAACTTCATCTGAACAATCAAATGCATCGGAAAGCTTAAATCGAGATGCACCTTTACCCATGTGATTTATAATTTTAGGTCAAACCCGTAATAGACACTAGGGAAATGCCCAAAAAATTAATATTTCACTTTTACATTTTTGATAAAGATAATAATCTGATATGTTTCAAATACAGTTTTTTAAAGAAGGAATTTTATACTATATAAATCTTATATATAATTATATGCTAAATTACTGAATTGGTATTCTGTATGTTCAAAAGTAAGACTCCTGAGCAAATTTTTCTTACAGGAGTGCAGCGTGTTTTTCAGCAAGAGATTTTGTATTGACTGTGTTACTGATCACCTGGACGAGTTTCCTGAGAAAATCAAACAAGTGAGAAATAATTTCATTTTAATTTATAGAATTGATATTTTGCTTACAGTAACATATTGACTCAAAGTTCTTGCTGATGACTGTTTTCACAGATTTCTTCTCTTATTCAAATTAGGAGATAAATCCATTCTGTTTTATATTTTGGGGTTGTATGTTGTGCATTTTTTACCCCTAAATTTAATTTCAAACCGAGCTTGCGAGGTTTGAAATGTTAATTTAGGGGTAAAAAATGCACAACATACAACCCCAAAATATAAAACAGAATGGATTTATCTCCATTCTAACATGACTAATTAGGAAAATAATGAGGAACTCTTTCGTCTTGCGCCAAAGCGCTGTGCTTGGGTCAAACCAGTACAGACCGGTTTCACTCGCCCGCGACCCTTCGGTGCAGTTCACTTTTCAAAGAACATGCTTCAATCAAAATATCAAAACAAACACTAAAACTTATTTCAATGTAACTTATCTTTATTCAATTGATGATAATATCAACAGAAAACCCATGTTGGAAGTCATCAGACTCACAGAAGCGATTTTCAAGTAAATACATAGTCCGACCTATCTCCCCTACAAGGCCGACAAGGACCAATCCCATTCAAGGGGCGCTACTCTGAAAGTAGTTATTCACTACAAGTGAAGAGTTTGAGACTTGAAGAAAGCCTGACAAGAACGCTTTTTGGGTTTTGATGTCATGGTTGAGGACATCGTGGATGGAAATGGGGTCATTTGGGATTGTGAACTGGAGGCAGTGGAAGAATTTTGCAAAATAGAGGAATAACGCCGCTTCTGTTCATTGGATGAATCGCTGTTGTATGAAGCGAGCGACTGTTGATTTCTGTGCCCCGTGATTTTCATGATTTCACGAGATTCTACGCCAGCATGTGACAACAGAGTGACAGTTGTGGCACGGACACAATGATTGGTATATATTTTATTCAGATTACAATCGTTCGAGATCGCGGAGCAATGTGAATCGGCCGCAAATATTTAGAGGTGATTATCGGTAAAATAATTACTCCAAAATTGATACGAGGAACCAATCAGAAAGCAGTATTTTCATTCTAAATATAGTGTCATGTTAGAATATATATTTAATAATATTTCTTACTCAAATGCAAGGTTTTATTCTGAATTTCAAATGAATGTCTTTACTAAAGCATTTCAATTAGAATGTATTTTAATTTTTAAAAAATTGGGAAGGAAAAATTACCTCCCTTTGACCATAAGTTCATTAGATATAGCTGAATGCTGATAATAATTTTCGAATATTTGATTGTTAGTTACAGCGCCATGCCAAAAGTATTCGCGTAAAAACAAGATGGCGGACGTAAACAAGGGGCCGTCTCATAATTTCAAAAGGGATTTATAGAAAAACTACTTGATAAACTAACCTCAATATTTTGTCAGATGACCTTTGCTACGAATACAAGACAATATCCTGGTCGGAAGAGAGTTGTACAAATTGAGCGCATATTCAACACTCAAATTTGTCCATATGTCCTGAACCACTGTGAAAAGTTCATCTGCGGTGTTGATGTGAATAGCTTGAATTTTAAGTGATCTCTTAATCCGATGCCAGGGGCGGGATAGCGCAGTGGTTAGCACGTTCGGCTGCGGATCATGAGGTCCGGGGTTCAAATCCCGCCAGGGGCACGGCAACTTTTTCTGCAATAGAGAACTGTTCTACACGCAGTAAGGTTTGGGTGCAATGTTACACTGAATTTCAGCGTAGTACCACCCATGGTTCGCTAGTTCCAGCCGATGTTCGCAGGTTTCACCGCAATGTATAGCCACATGGCTTTGCGGGTTTTCTCCCTGCCAAAATACTAGCAGCAACGATATAAGTGAAATACTCTTGAAAGCGGCGTTAAACACCAACTCACCTCACCTTCATCCGATGCCAAACATTTTCAATAATGTAAGATCATAATAGATACCTTGCGCTGATATGGCGGATTCATACATTCCGGCCAGTATGCTTCGGCTGAGTATGCTTGGAGTATGCTTGTTCTCCAAACAAATACACAGTGATTTTGTCCGAGTACAATCTGAGACTCATCACTAAAGATTATCTGATTCCAGTGACCATTGACAGTCCATCTTCTGTGTTCCAGACACTAAGACAGTCTCTTTTTCCGATTAACTTCCCTGATTCGCATCCTCTTCCGAATAACACGTCGAAAAACTTTATATTTATGTAATGTGCGCTGAATTGTTCGTGCATGAACCTTACATCTCTCCCCTCATTGTACAAGAAAGTTATGTCCCTCAGAACACTTCCACGATTTTTCCGAACAGTACAAACTTTAAAAGTAATGATTTCCGACCTCTGTCAGTGATCTTTGAGGGTCGCTCAATTCTTCTACATGTATTTTCAGGAACATTTAAGAGTTCAAATATCTCTACAAATCGTTTCCCTTTCAATTTTAAATCCACGACTAACGATTTCACTTCATCTGTCAGCTATGACGATCCTCAGCCCATGTTTACATTTATCCGTCTGCACTGGCGGCACGGTAGCAGACGACAAATTTATGATGTCATGGCGCGAGCAGAGTTTGTGACGTTTCATATGGGGGGGTCGTATCAAAGACATACACGGCGTTTATTGAACGCTCCGCGACTGGTTATCAACCAAAGAATTTGGCTTCACCCCGTTCATTTTCATTTGCGTGAATACTTTTGACAATATTGTCAGCACGTAGTTTAACCCCTCTTGGAAAAAATACTATTCTCAAATCACTGATACTACCACAACTGAATCACTTATTCACAGCACTGCCGAACCCACCCGAAGAATGCAGTTATTGAAACATTTGAAAGAAAATGTTTCAGTTACATATTGGGAAACAAACCAGATAAAGTAAAACGATCTCAAATAATATGTGATAAAGAAGATGGTGGAATAAAATGCCCAAAATAAGAGAAATGATTTATGCTCAGAAAGTAACTATGATAAAACGCGCGTTTGCATCAAAGTCAAAATGGAGTAATTTATTCTTTAAACATACCCCAATAATAAAAGAATACAGTGTATATGAAATAATGAGTTAAGATCATGAAATGCATATACTTTCTTCTGTAAGCAATCTTTTTTACAGAGATCTTGTATATGCTGGTGGATGTTCATAGATTGACTAAACAAAGATGATTTAACTAACAACGACATAATGTCTCAACCAGTCTGGTTAAATGATTACATAAAGGTGGGCAAGAGAGTGGTTTTTATGAAAAAAACTCTTTCACAAAGGCATACGATCCGCAAATGATTTTATTGATGACAGAGGTCAATTTTACGCGCACAAAGAGTACGATATTCTCCTCTGATATACATTTCTTAGACTATCTTGGCATTATACAAGCTATAAAAAAATACTGCCGCAAACAGAACATTTCCAAAATGAACAAACTTACCAATCCATTGGTTCCCTTTCCAATATCCCAATTGTTAAAATCTCGAAAAGTATCCCAACATTTCTATCAAATACTGTTAGAAAAAAACGTAACAAGTAATCAACATTTTGTGAAATGGGAACATACATTCGGTCATGACATCTGTGAAAGAGAACGCACAAGTTAAAATTTAGTAGCATTTAAAAGCACTAATGCTACCAAATTTCAATGGTTCCAATATCAGATCTTGCATCATATTTTACAAACAAACTCACGTTTATATAAAATGGGATATGTTGACAGTGAGTTATGTTCTTATTGTCTGTTGTTCACTTATTCTGGGAATGTACGCCCCGTTCGGAATGAATTGAAAAACTGGTTGTTCTCTGAAGCTCAGATAATATAAACATATCCGAGGAAATTGTGCTTCTTGGCTACACCCAAAGAAACAATAATCCTCTCAGCATTATTCTGACCATAACAAAATATCACATATTTAACAGGAGGATACAGTGCAGAACACCAAATTTCAAAGATATCAAACGGGAGCTTGCAGATTACTATAAGTTAACAAAATATGCAGCAACTTTAAATTCAAATGTTAATATGCTTAATAAGTTTTGGTCAAGTTGTCACCTGCTTTTTAGATGATCTACTGATAAATGTTCTATGTATGCACAGTGTATGCGCAACTCATGTAAAATGAAACAAAAATAAAAAAATTATAAAAAAAACAACAAACTTTTTGCATGGTGCAGTACATTTTAAAGATTTATATTATCCCTATCATGTACCAAGTATTATAATCCGTATGGATTATGCCTTTGGTTTTTGAAAAACCCTGTTGATACATAGTTTTTGAGAGTAATGAATGTAAAAATGTAGTTAAATGTTGATTACACCCGCCACATATATGGCTGGGAACATATAACGTTACCTCAAATTTTCGTAGATATATACAGGATGATAAAAAGGGCAGATTCAATCTAACTCAAACTAACAAATAAAGATGCATTGTGTCAATTATATCCTCAGCCATACATACAACTTATTACTTTATGAATTCTGTAAGGTTTGGGCGACTTTTATTTGGACCTAACCTTACCCTGTGCTCATGACACAAATGAAATGTGCTTTGTTTTTGGAACCCTATGTGACTAGTTTAAGGTATAACTCTCTGCTGATCTTGCTTGGTTGATGATAGTCGTTGCACTGTTATATTTAATTATATACCCGTATTAAGTATTTTCATTGTTTCCTGCTTGTATCTTCCATGTTTGTTCATAAGTGGTTTTTGACTTGTTACATTCCAAATCCAGTCGCAAAGGCTTTAACCAGCTATTGATGATATCCATGATGGATTTCTCCTTACTATGTAGTGAAATATTAAAATGTGAGTTGGGGATATCTCTGTTCTTAGATGAACTTTCTACTAAAAACTGCACATTCCTCAATTTTTAGGATCCCGAGCTTAAACTCGAAAACCTTCAAGGTATCTTTCTGAAACTTTGCATGTGTATTTAGCTTTTGAAGTATCTGCACCAATGCGTCATATCTATGCAATAAAGATCTTAGATTGTTGGCTAGATTATCCTCTTTGGTTTTCCTTTATGCAATAAAGATGTTACTATCCATAGAACTTGTTGTCATTCATCGCATGAGCTTCTATAACGCTTATCAAAGAAATTATGTTTTTGATTGGACACTGATAGTTACATGAACAAATTTACAAATGTATGAATCTGATGGAGCCAAATCATGCCAGCTTAATATTTTTTTATGTCCAAAGAGATGCACCTGAAGGGTCGAGGGTATTAGTGAGCCACTCTCACTTTCATGATAGTTCTAGTAGGAGATACGGTGGGTCGTTCAGGTTCAGATCAAGAGGTCTGGGGTTCGAATCTCGCCATGGGTACTTTGTTTACCATAGAGAACTGTTCTACATGCAGTAAAGTTTGGGTGTTTCACTGAATTTCAGTTCACTACCATCCATGGTTCACTAGTTCCAGCCAATGCTCGCAGGTTCCATCGCAATACATATCCAAAATGGTGATGCAGGCTTTCTCCCTGCAGAAACACTAGCAGCCATCATATAGGTGATATGCTCTTTAAAAGTGGCATGAACCCAGAATCATATAGCTTGCAACCTTGCACAAACTATAACCAATGTCATTATGCTTGGCGAAAGTCTTGCAATCATTGCTAAAATAAATAACAAAGGTTCACTTGACAACACTGCCGACACGCATGATTCGAACAAAATGTCACAAGGATCACGATCATAACGAACCTCAACTGTTTGGGGGAGTGTTCTCCATCCAGTAAGATTTTAGCATTTGTCCCAAAGTATGCAATGCTTATGCTAGCAGATTTCAGTGCAATAAATGCAGAAATGGTCTTTCTTTCTGCATTAACATTTATAACAAATATAATTCACCACACTTCAATTGAGACAATACAGTTTTTAATTGAGACGGTGTTTATTGATAATTATTTGACAAAGAGTCATCCTTTTAAGTATTTTATGGACGTTTCCCTCAACTCATTAGAAGAGTTACTTCCCTTTGACCACATTTTGAAATATTATTGCTCAAATGACCATTAGAATTATGTATAAAGTAAATGGTATATATGAATGCAACTGCTAAACTTTTTTATCAATGATGATAAATTTTTGTCTCTAAAAGTAACTGAGGGGTCAGAATGAGGGTGTCTAAAGCGACTTTAAACCCAACCAGGCGGTTCAAGATGGCTCATGCAGTTTCTTGATAGTTGAAGTAATTGTCTATGACATGATATATTACCTGAAACCTGAAGTTTGGCTGCACAATGTAAATCCACTTGGAAATTGAGTAATGTCCGAGTTTGGTTGCAGTCCTCTATAAGAATCTGCCCCAAAAAAATTTAATACAAGTTTTCAAATATATTTCTGGAACCAAATTATAGACTATCACCAATTGCTATATTGATCACTTTGTATGATCAGTTTCTATTTGTTCAGTTACATTTAAAAGTCATTTTATATCTCTGTCTCTCTGACCCCTCAATTACTCGTTGGCTAATTTATTCTCTAGTATCAGTCATACAAACAGCTTTATAAAGCGACTAAACAGATAAAATTTGTTTGAAATGTTACTTTGTCACAGGGCAAGTATATGATTATTTTCAAATTTTAAAAATATGTTCAGTTCACAAGATCAAAGCAGGATATTTTCTACTTTCCTTGCTTTAGTACGGTATATAGATGCAAAGTTTTAAGTTGCTGTTGTGAGTCACTGTCAAAGAAACAATTACATCCACTCTGAGAATGTGTCAGTGTGTATTAATTGGAAGAAGCTTCCATCCTGTGAAAAAATCATGCATGTGATCCCATTGAGATGGAGACGAAATGTGGTCTATACCCTCATTGATTATATAGAAATTTATAGATTGATTATATTTGATAATGTTCTGGAAAACTGAGTTGATAAATTTGGGAGAATACTTTATCTGAACAAGTCATTCAAAGAATAGATAGCATCATGCATGTAAAATGTGGTTTATACTTTAATTGATTGATTTTGTTGTAACTTTCTGGAATCCAGAGTTCTTCAGGGGCTTTGCAAGTGACAGTCTTTGTCCGAAAGAGTTATCCAAAGATGAGTATTTTGGTTGAATGGAATGTAAAATGTGTATACATCTTCATTGTTTGGTAAAAACAAATTATTCAATATATTAATATATTTTCACGAAACTCTGTACATGTATCAAGTAAGTAGTCTATGTGTTATTTTGTCTTTATAGGTATTCATTCCAAAAGAATTTAATTTGTTTCGCATATATGGAAACAATACAGACTTCGACAATGTTTTCCTGGTCGACTTCGTGCATGTATCAAACAATATGTGCATTTGCTGTTCGAGAAATCACAAGTTTCTTCGTGACGTTCTCAAGAAAGTTCCATTATCCATGTACAATGATTTCACGCCTTGCGCTCTTCACAAACTTTTCCAAGAAACGGAGGATATGCTCGACTATGTCTCGTCTGCTTGTTTTTTTTAATAACATTCTGGAACTGTAAGTTTTTCATGAAAATATGTGCTATTCCGTCTCTATCCAAAGAAAAAAGAGTATCTTTCATAAAAGTCATGGAAAATATATTATATACTTTTAATTGATTAATTAGAAGAAAATTACAGATTGTTTTCAAGCAATAACATTCTGGAGCCCCAAGTGATTCAGAAAGCTTGGGAGATGATATTATCATTCCAAGGAGGAGTAACTTGCATCAACTAATTAAGAGGCAGGTGAAATGTGTTAAGATGAGTACTGCTTAAGTAAGTAAAGCATGTTCACGCCGACTGCTGTGACTCCGCTGGGTGCTTGGAGATTGGAGACTGATAACGTGAGGCAATTGATTTATAATGTTTTATATGTCTTTAATCTGTCTGGTATGTGGGTGGTAGGATGGAGCAATATTTAACACATTTGGCTTTGTATCAGAAGCTTTAGGTTCAAATTCAACGAGGGCGGGATCGTGCTGTGTTTTGTGCGATCAGCTTCGGGTCATGAAGGTCCTGGGTTCAAATCCAGGAAAGCGGGGTCACGCTATGCAGAGGTCAAAATTAATGTTTTTAAGCATTTTCCATTTGGACTTTTTATTGTCATGAATGAAAAGTCCAAAGTCATTTCATCTAAACAAATGCACCTTCTGGTTCATATCATCTTTAAAGGGGCAGTAGCACGTTTTTTCGCTGAAATAAGTTGATGACATGTATTTGAAAAATAATGTCACTAATAGTAAAACACCCTTCTCTCTTCGGAAATTCAAGTTAAAAAATGAGTGTACAAGGTTCCGTAAAGCCATGATAATCATTTTTGTCATTCAAAATAATAACATTCACAATAAAATGGCCGCCATGCAATTTTTGCTTTATACGCAACATCTCTATTACCACTATGGATAATTGGTTAGTGTAATAAGATGTTTCATCCTCTAAAGTAAATATGAATGACATAAACTATCATTATAGATGGGAAAATTGAAAAAATAAAATTTGCAAAAAACGTGCTACTGCGCCTTTAAATTCTAACTGGCCCTTTGGACTACCAGTCAAATCATTTTACTACCCTAGCAACTTTTCACTAGCTATTGGCTAATTTCAAATGCTGCTTTGTTTTGTGCGCTCCTCTTCGGATCATGGAGGTCCTACGTTTGAATCCCGCAAGGGTTCGGCAACTTTGTCTGTTGAAAAGAATTGTTCTATATGTAGTTGATAGGTTTGAGTGTAGTGTCACCCTGAATTTCAATACTGTACCACTTGGTTTGCTAGTTCCAGCCTATGCTTGATGGCTTCACCACAATTCTTAGTTAATGGTGCTGGAGTTTTTCTAATTGCATGAATACTAGCTACTCAGACAAAGAATTAAGAATTTATATCTGTCCAAGGCATATGGTCGAGGGAATGGTTGTTATGAAGTTGGCTTCAGGCCTAACAGTTTAGGTTCGAATCCTAAAGGGTATGTAAGTGTGGTATGAAGCAGTCTTAAAACATTTGTAAGTGGTCGAATTACAATCGTTTCAACATTTTAGTTTTGGTTTGAACATGTCAGTTTGTTGATGGCATTGTAAGATTTTGCTCATGCAATTATAAGATGTCTTGACTTAGAACAAGCTAGGCATGTGTAATTACACCTACTGGAAGAGAATAAAGATGTGTCTTCTTCTAAGTAAGGGTCATTACACATCGAATCAATTATAATTGATTGAAACATATTTTATTCAGTCAAGAAAGGGATTGGGCACAAGTTATCCAACTTATGAAAGCCCTTTCCAGGTAATTACAACTTTGATATCACAACAAAGCACACAAGAGATGGACAGGTGGTAAGGATATTTACAAGAGTAACTTAGACAAAGCGTTTAGTTTGAGAGATATAAATATGTACAATTTTGAAAACATTCTGATTTTCAAAGATAGAGAGACCTGCATCGCCATGTAAAATAAGTTCAATATTTATTGTTGTTCTGTTTCTAACAATATTTTCTAAAGATTTAAACATCGTTTCACGCTGAGTAAAGTACAATGGGCACTCAAGGAAATAATGAAAAACATTTTCACACATATGACCACATTGACAACATGCATCATGTCTTACATTTATTCTAAATAAATCATAATTAAGTGAGCTGGCCATATATCTTAACCGTGTGTGTAAAACATTTAATTTTCTTATTCCATACGAAAAATATACAGGTGCACATTTTTCTTTGGTATGAATGTTAAACTTAAATGATGATGATCAATTATAAGATGTCTTCACTTAGAACAAGCTTGGTATGTGTCGTTACACCTACTGGAAGAGAATCAAGAAAGTTGTGGGTGGTGGAATGGCACAGTCGTTATACCAGTTGGCTCTGGACCAAAAGGTTTGGGTTCATATCCTGTGAGGGTTCACTGCCTTCAATGCAGTGGGAACCTGTGAACATACAGAATCAGGCCGTGACTTCAATGCAGTAGATTAATCAGCATCTTATCTTCTTGCACATCTGATACCTGCTGAAGTAGTAAATTCACCTTGTGAACAGTCATAATGCTGTAAGTGTATGATAAAAACTTTCCCAATTGGGTAACCTTTCCTCTTGGCTGGCAGTTTGAATTATCTAATTAACGCAATCAGTGTCCTGTGTCCGAAAAAACTTTAATTTGGGCTAATTAGGATATCACTTTCAAGGGCACTGTTCTAGATGGATGCGAAATGATTTTAACATCAGTGTTGACAAAGCTTATTAGAAGACTTGAAATTGACAGAAATATTTTGAATTCAATGTCTCTGTCTCTAAAATACAGCAATTAGTCAATTTATTCAAGCAACAATAGATTTTATGTATAGTTGCATAATATGTGTAGAGAAATTTTGGGTGGGTCTTTCGGCTTCGGATAAAAAGGTCTTGGGTTGGAATCCCGCCAGGGGCTTGACAACTTTTTCTGCTGTAGAGAACTGTTCTACGTGCATTAAGGTTTGAGTGCAATGCTACACTGAATTTCAGCTCAGTACCACCCATCCCATGGTTCGCTAGTTCCAATCGATGCTCGCAGATTCACCACAATGCATAGCAACATGGTGTTGCGGGCTTTCTCCATGCAATAATACCAGCAGCCATGATATAAGTTAAATATTCTTGAAAGGAAGAGTTAAACACCAAATCACTTCACCTCGAGAAATGTTGAGGGGTATTGTATTTGCTGTCATAAATGACCTGCCTTCTATCTTTTAGCTTGTCAGTTCAGCTTTTGTGGGACGTTCTATGATTGGCTACCTGAATATCCTCAGTACAAGCGAGCTTACTGGCTGTTATCAGATGGTTTGGTGAGGAACCTTCGAAACAATATGAGTATCGTAGGTGCACGATCTTGTTACTTTTATTCCTCGGCAAAACAGTGGATTTAAATCAGACTACCATCATTGTGACTTCACAGCTGCACGCTACTGTGACAATACTTTCAGCGGTATTACACTAGTATATTATTACCATATAAATAAAACACAGCAGTAATTTTCAGATGTTAATCATAATCATGCTGCCATTTGTTTTTACCGACCCTAATTCTGTGTAAATTTTGTTATCATTCTAACAAGAATTTGATACTTTCTATCTCCTTTAATGATGATGGCAGTAAGAAAACAATTATTAAGATATAATGACTGCAGTCCAATTCATAGACATAATGATGAAAACATCGTTTTAGGCGGGGTTTACACTACGTCCGTTTTTTGGATGCGATGCGTTCAAAATAATAGCATCAGAACGCAACACCTTATTTTCAATGATTTGTCATACACTACGTCTGTTTTTTTCATGCCTTGTGTTTCGATGCGAACAAAATAGAACCTGTTCTATTTATTTGCATCGCATTCACAATCGCATTGGAATTCCCTATATGACGTCCTTTTTCATCATCTGAAGGAGTATTTCCCACCACGTGTACAATACATACAAACATACATTCAGCCTTGTTTACATATATACACACATGTGTACATATATACATCTGTACTTACATACATACATTTGTTCATACCGTTCATACATAAGATTCTATACATAAAATCTGTACATACACCCATTGTACACACCCCTACAGTAATCACATGCATCTATACATATATACATACACATGTACATACAATACATGGAACTAAAGAATCGCACTAATGATATTCGCGTTAAAATCGCCTGCAAAACGCGTGTAGTGTAAACCCCCAAATCGCAATGCGATTTATTCGGACGTGTAAAACCGCCTTACTGATACAATTTTTAGCAATGTCATCAAAATTTTATCATTTGTTGGCTCATAACTATGCAAAGAGTAGTAAACAGAGATGTCACTGACATTTCCATCAAGCCTTAGGGAATGTAAGATTTAGATTTCTGCAATTCACGTAAAAGATTTATAACTCCTACTCATTGTATGAAAAAAATGTTCTTTTGTTGGACAGCAAATCTATTGCCTTATTACAAATCGAGAACATGATTTGTCTCGTTTGGCTAATTTGAATCTTGCTTTGATCCTCCTACCCAAATATAATATTTCTAATATGAAAATTCTAATATAATATTTCAAATTAAATTACATTTACACAACATTTTCACAATTTCTTCATATTATTTCTTATCGAGGAGGGGGCTCGAATCTTGCCAGGGGCACAGGGCACTTTGTCTGCAGCAGAGAACTGTTCTACACGCAGTAAGGTTTGGGTGCAATGCTAAACTGAATTTCAGCGTAGTACCACCCATGGTTCGCTAATTCCAGCCGCTGCTCGCAGGTTTCACCGCAGTGCATAGCCACATGGCGTTGCAGGCTTTCTCCCTGCCATAATACTAGCAGCCGCAATATAAGTGAAATACTCTTGAAAGCGGCGTTAAACCCCAACTCCCTCACTCACTCTTATCGAGGATGTCCAAATAGAGTATGCTCAACTATCTATCGCCTCATAACAAAAACCATAGTTACAAAATTGAATTTGAAATTTCTAGGATGTCGTTAAAAAATTACACACAGAGAAATATGATGACTCTGTTTCTCTAAATTTGATGAAACTGAAGTTTTTTTTATCTTTTTGTTTTAAAAAGGTACACACATAGAATAAATTCACTATTCATGAAGAAAAATTTCTTTAGTGGTGATAAATGTGTATCTAGAATTCATAAATCTGCACCCGGTTATTACAATGTAGTTTAAAACGACTGCAAATTCAATTGTGTTAGATGTGGCCAGGCTTAAATTGTGGTTGTGGTAAGAAGTTTACATATTACTTTCTTTCCATTTCAAATCGAATCCAGATTTTCGCAATTGTATTCATCAATTATATTTTTATCTCATTTCATCTGGAAGCCACAGAAGGCAAACAGGGGCAGCATTAAACCATATTAGCTGGCCGAACAAACAAACCTGCAAAATGATTTCCCCCACCTCCTTGGGTTTGGGGGAGTATATACGAAAACAATGAACTTCCTTCGGGTCTTTCGTGAGGATGAAAAACAGAAAGAAAAACAGATTAGAAAGCAGAATGGAAACGTTTCTGTGTTGAGGCCTACTGCATTGTATTTACATGTTAATAGTCGCCATGTGGAAACCGTGTGCGGACACACTTATCAAAGTGAACACAAACACAGCGAAAATGGCTCCCTATTAAAATGTTTTGTATGAACTGGTTAATGTTACACGTTACGGCTTCGATGAGCTTCGTTATATGGTAAAGTGTCTACATGTGTTTTGTAAATATGGTTTTCTGTTAAAAATTGTTTAGTTTGTGACTTACCAATGTTATGTTTTGACATTAGGCATGAATTCATTATATCATTGAGTAATAACATTCTCTTGCTAAATTTGCTCAAAATTGCTTAAAAGATAGTGTTTGTGGTCTGCCAATGCTTTGTGTTACATATTTCACATAGATGTAAGGAGATTTGAAGTTATAAAACAGAGATCGGAGATAAAATTACACCCCGATACACTGTAGATATAGTGCCCGTCCTTCCAAAATTGCTTCTATAGCTTAATTCGAAAACTATATTGACTTAAAAACTTCAAATTTGGTATGGATAACCTATGTGGTGGTCGGATTTTTTGGGGTTACAGCTCCAGAATGTCATTTGAACATTATCGTTATTCAACTAGCTGACTGACTACATATGTTTTCAACTTAATGCTGTATTGAAGGCCGTCAAACTTCAGAGTCGAATCTCAGAGCTTCGGATCAGGAGGTCCGGGGTTCAGGGGCTCAGCAACTTTGTCTGCCGTAGAGAACCATTCTACTTGTAGTAAGGTTTGGGTGCAATGTAACACTGGATTTCTGCACAGTTCCAGCCGATGCTCACAGATTTCAACACAATGCATAGCTTTTAATAATACAAGCAGCTGTGAATTACTCTTGAAAGTGGAGTTAAACCCCAACTCACCTCACTAAGTCCTTCGCATCGTACAGATATGGTACAGCAATGATGGGCATGGTGTATGGGTGAGTGGGTGACTTGTAAAGATAGCACACAGAGAAAATTACTGATTGGGATGGTTTGATTTTTACTCCTTTCAAATTATTACCTGTTTGATTGTGTCTGTTTCAGCTTGGTTTATATTTTCACTGTTTGAATAGTATATAACTTTATATAAAAATAACTTAACTTTTTGTCATGTTAATGTCAATTTGCTATAAAAGGAAGTTCATCCTGTATAATTTGCCTTTGAAATACATATTACCTATTAAGGGCTATTTGTTCAGGTAATCTTGACAATCAAGATGTAAGTACCTTGGATCAATAGCATATATTGTATATGTCGATGCATTAGCCAAGGCAGCTTACCCATATTTAAACTCCGTGATTATTTAAACATGTTATGGCTGTAACCTACACTTTATGTACTTCCATCCTTTTCAGCTCCCCTCTCCTGCATATTGATACCATATTATATGTTCAGACAGAATAAAGGGAAATGGCCTAGTTAAAATTTAACTTCAAGGTATTTAGATTTATGGCTTTTAAATTTCAATATGGCTTTTAATGGCTTCCATTGAGAATCGCTCTTTCATGGATGTATTGTGATTGGTTGACCTCAGACCGGTTACGCCTTGACATGCCATCATTATCACACCTTGGGCCGGGTGTTATTAGTTTCGTTTCACCCTCATGGTTTCATAATGATCTGTATTACTCGGGGATATAAGGCATGGCAGGCGATACGTAGCCTCATAAACAGACATAGTACCCCACACATAGTGTCGCCTTTTAATCTCAGTCGCTCAGACATCTAAGTGATAGCTGGATACGAGCATGTCTTTTTTAAGAGATTTATTTTGGGATTCAGAGTTTTAAAAATTCATATTGTAATACATTCTAACCTTCTCCCTAATATCTTAATTATTCATCTTACACGGCTGATCTTCACATTTCAGTAGATTGAGCCTCACATGGTTGATGTGCAAATGTTACATGAATTAATGGGTTGAAAGAGATCCTTGGTTGAGTGATTAAATATTTTCGTTTTGTAAAAGTCATATGATACAATTGCATGTTTAGTAATCTTAATGTAATAAACTCATTATGTCAGAAGACATTTTATAAATTTATAACATGCACATGATGATGTTTTGAGTTTGTTATTGTCAGATATTCTTTTGTAGTAGTATTTGGAATTTTAATTGGGACTTTTAAATGAATAATTGATTATTGAGATTGTTCAGCAATCCATTAAAAGAAGTTGCGACACATTTCTTAAAGAGCCATCAAGGATGTTAGTGTTTAAAATTTTTGGAAAATATACTTATAACGTCTTTCGCCAGAGAAATCTTTTATCTACAACATGGCGTATGTTAAATAATTTTCATATCACGACAATGTAATGAAATTTGGTTTCAAAGAGAAGTACCACTTCGACTAGCGCGCGCTAAGAGTATCTGACGTCATATAAACAGAATCTCCTTTTTGCGTAATACGTACTACACAAACAGTTAGCGCTTCCGAAGCGTGAAGGCTCGTCTCTAGCGCAAGTCGCCATAACAACCCATGTGCTGCACGTGTCTCTCTTGCAAGTTACCCTTGTCACACATTCCTGAATGTGACGATTGCTTTACAAACAATGTTTCTAAATGTCATGAGAATATACACATTATTGCCTGTTTAATGTACTTTTTATTGAGATAAGACCAGCAAATTATGAAAATTTTTTACTCTCATTAATTATTAAATTCAAGAAAAATACCTAGTTGGGTAAAAAATTATTCCAGTATCTGTAGAAAATACATAATTAAATGAAATTGTAAATAAATAACCGCCTAAAAAATTATATATTTCGATTTCTTTCATTGCTCAGTCATAATTTGTGTTATTCTTTCGTGTCTTTGTGTTCTGTGTGTGAGGCTAGACCATAATGCTTTGCGCTTGAAAATAATAGACTGGATCTATATTTAGACCGGAAAACACCTTTACTAATTAATGCAATTTCTCGGCTAATTTTTAAGTTGGAAAAATTAGGGAAAAATTAAGTGAATTTATTTTACGGAGATAGATTTTTGGAAAATTTTCGATATGTTCATCAACAGCCTTGATGGCTCTTTAACTTTGGTATGACTTACTTTTATGCAGATAATAGCATTTTCAAAGTAATTTATGTCCATTTCAAAATTGCAATTGTTATATATTTGGAAAAATCTTCAAGATGTTATTATTGATTGACGATTCAAAAATGATCTATAACTCAAGTATTTTATTGATTTATTCGTTATTTCTTTTTAGAATGATTTTTCATGTTTCCTTCAGCGCCCTGACAGCCTGTTATTTTCACTTACTTCACACCCCTTGAAATTTTGAAGATGTTGTATATAAAAATTGGTTGTAAGGAGTACACTCCAAAGTAACGCCTTTGCATTAATCCAATATATATTAATTACATTTGTGTAACACTGAACAGCTCCTTACAAAATCCATGTTTGCCACGTTTAAAAATGTTCACTATTTTCAGAACGAAAAATCCTTTTTTTTTTCATTCAAAGCTTTTGAATTTTAAGTCATTGTATACATCAATTTGCCTTTTGAAGTTTGCTGTGTTATAAAAAAAGGTTGTTATTCCAACAAGTGCACTCTAAATTACACCTCTGCAGTGCCTTTATATCTTGTATTAATTCCGTGTCTGCAAGACTTAATCCCCTTCAACACATGCCCTATGACTGTATGGTCTTGAAGTAATGCCTTCTGTATACAGTTAATCTCTATTAATCTTCATGTTTATAAATTGTGAACATTCTTCTTTGTGCTGTGTAATCTCCCTGAAGTATCTTTGAGATTCATGTTTACTTAAATTTTTGTCATTTTTAAATCTCCGAGAGATAAGTTTTTTTTGTTGTAGACACCAAGTTGATATTGAAAGTGAATAAATTGTTTCCTTTACTTTTAAGAGTAATCTTTATTGTTCTCTCCTAACAGATTAACCCTTTTCCTGCCTAGATTTTTAGTACAAATCCTGATTTAACATTCATAAATCATAACTCATTAACGATAGGTATAATCTTTGACAGGCAAGATGCTAGATGCTTTCACAGAGATATGATATAGGTGGGGTAAAATGGCTTGAGACCATATATGGTTCTGAGGCATTTTAGGGGTTAACAGTAGGTATAATTATTCGATAATAGGCTAGAGGCTAATTAAGGACAAAGCCATAATATTACTGCACCAGGAGGCAAAGAGTTAAAAAGTTTAACATGGATTATCTATGCCTATATAATCATCTTTTGTTATATTGTCAAAGATGAAGTGCAACATATCTTGGGTAAAATAAAACCTTTATTTTGACAGAGTGAAAGAATAATTCAACTGTAACTTGGTTCATTAAAACTTTAAATCATATGAGGTATCGTATTCTATATATAAAGCTAATGCATACAGGGCTTATATCAGGGTCTCGGGTTGATATTTGAGTCTCGGATTGAAAGCAGGGCCTCAGGCTTACATTGGGATCTAGTTACTAATATTGAAGTCTTGGGCTGATATTGGGGTCCAGGTGCTGATATTGGGGTTTCAGACTGATATTGGGGTCTAGGTGCTGATATTGGGGTCCAGGTGCTGATATTGGGGTCCAGGTGCTGATATTGGGGTCCAGGTGCTGATACTGGGGTCTCAAACTGATATTGGGGTCTTAAACTGATATTGGGGTCTCAAACTGATATTGGGGTCTCAAACTGATATTGGGGTCCAGGTGCTGATACTGGGGTCCAGGTGCTGATATTGGGGTCTCAGACTGATATTGGGGTTTCAGACTGATATTGGGGGTCCAAGTGCTGATATTGGGGTTTCAGACTGATATTGGGGTCCATGTGCTGATATTGGGGTCCATGTGCTGATATTGGGGTCCAGGTGCTGATATTGGGGTCTCAGACTGATATTGGGGTTTCAGACTGATATTGGGGTTTCAGACTGAAATTGGGGTCCAGGTGCTGATATTGGGGTCCAGGTGCTGATATTGGGGTCTCAGACTGATATTGGGGTTTCAGACTGATATTGGGGTTTCAGACTGATATTGGGGTTTCAGACTGAAATTGGGGTCCAGGTGCTGATATTGGGGTCCAGGTGCTGATATTGGGGTTTCAGACTGATATTGGGGTTTCAGACTGATATTGGGGTTTCAGACTGATATTGGGGTTTCAGACTGATATTGGGGTCCAGGTGCTGATATTGGGGTCTCAGACTGATATTGGGGTTTCAGACTGATATTGGGGTCTAGGTGCTGATATTGGGGTCCAGGTGCTGATATTGGGGTTTCAGACTGATATTGGGATCCAGGTGCTGATATTGGGGTCTAGGTGCTGATATTGGGGTCCAGGTGCTGATATTGGGGTCTCAGACTGATATTGGGGTCTAGGTGCTGATATTGGGGTCCAGGTGCTGATATTGGGGTCTCAGACTGATATTGGGGTTTCAGACTGATATTGGGGTCTAGGTGCTGATATTGGGGTCTAGGTGCTCATATTGGGGTCTAGGTGCTGATATTGGGGTCCATGTGCTGATATTGGGGTTTCAGACTGATATTGGGGTCTAGGTGCTGATATTGGGGTCCATGTGCTGATATTGGGGTCCAGGTGCTGATATTGGGGTCTCAGACTGATATTGGGGTTTCAGACTGATATTGGGGTCTAGGTGCTGATATTGGGGTCTAGGTGCTGATATTGGGGTCTAGGTGCTGATATTGGGGTCCATGTGCTGATATTGGGGTCTCAGACTGATATTGGGGTCTAGGTGCTGATATTGAGGTCCATGTGCTGATATTGGGGGGTCTAGGTGCTGATATTGGGGTCTCAGACTGATATTGGGGTCTCAGACTGATATTGGGGTCTAGGTGCTGATATTGGGGTCCAGGTGCTGATATTGGGGTCCATGTGCTATTTTTGGGTCTCGCGCTGATATAGGATGGAATACGAAAATACTCATGCCTCTCATATGCCCAAGACCTGCATTTCGAGGAATATTTGGAACTTGACCACTTACTCAAGGTGATAAAACATTTACAAACTTTACAAACAAGTCAAAAAACATTTACAAACTTATCTGTATACTCAACTATGAAATAAGGTCTATCCGACCCCCCCAGAACCTAATATTTTTGCATCTGGCTGCTGACTTAAGGTTTTTCCCTCATTTAAATTTACAAAATTATACTTTGGGGCTGCAGACGTTTTAAGGCTTCCTCATACACTGATATAATGTATGTTTCCTTTAAGTGGATTTTAAAATGTATTTTCTCAAAAAGAAATGTTTCACGATTTAGACCTTATGGGTAACAATGTATACGTCCTTATATTATTCAACGCAATTTTGTGTGTGAGAAATATTGACCTGATAATGCTGTTAGACGACACTTCTACTTAATGGGATGACTTTGAACAGCATACATATGGCTTAGAGTGAAACATAAATATGGGGGAGTTGATTGGTAGCATGTGATATTTACCTTATACATATGGCCTTCTAAATATAGGCGGTATCGGATTCTCTATGCCTGACAGTGATGTTTCAAAACTCAGTAGAATGTGAAGGCTTTGTTTTAATTTGATATTACAATCCTGTATCTCCCTTGTCTTTATAAGATTATAACCCAAGCAAGTGTCATTTTACGAATATTTGCATTGGCCGAGCGAGAGCAAGGGTTACAGACAAATTTACAGGAGTTACATAAAAGTCATATGGCACACTTTTGAGTGTAATAATTTCTCTTTTGTGTAAAAATAACCAGGAAAAGACTTACTTTTCTGGGCCTGTAAACTACAGTGACGTCACGAACAATTGTTTTATGATGTTACAAGCGATGAAATGCGGGAAGTCGCGGTAAAACATTGGTTGATATGCAAACGTGATTTGTACACAAGTCATGTGCCATTTAAAAAATATCAACTCATTAATTTTGAACTCTGTGGGTAATAAATGTAGAGTATGTGCTTTTATAAAATGTGCTGGCCTTAAATTGAGGATTTTCATATTCACAGCAAACTTTACTTCAGTTAATTAGGTCATCAGGCCCCAAAAGACAGATAGGCTGATAATATGGGCTGTCGTCCATCGTCTATGCGTCATCTTTCATCCGCAAACTTTCCCCAATTTAAATTTCTCCAGAACTGCTGCACCACCAAAGCTGAAATTTTGTGGGAGGTACCTTGCACCTATGGGATCAAAGTTTGTTTATTTGGTCCTGACCCGTTTTCAAATATAGGCGTGGCAAGCATATTCACTAACACCTTGTTGATGTATCTGTTGTATCACTACTTAATTAGCACTGTTTAGAAAATGTGAAAAAAGCAGTTTAAATATCAAATTTGAATTATTCTTTCAGAGTTGAAAGTGACCTTCAGAGTGATATATATATATATATATATTAAAAAACTATTATTATATATGGTTTCTTAACACATTTTTATACCCCCGTTACGAAGTAAGCGGGGGTATATAGCGGTCATTCCGTCCGTCCTTCCGTCCGTCCTTCCGTCCGGTCAATTTTCTCAAAAACCGTCAAAGCTACATCAACCAAACTTTGTACAGATGTTAACCATGTTCTTCCGATCGCGCACAGACAATTTTCTGAAACTGTTACATCTAGGTGAATGAAATTTAATATGGAGGTAGTCCAGATGATACTCTTCATTGAGTTCGAAAACCAGTTCCGAAATATTATTTTTTACAGAGTTATGGCCCTTGAAACCGAAATTGAACTTCGTACCAGAAGAACTGTGATGCTCCAATGGGGACAAGTTTTCTCAGAAACTGTTACATCTAGGTGAATGAAATTTAATATGGAGGTAGTCCAGATGATACTCTTCATCTAGTTCGAAAACCAGTTCCGAAATATTATTTTTTACGGAGTTATGGCCCTTGAATCCGAAATTGAACTTCGTACCAGAAGAATTGTGATGCTCCAATGGGGACAAGTTTTCTCAGAAAGGATTACATCTAGGTGAATGAAATTTAATATGGAGGTAGTCCAGATGATACTCTTTATCGAGTTCGAAAACCAGTTCCGAAATATTATTTTTTACGGAGTTATGGCCCTTGAATCCGAGATTGAACTTGGTACCAAAAGATCTGTGATGCTCCAATGGGGACAAGTTTTCTCAGAAACTATTACATCTAGGTGAATGAAATTTAATATGGAGGTAGTCCAGATGATACTCTTCATTGAGTTCGAAAACCAGTTCCGAAATATTATTTTTTACAGAGTTATGGCCCTTGAATCCGAAATTGAACTTAGAACCAAAAGAACTGTGATGCTCCAATGGGGACAAGTTTTCTCGGAAACTATTACATCTAGGTGAATGAAATTTAATATGGAGGTAGTCCAGATGATACTCTTCATCGAGTTCGAAAACCAGCTCCGAAATATTATTTTTTTCGAAGTTATGGCCCTTGAATCCGAAATTGAACTTTGTACCAAAAGAGCTGTGATGCTCCAATTGAGACAAGTTTTCTCGGAAACTATTACATCTAGGTGAATGAAATTTTACATGTAGGTAGTCCAGATGATACTCTTTATCGAGTTCACAGTCCAGTTCCGCAATATTATTTCAAAGCCCTTGAATCTGTAATTGAACTTGGTACAAATTAACGGTGTGATGCCCTAATGGGAAAAATTAAGTTACCTAAAAAATATTACATCTGGGTGAATTAAATTTGGTAATAACAGTCAGTTCCTAAAATTATTTTGGACAATATTATGATGCTTGAAGCTTCTTTTTTAAACATAGTAACCTTCACATCTATTATTCTCAATGGACGGATAGCGGATGACGGGGGTATGTGAGCCATGCTCACTTTTTTCTTGTTGAAGATTGTATACAAATAACCAATTTATTATTTATTGTTTCTTAACACATTTTTGAAGATTGTATACAAATAACCAATTTATATCTAATAAGCAGTATTTATTCAGGGTTTAAAGATACATTGAAAGTAATAAATAAGTTACATTCTTTCCACCTATTTTAGAAATTACGCATTTTCTCCTTTGTTATCATTTGTTTGTAAATGACATTTTTGTTGAGCACTCGTTTGTTTTGCAGATTTGATTACTCAGTACATATTTAGAACTTTTATATCAAATTTTAATATTCTGCCATAAACCTTTGAAGCATTTTAGGTTTTAATGTTCATTTTATTGACAGTATTCTTGAGAAAGTAACTTTTTAAGCATAAATCATTGAAATGATTGTAAAACATTTTTAGATTTTAGATGTGAGGGAAAATGTTCACAGCGAGATATAAAATGAGGTCACTGGGTTATAGTAATAGAATAAATACAACGGTTCCTAGAAAAAACTTTTTGTGTATTGAAATTAATAATAATATGCTTTGTTTGTGAAATTTTAATTTAAATAATTTAAAGCACAGAGACATTTTCATTGTCCCATTTTATATATATTCAACTATATATATTCAACTGAATCTAATTGCTTGGCAGAAAAAGAATTATTGTTTATTAATAAATATAAGCCAAGACTCAATTCTAAAATGTAATTTCATTCTCAATGTACATCTGTTTCTATGCATTGTATCTAAGAATGTATCTATGCAATGTATTATGACGTCATAATACACTTTATGACGCATCAACCGACTCAACGTCATTCACCTGATGAGACCCGTAATGGTCGAAAGCATGCTTGTGAATCTGATTAAATCATCGTAATTTCTTCGAACATTTTATTTTTTCTATATGAGACCTGGGAGTTGGAAGATGTTTTAAACTGTGTTTCTATATATATATATATATATATATATATATATATATATATATATATATATATATATATATATATGTATGTATGTATGTATATCAAAGGAGAGACATGGTTGTTTTCAGATTATGTAAACCTAAAAAGATATCTTCTACATATCAAAACAAATCATTAATTCTTAATTACAACTTTTTTTCAAACCAAAACATCATGGACTTTCATGTGTTTTGTACACCCAAATTTGTATGCATAATTTTGTCCACATCAGTTTGTTAATAGCACCGCGCAATTTGACCCTTTCGTCATGTGAGGCCTTCTCATCCCATGTAGTTTGTTACATTATTATGAAGAGATTACCTGCAATAACATAAGGAAATGTTCTTTTTATAGGATGAAATACTGCATAAAGTTCTTTGCTTTTATAGCTGTGCTAAATGATTAATTCAATTATTATGAAATTTTAGGACGACCACCAGAGTTGAAAATGAATTCAGGTGAAAATGGGAATTTCTTTAAGCATGTTTATCAAAGACAAGAAAGGTTTTCAATTGCATCTTTAGACTAAAAATGTTTGAGTGATGTACTTCTCGGCATAAAGATCTGCAAAGGCTGCTCGTATAATTAAACGAAATACTTTTTCATCTTTATTTAATCAACCTTTGACCTGTGCAATATCTGTTTTGATAAAGACTGTGAATGTTCCTCACTTACCGAAATCTATTACATTTTCATCTTTATTTAATGACCCCTAACTTATACAATATTTGTTGCTCACTTGTGCATGAATTTGTTTGCATAAAGTCATTTCATTATGGATTTATGATGTAGAGGATATTTAATGGAGTTTCTCAAATAACAGGTTTATTTCTTTGATGTTTCATGAGTAGCACAACTTAATCTATGTCACAAGACAAAATGTCGCTGCTAATGGCTGCGTTACTGCCGAAGCGGTGTTAAACAATAACTCACAAGACAAAATAAGCCTGGTATTTGAGAAACTCCATTCAGTATTATATCTATTATATTATATAATTTTATGATAATATACTATTAAAAGTAATTTTACTATCTCTTACTCTCATTTGCTTTTGAAAATAGTTCCGGCTATTGGCAAGCTACTGGTCACAGAGAAAATATCATATCTTCACTATAGCTTGATGGACAGTTTATTTCACCGATAAATTCCAGTATTTCATTCTGGTATATCATTGAAGTTTTACTATCTTATTATACACAGACAATGCCATGGAAGGATACTCTTCAAAGAGATGAAAGTCAAACCATTTTGGTTTTTGTTGTTCTAAATTTATGTAACACATGTTCTTTTTGTCCCCCGCCACAACGCGGAACGGGGGACTATGTATTCAGCAGCGTCCGTACGTCACATTTCTTGTTAGCGCGATATCTCATGAAGCATTTTATCCAAAGTCTTCAAATTTGGTGTCAGCCTACATTGTGGGAAGACGCAGACACCAGTCGATTTTGGTGACCTTGACCTTATTTTCAAGGTTACCGCGACACTTTGACCACTTTTAAAACTCTTGTTAACGCAATATATCATGACTGGATGGACCCAAAGTCTTCAAATTTGTTGCAAGTCTACATTGGGGGATGACGCAGACACCAGTCGATTTTGGTGACCTTGACCATATTTTAAAGGTCACCACAACACATTGACCACTTTTCGAACTCTCGTTAACGCGATATATCATGACTGGATGGACCCAAAGTCTTCAAATTTGGTGCCAGGCTACATTTGGGGATGATGCAGACACCAGTAGATTTTGGTGACCTTGACCATATTTTCAAGGTCACGACGACACTTCGACCACTTTATTGTCTCTTGTTAACGTGATATCTCATGACCGGTTAGATATAATGTCTTAATATTTTCTGACAGCCTATATTGGCGGTTTACGCAGACACCAGTAGATTTTGATTACCTTTACCTTATTTTCAAGGTCACCACAATGCTTCGACCACTTTTCAAACTCTTGTTAACGCAATATCTCATGAACCCATGCACCCAAAGTTGTCAAAGTTGGTGTAAGTCTACATTGGGGGATGACACAGACACCAATTGATTTTGGTGACCTTGACCTTATTTTCAAGGTGACCAAGACACTTGACCAAATGATGTGTCTTACTAAACTCAATGTTAACGGCGGGGGACATTGCCATATTAATGGCAACCACTTGTCATTATTGTTTTCCATAATAAATTCGAACAATACTATTGTTTTTAACCAAATCTATTGAAATGACCACAAGAAGTTCATTTATCATTGTTCTTCCAGTAGACACTCGTAGGTTTCATTGCGATACATACCCACTTAGTGTTGCAGCATTTTTCTACAATAAAACTTGCTGTGATAAAGATTTTGTGGATAACATCTTTATTGTGAACAAACATTACATTTCGGAGTTTATGGTTACACATTTGTCACTTGATGAAGGTGTAAGAAATTAGAATATACTCTTATACATTTTTATATCCACAAAAATTGTGCAAAAAAATCAGTTGGAATGTGATAATTACACCTGATGAAGGAGTGAGCATATACTCCGAAACGTCGTGTATGTTCACAATAAAGAAGTTGTTATCCAGAAAACCTTCCTGTTTTTATGTATACCACTTCTAAATAGCTTCAACCAAGGACAGTTCGAGGATTTTTGGAGGAGTAAGCATATACTGCGAAACATTGTGTATGTTCACAATAAAGAAGTTGTTTTCCAGACAAACAGTTATGGTTTGGTTCTGTACTATCAGATCAAGCATGGTAACTAAAACAGACATACTGCTCAAACCCTTCCTGTCACACGATGATAATTAATATATATTTCATAAAAAAAATTGTTTACAACATATCTTAGTTTCCAAATATGTTAAAGCACAAAATTTAATCCTGAATAGGAAAAAAATAATTCCCAAATGATTGAATAACATATCCTACCAAAGTATCAAAGGAAACGTTTCAACTGACAAACAAAATTCCAGCAATGCAATGATTAAAAGTGCATTGCTGTAATGACAGCAAATGACATTACCTTAGGAATCCACAGTTGATTGGTTCCCCATTTGAGATCATTGAAGCAGTTGTTTGGAAGGATTTTCAATGTATTTGCCTTTCCTTTAGATCTTTTCAGTCTCCTCCTTTGAGAAAATGGTTTATTTCTAATGGACATATGTGAAATATGCAGCGATATCTCTAAATCTATTACTTTCTTTTATATAGGAAATATCTCGGCGGGACGACCAGAAGAAGAAATGAAAGGTTGTTCAATGGAGCCAATAGAGCTTGCAGTGCTGTGAGTTGCTTGTCGCTCTTTAATCCCGGGCTTCTTAGAAAACTGCTGAAATGTGTTGTGTGGTAATGTAGCAAATATGTTTGAAATTTTATGTTACTGAAAATTGCTTTAACATTTCAAATTGTGTGCAAGGCCATACTGCTTTAAATGTAAACTGTTTGAGAGGCATCCTAGAAGTTGATGTAATAGAAAGACAAGGCTTGATAACGGTATAAGGATCTCTACCAAAACGTCGCCATTGTGAAATAAAGAAGTTGAACATCCATTAATTCCTTGTCTTTCTGCTTTAAATGTGATAGAATAAATGAAATTCAATTTTTATTAGCTCATCAGGCCTGAAAGGCCCGATGGGCTTATGGCGTCCGGCGTCCGGCCGTCCATCCGTCCGTCCATCCGTCCGTCCGTCAATCCGTCCGTAAACTTTGCACATTTTCGACTTCTTCTCCAGAACCAATGACTCCACAGAGCTAAAATTTTATGTGCAGACTCCTTGGCCAATGGGGATTCTAAATTGTAAAATGGGGTCACAGGGGTCACATCCTTAAAAACCTATTTTCATCTTCTTCTCCAGTTCAAAAAGGTCTAGAGAGCTGAAAAGTTGTGTACAGACTCCTTGGCCAATGGGGATTCTAAATTGTACATTTCGTGACCCCATGACCCCAAATGGGGTCACAGGGGTCACATCCTTAAAAACCTATTTTCATCTTCTTCTGCAGTTCCAAAAGGTCTAGAGAGCTGAAAAGTTGTGTACAGACTCCTTGGCCAATGGGGATACTAAATTGTAGATTTCGTGACCCCATGACCCAAATAGTGTCACAGGGGTCACATCCTTAAAAACCAATTTTCATCTTCTTCTCCAGTTCCAAAAAGTCAAGAGACTTGAAAAGTTGTGTGCAGACTCCTTGGCCAATGGGGATTCTAAATTGTAGATTTCGTGACCCCTTGACCCCAAACGGGGTCACAGGGCTCACATCCTTAAAAACCTTTTTTCGTCTTCTTCTCCAGTTCCAAAAAGTCAAGAGAGTTGAATAGTTGTGTGCAGACTCCTTGGTCAATGGGGATTCTAAATTGTAGATTTTGTGACCCCATGACCCTAAATGGGGTCACTGGGGTCACATCCTTAAAAACCTATTTTCATCTTCTTCTCCAGTTCCAAAAGGTCTAGAGAGCTGAAAAGTTGTGTGCAGACTCCTTGGCCAATGGGGATTCTAAATTGTACATTTCGTGACCCCATGACCCCAAATGGGGTCACAGGGGTCACATCCTTAAAAACCTATTTTCATCTTCTTCTGCAGTTCCAAAAGGTCTAGAGAGCTGAAAAGTTGTGTACAGACTCCTTGGCCAATGGGGATACTAAATTGTAGATTTCGTGACCCCATGACCCAAAATGGTGTCACAGGGGTCACATCCTTAAAAACCTATTTTCATCTTCTTCTCCAGTTCCAAAAAGTCAAGAGACTTGAAAAGTTGTGTGCAGACTCCTTGGCCAATGGGGATTCTAAATTGTAGATTTCGTGACCCCTTGACCCCAAACGGGGTCACAGGGCTCACATCCTTAAAAACCTTTTTTCGTCTTCTTCTCCAGTTCCAAAAAGTCAAGAGAGTTGAATAGTTGTGTGCAGACTCCTTGGTTAATGGGGATTCTAAATTGTAGATTTTGTGACCCCATGACCCTAAATGGGGTCACTGGGGTCACATCCTTAAAAACCTATTTTCATCTTCTTCTCCAGTTCCAAAAGGTCTAGAGAGCTGAAAAGTTGTGTGCAGACTCCTTGGCCAATGGGGATTCTAAATTGTAGATTTCGTGACCCTGTGACCCCAAATGGGGTCACAGGGGTCACATCCTTAAAAACCTATTTTCATCTTCTTTTCTAGTTCCAAAGGTCTAGAGAGCTGAAAAGTTGTGTACAGACTCCTTGGCCAATGGGGATACTAACTTGTAGATTCCGTGACCCCATGACCCCATGACCCCAAATGGGGTCACAGGGGTCACATCCTTAAAAACCTATTTTAATCTTCTTCTCCAGTTCCAAAAAGTCTAGAGAGCTGAAAAGTTGTGTGCAGACTCCTTGTCCAATGGGGATTCAAAATTGTAGATTTTGTGACCCTGTGACCCCAATCTAGGTCACGGGTCATGACCCAAATATTTTCATCTTTATCTTAAGTACGTAAAGCTGTAGAAAGGTGAAATTGTAATTGTAGGATTGGTGACCCTGTGACTCCAAAGTTGGGTCACAGGAGTCATGGTCTAAAAAACCTATTTTTTTCTTGATAACAATGTATTACTTGATATAACTTAGATAGTCAACCTTAGATAATAATCAATGAAATCTTGATGAGCTACAGAGCCCATGGCTCTATTTTTTATTTTATCTTTACTGCTTTTGGTGCTGAAATGTAGTAAAATTATGTAGAAAATGTGATCAGCATTTTGAAATTTTGATATTCTCAATATTTTGTAATTTGATTTAATCAGATCAATTTTATTATCATAAAATAAATTGTGAATTTCACTTAACATCATTTGAACAGCTTGAATATTTGTAAGTTTGGGGATTTTGTTGTTGTCAGTTTGTACTGACTACAGCTTCTTCCTCCACATGTATTACTTATTCCAGTGAACACTTGCAGGTTTAAAGCCACAAGGAGTATTTATCTCAGTGTGGGTATCCTCATAGAAAAACCCCTATTATTCGAATAATTTCATTCAAGTTTCATTTCCAAACTGTTGGGATGTGATGCCTGGGATTCTCCAGGGTTGGAATCTTGTGTTCAGACTCTTTGGTCAATGAGTATTATAAATTGTAGGTTTGACTCTGTGGCCCCAAATATGGCAAATATGGCGGTGCCACACCCTAAAAACAATGCCCCTCTCAAAAACGAAATGCATTAGAAGTTTGAACTTTTGTACAGAGTCCTTGGTGGGTGGGGATTATAAATTGTAGATTCGTTTATCTAGCAACAACGTCTGCATAATTGTTCATACCTTATATTAATGTATAATTTAAAGTTTGATGAACTACAGAGCAAATGGGTGAATTTTCGCTATTTATTTCGCTTGCCACAGGGAAAGTAACAAAATCGGATATTGTTATTATGTTTACTGTATACGTAGTTTGGCATTTATTTGAACCAATATCATCAGTGTTTAGGTGTCAACAGGCAAAGTAAGAAGAGTATAGTCAAATTGTCTGACATAGGAGTTACCTGGATGGGGCAAATATATTTCTGAACCCAGTACATCGCAAGTACACAATCACTTAACAGTGTAAGCGTATACTCCAAAACATTGTGCATGTTCACAATAAAGAAGTTATTATCCAGAAAAGTTCTTTTCATTAGTATAGAGGTTCTGCTTCACCATTTAAAGTGACATCGGTTGTGTTTCGTAATATTTTGTTTGGCTTTAATACGTGCAAAAATACCATGCAACCTCATTTGTTGTGTCTACCCTTAAATCCAAACAATATATTCTCTTCATTGAGATCAATGTTGTTATACCATTGATACCACTTCACGTGGTCATGCAGTCAATGAGAAGTGTTTTCCCTTTTTCTCTGCAAGTTGTAAAAGTTTCAGTCAATATTTAGGTCGTGAACTAGCCATGCGACAGAGAGCAAATACGTAGAAACAGGAAGACCCCTTACCACTAGGGTCACGTTGAAAACTCTCTCCAACTATCATCAACAATGAGTGTACCTTTTCCCTAATGTAATGACGGCCACTAAGGCTAGGAAATCATTCTCCATGTCCGAGTCAATAAACTGCCGGAAAACTTCGACTTCCTTCTCGAAAATGTTCGGATGGTCAATATTGAGGTATGCTTCACATGGACTTGGAAAAATATCACAACATGAATTCTTACACAACTTTGTTATTTTGGGATCCCTGACCTGTGAAAGGTTGCTGTACTTTTCTTTAATGTGATCGAGTTCATCTCTGGTGTTTTAGCCACAAATCCAACATCTAGATTTCTTTGAAAGCAACCAGATAAAGTTTTTTTTTCAGATTCTCAAACAAGTGTGGTAGACATTTAGGAATATTTTTGCAAATAAGTTGATGATATAAATATAGAATACTAAACGATGTCCCGTTTGATAAGATGTTTATGAAATGAGTGGATGGTTTGGTATTTTAACGAGTGAAAGCGATTCACGAGTTTCATAAACATTTTATCAAACGGGACCGAGTTTAGTATTTTATTTATTACTCAATGATGTAAATAGCTCTGAATTGCAAGAAAATTGTTTTTAGTGATGGTTACTTGCAAATAGGTCACCCGCTATTGCAGTCGCGTGGCTAACATTGTGACGTCAACCAAAACCAGCTATGACGTCACGCGCCTATTATGACGTTGCGGCAGCACGCGGTGGTTTCACACATGTGTGTAACCAGCTCATTGTTATCTAATGAGTGATCTCACCACGGTTGAGTGATAAATATATATACCGGTATGATATATATGATGTGGCAGTTAGACAGTTACGTGAGAAAGATAGAAGATCTGCTATAGATTTGGCTAGAAATAGCAAATCACTAAACTAAATCGCTTTCAAATCTAACAGCATATTGAAATAACATGACTATCACAGATAAAATTGTTCACATTTTACATTTTAATTTATCGCTGCTAATGGCTGCGATACTGCCGAAGTGACGTTAAACAATAACTCACTCACTACATTTTAATTTCCACTTTTGCGTTCATGTATTCCTATTTGAATGACAAACAATTTCTCTAAAATATCTTCTAATTTACATCACTATTTGAATGAAAAACAATCACACAAAATGTCTTTTTCAGTTTTTATCCTTATTAACAGTCATTTTCCTGAGCGCCTAATAAACAATTCACAGTAATTTGTATCACTTTTGTTTTCACTTTTTCCTGTGTGAATGAGAAACTGTATATGAGAGTTTTACTAAAGGCAGCACTATCATTACAAGCCATCTCGAAGCAGCACACCTACTGAGTCGATCAGTATTTCACCTGTCGAGATAGCATCTACTTGTAATTACACCTGTAGCAGTTACTGGACTAAATAGGGATCGACTAACAAATTGGTCAGGAAATATATTTGAAATTGTGAAGTAGTAGAGAAGCAGTGGCAGATCCAGATGGTTCCTCTCCCGCCATAACTCTCCCCCCCCCCCCCGTTTTTCTTTTACCCCTCCCCCTCCCTCTCTATCTTTCTCCCCCTCTCTTCTCTCCTCCGTTCCCACGCCCCCTCTCTTTCTCCTCCTCTCTCTTCCCTCCCTTCCCTCCCCCTCTCTCTTCCCTCCCTCCCCCTCCCCTCTCTTTCTCCCCATCTCTCTTCCCTCCCTCCCCCTCCCCTCTCTTTCTACCCCTCTCTCTTCCCTCCCTCCCCCTCCCCTCACTTTCTCCCCATCTCTCCTCCCTCCCTCCCCCTCTCCTCTCTTTCTACCCCTCTCTCTTCCCTCCCTCCCCCTCCCCTCTCTTTCTACCCATCTCTCCTCCCTCCCTCCCTCCCCCTCTCTCTTCCCTCCCTCCCCCTCCCCTCACTTTTTCCCCATCTCTCCTCCCTCCCTCCCCCTCTCCTCTCTTTCTACCCCTCTCTCTTCCCTCCCTCCCCCTCCCCCTCCCCTCTCTTTCTCCCCATCTCTCCTCCCTCCCTCCCCCTCTCTCTTCCCTCCCTCCCCCTCCCCTCACTTTCTCCCCATCTCTCCTCCCTCCCTCCCTCCCCCTCTCTCTTCCCTCCCTCCCCCTCCCCTCACTTTCTCCCCATCTCTCCTCCCTCCCTCCCCCTCTCTCTTCCCTCCCTCCCCCTCCCCTCACTTTCTCCCCATCTCTCCTCCCTCCCTCCCCCTCTCTCTTCCCTCCCTCCCCCTCCCCCTCTTTCTCCCCATCATTCTTCCCTCCCTCCCCCTCCCCTCACTTTCTCCCCATCTCTCTTCCCTCCCTCCCCCTCCCCTCACTTTCTCCCCATCTCTCCTCCCTCCCTCCCCTCTCTTTCTCCCCATCTCTCCTCCCTCCCTCCCCCTCCCCTCTCTTTCTCCCCATCTCTCCTCCCTCCCTCCCCCTCCCCTCTCTCCTTATCACATCACAGCCTTGTCACATTTTCAAAACACATGCCAATTTGTGTATAAGCTTCGATCTTGCTCTGACAATACAAAAATTCACACATCTTTCATAAAAGTCATCTGACACACTTCCTTGGGTAATAATTTGGGTATTTATTGATGTATTAAAACAGGTTCATACTCAATTTATTGGATTTAAGTTTTTGCATTGTTACAGAACAGAAGTAAAATTTTAATAAGCGATGTGAGAAAATAATTTCTCGGATAAAATGAGTCACATATATTATGCCTGTTACATAAATATTATTTTCTGAGCAAAAATAAGTTTTAAAAATTTCAGATAATTTAAGATAGTAATTAAAAGATGGCTTGTGGGAAAACAAATTGCTGTATAGGTGGAATTTAGTTGATGAAATGTCATCATTATTGAATTTCAATTTTTTTTAAAATTGTGCCTGAATTAGAATTGTAATAAACAAGTCAACATTATGAAATCTTGCATTTTACTTATAAATGCCATTCAAAGAACTAATCTACCATAAATATTAGGGCTGTAACGATTCATTGATACCTACGATACAATCGTAGCTTGGGAAATCGTGATTATTGTATCGTGAGCTTCCTGTATCATGATACACTAAAAATAGATTTCACTTACTTAAAAATGAAAAAAAAAAAAAAAATGAACACTATATATACCCAGCTAGTGTTGTGCAGTAACAGTAACTACAGTAAGCATGAAGCAATCTGATTCATAAATAACTGTTTTTAGAAAAAAAAACTGTTTTAATCTTCTATTTTCGATCATCTCATAACACAAAATTTCCACCATCTTGAAAATTTCACAAAATATGCATGAAGTTATACTATAAACAATGTATCGTGATACATTCTGTATCCCCTGTCTGTATTGTGATATATATTGTATCGTGAGATTTCCCATGATACTCAGCCCTAATAAATATATAGAGTGAGGTAGAAAGGTTATATTTTCACGAGTGGCGCAGCCACAAGTGAAAATATATAACTTTTCTACCTCACGAGATGAGATAAATATGGTATTTGTCAATATGATGTTATCCTTGTAATTACGCCGAGTGGCGGCTAGGAACAGCTCGTCACCGCAGTAACACTATGACGTCATAAGCCAATTCGCTGTGTCAGACCATTGTTTTATGACGTCAACTTATATCAGCCACTGGTCGCAGTGAAAATATAAGTTATTTTCACTGTAGCTTGAAACATAGTTTATTTCACTGATAAATCACAGTATTTCATTGCTCGTCATATAATTAAAGTTTTTCTCTGTTCCTATTCACAATCCATAAACTCATTCCTCATCTATTCATAAGAAAAAACTACCTTGCATAAAATCTTATTTCTCTGTAACTGTATAAGGCAAAAAATTGTGTCCGTGTAATGTAGTGTTTAAGCAATTGTTTTCTGAACTTTCATTCTCTTGCAATAATAATTTAGGCAAATAACTGAGTAGATGTATTCAAGTTCTTTTTTCTTTATACATTTCTCAATGAGGTCAGTGGTCAAATATCTAGGAGTAATGTTTTAAGCAATTGTTTTATAACTGTTCTTTGTGATGCTGGCCCACAACATTTAACATCAAACAAACTTGCAAGAAGGCCTGTTTCTACTTCAGCCATGTGAAAAGTATTCTGAGCTATTTCATAATACAAAATGTGTGGATTTCTAAGACAAATGGTTTTCTCAAAGTAATCAATTACATTAAACTTTTCCTGGAGACTATGGAGGATTGAATGTGAAAGAAATTGAAACCTTTGATATGTTATGATACATTGTTAGCGCACATAGAGGCCCGACCGTTCTCTTCTCACACTCTAGTGAGAAAGAGCGATAAATTAGCGGCAACTTGAAACTGAATCTGGGAGAGTTGTATTGGGTGTTGGACTCGAGATGGCTTTCTCTGGATTAGAAAGGTTGCAATTGTTAACCAATGATCCAAAACTGTTCCCGACTTTATCTCAAGATGGGGAACAAAAGAAGAATTTAACGTTGCTGATATTTAGCTTGATACTGACAACATTGTGAAATTTAGGGTTTGTTGGGGCTGGGAAAAGGTCGGCGAAGGCGGTGACTGCAATTGTTTGAGTGGAGATAGTGTTACTCAAACCTTGAGGTATTGCTTGCCTGATCACTAATTATGAAATCCCCATCCTATTTTACCTTTATTTGGGTTCGTTTAGAAGTAAGGTGATTCCGCAAAATCACAAAACCAATCTAGATAGTCACGAAAGTTGTAAATTTTTCACATTTGGTATGCCTGACACTGTGATTTGCAGATTTTGTTGTAATCAGGCATGCAGTGAACCAGCGTCGTGACGGCTTCCACTTGCTCCAATGGACACGACTTGCTACTTAATATCTGTGCACAAAAACAGTCTGCTCAAATATTTTTCAAGTGATATTAACTTTACTATTTTTGATCTCGGTGTTTTTAATCTATTTGTTCCTATCGCTGCCTAAGAGGGGTGGATTTAATGGAGAATGAGACGCATTGTTAAGGATTATTGTGAAAGTGTTTCAAGGGTTTACTCATTGCAATCCTACTCCATGTGCAGATATTGGAAGATAAATGAAGCATTTGGTGTCTCACACAACCGGCTCTGTTAATCACGATTCCAAATATTTTTAGACGTAACTCCAACAAATGCTGCATTCTTCCTGTCAGTGTTTGTCCTCTCAAGAATAGCTGCAGAAATACATACCTGATATTGACCTCTTAGTCAGACTGATAACGTCGATAATTCCCCCAGGGACTGTTTGTTAACATAGTGATATCACGCCAGTCAAGAAATTATCCCAATGTTTTCTGACTTTGATAGGTTTAAATTTTGTCCAAGCGACTGGTTCTCATCAGTGGCTGATCCTTAAATTGATCCGCGATACTATTGATCCCTAATGGACTACGGCAGGACTCTGTTTGCTCTCATAGGTCTAATAATATTAATTGTACGCTTAAAGTGGGACTGACTGGTTGAGAGGCGTGTTAATACAGCCTTATATTCACCGGGGTTGTTTTATTGATGATAACACATACACGAACAGAAACTGATGATAGAATAAACAGCTGATGAGGCGGAAAATAGCAGACTGGTCAATAAACGAGATCAATGTTTATTCAAGGTGCTTACTTTGATTGTATTGCTAATAATCTAATTTGAGATTGTTGGGTGATTCAATATATGCTTTGAAAAATTTCGAAAACTTTGATGTTGAAAAAAAATCACCTGGAAGAGTTGTTTGCATGAAGTGAGTCAAATGTAATTGAGCTATTTTGAACCTTGGTTACAAGTAAACATGATTGGGGAAAGTTTCAAACAAGAATCCAAATTGTGTTGAATATCTGTGGTAAAAAAGCAAATGTTAAATCAGTAAATCAATCAATAAAAAAGTAAAAGAGAGTTTAATGTAGTGCTGAATTTTTTTTATAAATAAATTGTCATTACCGGTATATTAATCAAAGAAGATCCATTAACAACAAAAAGGTAATGGAGGAATGAGCTTTGTGGAACCCAAGAATTTAATTTATGAAAAAAAATATAGGCCTCCTCAATCATAAGCTGAAATATGTCAGCATTGAAAGATTTTTGGTAGATTTGCTGATTCTAAGGCCCAAAAAATACAAATAAATGTTTCTGGTCTTTTCAAGCTGACAAAAATGATGCGATGATGAGATTTTTTAATATTTATTTTTTGAATGAAGAGATAAATTCCATTTTATACAAACTACTCACCGGTTAAAAACATAATTTACACAATTATTTGTATAAATAAAGCACAAACCCTCTTAGATATGTGTTACTATTCCAAATAATCAACACTCCATCTCAATAGAAACGAGTGACTTTTTCAATGTCCAATGTTAAAACCTAGAAAAAAGGACGTGAGGCCTGGGTTTGAAACTAACGCGTAGAGAAAAACCAGATACTAATTCTTTCTCTTTTTTTTTGGCCTTATGGTCATTTTGTGGTTATCCAGAGCCGAGTTCATCTCCAACAGAGAACACTCTTTAGAAGCTTATTCTCAGCCCTCAGCCCTGAGCATTTCACATTCTGTCTTATTTTATATCTTTGCCTATCTCTAGCCCAAGGTCAATACAGCATAATTTGTTTGTGAACGAGTTCTGATTTCTTGAAGTTATTGACTCAAGAATGGTCTGATGCTGACTAACTAAATCAGCGAAGTGAAAACAATTCAACCGATTATGTAAGAGTGTATTCTCAGGGTTACGTCATCAGGTGAAACTTACTCACAGACCTGACGAGACTTATTAAGTCCGCCAAGCCAATACCTTACTCATGTTCTTCATCATTATTCGTTGACATGACATCGCGTTCAAGTGGACTATCAACAGAGTGTGAGCCAGAACCCTGCAAAACAAATGAGTCAGTCTTCGCAAGAGTCACTGTCTTTCCTGTTTTCATGAATTTTCAGCATCATTAGGACTAGAAACCACTATCGCTTCATCTCATACTCAAGTGGCCGTGATGGAAGTACCTGCATAGACAAGCCTGAATCATTCCCTGGTAGGCGTGCAATACAAATATCAACTGGGTGAATCATTTAGTTTTTTACCAATTTCCCAGAATTTATCTTTTTGTGGTAGAATTCAAGAGTCACCCTAACTAATTACCAGAAGAGCTAGCTAATTAATTAAGGGTGTTTGATTGTGCCATTAGGGCCGAAGGTTTGCGTCATTCGCAGCATGCATGGCCTCTTCTGTACATATACACAGTCCTATATTTAACATTGAAATGAGGAGAATGAACGAATGTATGCCCTAATAGTGGAATGGAATGTTTATCGGATGGAGTGGAGTGACTATTTTAACTAACCCCAATCAGCGTATGCAAATACGTTCACTGCCTCCATAATGTCAACGAAGGGTTCCCATGCAGTGCTCTTGCAGCCTGGCTTGTGAAAACCTTGACAGTGAGTTTTGCTGTATATTTGTGTACTTCAGGGTGTATTTCTATGAATAGTTTCAACGATTAAGATATTTTATTTAATTAAAGAAGTTGTTTTTGTAACCTGTGTCATGAAGACCCTCTACACAGTCCTGTTATTTGAGTTCAAAACTATGTTTCTAAAATACGTCAAACCCTTTGGTCCCTCTTCTTAGTAGCAGTTGTCATCTTTTATTCAATAATATAAAGTTTATTTAACATAAGGACATTAAAGTTTTCAGAAAACCTTGCTTTTCTTTTAAATCAGGTTAAATCAATGTAAAAATACTGATGAAACCCTGTAGGTTTGATCCCTGCCCCGATTCTACATATGTATACGCTTAACGCTGACTCACTTTCAAGTCATTTCCAAAAAAACACATCTGAAAACAAGCACAGTAAATTCAATTGACCTTTGCTTAACAATAACCTTTTTGTTTTGCCAATGACGATTGACAAAACACATTCTTAACCCCGGCATGTTGTCTTGAAATTTATCCATTTGTGGCCAGAAATAAGAACAGACGGGAAGTCCTTAACTTTTGTTTTGTTAAGAAAATATTTTCGTATATTTTATATCATTCAGAAAAGATTGACACCAGCCTGGGTTTTCTCTACCCTTCAAAGATAAACACGAAACTAAACTAGTAGCGTTTGTCTCTTGTGTTTCTGAGGAGAAGCCCCTGTTTTTGTACCGTTGTTAAATAATTGCTCAGGAGGGCTGGCAAAGCTTCCTTCGTACCTTCATCAAGACAATATGGCTACTATAAGCATGAGCGCTTCCGTACAAATATTGCCGAATTCTACAAACGTCGGCGACTGATTCAAAATAGCTCGAGTTCTGGCATAACTGGACAAATTATTTAAAATCTGATCCTTGATGTGGTAAACAATATGTGATCTTTTTCAATAAGAAAGCAATCTGTGCCCATTTTCTGGTTAAGTAACATTTTCAAATACCTCTCTAAAATTTGAATCGAAATATTACTTTTTGCAGTAATGGAAAGACATCTTTGCTTAATCACAGTATTATAAAGCTGAATTGTTTTTTGACTTTATTCAGATTTTTTGAATTTTTTAAATATTGCACCTTGTTTCAAACAAATTAAAACTTACATCCATTATCTTGGTAAACTTACAAGTCTTTTCTCCTGTTAAACTATCTTACCCAGTGATCAAATTTGTGTGATAGAAGTTGTATATCTATATTGTAAAAGTACTGTTAGTCATATGACACACTTTTACAAAAACTGTCTTACAAGAGGCTCAGCCAATTTTTTTTACTCTCCACGAGTATGTCTCGTTTCTCAATGAAAAAACTACACAGGCTACTCCAAGTTTGCCATGTTTCGGACCACTCCGATAGAATCAGAGAATGGGACGTGCTTTGTGTGACGTGGAAGAGGTATAGACGTTGCTCTTGATCTGTGAGGGTAATTACAGCCCCTACCATGTTGACAGGCTATCACATGGCTTGCTGGTAATCCTAGCCAATCACAACCAGATCCCCCTTTTTGCGTTATCGCTGCCAGCCAAGGACCTGTACCTCTGATTATCTACACTACAGCTCATATAGACCTGTCCCTGTTTGCTTTGTCTGTGCTTGAACAGGTACAAATTTCAAGTGGCTATTACCTATGTATTGATACCATCTATTAGGTTTTTTTTCTCTCGTCTGACATTGCCTTCTTTGCTGTTGCAATCGGGCAAAATTGTTGCTCTCTTCTCCAGTAGTTTTTTTCTCTGAAATAAAGTCTCTTATTGGAATATGCAATGAAGTTTAGTTTCAACTTTTATATAGTTTCAGTATTATGTTTTATTTTTATGTTTTTTTCTGGTTTTAATTTGAGATTGTACGTATTGACGTCTTGTGGCCTTGTTGAAGAATGCTTTTTTAAAATACCATTATGACCCTAATTGTTCTCAAATATCACTTTGTTTCAATTTGTTATTTAATTTTGTTGTCAATTTATCATTATCATTGAGTAAACTTGTAAAAGGGACACTACGTCCGTGATAAAAATGGGTCCCGTTGAAATAAATAAAGCCTAA
Organism: Gibbula magus; assembly: GCA_936450465.1. Taxonomy (NCBI): domain Eukaryota; kingdom Metazoa; phylum Mollusca; class Gastropoda; order Trochida; family Trochidae; genus Gibbula; species Gibbula magus. The sequence goes on along the minus strand of OW388296.1, from coordinate 2,430,222 downwards.
TTAGCAGCTAGTAATAGAATGAGTTGGTTAATTACAGTGCAGTGAAAATTTGACATAGGGTCTTAAACACTAAAAACACACCTTTTAGCAAGCCTTGGCTGTTAGGAGGCATGCTAATTACCCTTTGTTTATTTCTATGGGACCCATTTTTATCATGGACGTAGTGTCCCTTTAAATTCTTGTTCAAATGATGTTTCTCTGAAATTAGGATTTTTAGGAACTATAAATGTCCTTTCAAATTCATGGTATGCAACAAATCATTGTAGTTGAAGGCGTTGATTTTGAAATACTCGATGTGGAATACTCCATTGAACTTTGATACGTTTCATTTATGTCTAGAGGATAGACAAAAAGAGATATTTTATTAGCAAAGACTAAATCCTTTCTGTAAACAGATTTGAGACTGAGAGTGATAAGAGGGACATTACACAAAGAGTAGGTTCTGTTTACTGTCGTATTGATGAAGATTATGTCACAGATATTGTTTGCCCAATGTCGTTAGGAGTCAAGTAATTGTAAGTTGAGTTTGAATAAAACTGTCTTTGATACTTTAACATTTTAAGCCTATAGATCCATGTCCTGTCGACAGTACCAGATTATTCCCTTTGTTAACAAGTGTGATATCTGTAAATTGGCCAATCAGAATGGTCTGATCATTGTGATATCTGTAAATTGGCCAATCAGAATGGTCTGACCATTGTGATATCTGTAAATTGGCCAATCAGAATGGTCTGGCCATTGTGATATCTGTAAATTGGCCCATCAGAATGGTCTGATCATTGTTATATCTGTAAATTGGCCCATCAGAATGGTCTGATCATTGTGATATCTGTAAATTGGCCCATCAGAATGGTCTGATCATTGTGATATCTGTAAATTGGCCCATCAGAATGGTCTGGCCATTGTGATATCTGTACATTGGCCAATCAGAATGGTCCGGCCCTTATTCAGCAGCATAAGTGTTAGAATATAAAAAGAAATGTGTGATAGTTTCTTTATGGTGTGGAAAATATGTTTTCTGCTGATATAAGAATATACACTGCTTTCTATGACTGACTTCCTAAGATGCCAATCAAAGGAATTTGAGATATCCTAAGTCAAGCAAAATAATTCAAAGATACTGAAAATGTGAAAATGATTTTCCAATTGAAGTTTTTAAAACATGGTCATAAATTCCTTGAAAAAGTTTAATCCCATTTTGATACCTGTTAGTTGAATATTTGCTTGTGACAGAAAACTTGTAAATTGTTTAATAACTTTACATTAGAATATGAAATGAGACTTCGGTGGCATGGCTAACCTGTCTCGATCCCCTTCAACATACAAGAATGTCATTACATGTAAAAACTCATCAACCATAATATCGGTATAATTGTTTCCATGTATTAGTGTTCGAACATGAAACCAGTTCTATGGAACATAGATCCTCTCTTCACTTCAACTGTTTTGAATGTAATTACATATCATTTAAGGACCAAGTGATAACACTGTGTCGTTAATATAAATCTGAAAATAACAAATTATAAGTTTCTGATCAGTTGCATAATACACAGCCAAAGATATTCCCTCTCTCTGGGATATGAGTCACATTATAGATATGCCGATTCCTTTCAAGCTTGTTAATTTGATTTTAAATCCACATTAGTCATGAGGAGAACGTCACGTAAATGGAAATCGGGTAAGAGTTGTTTTTGATGATATCAAAGCGAAGAAGGGATGGATATATCGAAGGATAACAGTTTTAAGCTGTGGATATATTATAAGCTTAGTTGAGTCTCGCAGACTATTTGCAATAAGTATGCCTTTCAAGCTGCTCAGATTAAAATTCCTCCCCTTCTTAGCTCTGAACCAACTTGGTGACAGGCTCGGCCGATCGGTGTCAAATAAATCAAATGTCTCTGTTTTTGCATGGCAATCGAATTCATCTTTATATAACTTTTTCATCTCGTTTCTTCAAATGAGGTGTCTCGTGAGCTTTATATGATACAAGCCCCTCTTACTTATCTGTAATTGAAACCAGAAATTACGAAGATGTCTTATGTGTGGGGTTAACGGAGGGATATTCTATCAATGAATTTCAAATTCAAGCTGTGCGGGGCAATTCGCTCTCAAAGCAAAGGCTTTTAAGGGTTGAATGGAGCCAGTGAAGTGGTTGTTTAGTAATCATCAAGTCACGGGTCTCCACTTTCAACATGGACAAAAGTTTACTAACTTTTTGTATCATTACCACGACAAATTTTAAATTTCTAAATATTTCACATAGTTAATGCAATGATTTAAATTAAGATTGTTAACCCAAAATGGAAGGAGATCGTTAAGATATATCTCGTAATGTCACTACCTTCTCGTTGCGTATAGAGGTTGTCTTAATGTGTTTATGCCTTCTACAATGACTCCAAAGGAGGTACGTATGAATATGTTCTAACTGCAGATTGTTTAACGACTGCTGAGAAAACAGAAATCACCCTGGAGAAATCGGTCAATGGGAGTACCGTATTTCCACTAATAGGGGCTTGGCCTCAAATAGGAGTCGGGCCTCTAATAACAGCCGGGGGTTGAGGTACCTAAAGGTGAATAAGAGCCGGGCCTCCAATAAGGGCCCGGTTTATATTGCTATTTCCTTCTAGATACATTACAGTTTAAATGTTCCTAGGCACTAAGAGGGTTAAACTACTAGAGCGCTTAAATGTTAAAAAGGGCCCGGGCCCCTATTAGGACACATACGGTAGTTCTCCTTTTATGCAATTAAATTTTCCTACACGGTAATGGGATATGTTACAAAGACCATTGGCGCTATGAAAAATCGTTTCTTTTGAATGTATTCAACTGCATGTTGTGTAATAACACTATAGAAAGTGTTGATGTTGGTATTCTTGAATGGATCAACGTAATGTTGGCTCAATCATTTTATCCTTTTAGCTATCAATATTTTCTAAACAGGAATCAAACAGATAAAATCTTTGAAGGGCATGTTGATGTCGAATGCAATATTGTGGAAAAAAAGCCATAAGGAGCATATATCCTTTATTGGGTGAATAATGATATATATACACACACCCTAAACTTTGCACTTTGCCCTAAACCTTGCACTTTTCGCAATGATGAAGTTGTTATCAAGAAATTTTTGAATAGAGATAAACATCATATAGTTATGTTGGTTAGTGTGTTTCAGATCAATTTTGTAGTTTTTCAGTGTGTTCTGTGAAATCTTTAGCACTTGAAGTTTATCATAATTCTTAAATAATTAGCTGTCATTCAATCAATCAAATGTGTACACACAATTGTTTTTGTTCAAGTTTCTGAATTACTTAATCCTATTTTGAAAACAACATGATCAGAGAAACTCGAAGGAACTTTTCTAATTCATGAATCTGGTAACCTTTTAATTGGTTTGTTATGACATATTTGTCCTTTGTATCATACCTTCATTGACAATACTTATCGCATGCCCATGCGATATCAATCACCCTAGCTGACTCTATAACTCTTTTAAATTAAACATGTACGTTATTGTATGCAATATTTGATGGATGGTTCCTGTATGAAATGACTTGATTTCAACCGGCCTCCTATGGCTGTCTATTTGAATCGTAGCGTGACTTGATCGTGTGCCGGCCGTCAGTCTGAAATCTTGCAAGTTAGTCCCGACTTCACTCACAGGGCTTTTAAGCGACTGTTGAAAAAGAAGCTCCTCCGACACAAAAGAGGTAGCCATGCAGGGGACCAGTCAGTGTCACAGTAGAATTCAGGGGCCGTCTTATCAGTCAATTGATGATCCCTTTAAACATGTATGCCATCCACTTTATACGATGACAAATGGGATAAGTCTCGCCTATTGTTGCACCTCTGAGGAGATAAACTCTTCGTAGTGTTAGCTCCTCACAGGGGAGCTTGGAGCTTTGCTGGAAAATTCAAGCCATGCTTTAGCGGCGAGATGGAATCGTGAAGCGACATTCTTGAGTGTTAAATAATAGCTCCACCACTCCCCTGCTATGATGAGCCCCTCTCGTTAAGTCACTGAATGCCGGTGTCATTAAACCATAGATGTTTGTCTCTTTTGTCTAGTCGTTTAACCTCAATTTGTCAGGTGGTGGATCGCGTATTCTGCTGCTGCCCCCTGGTGTGAAGTTTGGCAGGGTTCGGCACACGACTCTGACAACGGGTGACGTTATCTTGTCTGCAATGAAATAATCTTGTTCTCAAACTCATACGATTCCTATCTTGTCTCTCAGTCTTGCAGGTTGGACTTAAAAAGTTTCTCGCGCGTGCCGCCGTCTCTTCTGTTGGGTCAAATCAATTTGTTTTGATTTTTTTTTAAGGATTGGCAACTTGCCCCGAAATGCTGAATAAGAAATGATAATATTTACATTATGGTCAATTCTTTGCAGTATCTTATAAGATTGGCATTTTATCAGATGAAGAATAGGGGAAATTTAATGGATAAACATCTTCTTTACTTGTGTATAGGTGATGTTTTTAGCAACTGATTGGCTGACTTGCTTGAGAATAACGTTAAAATCTTTGTCAAAATCTTGCTTAGACAAATAAAAAAAGTTATGAATCCATAATTTTGTCTCTATTCTTCAATAAAGAAGTAACTTATCCATAAAATAATAAGATAAATAAACTCTTTCACTCAATAAACGGGAGGTCCATGTGAGATACATGCAGAATTTTCAAAAGAGGCGAGGGGATACCCTGAAGGGGTATTTCAGAAGGGACACTTCGGCCCATCATCTTGTCATTGAAATCTTGCACTTGAAAAATCCTCCTGAGTTCTAAGACTTGTCTATCGGGGTATTTTTTGTGGAAACGAAATTCGAGAGGATGTTCTCGTTTACACAAATATGATATAAATACATGATTAAAATTAAAATTAAAATATATTAATGAAGTTTATATTTTGATGACTTTATATTTCACAACTTGATAAAGACAAGTGCATATTTGTTGAAAAATAAAAACAATGAGAACTGAAGCCATTCATCGGCGCTGCGAGTGGGGAAATCTTCGCTACGCATACTGTTTATTCGTTTTATTATATGTTATGTGTTACTATGTGAATTTTCTATCGCATATGTTTATTAATTTTTTTAAAGTGTAAAATTGGGTTAAATATAGCGCGTTTTCATTTCACGTAATGCCAAGAATCCAATATGGCGGATACTGCCGATAGATCGGTGGTAGAACTTTCCCTTTAAAGTTCAATAATTTCTTGCAATTGTGCAATGATTCAAAAGATAATTCATAAGATTAACAAATTAAACTAGAAATGTCACTGCAAACCAAATGTAAAGTCCCGGCCATTATGAATGATTATGATTTGTATCCATTAAAAAATATGAGGCTGATATAATGCAGCAAATCCTTGGTAAAAAAAAAACAAGTAATATTGATGAATGAACGTTTTTTTTTTATTGATATCATATTTTTCAAATTAACCATACAGTGGTACAAGTCAATGTGTTTTCCATCAGCTTAGACTCCGATATATTAGGTAACTTTATCAATACCCCTCTGATGTCTGGGGGATAATCTTTGTGTAAGTTAAGATAAAAACTGATCGCCACATTGATTAATTGACTTTGCCAGTCTATAAATGTAATAAACAGGTTATTTTCAGTTACTAATCTATTTTACATTGCAAGTGACTCCCACCCTGAAAGCCACCCGTTTAGGGAATCAATTCATACACAGGTATGTGACGGCACTGAGATATGACAATTTCTATTTCAAGAATTCTTCTCTTCTGTCTATATCCGATCCAGATATTGGTTTCCAAAAGTGAGTGGAGCGGGATAGTGCAGTGGTTAGCGTGTTCAGCTTCACTTTCAGCTCTGAATTTCAGTTCAATACCATCCATGGTTTGCTAGTTCCAGCCTATTCTTGCAGGTTTCACTACAATGCATAACCACAATGGTGTTGCAGGCTTTTGCCCTACATTGGTTTCTGTGAAATATATACACTATAAGTTAAATACCCTTGAGTATGTCGTTAAACCCCAAATCACCTTACCTCAACTCAACACCTCCAAAAGTGAGGAAACATATTTTTCAACATTTTGACGCTGCAGGCCTGTCAGGCCCATGGAAATTATGTTCTTTCATTTGAATTTTGTGATACTTAACTTATTAGCTCATTGGGCCTTTAACCCTAGATGTGATGAGCTGACAATCTTCCATTGTCTTGTCATTCGCTGTCTGTCTATCTTTTCACATTTTCGATTTTTCTACAGAACTTCTGCATCTCCATAGCTGACACTTTGTGGGTAGGTTGCTTGTACCTTGAGGATGAAAGTTTGTACCTGTGGCTCTGATTCACAATCCCCACCCCCTCAAATATGAGTGTGGCTGGCATTCCGATCCCTACACCCTCAAATATGGGCATCCAGCCATTTAACAATCTCCACCCCATCAAATATCTGCGTCGCAGCCATTTTACAATCCCCACCACCTCTAAAATAGGCATGGCAGCCATTTTATCTAAAAACTTTTAAAACTCCCAACCCAGAAACTTACTTTACTTCTATGAAACCAATGTTATTAAGAAGCTGAAATTTAGAAATTATTATCTTTGTTGTCGCCTGTCAGGCCCAATGAGTTTGTAGTGTTCTATTTCACTTATCATTAGCGCTGCATGCAAGATGGGTTTGTAGCAATAGCCGGTGTCCATTTATTGTCTGTCGTTAGTTACGGGGGTGTAGACATACGTTTAACCTTGACCAATATGGATTAAAAATTAAAAATGCTTAAAAAATATAGATTTCAAGATAAGTGTTTTTATACTTGGTGTCTTGTTGGCCTAATGAGGAGGAGGCGGCTGCTACTTTGATGTGAAATGTACTTCTCTGTGAATACTGTTTGTAATGTACTCTATTATTATTAATGTTATAATATTATTGTTATTAAGATTTGTAAATTTGCTGACTGTCCAAAATTTTATAGAAACCACATGGGCATTGCCGTATTATTTGAAATGTTAGTGTTTACCTTAGAGACAATGAATAATGCAAACCTGATGAGCAACACAGCCAATGACAGTTTTCCCTCATTTTATGGTAACATTTTATTAGTTGAGACTGTGAATTATAGAATATGAGAGGCACATAAACAGGAATTAAAGAGCTTGTAGAATAGGTGTATGATGGACGCAAGCACACATGCCAAAAGAATTTTTTATGAGAGAAAAGTGTCATTTGTGTAAGGAAATGTAATAAATGTTGGCTAACTTTAATTTGCTAATCTGTGATGGTCTTTGTTGAAATAGGCTAATGTTGATTGATGCATACTTTACAGAATAAATATGCAAGATGGAATTAAGATGATGAGAAAGTATTATGTTGAAGTAAGGAAGTAAGGAGATAGACAGTTTCAACTTTGAAGGACAAAGACACTGAATATGCATACATGCAGATATGACTTTGAAGTAATAACTGAGCCCCCCCCCCCCCCCAAAAAAAAAAAAAAAACACATAACAAAAAACACTTTCTCTACTTTCTTAAACGCCATCACTTAGTAATTCTGAAGCCAAAACTGGACTTCTTAGAGGGGAAAATGTTTAAAGATACACATTTAGAGTCATGTTTAGGAACTACTGAAAGTATTTCTTTCATTTCGGAGAAAGATGCGTAAGAACCAACAAATTAGAATTACCCTTGATGAAATAAGTATTTTCCTTTTCATATCATCAAAATATGATATAATTATAATGTTAAAATGGACTATAGCTTTTAATTGTAATGTTGTCAATCAAGATTAATTAATCAAGATTGCCCATACACAGATACCATCAAGATGACCAAACTGAACTATCTTCAATGGACATGGGAGATACTCAAGTTCCATTTACTATGAATAAAGGGAAGGACTGATGGCCCTTTAGTTCTAGACTGGGCACCCGTGCATACTCTCTTATCTTATTTAATGATTCTCAAAGAACTATCTTCACTGGACATGAGAGATATTTTGCTTTGAATTAAGGGAAGGACCGATGACCCCCTCTTAGCTCTAGACTAGGCACCAGTGCATTCCTCCGTGACCACCACGTGAAAAAGTCATTCATGTGGGTCCAGTGGTGGTCCCAATTCATTATATTTCCGCCACTAAAAGTGACAGTGTTTATTGAAGGGACTCACAATCGAGTTCCTCAAGAGCTCTGCTGTTACTGTATAACACTACAAATACTCCTCCACCACACATGGTGGCCGGTAATCCATGCCTCTCCATATTTCATCCAATGAAAGACCAGCACTTCCTGTTTGTGTAATTCATATCATAAGGGCACCTGTCATACAGTGGAGGTCGTTCAATACTCCCCGTATATATACTGTATTTCTATGGGGTACATAATGCGATAGTCGTATTTACGCACCTATCATTCAGCAGTATGCCGTCTTTTTGACAGGAAGAAATGCAAACCGATTTCAAGAGTTACTTTAGAAATAAGTTGGCATGCACCTCCCCCAAAGTACAGTCACTGGTGGTGACTGTTACGATTGTTGATGTCTTACCGTTCTTGTGACACCCTGCCCCCTAGATAGATAGGTGTGTTTCTTTTCAAGGCTTTTCATGAGTAAAAGCTTAGAAGGAGAATTCTGCCTCACCCATCTTGGTGTAGGACCAAAGGCAACTCAAAAGAAGTCTGTCGAACTATATTCTCAATCTAACCTTCAATAATACAAATACTTTTTTCGGGTTGAGTCCCTTGTGGGATACAAACCCATACCCTCAGAGTATTGCCAGCACTGACCGTATCAAATGTAGAGAATAGTGCAGTAGCAAGAAGAGGTCCTGGTTTAAATCCTGCTTAACAGTATTGCTGTCAAGAACCGTTTTGCATGCCACTAGTGAGGTTTGAGTGTGATGCTAAGCTGAATTTCAGACAATAAAGACCATTTCAGCAAGTCAAGGAAGCTACAAAGAAGAATCCGGAAAATTAAGAATCTCAGAGGCTCTTTAGACTTTTATTATCCCCCGCCACGAAGTGGAAGGGGGATATAGGTTTGGGCTCCGTCCGTCTGTCCGTCCGTGCGTCCGCTATAATGGGGACACTTTTTCTCAGAAACTATTTAAGATAGGACAACCAAATTTGGTGTGTGGCTTGTGGACATAAATACCTCGATGGAGTTCGTAAATAAGAACGATGTGATTATTTTTTCCGGAGTTATTGCCCTTGTTCCATATTTTTCGACTCTGTTCATGGTATCTCCAAAGGGGACAGCTTTTATCAGAAACTGTTTCAGATAGGATTTCCAAATTTGGTGTGTGGATTGTGGACATATATACCTCGATGGAGTTCGAAAATAAGAACCGTGTGATTATTTTTTCCGGAGTTTCTGCCCTTGTTCCGTATTTTTGGACTCTGTTCATGGTATCTCCAAAGGGGACAGCTTTTCTCAGAAACTGTTTAAGATAGAGTTTCCAAATTTGGTGTGTGGCTTGTAGACATAAATACCTCGATGGAGTTCGAAAATTAGAACCGTGTGAATATTTTTTCCGGAGTTAATGCCCTTGTTCCGTATTTTTGGACTCTGTTCATGGTATCTCCAAAGGGGACAGCTTTTCTCAGAAACTGTTTAAGATAGAGTTTTCAAATTTGGTTTGTGGCTTGTGGATATAAATACCTTGATGGAGTTCGAAAATAAGAACCGTGTGATTATGTTTTCCGGAGTTATTGCCCTTGTTTCGTATGTTTTGACTCGGTTCATGCTATCTCTAAAGGGGACAGCTTTTCTCAGAAACTGTTTAAGATACAGTTTCCAAATTTGGTGTGTGGCTTGTAGACATAAATACCTCAATGGAGTTCGAAAATTAGAACCGTGTGATTATTTTTTCCGGAGTTAATGCCCTTGTTCCGTATTTTTGGACTCTGTTCATGGTATCTCCAAAGGGGACAGCTTTTCTCAGAAACTGTTTAAGATAGAGTTTTCAAATTTGGTTTGTGGCTTGTGGATATAAATACCTTGATGGAGTTCGAAAATAAGAACCGTGTGATTATGTTTTCCGGAGTTATTGCCCTTGTTCCGTATGTTTTGACTCGGTTCATGGTATCTCCAAAGGGGACAGCTTTTCTCAGAAACTGTTTAAGATAGAGTTTCCAAATTTGGTGTGTGGCTTGTAGACATAAATACCTCGATGGAGTTCGAAAATAAGAACCGTGTGATTATTTTTTCCGGAGTTATTGCCCTTGTTCCGTATTTTTGGACTCTGTTCATGGTATCTCCAAAGGGGACAGCTTTTCTCAGAAACTGTTTAAGATAGAGTTTTCAAATTTGGTTTGTGGCTTGTGGATATAAATACCTTGATGGAGTTCGAAAATAAGAACCGTGTGATTATGTTTTCCGGAGTTATTGCCCTTGTTTCGTATGTTTTGACTCGGTTCATGCTATCTCTAAAGGGGACAGCTTTTCTCAGAAACTGTTTAAGATACAGTTTCCAAATTTGGTGTGTGGCTTGTAGACATAAATACCTCAATGGAGTTCGAAAATTAGAACCGTGTGATTATTTTTTCCGGAGTTAATGCCCTTGTTCCGTATGTTTTGACTCGGTTCATGGTATCTCCAAAGGGGACAGCTTTTCTCAGAAACTGTTTAAGATAGAGTTTTCAAATTTGGTTTGTGGCTTGTGGATATAAATACCTTGATGGAGTTCGAAAATAAGAACCGTGTGATTATGTTTTCCGGAGTTATTGCCCTTGTTCCGTATGTTTTGACTCGGTTCATGGTATCTCCAAAGGGGACAGCTTTTCTCAGAAACTGTTTAAGATAGAGTTTCCAAATTTGGTGTGTGGCTTGTAGACATAAATACCTCGATGGAGTTCGAAAATAAGAACCGTGTGATTATTTTTTCCGGAGTTATTGCCCTTGTTCCGTATTTTTGGACTCTGTTCATGGTATCTCCAAAGGGGACAGCTTTTCTCAGAAACTGTTTAAGATAGAGTTTTCAAATTTGGTTTGTGGCTTGTGGACATAAATACCTTGATGGAGTTCGAAAATAAGAACCGTGTGATTATTTTTTCCGGAGTTATTGCCCTTGTTCCGTATGTTTTGACTCGGTTCATGCTATCTCTAAAGGGGACAGCTTTTCTCAGAGACTATTTAAGATAGGATTACCCAATTTGGTGGATGGCTTGAGGGCATAAGTACCTTGATGGAGTTCGAAAATGAGAAGCACACAATTAATCTTTGCGGAGTTATTGCCCTTGTTCTGTACATTTGGACTCTGTTCAAGGTATCACCAAAGGGGACAGCTTTTCTCAGAGACTATTTAAGATAGGATTACCCAATTTGGTGGATGGCTTGAGGGCATAAGTACCTTGAAAGAGTTCGAAAATGAGAAGCACACAATTAATCTTTGCGGAGTTATTGCCCTTGTTCTGTACATTTGGACTCTGTTCAAGGTATCACCAAAGGGGACAGCTTTTCTCAGAAACTATTTAAGATAGGATAACCAAATTTGTTGTGTACTTTAAGGCCATCGATACCTTGACGGAATTTGAAAAAAAGAAGCATGTGATTAATTTTTCTGGAGTTATTCCCCTTGTTCCGCTTTTTCGACTCTGTTTCAAGTATCCAAGGATATAGCTTTTCTCAGACATTGTTTAACATCAAATCAGTTGTGTGGCTTGAGGATATCGTTACCTTAATGGAAAGAAAATGAGCAGCGCACAATTATTTCTTCTTGAATTATTGCCCTTGTTCTCATTTCTTGTGTCTGGCGGGGGATGTTGATGACTATGTCTTCTTGTTTCAATTATAAAAATTTTCACATCTTTTTTGTTTGAAATTAGCATTTCAAAGAGTAAACGCTAGGCTACTGCTTACATAATGCTACCACTATACTTCTAATAAAATACTGCCCAGTAATATACTGCTACCTATATAATGGTACAGGGATACCTATGTCATCTCCGCAGTGATGTCATTAACGATTTGCTGTTTCCACTATAAACTTTATGGTTGGAGAACTTATTTCAGGTAAAATTTCCAACAAAACAGTTTGGCTTACCGACTGGCTTGTGTGGGCGTTATTTACTCTTGCGAACTCTACAAACAACCCGTTTAACATCAATCAAAAGATGTCTTTCTAATGCAATTAAAAGGCCCGGGTAGCTATTAGGCTTGCTCCATACAATCAATATTTACAAAGACTTTGGCCAGACTATTCTTATCTGCGCCACATTCTTCAAATATATGCTTTGAATTTGACTAACAAGTCACACATCGGATAGTTTTATGTAACAATTGATCGATTCCCATTAGCAATTACAGCTATATGGACTCCAATCCCAGTTTATTTATCTCCCAATAGATTGGGTCCTGTTTTGCCAAATTGCCCCAATGTGTGATATCCAATATTGTCATATTACAATTGTGCAATTTACCATGAAGATGTTTTTTCAATTTCCAGTATTATCCATTAGAATTAGATCAATTGTTAAATCAAATCATTTAGAAGAGGAATACATAGGAAACAATATTTTCTGGTTAACAACTTCATTATTGTGAACATACACTGATTCCACCTGTTGAAAGAGAATCTTCACGATAAAGAAGTTGTTATCCAGATAATCCTGTTTCCTATGGTAATGTTTCCCAAGATTAATGGTTATTATATGTACTGGACAATAATAGTATAATGATAAAATATAAATATTGATCTGTACACTGATGAAATATCAATCATGAAAATTCCAATATCTCCAACTTTGTAAAATAAATATTATAAATTGCAAGTCCATCCAAAGTTTGCAATTGAAATGTGTCCAACCCGAATAATTATAAAAAAAAACATTCAAGTATTAAAGGGGATTATATACTCTCATGAAAGTAAAATAAACTTGTGATGTTGATTGTTGTATATTGCTGCAATCATTCACACATTTGGTTTAATAAATGCCGTAAATAACCAGAAGAAGTCTGGAGGTATGAGATAACCATGCAACCATCCAGTGGCAAGGTATTGGCTCTTAAGCTCAAGTGGCACCTACTTTGTTCCCCCTAAGCTTCTCCAGAAGGACTTCCCCGTTATCCCGAAATGATTTGTGCCGTGCGTAGATGAGTTGATCTGGACCCCTCGTCTCTTGGATACTTTCAAACTCTTGCCACTGTAAAGCTGCAATTGGAATTTAGGTCCTTTAAGTTTTTGCTGTTTTTTCGAGTAGCGGATAAATATTAAGTAATCCACTATTTTTTTGGCCAATTCACACCTGCATATGTATTTAAATTATTGTTTTAATTCGATGCATGTCGGCTATTGAAAGATTTATGGACAAGTGTTTGAAATTCTTTTCTCACTCGTGTACCAGTAGTTTTGACTTGGTGCTAAAGTACTGTGGTAGTGTGAAGGGTGTTATGTTAACAAAGAAATAGAAAACTGCTTACCTAACCCGTTTTCTGTGAACAGAACAGAAAATGAAATTGAGTAAAAACAAAATTAAAACTTGAATGAATATATGTAACCATATGCATATTTTTAATTATAAAGTAAACAAAATAACTATGGAATTTTTTTTATTAAATTAAATTAAATTACTTAAATCAAATTTAAATTTATGATGATTTATTTGCAATATCTAAATGTGGTGAAGGAAACCTGGTTTTTAAATATGTATAAATATTTCAGGAACAAGTTACAATAATTAATGGTTGATGGACATACTCATATAAAAGACAAATTTACTTCCACATATTTCATTTATGTGTCAAGTAAATCCTAATTTGCTGTAATAAAAGTTTATTTCTTGAATCCATTTGTTAAATTGAAGCTCAACTGAAAGTTTTAAAGAGTAATATATGATCTATTTATTTAAATTACTTAGAGGTTTAGTTAATTGTTTCCTTCTTAATTTAGATGTGCGGAGAAAATGCTTGGTTTGCAATAAGATCAAAGGTGTAAAAGAATTAATAACCACTGATTCATAGGTGTGATATAGACATTCTGCAGGGTTGATACGAGTCGATATCAAAGATTGATATTTATTGGTACAAAGGTGGAGGGTTGATAAAATTGATATCAAGATTATTGAGTCGTGATATAGAGGTGTGATACAGTCATTCTGGAGGGTTGATACGAGTTGATATCAAGATTAATGCAGCCTATCATGTAAGGTATATCAGTCAAGCACATCAGTGACAATTGACACATGGCCGTGTGTGATATCTGACAGCTTGTTTACATGTGTTTCTTTCTTTCAGTGCCGGGGCCAGATGACGTGATTGACAAAGGTACAGAGCTGTAGGGGACTAACAGGACAGAGTGGGCCACTGCGGGAGTTTGGTTCCCCGCATGGAGGGAGTCAAGGGTCGCGCTTCTCTCCCATTATTATGCCCTGGATCTATCAGCCTGGATCATTGAGGGGCATTGTAATGAGGCTATCTTGTCCTGGGATCCTATCTACTTCAGCCAATTAACTAATGACTGAAGCCATGAGGAACATCTGCTTTAACCCTCGGGATGTGTCTGCAATGTACACTTTAGAATATTTCACCAGGAATAAGGTTGTGTCTGTTTAAAATACTGTAGAGTGGCGGATAGGCTTATACATGAACAAATCAAACACAATCTGATCAAGACTGTTGCCTGACATTGACGGGAGGTCGCTGCAAATCTGTCGCAGGTTGGGGTGGTAGCGCGACAAAATACTTGTTTTACGACCCATTACCCACAAACTGCAGGATCGACCTAAGAGAAAGAGCTTGTCGGGTTATATTTTGATTGTCTGACGGCTTCAGAGTATCACTGCCATATCGGTGTCATCTAATTGCGGAGTAATTCCTCAAAGTCATTTCTAATTATAAATGTCCGTGAAGCGCAAACATGAACAAGTGAGGAAAAATGTTGACAACTTGTGAAACTTTGTCTTGTTTGTCAAAGTTCAAAAGTGCTGATATTGTGCACATGTTTCTGACGTGCTCAGCAGTAATAATTCAGCCAATCAGCCCTGGCTTCTGACCCATGTTTACAAGAGGGATTCTCCAAATTGCTCAGCTAGAGCCGTCCCAGTGTTACCTTACACACCGTGCAGGTGCTTGCTAGATCCCAGTCCCTCGCTACCGTAAAGGGACGCATAACACTTTGAGAATATAACTCACTTGTCACTTTTCAATGGATTTCTGTTTTATGCTTAAATGAACCTTTTTATCAAGAACTGGTTGAGGATATTCTAGTAGTTAGTAGTATGGAGAAAACAATAGGTTTATGGGCAATCAAGAGAATGAATGAGGCATAAGTACAAAACTAAAGTAGTTGATCTTTTATAAATAACTTGTCTTCTCTTTTATCTAGACATTTATATTTGTTTGGAATCAATGGATTTTAAATGAAAATATTTGTTGAAAGTGTTCTTCCTTCTTATTAATCATCTTTTAAAAACCTTTTATAAATATTGTATCTATTCTGAAACATTGCTTTTGTGAAATAAAAAGCTTTAGTATCATAAAGAATTGTCATATTTGTCACTTCTCACTTGTAGAACGCCTTTTAATTAGTTTCATAAAATGTAGATTTTCAAATATGAATAATAGGGGTGACTATTGACCCACAAGTGAATATTTTGATTCTATATTCTATTTTGACCTGCTATTGGGATAGTTTATCGATTAACAAAATAAAACAAATTCTAAGATATACAGTGTTTAATTGCCTTCCAAAGCTACAGAACTACTTATTTTTTTAGCTCTTGATGATCTGTCAGAAGTTTTTCAGCATATTTCAAATCTAAATACAGATTTTTACTTTACTTAAGATTCAAGTATATTGACCAAACTGTTGATTGTCAGCCGTTGCTGCAAGTCGATCTATCATTTCATTCCTTATGAATAAGCCTCCGAGTTTACTTCTACTACGTGCTGGGGCGGGATAGCGCAGTGGTTAGTGCGTTCGGCTTCGGATCAAGAGGTCCGGGGTTCGAATCCCGCCAGGGGCACGGCAACTTTATCTGCAGTAGAGAACTGTTCTACAATCAGTAAGGTTTGGGTGCAATGCTACACTGAATTTCAGCGTATTACCACCCATGGTTCGCTAGTTCCAGCCGCTGCTCGCAAGTTTCATCATAATGCATAGCCACATGGCACTGCGGGCTTTCTCCCTGCCATAATACTAGCAGCCGCAATATAAGTGAAATACTCTTGAAAGCGGCGTTAAACCCCAACTCACTCACTCTACTAGGTGCCTTGGTGTGTACAAAAACAGAGGCAATACGGTATCACATAAGTCCAGCCTGGTGAGGTGGAAACACTCACTGTACATCATTGCAACCTGTGGACTTGTAAAACCTGGCTTTATATTCGACACCGCTGTCTTTGCTATCCCTCAAGCTCTTATTGTCAACACAAGTCAAGCAATTGAAACTCTCATTTAAAGTGTGTGATAGATACTCACGTAAGGCTGGAATTTATCAAATTATTGCTAACTGCCTCGAGATTCATTGATATGTTAAATGTTACCTTCGTGAGAAAAGCAATCAATATGTTAACATTTTAAACTAGGTTTGCATTCTTGAGAAATTAATTATGATGTCGCAAGACAGTCGGTTAGTGTTTAAAGGTCCATTATGTTTCATAAAATTTTATTTGGCTTTAATTCGTGCCAAAATACTGTAAGTATTGATTTCAGATCAAACAATTTCACTCAAGTTGAATATGCATCGATCCCCAATCACCAAATATATCATAGTTACTAGCTTTCAATGAAAACATAGTAACCTCATAAAACATGTGCAGAAACCGAAACTACACATCCCATTTACATGCACAGTAGTTGTATGACCTAATGAACATTATCAACCCAAATTTGTCTTCTTATCTGTTGTAAAAATAAGTTAAAAAATTACATTTGACTAATTGACGTGTGTCAATTGTAGTGCATTGTCCGGTTTTTGATCTGAAATCACTACCTCTACAACATCACCATACTGAGGAAACTATCATCAAAATGATAATTTTCGGCAACAATCAGTATTTCTCGATAAAATAACACCATTTAAAATGTTTTGCATACGTGACCCCCAACAATACAATGGATGTACCTTTAAATACAATCTTTAACGTAAACTCCATCTTTGCAAATTGAGCAACATAATTTAAAAAAAATATTATATTTACTTGATATTTTAATTTATATCTAAAACACTCTTTCAACCTTTTATTTGAGAATCTACTGGTCATTGACTGTCCCAGTCAGGAGGGGTGTTAGGTTACATTTTCAGTAATGGCTTACTGGATTTGAACATGGAACCCTTCGTTTGGTAGTCCGCGCTGTTATCCTTTAGACTAGGAAGAGCTGTTAAAAACCATAGGATTGTTTGTCAGTAAGGATTAGACAGGTAACGCACGGGGACAGCAAATCAACCCTGTTCCGAGGAATAAAATCTGTTGTGAAACTACCGGGATACGAACTAGTTCCATAGATTCTTCGCCTGATGACACCCCATATTATATGTACTTGTTCTGTACCAGTTTTGTGCAGACAAAATCCAATCATTAGCTGGCCAATCACATAGTTCGTAAATGATCACTGTTTTGAAAGCTTTCAGAATCATTCGTTAATACGTTCCAAATGTTACAGAAATAGACGATGGGAGTTATCTGCCGCCATCTTCTCACGCCATAACCTTTCGTTGGTGGCCTTGTGATTGGCTAACTGAATTGCGACAGAACATGCGAGCATACAGGCCATCATCAGACTGGAGAAAAACGATAGGATTTCATATCCTAGTAGACGCCATTTATTCCTTGGAAAACAGTCGCTTTAAATTAGACTGGGAGAATCCTCATATTCAATGAAAAGATATAAATTATGAACTTGAATATTTTGATATTTATATTTGAACATTTCAAGATGAAACAATAGATTATTCCTATCAGCAATGTTTGCCATCGTTTTGTGCCTCCTTTTAAATACCCTTGGGCGAGGTGAGGTGATTTAATGCCGCCTTCAAGAGTATTTCACTTATATCACGGCTGCTTGTATTATTGCAGGGAGAAAGCTAGTCTAACACTTAGAAAAAAAGCCTTTTTTTTTTTTTTTTTACAGTCTCCTTATCAATATTTAATAAAATGGTGATATTTTCAGAATAAATACTTTTTTCATAGTCCGAGTGTAAGACTAGGAGAAAGCCCGCTATGGCTGGAACTAGCGAGCCATGGGTGGTACTGTACTGAAATTCAGTGTAGCAATGCGTGTTGCCGTGCCCCTGGTGGGATTCGAACCACAGACCTCTTGATCCGAAGCTGAACAACAGCTCTATCCCACCCCCAAATACCCTTGGTATATTGGGTGTACAAAGATACTTGTAAGATCAACAAGTTTATGGGAAATATATTATTGAGCTTCAAAGAATACATTTAGATAGAAAAGACAAACACATACTTTCATTATATTCTGATTTATTTACAATGACAAATGTTCACAGTTTTTACAAATGATTATATAATGGTGAATGTCCCTCTTATTTGCTTTAAGGGTGATGATGTCCACAAATAAATAGCTATAAATACCACCAAGCTGATAAGTTGAAAGTGATACATTAATTTGTTTTCAAAATAGCTTCAACCAAAGATACCCTTTTCAAAGTTAATAACATGCCTTGCAACGTAGCAAATGATTAGGGTAAGTAAAATATCAAATTTTATTTAGAAGATGAACTGCCATTCAATTTCAAAATCTTCAGGTGGAAGCTCCTCATACATATACATATATATATATATATATATATATGAATAACCGTTACAACCAAGGCCTAGGTTTTCTATACTCTTACCACTAAGCCATCTTCCCAACGCATTTTCATAAGGTCTCAGTGCTAGGAAATCAGTAGTCTAACATTTAGCCTCTGCAATGAATTATTTCATAAAATTTAAAAAACATTTAAAATAAAATAAAAAAGGAGCCTCTGAGATGTGTTCATTTTCATAAAATGAACTCAGAGTCTTGTTGTACACTTGCCTAGGTGCTAAAAAAATTAAGGGGTCTGGATGACAGACTAGGAAATCAGAGCCCACTATGCATTTCAGGTGCAGCGACCCACTATCTTTAAAGCACGGAAAAGCAAGGGAAATACTGCAAGGCTAAATCAGCCAGAGCAAGAGTTACCCTTACGTTGGGAAGTTGCCAATGTTAATGTATGCACAAGAGGCAGACCCTAAATACTTAGATCAGTCTACGAATGTTACAAAGCGTATTTGAGCCAGCAAACCAGTTTTGCCGTAGGACTGGAAATGGTTAGATTCAATATGGCGGACAGTGTCAAACCTTCTTTATATGTTACATAGGTAGGTAGATATATATACGTAGGTGTTTATTTAGGGTCTGGCGCCTGTTAATGTATGGCTATCTTAGCACGGAAAATTTTGGAAACCTAGGCCCAGTACTTAAGTCTGCCATTAAACTCTGCTGCCTTTATTATATATGGGGGTTTCAGTCTTACTGACACAGCTCAACATTCAATCTAAGGAAAATACCACTGATGCACATGCACCTTGGACAAAATGGTCATTGGCAGGAATTTCCCCGCACGATATGCACACATTCTGCATAAGCAAATTTATTCGTAACATGATCGTTTCCATAGATGCATGAAAATATGGAAATGCTTTCAACTTGACCGTAGAAAACAGATTAACTTGAGTAAAACATGATGGTTATCAGGGACAGACACTTCCCTCTCCCTCTCTCGATCAAACATATACTTCAAGTCAGAGGAACATTTGAAGCATGCTTAGGATTGCACAACTTCTTCTAAAAAGAATATATACATCTAAACCTGACCTATCACTGTTATGAGTAATGGCACACAAAGTTCCAGCAAAACACTTCTATTATTAGGGCAATTTACAGGAAAAACAATTCTTCATCAAATAACCCAAGGTGGACTGGGAGTTGAAGAAAGACTATCCCACATTAATACTGTTCTAGCAGGATGTGAGATGCTCTTGCTATATCCCGTGAATGTAGAGCTTTGACTCCGGGGTGTTAACAGCAATAAAAGACAGCCACTTCACTTCACAAGGTGATAATTGATTCACTAAGGTAACCTTAACGTAATGTACATAGCTAAAGTAACCTTTAGGATCATTGCGCAAATCAATCTTAACAAGAAGGTTCATCTTCCTGATTAGAGTTAGAGCTTCCCTGGGCATCCTTTCAGAATGACTAAGGTGATCATAAGTCACAAGGTAACTAACCTTAGTGCTATGTTAAAGTATGGGAGTTAAGATTTACCTTAGTAAAGGTTGCTTTGTGAAAGGAGACCCGACGAGTGTAATGTTAAAGAATGGGACATTGCTTAATCTTAGTTGGAGTCCAGAAAGGGAAAGGGTTCAAGATCGATCACAAGTTTCACAAGTTTTCCAAGTTTCAGTGAAATTCTTTAGATATTGGCTACTTGGAGTGTTTCAACAACTACGGAAGTTATAGTGAGTGAGTTAATGTTTAACGTCGCTTCTGCAGGATCGCAGCCATTGGCGGCGACGGTAGTTATGTCATCATAAAATGACATGTGACAAACCGATGATTATTATGGATAATTGTACATGAGCTAATGTCACGAGAGCTTCAAGGCAACTGTTCTACTATTTACACACACACACAACTTCCATTTCAGCCCTCCTGTACATCTGTGATAACCCCTTGTATTAGGTCAAGCATCCTTTCTCAGAGGAAATATTGAAATATTGAACGGACAAAACAGACTTCCTGCAGCATGCATTATAGGATGCCATTCATTATTACAGCGGTCAGAAGGTCAAATAACTTTGATATTTACTCTCAATAAACAAACACATGCATCAAGACAAAAAACTTCTGTACCTACTTTTATTTCTCCTACTCAAGTCATATCTACCTCTACAGGGGGAAATGCATGTTAACCTACTCAAGTTTTGCGGATGAATTGCACATTGTTGTATTGTGTGGCATCTTGAAAGACAGGTAGAACATTGGTTTTAATCGCCAATTTCTCAAAAATGATGATAATAATTGCCAAATGATGATAAAGGATTTTCTCGGTTCTATTGCCTCGTGATGCAAACATGTTCTGTTGATTAAAGCCAATCATATGTCAGCAATGTAACCTTTTGTAAAGCATGGGAATTAAGGTAAGTTGAGGTCGAAATTATAAATTATAAAATGTTAAACAATGGAATCATCTGCTATGCTTAGACACCTATCTTATTGACTGTCACGATCAGAGAGTTTTAACAGACTTGCGTACAGAAAATACATCAGTCAACTGGCTCAGAGTTCCTGTTCTATGTATTTAAACACTAAGTCTTTATCAATGCCTAAAAACCATTGACCAAAAAAGATTATTTTATCAATGCCTAAAAACCATTGACCAAAAAAGATTATTTCATCAATGCCTAAAAACCTTACCAAAAAAGATTATTTTATCAATGCCTAAAAACCATTGACCAAAAAAGATTATTTTATCAATGCCTAAAAACCTTACCAAAAAAGATTATTTTATCAATGCCTAAAAACCTTTGACCAAAAAAGATTATTTTTTACCCTTCTTACACAATGTCAAGTTTGAAATACAACTGCCAGATTCTGAGCCAGGTCAATGCTAAATGTCTAGACAATGTCTAATATACGTTTAATATGCTTTACATATTCACAAAGAGACACGTTTGTATTACAGATAGGATGAAATCTATGTAAATGGTATTCACAAAACACATATAAATACTCTCACTTTGACAAAGAGTCAATGGCAGAAGAATAAAAATATACACATGATAGCAGCCAAATTCCGGTCAATGAATGGAGAAAAGTGATTCACGTTAATGTTAATTATTCCCTTGATCCAAATATTTTCATATTACATCAGGGTTTTTTAATTACCAAGAACTTTCACCATCCTACAGACATGTTTTTTCTTGATTCAGTAAAATGAGTAAATATTCAACTTTTGGCAGATAAATATGAATGTTACCATGAAAGATTGATGTTAAAGGCACTGTAGCACGTTTTTTGCATATTATGTTTTCTCAAAATTGCCATTTATTTTAAAAGTTTATACAATTTATTGGTTTGTTACACAACCCAATAAGCCCTAGCCATTGAAAACAGTTATCCGTTTTAGAAGAAAACGGTGCAACGCATAAAGCGACAGTGGTGTAGAACTTGTCAGTGTGAGCGGTACAGAGTTCAGGCAGCAAGAGGGTTGACAATTCCATCACTGTACCATATTTTAAACTCTACTTTTGAGTGTTTAGGTATCGCTACATCAGTCAGATCACTTAAACTACCTTCAAGCAGCCATTTAATGTGAAGACATTAAAATGGCTTCTCGATTGGAAACTGACTCGCATGGCTTTACCGAACCATGTACATTCGTTTTGGAACTATTTTCATTGATTCGGGAGTATTATTTAGTTAATGGTAACAGTTATTTATATTTTTTTGAGAGCACTTTATTTCAGTAAGAAAATCGTGCTACAGCGCCTTTACTCAAATAATAATATGATTGAAATTGATAATTGAAGAATGTTGATAAAAGTGAGATCTGTCATGTAAGTTTTAATGGGGAATGGGTCACTAGAGAATGGAGATGCTAGATCTGCCCATGATGTTGATAGTTAAACATCCTTCAGGTCTTCTAGCAAGTGGAGGCACATGCTACTGTACAATGGTATCTTTTATTTGAGGATGATGATTCTTTGACATTCATATTTGGTATCATAGCCCAACCACAACAACTCTGAAAACTTGTCTTTCGATCATATTGCTCTGGGAACCAACCGCCCTGACCCATTCGCAACTTTTCAGTTCGTTCAATCAAGTTTATCATTCATGCTGCCATCGTGGCTATATAAAACCGTTTGATATTTTCTGCCATTTATGCTGAAATCGGGAAGAAACAGAACCTTCCACAATAAATATTCTGACAAATTTGTCATGTATGCATAATTAATAAACATACCACAATGCCCACCAGCATCTGTTCACATGTGAAAATAAACTGAGCATTTAAAACACCGTACATGGCACCGTCCATATAAAGGAGATATTACTAAGCTAAGACACAAAATGTTGATCCACAACACAGTCTTCCATCTTATTGTAACGTCTTATGTCACATCAATGGTGAGGTAAAATAACTAACAAGATGCAGATCTTTCACACGTGTATACTTTGTCACTATGTTGTCAGCCAATGGAAATTGATCTTCAGCTGACAAGAGCCAATCAAATCACTGATCCTTTCCACAGCCAGCCAATCAATGAGTTGTTCTTCACACATACAGCTGATAAACAGATGAAAACAGCCAATCAAATTATTTATCTTTTCCACAGACAGCCAATCAGATCAGTTGTTCTCATTCTCTGCAGCTGATGTTAAGCTTAAACAGCCAATCAAATCACTGATCTTTTCGATAGACAGCCAATCAGATCAGTTGTTCTCATTCTCTGCAGCTGATGTTATAAGCTAAAACAGCCAATCAAATCACGGATCTTTTCGATAGACAGCCAATCAGATCAGTTGTTCTCATTCTCTGCAGCTGATGTTAAGCTAAAACAGCCAATCAAATCACTGATCTTTTCGATAGACAGCCAATCAGATCAGTTGTTCTCATTCTCTGCAGCTGATGTTAAGCTAAAACAGCCAATCAAATCACTGATCTTTTCGATAGACAGCCAATCAGATCAGTTGTTCTCATTCTCTGCAGCTGAATCCTCATCAATGACATCATGGCTGGTGCTGGAAGAGCTGGTATCACTGCCAGGGTCGGAACTATGATTTGTGTTCTCTGACGAAGATATATGCCCGTTCTCTTTGGGCTGATAGTCTGTTATGATCACCGTCACATTGTTGACAGTTACTGGTGTGTTTCGAGCACTGCTGCGGTCCACGTTCCTTAATCTTGGAGGTCTGAAAGTAGAAATCATTGGAGGATATTATAGGAGTGTCTGTGTCATATAAATAATTAACACTTTATCTCCTATTGCCTTTATTGTCTTGTCAGACCCTGGCATATTTAGAATAATTGCTCATGATGTAAAACTTATCAATGACTAATCTAACAAGAGCCATCAAGATAAATGGCTTATCCCCGCCGCCTTAGTTGAATGATTAGTTTTAGCAGTTTATGATTGATTGAATAAATAATGAATGCAAGCATGCAGTTGATTTCCGAGTTTTGAATTTATGACTACTGATAATCAAACCCAAGACTTGTATAGACAAGAGCCATCTCTATCTAGGTAGCGTATTTCAGCTAGTAAACGGTTATGTTTGTCCTGCACTGAAAAGTGTAGAAATCTTAGTAGGTAAACATGATATCATCAATAGTCATTTCATTTTGGCATATTCTTGAGTCAAAAGGTTTTTAAAGCAAGGCCTTGCAGATATCAAGTTCTGTACAACTACATGTGATGATTAATAACAAACCAAGTTTCGTTAAGCTGGGCCTAACGTTCTTCGAGTTCTTCCCTGGGAACAAGTTTATAAGTCATCAAGGTGTTGGTAACCTCAATCCATACACCAAATTTGGTTCTCTTATCGTATATGGTCACTGAAAAGGGCTGTCCCCTTTATCTCAGCTGGATGGACGGAGCACAAACCTATATACCGTATTCTCTCGGGTATAAGACCAGGCAAACAAACATCTTGAAAACATGGGGGTGGGCTTTTAGACAGGAGAGACCCCAACTCCGATGAAACTTTATACCGAGGACTGTCAGACAGTTAGAATAGGTTGTATGTAGGTTTTTTACACTTAACTTAAAATAATATTATAGATTTATGTAATGTATGACCATGGAACATCTGGCAAAGCTGGGGGTGGGCTATAACCTGAGAATAACTCCAACCAGTACAAGCCCTGAAAAGTGAGGATGGTCTAATGCTCAAATATGGTCTTATACCTGAGAGCATACCTGTAACCTTCCTACTTCAAAGCGGGGGATAATATTTATAAATTGATGAGAACAGTAACATGAAGAGGAGGATGACGCTGTCATCAACAGCAGGAGTTATCGACTGAAAGATCTATATTGTATTTTGATTATGAATACAGAAGACTTTTTTAATCTTCTGAAGCCATTCCTTTACAAATCCAATCAATTTAAACCAAGCCATTCACAAAAACATGAAAGACACGATCGGTGCATCTACCCTCTCCATGATGTCCCATCAGTCTCTCTCTACATCAATACTTTATTCTGTTTGTCGGGCTTCTCGCGACATGATAAACGACTTAAAACAGCTTCTGACTATTGACAAAAAGTTTTATACATAGAAACTATAGCTATATACCTATATAGAATGCATTATAAACTTTAGAGACGGAATAATCTTGGAGAAGTGTTGAATGTCTTTCACAATATTTTTTATATATACAGGTAGATATATATATATATATATATATGCTGAGCAAAGTTTTAATTGCTTGGTATTAGTAGCTGTATTTTCTGAGTTGTAGATAACAATATCCTGTCCCACAATTTTGTCATCTCATTTGGTAGTGTTAAAAATTTCATTTCATGTTTGAAAATTGCTAAGAAACGATCATGACAAATGAAAATATAATCTGCATATTTGCAGACCACTAGTCTTGTCTGATTAACTTTGAAATCTCAATAAATACGCAATGAAAAATAGAAATGCTTCCTACGTGCCTTCAGGGTGTTTGAATATTTCTATTGCCTTTATTTGATTGGTTATATTTATGTTCTATATCCTTCAATATCACAGATTAGTCATTATAATGGGAAAAGAAGTTCTTATTATTATTCTTGATGATTCAGCATAAATAAGAAATAGAAGAATACTTTTAGTTGAGATTCGTCAGGCGAGATGACTCTCTCATCTATCCTGCCTACAGCAAAAGACAAGACATTAAGAAAGAAAGAAAATTGTTCAAATATTGCCTCCACTGCATTCTGTGATAAATTATAAAATAATATATCTTCTTCTAATATGACAGTTTTCTTTTGTCTGAGCATTGGCGAATCCTGATTGGTTGAAAATAAAGTTACGCAATGAGTGAGCATTCGGTCATTACCCATACTGTCACAGATCTTTGGGTTTCTTCAACTTCAACAGGATTTTTTCAAGAAAACAGCAACATTAGCAAAATTGTAGCAGAAGTTACGTGGGAAGATATGATTTGAGTAACCTCTTTGGGAAGGGATTCAATGATAAAATCAAAAGAAAGTTAATTTTACTGATTCACATCACAGACTTCTTCGTTAGAATCTTACAGAAATCAAAGCTCTTTTTTCTACTAGCGACTTTTTCCAAAAAGGTTAGGCATGAATTAATTCTGCTTGTTGAATGTATTGGTGCTAATTATTGTAATTAATTCTACTCGTTTACTGACAACTGTTCAATCAATCCCATTATAGTTCAGCCCACCAGCGACCAAGTGTTCCAGTACTGATTCGGCACTTACGAATACTGCCGGTGAGAGTTGAGTTTCATTATAATTCATCAGATTATCGGAGAATATACGTGAGGGTATGTTTCACTATAGATCATGAGATAATCGGAGAATATACGTGAGGGTATGTTTCACTAAAGATCATGAGATAATCGGAGAATATACGTGAGGGTATGTTTCACTAAAGATCATGAGATAATCGGAGAATATACAACGTGAGGGTATGTTTCACTATAGATCATGAGATAATCGGAGAATATACAATGTGGGGGCATGTTTCACTATAGATCATCAGATTATCGGAGAATATACAACGTGAGGGCATATTATATTATAGATTTTCAGATAATTGGAGAATATACGTGAGGGCATGTTTCATTATAGATCATCAGATAATTGGAGAATATACAACGTGAGGGCACGTTTCATTATAGATCATCAGATAATGGGAGAATATACAATGTGAGGGCATGTTTCATTATAGATCATCAGATAATCGGAGAATATACAACGTGAGGGCATGTTTCACTATAGATCATCAGATAATCGGAGAATATACAACGCGAGGGCATGTTTCACTATAGATCATCAGATAATCGGAGAATATACAACGTGAGGGCATGTTTCACTATAGATCATCAGATAATCGGAGAATATACAACGTGAGGGCACGTTTCACTATAGATCATCAGATAATCGGAGAATATTCAAAGTGAGGGCATGTTTCACTATAGATCATGAGATAATCAGAGAATATACAATGTGAGGGCATGTTTCATTATAGATCATCAGATAATCGGAGAATATACAACGTGAGGGCATGTTTCACTATAGATCATCAGATAATCAGAGAATATACAACGTGAGGGCATGTTTCATTATAGATCATCAGATAATCGGAGAATATACAATGTGAGTGCATGTTCACTATAGATCATGAGATAATCAGAGAATATACAACGTGAGGGCACGTTTCACTATAGATCATCAGATAATCGGAGAATATACAACGTGGGGGCATGTTTCATTATAGATCATCAGATAATCGGAGAATATACAACGTGGGGGCATGTTTCACTATAGATCATCAGATAATCGGAGAATATACAATGTGAGTGCATGTTCACTATAGATCATGAGATAATCAGAGAATATACAACGTGAGGGCATGTTTCACTATAGATCATCAGATAATGGGAGAATATACAACGTGGGGGCATGTTTCACTATAGATCATCAGATAATCGGAGAATATACAACGTGAGGGCACGTTTCACTATAGATCATCAGATAATCGGAGAATATTCAAAGTGAGGGCATGTTTCACTATAGATCATCAGATAATCGGAGAATATACAACGTGAGGGCATGTTTCACTATAGATCATCAGATAATGAGTCCAGGAAATGGTTTGGAATTTTTCAATTTGTTTAAATACATTCACAATATGCTCTTTTTATTAACTTTCTTATTTAGCTTTTGATAGAAAGTAAAAGCATAAATTTTCACAAAGATCTTAATCTCTAGTGAAGATGAATAAGATTGAAGGTCATGATCCAAGAACAGTATGGACAAATCTATCTTCAGATCATGTAAGGATATATCATACTACAACAGATTGTTACAACTATCAATTCAATAGGCAACATCTTTTATCATTTCCTATTAGATGATGCACAGCATTTTCTGGCTAGCGGCGACGGAGCGCCCGCTCCTGCTGTGTTACGACGGGTCTCCTAGACTCCTGACAATAAACAAAGTCATCATCGCTTTACATTCACGCCTATATATTCTTAATCTGTCAAATTTACAATAGCCTGATCATTTTCATTTCTACAACTGCCGATTTCGCTTCATTTATTAGCATACGCAGTCGATCTCTTAAGGAGGGATGTTTTAATTCACCTTTTATTGGGATAACAATGAGACAAGTTATGTCTTAATCTTCTCTCCTCTTCATTGTCAATGATCCCAACGCTACGTGAGCGCTTACAGCTTGTAGGGACCGATGACAGGATGATCTTTATTGGTCTCTTGTAGTTAATAATCACTCTTGTCTTTTTTAGAACAGACTGTATTTTGTTTGATATATTTTGAGAAGATCTTTCTATTTAATTATATCCTTTACATATGTTTTACTTCTCATTTAACTATATCTGTTTCACAAGTGACTGTCACTATATCTGTTTCACAAGTGACTGTCACTAAGGTGAAAAGAAAAACAAAGTTTGACGAATAAGATGTCAACAGAAACAAACTTTAGTTTCCATGTAACAATAATGTTATTCTGAAGATTTCTGCTTTCTAAGACTATTCGTTTTGAAGAAATAGTTGAAAGATGTTTGGGAAAATGCCTGTCACACCCATATTTATGGGGGAAGGGGGGTTAAAGATCAATTGATAAACTTTACTCCTTTATTAGAGGGGGTATAAACTTTAATCAATATACTTCGGAAGTTGTACTTCCTCCTAAAATTTCAGCTTCAGTGGTGAAGTGGTTCTGGAGAAGTTGAAAATATGAAAAGTTACGGACGACAGACAGAGACCAAATGAAGGCCAATGTCATAAGCATGTCTGACCTTATAAACTAAAAAGCAATGAAATTTCTTTTTTAAAAAAATAAAACAGTTTAAAACATGTCATCAAATGTAGAAATCATTAAATAAAATAGTATTCACCAATAAATGAAACCAAGTTCACTCAATGTCAAATTCTAACACAAACATTTCCTTGACATCACATGAAAAAAAACCCACCTCAAATTCATCTTGGATTCCTAAAATAAAAAACATTATTCAAGAGTTTTTGTGACACCTCATTTCTAGCATCTTTGAATACTTAACTCAGACACATCATTGAGGACGTTATTAACGGTAATTCAAGGCTATTTTGTGACACCTCATTTCAAGCATCTTCTGGAGGCAAAAGATTTGTACAAGATTTTCTAAGTGGCACTCTAACATCTTCACAACATACGCGGACTGTCCTCTCCCCGTCCAGTAGACACCTCACTCACAACAGCCATGTTTGCTTTCCCCGGCTAACACTATACGCGTGTTTGCTCCCCTCCAGGTAGGGTAAACGTCCCCAAACTTGCTAATTTGTGCAGTTTTCTCAACAGGTTTTTCATCCCTCTTCTCCCACCCTTTGTCCATATCGACATAAAGACTTGAAAGGTCCTCAGCACAGACTTAGTGTGTAATTCTCTATTCTCCACACATAAGTAGCCCTTTCTATGAGAATATAAATGTTAGTATACACACAAACCAAAACAAGGGAGGTGGGACCACTTTATGTCTGCCTCATATGAGACAGTAAAGACGACAATCAACAGCTGGATATATAGCTGCAAGGGTCTTCTAAACAAACCATATCACTGATAAGAGAAATTCTTTCGTCAATATATGACAAAATTTGGTCTTAATATGACATTCATTTGTGACCTGATTCTCTTCAATTGAAGTTTATTATCACCGTTATCCATGTGAATGGGGACTGATTGTACCTTTAAAACGGATTACAATACCAAAACAATTTCTTTAAAATTGTTTAAGACTTGAACATTGTATTACAATACAAACTAATAAACGGTGCAGTTTGTTGATTCCGAAGCTTATCAGAGAAAGAATGATTCATAAAATGATAATGTTGAATTCTGCTTTTTGTGAATATTTCATAGGA
Organism: Gibbula magus; assembly: GCA_936450465.1. Lineage (NCBI taxonomy): Eukaryota > Metazoa > Mollusca > Gastropoda > Trochida > Trochidae > Gibbula > Gibbula magus. The sequence goes on along the minus strand of OW388296.1, from coordinate 2,400,155 downwards.
ACTCTTTTACTCAGTTGACAAGAACTTAATAATATATATATAATGGAAGTATATATATGTCATTCCCTTTTTCCTTTCAAATGCTTCGGGTTGCTATGTCAAAGACTATTGTGAACGTATCAGGGTTTTCCTGCATTGGGCAAGTTTTCTATGGTACATAAAAGATTTTGATTGAAAACCAAACAGATGAAACTTGATCCACACACCAAATTTGGTTGATTTTGGATGATCTTAATAAATGACTCAATATTGCCTATTATTTCATATCCCATAATTTAAACTTGTTTTTGCATTATAAAAAATACAGCCATGGGCTCTGTAGCTAATGAGGGTTTATATTGTTTAATAATGAAGACCGAAATAGATTTTTAGGTCATGACCCTTGAGGCCCTTATTTGGCCTGATAAGCTACAAATGGTACATAAATGTGCTACTGATGGTATATAAATGTGCTACTAATGCATTCAGGAATACCTACCCATGTGTATCCTTTGAGTGAGATCCGAGTTTTTCTTTTTTTGTAGAATAATGAGATTTTTCCTTTTTCATAGGTGGCGGTGCGGGAGGTGCGAACTGTTGTGCTACCTGCTGTGCCACCAGCTGAGAGTTAAGCCTTGGCTTTCTGAAATAAACAAAAACAATTTCAATTTAATCTGAACTTGGTAGATCATGAATATTACATATAACACCCTTCAGCCTCCGTATCTTGGAGACCTGTGTAAGTTTGGATTTGTGGATCCATTTTTTCGAAGCTCTCTTAGCGCTAAGATGGTCGTAAGTGCCTTACATTAACATTACCTTACGACTATCCTAGCACTAAGATAGCTTCGAAAATATGGGGCCTGGTCATTATACAGAAATCCTCTAAATGTCCAAGTTCCAACCAACCATTTACAGTCTGATAACAAAATTGTTCAAGAGTTTAATAAAATGGTATTTCAAAGTTTTCTTTTATCATTCTGATGTAACAATTGAAAAGCAATATTTCCATTATACTTACAAACTAGTCTACATTATACCAGTTAAAAAAAACTCACAGACAATAAATTTAAATTAAACATGAATTTAAGAATCTAAAAGCTGCCTTGGGGAGAAGTGTTTGATGAAATTGTATGATTATTTGTTCTCTGTTGTATTCTGTTTCAACTCGGTTATATTGGTTCTGATGACAGAGTGGGAGTTTGTTGAAGAACTGAAGGGGAATTAATTACTGTCAGAGAACACTATTTATGGAGAATTTATTGCTGAGGTGGCACAATCACAAATCAGATTTCTTTTAACAAAATATTAGTCAATCTATATGAAAAACTTCAGATTATTTTTGTTTAGAATAACCCCATCTTTTTGGGGGCCAATATACACATTCAAATATTTAAGGCAATACAGCCACACCAAATATGAAGACATCACATGCTATGAAAGATCAACTCAAGAAAACAGATATTTTCAAGAAATGAGTGAGTGAGTGAATTATTGTTTAACGCCGCTTCGGCAGTATTGCAGCCATTAGCGGCGACTCAAGAAATGAAGATAGCTCTTTCAGATGTAATACAAAGTGTTTAAAGTATATGATTAACGGTCTCTCTATCTCTCATTATCATTACCATTATCATTATCAATATCAACATCATTATCAATATCAATAACATCAATATCATTATCACTATTAACATCATCACTATCATTATCATTATTAATATCAATATTGATATCATTATCAACATCAACACGTTCATTATCACTATCAACATGATTATCAATATCATTATCACTATCAACATCATCGCTATCATTATCATTAATATTTTTCATTATTAATATCACTATAATATCACTATAATATCACTATCATTATCAATATCACTATCATTATCAATATCACTATAATATCACTATCATTATCAATATCACTACAATATCTTTCTTATTTGTGTGTTCTTCCAATCATTTACTTTCAACAGTTTGACGACCAAATTTCATGAATGTAGAATAATTACATGAAGCGTATACAGACACATCAATTACAAGTTACATCAATAAAACTAACCGCTCAGAGACTTGACCAGCCGAGGGTATTGAATATAACAAGCACTGGTCAATGTATTGAAATTAATTGAATTCAAGTTAAAGTATTAAACACATATTCTCCACTAGACTGACCGGTGCTAACTTCAATCGTTAAGTTGGGCAGATAAAACAACCCATACACGGTTGTCCAGAGACTAGCTAGCCACTGTCCAGAGACAAGCTAGCCACTGTCCAGAGACCTGACCAGGCGAGTTTATCGAGTCTCAAGCAGCACCTGTCAGTGTGAGTGATCGTAGCTCTGACATATTGTCTGCTAATCTTGTTAATCTCTTTATGTTGGCCAGGATTAGAGGTAATTAATCTCACAGAGAACCAGATACACATCTCCGTGTTGATGTTTGTCTAGAATGTGTCCTGTGTGAGATTGTAAGGTGCTTCGAAATCTTATTCTATGTAATAACTATAAACTTGATTCACACTAACAGTTCCATGAGTTCACTATATCCATCAAGAATTGATATTATATAGTGTATATATTATATTGATGAGCTTAAGATTATAATCAGAAACTTCTGGCTTTGATAGGATCAATAAATGTTTGATGACGTATGTATACAGATCTGATCTTGGACAGGCTATGATCCTGGATGAGCCAATCTTGGACAGGCTATCTGGGAGAAGAGTCAATCTTGGACAGGCTATGATCCTGGATGAGCCAATCTTGGACAGGCTATGATCCTGGATGAGCCAATCTTGGACAGGCTATCTGAGAGAAGAGTCAATCTTGGACAGGCTATCTGAGAGAAGAGTCGATCTTGGACAGGCTATGATCCTGGATGAGTCAATCTTGGACAGGCTATCTGAGAGAAGAGTTAAACTTGGACAGGCTATCTGAGAGAAGAGTTAAACTTGGACAGGCTATCTGAGAGAAGAGTTAAACTTGGACGGGCTATCTGGGAGAAGAGTTAAACTTGGACAGGATATCTGAGAGAAGAGTTAAACTTGGACAGGCTATCTGGGAGAAGAGTTAAACTTGGACGGGCTATCTGGGAGAAGAGTTAAACCTGGACAGGCTATCTGGGAGAAGAGTTAAACTTGGACAGGCTATCTGGGAGAAGAGTTAAACTTGGACAGGCTATCTGGGAGAAGAGTTAAACCGTGACGGAGCGACAGAGCTTTCACCTTCATATAGGTTACTGACACTTCGGTCAATTATCAGTGAAATTTTAAAAACGTTTATTTACAGGGATGAGTTGATGATTCAAGTTAAGTTTCTCACACAAACAGATCTCGGAGGGTGGCAATAAGGATGAACGCTAACCATACTCCAATTACTCAAACACACACCAAAGGTCAGAAAGGGGTAATTCTTTTATACAATTTTTATGAAATTATCTTCAGTGAATCACAACCAACCCTTCAGAGGTTACAGCCGCTAATGGCTGCAATACTGCTGAAGCGGCGTTAAAAAATAACTCACTCACTCAGAGGTTACAGAAGGTACAGAAATATTTGACAAACTCTTCCAAAAATAAATACATACATAAATCCTTGCCCTTGTCTACAAGCAGTTCTTGTGCTATCTGTCAAGACATTTGTGCAACAGTGCTTTTCATAATTATATTACTCTTGACGGCAAGCATCACTCACAGTGAAAACAAAAAATTTCCTCCTGGGTCTATCCCCACTGTTTCCATGCCTCAATGGGAGTGTGAAACATTGATTTCAACATTAAAACTTTCAAGAATAGATTCTCTAACCATTCCTATTATTATTGCATCACCGTCGCTGCATGCTTCCTCAATCCCTCCCCCTCACACATACACAAAACACTTACATAACCACATACACTAGCAACACCCCCGATCCTCTCCCCTTCTCTTCTTGACAAGCCGCACCAACTCTTCTACAGGTGTGGTTCCAGAAGGCCAACATACACACTGTGACTAACCCAACCACTTGTTCACTCAGGACCTTCTGTCCACTGATTAGCAAAAACAAGGAACACCACCCTCGACTTATATCAAGCCTTCACATCCACGTTCAAAGAAACATTTTAGATTCATATTGGAAATTTTTATGTTTAATTTCAGGACACTTCAAAGGACTTCAAAGGGACACCTTCAGAGTCAGGCCCCTATGAAAATGACTGAACACCTCACTCATCAACAAATTTTGATTAAACCAAAGCCAACTAGTTTTAAAGATAATTTTACATTCAGTACCCCTCTGGTTAATGTGGCACAGCTCCCCAGGCTGAATGCATTAGAAATACATGTATGACATTAAGATAACAAACAATGTAACATTGTTACATCTTGGATCATACTATTGGCAATAATGTAAGTTTTATGTAAGCATATTATTTTCCGGTTATCTAATTGGTCATGGGCAATGAAAATTAAAAGAAAAGCGTCTATACACTCAGACTGTGGGTCACAAAGTAAAACCAGGAGATACCCCTCCAACCCCTCCCTCACCTCCGGGGAGCTGCAGGCAACATAGTCAGCTGAGTGCAATATACTACAACCTACACACAGACCTCAGCACAGACTGGGGTCACACAGTGAGACCATCAGGTGTGGGTTATAAGACCAAGATGTGCAGGACAGGTGTGATACGTGGTACACTGACCCACTGACTGATTTGTTTATATACACAAGTACATATATATTCGAGGTTGTCAATATTGTGTTCTACGTTTCACTGTTGGATATATAAAAGTCATAAAATTATTATTAGGATCAATATTCAATATCTAAGCATCATATTGATAAAAAAAATGAATACTTCAGAATTGAAAATATCCATGACTTCAGTTGTAGCCACAGTGAATATATGTATAATCTGTGAAGAATGTACAAATTTTACATACTGTATTCTAGCGGGTTTAAGACCTGAAACATTTATCTTAAAAATATGGCGTGGGCTTTTAGCCGCGAGAGACCCAAATGAGATGAAAATTCAGACCGAATCGACTCAATCCAAGATGACGCCTCGTAACTAACACACAAATATAGTTTGGCTATACCATGTTATTAAGAATATTGTATTTAGCTGTTTTGACATTTTTTTAACATATTTAATTTGTGTTTAGCTTGTCTCCAAGAATTGATTTGTGTTTAGCGGGTCTCCAAGAATGAACAAGTCAGACACAGTGATACTCTGGTCTCAGCATGAGCGCTATTTTCCCAAAATGATGAGGCTGAAAAATAGAAGCTGATATCTAATCCATCCAATTAATGCGGTAAATAAATAATTTCTGAATGAACAAGAAGACATAGTCATCAACATCCCCCTGCAGACCCAAGAAATCGAAACAAGGGCAATAATTTGAGTAGAAATAATTGTTCCCTTCTCATTTTCACTCCATCAAAGTATTGATACCCTCAAGCCACACAACTGATTTGATTTTAAACAGTTACTGAGAAAAGCTATCCCCTTTGAAGATACCTGGAACAGAGTCGAAAAAACAGAACAAGGGCAATAACTCAGGAAAAATAATCACAGACTTCTTATTTTCAAACTCCATCAAGGTATATGCCCTCAAGCATCACATCAAATTTGGTTATCCTATTTGAAACAGTTTCTTAGAAAAGCTGTCCCCTTTTGAAGATACCTGAAACAGAGTCGAAGAAACAGATCAAGGGCAATAACCGAAAAAAATAATCATGCGCTTCTTATTTTCAAACTCCATCAAGGTATCAATACCCTCTAGCCACACACCAAATTTGGTTAGGGAAAGTGACAAAATATCATACACTGAAGTATTAAAACAGTGTTAACTCACGACATAACATGTAAATTTATTATTCTGTGACTCATTGATACGTGACAAAGTAAGTTTCTTTGAAACATTGATTTATTACATTCTTTGGGCTAATTTCAGGTTTTTTTAAACGTGATCTATTTCTGTGACAATTAGTCCTCCTAGATTGTTCTTTGCTCTTCTCAGAACCATTTCTATCTAGTCCAGGGGAGAAACGGTACACTTGAGTCTTGCTTCTATACGATGATGAACTTGTCAATGTCTCCAGGGGTGGCTCCACAGGGGATCCAAGGTCAAAATATAATTTATGGACCCCTTGTCAGCATATCTTTTTGTGGTTGTTTGTTTTGTTTGTTTGTTTTTTGTTGTTGTTGTTGTTGTTGTTGTTGGTTGTCAAGGCTCTAAGGAGTGCACCCCATCTGAATGGAAAACCTCTATACTTTCTGCCTTTCTGCAGTAATGTCTCCATTATTTTACAGAAGATTACCACTGAAATAACTCACACGACTATTAGGATCAAGTGGAAGTGTGCAGCAGGTGAAATCCTACACTGTTGTTAAACTAGCAAGTCAGGGCTGGAACCAGTGCATAATCAGAGGAGCGTTCTTCCAATAGGAACCATTCTCTCCAGGTGATCCCTGTACGCTCCCGATCACTTGCACTCCTGAACAGACCAGCATGACTGCATCAGTACAAGACGAGGAGTGCTGGCTCCCCGTGGTAAATGTCAGACTTGGTGTGATGTACCCATCCACCTGAACACAGCACTGTTTGTTGTGACTCTACCGCCTGCCTGGCTTGAATCACGGTCAGTCAGTCGTCTTACACAACGTCTCGTACCTACGTCCACATCATCTCTGAATCAGCCTTGATCTCAATACCTCACTCCCAACATCTGGCCACAGCTCCAAGGTTGCTTGCCCCAGTTCGTGTCCGGGAACCATCCTGGTCCAATCTCTGTGATTGTGTTTACAACCATCATCCTGACCCAGTTTCTAGGATTGTTTACCAGAAATAATCCATGCAATCTTCCATACTTTGTCTTGTGTAAACCAGAACTATCATTTTCTTTATAATACTAATAATTATATCTTCAAAAGAGCTTGCATCAAGATTGGAGTCTTTAATTTTGACGGTTTAAGCTTTAAAATCTTTGAGGACCATTATTTTGAAGTTTTTGCTTTGATTTGAGACAAATTTACTAAATCTTTTAGAAAAGACTTAGTCATCAATCAATAGGAGGGGCAAATTTGATCAATCAAAGTATTTAAGTATTTAAGATATGATGATTTTACATAAAAGCAAAATACGAAGAAAACATCCATACCAAGATACCAGGTGAGCATATATGTTTTTAATAAACAACTTCAAATATTACATGCACATTTTAATAGTTTCCAATTTTGTCACAATCAAGATATCTACTCCATTACAAAAATCCCAGAACTTTTTTTTAATTTAAAGACGAATTTTCAAGAATCGACACATCATCTCCAAGATATAAATTACTCAATGATTGTGCGTTGTACTCATCCCAGCAGCATCATCACCAGTGAATCAGCGACCTTGATCTAGATGCGCCTACCAGCTGGTGGAAGCACATGGCCGCGGACCTGACGTAACTCACAGACCTGCCTCCTCTCCATGTACACCATCACACTCTGTGGTTATAGCTTTCTCCTGACACTTTACTTTACTTTTTGGGGTTTAACGCCACTTTCAAGAGTATTTCCCTTACATCACGGCTGCTAGTATTATTGCAAGGAGAAAGCCTGCAACACCATGTGGCAATGATTTGCGGTGAAACCTGCGAGCACTGGCTGACACTAGCAAACCATTGGTGGCACTGAAATTCAGTGTAGCATGGCACCCAAACTTTACTGCATGAAGAAAAATTGTCTACTATAGACAAAGTTCCCATGCCCTTGGCGGGATTCGAACCATAGATCCAAAGCCGAACGAGCTAACTACTGGCGTTATCCCGCCCCATTTTATTATCATGATAATTGATAATGAGGGACCTAATGTTTAACGCTACTTGGGCAATATGGCAACCATTAGCAGTGATTATTGATAATCATACGGTAATTATTTGCCGACAACAACATTGTAATAATAAACACTTTACCTCTTTGATTAGCATTCTAGAAGTTGATATGATGAAGATTTAAATCTTTCTTAAACACTTTAAACAAACTAGATCCCATATTCTCAATTAACCTGAGAACAATGTTTTCAGTGAGTGACATGAAGACGACGCTGACCCAGTGATCCATAAACTATCAAACGCAAAAGTCATTGTTCTAATAAATAAAAGAGGATTACTCACATGACAAGACCGCTTTAATATGTTGTCAACATAAAACCATAATGTCTGCCACAGTCTCGTAATGCAAGTAAAAAATACATGTGACTAATTTTCTTTGCCTAAAAACTGTCAAATGTTTGCACATCACAAGACTCGAAGATGAAATATCAAAAGTTATTGTGTTATATCAAAGACTTGAAATTTTCATAAATTGACAATTAAATTTTACCCTCTATTTTGGTGAGATTTATAATCATTAATTTATTTCAAATTTGAGTCACTTAATTTTTAGGAAATTTACAGGAAATAAACAACATAAAATTTGCATTTAAATTAAATGTTTTTAGCAACAATTGCAGAGAGCCTTTGTTTTAATAACTTTAGTATCTGTATGCAGTTAAATATGTGTCTGTCTGTCGTGAACCCCTTGTCAAGCTATTTCCTTATTATTATATATATTTCAAAATCATTTAAGGAGCATAAAAATAACTATATAAAACAATTATCATCATTTTGTTATTTCTCTGCTCACGGCCTTTTAAGTGTTAAAACACAAGCTCATAATAGGGTGACTTACTTTGCATATGGCCTACCAAGGGTTAAACGGTAGCTTATTTAGAAGTCTTAATCAAGAAAGGTTAAACAATCTGCGTCTAGCCTGACAGACTTCAAAGGATATTTTCATGATCCCCGCGATTCTCACATTATGGATGATATTATTCATGTAGTGTTTCCCGTGATTTATTGAAAATATCTGCCCAAGCTTTGACACACCTCAGAAACATATTTTATAAGGCAGACATATTAAGCTTACAAGTCGTTGAGTTTTGGGTCAATGGTAAGTTTTGACAGCTTAATGGCACGGTCGCCTCCCTGGACCTGCAGGTTACAGCTACGTTGACTACATTTCATATTAATGGACAGAAGTACCCATTGTTATGTTCTTCATATACTCAATATCTCTGCCCTTTTCTCATAATCTTCTTCCACGTTATTTAACTTACGACTTTTTCCTAATCTCTTTTTGTTTGAAACACCCATGGCCAACGATTTGGGGCGAGATATTAACATACATCATCATCGTCCTGTATCGACACATGGGAGTTTATGGCAAAAGAAAATGCGTTTTCTCAAATGGCCAAATCATTTTCTACTTGTAACAATTGTTGACGGTAATCACCCATTCACCCATCATTGCCCCCTGGTGTCTGAAAGTAGACTTACAAACCTGGCGGCGTCCATTGCTAATTGAGGCGCAAGACAACAATGGGTCCGTTTCCCCCGGAGTCAGACTGCTAGCCTGACTGGTGACTCTACATGACTACACAAGAGACTCTGACCAGACAGTTACAAGACTTGTATCTCTCGGTGTAGTTCTCATGCCTCCGTGTACATAATGCATACACAAGAGACTCTGACCAGACAGTTACAAGACTTGTATCTCTCGGTGTAGTTCTCATGCCTCCGTGTACATAATGCATACACAAGAGACTCTGACCAGACAGTTACAAGACTTGTATCTCTCGGTGTAGTTCTCATGCCTCCGTGTACATAATGCATACACAAGAGACTCTGACCTGACAGTTACAAGACTTGTATCTCTCGGTGTAGTTCTCATGCCTCCGTGTACATAATGCATACACAAGAGACTCTGACCTGACAGTTACAAGACTTGTATCTCTCGGTGTAGTTCTCATGCCTCCGTGTACATAATGCATACACAAGAGACTCTGACCAGACAGTTACAAGACTTGTATCTCTCGGTGTAGTTCTCATGCCTCCGTGTACATAATGCATACACAAGAGACTCTGACCTGACAGTTACAAGACTTGTATCTCTCGGTGTAGTTCTCATGCCTCCGTGTACATAATGCATACACAAGAGACTCTGACCAGACAGTTACAAGACTTGTATCTCTCGGTGTAGTTCTCATGCCTCCGTGTACATAATGCATACACGAGAGACTCTGACCAGACAGTTACAAGACTTGTATCTCTCGGTGTAGTTCTCATGCCTCCGTGTACATAATGCATACACAAGAGACTCTGACCAGACAGTTACAAGACTTGTATCTCTCGGTGTAGTTCTCATGCCTCCGTGTACATAATGCATACACAAGAGACTCTGACCAGACAGTTACAAGACTTGTATCTCTCGGTGTAGTTCTCATGCCTCCGTGTACATAATGCATACACAAGAGACTCTGACCAGACAGTTACAAGACTTGTATCTCTCGGTGTAGTTCTCATGCCTCCGTGTACATAATGCATACACAAGAGACTCTGACCAGACAAGACTTGTATCTCTCGGTGTAGTTCTCATGCCTCCGTGTACATAATGCATACACAAGCAGGTACTCACTTCGTTTACCAGAGTGTGATACTTGAAATACATTGACATTTTTTTCACTCTAAATATAAAAGCCTTGTATAATGTGGATGAATGTGTTTTACAATCTGATTATCTGAAATAAAAATATTTATGTAAAGTAACATAACTTGCTTTATTTTCAATAAAACAGAAAAAGTTATTTGGCAGATTAAACCCATATTAGAGTGAAATTGATCTGCTTTGAGAACTGACATCTGTCTGTTAGTAAACCATATTCTAACTCATACCGGTACTAATATTTGATAAATTAAAGATGCATCCATTGTGTTTCATAAAATTTTATTTGCCTTCAATACATTCCAACACACCATGTGGGCTGATTTCAGTACAAATAATTTCATTCAACTTGTGTATTCATCCTCAATCGCCAAACATATTTATCATAATTACTGGTTTCCAATTAAAATAGAACAACATCATTATACATGTGCAGAATTCAAAACTACACGGCCTGTTTACATAGTAGTTTTATGACCCATTAAACATTATCAACTCAAATTTGTCTTTTTGCGTGTTGTATATAAGTTTCAAAACTTACGTTTGACTAATTGACGCGCATCAATCACGACTCGATCAGGAATCATTACTTTTACCTTTATATCTTCACTGTACTGAATTTTCAGCAACAGTCAGCACTTCTCGAGTAAATAACACCATTGATAAAGTTTGGCATATGTGACGCCAACAACACAATGGATGCACATTTAATTACTTCCTAATCAACCTGCAGATGTATGCTCGTACAAAATAGGGCTTCTCTATGGAACCATCAATCATATCTATCCTTTCCTATAGACAGTTTGAAGTCTATTAAGTTCTTTATTCTAAGATTGACCATCAACGACCAATATTATCGCTCCACTCCCAACAAGCCTGAAGGTTCAACAGCTCCAGTTTCACGCCACCACTTCCGCTAGTGGTCTCCGACAAGGTGATAGAGCAGGACCGCTATCAGTGTAAATCTGACACACTTGTTGTGGGACATACACATGTGCTGCTTATCCAACACATGATAACATCACAAATTACCCCCTCCCAAAATCTGAACTCCCCCCCCCCCCCCCCCCCTAGCCACCTGTCTGAGACTGAGACACCAGGAGTGGTACCACCTGTCTTGTTTGGGCTTCTCTCTCTCTTTCTATCTTCCCCGTTTCAGTTTCTGTATAAAACCAATTCCAGAATGTAGTTCCAGTAAGCGGTGGAGAGTTAGTTTGCTGTCTTACACTGAGACTATGAAAAAAGTATTTATTCTGAAAATATCACCATTTTATTAAATATTGAAAAGAAGACTGTAAGAAATGGAATTTTCATGTATAAAGAAAAGCTCCTTTTCAATTTATTTTTTTTACAGTCTAAGTGTTAGACTAGGTTAGTTTGCTGTGGACCCTTACACTCGTTACACAGTCTGACAACCTCCCCCCATATTTTCAAAATAAGTAGAAAATCCAATGGTCCAGTCCTTATAATTTTTGCTCAGTATATATACACATCTAGACACCTCTGAATAGTACAGCACTGTTTCTAAATCAATAAATAGGATTCCCATAGCAAGTTTAAATCCTATTGGAAGTTCAGAAAACTTAAATGAAGTTGATGAAGGAATGTAAATAATTAAAACTTGCGTTCAACCCAAACAAATATTTTTTAAATATCACTCCTCTGCCCATATATTCTTTCCCACCTTCATGAAAAACAGCTGATCCAGCAATACGAGATCTTCATGTTAATCCCTGCTAAATCATGCATCAGCAGCCGTCAGAACCAATCAATCCATTAGTACACGATTACTCACTGATCTATATCAACACAGCGAGAGAATCTAGGAAATGAAGAATAGAGGTATCACGCTTATATTTAAGACTTAACAAAGTACATAGAATAGTGTAGAGGAGGGAACAAACTCACAGCCTGGTGATAAACGTTTTAATAACGACAAAGGATTTCAAAGGATTTAATTACGTTTCGTAGCGTCCCTTTGATAATGTTCAGTTTTTTAAATTTGGGATCATACTATCGGTAATAATACAAATTTCTGTACATCTTTTTAAGCGAAACCTACTGTAGGAGTAGAACTCACACCCTCAGAATCAGGCACCAATCACCAGCACTGACTGTCCAAACAGTGCATCCATTCACCCATCGAGACCTCCAATTGACAATGAAAACCGATTTGATTATTTCTACACTCAAAGGAAAACAATCTATATAAAAGAGTTGATTCTAGTGGTTATAAGGTGTTCATGAGACTCTTTGTATTAGTAAATGTGCATTACTTTAAAGATTAAATGGAATAAGAGGCTGCACTGTTTGCCTCAACTCAAGTTTCATTCCTGATGTTTATATCTACAAAATAGAGCCATTATCGCAGACAGTTCCTGCAGTGTGGTATAACACGTCAGTATGCTTAATTAAGTTCCAACATTTCATAAATACAGGTAATTTTGACTTTATTTACCTTGAACATTTATTTTGATTCTCCTTAGTAGAAGTTGCTATCCAGAAAATCTTCCTGTTCTCATGTATGCCACTTTTAAATGCCCTTCAAAGAGCCCCTCCTAAATAGAGTTATGATGATACGCTTATGTCACAATACGATACGTATCATGATACAGGTAGAGCCATAATCACGCTACCCTGTTTTAGTTTTTTTTTTCATTTGAAAATAGGTTTACTTTCGACAAACTCCTTAATTTTTTAAAAATAGACAATTGTAACAATATGTATCATGACACAGGAAATATTTGTATCATCAGAATAAATATCACGATACATATATCCTCACAAATCTTCTCCTAAGACAACAGCTAAAGGAGCATATCAGCTCCTTGAAAAATAATTTTTCTAAGATAACATACAGTAGATAAATTTATTGTCTCAACATATCTACAAGGACACTGTGACAATATTCTAATGGTGCATACGGTAAATATATAATATAGGTAGATGGTTTTTGAGCATTCGTAACATTCAACAATATATTCTTTGGCTATACTATTTCAAAAGTATGTGTAATGAATCTATAACAGGGATAAATTTACCTGTGAGTCCTGCTTCATTTACTCACAAAATTTGAAAATGACTGATAGAAATTTAAACTGTGAGTCCCTGAGATGCAAGGTTTTTATTTATACTAATAGGATTACTATGGAGGGACTCGCTTATATTTTCTGGGACTCATAAAAGCTTGTGATAGTGAGATCCTGTACTCTAAAAGTCTTATTTGTAGATTAATCACTGTATAATGATATCATTTCAGCTCAAAACTCAAAGTTATTGTTATGTTTTACAGTTGTCTAATTGCATTATTGATGTATTGACTGTTAAGAACTTATTTCTAAAACTACTCAACTCTGTAGGTAAGTATAAACTTCAAGGACTGAATCATACAGGTCCACACAGTACACCAGATGTTTTCTAATCTCTACATAATTAAGCAAACAGAATCTGTTACAAAAAAACTCTTCAAAATTAAAAGAAGGGATTGAACTTTAGATATGGTCCCTCATTATCACAACCTAAAGACAAGAACCGGAAATCTTAACTTCCGCCCATCCTGTCTGCGACAGTGCATGGTCAATTGTACTGTTACCCCCCTGGTAACACACCTCTCTACCAGTCCCCTCCATCCCTTCCTCCTCCCCTTCCCCACCCCCCCCCTCCCCCACATCCCCCCCCCCTCCCCCTCCGCCTCTACCCCTTCATAGCGTATCCCCATTCTCCCATAACAGACTCTCATACCCTATCTTTATAATGGTCTTCACACACTGTTGGGCTCTCTGTAGTTTTTTTTCTGTTTTCCGATCTCTCGACTTATTAAAATTGTTCTGAAGTTTAAAGACATATTTATATTTAAATATGATTTTATGCACTTTTCCTAAGGTTCAAGTATTTGAATTTTTTTTTTTTCCCCGTTCTTTATTTTATCTCAAATGTTAGGTTTCCGTTATTTTAAGTAGTTTAAAAGCTACTCATGTAGAGAAATGTTAAGAATGGGGTATTACTAATAGTTAAAGCATTTAATGATCGTATCTTGGCTTTGTTTAAACATATTTTATTCAGTAAGAATAGGAGAAGCACCAGCTTCTCCAACTTAAAATACCTTCTCTTCATAACTCGACTAGAACAGTGGCGTTATACTTTCGTATCATTTATCATGATAGTTAATCTGGAGATATGTGATACATTTTCCGTATCATGACACATATAAATTATAAATAAATATGAAAAGATACATTTTCTTTTAATTATTAAAACCAGAAATATTAGAAAATAGAACATTGTGTTTATGAAATATTCTGATATGTATAAAATTGTGATATTTCCTCACACCTCTACCCAGTTCTATAGAACACAGCCTATCGCTCTCTACATTATGTTTAACAACCAAACAACAAGCTCACATGTATATCATCTAACAACCAAACAACAGGCTCACATATCTATCATCTCCAAAATACATGATCTTTCAAATATGTTTTAAACATTCATTTTCAGCTCCGAAATAAAGAGAACATCCCAAAGTAATTAAACTCAGTTAAACTCAAAACTTTGAAGAAATAATAGCAATGCTACACATGATATCAAATTTCCGCTCAGTCAAAGAAAAGTCGCAAAAAGTGGTAATTATGTAAATAAGAAAGTCAGGAAGTGGTTATACCGTGAACTAAATCCCCTCCCCATCCCGCCAACCAGATCTCATTTGTCTGATCACGATTCCTAACCAAAACATAACCAACCACCAACGCCTGCTGAGACCAACCATCACGGAACATCTGGCACATCTTACTCTGGTGACCCTACCTAAAGATCAGAATAGGCTGACCCACATCAAAGTATAGGTGATACCAAACTGCCAACAAAGGGGTGTCAGATTGTCTATGTGATAAAGAAGCCATGCATGAAGAGATTATGACTTTGTTTCTGCTGTGCCCATCCCTGGAAACAGGATCAGGATTTGAGTCGGAGCAGTGTCCTTCAAGAGCACACACGTCAGACAGAATTAAGACATGTTCCTCCAACGTTACGCAGGTAGCTGGGTGTGGAGTGTGGAGTGACCACAAACCGGAAGATGTAACCACACAACAGCGACTTCTGTTAAAGACACTTCAGATCAACTTTCACTTGTACTCAATCAACACTTTAATGAGTATAATGTAACATGGCTGCTCTCACCTCTAGGGTCGGCCCACTGTTAGGGATGAGACAGATATACCCTCTTGACAGGAAGACCCCGTAGTAGTATGTACGATATGACTTTCCTTCTTTTCTTCTGGAAAGATTTCTCAAATTTATTTTTGGGGGGTGGTAAATAACTCCCTAAGACCTAAAAATACAGGCTGACAAAAATGATGCAAAGACGCGTTTAAAAAAAATTTAATTTACAACATTTTTGGGGGAATGAAGAGATCAACAAACAAAGTTATATATATAAATAAATCACAAACACTCTTAAATCTCACCCCTATGCTCCATCTCAACAGAAACAAGTGACATTTTCTATGTCCAATATCTTCTAAGGCTGAAGAATTAGAGTTATCTGCCCCTTACTTTTGTTAAAACCTAGAAAAAAAAGACCTGAGGCGTGGGTTTGAAACTGACACGGACAGAAACCAGAAACAAATATTTTTTGTTGTTGGGGGGACAAGACAAATAACTTCCTAACATTCACTAAGACAAATAACTTCCTAATATTCACTAAGACAAATAACTTCCTAATATTCACTAAGACAAATAACTTCCTAACATTCACTAAGACAAATTACTTCCTAACATTCACTAAGACAAATAACTTCCTAACATTCACTAAGACAAATAACTTCCTAACATTCACTAAGACAAATAACTTCCTAACATTCACTAAGACAAATAACTTCCTAACATTCACTAAGACAAATAACTGCCTAACATTCACTAAGACAAATAACTCCCTAACATTCACTAAGACAAATAACTCCCTAACATTCACTAAGACAAATAACTTCCTAACATTCACTAAGACAAATAACTGCCTAACATTCACTAAGACAAATAACTTCCTAACATTCACTAAGACAAATAACTTCCTAACATTCACTAAGACAAATAACTTCCTAACATTCACTAAGACAAATAACTTCCTAACATTCACTAAGACAAATAACTTCCTAACATTCACTAAGACAAATAACTTCCTAACATTCACTAAGACAAATAATTCCTCATACTGACTGAGACAAAAAATTCCTCATACTGACTGAGACAAAAAATTCCTTGATATTCACTTTTACTGTGTATCTAATGAGTCCGCTCAGCATGTGAAGTCAAAGGTTCTACCTTATGGTGATGTACCATCAGAATAGAATCACAGAATCAACATTTTTCTCTGTTCATCTAACTGCTGCAAGTGATAATTTAAAGACAATTTGTTCCCCCTCTTCATGCGTTGTTCTTGTTAAATCACTATCTGTCTGTTTCCTTGAGTATATATATGGTGAAAATTACCCATATATTAATTTTGATTGTGTGAATGAGAGGGTATTTTAAGATAAATGACTTGTTACCAATCCTTTTCCTTGTAAATAAAATAGATTTAAACCAGTGATAATTGAGAATGTGTTATAATGTAATATGTTTTTTTAGCCACTTTGCTAATAAAATAGTTAAAACAAATTACTGTATGTTAATTACAAGCCACAGTAGCTTTAATTGACACACATACCTATCACGTCAGTTTGCCGCTACCGGTATATGAACTTCCAGACTGGACATTGACATAAGGGGGTCATTTCAAAAGTTGAGTCTACCCTACTGGTATAACTTTAATATGACAAATTGCTTTTTTTGTATCATTGTAAAAAGTAATTTATAGATAATTCAGATACAAAACCTTAAACCTTTAATCAGATTTCAGAAACAAACAATAGTAACAAGTGTTTGCCACTAACATGGCAATGTCCCCCGCCGGTGACATTGAGCTAGTAAGACACATCATTGGAGCTACTTTGGTTCATGATATATCGTGTTAATAAGAGTTCTAAAAGTGGTCAAAGTGTTGTGGTGACCTTGAAAATAAGGTCAAGGTCACCAAATCGACTGGCGTCTGTGTCATCTTCCAATGTAGACTGACACCAAATTTGAAAACATTTGGTCCAACTGGTCATAATAAATGGTGATAACAAGAGTTCGAAAAGTGGTCAAAGTGTTGTAGTGACTTTGAAAATAAGGTCAAGGTCACCAAAACCCCTGGTATCTGCGTCATCCCCCAGTGTAGACTGACACCAAATTTGAAGACTTTGAGTCCAACTGGTAAAGATATATATCGCGTTAACAAGAGTTAGAAAAGTGCTCAAAGTGTTGCGGTGACCTTGAAAATAAGGTTAAGGTCACCAAAATAAACTGGTGTCTGTGTCTTTCCCCAATGTAGGCAGTAACCAAATTTGAAGACTTTGGATGCAACGCTTCATGAGATATCGCGTAAACAAGAAAAAGTGGTCAAAGTGTCGTGGTGACCTTGAAAATAAGACCAAGGTCACCAAAAGTGACTGGTGTCTGCGTCTTCCCACAATGTAGGCAGACATGAAATTTGAAGACTTTGGATGCAACGCTTCATAAGATATCGCGTAAACAAGAAATGTGACGTACGGACGGACGGACGGACGTACGTACGGACGCCGCTGAATACATAGTCCCCCGTTCCGCGTTGCGGCGGGGGACAATTAGGTGAGGTGAGGTGAGGTGAGGTGAAGTGAGGTGAGGTGAGGTGAGGTGGGGTTTAACGCCGCTTTCAAGAGTATTTCACTTATATCACAACAGAAGAATTACGGTATATCGTGGCTGCTAGTATTATGGCAGGGAGAAAGCCCGCAACACCATGTGGCTATGCATTGCAGTGAAACCTGCGAGCATCGGCTGGAACTAGCGAGCCATGGTAGGCACTATGCTCAAATTCAGTGTAGCATTGCACCCAAACCTTACTGCGTGTACAGTTCTCTACTGCAGATAAAGTTGTCGTGCCCCTGGCGTGTTTCGAACCACAGACCTCTTGATCCGAAGCTGAACACGCTATCCCGCCCCCTAATAATTGGGTGTATCGTTCAGTCAGTGAGGACTACTTAAAGGTACATTATCGCAATATGAATGTGAAATGAAACCTGAATATACAAATCATCAAGAGATGATACTTACTAATTCCTACCTGTCAGAGTTTCATAATTCTTGGTGATTTGTTAATCTACTAAAACTCCAGATAAAAGAAATGAAAGCATTATCATAACATAAAAGTGTGACATAACTTTCTCATACCTTGCATAGCTATGTATGTCATTGACTAAAACAGAACAGGATTATAAAGAATTTGCTCATGTGTCCTACTACTTAGAGATTTCCAACACATTACACCGCAGTGATTATATTATATAATATGCGCATTGAGTATGGACCTTGTTTTCTGGAATCCTGCGCTTTACAAGTACTCTTATTATTATTATATACGTTTGATACAAAGCTCATTAGACTGCCCCCTACCTGGGCCACCATCCTTTAAGGTGAGGTGAGATGGGGTTTAACGCTGCCTTCAAGAGTTATTCACTTATATCGCGGCTGCTAGTATTATGGCAGGGAGAAAGCCTGCAACGCCATGTGGCTATGCATTGCGGTGAAACCTGCGAGCATCAGCCTGAACTAGTGAACCATGGGTGGTACTGCACTGAAAGTCAGTGTAGCATTGCACCCAAACCTGACTGCGTGTAGAACAGTTCTCTACTGCAGACAAAGTTGCCATGCCCCTGGCGGGATTCGAACCCCAGACCTCTTGATCCGAAGCCAAATCGATCATTTAACTATCAAAGGTTGTCATTAATCACTGATAGAATGGGACTTAACAGTTATCCATAGTATACATTGCTTGAAGAGTTTTCTTTAATTTTTCCTTTGACAAAGAAATACTTTGAACTGGTTGAATAGGGTGAGTAGGTTCAATTACAAGCCTCTTTCCTATTTTTTTGGATACTTTACTTAAAATATGAGTTTGGAAAAAGTAAACAAGCAAAAAAGCAAGCATTTCTTACAAATACCTCCTTTAATTCTATCTGTGAGCAGATGTCTAGAGGAAAACTCCTATGGATCATTACAAAATAAATTTGATTATATTTCATATAGATCCATCACATTATACATTTGAATAACGGATGATGTGATCATCAGAGTCCAATTTAAAACAGATTTGTCTCTCCGTCAGAGAAGGAAGGAAGGATTTCAGAAAACAAGGTAAGAGTATAAAAACATTTATTATAATTTCTTGTAATTCTGCGCTGCTTCTCTCCTATAACATATTAATATTACTGTAGAAGTTTTGTGCAAAACCTGAAAAGAATTGGCTGAAGAGTTTGCTGTGCAGTTGGTCGGACTAATTATGATCTGAGAATATGACTTGTACAACATACAGAAATTTGCACACACACAAAATTATTCACAGAATTGTTTTACTTGGGCACTGTAACTTTCCTTGTAGTGTGAATATTTGTGCAAAGTTTGAAAAGAAAAGTTCTTTTTGCAATCAGTCAGACAAAATTAGATCACAGAAATGAAAAATCACAAAATCACAAAATCACTTTTAATTCAGCAGTGCACCTCTCACAGTAGTGTAGAAGATTTATGCATAGGTTGAAAAGAATCTGACAAATAGTTTTTCTGTAATCAGTCGCACAAAAATGTCTTCGGGTGGACCGAGTGATATAATAAAATCATCTGACAACTTGTTGGTTAAATGTCCTTGAAATAAGACCATCTGACAATTATTCAATAATGAATTTATTTTTTTATTTCTGGCGCTGCAGCTTTAATCCCAATAAGGCTGAGTGACCTTGAACTTGTCAAATTGATCATCAACATGGTGGGGAATTTTCAATGTCATATACATCACGTCACATCTGGAAAACTACCAATTATTTCACTTGAACAGTCATAATCATCCACATCAAGTCTCATGTTTGCTTGCAAATGTATATCAGAAAAGAGAAACTTTCAAATTTATATTTTATATCTTTAACGGAAATTGAAAATAATATAGTGACAAAATGTTTTATTCCAACTAACACAAACATAAATATGGAACTAAAAGTTATTATTCATGAATCTATCAACTTTTTCGTGTAAGATATGAAAGTGTGAAGATATCCTTTTAGATTTATAAATCACAAAATCATGAAGTTAGATAGAAATATTATTGCAACACACCGTTAATCAGGTGATGTCATTTTCATGGGGATTAACATGTTCTTATAAAGCTTTTAAAATCAACAATTATTGATATATTTAAACCACTTGCAAGATTACTTTATTTGAATGACATGCCAGTAATATAGCAGGTACTGAATGACATTGCAGCAATGCAGTCTAACCTTTATGCATGCTCAATAGCTTTCTACTGTAGCTAGAGAGTAGCAGCAGGATTCAAACTCAAGTCTTCTTGACCAATCAAACGCACCAACCACTGGTACATTCCTCACTTATCTTTATCATGTTTGTTATGACAGGAAAGAACAAAGTTCTGCGTGAGTTCTCATCATCCCATCAACATTGGTTTCTTGGCTAGTGTTATTTTGCTTTTTGTCTATTTTAACAAACATCTTTATCAAATATGGTATAACTATTACATTTTAAAAATCATGTTGAGATCAATTGTATATTATTGAATTGTGTGCAGATGAACACTTCTTGTCATATGCATATGCATGTGTTGCGATGTGTATATCTTGACAAGTGAAATAAAAAGTCATATCTTCACAATAATTTATGTATAATATCTACTTCATCATGTGATGTATAGATCTACTTAGCTGTCATATTCACCCTTCAAAATATAATAAATAATTTTATACAGTGTGCTGTGAATATGGATACATAATTTATATCTTCTGTGAATAAATAATTGCATTCATCAATTCTATATTATAGGATAAGGCAGCCTAATTATCAATCAGCACAGATCACGAAATAATAATATAGATATTTATAAGTTAATAAATTAATAACTTTAGTGAGTGAGTGAGTTATTGTTTAAAGCCACTTGGGCAATATTGCAGCAAAATAACTTAAAGTATCAAGCATCTACATATATATGTTTTGTGTGTAACACATTTATAGGTCAATTGTCTGAAAATATTAGGATTCTAGGTCAATCTGTCTGTCCAGCTGATTTGTTTCTGAGCTTATTGAGACATTTTGGAGCATGTGAACAAACCCTTCAATTTGTTTATTGGAAATAATTTTCCATGAGACACTTATTTCGAGTAAAGTGTCTCAAAGTGCAAGCACGTGTTTCTTCTAATGAGCATTGTTTATGCTAACAACACAATAACAATCAACTCGTCCATGCAGTCACTCCATACCTTGTGGACGTTCCTTTCCTTACATCGCACATCTCACACTTATACGCTTCGGGGGAGTTTTTGTAAGTGCAAACGCTGCAATCCCAGAAACCTTCATCGGGAGCAGACTTAGACTGGCGTTTAGATCTGCAAAAATTAAGGAAGATGTAAACACGCGAGTCTTTCATTAATACGAGGTCAGTATGGATTCTCGTGGGAACAAAACCACTGCAGTGTTGAACTTTAAACAATGTTTTGGACACTTTAGAAAACACGGAGGGCATTATAATTTGGCAGAAGCATAGTTGAGTATCTGAGCTACCTGCTTGAGCTCCGTTTGTCCTCCATGGAGGCTTCGATTTGCTTATTTCAAACAAAATTTCTTTCAGTGTATACAACGAAGCTGTCTTCCGTCCAAGATGGCGGACAGAGTCGCCATGTGACTTGTTTCACCCAATCAGCGACTTCAAATAACGCCTAACGGGGAAACGTCATATCGCGGGAAAAACTATCACGTAAACGGGCACCTGCTGTTTGTTTGGAAATCACTTGTTAAGAATGACAAATATAATCGCTGTTATGTGATGATTATATGTATCAAAACAGATCGTATCCTATTGCATAAACTAATTTTATTCAATATAAACAAAATATAAAATATTTGATCATCAAATAATTATTTTAGGGTCTCTGGATAGACCTATGTTATCTTTGACATGAATGATCAGCCTAAAAGAAACGAGATATCATAAAATCCAAAATGATGACAAATTTTTAACGTACTCTCTCCGAGATAAAATAAAACACTTATTCGTCATTGAGACTATTGTAGAGGCATTTTAAATGTACACTTCGGCGCAAAAAGGCATGGACAGGCAACACAAATTACTTCTACTACTGCTACTAATACTACTACTACTACTGCTGCTGCTGCTGCTGCTACTACTACTACTGCTGATGTTGCTGCTGCTACTACTACTACTGCTGATGTTGCTGCTGCTACTACTACTACTACTACTACTACTGCTGCTGCTGCTGCTACTACTACTACTGCTGCTGCTGCTGCTACTACTACTACTACTGCTGATGTTGCTACTACTACTACTACTACTACTACTAGCCTACTGATGTTGCTACTACTACTATTTCTGCTACTTCTTCTTCTACGTCTACTTCTACTTCTGCTACCATTGCTACTACTGCTACTAATACTAATACTACATTACAATAGTAACTACTACTTGAGTAACTGCTGCTGTCAGTGCTGCTAGCAGCCTACTACTGTGGTTGCTGATGTTGACGTTGATGTTGTTCTACTTGTGCTTGTTGTTGCAATACTTCTGTTGCAGATGGCTCTAAATGCCGTTGCCAATATTGTTCCATATACCAGTTCTCGAAAACAATTAACACCAGTGTTATCTTAATTAAAACGAAATCCTATCACGGACTCATTAGTAAAGTACGTGAGGAATGTTAATGGTGTCATGCTTCCAGTGTAAGCGTGGAAGGTAAAGCGATGCCTGAACGTGTGACATGTGTGACGACAAGCCTTGTCACCAGTGCACATGCACACACACAGCATGTAGCCAGGTGTTGGGAACAGTCCCGCACATGTATAGAGACATGTTCACTCACATCGTGCTTGGGGGGTTTCATTAAAGAGACACGAATTATTAATGATTATTATTGTGTCATTAGAGTTTAAGTCATTACTTAGTTGACATGAAACCTAAATGACATCACTGTTTGCTGAGGAAATGTGTTTACGTGGATTATGACATAGGTAAAGTTTAAATAGCCATTGAGTATGTTGTTGGAGTAATATGTAATATGTCAAATGTTACAAATTATGTTACTTTATCGATTAGAACTGACTTTTGCTGAATATTATCAACTTTATGCTAGTGCATTCAGAATCATGACAATATAAAGGTGAAAGTCGCGATATGATCGAAAATCGGACAATGACACGCAATGGTCAAACATAAATTTGGAAATTCACCTATAACAGACGAAAACCAGAATGTGGATTGGTAATGTTTAATGTTAATTAACATTATTAACAATAACTACTGTGCATATACACTTGCGGGCAAAAGAAAGTATATATAGGTACAAAAAACGTAAAATATTTTAATCAACGAGAGGTGAACACGAATGAAACATAGTTACACCAAACTTAATTTGTAATTTTTAAAATATAATCTGTTCATTATTCTGAAAAGAACACGGCTTTTAAAAATCTTCCAAGATAAATCCAAGAAGGTTCATTATGTCGACATCATCTTGTACTGACATAATTTCCACATTTCATAAACTTTTACTTTAAATACCAAACATTAATTACCAAATACCTTTTGAAATAGCTATTTCGGGACCCCATGTGTGTTTAAACAGAAACAAATATATAAAGTATCATACTCTCATGAATGAAATTGTGTATATCTCTTTAGGAGATATATCCTCATTCAAAACATTCAAAATCGACTTTATTCGGCAGAAATACATATTGTGTTTGACTCTGTTGAAAACAAGGTATACTTACTTTTGCCCGTGAGTGTATATGGGGCGTGTAATTTCGGTTTCTGCACGTGTAAAACGATGTTGCTCGATTTCATTGGAAACATTGATTATCATATATTTGGCCATAGGATATGAATATGCAATCAGCACAACAACATATGAACAATACTCTATGGGCCTTTAACGTGGAATGATGGATTTCACGTAATATGCAGTTGTCTTATACGACATACATTTCTGATACATTTATGCTGTATTGCATTTTAATACGTGTCTTGGTAAAATGTCAGTGAATATCTCATGACTGCATGTTTTCTTAACCGACTTAATTTTAAATATATGACATATTTCGGCCCAGCCTGCTGCTGCAGCCATGTTGACGTTAGTTGATACCTAAATGTTTATTTCATAATCATGTACCTTTCATTGACCGCTGAGGTGAGTATGTCATACATAGTTGTCAAACAAAGACTCCGTGCACTGTCAAACAAAGACTCCGTGCAGTGTCAGTGAGAAATCACCATGTATGTACACAAACGAGAGGTGTCTGTGTGAAATGTAAACCACACTAGCAGGTGTTAACTGCAGATGGAATGTGTTATGTACACCGCGGTGATGAAATCTGGACGAGCTGCTATAGACTGGTCGTGAATCTCTGGCCAGTGAACTGTCAGATTTATATGTATATTGTATCTAGATGCTAGAAGATACAAATTGCGTCTCAGCTCAACATTATGATGTTGTTGACGATACTTTATATAGATGATAGCTTGCCCAGAAATCTAGACGGCGTGGTAGTCTATATATTAATTAAATATCATAGTTAATATCTATATGTTGAATGAATGAAGCTCACATATATCTAAATCAGCTCTGACTTGTTCAGACTCATGGCTTATGCTTTACAAGTGGTAAACGAGCTCCACTGGAATACATCAACACACACGACTGTAAACATATATACGTATATCATAGGCATCGATTTTATGTGGACTTTTAAAAATAAGTTTTTATTTTGCATCAGTTGTTACATTACAGTGTATGCATATGGTATGGATACTATATATACATACACCGTTCTTGCAAATATAAAGTGTTCATACCTTTGTTTGGTTTAAACATACGTTATTCAATGAGACAAAGATTAGGAGTAGGTTCCCGAATTTAGAATATCCTCTTGTCAATTTGTCTTTAGGTTCATTTCTTCTTCTTTGTAAAAAACGAAACCAAAAAAATGATTTCAGATTTTCCTATTCCACAATGGTATCAGGAGACACAGGGAATTCAAGACACAACATGATGTTTTAGTTTGTTTGTTTTAAGCGCACCATCATTTTAATTCAAAGCTACAATACTATCATTTTATTGATTGTTCAGGTTCAACGTAGACTTGCGTGTTTTTCCATCAATCAAGGCAAAGCAACGTTGATCGACTAAATTTACTCAAAATTGTTTCGGTCTTAGTTTCAAGGTTACATTATAAATAGAAGCTGATCACACCTGTATTAATAATAGTCTATTTGTATAGCGTTATTTCCATGAATTAGTAAGCTCAAAGCGCACACTTTGTATTATTACCCTAAAGGTATATTATTGTACATTCGGTGCCGCTAATCTACTATAGAGTTCATAACAATACATTGAACAGCCCAGTGTCAGTGCAGGAGTCAGGGTAAGGACCAACTGAACAAACTTTGATCCCCGAACTTCTAGGCAGCTTCCCACACTATTTTATCTTTGGGGTGTAGTGGTTCTTGAGAAGAAGTCGGAAAAGTGAAAAGTTTACGGACGACAAACGACGGACGACATACTACAAACGACGGACGACATACTACAGACGACGGACGACAGCCGATGCCATAAGACTATCTGATCTTTCAAACCTGATGAGCTAAAATAAAGTAACCAATGGCGCTGCGAGTGTGAGAAGCCTTGTGCTCTATTTATATAGGTATTCAGAGAGTATCAACTGTTATACATACATACATGAACCCAAAAACCATACATCTGCTTGCTATTCTAAACCATACTATTAATGAAATATAAAAATAACATCAATTTTTATTAAAACATTTATCATGGTAACATTTTTATAGAAAATGAGATAGTCAGCGATATTTTTTTCATTTTGTGAATATTTCATCCATTTCCTATTTTGACATGTGTCGTAAATTAAAAACAGTGGCTAAAATTAAAGCGATAAGCACGAATAACCGTCACATGAGTTTCACATACCGGATTTAGTTTGTGATATCACCCGAGATCTTCATTGCATCATTCTATAATAGTATATTTCATGCACGTGTCTGATAGGTCTTATCTAGAAGTATCGTTACAATGTACACGACTGACTGTGACCAGATATGGACATGGTATGTATCTGTATGGACAGTGAGCTAGAACACGCCTTGCTGTTTATAGAGGTGTGATATTTGACTGTCATGAAATCATACGATTACTCGTATACGTGCGACACCAATTAGACGCAGCCAGAAAATAGCGTGTTCGTAATGAGGGTCTTGAGTGTATTAGTGTGCTGTAGTTGTAGAGTCTTTGTGTACTTTATGTATCGAAGGTGTTCAGGGTGTACGCAATTGTCCTGTCATGTTCGCGGATAGATAACATATTATAACATGAGGCGGAAAGAAATGGAAAGAGAGAAAATAGACATAGGGGTTGATAAAACAGAGAAACAGAAATATTGACCGACACAAGAGACACAGGCAACAGAGATAACAACATAACTAAACAAACAGATAAGCAGTGACAGTGACAGACACAATTGGAAACTGACATGGAAACAGAAACAATGACAGAAATACACAGAGACATAGAGACAAAAAGACATATAGACAGAAACAGTGACAGAGAAACAGAGAAAAGGTGACAGGAATAGAGTCAGCGACATAATTCATTGTCAAAAGAGAAACAGAGAAACAGAGAAAGTGTCGGAGAGAATGGCGACAGTTACAGAAATTGACAGAGACAGTGACAGACACTAGTGGAAACAAACAAAGAAACAAACAAAGACAGTGACACTATAGTGGAAACTGACAGGGACAGAGACAGTGACAGACATTAGTGAAAACAAACAGAGAAACAAAGACAGTGACAGACGCTTGTGGAAATTGACAGATATAAACAGAGACAGGAAGACAGACAAACAGAAACACGTGACATACAAACAGAAAATGGCGCATATAGAGAAATAGACAGAAAACCTCAGCAGGAAACATATCCGTATAAGGATACTATCTTGAGATAGCTTATATCTGCATGATAAACTAACAGAAACCATACATGGTATACATTTACTTATGTACACATCTGACATCACATATTCTCCCCCAGAGTATAACATAACGACACCTACAATATGGAGAATCATGCATGATCTGACATCACATATTCTCCCCCAGAGTATAACATAACGACACCTACAATATGGAGAATCATGCATGATGTGACATCACATATTCTCCCCCAGAGTATAACATAACGACACCTACAATATGGAGAATCATGCATGATGTGACATCACATATTCTCCCCCAGAGTATAACATAACGACACCTACAATATGGAGAATCATGCATGATGTGACATCTCATATTCTCCACCAGAGTATAACATAACGACACCTACAATATGGAGAATCATGCATGATCTGACATCTCATATTCTCCACCAGAGTATAACATAACGACACCTACAATATGGAGAATCTTGCATGATCTGACATCTCATATTCTCCACCAGAGTATAACATAACGACACCTACACTATGGAGAATCATGCATGATTGTTGCACTGCTATTCAACACCCTGAATTCCCTGCAGGCAACAGTCGTCCTCTCTTCAAACCACCAGCACCAGTCGTACAGTGTGCTAGCGTGGACACCGGCTTCTATTATTTACACAACACGTCATGTTATTACGACATTACATCGCCCAATACAAAAGAAAATGTTCCCAAACCGGGTAATTGACGTACAATACATTACTATTCAGTAGTAGAATCAAGTAAAGTGAGAGACTGATCAGCTTTAATCCTGCTCCGCTGACTTCTCAGATGTTTTCTGTAAAAGCTACCTCCGTTTACCTACAGCTTTGTTACTGTGGGCTTTGTTATAATGATGCGACGGTCGTACGTCTCAAGTAATGAATTCAAGAAACACCCCGTAGAGACGATGATTTAGCAATTGTTTATGTAGATTTACAGACATACTTATTTCCGCATGAAAAAGATTCATACCACAACACTAGTTGGTTTTCCCTATGGGAAAAGGAACAGAACAAAGCTAAGGTTTTGGGCGTAATTTTTATAGCTAAGCATGCATTTCCTTTGACACAAACCTAAAAGGAAATTGATAATTCATGTCTTACCTGAATTTCATTGTATTTGCACAATCCAAAACTTCTGAAAATCAATTTGATATTGGTCTCTGAAAGAAATATTATTACTGCTAAAGATTTTTAACGACAAATATACAAGGTCCGTATTTGTAAAAGGTAAAAAGTAAAAGGCAGAACTTATTTTTCAAAATGGATAAAAACGCAGATATAAAAACGATAAATTATACTAGTAAATCATTTAGAAATACGGACAAAATGACTCATCGATCGTCTCCAACATGGCATGTCTGTTTGTCTGTCTGTCTCTGTCTGTCTTAGTCTGTCTGTCTCTGTATGTCTGCCTGTATATCTCTGTCTGTCTGTTTCAGTCAGTCAGTCTGTTTCAGTTAGTCTGTCTGTTTCAGTCTGTCCATCTGTCTGTATGTCTGTCTCAATTTGTCTGTAAGTCTGTGTCTGTCAGTCTGTCTCTGTGTGTCTGTCTTTCGGTCTATCTATCTGTCTGAATGTCTCTCTCTCAGTGTGTCTGTCTGCCTGAAATGTCATGTATATGAGTGTCGTGGACAATATTTAAAACATAAGAGGAAATTAGTCATAATCATGATGGCCGTGTATATTTAATTTGATTTCCATGACTTTTAAATTGACATGTATACTTACAATCTTAAAGATGAATTTACATGACATAAAAATTATTTTTTCAACATATTCAAATTTAAAGAAAATTTGATGATATAGATTAATAACAAGTTTTTAGAAGACCGTTGGTCGAAGATAAAATGTGATTTTTAGGACATCTAATTTGGAACTAGGAGAGAATCTAGGAAGTCTCTTGTCAATACCAAATGTGCACAATAAGACGTCAGTTTCCCACGTGTGCCCATATTGATTGTCAACCTAGTGAACAAAGGTAAGACAGATCCAGGGTATATATATATATATATATATATATATATATATATATATATATATATATATATATATATACATATATACTGAGTAGAGACTAAGGTGGAGGGAGTCGCACTCTTATGGTACTTACTCGCGTGAATTGAAGTATATAACCAACAGCAATGCCATTAAAAGGACATTGGGCTAATTTCAGTTCAATTAGGTCTACCGTAATTCACATCGAAAATACGATTCTGTTCTCATTTCTGATCCATGGGTTAATTTGTACAACATACAGTGGTTTGCATATATATATATACCGGTACTTTTCGCTGATGTTTGATTGTACTTACCGCGCTCAGATTGCAGTCAGTTCGCACTCACCACGCTCAGTATCCAGTCAGATCGCAGTCAGATCACCGCGCTAAGATTGCAGTCAGATCGAACTCACCGCGCTCTGATTGCAGTCAGATCGCCGCGCTAAGATTGCAGTCAGATCGCACTCACCGCGCTCATATTGCACTCAGATCGCACTCACCACGCTCAGATTGCAGTCAGATCGCACTCACCACGCTCAGATTGCAGTCAGATCACCGCGCTAAGATTGCAGTCAGATCGCACTCACCGTACTCAGATCGCAGTCTGCAGTTTTATTATAGCAATGGCGTAAGTTCTGAAGACATGCAAAGTAATATCTTTTCTGTCAAATTATGTTTTATGAGTCAACAGGGCAAAGTGTACACTAAATAACAAAGTACTACGAAACGTCGGAGACACGGAAAGTGCTGACGTCAGCAACTTACTGTCGAACGGTTGTTACACTGCCGAGGCTTCAGATGTCACAGAAACAGCGATTATGTAGCGATTTTGTAGCAATTCAAACAAAAAGATATGTGTAATGGCATGTTACTGACCAAATTAACAAGTGCCATAGTGACTTATGGTGTTGGGTTATTTGTCATATCATTCACAATTACCAATACGGGAAATGAAAATAATTTCTCAATATAACACAAAAGTCGGGCAATATTTGTTACACAAGTGAGATGCGGTAAGTGTCTCAAATCAAAGTCGGGACAACTTATGCATTATTTACAAACCTAAATACGGTAATGTATCTCACTTTAGTGTGGGGGTAAGACTGCGAGGGGGTCGTGAGGAGACTAGACGGCCATTGCTCGCACCACTGGTTGTCGGAGGGGGTAGGTTGTCATTCAGGTTAGTATAGGGGTTATAGTGAATGAGAGCTGCTGTATGTACCTGCATGCTAATATATCTCCACATCTACTAATGTATCGGCGCAGAGAGACAAACACGTGTAGATGTCTGGTAATGAGAACTTAATTAGACCCCGAGGGCAAACACAACGGCGGGGTGTCACCTGATGAAAGGAAAGGGCTCAAATAAAATATATACGATTTCTCTGTTCAATGTTTCTATTTTTGAATGGTAAGAGGAGAGTTTTATGTAAAAAAATATTTGTTTTGAATTTGAAGCATAATTTTGAAAAGCCAATTGAAGACATACCAGCAGTTTGTTCTGTGTGTAGAGACGAGATGTAAAACAATTCAAATAATTAAATATATTATGTTAATAATGTGCAAACTTAACAATAAAACAGGATTAAGCAGCATAATAAAGGAAATATCATCAAAGTCAACGTGCGTACTAAAATATATTGTACGTTTCAGAACGCTAATTAACATACAAGACAATAGTTTTAAAAAGAAGAAACATGATTAATGTAAAGAGTATAACACCTGTAACAGCATAAATATATGAAATTTGCATTAAGAGAGAGAGACAGAGAGAGAGAGAGAGACAGAGAGACACAGAGAGAGAGAGAGAGACAGAGAGAGAGGCAGAGAGAGAGAGAGAGAGAGAGAGACAGAGAGAGAGAGAGACAGAGAGAGAGAGACAGAGAGAGAGAGACAGAGAGAGAGAGACAGAGACAGAGACAGAGACAGAGACAGAGACAGAGAAATATTATGTGGATTTCAACAGTCATCCATGACTACAGTGAGACGTATTTTATTCCAGAACATAAAATCATTATCAGATGTGCAAGTTTTAAATATCCAAGAGGTGGCAATGATGAAGTTCAAAAGTTATATTTCGGAGTTAATGTTCATGTCTGTGTATGAGATTATTGTAACTGACAACGTTTCTGTACTGTATATAGCAGATTGTGTGAACTGTATATCGTAATTTTTCTGTATATAGCAACGTTTCTGTACTGTCTGTCTTAACGTTACCGTACTGTATATAGTAACGTGTCTGTACTTTATCTCGCAACGTTTCTGTAATATATATATAGATTATTTCCCGAGGAAGTGTGTCAAATGACTTTTCGAAACGAGTGTGAATTTTTGTATTGCCCGAGCGAGATCGAAGGTTATATATAAATTTGCACGAGTTTCGTGAAAGTCATATTGAGTCACTTTTGAGTGTTATAATTTCTTTATTACTCATTTTATTCGATTTGATTAGCGTGAAAATAGTCAGGAAACGGCCCATTTCTCTTGCGACGGGAAGCTACAGTGACGTCACGAACAATCGTTTTATGACGTCACAGACGACGAAATACGGGACGTCGCGGTGAAACAATGGTTGCTAGGCAAACGTGATATGTGCACATGTGCTAATATCAATAGTATTTACTAGGTTTTTTCAACCAAATGGGTAATACATATCGTAACGTTACCGTACTTTATATAGCAACGTTTCTGTACTGTATATCGTAACGTTTCTGTACTGTATAAAGCAACGTTTCAACTCAAACTTGTCCAACCCTCAGTTCTCATATAGCAAAATACAATTGTCGAAGAAATCACGATGATTTATTCATAATTCACAAGCATTGTAAATTACACACATACACATGATTTCTGAATGCGTTGCACATTGGTCACAAAGACGACAGATTGACCTATATACTTACAGATCTCCAATCATAACAATCTGCATATATAATACAAACACATACAGTGTATGTATACCCCCAACTGAGCGTCCAGTGACCTGTGACCCCGGCTAAATACCAAGCAGAGCCTTACATGTCCTGCTAATGATATGATTATGTGCATCGCATGTGGTATAGACATCAGATCAAGCGTGGAGACATGGATGTTTATATACAAGTATAGGTATAGAATAGCTTCCTACAACGATCTGGAGATAAACATTAGGTGGCCGTCACTACAAAACAACAAACGAGAGGCGGTGCCCCCAAAATACTGATATTTGTTTTTAATTTGCCCGAAGCAGTTAATTCGTTTCACTCCAGCTCTACAAGTTGATAGTAATGTACACAAGACCCAGTGTTGATCGTTAGTCACAAGGTCGGGGCTGCCTGCATCCAGGGGTCAACTGTTTACATTTCAACTTTCAAACACACAGGTGCTGGGAATGTAGTCAGTTCGTAAGTCACTGTATGCGTGTGTGTATGTATCACACCCAACTGTCTGATGTAGTCGATAGAATGTTCTTGTTACTGTCACCTAATAAGAGTTTAGAGTGAACAAACACGATTAATATGATTCAAATGACAGGACGACAACTAATCCCGCGTCTAAGCGTCTATATATGTCTATGTGTCTAGGCGTTTATGCTAAAAATGCACGATTGTAATAATTCACAATCGGTGTCACGATTTGGTATTTTAATACAGAGTCCATTCGGATGAGCATTGTAAGCATAAATGACAGATGAGTTGATTTCTCATTTGAAGTATAGCTATATGAAATAGCGGATAACCTTGACTGGACCATTCTCCTTTAATACGATGATCTCACTTTGAGCTACCGAACAAAACTACCCGGTAGCACTGCACCTTTAAATACTAGGCCTATCGATTCACATATCTCTTTACTGCATTACAATAAGATCCATTCGTACTGACACGAGAAGAATTCGGCTAATCCGGAAATTGAATTTATGACAGTTTTCTTAATCACCCTCTTTTTTATATGCATCATAGTAAAATAATTCATTTTCACCGAAGCATTTGGGACAACTTAGCTTCTTTGTTTCGTCATGAGTTGGTCTACGCATGCTCGGCCAGGTTTTCTCGTATTTTACCGTATTGACGTGATGCATGTATTCACGTTATTGTTTAGTGTATCTCATGATGTATCTCTACGTTGAAGAAACTTTGTACTTGTACAATATCTAACTTACGTTGAAGAAACCCTAGTACAATATCTAACATACGTTGAAGAAACCCTAGTACAATATCTAATATACGTTGAAGAAACCTTGTACTTGTACAATATCTAACATACGTTGAAGAAACCTTGTACTTGTACAATATCTAATATACGTTGAAGAAACCCTAGTACAATATCTAATATACGTTGAAGAAACCTTGTACTTGTACACTATCTAACATACGTTGAAGAAACCCTAGTACAATATCTAACATACGTTGAAGAAACCTTGTACTTGTACAATATCTAACAGACGATGAAGAAACCTTGTACTTGTACAATATCTAACACACGATGAAGAAACCTTGTACTTGTACAATATCTAACATACGTTGAAGAAACCCTTGTACAATATCTAATATACGTTGAAGAAACCTTGTACTTGTACAATATCTAACATACGATGAAGAAACCTTGTACTTGTACAATATCTAATATACGTTGAAGAAACCTTGTACTTGTACAATATCTAACATACGTTGAAGAAACCCTAGTACAATATCTAACATACGTTGAAGAAACCCTAGTACAATATCTAATATACGTTGAAGAAACCTTGTACTTGTACAATATCTAACATACGTTGAAGAAACCCTAGTACAATATCTAACATACGTTGAAGAAACCCTTGTACAATATGTAACATACGATGAAGAAACCTTGTACTTGTACAATATCTAACATACGTTGAAGAAACCCTAGTACAATATCTAACATACGTTGAAGAAACCCTTGTACAATATCTAATATACGTTGAAGAAATCTTGTACTTGTACAATATCTAACATACGTTGAAGAAACCCTTGTACAATATCTAACATACGATGAAGAAACCTTGTACTTGTACACTATCTAACATACGATGAAGAAACTTTGTACTTGTACAATATCTAACATACGTTGAAGAAACCCTTGTACAATATCTAACACACGATGAAGAAACCCTTGTACAATATCTAACATACGATGAAGAAACCTTGTACTTGTACAATATCTAACATACGTTGAAGAAACCCTTGTACAATATCTAACACACGATGAAGAAACCCTTGTACAATATCTAACACACGATGAAGAAACCTTGTACTTGTACACTATCTAACATACGTTGAAGAAACCTTGTACTTGTGTACAATATCTAACATACCCTCGGTTGGAAGGTTGGCGTGTTGATACTAGTTTTAAACGACATAACAGTTTCAGCAAATCGTATTTACAAGCGGAAACCCCACAAATGTCTACATGCCATAACTTCTACAACTTAAAACAAAGTTCATGGTCCACTGCACCACTAATCTCCCGGCCCTTACCTCGAGTAAGTATAGACTAGCCCGGAAATGATACAATTCTTATCATGTAAAAATAAAAGGATCTTGAGATCACTTTCAATATACTTTAAAATAAACATGTATTAATATTGTATCGTGTTCACATATAATTATATATATTTCATATGCTTTTTCACCAGCATTGATTCTTATGATGTAAACATAATTTCAGCACTGATTACAAATTCAATTGTCACAAATGAATATTTATAATCCTCCCCCCCCTGTAATCCTCTATTCTAACTATACTTCCACTATAATTCCACGCTGATGAGAGCGTTACATAGCTACTTTCTGCTCTCATGCCGTGTTTACAGGTACATTGACACACAGATTGACAACGAGAGGGAAGTGTGGGTATATAGAGGCAACATCGGGGACGATTTAAAGAGACAAGATTCCAATTAAAAGGGAGAAATGTCACATCGTGAGGCTACCGGCCATACAGGAAGACTAGGCTTGGATTTTGAACTTATTGGATTTATTTCTTTTAAGCGAAATAAAATTTGCAATCTTTTGATCAATCATTTGATGTGGTTTTAGGCATGTCAGAATATAACAGCTCCTCTGCATACATATATCAGACGAATTAAAAAGTCGAGAGACTGAGAGAGAAAGAGAGAGAGAGAGAGAGAGAGAGAGAGAGAGAGACAGAGAGAGACAGACAGACAGACAGACAGACTGAGACAGACATACAGACAGAGAAACAGACAGACAGACAGACAGACAGACAGAAAAAAAACAAGAGCGTATTTTTTGGCACAAACTGAAAAAATTCAATGAAGTACTTCATTTAAAATCTCTCTGAAAGTCTGCCACAAATGGTCTATTGCGTAAGAAGTGCTGACTTTTATGGGCAGTGACGAGGCAATTCCTTTGTTAAATAAAGTTCAAACGACAATTTGTTGTTGCTATTAGAATGTGTTATGCTACCAAATGCTCCGTCAACGAGACTTCGTGCTGTTCGAGCGGACTGGCAATTTCGTCGTGTTTAAAATTGTTAATGACATGTTGTAACGTTTAAACCTCACACTTGTGGTATATTTATACAGCGCCAACATCTGTGAAGTTCTAGACTGTCATATTGACTTCTTTTATATATGTTTAAGAAGTGGTTCCTGTAATGTGAAATTTACCTGGATTAATTAGGTTAATCAAGAAACATTTAAGGACAACTATTAAAGGTAGCCATTCTAGACTGTATTCAGAGCTGAATATAAAATATGTATTTTTATGTGTATAAACATGAATCTCATGTCCCAACGTTTGATTTCTGAGAGTTTGAGAGAGACGGAGATGCGAGATAGGTTTACAGAGTCGGTGTCGTTTATTATGGAACGGTTATTAAATTTCAATATTTTATTCCAATTATTTACTTCTAGCATTCAGAATCATTTGAGTTACATGTTTAACAGTAATTGATAACTCTAACGTATATAACTCTTGGCCTCGGGGCTATGGAAAGTGCTTGCTAAGCACAAAGATTTCTTAGCTTTTACCATTTTTATGTTAGTTCAACTAGCTGGACCTGAGGATCAGGTGAAATTACAACGAGGTTTACATAACCAGAAAGGTTCACATAATTATCAATTCACAACGAGGTTTACATAACCAGATAGTTCACGTAATTATAAATTCACATTGATCAATGTTTCACCATACAAGGAATATGTTTAGACAAGAGATGTCCATGGTAAAGGCACAGAGACATAAACGTGATGATGACAACGCGACAGGTCATCACTGCAGTATACGGTGGATGTGTGTGGTGACTGACCGTAGGTGCATTTTAAATTACTAGTACCAGTTTAATAAGAAGATGCAAATATGTTTAGGTATAGTTCGTGAACCATAATTAAACATAAAGTCCCGGTAACCCCACTTTGTACACTTACATATAGATTATTTATATGCACGTTATGACGGTTATATTCAAATATTTGCACCTGTAAGTAGACTCGTAACATTGCGAAGACGTATATGGCCAAAACTTGACACCCAAGAACATATTTATCATAAACATACTGACAACAATAAGCATATATATCATAACAATATCTTTTTAATAATTTATTGTCGAGTTACATTTTACAAATGCAAATTATGTATCATTTAAATAATACTTTACGTTATTTTTATGCATAGATCTAGATAATTGTACTTTCAGATAAATGTAATATGGGCTACTTTCAAATAAAAATGCCATCAACATTTACAATTTAAGAGATTATAATCCAAAATAAAGACGAAATTCTACTTCTTTCATTTGGCAAGATAATTTACACATATCACACACATACATATTGGCAATAAACACATATCACACACATACATAGTGGCAATAAACACATATAGCACACATACATAGTGGCAATAAACACACTGATGTATGGAAGCATAACAAACATGTTACCGTGAGTTCATTGTCGGTGCACTTATCAACTTTTATTAGATACTATTTTCTTTTTCAACGAGACATACTATCTGTACAAAGCATTTCAATCATATGAACTTTCACAGAATAAACATTAAAAACAATTGTACACACTACCTGCAAAACGTATGAATG
The DNA here is from genome assembly GCA_936450465.1 of Gibbula magus. Classification (NCBI taxonomy): domain Eukaryota; kingdom Metazoa; phylum Mollusca; class Gastropoda; order Trochida; family Trochidae; genus Gibbula; species Gibbula magus. The sequence goes on along the minus strand of OW388296.1, from coordinate 2,362,441 downwards.
GCTCGGGGTAATATGTCGATAACCCACAAAAAGCTACTTTTGAGTAAATCGAGTTTAAAGTTTTTTTGTGGGATATAAAATTTGTTTAAATATCAAACTTTAGCAAAAACAAGATATACCACATAAAATAATCGATGGTGAAAAATCTAGTCTTTATATAAATTATATCGTCAGAACATTCATAGTCTGATTCCTGTGATGATTTCACATTAGTAAGATCACTTTTGCTGTCATTATCATAGGTTAGTGATGACATTTCCAGCAATACATCCTCGTCAGAAAGCATGTTGGACGCCATGTTTTTTGTGGCTTATCAGATTCTTGCAAAAATGAAAAGGACGAACGTGGCTGATCCTTAATATGGGAACGATGCAACTCATTTACCATTGACTTCAGGGGAGACAACTGACTCTAATATGGTACAGTTACCAATGATAAGGCTTCCGCCAGTGGGTTCGCTGTATTATTTCTGTTTATAGTGTTTCTGGAAATCCTTTGGTGACTGGACAAGGTCATCCATCTGGCTTACATGTTTGATATTGTTGTGTGATCAACCGATGCCTACCTGCGATGAATTCACATTTTTAATTATAACTGATGAAGAACGAGAAACTTGTAATATGTAGTCGTAATTCATCACGATATACAATACTTTTATGCTAAAAATATTATGAAGTCTATTTTAAGTCTAACAACTATACAGGTCAAAGTTGAGGTCAGAGGTGAGGTCAAAGTGGACATTCTCAAGTCGACATGGTGACTTGACACAGCGGACAGTAGTGAGCTGCTATTACAATCATCAGTGACAAAGAGAATATGATTGATTAGTGGCTTGACCCAGCCACATAACTGCCACAACAAAAACCTTCCGCTGTAGAAGTAGTGCACCTTGATGCATCACCATGTCCCAGAAGATAGATGTACAACATATACCTACATACCACGCCCTGTAGAACAACAGATGACCTATCTTGAAGAATGCAGAATGTAAACAATAATGGTCATTCATACTTGTCACTTTTAAATAAAACAAGTACAGTTCATCATAAATATTTGTCAGTAAATGTCGCTGTCAAGAGCATAGCCAAAGAGGAAGCATATATGTTTTGGAGCATTCTTCCATTCACGTGTCAGCAATGGTCATGTTGATTCAATGCACATCAAACATGGTGTCATGCTCTGTATGCATTAAACATAGAAGTATCACTTTCTAAGACAAGTACATGTCCGTTGGATTACAATGTTCAAATTATTTTCGATTACTTCATTACCAATAACGACGACAACAACAACAAAAACAACAACAACAACAACCAATGATTCTACTACTGATGAAGTCCCTTCTCAAGTGGTCTTACAACACATACGAATACACGGCTTGAAATTGCATTCTAGAAGTTTTATAATCAGGATTATAATTTATTGATAGTTAACGTCTTTATTCTCAGAATCTGACTGTTTCGTGATATATTCTTATTCCAGTGTATGGTTATATAGTGGGGGTAAGGTGGTTGTAAGCAGAGGGGATAAAGAAGCCATAAACCTTGTTTACAAGGGGTATGTATCTGCGTATGTATAATGATCCCATTAGTTTGCGCTTTGTGTAGTTATATTTGTTTGTTGATAACGCCTTTAGCACCCACTAATCATGAAGGTTAATGCGATATAGGATATAGGGTATATGACATCCACCAACACCTTCCATACACATAATCTAACACGAAAGGGACAGTGTGAAATCCTTATCATGTAGGCCAAAATATCACTTTGTCATGGTGACGTGACGTCATAGACGATTCTATAACGTCAGGTTTTCGTATGTGGCGTGCGAAATGGACAGTGATGTATTATTCTCAATACACGAGTCGGACTAGCTGCAGGTCGTTCACTGAGAAGCAGTCTAAAGTAAACCACACACTGATGTCTTATACCCTCTAGTTTCACCTATGCATGGGTCCGTATTCTCGCAACTTTCGTAACCTTAAGAGCTCGTATGCCATGTTGAAAACGGGCTTAACAACTTCGAAGGGCTTAGAACGTTGCCAGATTAAGGGCCAAATTCAAAGATCAATTGTAAGCCTATCTTCTAGCATTGGCTAAGATTGATCTTAGGGCTAAAATCGATAAGAGGAACATTACTCAGCTAAAAAAAACATGGTGAAACCTTTGATTCTGTTATGACATAACCGGACCAGATTCTGAGTAGAAGTTGCTTATGTCCGACAAAGACAATCATTTCAGTAACAGTATGTGTTCACAACTAGCCCCATGGCAGTTCAGATCCGAACCAATGTCATTTGTGCTTTAAATTATGAACTTTTAAAATAATAATTAATCCATGATACTTAATCAAGCACAATTAAAAGAAGATTGCTCAGTCAGAGCGTCAAACTGAAAAAAGGACATAGCGAAAACTTTTCATTTTTTCTTCTTATTTATTATTTGTGTTTTAACACCATGCAGACCTCACAATCGTATCGTCAAACAGATTGTTAGTTTAGCATTATAGCACCAAGGGCAAGAAAGCTCTCAATGTGGGAGATTTATAATTATATTTAAATCAAATTAGATTTTAATTTGAAATTTGAATAAACAAATCTGTAAACAGTAGCACAAATCAAAACTACCGTTTGATAACATCAGATGTTAGGCAGATGGTTTATAAATGAGTAATAGCTTATTGTTTATAAAACATAACAGATGAACTATGCTTTGAATGACAATGCAACCTAAATAAGAGCGTTAATGGTCCGAACCCCTACATTCCAGACAGCCCCATCTGGACGTGTGTATAGCAGTACTACGACGAGTGACCACACTTCACCTCTGCATTGCTAATCATAAAGACACTAGTCACTCTGACGACATGACGAATTCCTGTACAGCTATACATATTAATGACGTGAAAGAAATATACATAAAACGTCTTGTTAATTTACCATGCCTTATTATATACCGCCTACGCTGAAGATATTAATGTGTATGAATAGGTTGTGATCGAAATAAATTTTGTAATTTTGATATTATCCAATTTATAAGTAAATAACTGAAGTTATAGTGTGAAGAAGTTATTTATGTATTATCTAGATATAGCTATTACCAAGTTATATACATATACTACCTTCGTATTGGATGAATACTTTATTTATGTATTATCGAGATATACCTATTACCTTCGTATTTGATGAACACGTTATTTATGTATTATCGAGATATACCTATTACCTTCGTATTTGATGAATAAGTTATTTATGTATTATCGAGATATACCTATTACCTTCGTATTTGATGAATAAGTTATTTATGTATTATCGAGATATACCTATTACCTTCGTATTTGATGAATAAGTTATTTATGTATTATCGAGATATACCTATTACCTTCGTATTTGATGAATAAGTTATTTATGTATTATCGAGATATACCTATTACCTTCGTATTTGATGAATAATTTATTTAAGTATTATCGAGATATACCTATTACCTTCGTATTTGATGAAAAATTTATTTAAGTATTATCGAGATATACCTATTACCTTCGTATTGGATGAACACGTTATTTATGTATTATCGAGATATACCTATTACCTTCGTATTGGATGAACACGTTATTTATGTATTATCGAGATATACCTTTTACCTTCGTATTTGATGAATAAGTTATTTATGTATTATCGAGATATACCTATTACCTTCGTATTGGATGAACACGTTATTTATGTATTATCGAGATATACCTATTACCTTCGTATTGGATGAACACGTTATTTATGTATTATCGAGATATACCTTTTACCTTCGTATTTGATGAATAAGTTATTTATGTATTATCGAGATATACCTATTACCTTCGTATTGGATGAACACGTTATTTATGTATTATCGATATATACCTGTTACCTTCGTAATTGATGAATAATTTATTTATGTATTATCGAGATATACCTGTTACCTTCGTATTGGATTAATACTTTATTTAAGTATTATCGAGATATACCTTCTGCCTATATAGTCCTACATATTCCCAAAAAATCCACTTCATCGAATAAATACAAACGTACAAAAACACCTGCATACCAGCAGTAAACTATGTAATTACTCTAATAAGGTCAATTGTAGGTTTGTTATTCTGAAATGTAGGTCAAAACCTACAGGTAAGAACTCAACTTTGTACACATCAACTGTGTACATTTACACCGTGTCTAATGTCTATAGGTACCCGGTCGTGACTGACAGCGTGTGTGGTTATATATATATATATATATATATATATATATATATATATATATATATATATATATATATATATATATATATATATATATATATATATATATATATATATATATATATATATATATATATTGTTATGTTATGCAATTATAGGTTCTAGTTTTTTTTATCTATGATATGCGCAAGCAAAGTTAGTGAAATAATCACAAGTATTGTTTTTAATTCAAATAAATATGATGTCGATGTTATTAAGGACAGTACACTTCTTTTAATCTAGCGTTGTTTATGTCGACATATATGTAACCAATAAAACAACAAATTAAATCGGATTTATTTATCATTTCACGTTTTTATATTGGGTTTTGTAAAATTCACTGTAAATAAATGATTTTGAAAATATTTTGTTGTTGGTGGATGCTGGATTTGGCAATTTTAAAATATAACTATTGTTGTTCGTTCTAGATGTTTATTGACGCAATAATGTTTACATTTACAACACTTTTTCATCATGGAATGGCCTAAAGGACGCTTCTATTGAGGTATTTTCAGTGGAAACGAAATTCAAGGGGACATTCCAGTTAATACATGTTACTGCTGATGATATTAAGTGACTTCAGATTGAACAATTAGACAATGAATAGCGCTATTAATAGTAAAGGCATTCATAGGGCTACGAATATGGAAAGCTGTGCTTCGGCATAACACAACATTGTTGAAATGTCGAATGATAAATTAATTGTTACTATGAGGATACTATATCAAAACATTATATATTTTATTATTACAATGTTGGAAAATTAGTTAAAACTTTTTTCACAGTTCACGTAATTCACCATTCTCTTCCCACAGATGGTTACTCCCTTCAGATTTCCGAGTTTAACCTCTGTAGGAAGAAAATGGTAGGATCGGAAATCTGAAGGGAGTAACCTCTGTGGGAAGAGAATGGTAGGATCGGAAATCTGAAGGGAGTAACCTCTGTGGGAAGAGAATGGTAGGATCGGAAATCTGAAGGGAGTAACCTCTGTGGGAAGAGAATGTTAGGATCGGAAATCTGAAGGGAGTAACCTCTGTGGGAAGAGAATGGTAGGATCGGAAATCTGAAGGGAGTAACCTCTGTGGGAAGAGAATGGTAGGATCGGAAATCTGAAGGGAGTAACCTCTGTGGGAAGAGAATCTGAAGGGAGTAACCTCTGTGGGAAGAGAATCTGAAGGGAGTAACCTCTGTGGGAAGATAATCTGAAGGGAGTAACCTCTGTGGGAAGATAATCTGAAGGGAGTAACCTCTGTGGGAAGATAATCTGAAGGGAGTAACCTCTGTGGGAAGAGAATCTGAAGGGAGTAACCTCTGTGGGAAGAGAATCTGAAGGGAGTAACCTCTGTGGGAAGAGAATCTGAAGGGAGTAACCTCTGTGGGAAGAGAATGGTATGATCGGAAATCTGAAGGGAGTAACCTCTGTGGGAAGAGAATCTGAAGGGAGTAACCTCTGTGGGAAGAGAATCTGAAGGGAGTAACCTCTGTGGGAAGTGTATCTGAAGGGAGTAACCTCTGTGGGAAGAGAATCTGAAGGGGGTAACCTCTGTGGGAAGAGAATCTGAAGGGGGTAACCTCTGTGTGTAGAGAATCTGAAGGGAGTAACCTCTGTGGGAAGAGAATCTGAAGGGAGTAACCTCTGTGGGAAGATAATCTGAAGGGAGTAACCTCTGTGGGAAGAGAATCTGAAGGGGGTAACCTCTGTGTGTAGAGAATCTGAAGGGAGTAACCTCTGTGGGAAGATAATCTGAAGGGAGTAACCTCTGTGGGAAGAGAATCTGAAGGGGGTAACCTCTGTGTGTAGAGAATCTGAAGGGAGTAACCTCTGTGGGAAGAGAATCTGAAGGGAGTAACCTCTGTGGGAAGATAATCTGAAGGGAGTAACCTCTGTGGGAAGAGAATCTGAAGGGGGTAACCTCTGTGTGTAGAGAATCTGAAGGGAGTAACCTCTGTGGGAAGAGAATCTGAAGGGAGTAACCTCTGTGGGAAGTGTATCTGAAGGGAGTAACCTCTGTGGGAAGAGAATCTGAAGGGGGTAACCTCTGTGTGTAGAGAATCTGAAGGGAGTAACCTCTGTGGGAAGAGAATCTGAAGGGAGTAACCTCTGTGGGAAGTGTATCTGAAGGGAGTAACCTCTGTGGGAAGATAATCTGAAGGGAGTAACCTCTGTGGGAAGATAATCTGAAGGGAGTAACCTCTGTGGGAAGATAATCTGAAGGGAGTAACCTCTGTGGGAAGAGAATCTGAAGGGGGTAACCTCTGTGTGTAGAGAATCTGAAGGGAGTAACCTCTGTGGGAAGAGAATCTGAAGGGAGTAACCTCTGTGGGAAGTGTATCTGAAGGGAGTAACCTCTGTGGGAAGTGTATCTGAAGGGAGTAACCTCTGTGGGAAGAGAATCTGAAGGGGGTAACCTCTGGGAAGAGAATCTGAAGGGAGTAACCTCTGTGGGAAGAGAATCTGAAGGGAGTAACCTCTGTGGGAAGTGTATCTGAAGGGAGTAACCTCTGTGGGAAGAGAATCTGAAGGGAGTAACCTCTGTGGGAAGAGAATCTGAAGGGAGTAACCTCTGTGGGAAGAGAATCTGAAGGGAGTAACCTCTGTGGGAAGAGAATCTGAAGGGAGTGACCTCTGTGGGAAGAGAATCTGAAGGGGGTAACCTCTGGGAAGAGAATCTGAAGGGAGTAACCTCTGTGGGAAGAGAATCTGAAGGGAGTAACCTCTGTGGGAAGATAATCTGAAGGGAGTAACCTCTGTGGGAAGAGAATCTGAAGGGGGTAACCTCTGGGAAGAGAATCTGAAGGGGTAACCTCTGTGGGAAGAGAATCTGAAGGGAGTAACCTCTGTGGGAAGAGAATCTGAAGGGAGTAACCTCTGTGGGAAGATAATCTGAAGGGAGTAACCTCTGTGGGAAGATAATCTGAAGGGAGTAACCTCTGTGGGAAGATAATCTGAAGGGAGTAACCTCTGTGGGAAGATAATCTGAAGGGAGTAACCTCTGTGGGAAGATAATCTGAAGGGAGTAACCTCTGTGGGAAGATAATCTGAAGGGAGTAACCTCTGTGGGAAGATAATCTGAAGGGAGTAACCTCTGTGGGAAGATAATCTGAAGGGAGTAACCTCTGTGGGAAGATAATCTGAAGGGAGTAACCTCTGTGGGAAGAGAATCTGAAGGGGGTAACCTCTGTGTGTAGAGAATCTGAAGGGAGTAACCTCTGTGGGAAGAGAATCTGAAGGGAGTAACCTCTGTGGGAAGAGAATCTGAAGGGAGTAACCTCTGTGGGAAGTGTATCTGAAGGGAGTAACCTCTGTGGGAAGAGAATCTGAAGGGAGTAACCTCTGTGGGAAGAGAATCTGAAGGGAGTAACCTCTGGGAAGAGAATCTGAAGGGAGTAACCTCTGTGGGAAGAGAATCTGAAGGGAGTAACCTCTGTGGGAAGAGAATCTGAAGGGAGTAACCTCTGTGGGAAGAGAATCTGAAGGGAGTAACCTCTGTGGGAAGAGAATCTGAAGGGAGTAACCTCTGTGGGAAGATAATCTGAAGGGAGTAACCTCTGTGGGAAGAGAATCTGAAGGGAGTAACCTCTGTGGGAAGAGAATCTGAAGGGAGTAACCTCTGTGGGAAGAGAATCTGAAGGGAGTAACCTCTGGGAAGAGAATCTGAAGGGAGTAACCTCTGTGGGAAGAGAATCTGAAGGGAGTAACCTCTGTGGGAAGATAATGGTAATGCACAACGAAAGCGGCGATAGAACCCTCCCTTTAAACGTCTTGAAGTGTCCCCGCATCATCTCGTGATACTTTCTATGACCAAGGATCACACACGATTTGAAGCTTTTCTTATATAAATAAACACAGATGTGAACCGTACACTATAAACCCGAACCGACAGTTTGATATGATAGACAAAATATTTCCAAAAGAATATTCGTCTGAAAACCTCCCGCGTTTGTATCAAATTGTCGAGCACTGTTTGCCTAGACTTCCTCAGAAGTAGAGTCCTTATTTAATCCGTGTTTAATATAGGCTGGGTTAATATTTACCTTTGTCATATGCCGTGGCCCTATAAAACAGCTTAAATAAATTCTCCCTCATTTGGACACATGATAAAAGGCACTGCAGACCTACCTGAGAGACGGGCCAGGTGCAAAACAGACTCGCATATTTTCCACAAACAGTTCGTGACAAATACAGCCGTTTAAGATGTTTAATTCAAACAAGTTTTAACTTTACAGAAGGTTTGAACTTTCGATCTGTTACCTCTTTCTTCAATATCACTGAAACCCCACCTCACTAGGCATTTTTTTTCCATTTTTGATTTCATCGCTCCATCACTAAAGATCCAACCATTTGTCAGCTTACGGAAGTTACACTTCCATCTCCACACGCATCTACCTGTTGCATTAGCAGAACGCCACCCTCTCTAAATCTCCCCGCAACCTTCATCAACCCTCCCCGTCGCAATACTCACTTCCTCTCAATGCAATGTGTACATACCTACCTAAAAACCATTTTAACTTTACAGAATTTCGATTTTAAATTCTGTATTACGCCATTAGTTGAAGCCACTCGAGTTAACCCAGCAGAACTTTAATCAAATCCCCTCTCCATGTAATCAACCTCTATCATAACCCCGTCCTTCTCAACCCTAAGCTCCCCATAACCCCTTCGGTATTCCCTCTCCTACCATTTCTTCTATCACCCCTCTCTTCTATTCCCCCTCCCCTCTCCATCCCTCTCTTCCTCCACACCCCACCCCACCCCTTTCTTCTATCAAACCATCCCCCACCCCTCTCTATCTACCCCTTAACACAGATCCACCCGACTTCATCACAATAAAAACAACAAAATTCCGCCCACCTTTGGAACTCTTTCATGGTGGAGATACGAAACACGTGCAGGTTTCTCCGACGAAGGAGAGTTTCGACGAGGGCGACAACCCATGGTACCTATTGTATCCTCATCTTATCAAGTTGCATGGGGATTTCGCCGCCTAATCCGGGCCCTCCCTCTTTATTTAGTCCTCCCTTCATGTATTTTATATAATCAATTTGCTCTTGTTGTACAAAGAGCCAACACTAAGCGCAATATTTCCTGATTAAACATAAGCTTTGTATAGCTAAAGAGCGCTAGCCACATACCCCGAGGCTGAGCGAGAGGAATCCTTCCCGGTGTAAGTCCCAACCGTCTACGGGCATTATCCGACAAGCATACTCAACGTCAATGAAATCTTTAATATAAAGAATTGTGTTATTAATGCAATGAGGTGTTCTTCTAAACGGTATATGTCATTGTTGCACCCCGTCACTAGGCACAGGGTGTGAGTGTTGGTTCAAGGTAGATGTAGATTAAAACTCATCTCATCTCATCACAATCGGAAGTAGGGGGGTATGTTGGCTACTTGTGGGGTCTCTACAGCTCGCCTTCTAACATTACCATTAGTACAAACCCACCATACACCTCTCTCTCTCTCTCTCTCTCTCTCTCTCTCTCTCTCTCTCTCTCTCTCTCTCTCTCTCTCTCTCTCTCTCTCTTTCTCTCCCTCTCTCTCTCTCTCTCTCTCTCTCTCTCTCTCTCTCTCTCTCTCTCTCTCTCCTCTCTCCCTCTTGTCTTGTCTTGAACGCTTCGTACACGTAAAATAAAACCAGTTCATCTCATCTAATTTCTTAACTGTGTTCACACTCTTATCTTTTTCATATATGATTCTCATGATTTCTCATTTATTTTCTTCATTTTTCAGATATTCATATTTCCTAGCCCTAGATCAAGGGACCGCACGAGGGTATGGGTTAATATCCACGAGGGTAGGCGGTCTCATCATTCAATCACAATTTGTCTGGGGAATTTTGATAGTCCTATAAATCTCCGTCTGTTGTCAGGAGAAATTCTTTTATTATTTTACGATCATTGACAAATGAAGACAACAATATATCTTTACGTAAGATCTATTCGTCAAGGGCGGTCAGCTGTTTAAAAGACAATAACCTCTCTACATAAACCACCTGTAATATGACCTATTATTATAAGAATATTAAAGGATGGAATATATTAGTGATCAATTCGTCACCTTCGAATAATGTGACATTCCCTCTATTTATCTCCCAGCCAGTGAATCTAACAAAACCCTCTATGTCACGTGAACATGTCAAAACGTCCAACTGCAAGTGCGCTAGTTTTTATGTCAAGACATTTAACATCTAAATGTATCAGAGCAATTATTTTGGCCATCTAACAATAAGAATCACGACATTGACTGTATAATATCCTTTCGATTAAAAGAAAATAACATTCTCCTTGAAAAATCTCAAATGGTTAAAAAAACAAAGTTCATGCAACCGATTGAAATAAAATATATCTCAAGTACTTCCTTTATTCACAAACTCCTTAGTATGATATTTTTATACAAGCACATGATCACAAATATATAAATGAACACATAAATAAGTAAGGAACAATAACAATGGTTTATATATAGAAATAATATCACACCATCAGATAGTTAACATTTAGCATCTGTGCAGCAAACGTTTGACAACACATATTATTCTCAGCGAGCGCTATTACCAACACAAAATTGTGACACTCTATAGCCATAATTTTTCATTTACGTGAAAGAATTGTTATATTTACTTGCAGCCTACACATGATCACAATGTGATACTTTGATCACCTGTGTGGGAGTGATGGGCAGAATCTGAACAAGGACACAAAGACACATATCTAAACTGACACAAAGACACATATGTAAACTGACACAAATACACATATGTAAACTGATACAAAGACACATATCTAAACTGACACAAAGACACATATCTAAACAGACACAAAGACACACATGTAAACTGACACAAAGACACATATCTAAACTGACACAAAGACACATATCTAAACAGACACAAAGACACATATGTAAACTGACACAAAGACACATATGTAAACAGACACAAAGACACATATCTAAACAGACACAAAGACACATATGTAAACTGACACAAAGACACATATGTAAACTGACACAAAGACACATATGTAAACTGACACAAATACACATATGTAAACTGACACAAAGACACATATGTAAACTGACACAAAGACACATATCTAAACTGACAGAAAGAAACATATGTAAACTGACACAAAGACACATATGTAAACTGACACAAAGACACATATGTAAACTGACACAAAGACACATATGTAAACTGACACAAAGACACATATTTAAACTGACACAAAGACACATATGTAAACTGATACAAAGACACATATGTAAACTGATACAAAGACACATATGTAAACTGACACAAAGACACATATGTAAACTGACACAAAGACACATATTTAAACTGACACAAAGACACATATGTAAACTGATACAAAGACACATATGTAAACTGACACAAAGACACATATGTAAACTGACACAAAGACACATATTTAAACTGACACAAAGACACATATGTAAACTGACACAAAGACACATATGTAAACTGACACAAAGACACATATTTAAACTGACACAAAGACACATATGTAAACTGACACAAAGACACATATGTAAACTGACACAAAGACACATATTTAAACTGACACAAAGACACATATGTAAACTGACACAAAGACACATATGTAAACTGACACAAAGACACATATGTAAACTGATACAAAGACACATATTTAAACTGACACAAAGACACATATGTAAACTGACACAAAGACACATATCTAAACTGACACAAAGACACATATTTAAACTGACAGAAAGACACATATGTAAACTGACACAAGGACACATATCTAAACTGACACAAAGACACATATCTAAACTGACACAAAGACACATATCTAAACTGATTTTTCAAATTTGATATTCAGATTTGTGTGTTTGTGTTATACAGCGATCACACATGAATGTGGTTTAATAACATTTCTATATTAACATGCGTTAAATACACCTTTTCCCATTGTTTAAAATACCCAAAGCGCAAATATACTTCTATAACATTGATATTACATTGAAACATATACCTACGATATTTATAGTATTGGAGTAAAACTGTAAAAAGAATCAATTGACTGAATGAAACGGTTAATTTACAAAACAAAAATAATATTATCCGAAAACGAACAGATGTATTTTTTCATGAAAAATGTTTGTTGTTGAAATTAAAGACGAACATTTATAAGTATATATTTCAAATGAAAAGATAAAGAAGAACATTTATAAAAAATATATTTCAAATGAAATTAAAGACGAACATTTATAAGAATATATTTCAAAGGAAATTAAAGACGAACATTTATAAGAATATATTTCAAATGAAATTAAAGACGAACATTTATAATAATATATTTCAAATGAAATTAAAGACGAACATTTATAATAATATATTTCAAATGAAATTAAAGACGAACATTTATAAATAATAATATATTTCAAAGGAAATTAAAGACGAACATTTAGAAGAATATATTTCAAAGGAAATTAAAGACGAACATTTATAAGAATATATTTCAAAGGAAATTAAAGACGAACATTTATAAGAATATATTTCAAAGGAAATTAAAGACGAACATTTATAAGAATATATTTCAAAGGAAATTAAAGACGAACATTTATAAGAATATATTTCAAAGGAAATTAAAGACGAACATTTATAAGAATATATTTCAAAGGAAATTAAAGACGAACATTTATAAGAATATATTTCAAAGGAAATTAAAGACGAACATTTATAAGAATATATTTCAAAGGAAATTAAAGACGAACATTTATAAGAATATATTTCAAAGGAAATTAAAGACGATCATGTACGCAAGGAAGCAAATATGGATTGCACAACTGAAACAATTACGATTTTTAGACACAAATTGTCATGTTAATGTTTTTTTTATTATATTATATGTGACACGTTTAAATGAAATTGGAAAAAATATTGATTCACAAATTAACACCAGTGCAATGAATGATATTTTAGAATTATTTCTAAGTTATTAAAAAATCGTTAGAAGACACCTGTTGTTATATAAGGCGCTAAGATCAAAAGAACACTAACCAGCTTAAGTATAAAAGCCCATCGTATGGTATACCGCCAATGTCTTACAGAGCTGGCAGGGATTCATTGTACATTAATATCGCTGTGGGAATAAAACGGGAGATAAAACATGCAGGGAGAGAAAATCATACTGCCTGAAACATAAACGTTGTAACTATTGGATTGGAAGAAAAGCTTGCAGTAGTGATTTAGGTTATAGAGATCAAGTAACGTTATTTACGAACTACTATTTACATACCGTTCATTTAATTTTCTCTTATTCTATAAAAAAAATGTATTGTTACTGTTATTAAATTCTGTAAGACGCCCTTTGGTTTTAGCTTTATTTAATGTTTGAAATAAGGAAGTGAGAAGAACCTAGAGACAACGCCTGTGACATGAGTCGAAGTCTTTCTATTAGGTCCTAGCTAATGCACAGCATGCAGTTAAACAGGGTGACGGGTGAGATGGGAGGGTGACGGGTGAGATGGGAGAGTGACGGGTGAGATGGGAGGGTGACGAGTGAGATGGGAGAGTGACGAGTGAGATGGGAGAGTGACGAGTGAGATGGGAGAGTGACGGGTGAGATGGGAGGGTGACGGGTGAGATGGGAGAGTGACGGGTGAGATGGGAGGGTGACGGGTGAGATGGGAGGGTGACGGGTGAGATGGGAGAGTGACGAGTGAGATGGGAGAGTGACGAGTGAGATGGGAGGGTGACGATTGAGATGGGAGGGTGACGGGTGAGATGGGAGAGTGACGGGTGAGATGGGAGAGTGACGGGAGGGGTAGAAGTGAGGAGCTATGAGAGTGTTAACGTTGACACACTGATAGACCACCTCTGAAGAACATTGTAGAGAAAGGGCAGAAAGGCATCCCTTTATGAGGACAGCAGAATAGCTTCAGTGATAGGCTGGGGAATAAAATGTCCCAAAGAAAGTATTGTACTTTTGGATTGAATTCCCTTCATTTGATGTGACGGGAGCGTGGTTTGGTCAAACCATCATGACTACGTCCCTCGCCATTGTTAAGCTATAATGCCGTTGTTGACGCTATTCAGACCTCCCTGAATTTCTAGAGAGGTGGGTTTATATTTGCACGCTTACAGACCTCTCACAATCAGTGGGGCAAGAACTGACTTTATTGGCTTTTAATGGAATTGGATATATTTGAGATGTAGTTGTCACCGCCTGTCGCTTCTGTTGCTCTCCCTTTCATGGCTGTTTTGGTCACTTTTGTGTCAATTGCATGAGAGCCTGTCGCTTATTGATAGGGAATTGGAAATGAGCTCAGTTGAATTTGATCACCGTATGAATGTATGTCTTAGCATTTGTACTACGTCGCTCTAACAACTGTTAATAGGGTGGAGATATTTAGAGACATGCATGGGATTCTAGACGTTTGTTATTATGACGTCAACAGCCTTCTTTGAAGAGGGGCACGGTAAAATGTTTGAATGTGTATTATTGGCAGTTGTAAAAACTATTTCATTGTCTTGATTTTTTATTTTTCAAATATCCTGCAATAAGAAACAATGAATCAAAATGAGTGAAAAAAAATTTAATTTTTTTTTCAAATGAATAATGGTATTCCTGAAATTTTTCCAAGACAGACAATTTTCTTTGGTGCCTTTGAATATACTATATATTACATACCCACTTTCAGCAAATGCGTGCATTTGTGTATATATATATTTTTAAATAAAATAATTAATACAACTTAATGACAAATTAGTGTCACACATTTTAATCTTACTTCAGAACAATCAATGTTCGGTACACTAAACATTATTCATATCTCAAGTCCATCTCTTAAGAAATAATTCTTTAATTAGTTGTTAAAGTTGCCCAATAATTGCCTTAAGCACATGTATATGAAGAGAAAGTTCAAAGCATAGTGTTGGGTTGCTTCTGTTCTTCTGTTTACTAACAAAATCACAACAGCCTCCTGCATCTTCCCGAGGGCGAGGGAGGGTTAAGGCGTTAATAAGGAGAAAACACGTGTCAATAAAAGCCCCGTTACCTCCCTGCAGTGATCGTTTAGTCCCTGATAAAGAGGTGACTGTAATCGTCAGGCCTTGTTTAAGAGACTGGATTTAGGCTACATCTCGCCACTAACACACCACAAGCCGCATCGTCGCTTTAGAAGGATGCCGGTTTATGACAAAGCTGCCTGCTCGTAAAAACGGTATATTTATCCAACAGCGTGGAAAGGGTCGTATAAAACAAAGAAAGCAGCAGGGGCGAGAACATCGCCCTGCCTTACCCTGTAATAGTTTAACATGGGGTAGATGAGCGTTCGGCTATAAACATGGATTAGAAGAGATTTATTTCACAAATAAAAATTTGTAGTCGGAGTCTTTTATACCAGCCATGGTATATTGAGATACAGAGGTCTGTAGAATTCACCCCTCCTCCGTTTGGTCATGGAAACCATAACTCCGTGAGTGAACGGACGATGTATACTGTATAAGATTTATCTCCTAAAATTTCATCACCCGAATCAGAGCTCTGTTGCTAATGAGCTTAAATTTGTTGACGTGGCCGCTCTATCATTTGACGTATAGTTTGGTATCATAGCTTCGTGATGAATGACGATACTAGGATTAACATATTTATTGAAACACTAGAAATATTGTCTCGGTTAATCGCAAACTTATTAAAAGTGTATGAGGCGAAATGAATTCGTTAATCTCAAATCACAACCATTGCCAAACGATGTACGGGGGTTGGTGAACGACCCTTGTTACACGTATGAATACAAACAGGAACTGCTTCCTAAGTAAGCGAGAATGAGGGAACTTATGGTTGACATCCAGTTTTCAATGAGGTTTATCATCCACGGGTGTTATCCAGCTTCAGCAAGAAGCATTAATCCGACACCATGTCTAGAGTCGGAGCCCTGTGTAGCATTTTATTTTATATACCAATGTAAACTTAAGATAGTAATACAAGCGTGTAATACGGTTACCATGGGCTAGTTCGGTATTGCACGATGAAGTCCTGCTTCCATGACATCTTCTCGTTCAATACAAACGGTCCAAATGCACAAGTATGATGTTCTATATATGTATTGTACCCTCCCTACGTTGTATTGTACCCGACCCACGTTGTATTGTACTCGGCCCGCGTTGTATTGTACCCGCCCTACGTTGTATTGTACCCGACCCACGTTGTATTGTACCCGCCCTACGTTGTATTGTACCCGCCCTACGTTGTATTGTACCCACCCTACGTTGTATTGTACCCGCCCTACGTTGTATTGTACCCGACCCAAGTTGTATTGTACCCGACCCAAGTTGTATCGTAGCCGAACCCTGTGTGTTTAATCACTGCCCCGATGTACCGAAGCCCTATCCAGAAAGTATTGAATCTTGACCCCCATGTATTACGGCCCGACCCTCGATGTATTGTAAATACACATGATGAATTGTAGGAGTCTCTACTGTTGTATTGTTGCCGTGAGAGAACACTGGCTTAAATGAAGACATGAGCGACTCAGCTGCTTTAACGAACAACTCTTAATCGTCTCGTGAAGACTGACTTTGAATGATGCCCCAGCTTTGATTGGCAGGTGTGAAATTGACGCTAATTCGTGACAGATACCACAAGAGGAGGGAATTTCAAACTTGTAAAGGTATTATGTCTCACCTGGTGAAATTGATCCGTTAAATAGCAGTCATTCCGGCGTGAAGTGAAAATAATTAATTTATCAAGGGTGTTATGAGATAATACGACAGAGGGCGTCAATGGATGTCAAGGTGATAGCATTTAATTCATGTTAACTTGAGAAAAACATGTAAAAAGGGTTGAATAGAACGGTGTCATGAGTCTCGCGTTTTAAAACATCTGAAGTTGAAAGAAACACGTTTTAATTAATATATACATTTATAAATTCTTTTAAATTTGGCAGTTTATTTCCGCGGAGTCACCCACGATCGTATGATCTGCAACAATAAGCACAGACGTAATTATCACGTCTGGAGGTACGGTGAACGTATCCCTCTATACGTGTGCATTACCGAAGCAGTAAAAAATATGACTTCAAAATATCTTTTGAATTTGGTAATTCTATGACCACCCATGAAATTATTACCATGCCACAGTAAATGCAACATCTCTTAAATACGTATACGTAATCAACACAAAGAGCGAAATCGTAATACGCGCTTGACGTATTTCTCTGTACGTGAGCATCACCGAGACATATTTTATTTAGACGTATGCAGGTGCAGTCGACTGACTACACGTGTACCTGAGCTGACTGACATAGATCACGGACTACATGCGTATTACTCTACACGCCCTCGTCCTTCCGCAAGCGTTCATTCTTCGTCATGATTGCGAGTACAAACCACATTAACGTTTTTCTCGCTCCAATCACAACGTTGCTCACATGCGTTAAGCTTTTGTCCTGTTTCTTATAACCTCTCCTTTGAAAGTAGGATTATAATTCAGCTTTTAAATTCTCGGATCATGTTAATGACAGGTAATGATTTTGAAATAGTTTATTTGAATTGAAATCGTTAGTATTCGAAATGCGATTAATTTGAAAAAAAAAGAGTATGTTTTTTAAAGATTTTTAATTATGTTTTGAAAACGTATGCATTTAGAAATAAATTCATATTTTTGACGATTTCAATTCAAAAGAGAACAAAAGATTCAAAACTGCATAACGACAGAATTCCAAATTCAAAATATTCGGCGTGTTTTTCAAATCTTATAATTCGTCTCCGGTATAAAGACCTAATACACCGTACACAAATGGTTACAATTTCATTTCATCCCGAAGCTATTAAATCGTTTATATCCGACATGTCGCAAATCGACTTAAAGAAGAAACTGAATTGGAAACTGGCCTTCTAACAATGCGACCAGGTGTTTCTGAGGACCCGACACCTCGATGGTATTATAGGAGATAATAAATTTAAGATATCATGCAAGGTTTCTCTCGCAATCTATTTCACAGATTTTCGTGCGATTTCACTCGTGACTGCCTCTCTGACAGCGACATTCATCCCCTCTCTAAGCTAATTAAGCCGCCACTGGCTCGACAATACCAGCTTTGGGTCTCAACTGGGTGGCGATACCTTACCTGTTGGGCAAAAAATACTTACTACCTTTGAAGTTCAGTTTATCACCTCAACACAAATACATCGATAAATAAAGCCCGTATGTCACACCTGTTCGACTATTAATTACCTGTTGGGAGGTACCAAAGTCACGAAGCAGACAGGGTCGACTCCTAGATGTACAGTTGTTGTTTGTAGCAGACAGGGACTACTCCTAGATGTACAGTTATTGTTTGAAGCAGACAGGGTCGACTCCTAGATGTACAATTATTGTTTGAAGCAGACAGGGTCGACTCCTAGATGTACAGTTGTTGTTTGAAGCAGACAGGGTCGACTCCTAGATGTACAGTTGTTGTTTGTAGCAGACAAGGTCGACCCCTAGATGTACAGTTGTTGTTTGTAGCAGACAAGGTCGACCCCTAGACGTACAGTTGTTGTTTATACCAGACAAGGTCGACCCCTAGATGTACAGTTACTGTTTGAAGCAGACAGGGTCGACTCCTAGATGTACAGTTGTTGTTTGAAGCAGACAGGGTCGACTCCTAGATGTACAGTTGTTGTTTGAAGCAGACAGGGTCGACTCCTAGATGTACAGTTGTTGTTTGAAGCAGACAGGGTCGACTCCTAGATGTACAGTTGTTGTTTGAAGCAGACAGGGACTACTCCTAGATGTACAATTATTGTTTGAAGCAGACAGGGTCGACTCCTAGATGTACAGTTGTTGTTTGTAGCAGACAGGGACGACTCCTTGATGTACAGTTGTTGTTTGAAGCAGACAGGGTCGACTCCTAGATGTACAGTTGTTGTTTGTAGGAGACAGGGTTGACTCCTAGATGTACAGTTACTGTTTGAAGCAGACAGGGTCGACTCCTAGATGTACAGTTACTGTTTGTAGGAGACAGGGTCGACACCTAGATGTACAGTTGTTGTTTGTAGCAGACAGGGTCGACTCCTAGATGTACAGTTACTGTTTGAAGCAGACAGGGACGACTCCTAGATGTACAGTTGTTGTTTGTAGGAGACAGGGTCGACACCTAGATGTACAGTTGTTGTTTGTAGCAGACAGGGTCGACTCCTAGATGTACAGTTACTGTTTGAAGCAGACAGGGTCGACTCCTAGATGTACAGTTGTTGTTTGTAGGAGACAGGGTCGACACCTAGATGTACATTTATTGTTTGAAGCAGACAGGGTCGACGCCTAGATGTACAGTTGTTTATAGCAGACAGGGACGACTCCTAGACGCACAGTTGTTGTTTGTAGCAAAACAAATGATTATGCAAAGCAGTGAAAATAAATTGAAATTGGTAGATAAGGGATAAAAAGCAAACTAAGTAAACATATAAGGTCGGAACATGGGACAGATGGTTGGGTGGTCGGTAGAGACAACTATTCTCTGTCGAAGTAAAGTATTCACTGTAGCAGAAAGGTAATTACGATAAGCATGTATAGGGTAATGTATTTCGCAGTGTCAGAATCATTAGTAGATATAGAAATGATACGGCTGTTACATCAACTAGAGATTAACACGACGAGTTTTTTTTATTAGAAAAATGAGTATTTCATTACACATTGGAAAGATGTCACAGGTTGATGGTTCTTTTACGTCAACATGTAGATTTGCTCTTTCAGGAAGATATAATGTCCGCTTAGGATGAAGTTTAGACGATGTAGTCAAAATTAGACTTCTATTCTGACTTCTGTAACAGGAAAGTGGTAGTAAGATTAGCAATAGAAACGATAGGAACAGTTATAGCCTCGACAGAGTAGAACCTGTAGATCGAAGGGACTAGGAACAGTTTTAGCCTCCACAGAGTAGAACCTGTAGATCGACGGGACAAGGAACAGTTATAGCCTCGACAGAGTAGAACCTGTAGATCGAAGGGACAAGGAACAGTTATAGCCTCCACAGAGTAGAACCTGTAGATCGACGGGACAAGGAACTGTTGTAGCCTCCACAGAGTAGAACCTGTAGATCGAAGGGACAAGGAACAGTTGTAGCCTCCACAGAGTAGAACCTGTAGATCGAAGGGACAAGGAACAGCTGTAACCTCCACAGAGTAGAACCTGTAGATCGACGGGACAAGGAACAGTTATAGCCTCCACATAGTAGAAACTGTAGATCGACGGGACAAGGAACAGTTGTAACCTCCACAGAGTAGAACCTGTAGATCGACGGGACAAGGAACAGCTGTAACCTCCATAGAGTAGAACCTGTAGATCGACGGGACAAGGAACAGTTGTAACCTCCACAGAGTAGAACCTGTATATCGACGGGACAAGGAACAGTTATAGCCTCCACAGAGTAGAACCTGTATATCGACGGGACAAGGAACAGCTGTAACCTCCACAGAGTAGAACCTGTATATCGACGGGACAAGGAACAGTTATAGCCTCCACAGAGTAGAACCTGTAGATCGAAGGGACAAGGAACAGTTATAGCCTCCACAGAGTAGAACCTGTAGATCGACGGGACAAGGAACAGTTATAGCCTCCACAGAGTAGAACCTGTAGATCGAAGGGACAAGGAACAGTTATAGACTCCACAGAGTAGAACCTGTAGATCGACGGGACAAGGAACAGTTATAGCCTCCACAGAGTAGAACCTGTAGAGCGAAGGGACAAGGAACAGTTATAGACTCCACAGAGTAGAACCTGTAGATCGAAGGGACAAGGAACAGTTATAGACTCCACAGAGTAGAACCTGTAGATCGACGGGATAAGGAACAGAAGTAATTTGAGTTGTCAAATAAATGGTAGCGATAGAAGTAGTATCAGTATTATTATTATTAGTAGTAGTAGCATCATCAGCAGCAGCAGTAGTAGTTCTAGTTATAGTAGGAGGAGGTGTGATAATAGCAGAAGCAATAGCAGTAGCAGCAGCAGTAGCAGTAGTAGTAGTAGCAGCAGCAGTAGCAGTAGTAGCAGTAGTAGTAGTAGCAGCAGTAGCAGTAGTAGCAGTAGTAGTAGTAGTAGTAGCAGCAGCAGTAGCAGTAGTAGCAGCAGTAGCAGTAGTAGTAGTAGCAGCAGCAGCAGCAGTAGTAGCAGTAGTAGCAGTAGTAGTAGTAGCAGCAGTAGCAGTAGAAGCAGTAGAAGTAGTAGTAGCAGCAGCAGTAGTAGCAGTAGTAGTAGTAGCAGCAGTAGCAGTAGAAGCAGTAGTAGTAGTAGTAGCAGCAGTAGCAGTAGAAGCAGTAGTAGTAGTAGCAGCAGCAGTAGCAGTAGTAGAAGTAGTAGTAGTAGTAGTAATAGCAGCATCAATACTACTACTACTAGTAGAAGTAGTAGAAGAAGCATTAATACTACTACTAGTAGTAGTAGTAGTAGTAGTAGTAGTAGTAGTAGTAGTAGTAGTGGTGGTGGTAGTGGTGGTGGTGGTTGTATCACTGAATAGTGGAAGTGGTTATGATAAAAGTGACAGTATTTTAATAATAGTAAGAGAAAGAACATTATTAGAAGTCATAATCGATTAGTTGCAATAGAAACAGAAGTATAAGTAGTGGTATCAATAGCTGTAAGAATTAGTAGTAGAAGTAGTAGTAATAGCAGGAGTAGTAGTAATATTAGCAGGAGTAGTGAAATAAGAATAAGTAGAAGTAATAATAGTAGTAGTAGTAGTAGTGGTATTAGATATATAATAATACAACATACTACTGCTACTGCTAATACTACTACTACTACTACTACTATTACCAGTAGTATAACTGTAAATACGGAAGTGCAATTCAATACGCAGTCTGGTATAGGCGAACCAAGACATTACTTTAACTCGACATCTGAAGGCAGAAAAATGCTTCAATGAGAAAAACAATTTCACCATAACCAAACCAGGTGCAACAGTAAACATATAAACATATAAACATAGGGTCCCTCGTCAACGCTCTCTTCATACAGCAACTCGAAATTAGACTTTCATAAAAGCATTTCTACTCAGTCATTATTTAATAACGAGAACTCGCAATAGGTAATAAAATGTCTAGAAAATATGTCATATACATTATAAGTAAAATGAGTGTCGCTGTGGCACAAGGGAGGCTAACTATTGGAGCATAACATGGTGTAAATTAAGTAAGATAATTACTTGCCGAGACGACAGGGTATAAATACTTAACACGCGTCTAGACGGCGGATAAACAAACTGTTTAGCAACAGTAAACCAATATATACAAATAGTTGTCAAATATTATTGCTATTCGCTACTGGTTGTAGAATGTTTGAAGTGATTTAGCTCGAAGTCATGAACCTTATTGATAAGGGAATCTAATAAATACTTGACAAATCAGGATTATTATTTCTTTAAAATATGTTTTGACGACGAATTTATTGAACTTAATTAAGGAAGGTCTGCGCAAGAAGCCTAGTGAAAAAACTCGTTGACGTTTTACAGCAAAATACGCAATTTATGAATGTAAGCATTATGAAATTTTGAATGAATGACACAGTGTCTTTTAACGATTTCTTGAAAATGTAACAAGAATAACTGAATACAATGTACTTATTACATCAATAAGATATAGTATTGTGCTGGGAGGTTTGCTAAGCGGTGTTGATGGGGTTCTGCGGGATAGGATGTTTGATGTGGGGTGTTGATGGGGGTTTTGTGGGGTGGGGTTTGCTACGTAGTGTTGATTGATTTTTTTGGGTGGTGTTAGCTGCGGGGGTAGTGATAGGGTTCTGTTGGGTGGGAGGTTTACAGAGGTGTTATGGATGATTTATGGAGTGGCTGGTTTGCTAAAAAAGGGGGGGGGGGGGGGGGGGGGGGGGGGGGGGGGGGTGTTGATGAGGTTCTGTGGGCTGGCAGGTTTGATATAAGGAACGATGAATCATATGGTGTTTTCTGTGTAGGATATATGTTCCCAAAAGTCTCCAATACTTTGGCGCAAGGGACTCCAAATGACGAACAACCGATAACGATCCCAAGCGCTAATGGAGGCTTTGAGAACCTTGATTTACTAAAAACGAAATCACTTCGAACTATTACACTCTAACATTGCTGGGTGTTCAAATCGCAACATATTCACAGCAAATATTCTTGTATTTCTTTCATGAGCCGCAGAAGCGTATGTTTATTGATGCAGTGATGTTCAACCCTGACTATACCTCTGGAGGCTGTACTTAGTTGGTCATAGTGGAGACAGCATCGTGACAATGTGGAACTAACATTCACACAGTTATATTAATTATTGGTTTCTGTTCTTTTTGCTAATATTATTGAGTTTTTTTTCTCTCGTTCTTATAACCTCACTTCATCAGCTCAGGCGTTTAGGGTTTATCAGCCTTTTTATTTGCTTATAGTTGAAAGTACATTGTTTTTTATTGTCCATTTTAGTCCGATTTTTAAATGTTTTATTTTGTGTTGTTTAGTAATTCTATTATCCAGTTATTATGCATTTCCATTATTCTCTTATTCTTACCTCAGAACTATATATATACCCCCCCCCCCCCCTCCCTTCTATTCTCTCCTCAAATGTCGGAGTTGGAATCTTGAAATTATGCTGTCCAGCTGTTTATCATTGATATATGTGACAAAGCTTTTCGTCAGATTACTGAACCTTTATGCTTATATCAAGCAATAATATTTAGATTGTGATTAGAATTTGATATTGACAGTTCCCTCTGTCTTGTCGTAATCGAGCATTACGTGTCATTCACATTAAATGAAATACAAACATTCATTTTAAATACCCATTCGTGAGGAAACCATTACACAGGTGTAGTGGACAATTGCAGGCGAAAAGCGTGGGCGGGAAATCGACAAGAAAAACAACCCACTCGATCAAGCACATATACTTTTAATATCATGAATGGAGGCCAAAATCTTAGCTTCGGGTAAAATACGTTTACAAAGACGAAGAGTTTAAGGTGTTCTGACGGGCAACCTATCGTTCTTACGAACTGGCGTTATATGACGATATAGGAATAATGAAGATGAACACTGGAGACGATTATGGTTGTGATGATGGTGATGATGGTGATGGTGATGATGACGACGACGGTGGTGATTACGATGATGGTCGAATCTTGTTCAAGCATGTTACACTTGGGCCATTTTCTTCCCACACAGAGTGTACTCCCTTCAGATGTTCGATATTCTGAAAGGAGTAAATACTGTGGGAAGAAATGCAGTTGGGTTGGTAATGACACGATAATAAAATATTAATGTTGTTGTTAATGATGATGATGATGATGATGATGATGATGATGATGATGGTGATGATGATGAAAACTACGACTATGAATAAATATATATATAAGTTAAATTGATATAACCATACACAATTTATAGAATTTTTATCATATAAAAACGACGAATACGATATTATTAGAAGACGTAGAAGGATATAAATAAAAACGAATTCGAGTTAAAAGAAAAATACAAACATTTAAAAAAGGCACACAAAAGAAAAGAAAAGGAATACAAGGTGAGATGATCACCGATTACATATGGAAACTTTTAAAACGTATTGTGCTTATTACACTTATTATACTTATTACACTATTAATGTTGTTGTTAATGATGATGATGATGAAAACTACGACTATGACGACGGTGAATATAATCAGGTTTAACAATCTTCTCTTGTTACGGAAAAACGAAAAATAAACCATGCGAAATATACTATTATAGTAATTACACACCAACAATTTCCTGTCAGACAGTCTATACATATTTTTTTCGCATTATTCATTTGACTATAAGACGAATAAAGCAAAATAAGGAAAGCAATTATCATTATAAGGAGATGATCCAATGAAAATCTAAACAAGATAAACAAAGTAGGCATACATTTACCAGGAATAGATTGAAAAAGAGTTTGAGGAACTATCAATGAAAATGGATAAGAAAGATAAGATAAAACCTTGAAAAGAACAAAAACAACGATAACAACACCATGCATATGCCGGTATGCTGGAAACAGTTTGAAACAATGGATGTGATCATTATATATAATGAAAAACATATTCATGAGACCGCTTAAATAATACTCGCGAGAAGTTAAATTGATATAACCATACCCAATTTATATAATTTTTATCATATAAAAACGACGAATACGATATTATAAGAAGACGTAGAAGGGTAAATAAAAACGAATTCGAGTTAAAAGAAAAATACAAACATTTAAAAAAGGCACACAAAAGAAAAAAAACACACAAATACAAGGTGAGATGATCACCGATTACATATGGGAACTTTAAAAACGTATTGTGCTTATTATACTTATTATACTTTTTACACGTATTAAAACACAGGTTAATAAAACATGAAAGAACAAAGAATTTTTTTAAATATACGCTGATGAAAAGTTTGCTGAAATATGAACGCTTTATGAAATGAAATGGAAAATGAATATTAATTTAACAATATGAACGATACAGAAACACAACGTTAATGTGTCTCCTTTAGTTGTCAACTAATGTACAATCCTCGGTATAGTCAGGGTTGAATATCACAGCAGCAATAACTAGGCGTTGCTATATACGGCACATGAAAACAAATTAAAATGTATTTGCAATGAACATTTTGTGATTTGAACACTCCGTTATTGCAATATTAGAGTTTAGTAGTTCGTGTTTAGTAAATCTCGGTTCTCTAAATCTCAATTACCGCTTGGGATCGTTATCGTCTTTTCGCCATTTGGAGTCCATTGCACCAAAACTATTGAATACTTTTCAGAACATATCCTACACAGAAAACCCACAGGATACAAGGTAAAAAAGAACAGCACTAAAATAAAATAACGAATGAAAAATAAACACCGCTGATGAAATATAAACTACAACAGTAAACTAATGATGAAGATAAAACAATGCAGAGACAGGGAAGGCAAACAACCTTGCATGTAAATCTGCTGCTAATGTTAACGACGAGAGTCAATTTAACGCTATATTGACACTCAATTAACCATTTGAATATGAAATGAATGGGGTATATCTATAATATATGCTAGGCATGCTGTACACTTATATAGGCTAATAGAGACAGGTAGATACTTACGATTCGTGATGGGACTTTGGGTGTTTATACAAGCAGGACTAGGTTTTAACTAAAACATGACTACACATAACCTAATTAAACTAGTCGGGCATAGACTAGGATCAAACGAGAGAAGATAAGGTATAAATGAGAACAGTGTAGTAGTCCAGGTGCTTGAAGAACAGGTACAGACAGACAGACAGACAGACAATTTATTTAAGTCTCACCTCGTACATAGACATATATATTATACAATAAAATAAATATCCGAGCCACCAGTTGAAGGTTATGAGAGACTATAATTTAACATTTTTGAGTAAATGTCATTTTTTATACTTACCTGGTTGAAAAACCAACATTGCCCAACGCTTCCCCCTGAAGCGTTCCTCAACATATATCACACAGAATTAAAAAGGGACGCTACCCGGTATAGGTGGCGCTCGTGCCACGTGACATCGGTGACGTCATCATTCCCTAGTACAAGCGAGCACAAAACCCAAACCCAGGAGGGGAGGAAGGGCGGGAACTAACGAGTGTTGGTTTTTCAACCAGGTAAGTATAAAAAATGACATTTACTCAAAAATGTTAAATTTTTTACATACTTATCAGGTTTGAAAAACCAACATTGCCCAGATTACCACAGCAAGGAGGTGGGCTGAACCGAGTCACGTGCGCCACCGAGACGCGTCGCTTTACCCTTAGGCTGGCACGCCGGAGCACTGGATAGTGTGAAACCATGAAAGGTGGACAACCATCCATGCTGCGTGCGGCCCAAGAGAACTCACGCGGATTCTTAAATTGAGTGTACAGAGGTCGACGCCGTCCTAAAAAAGACAAACCTACACTCAACCTCTATGTGTCCGCCCCTCACTCGTTAAGTAGGGGGGGGGGGGTAGAGTAAGAATACTGGTACTGCTGTCATGCAAATACCCCGGTTGGGTTAACAACTGCACTCATAGGCAAAAAACCAACCAACCACGAGTATAATAACAACAAGTTTTATTGTACACAACCAAGTGAATACCAAAACAAGTACATAACAGCGTGGATGCGCCCACCCCCGCTAGGACGCGGATTCTTAAATTGAGTGTACAGAGGTCGACACCGTCCTAAAAAAGACAAACCTACACTCAACCTCTATGTGTCCGCCCCTCACTCGTTAAGTAGGGGGGGTAGAGTAAGAATCCTGGTACTGCTGTCATGCAAATACCCCGGTTGGGTTAACAACTGCACTCATAGGCAAAAAACCAACCAACCACAAGTATAATAACAACAAGTTTTATTGACACAACCAAGTGAATACCAAAACAAGTACATAACAGCGTGGATGCGCCCACCCCCGCTAGGGGTAAGGTGCGTTCCGTCGTACGACTGAAAGAGGTGCCGCGGTCCGCTGCTGGGCGAACACCTGAGGACCCAACCTTGACACACCTGCCAAGTCCTCTGTGGACACTTCCCGTAAGTAGTGGTCAGCAAAGACCAACCCCGACTTCCAAAAACATCCAGCCAGAATGTCTGACCCGACGATGTTGCAATGAAAAGCCATCGTAGCAGATACTGCTCTGAACTCGTGGGGATTAGCGCGAGACGGGGGAGGGAGGTCAGCCGCCTTGTAGGCGTTGATTACTGCTGACCGCAGATACACCCCCAAAGCCCGTCTGTCAAGCTCCTTGACAGTCCGTGGTGAGTGAGGCAGAAAAAAACCGACGCCTCCCTTGTCTGATGCCCCTTGTCCGTTCTGCATAAATGCGGAGCGCGCGGACAGGGCAAAGGGAAAGGTCCGTGACCTCTGACGAGTCGGTCTCAGGACCTAATGACGGTATAAGAAAGGTCCTTCCCCTCTCATCCGCGGCCTGGTTTTTACAGACAAAGTCTGGGGCCAGGCCCAACGTTGCAGACCCTCCGTCTCGGCGCTCGAACCTCAAAAGGTCAGCGTGAAGAGCGTGGAGCTCTGATATCCTCGCAGCTGAGGCCATTGCGACCAGGAAGGCCGTCTTGACAGTGAGACGAAGGAGGGTGGTATCCGACAGGGGTTCATAAAAATCTGAACGTAAGTGCCCAAGCACTATCGCCAGATCCCACTCAGGTGGTCTAGTCTTGCGTCGACCGTCAACCTGACGAAAGGTCTTAACCAGGCCCTTCAGAACCGAGATGTCGAGTCCCGGGGAGCGTTTGCGAACTATCGACATGATCGCCGCCAGATTGGTGTTAATCGAAGAGGCTTTGAGCCCTCTCTCGTTCCTCATGTACACCAAGTACTCGGCAATCTGGGGCAGTGAGGACGCCTCCGCTTCAAAGCCCTGCTCCTCGCAGAACGAGGCGAAGGCACGCCACTGGAAGTCATAGAGCTTCCTTGTGGTCGGCCGTTGAGCTGTTGCTATGGCCTTGGCCACCCGTTTAGAGTACCCGCTCCGCCTTAACCCCTTTTTGATACAAGCCAGGCACGTCCGCTTGGGTTGCTCCGGAGCAGGTCCCCCCGGAGGGGTATCGGAACTGGCTCCTGCAGAGCTAGTCTGCACAGAGGAACGAACCAGGCACGAGGCCACCAAGGATCTTAGAGCGGTGCATACCTTACGCATCTGTCCACGACAGCAAGAGGCAGCGAAGGCGAGGGTATAAGCCCCGACCACCCTATGAGGACCTATCCGCAAAGAGGAGCACGGGAACCCCCCGCAAACGAGTGCAACTAGAAGAGAAGCTAGCATCCGAGACGGAGGGCGCAACACAACCTTGCAACCCATCTAGCCCCTGAGACGGACCCTCACAAGTGGAAGAGCGTACGCTCCCACACTAACCGGGACACTAACCTTCATGGTAAGTTGGTCACAAGGCCTAGGAGCGGAGGTTCGCAAGGCAAACCCTCAAACGCTAACACGGCTCACAATCAACCCACGAGGCAACACGCGTAACTAGACGCTGACCCTCATGGTAAGGAAGTCGCAAGACGAAGGCTAGTGAGAGTAACTGTCACTCTCAAGGCAACCCGCCCCAGAGGCAGACGCTCCCAAGGCGTACCCTCTCATTCTAACACAACTTACAAGGTGACATGCGTAGCGAGACGCTGACACTCAAGTTGAAAACTGGCGCGAGTGAAGCTCACTCGCAAGTCAACCCGCACCAGAGGCGTACGCCCACAAGGCGTACCCTACACGCTAACACAACTCCCGAGGCAGGCCGTGTAGCGAGACGGTAATCCTCCAGTTGAAAGCTAACGAAAATAACACTCACAAGACAACCCGCCCACTACAGGCGGACACTCGCCAGGCGTACCCTCACACTCTAATGCAACTCATTAGACAGGCTGCGTAGCAAGACGCTGACCCACAAGTTGAAAGCTAGAGTGAGTAACACACACTCGCAATGCAACCCGCCCCAAGGCGGACACTCGCAAGGCGTACCCTCACATACTAACACAACTCACAAGGCAGGAAGCGTCGTGAGACACTGACCCTCAAATAGGAAGCTCGCCAGAGTAACCCTCACTCGCAAGACAACCCACCAAGGTGTACGCTCGCAAGGCGTACCCTCACATGGTGACACAACTCATGAGGCAGACAGCGAGATGCTGATCCTCAAGTTGAAAGCTAGCGAGAGTGAGACTCATTCGCAAAGAAAACTCACTTGCAAGGGACAAACTAACACAAGGCAGCGTACTGAGACGCTGAACCTCAATTAAAAGGCTATGCCTGAGAAACACTTACTCGCAAGGCGTGCCTTCATATGCTAACACAACTCATGAGGCAGACAGCGAGATGCTGACCCTCAAGTTGAAAGCTAGCGAGAGTAACACTCGCTTGTAAGGCTCATACCAACACAAGGCAGCGTAGTGAGAGGCTAAACCTCAAACAGAAAGTTCGCCTGAGTAACACTTACTCGCAAGGCGTACACTCACAAGCTAACACAACTCATGAGGCAGACAGCGGGATGCTGACCCTCAAGTTGAAAGCTAGCGAGAGCAAAACTCGCTTGTAAGGCGCAAACTAGCACAAGACAGCGTACTAAGACACGCTGAACCTCAAATAGAAAGCTCGCCTGAGTGCCACTTACTCGCAAGGCGTGCACTCACATGCTAACAACTAATGAGGCAGACAGCGAGATGCTGACCCTCATGTTGAAAGCTAGCGAGGGTAACACTCGCTTGTAAGGCACTAACTAACACAAGGCAGCGTGCTGAGACGCTGAATCCCAAATAGAAAGCTCGCCCGAGTACCACTTACTCACAAGGCGTGCACTCACAAGCTAACATAACTCATGAGGCAGACAGCGAGATGCTGACCCTCTAGTTGAAAGCTAGCGAGAGTAGACACTCGCTTGTAAGGCACAACCTAACACAAGACAGCGTAGTGAGACGCTGAACCTCAAATAGAAAGCTCGCATGCCACCCACATGCTACTCTACTCACGAGGCAGGCAGCGTAACGATCCGCTTATCCTTATATAGAAGGCTAACGAGCGTATCACTAACTCGCCAGGAACCTCGCAAGACGCACACACACTCGCAAGGAACTCGCAAGTCGTACACTCACCTACTACCACAACTCACGAGGCAGGCAGCGTAGCGAGACGCTGACCCTGAAGGTAGGAGGCTAGCGAGAGTAACACTCACTCGCAAGGCGTACCCTCACATGTTAGCACCACGCACGAGGCAGACAGCGTAGCAAGACGCTGACCCTCATGTTGAAAGCTAGTGAGAGTGACCCTCGCAGGACAACCCGCCCTATAGCAACCTGTGACCCACCCACAACGGGCCAGCTTAACAAGACGCTAAGCCATAAGGATAGGGCTGGCGAACGCATCACTCACCCGCAGACGAGCCCGATCCTGGGAGCCAACACTTGCGTGTCGGAGGACGGACACCAACCTTCTGACACAACCTGCAATCAACTCCGCGAATCGGAGAATCATAGTCGCAAGGTTAGGTGACAGGAGAAGGCTCGCTCGCCCGCCAAGCGGGTTAAGGCATGACTAACGAGAGTCAGCACTCATACGCAATCAAGCTCGTCCCTGAGGTCGACGCTCGCAAGGCGGAGAGCGAACACTCACACGCAAGCATAACCCGCCAAGCGGGTCAAGGCATGACTAACGAAAGTTAACGCTCACACGCAAGCAAGCCCGATACTGAGATCGACGCTCGCAAGGCGGAGAGCGAACACTCCCACGCAAGCATAACCCGGCAAGCGGATCAAGTCATGACTAACGAGAGACAACACTCACTCACAAGCAAGCCCGACACTGAGGTCGACGCTCGCAAGGCGGAGAGCGAACGCTCACACGCAAGCATAACCCGCCAAGCGGCATGGCATGTTACGCTGGCATGAGTAACGGGTCGTTAAGTGCCGACTTGCGGAACCCGTATCGGCAACAAAAACCCGCGAAAGGCCCAGGCGGAGCCATCACTCACTGATGAAACCGTCAACTAATGCGAGTGAGTGAGACAGAAAGTGAACCCCCAAGCGTAACTCAATTCGTTAACCCGAGACGGCAATGAATGAAACCTATTCACAGGCGAGTTCACGCTTGACGAGTGTACGACTGTACACTTAATCACTTAACACTTAACCACCTGCCACACACTCTCGTCACCTGACAGGCGAGGGCAGGTGAGTTGACACTCACTCGCTAAGGAACTCACGCTTGGCGAATGTATGTCCGACAAACACACTATCACCTGACACGAGAGAACCGGTGAGTAACCACCCACTCGCTAACGAGTTCACGCTTAGCGAATGTACGCCTGTACAAACACACTCGTCACCTGACAGGCGAGAGCAGGTGAGTTGACACTCACTCGCTAAGGAGCTCACGCTTGGCGAATGTATGTCCGACAAACACACTATCACCTGACACGAGAGAACCGGTGAGTAACCACCCACTCGCTAACGAGTTCACGCTTAGCGAATGTACGCCTGTACAAACACACTAAACACTCACTCACTAAAGTGAACACACTTAGCGAATGTACGCCTGTACAAACACACTCGTCACCTGACAGGCGAGAGCAGGTGAGTTGACACTCACTCGCTAAGGAACTCACGCTTGGCGAATGTATGTCCGTACAAACACACTATCACCTGACACGCGAGAACCGGTGAGTAACCACTCACTCACTAAAGTGAACACACTTAGCGAATGTACGCCTGTACAAACACCCTCGTCACCTGACAGGCACTAACACCTGACACGCGCGGGCCGGTGAGTAACCACTCACTCGCTAATGAGTTCACGCTTAGCGAACGTACGCCTGTACAACCACAGGTGAGGAGACACTCACTCGCTAGGCGAATGTACGCCTCGCTAGCGAGCTCACACTAGGTGAAGGCTCGTTCACCCGCTTGGCGAGTGCTCGTTCACACGCGTATGCTCGCACAGCGGAGGGCGTACCCCCACCCCGTTCACTAACCCACCAGGTGAGCGAACCAAGGTGAAAGCGAAGGCTAGCGAGAGCCTACGCCGAGACGAGAGGCGAGAGACCAACCGACAGTCAGTCAAGCAATATACACGTGCACGACTAGCACGACTTGCACGTGCAGCCCGAGCAAGACAGGCAGCCTGGCAAGGCGAGAAAAGCACCAAACTGACAACTACAAACCCGACCCAAAAGTCAACTAATTGGCGAAAAATTAGTTCAGCAGTTGGTCAGGAAAGGACAGAAAGGTACTTATAACAATAACTCTGAAGATATGAGGAACTAGGAAGACTTAAAAAGCCTATAAAGTAGCGAAATTGGTCGAGAACAGAACACACGCGTGACCGTATGCTCGCTCAACAAATAAGGGAATGATGACGTCACCGATGTCACGTGGCACGAGCGCCACCTATACCGGGTAGCGTCCCTTTTTAATTCTGTGTGATATATGTTGAGGAACGCTTCAGGGGGAAGCGTTGGGCAATGTTGGTTTTTCAAACCTGATAAGTATGTAAAAAATTCTAAAATATAAATGTAAAAAAAATAAAACCTTAAAACTATAGAGGATAAATATATATTGTATATACATGTAAGATAATATAGATAATAAAATTATATAAAAGCTTGCAGCGTCTAGCGTGCATTCTCACCTAGACGCTGTGCATTCAATCAACCTCCTGAAGAGGGATAGGAACCCGCAAACGTTGTATGAAGGGTGCTTCCGAACTTCAAAAATGTTTATATTCTTAAACATGATAATTTCCAACTGTTTTTACTCTCCTACAAATGTTTAAAAGAAGATCGTGTGATATATGACTTTATATTTCTTATAACTATCTTATCTTTTCAATTTACTTATAACTTGTATTCCGTTTTGGTTGATAATTTGTTTTAATCTGTAATATGTGTCTCATAAGTCAATTTGGCTGGGCATTTACTCTAATATTTGTGTGTTTTAGACTGTACAAAATTGAGGAGTTTTATGCGTGTGAATTTAATAAACTATGTATCTCTGTCTCCATACAGCTGCTTTAAGAACAGGTACAGCCTGCATGGTAGGGAACAGGGTCTTCGGGGATGTAGCTCAGTTGGTAAAGTGTCCGCTCATCACCCGGTAGGCCGGGGTTCGATTCACGGTCGCGTCATACCAAAATACGTTAAAAGATGGGAGCTGCCTTGCTTGACACTCAGCATTATAAGGACAGAACAACGCTTTAACTGGCGCTGCACTGTGGCTGCCGGGTGCTATTTGCACAAAACAAAATTCCATTGTACATTGTATTACGGACAATAAAGAGTTATTATTATCATTATTCACGTGCGTTGTCTTCTGGCGTTCACCCACCTGATGAAGAGGGATAGTAAACCACAACCGTTGTATGAAGGGAAATAGGTTCAGATGATTCCCACACCACTAGTACTATATAGTTTCAGATTATTATGAATGTGTAAGAATGTAAGAATGCAAGAATGGAACAGAAAATTATCTGTGTGTTATATTTATTTATAAATCCATTAAGAAATTGCTTGCGTGTAGCAAAAGTCTAACCGCTACTGGTATTTTCGTCTGAGAAAATAAGGCAGTACAGTAAAAACTTAGTTTTTCATGTCATAAAAGTACTAACCTTAAGGAAAACAGTATGAAAGATTCAAGTATATTGACAATGCGTTATGATATCAAGAGTTATATCAATTACATTATTAATACAGTGTGAATTATATGCTGATATATTTGGGTCCAAGGGCTTACAACCTTGAAATACAGAGTGGTGGTGGTGATGCAGAAACTATCTGCCTTTTCTTGTGAAATAATATGTTTAGTTTCACCCTTATAAATACCGGTGAACAGATACGTAAGTATCAAAAACATAAGCAAAAGTAAAACACCATATACATATGTAACACATATAAACCAAACAAAGGACGCAACAAACTCACTATTTTGAGACAGTGAAATTATAACGTATAGTTCGGTATCCAGAAGTGAAATGAGACAAAAGAAACGAAGAAGTGACATCACGGCGTCATGCTAAATATGTTTCTAAAGGTTTGTATTTTCTTAAATTATGTTCAATCAAAATATATGTGATCAATATGAAAACCCCGAGATATTGTGCAAGAAAATGGAATTTCAATCTCAATCTGTCATCGTTTCTTTCATTAATAGTTGGAATGATTTACACGCGACAGGGAAATCAAATGATAATTATACATACGTGCTCAAACATATCCAGAATCGATAGTATCGCGTTACGGAAATCCCGAAATATATACTAAATAACAACATGTACTACAAAGGATCGTTAACAAAGAAAACTCATACAGCTGGGTTTTTCTGTGAGGGGGAGGGACCACGTGCTCAGATTGTCCATCTACCCGTCCACATACTAAGATATATACGTAGGCTAGGCAACCCTAGGCGCCTACAGCATGGGGAGAGTTAAGTATATTTTCAAGGGCAGTCGTTACAATTCGCTACGGCGTGTTTGATTCGAAGGGGTATTCTGTTTTACCTGCGCAATGAACTGACGCTGTGTGCGGGGGTGGGGGAAGATTAGTCGCGATTAGTGGGCCCTAAGTGTTTACTCTTTCACTTATTAGCTCCGAAATGAAAGAAAAATGAAGAGTCATCCAGAAAAGCTTGCTCGTGACTAAATTGACACAAAGGGACGAAGTATACTGCCTTTGTGTGGCAGTGAAAACAGGAAAGGGTTGTGTGACTTGGATTACTCTGTAGCATCTGGGTGAACCCATCGGTCCACCTGGATAACTTGATATGTAATTAGTGATACAAGGCAGAGCTTTTTCTTGTTTCCTTGTTGAAATGACATTTTTATTAAGTACGGAGTCTTAGGGTACAATGGGTAATACAGCCACCCGCTGGTTTAAATACAACATGAAATTCTGATTTTGACCATACTGCGTTTTTAGAAATACGATTGAATATAGAAAAATCACAAGTCAGCATGATATTGTTAACCCTTCAAACCCTTAAAATTAAATACTTGTTCACATTGAAGACTTTATTCCACAACGTAAATGCACATGGAAAAACATTTCTTTATACATTGATACTTTAATTAAGTTTGCCAAAGTTTGTATCTTGAGTCGATCTGAATGCAATTAATGTAGCGAATACAGTTCTTTATCAATTTGTCTTATATCAGTTCAACTCCCCGGGGGTGAAGATGAAGCTCACAGCGCATGCGTGTAACTGATCGAGTAACTATGTGTTTGATGTGGACGTGTGTACGACAGTCCACCCGGTTGTTGCACGGGCTTATACACGAGAGGATCACTTTGTAGCGACACCGAAGGTACTGTTCCTTCAACAGGGTATTTCGGTCTTCAAGACGTATGACTGGAAGCTAGACATATTGTCATTAACCTTGTTCTTCTTTTCCATTATTATTTGTTCTTCTCTTGTCCAGACTTTTCTGAAGTAACGGCTTGGTGGGAATTTTGTGATTTTGAGAATTTTCGAGGGGTATTGTGTTTGGAGAATTTAAAACGGATAGATAATTTTATTAAGAACAATCATTTCGCAGCATTCATCTGTTACAGTTTACGTGTGACAGGTAATTACAAATTGCCGTTTTTTCAAAAATCGTCATTTTCATAAATGTTTAAGGGATCATAACGCAACTCAACTAATTATGATATTGAAATTGTATTTACATCTGCGTATGCACAATTTCAAGAACAACTCTTTTGCAAACTTTGCTATCAAAAGGTCGATAGTAATGTTTTAAACATGAAAACATCGTCTAGGGGTCCAAAAATATGCATTTTAAAAATGTATTTTCTTTATTTTTCAGAAAAACCTAAATTCTTAATGATGCAAGCAATCACACCAAAGGTTATTGGACATTAACAATATATTATAAGAGAATAGTTATTTTGAATATTGTCATTTTAAAGATAACATATACTGCTTCTCGCAGTATAATACGCCTACATGATTCAACAACATCTGTTGAATGGAGGCTAATGTATTATTCAGAAAAAGTTAAACTGATGTTTATAGCAATTCATAATTATCAAGTTTATTCATAATATTACATGTAATCCTTTCTTTGAAGCTATCAAAGCTAAATGCAGATATTTTAGTTTGTTTTGTCAATAAATTTAGTTGACATTTCAAGAATTAGATAAAACATAAAGTCGAGCAAATATGCTTGACAGGTAAGGCCACATATATTACCCTAGAAGGTAATTATAGCCATGTGCCCCATTATTTACTTCTACTCTGCCATAGTTCAAAGTCTCTGTGTATGTAGAATGTCTTGTTTAACTTTAACGGTGCTATTGCACATATTTTGACAATAGTTTGGGCCGTCCATACAGGTTTTATTATTACAACTGCATCGTTTTGATAAAATAATATAACATATTATATAAACTATTTAATAATAATTGCTATGTAATCGCTAATTATAAGTCGAGCCGGACAGCATCTATACAAAGAGAAATGAAGTGTACAGAGTTGTATCAATGCAGAGAAAACTGTAGCGCGCACTGGTATATGGTGATAGCTAGCCAATATGGAAACAACCTCCATCTCTAATGTTCTCTATTCGCCTACATCCCGATTCGCATACAGTCTTAAAACAACATGTCATGGTATGTTGGTTACTGATTGCACAATGATAAATTTGCATCTCCCCTATTATGTCAAAGTGAACTCATCTAGTAGAGAGAAAACAAGAGAGGTTGGGTTTAGTTTTGATGAATTGATGTTAATTCCTGAAATTATCGAATTCCTGAAATTCCTGTAACTGGTTTTAATTCTGATTTAAGATAAGATAATTCTTTAACGTCCATTGAAAATTTGTTGTACATTGTTTTCAGGCAAAACAAAAATACATAAAATTTATATTTCACATAGAGATAATTATAATATACAATACACACATATATATAAACCATGTTACATCACTCACAATTAGATAGCTATCAAGGAACATCAAGTCACCAATCCGCCCCCACCACCCCACACTCCCAATCCGCCCCCACCACACCCCACCCCAACCCAGTTTTTCACACAGTCTCTTTTCTTATTTAATTCTCGTTTACCAGATGGTACAAATGAATGACAAGCCCTGTTTGTTTTTAATTCTGGCATGCGTAATCTTCGGCCTGAAGGAAGAATAGAATATTCCGAAAACAAAACATGAGATGAGTCACCTAAAATTGTGTTTGTCTTTTTAATAATTTGCAGTTCATAGAAATAGCCAATACTTTCTAAAGGTAATCCGATAATTTTTGAAGAAGTATTTAGAATTCTGAAAATTTTATTTTTGTTTTGATCTGACAGATTCCCATACCAACATAGAAATTTGAAAGAAAGAACACTTCGGATAAAACTTTTATAAAAGAGCATCATGATGTTTTGGTCTAACTTGAAGTGTTTTAATTTCCATAAGAAATGTAATCGCTGCTTGCATTTTTTTTTTATATATATGATCAGTGTTAGTTATCCATGATAACTTTGAGTCTAAAATAGTGTAACCTTGAATAAGTACACGTTGCATTCTATTTTGCAAATAACTTTCAAACCATTTCAATAACTTCCCATCTATAGTAAATGTTAATTAAAATCATTTACTTGTTAAAGACGAAATGAAACACATTCCATTGTCAAGTTTGAATTGAAAAATCATAAACTCCTCATCGTTAATCGATATTTTGGAATTCATACTTGACAAACACCCTTTGGTAGGACGGGTTCATTACAAGAGTAGGGGTGCATTGTCATAGAGTAAGTAGTCAGCTTTGCTTTTGAAGGCGAATCGGGATGTAGGCGATTGGAGACTAAACATAAGTGTATGGTTTCGCGCACGTTATTATCGACACTTCTCGATTACTATAAGAGTCTATAATAAAATTACATAAACTCCGTAATCGTCTTGAGTACAT
Source organism: Gibbula magus (assembly GCA_936450465.1). NCBI lineage: Eukaryota > Metazoa > Mollusca > Gastropoda > Trochida > Trochidae > Gibbula > Gibbula magus. Next base: position 2,323,776 of record OW388296.1, on the reverse strand, counting down.
TTTAATTTTCACAAAGAAATTCCACAAACTGAACAGCAATCAATTGTTTGACTATCAATTTGTTTAACTAGGTGTTTAAAACTGTCAGCATGTTTATCTATAGTTGTTTTAATCTATCAGCATATCAGTATTTTTAAGTAACGACAGGTAAAAGTTTGCTTGTTGGGTATACCAAACATACTCAAAGTAAATAGGTAAATTAGACAGATCCACGCTCCATCACAGGCTAACATATTTAAATTGAATCCTTCATCAGTTTGAGAAAAATTAGCATATTCAAATTACTTTAACCTATTCATTAGAAAATCGAAAGTTACTCAACAATACAATCTCTGTCTATAGTTCTGACGTTGTGTTTGAGGAGGGCTTGTACTAGATAGTAATACGACGGTGAAAAGGCGGTATATTATTAACGAATTTAACGAAATATGATTTTGCCCAACGTTTTTTCTGCATTTTAGCTTTTAAACTATTTGGTAAAATCATTACTCTGTAAATAGAAAGGTTCGCTCAAAGTTTGACGATGTTGAGGAGTTGACCAGCACAATGAATCTCCCAGCGTTCTTCTAGACCTCCTCGAATCAAGTCTAGGCTGCTTGAGCAAGTCCGGATTCCTCCAGCTCGTTTCCTGTTTTGTTTCATTCTCAAACCTCAATCTGGTGCAGTCATCAATAAAATGCAAGTGTTATAGATTGTATGAATAAATATCATGATAAAAAGATACAATTCGGGTAGACAGAACGAATAGTCTGGACTAAAGGCGACAGAAGTCTACCACAACACCCCGACACCATTCCACATGACTCGGATCTGTTGTCAGTTTAGTGCGCGGTGTGGGAAGGAGTTGACTTTACTGACTTCTCACGAAAATGTAATTTGCGGTTTTCTTACAAAGTTATCACCTTTGTCTGCGTCCCTATCAAGAGGTGGGAATCGTTTTGCAAGAAGAGATGTTTAATGCATGAATGTCTCGATTTTGAACCTTTAAAGATTTAATAATTTACTGTATGACCTTAGCGATACATACATATTAACATGGTTTGTTACTTTTCTTCGGCCAATGATCTTTTCAGGCGGGTTGTTCCGTATTTTTCAAAGGATGAACTAATGACGAAAATGAGTAAATACTCAGTCAGGGCTAGGAGGACTTAATGGAAATGTCGAAACATGTATACGTAAACTAAAAACACGGAAGAGGGCGAAAACAAAGCACGCACCATGCGTGGGTGGAAGGGTGGATGTTTCGTATCTATATGTCATTCGCCCTTCAGCTTTATAGCTATGACGATATAAGGAAGGAGAATATGTCCATAATCACATAAATATGCTTTATTCAAGGCTTGGTTGTTTTTCTTTCGTTTAATTGTCGCAATATCATCATATTTAAGGAGGAAAGTAGTTAATTTGCTTGTCCGACAATCTTCACGGAAATAAATCCATAAATACACCAGCAACAGGCGAAAAGAACAAGGAAGGGCGAATCGTATCGTTTAAGAGGTAAATCAACATATCGCCAAAAAATATTTAAAAATATTTGATCATGTAATATATCTGTAATATATCTGTAATATATCTATCCTGTATCCACATGCGAAACTGTAAAATCAACGATGCATAGCCAGATTAAATGACCATAAAATCATAAATGTTAAATTTATTTACGTATCCTTGTCTCAACATACACATGTACAGTGTTATTGTTACCTGTGAAAAAAGAATCTTCAACTGTTGAAGGAGATTGGTTTCTTAATTACTGAGCAAGGGTCATTACTCTTAACTTACTTTCCATACATTTGCCATAACACAATATATATGCATCAATCTCCCCTTTCAGGCATTTCTTTTCATTTTGTATACAATGTGTGGAACATACGAGGGTGATATATAAATTCACCCATAACAATTACCGAAGTAAGAAAACTGAAAGATGAAAAGGATGAGGAATGTAAATACGAACTCACTGCTATTATAGGGAGGGTTCTATCGAGGTAATGTTTGCTTAAAAGGTAATATTTTCTTAAAACTTGACAATGCAAATCTAAAGTTTACAAAACTGTTCTATGAATTGAACTTTTAAACTTTCATCTATAATTATAATATGAAAATTGGCAAAAAATACAAGAAAGTGGCAAGATAGGTGGTCTGTCTGTCTGTCTGCTTGTCTATCTGTATGTCTGTCTGTCTATATGTCTGTCTAATAGTCTATCAATCTATCTATCTATCTATCTATCTATCTATCTATCTATCTATCTATCTATCTATCAGACCAGTAGAGATACAACATCACTGTCAACAGAGAATCCCATCACCTATTGTTACCCCTCTTTACACGTTGTTTCCTCGGCAAGCTTATCCCCTTAATCTTAATCTCTAAACCATCAGAGAGGTCGCCCTTGGTTTAACTTGGGTTTACCTGGGGGCAGAGGGCACGTGTCGTGTGTGTGTAGGAAGCCGCTGCAGGCTCTAAGACACAACTCTCCACACTCCTCAATTTTCACTCCACACACCTCACTCTTCACTCCACACACCTCACTCCACACACCTCACTCTTCACTCCTCACACCTCACTCTTCACTCCTCACTCCACACACCTCACTCTTCACTCCACACACCTCACTCCACACACCTCACTCTTCACTCCACACACCTCACTCTTCACTCCTCACACCTCACTCTTCACTCCTCACTCCACACACCTCACTCTTCACTCCACACACCTCACTCCACACACCTCACTCTTCACTCCACACACCTCACTCTTCACTCCTCACACCTCACTCTTCACTCCTCACTCCACACACCTCACTCTTCACTCCACACACCTCACTCCACACACCTCACTCTTCACTCCACACACCTCACTCCACACACCTCACTCTTCACTCCACACACCTCACTCTTCACTCCTCACTCCACACACCTCACTCTTCACTCCACACACCTCACTATTCACTCCACACACCTCACTCTTCACACCTCACTCTTCACTCCACGCACCTCACTCTTCACTCCACGCACCTCACTCTTCACTCCACACTCTTCACTCACACACCTCACTCTTCACTCCACACACCTCACTCCACACTCCTCACTCTTAACTCCACACACCTCACTCTTCACTCCACACACCTCACTCTTCACTCCTCACTCCACACACCTCACTCTTCACTCCACACACCTCACTCCACACACCTCACTCTTCACTCCACACACCTCACTCTTCACTCCTCACTCCACACACCACACTCTTCACTCCACACTCTTCACTCCACACACCTCACTATTCACTCCACACACCTCACTCTTCACACCTCACTCTTCACTCCACGCACCTCACTCTTCACTCCACGCACCTCACTCTTCACTCACACACCTCACTCTTCACTCCACACACCTCACTCCACACTCCTCACTCTTAACTCCACACACCTCACTCTTCACTCCACACACCTCACAACTCACTCCACACACCTCACTTTTCACTCCACACTCTTCACTCCACACACCTCACTCCACACTCCTCACTCTTAACTCCACACACCTCACTCTTCACTCCACACACCTCACAACTCACTCCACACACCTCACTTTTCACTCCACACATCTCACTCTTCACTCCACACACCTCACTCTTCACTCCACACACCTCACTCTTCACTCCACGCACCTCACTCTTCACTCCACACACCTCACTCCACACACCTCACTCTTCACACCTCACTCTTCACTCCACACACCTCAATCTTCACTCCACACTCTTCACTCCACACACCTCACTCTTCACTCCACGCACCTCACTCTTCACTCCACGCACCTCACTCTTCACTCCACACTCCTCAGTCCACACACCTCACTCTTCATACCTCTCACTCTTAACTCCACACACCTCACTCTTCACTCCACACACCTCACACCTCACTCCACACACCTCACACCTCACTCCACACTCTTCACTCACACACCTCACTCTTCACTCCACGCACCTCGCTCTTCAATCCACACTCCTCACACCTCACTCCACACTCTTCACTTTACACACCTCACTCTTCACTCCACGCACCTCACTCTTCACTCCACACACCTCACTCTTCACTCCACACACCTAACTCCACACACCTCACTCTTCACTCCACACACCTCACTCTTCACTCCACACACCTCACTCCACACACCTCACTCTTCACTCCACACACCTCACTCTTCATTCCACACACCTCACTCCACACTCCTCACTCCACACACCTCAATCTTCACTCCACACTCCTCACTCCACACACCTCGCTTCACACATCACTCTCCAAACTCCTCACTTCACACACCTCACTCTACCCACCTCACTCCACACTCCACAGCGCGAACATCGACCTGAAGGGACGCGTTCTTCTCTTCTCTGGAGCTATACCTGTCATATTTACTGCAACTAGATCATCCCATTAGTGTTCCTAGACACCTAGATATCTGAACTCCTATTATATCGTAAACATTTAAATTTACTGAAATAATCTCAATGTTATGTATATATATATACATAATATATATGGACAGTCAGCAACCATGGACAGTCAGGTGTTTCGGTCATATATATATATATATATATATATATATATATATATATATATATATATATATATATATATATATATATATATATATATATTGTATGCATCTCCGGAGGGTATTACGGTTTGATGTAACATCTCTATTTCAGTGTCTCCCGAGCCATCAGGCGTGGGGTGGCACTGGTACGAGGAGGGTACATCAGACCGTAATACCCTCAAGAAGCGCATACAACCAATTTATCTTTATGTTATGTCAATAAAAAACAGCAAAAATGTTTCCATTTTATTTTAACTGTTTTAAAGAAGATAACTACATGCGACATGTAATTTGTGGTTTCGATTCGTATCGTTGTGAAATATCCTGGTGCGAATCGCATCGTTCTGATCTGAGGTACGGTGATACGAATGTATGATATATATATATATAGTTGCAGTTTGCCTCCAGTCGCATCCAGTATAATGTTGTGACAAATGAGTACCGATACTACAAGTTACATATCATCGTTAGTGTAATTCCGGAGATTAAAGACATAGTTAATTCAGACAGCTAAGTTCGTGTTTTAATATTCTCATTAGTTATTAAATTTATTTAAATATAATTTGTTTTGGGTTTTTTTCATGTGAAGATTTATAGTTTACTTTATTTTGGAAGATTTTCATTTGAATAGTTTTAAATATTTGTCTTAAAGTTCACGTGTAATGCATTTTTCACAAGAAGGACAGATTATTATCGTTACGTACATTATATATCGGAATGAATTGAGCATAACATCGATACAATATACACTTGCAATTGATTATTAAGACGATTTTAATGTATCCATTTTGACAATACCACAAACAACGCGGCGAACTATTTGAAATCAATCCTTGAGGCGTGACTGTGATTAACCAATGCAATCAAAGCAGAATGTTATTTGATTGAAGTAATATGTAAAAAAATCTGACGTTCCGAAGGCACCCTGTGTTCATTCTTCCACGATGCTGACTATTTCTATCTTACTCTCATAATGCTGTACAGTCTGTGCTGATCTGTACCTATTTAGATTATATGTTGTGATTCATGGTTCGCTGTTGTAAATCTTCAATTTGAAGGAAATAAAGTAATATATATATAATCAATGATGATTATCACTACCGCTAAATGAATTTATGAGGTGTGTTAAATCGCCAAAAACAATGTTTATGCAATAATTATGTAATTGTCAAATGCGGAATTACCTAGTTGGATATCTAAACATTCGATATATGGAAAATTTAAGTTGTTTTATTGAAGATTTGTTTGTGAAATTAACAATCAAAATGTTGCGAAATTACGTTGAATTATGACTATCGCCGATAATGAGATTACTCAAGTGACGTCATCGCCTCAGTGACCACACCCGCAGATTTTCATTTTGGCCGTCGGGGCTACATTAGGCGTTTTTTTTAAAACAAAAAAACATATAAAAGTAATTTATGGGCCGATTTCAGAAATTTGAAATCGAACATTTGTCAAAATGAAATCCCATTTTAATGAATCCGAATGCGGCAGTATGGCTTTACATCTAACCTTTAATAATTGACAATGGGCACAATTGGACATTCACCGAAGTGGTGCATCAAATTATTAAATGATCGTTTCCTTCAAGAGGAATCACATACAAATGCGTAAAACCATCATCACATTTCAGACAATTATGTTCATATCTCAATCGTCTCATAAGTTTAAAAAGAATTAATTTTCTTGTTGTTTGAAAAAAAAAATTCATTAAATTATAAAATAACCATTTCCTTGGTGAAGAATCAGATCGGGTGGCATAAACCATCATCACGACACGAAGCACCCATCAACTCATTTAATTCAACACAGACTTAAAGTAAGTCTGAAACCACGCGGAACTTGCACTGCTCTGCTAACCGACCTATCGTGTCAAGAGGTTACCTCGAACATCGAGGATGTCAGTATCCTAATCCCCACAGGGCGCAAACACAGGCTGAACAGACCTATCACAAACGGAGGACAAACACCGTACACACCTCGCACAAACATCACACCTGTAATAGAAGCCTCACGACAAGACATTTGTCCCCCGCGAAACCCTCTCACATCAACATGGCCCTCCCCTCGATCTTCAAACACAGAGAATGACACTACAAACATGGAACAAACATCACATCTGACATGGACACCTCATGGCAAGACATTTGCCCCCCGCGTAACCCATCTCACATCAACATTGTCCCTCCCCCTCAATCTTCAAACACTGAGAATGACGCTATTTTAATCAGTCAAAGGTAGCAAACGTCTTATAGACATCTTACAAACATCCACCTGACTTTGAAGCCTCATGGTATGACATTAACCCCGTGCGTCTAACACCTCCCTGCATCCCCCTTGTCCCACAGTGTCCCGACTGTGAGTGATCGATCAGGTTAAGGTTATATCACTTGTAGCAGCCTTCCCACCCCATCAACCTTCACATACACCTTCCGCCAGGTATAACGGGTAACATTTTCCTTGTTCTCTTACCCTGTCAGCATGGTATAGTCACCATGCGTCCTTACCCCATCCTCCATCTCCGCAATCCCAGGCTATCAACTCACTCGCCCCTTTCTTATTACATATCCTAAACATAACACCTAATTTTTCTAGAACATCCTGAATCTTACCAGGCGTAAACGCATCTTACCATTCCATCTCTCCGAGTGAACCTTCTGGCACGTCATTATTTCCCCTTTCCTCGTGATCCTTCTTGACACTCCTTGCAGCAATACATCTCGTCCTAACCACACCAACATGTCCACCATAGGAACCCCCTTATACCACCTTACCACCAGTTCTATCCTCCCCATGTTACCTAATAATAACATCTCGTCATTCTATTCTCGAAAGCCCATTCTGTTAGACCCAAACCCCATCCTACTTTTCAGAATCCACCCAATGCCTGAACTCATCTCATCTCCCCGTATCGTGCCGCGAAGGCAAACCTATACATACCGAGCAAAAGTATGTACGGACGATTGAATTTTCCCCATATTTTGAAAATGTGTGTCATGAAAACAAGATTATGAATAATATTCTGATGAACGTCATGACGATAAAAATGATGAACCAAAAAATGAGCATTGTAATGTTTTTAATCAGAAATGTATAGACTTTTTCGGAGTTTTTGGAGTTTTTAGATATTTTGGTTTTGGAGGCTAAACAACGTCTTGAAAACCTAAGGAAAGGTTCTGAAACAGTTGATTTGGAATCTGATCCCATTCCTTAACAAGGGCGTTGGAGAGCTTATTCAGGGTTGTTGGTGACGCAGGACAATTTGAAATGCGACCGTGAACCAGTGGTCTTAGAATGGGGCTAAACTTGCAAATTCGAACTTCGAAAATTTGAATTTGATTTAATTTTTTGTTCAGTATATATCGGATTTCCAGAAAGAACTGAATTTCAATAATCTTTAACTCCCCTAATTAACGCCCAACAACCTCCCACCGCCTCCCAACCCTTCTGACCGATTAGTTCCGCGACCACTCTCTGCTGCTACCTGTATCTGTATCGGGATGTCGCGAGGATGCGGCAGGATCAAAGGAGAGAGGCAAACATCGAGACAGGTGAAAATCACGTAGACTAACCTACCTGGACGGTAACTCGCGTGGGACAGGAGCTCTGTTTGAGAATGGGCTGAATAGGATACAGTCCTGATGTGTACCTGGGGCTAACATGGCGCAGACAGTCCGAGTGTTGAGTCGCTGTAAACAGGGGACATGGAACACGGCTAATTGCCCACAGGAACACGGCTAATTGCACACAAGAACACGGAAGAGGATGTCCATATACACGTAGCTTTGTTATATACATGTCACATACATGCATTGACAACATTTAAGAAAACAAAACATAAATACACGCAATGCAATAACACTATTTGGAAAAATATATAAACATTTTATGAAAATAAATAAATAAAACATTTTGTATTCTTGCAAGGCATTACGCATTAAAAATTGATGTAAACTGGCGAGCCTTCGATAAAACATATGGTAAACCTATATTGCATTGTGACATTGGTTATGGGATATGACCATCTGCACTGATTCAAGTATATATTTTCGGACCGAGCTTGAGTCCAATTCAGGATTCGAACCCGTACCCTTATAGGCACTGCCCAATGGTCGACAATGCAAGTCCACTTAGATGTGTTGTGGCTGTCTGGTAGACTGACTGGATATGGATTTAATTATACTTGAGCGTTTGAATGAATTTTAAATAATGTTGGCGATGAGTTATATAAATGCATTTGTAAGGTAACCAGCAAATTAACTGGAAAAGACATGAAATAATGTTTGCTTCAAAATATGAATTGATGAATACCTTCACAAAGCAGATAGCATCAACAAAATTAAATTACAAAAGTTGTTTTTTTACAAATGCCCTCAGAAGAATTGTTTCTCCATATTTAAAATCCAATTTGAATAATGCACTTAAGTTTAAGGTGAACCTACTTAGATATGTTCCTGAGTGAATGAAGCGAAAATGTCTGCATGTGAATGTCATTGAGAAAAATTCCATTCATTACTGTGCACGGAGAAAAAAGGGAATAGATTATTAGATGAGCGCAAGTTTACACCTCCCCCGCAACGATGTGGAGTTATTGCACGCGCTGCACGAGCTGCACGCGAATCTTGAGACTTTGCTCGAGCTATGTCACGTGATCGACACAATCCGTGTTATGACACTTCGTCTAGTGGGTCATAAGGTCCCAGGGATTGTCCTGGCGAATAATTAAATAGGACATCAGATATTCATTGATCGCAACGTGCACGTGGATTTGCCGGCTGAATATAAAAGAGATATTGTCCACTAACGTCGCCATGTCAAGAATGACTCTGAAACGCATCCAGGTTACATTTTGTATGTGTGGAATGTTTTTATACGCAAAACCCCATTTGTTTGTTTTTTTAAATTAACGGCTGAATACATATTACGAAAATCTAGACTTGTCAAAGCCTCAAACGAGTTTAATTCATTGTGCAGAGTTGTTGTCAACTGCAGAATCATAAAATTCAATTTGATTGTTGATACACAAATATTTGAGTCACCAATAAGCTATGACAGTGTCACCTTTCGAAAAAATAACACATCACGTGATCCGGAAACGCCGAAAGTAATTCTTTCTTGGTGCACCGTCGACGATTATGTTAATTCATAATGAAATACGTAAACTTGTCGACATGCTGCAAATACTCTCCGTTTTAGGCGCCTAGTTGCCATTTATGACAATGAATAATAAAATACGCGAAATTGTCAAAATTCAGCAAATACGCGCCATTCTAGGATGCCGGACGCCGGATATGTTAATGACTGATGTAAGAGTAGTGTAGGTATGGTACGTAACGCTCTAATTGACTGCTCGGAAGCTGTTCGTGTCACAAAGTGTCACATTGTGAAGCGGCACGTCTCTCAGGCGTTTAATTCCGCGGTCACTGTGTTTACATCTCCACTTCCGTTAAGGTGGCACTTCTTCTGACATAATTATCATCTTCTCAAATTCTTTTTTTTTCAGCACCGGTATTTTCGCTCCACAGCAAGTCCAAGGACATACTGTGTATGTACTCTTTCTAAAATGAATGTATTACAAGGTTTCGAGACAAGACTGTCATTATGAAAATGTTATAAATCAGTTTTAATTTCAGGCCCTTGTCTTACCATTTTAGATGCATGCAGTGTTAAACGAGAAACTAGTAATGGTTATAAATTTGTCGATATAAGACCCCGACGTCCGATTAATTACTGATGTAGCATTGTGTAATCCGAGAGGTGGGACGATTTAAAGCCGCTTCCAAAAGCAGTTACATCTCGTCGGGAAGTGTCATTGCAAGGAGAAAGCCCGCAACACAATTGTAGACACGCGTTGAGATGAAGCCTGCTAATGTCGGCTGGAACTTGCTAACCATGGGTATTACCACACTGAATTTCAATGTAGTATTGCATCCAAACCTTACTGTACGTAGAACAATTCTCTGAAGTCTGTCACCCAGACCCCTTAATGTTTAAGAACCTAAGCAAGTCTACAACACGACTACAAAACTTAGATGAAGATGAACACATCTCAGTGGCCCCTTTTTATGAGCTTTTTACGGAATAATTGTCTGTCTGTCCGTCTGTCAGAACTGATGTGACCCCATCGGTTTGTCCCTTTTGTTATTGTATATATAATACATGTATATCTGGTATGCTGAAGTGTTGTGAGGTCATGAACTGATGGTGTAACAGCATTATAAAGACTCGACTGCAGCAATATATTGGAACATTGGAACAACCCATCGATTGTAGAGAACAACACATTGGAACAACCCATCGATTGTAGTGAACAGCAGATTGCAACAACCCATCGATTGTAGAGAACAATACATTTGAACATCCCATCGATTGTAGAGAACAACATATTGGAACAACCCATCGATTGTAGAGAACAACACATTGGAACATCCCGTCGATTGTAGAGAACAGTACATTGGAACAACCCATCGATTGTAAAGAACAAGACATGGGTACATTGGAACAACCCATCGATTGTAGAGAACAAGACATGGGAACATCCCATCGATTGTAGGAACATCCCATCGCTTGTAGGAACATCCCATCGATTGTAGGAACATCCCATCGATTGTAGGAACAACCCATCAAATCTCCTCTACAGTAGAACCACTAGTCATATCAGTTCCTCGACCTTAAACCGCTCTCACCCATAACACGGGAATTGAAGACAGATTTTACAACAGACCTGAAACGATTAACATATTTCTTAGATTGAGAGTTAATTGCAGTCTCCAACACCTGTGAGCGTTATATTGGGTCTTCGGGAAGATTGAAATCAAAGCTGAAGTTATTATCCGATTTCTTTTTTAATTGTTTCTGTAACACCTGATTCGTAAAAATGGAAATGACAGGTTCTCAAGATAAATAAAACATAATATCATCATAAATTCACTTCGACTCGTTTTAATCAATGCATCTTTGTAACAAAGGATTTGAATTATTCCTTTTCAGGGACAAGTGAGCAGACAAGATGAACAACATAATCTCAGACTCGAGTATGTCGACTACAGGGGTTCATGTACAGAGAAAATGATGGGTAGAAAAATTCATCTTAGTCCTAGACATAACGTTAATGTCAAGTACGTGTATTTATTACTCATATGGATACCCAATAATCCTGTGCGGGTTGTCGTAGTTCATCGTCTATGACGTCATAAACAATGTTCGTGACGACCCTGTAACTTGCCGTCGCAAGAGAAGTGGCCCGCTTCCAGACTACTTTTACACCCGATAAGTGTGCCACGTGACTTTTACGAAACTCGTGCAGATTTGTGTACAACTCAATTACTTCTTCGAAGGTATTTCTGTATAAAATCTTTATTTCGGGATGTACATAATCTGATCATTAACAGTCAAGTGCAGGCAGAGAGAGGCGGGCGGAGTCAGCCTACATACATGTAAGACATATTATATTTACCTTTAAATTACGAGAAAGGTTCTAAATGTAGCACACGCCAACTGAGGAGTGTTAATTCTGGTTGTAATGAGTCCCTCCGGGATTCGAACCCAGTCGTCTAGAGTCACACCTAATTGACAACATAGAGCTCCTCTCGCGCCAATCTCCCGGGACCCGAGACTCGCCATGTTGCCATCAGTCAGTGCTGTAGAGTTTCTTCAATGACGATGTCGCCGTGACTGAGCAATGTCGCTCAGATATCTATCACTGTTCAATATGCATACAAAATGTCATTGCTGAAAACGAAGAAAAGAGTTAGATAATAATTGACGAGTGACGTAAAATGGCAGATTATTTTTCTCGAATTGTATCATTTATGTAATTCTGGAACCTTGGTATGAGATTCAGATAATTTATATAACGTGTAGAGCCTATAAACACGTGTACAACCTATATTAAATAAATGACATAATACCCGTTTCTCTGCTGAAATAAAGGCAATTTGGTGGAATAGAAAACAATAGAAGACACCAACAACTCCAGCGATCCTAAACAGTTATGTTCAAAGAAAGACGTTATGTAAGTCAATTTCCCAGGATGTTTCCAGAGTCATGAAAGCAAACGTGTCCCAACTCTTTGATTCCAAACCAGTTCCATAACTCAGTGCTGTACCACTCCCCCACCCACATCACTAACAGATCGCTTCCAATTATAAGAAAAAAATGGTTTGTATCTTGTATTCATTCAAATCAAAGGCGCATAGGGCTTCCCTATTGTTTCCCCACACAAATCGAATTAACGATATCAAAGCAAGCCCCATGCTGATATGCTCTATATTGTTTTATAGCGGTATGGTGGTCTCGGCATTTGCAGGTTAACTACCGACATAGGTGATCTAATTGCTAAAGTCAAACCGGAAGTAACTTCACCCACATGGTTTTCATTGAGATCAAAGCGCCATCAACGTCCGGTTGTTAAACGACAGTAAGATCCACATTGAAATATTGGAATATTTATTTCACACGAAGTGATGAAAATGGAATCGTATTTTTGGAATGGTATAATCTTATTCATGCAAGTTAATGTATATATACTAGCATTGGTATAGTTGAGCATGGTATCTCACGACATCATTTTCTGACACACTCCTTTTCCATATAACACATATATCAGTAGAGTCTTTTCCTGCTCAGCATAGAATAATAGATTAGTCATAGTACTTAGACAGGTATAAAGGCTTCTAAGTGCTCCTATCATGTTACTATGGTAGCACTGAGATCAATTGTCTCTACCGTTCCCCTCCAATACACAAACCTCATTTCAAATCCATCCGTTTTAGAGGCATTCTAGAAGTTGGTGTTTTTAGAAGACAGTATTATTAATGGATGATCAAAATTCCTATCTAACAATGGCGACGGTTCGAGGTATACTTATATCATTATACTTATCTCTATTTTCTTGTATTTTTCAGTATTAGGGGTTTCATGTTAAGGGTACAGACATTATACATTTTCTAAAAGATGGAATGTTGTACAAAATAATGCTATAATTGTTACATACAGAACATAAATGTTTAGCAACACAATGTATACTGCACGAACTTATGTATACGAGAATACGTTGATGAGAATAAGACAATACGACAACTATGAAAATAGAAAATTGTACAAATACAAAGTATGTATCCCTTATTTCGTTGACAAAATATAACATGAAAGTATGCGTTCTATCATTCTTTGATGTGTGGTATGTACGAGAAACCCTGACAAGCCATGTATTGGAGAAGAACATGTAAACATTGGTGGATGGTTCATGTATTGGAGAAGAACATGTAAACATTGGTGGATGGTTCATGTATTGGAGAAGAACATGTAAACATTGGTGGATGGTTCATGTATTGGAGAAGAACATGTAAACATTGGTGGATGGTTCATGTATTGGAGAAGAACATGTAAACATTGGTGGATGGTTCATGTATTGGAGAAGAACATGTAAACATTGGTGGATGGTTCATGTATTGGAGAAGAACATGTAAACATTGGTGGATGGTTCATGTATTGGAGAAGAACATGTAAACATTGGTGGATGGTTCATGTATTGGAGAAGAACATGTAAACATTGGTGGATGGTTCATGTATTGGAGAAGAACATGTAAACATTGGTGGATGGTTCATGTATTGGAGAAGAACATGTAAACATTGGTGGATGGTTCATGTCTTCAAAACAGTTGGCTTTTATATATTCCATATCCCTTACCTCACAAGCCAAACTAGTGTCCAGAAGACATGACACCAAGAATTAGCAAGGACACGGGAGAACACAAAACGGTACAGGACTATTCGGTTTGTGTCTGTCATGGAGAAAACATGACACCAAGAATTAGCAAGGACACGGGAGAACACAAAACGGTACAGGACTATTAGGTTTGTGTCTGTCATGGAGAAGACATGGCACCAAGAATTAGCAAGGACACGGGAGAACACAAAACGGTACAGGACTATTAGGTTTGTGTCTGTCATGGAGAAGACATGACACCAAGAGTTAGCAAGGACACGGGAGAACACAAACCGGTACAGGACTATTAGGTTTGTCTCTGTCATGGAGAAGACATGACACCAAGAGTTAGCAAGGACACGGGAGAACACAAAACGGTACAGGACTATTAGGTTTGTGTCTGTCATGGAGAAGACATGACACCAAGAGTTAGCAAAGACACGGGAGAACACAAAACGGTACAGGACTATTAGGTTTGTGTCTGTCATGGAGAAGACATGACACCAAGAGTTAGCAAGGACACGGGAGAACACAAAACGGTACAGGACTATTAGGTTTGTCTCTGTCATGGAGAAGACATGGCACCAAGACTTAGCAAGGACACGGGAGAACACAAAACGGTACAGGACTATTAGGTTTGTGTCTGTCATGGAGAAGACATGACACCAAGAGTTAGCAAGGACACGGGAGAACACAAAACGGTACAGGACTATTAGGTTTGTGTCTGTCATGGAGAAGACATGACACCAAGAGATAGCAAGGACACGGGAGAACACAAAACGGTACAGGACTATTAGGTTTGTGTCTGTCATGGAGAAGACATGGCACCAAGAGATAGCAAGGACACGGGAGAACACAAAACGGTACAGGACTATTAGGTTTGTCTCTGTCATGGAGAAGACATGACACCAAGAGATAGCAAGGACACGGGAGAACACAAAACGGTACAGGACTATTAGGTTTGTGTCTGTCATGGAGAAGACATGACACCAAGAATTAGCAAGGACACGGGAGAACACAAAACGGTACAGGACTATTAGGTTTGTGTCTGTCATGGAGAAGACATGACATCAAGAATTAGCAAGGACACGGGAGAACACAAAACGGTACAGGACTATTAGGTTTGTGTCTGTCATGGAGAAGACATGACACCAAGAATTAGCAAGGACACGGGAGAACACAAAACGGTACAGGACTATTAGGTTTGTGTCTGTCATGGAGAAGACATGACACCAAGAATTAGCAAGGACACGGGAGAACACAAAACGGTACAGGACTATTAGGTTTGTGTCTGTCATGGAGAAGACATGACACCAAGAATTAGCAAGGACACGGGAGAACACAAAACGGTACAGGACTATTAGGTTTGTGTCTGTCATGGAGAAGACATGACACCAAGAATTAGCAAGGACACGGGAGAACACAAAACGGTACAGGACTATTAGGTTTGTGTCTGTCATGGAGAAGACATGGCACCAAGAATTAGCAAGGACACGGGAGAACACAAAACGGTACAGGACTATTAGGTTTGTGTCTGTCATGGAGAAGACATGGCACCAAGAATTAGCAAGGACACGGGAGAACACAAAACGGTACAGGACTATTAGGTTTGTGTCTGTCATGGAGAAGACATGACATCAAGAATTAGCAAGGACACGGGAGAACACAAAACGGTACAGGACTATTAGGTTTGTGTCTGTCATGGAGAAGACATGACATCAAGAATTAGCAAGGGCACGGGAGAACACAAAACGGTACAGGACTATTAGGTTTGTGTCTGTCATGGAGAAGACATGACATCAAGAATTAGCAAGGGCACGGGAGAACACAAACCGGTACAGGACTATTAGGTTTGTGTCTGTCATGGAGAAGACATGACATCAAGAATTAGCAAGGGCACGGGAGAACACAAACCGGTACAGGACTATTAGGTTTGTGTCTGTCATGGAGAAGACATGACATCAAGAATTAGCAAGGACACGGGAGAACACAAAGCGGTACAGGACTATTAGGTTTGTCTCTGTCATGGAGAAGACATGACATCAAGAATTAGCAAGGACACGGGAGAACACAAAACGGTACAGGACTATTAGGTTTGTGTCTGTCATGGAGAAGACATGACATCAAGAATTAGCAAGGGCACGGGAGAACACAAAACGGTACAGGACTAGTAGGTTTGTGTCTGTCATGGAGAAGACATGACATCAAGAATTAGCAAGGGCACGGGAGAACACAAAGCGGTGCAGGACTATTAGGTTTGTGTCTGTCATGGAGAAGACATGACATAAAGAATTAGCAAGGACACGGGAGAACACAAAACGGTACAGGACTATTAGGTTTGTGTCTGTCATGGAGAAGACATGACATCAAGAATTAGCAAGGGCACGGGAGAACACAAAACGGTACAGGACTATTAGGTTTGTGTGTGTCATGGAGAAGACATGACATCAAGAATTAGCAAGGACACGGGAGAACACAAAACGGTACAGGACTATTTGGTTTGTGTCTGTCATGGAGAAGACATGACATCAAGAATTAGCAAGGACACGGGAGAACACAAAACGGTACAGGACTATTAGGTTTGTGTCTGTCATGGAGAAGACATGACATCAAGAATTAGCAAGGACACGGGAGAACACAAAACGGTACAGGACTATTAGGTTTGTGTCTGTCATGGAGAAGACATGACATCAAGAATTAGCAAGGACACGGGAGAACACAAACCGGTACAGGACTATTAGGTTTGTGTCTGTCATGGAGAAGACATGACATCAAGAATTAGCAAGGACACGGGAGAACACAAAACGGTACAGGACTATTAGGTTTGTGTCTGTCATGGAGAAGACATGACATCAAGAATTAGCAAGGGCACGGGAGAACACAAAACGGTACAGGACTATTAGGTTTGTGACTGTCATGGAGAAGACATGACATCAAGAATTAGCAAGGGCACGGGAGAACACAAACCGGTACAGGACTATTAGGTTTGTGTCTGTCATGGAGAAGACATGACATCAAGAATTAGCAAGGGCACGGGAGAACACAAACCGGTACAGGACTATTAGGTTTGTGTCTGTATACAACCATACAGTAGATACTATACAACCATACAGTAGATACTATACAACCATACAGTAGGTATTATACAACCACACAGTAGATACTATACAACCATACAGTAGATACTATACAACCATACAGTAGATATTATACAACCATACAGTAGATACTATACAACCATACAGTAGATACTATACAACCATACAGTAGATACTATACAACCATACAGTAGATACTATACAACCATACAGTAGATACTATACAACCATACAGTAGATATTATACAACCATACAGTAGATACTATACAACCATACAGTAGATACTATACAACCATACAGTAGATACTATACAACCATACAGTAGATACTATACAACCATACAGTAGATATTATACAACCATACAGTAGATACTATACAACCATACAGTAGATACTAAACAACCATACAGGAGATATTATACAACCATACAGTAGATACTATACAACCATACAGTAGATACTATACAACCATACAGTAGATACTATACAACCATACAGTAGATACTATACAACCATACAGTAGATATTATACAACCATACAGTAGATACTATACAACCATACAGTAGATACTATACAACCATACAGGAGATATTATACAACCATACAGTAGATACTATACAACCATACAGTAGATACTATACAACCATACAGTAGATACTATACAACCATACAGTAGATACTATACAACCATACAGTAGATATTATACAACCATACAGTAGATACTATACAACCATACAGTAGATACTAAACAACCATACAGTAGATACTATACAACCATACAGTAGATACTATACAACCATACAGTAGATACTATACAACCATACAGTAGATACTAAACAACCATACAGTAGATACTATACAACCATACAGTAGATACTATACAACCATACAGTAGATACTATACAACCATACAGTAGATACTATACAACCATACAGTAGATACTATACAACCATACAGTAGATACTATACAACCATACAGTAGATACTAAACAACCATACAGTAGATACTATACAACCATACAGTAGATACTAAACAACCATACAGTAGATACTATACAACCATACAGTAGATACTATACAACCATACAGTAGATACTATACAACCATACAGTAGATACTATACAACCATACAGTAGATACTATACAACCATACAGTAGATACTATACAACCATACAGTAGATACTATACAACCATACAGTAGATACTATACAACCATACAGTAGATACTATACAACCATACAGTAGATACTATACAACCATACAGTAGATACTATACAACCATACAGTAGATACTATACAACCATACAGTAGATACTATACAACCATACAGAATATACTATACAACCATACAGTAGATACTATACAACCATACAGTAGATACTATACAACCATACAGTAGATACTATACAACCATACAGTAGATACTATATAACCATACAGTAGATACTATACAACCATACAGTAGATACTATACAACCATACAGTAGATACTATACAACCATACAGTAGATACTATACAACCATACAGTAGATACTATACAACCATACAGTAGATACTATACAACCATACAGTAGATACTATACAACCATACAGTAGATACTATACAACCATACAGTAGATACTATACAACCATACAGTAGATACTATACAACAATACAGTAGATATTATACAACCATACAGTAGATACTATACAACCATACAGTAGATACTATACAACCATACAGTAGATACTATACAACCATACAGTAGATATTATACAACCATACAGTAGATACTATATAACCATACAGTAGATACTATACAACCATACAGTAGATACTATATAACCATACAGTAGATACTATACAACCATACAGTAGATACTATACAACCATACAGTAGATACTATACAACCATACAGTAGATACTATACAACCATACAGTAGATACTATACAACCATACAGTAGATACTATACAACCATACAGAATATATTATACAACCATACAGTAGATACTATACAACCATACAGTAGATACTATACAACCATACAGTAGATACTATACAACCATACAGTAGATACTATACAACCATACAGTAGATACTATACAACCATACAGTAGATACTATACAACCATACAGTAGATACTATACAACCATACAGAATATATTATACAACCATACAGTAGATACTATACAACCATACAGTAGATAATATACAACCATACAGTAGATACTATACAACCATACAGTAGATACTATACAACCATACAGTAGATACTATACAACCATACAGTAGATACTATACAACCATACAGTAGATTACTATACAACCATACAGTAGATACTATACAACCATACAGTAGATACTATACAACCATACAGTAGATACTATACAACCATACAGTAGATACTATACAACCATACAGTAGATACTATACAACCATACAGTAGATACTATACAACCATACAGTAGATACTATACAACCATACAGTAGATACTATACAACCATACAGTAGATACTATACAACCATACAGTAGATACTATACAACCATACAGTAGATACTATACAACCATACAGTAGATACTATACAACCATACAGTAGATACTATACAACCATACAGTAGATACTATACAACCAAACAGTAGATACTATACAACCATACAGTAGATACTATACAACCATACAGTAGATACTATACAACCATACAGTAGATACTATACAACCATACAGTAGATACTATACAACCATACAGAATATATTATACAACCATACAGTAGATACTATACAACCATACAGTAGATACTATACAACCATACAGTAGATACTATACAACCATACAGTAGATACTATACAACCATACAGTAGATACTATACAACCATACAGTAGATACTATACAACCATACAGTAGATACTATACAACCATACAGAATATATTATACAACCATACAGTAGATACTATACAACCATACAGTAGATACTATACAACCATACAGTAGATACTATACAACCATACAGTAGATACTATACAACCATACAGTAGATACTATACAACCATACAGTAGATATTATACAACCATACAGAATATATTATACAACCATACAGTAGATACTATACAACCATACAGTAGATACTATACAACCATACAGTAGATACTATACAACCATACAGTAGATACTATACAACCATACAGTAGATACTATACAACCATACAGTAGATTCTATACAACCATACAGAATATATTATACAACCATACAGTAGATACTATACAACCATACAGTAGATACTATACAACCATACAGTAGATACTATACAACCATACAGTAGATACTATACAACCATACAGTAGATACTATACAAACCATACAGTAGATACTATACAACCATACAGAATATATTATACAACCATACAGTAGATACTATACAACCATACAGTAGATACTATACAACCATACAGTAGATACTATACAACCATACAGTAGATACTATACAACCATACAGTAGATACTATACAACCATACAGTAGATACTATACAACCATACAGTAGATACTATACAACCATACAGAATATATTATACAACCATACAGTAGATACTATACAACCATACAGTAGATACTATACAACCATACAGTAGATACTATACAACCATACAGTAGATACTATACAACCATACAGTAGATACTATACAACCATACAGTAGATTCTATACAACCATACAGAATATATTATACAACCATACAGTAGATACTATACAACCATACAGTAGATACTATACAACCATACAGTAGATACTATACAACCATACAGTAGATACTATACAACCATACAGTAGATACTATACAACCATACAGTAGATACTATACAACCATACAGTAGATACTATACAACCATACAGTAGATTCTATACAACCATACAGAACATATTATACAACCATACAGTAGATACTATACAACCATACAGTAGATACTATACAACCATACAGTAGATACTATACAACCATACAGTAGATACTATACAACCATACAGTAGATACTATACAACCATACAGTAGATACTATACAACCATACAGTAGATACTATACAACCATACAGTAGATACTATACAACCATACAGTAGATACTATACAACCATACAGTAGATACTATACAACCATACAGTAGATACTATACAACCATACAGTAGATACTATACAACCATACAGTAGATACTATACAACCATACAGTAGATACTATACAACCATACAGTAGATACTATACAACCATACAGAATATATTATACAACCATACAGTAGATACTATACAACCATACAGTAGATACTATACAACCATACAGTAGATACTATACAACCATACAGTAGATACTATACAACCATACAGTAGATACTATACAACCATACAGTAGATACTATACAACCATACAGTAGATACTATACAACCATACAGTAGATACTATACAACCATACAGTAGATACTATACAACCATACAGTAGATACTATCTAACCATACAGTAGATACTATACAACCATACAGTAGATACTATACAACCATACAGTAGATACTATACAACCATACAGTAGATACTATACAACCATACAGTAGATACTATACAACCATACAGTAGATACTATACAACCATACAGTAGATACTATACAACCATACAGTAGATACTATACAACCATACAGTAGATACTATACAACCATACAGTAGATACTATACAACCATACAGTAGATACTATACAACCATACAGTAGATACTATACAACCATACAGTAGATACTATACAACCATACAGTAGATACTATACAACCATACAGTAGATACTATACAACCATACATAATATATTATACAACCATACAGTAGATACTATACAACCATACAGTAGATACTATACAACCATACAGTAGATACTATACAACCATACAGTAGATACTATACAACCATACAGTAGATACTATACAACCATACAGTAGATACTATACAACCATACAGTAGATACTAAACAACCATACAGTAGATACTATACAACCATACAGTAGATACTATACAACCATACAGTAGATACTATACAACCATACAGTAGATACTATACAACCATACAGTAGATACTATACAACCATACAGTAGATACTATACAACCATACAGTAGATACTAAACAACCATACAGTAGATACTATACAACCATACAGTAGATACTATACAACCATACAGTAGATACTATACAACCATACAGTAGATACTATACAACCATACAGTAGATACTATACAACCATACAGTAGATACTATACAACCATACAGTAGATACTATACAACCATACAGTAGATACTATACAACCATACAGAATATATTATACAACCATACAGTAGATACTATACAACCATACAGTAGATACTATACAACCATACAGTAGATACTATACAACCATACAGTAGATACTATACAACCATACAGTAGATACTATACAACCATACAGTAGATACTATACAACCATACAGTAGATACTAAACAACCATACAGTAGATACTATACAACCATACAGTAGATACTATACAACCATACAGTAGATACTATACAACCATACAGTAGATACTATACAACCATACAGTAGATACTATACAACCATACAGTAGATACTAAACAACCATACAGTAGATACTATACAACCATACAGTAGATATTATACAACCATACAGTAGATACTATACAACCATACAGTAGATACTATACAACCATACAGTAGATACTATACAACCATACAGTAGATACTATACAACCATACAGTAGATACTATACAACCATACAGTAGATACTATACAACCATACAGTAGATACTATACAACCATACAGTAGATACTATACAACCATACAGTAGATACTATACAACCATACAGTAGATACTATACAACCATACAGTAGATACTATACAACCATACAGTAGATACTATACAACCATACAGTAGATACTATACAACCATACAGTAGATATTATACAACCATACAGTAGATACTATACAACCATACAGTAGATACTATACAACCATACAGTAGATATTATACAACCATACAGTAGATACTATACAACCATACAGTAGATAATATACAACCATACAGTAGATACTATACAACCATACAGTAGATACTATACAACCATACAGTAGATACTATACAACCATACAGTAGATACTATACAACCATACAGTAGATACTGTACAACCATACAGTAGATACTATACAACCATACAGTAGATACTATACAACCATACAGTAGATACTATACAACCATACAGTAGATACTATACAACCATACAGTAGATACTATATAACCATACAGTAGATACTATACAACCATACAGTAGATACTATACAACCATACAGTAGATACTATACAACCATACAGTAGATACTATACAACCATACAGTAGATACTATACAACCATACAGTAGATACTATACAACCATACAGTAGATACTATACAACCATACAGTAGATACTATACAACCATACAGTAGATACTATACAACCATACAGTAGATACTATACAACCATACAGTAGATTCTATACAACCATACAGAATATATTATACAACCATACAGTAGATACTAAACAACCATACAGTAGATACTATACAACCATACAGTAGATACTATACAACCATACAGTAGATACTATACAACCATACAGTAGATACTATACAACCATACAGTAGATATTATACAACCATACAGTAGATATTATACAACCATACAGTAGATATTATACAACCATACAGTAGATACTATACAACCATACAGTAGATATTATACAAATTCATTTATGAATAACTGTTTTGAAATATGATTGGTATAGTATTGTTTGTCTACTAGGAATGTTGATATGGGTACTCAAAGTATGTTCATTCTGCACAATATTCATAAATCTAAATATATTTTAATCTGAAATGAAAAAGAAACAGAGAAACAGTTACATAATTGTATTAGAACATATGATATCATCACTACACATTCAAAGAAACTGAATAAACTTGGTTCCTTTGACACACTTTAACTCTCGCCATTGCCTGGGTGTGAGAACTTTCATCATATCACAAATACGTATGAACATTGTACACATACAAATTTTATACTCCCTAGGAATTTGAGATAGAAATTTCAGAAAGACGTGATCCGTACTAGGGTAATTGTGTTTGGTCCAGCGTCTTCATATCACGGAAGGGATACATTTTAAAGCCATTATTATTTCAACATCACTTTCCTTCGGGAACTTTTACGTAACGTAGATAAAAAAATAAGAATCGCACAGAATCAATATTTCCAAGCTGTTTATGAATAAGACCCCCGCGTGTGTTCTGCACAGTGTGTTCAGGTGAGTAAAACAAGCGCGTCATCAATTCCTGCTCCATTCATGTTGAACATTCTCAACAAGACTCTCCAAGGTCGCAGACTGATGAGAAATCAATCAGATCGATACCAATAAGCCTCCCACGCACCTTGTCTGAGAACGTTTTATTATTGATAGTTCACCTGTACAGGTGCTTCTAAGCAACTCAGACGATCTGAAGACTCGGGGGAAGACTGTTTCATGGTCTCTTGTTGTATCTGGCCTTAGTAGAACATCAACATGCATGGCTTCTATGGTTGTCCTTTATCTTGAACACGTCTTGCGCTTCCTTTGTGGTTATTTTCTTTACTCTTAGCTATATATATATATAGGTAATTGCGTACATTCTACTTTGATTACTTACGATTCGTATATAAGTTAATATTAATATGAACATTTCATATAGTCTGCTATTATTATTAACGTTGCATATTGTTTACTTTTACCGAGAACGTTGAGTGAGTGAGTGAGTGAGTTATTGTTTAACGCCGCTTCGGCAGTATTGCAGCCATTAGCGGCGACGAGAACGTTGAAGAAAGTTTACTATAATCATGAATGTTGCATTAGTTTATTATTATCCTGAACCGTTCATACACTTTAGTATCGTCATTACCCTTTGCATTTAGTTTAATAGTACTATGAACATCGCGTACAGTTTATTATTATCAAAGTTTACTATTGTCATTACCATTGCATATAGTTTAATAATATCACGAAGGCTGCGTGAAATGTACTTTTATCATAAGGCTTTGTTACAGTTATCATCAATTTTGTGTGCAGTTTGATATTATCATGAACGTTGCATTACTTTACTATTTTATCATGACCATTGGATATTGTTTACTATTATCATAAACGTTGCGTATAAAAAACTAGTTTCGTTAACATTGCGTACAGTTTACTATTATCATAAACCATGCATTTACTTTAATCATTAACATTGCGTAATGTTTACTATTATCATAAACGTTGCGTATAAAAAACTATTTTCATTAACATTGCGTTTACTATTATCATAAACCATGCTTTACTTTAATCATTAACATTGCGTAATGTTTACTATTATCATAAACGTTGCGCATAGATAACTATTATCATAAACGTTGCGTATTTATTACCATTGTCATAAACGTTGCATATAGTTTACTATTATCATGAATGTAGTAAATGTTTACTATTCCCAAGGCGGTTTAAGGAAGTTGTTTCCGTCATCACGAATGAGAGTAATAACATGTTAAAGGGACACCGTGTCGAGGATAAAAATCAGATTATGTGTATCTACCTATGCTAATTAACATGTCTTTTAACAAGTGACAGACACCCAATTTCAGACAATTGACGTAATTGGTAATACAAACTTCTCCATGTAGACAGTGAAGCGAAGCGTAACAGACACTCTAATCAGCTTAGTTAGATATACATGAGACTCATTTTTATCCTCGACGCAGTGTCCCTTTTACAGCCATGAACTTCTACCGTTACCGTGAAAGTACTCCATACTGTTATTATGTCAATATGCTGTACCATTATACTGCTGGTTATGGCTTGTATCGTTGCAGCAAGAAAACAAGAACCAACTAAGTTAGTATAAACAGAAGTCGTAGATTCCCTACGTATGTTACAGAAGATGTCTGTCTGTCTGTCTGTCTGTCTGTCTCGCAGGATCATTAGAGAGCCCAACCAATTCTACAACATTTGGCAAGTCTAGATTATTATGAACGTTTATTCAAATCAAGGATCCTTATCAGTTCAAGCATCTAATCGTGTTTTAGTCCGTCACGACTACCCTTCCTCTCTTTTGTTCCCCAATATTGAAACTCACGTCACACAAACCTGCCCCCGCTTCATTTGAGAAACAATGGTTAGTGTGGTATGGATCACGTTATGACGATATATAGCCATGTTATAGTCTTCTATATCGCCAAGCAGTGTATCTTATAAGATAATGAAATATGGTTAAACGGCACTTTTATTTGTTTTCTCAACACACAAACAAATGTCTTGTGTACATTATATATATTATACCCGTTCATTATCTACTTTAGGAAATGTTGACAACAGATAAATCACGATAAACAAACAGTGTCCGTTTCAAAGAAGAAAATCGTGCGAGGGTAGTTGACTCATTGGAGTACGATCCTAAATATTTGGTTATAAACTTATCTGATTAGGATTTGATCCCTTATTAGACTTCGATACTACAATTTGTTATTTTCAAATTGGTATAAACATTTGAATTGTGAATTAAAAAAAGAGCTGTATATTAACGCTATTTAACAAAAGCGTATGGGATAGACTATCTTCCTATTTTCCCAAATAAGTGTTCCATATAGACTAACCAACAGTGTCTTGCATCGGTTAAAATTTGTATTTCCAATTGTCAAATCTAACACCAACAAGACTTCCTAAGAAAACGTCGAATGGACGAATGTCGATCATGAATAAATACAAAATACACAAGTTGCCATATCTCTTCAAGACAGACGGGAGCAGCTGTATATTGTAAAATATTAAAATACCACCTCTAAAACCGTCATATATATATATATATATATATATATATATATATATATATATATATATATATATATATATATATATATATATATATATATACAATATTAAGCACAATCTAAGTTAGCTGTCCAAGGGAACATTGGCTGAGCAGTAACGAAAGGAAAGAGAAAGTGTCTGGGGCCGACCAGCACAGAATGTGAATATTACATGAAGCTGAAGGTCCGCGGTCCTGATCCCTCGATGTGGAACAGACACTTGTCATCCATTCACACGCTTCTCATCAATGGAACAGGTCTCGTGCTGGCTGCAGTCTACCTGCTCCGTGTAATTACCACTGAAACAATCGATGAATGAACTACTTTGTTCCTTCCTTAAGAGAAGTAGATGAATGAAACCCAGGCTGTGGGGCTGAGCACGTTAGTTTGGATGGATGCATTATTGAACTTGATTATCTCTGGTTGTCATTCAACTACTCTCTATCCTTTTTCTTCGGCACTCTTTTTAATATTTCCCAGTGTAACTTTATTTTTGAATTGTCAGAATGTATTCCTTCAAAACATCACTTTTCGTTCGTTTTCTTTTCATTCGTTCTATCATGCACATACGTGGCACACTAAGTTGTCGTTTTGTTTGCCTAGATTTTCCTTCTTTGGGTTGGTGACATTTCTATATTTCATTTGACATACGTGGCAGTCAGATGCCAGTAATCCACACACCATACCATTGTATGTATCATTGGCCAGTGCTTTATCCAAGAGCTCTAGATCCAGTCTCAAACACCATATATGCCAATGCTTAACCATTCAAGTGCGTGCTGGCAGTGTTAGACTCTGACCCTGAAAAGAACCATCTCCAGTGTGATTCCCATGTTATTATATAAATGGGTGGCGGGGTGAGTTTAGAAGCGTTCCTTATAATCTGGTGTCTCTTTAGCTCAATTGGTCAAATGTCGGATTCTCACATATTATATAGGTCCCTGAAAAAGTAGTTATTTATAAAATATCACCATTTTATTAAATATTGAAAAGAAGCCTGTGATAAAAAGGATTTCCTAAAAACAGAAGCGCCTTTTCAATATTTATTCAATTCAATTCTTTATTCCGGATATAGTGTACATGTAGGCCATCGGCCCATGACTACAGTAGTCGACAAGACATGTGATACTTAAATCTCAATCCATATTGAGAGGCACTCTTCGTAGAAGCATAGATTTATAAATCTACATAGAAGTATTTCTGGTTAATTCACAATTAGAAGTTGACATAAGCATATTGAACATTGAGCTTTCAATATTTATTAACATGGTGATAATTGCAGACTAACTACTTTTTTCCAAGTCCAAGTGTTGGAGTAGGCACGGGACTGTATCTGTGTGCCCCGGTGTATCTGGTCGGTTGTAGTTCATCTATTTGATGATTTTAGTTTCGTGTTTCCGTTTTAAATAGTACGCATTCTTTATATCGTTGATCTTGATTTTGATAAATACTGTTTTATCCTTCTCACTGGTCAACTTTGATTTTTATGATAACCTTTCTGGGGCCATTTTCTCACGACATCTTCTACCGTGATCGAAATTTGAATACATTTCTAATATAATTCTCTGTTATTTATATATGTTTATAGATGTTTTTGGAACGGAACCTGCGTGACTCTTATATATATTGTATTTTTCTCACTATTTCTGTTGCGCGTTTGTCGTTTTGTATTTCTACCACGCTGCAGTCTTACAGACTCTAAAAACATAGTATCATGTATTCGTCAAACATCCCGATTTGATTAAATGTTGAAAAGGAGCATATAAGAAATGGGATTTCTGAAAACAGAGGCTCTTTTTTAATATTCAATGAAATTGTGATAATTTCAGAATAAATACTTGTTGAGAGTGTAAGTGTTAGACTAGTTTGGCTAGAGCCTACCTCCCTCTACTGGAACTAGTGAATTGTTCTCGGTATGGTACCGTCTCAACGTAACCGTATGGTCAACTAAAGCTATATGGGCTAGTTTCTAAGTGAAAATTTAAAACGTCAGGCTTTCTGAAAGAAAAAGAAAACGTAATCTATCCATCCACATATAATAAGCAATATAGCTCTATTCTTGTAGATATTTGCATCAAATCTAGTTTAGCTTCAGGGAATGAAAGTTCTTTAATTTACATTCACTACGTATTACTGTTACTCAAATATCCTATGTATCAGTTTCTTGCAAAAATTGACGCATTTGATATACCATATACATACAATCAATGCTGATTGAATTCGCTTGTCTGGAGATAATTGCTGTGTAAACTTACATATATGGTCTCGCAATTCATAATATTTGGTATTTGAGACAACAATCTCAAATAGCTTCTCTTTATTTGTGCTCATTTTGAACTTTGAAACCATGCGAGTTCCTCTTAAAGGATAGATGCAATGACATATGGTCAAAATCGGATTCATTAAAATAGGATGTCAATTTGACAATTGCTCGATTTTAAATTTCTGAAATCGGTCCATAAATTACTTTTATGCGGCTTTTTAAAAAACCGCCTGATTTAGCCCCGGCAACCAGAATGAAAGTCTGCTGGGGTGTGACCCGTGAAGGGATGACTACTGTGACGTATCTTGAGGAATCTGATTTTCTGCGATAGTGATAATTCAACGTTATTTCGCAACATTTTGATTGTTACTTTCGCAAATAAATCTTCAATAAACCAACTTTAATTTCCCATATATCGACTGTTTAGATATCCAACTAGGTAATTCCGCAGATGACAATTACACAATTATTACAGAAACATGTCTTTTTGACGATGTAATACACCTCATAAATTCATTTAGAGGCAGTGATAATCATCATTAATTAATTAACGGGACTCGGCGGAGTAGCTGTCTAGCCGGTCCCGTCTGTCACGCCTCAGTGAGCATTTTCAAAATGATTCGCCGAACAAATTGCGGTAGTGTTAAAATGGGTGAATTAAACTCGTCTTAATTATCAATTGCAATTGTATATTGTTTCGAGTTTATGCTCAATTGATTCCGATATATATACGTAGAGGTAATCATCTGTCATTCTTGAGAAAAATGCATTTCATCAGATCCTAAATGGGGACGGGATAGCACGAAATGTTTTTGTGTAAATTCAACAGACTGCAAATTTATTTACCTCATGACATGTGATTATCATCCTCTTATAACCAAGTTATCCAAATAAGTAAAACTCTGTCTGTGTCTCATGAAATAATATCATATGCAAATGGTATTTGTATAATATATGTTCTCTATTTCACTTTTGTGTATTTTAAATTCTGTTCTGTTCGGTCTGCACGTTCCTCACCTGATGAAGAGGTCAGGGGTCGAACCCTCCAGGGAAGGGAAACTTTAAATCCGTATGATGGTGAGAATGTTATATAAGCAGTGAAATGTAAGTTCAATGCTACATTCAATTCCAGTGCAGTATCGCCCATTAATCGCCTGTTCCAGTAAATGCTCAAAGGTTTCACAGCAATGCATAACCATCAGTGTGTGGGCTTTCTTCTTACACTAAAACTAGCCACATTGATCAGATTGAAATACTTTTGAGGACGACGTTACACTCCATGTATACTATCGGTTAACAGATCATAGCATGCCGTTGTAAACATACACCCAGACGCAAACAAAACGATACCGTGCCGTAGATATTCAAGATGTTTCAATCCGCGGGTGATACATACAATTGAAATAGAGTTCACTAAATCATTAAATTTGAAATTTCAAAACATTATCTGTTCATATTTTTAAGAAACACACGTTTTAACAAATCATAACAGTTTATCTTAAATATGAAACATTATGCCCAGACAACCTTTTTGAAATAGCAATTTCAGCAGCAATAGTTTGAACAGAAATAAAACATGAGGTATAATACTCCAATCAATGGAAGTGTGTATAGCCTATATATTTCTTTACGAGATATTTCCCAATCACGGACATTATAGAAATTGACTTAATCCGGCAGACATATTTAGTGTTTGACTGTGTTGAACATTTGGTATCGCTTCTTCTGCCCCTTAGTGTGCACAACATGTGAACAAAAAAGACGATATCGTCAAATGTTCTTATACGTTTTTGTAAAACCAAAAATGTTATTTCGAGTTCAAAAATATGTCTAAATTAACACTGATTTCAGACAAGTTTCTGTGATTAGTATGCATGTGAACAAAAAAGGCGATATCGTCAAATGTTCTTAATACGTTTTTGTAAAACCAAAAATGTTATTTCGAGTTCAAAAATATGTCTAAATTACCACTGATTTCAGACCAGTTTCAGTGGTAGATGTTTCAGATTTCGTATGGACGTCCTCCATCTTGTCTATTCATCTGGTAACACATTGACAAAACATTCATTCTTTACAGTTTGTTTGAATATATATCATTTCAGTCTAATATATATTTAACTGTATGTCAACTCAATGTAGTTTTGTCTGTACCAACTGAAATTGCACACCCGGACAAAATACAACACCGACCGTGCGTGCCGCTCACGGCTGTACTGAAGCCGCTCAGCGAGTTCATGAAAAGACTCGCGAAAAGAAAGTAAAATAATATGCAACGGCTTTAAAAAATAAACACGACATAAGTAAGAGTTGATAATCACTATATATCGAGCTCAGACAAGCGTTGGAGTAGAGTTACAATGGTATTCAGTGGAGAAACCTTCTGTCTGGTCCGTGTCGGGATGGACATGCCAACTCTGCTAGTGTTTAATAGAAAAATAACATTACGACGAGTCGCGGAGTGATTTTGTAGACGTTTAACAGGCGTTTCCCTTTCTCAGACTTACATAGGTATATTGAAGTGGACTCAAGAGCTTTACTTACCTTGAGAGGGGATATCTGGAGGTTTGAGTCTCTTTCTGCAGTGTCTGTCACTCGCAATGGAAACAAACCTTTATAAAGAACATTTAAATGGGAATTTGTATAAGAATGATATTGCCTTTCGCTTTTTCATCCTGTTCGCTTATTGAGAGTGGTCTGTGATGTGCGAGGAGTGACGAGGGTCTTCAGTAACGTCTTTGTACAGAGCTCGGTGTACATGCAGCATGTAGTGATGTTGTGATGTTGTGATGTAGTGATGTTGTGATGTTGTGATGTTGTGATGTAGTGATGTAGTGATGTTGTGATGTAGTGATGTTGTGATGTTGTGGATCGTGTAGTTTGGGATCCTACGGACAGGCTGCGTTCATTTATACATGTCAATACCCTCGTCTTAAAATATCTATATTTATTCATTTATTTCTTTTAAACTATTCATTTCGAACTTACAAGACATTATTTTGATTTTTGATTTTGAAATAATTAATGATAGTATTTTTCATAAAAGTTTTGCTCTAAAAATAATATTTGTATAGGTATTCATGTGTACAATCTGATATCAAGATGAAATTAATTAATAAAATAGTTTATAGATCATACATATTAATATATCAAATTAGTGTATTCATTTCAAAATTCAAATAAAATAATGTGTCTTGTCTTTGATATCATACATTTATTTAACAAATAATGAAATTTAAAAAATCTCTAATGAATATATAACTACAATTTAAGCACAAATTGAATATATGTAATCCTAGTATTTCCAGCCAAAAAATGAAACATTATGTGTGATATATTATTTTAAATACAGTAAATGTGAAGAGTATCTTGGCCGTTATGAAAAACACCTTGCTGACACACTGGTCTTAAAAATAATTAAATAGTACTGAGGCAACGTCTAAACCAGACGAGTCATTTTAGAAATGAGCATATGATGAATTTGCAAATAAAACCTAAAATAATAAACGCTGAAGCTGGCAGTACAAACCCTCTTCCCACGTCTTGCCATAATGAAACAATCCAAACACGAGATATAAAGCCCTCTTTAAGAGCCACTGCTTGCGTAGATGTGTATAAAGTATCAATTTATCTCGAATTATGGCAATTACAGAGAACACGTACCGCTTCAGTACATGCGTACATAAACAGTCTGGAAAAAGCAAATATTTAGGTCAAGGCCTCTTTTAATTTCCCATGACCTAATTATATGGGGCGTTGACCTCGATACAAGAAATCCAGCAAAAGGTATCAACGCATCTCTGTAAAAGATAAAGAAATCGTTTAACAGTCTTGTCTGACGTCGATTAGAGATAGTTCTCCTTGTCTATACTGAAGGAAGTGTTTGTGTGGAGATGACAATTATCTAGAAGCAGCCAATTGGTCTTGAAGTAGTTACAATTTACATATTATTTTGTTTTATTTGGGAGAAGTTGACGAAAACGCCTTATTGATAGACGGTTCAGTAATCGTACAAATGTTTTCATGCAGTGTAGCTTGTGGTAATGGATGAGTATTTGATGTCTACCTGGTAGATGATACATGCGATACCTGGTAGATGATACACGCGATACATGGTAGATGATACACGTAATACATGGTAGATGATACACGCGATACCTGGTAGATGATACATGCGATACCTGGTAGATGATACACGCGATACATGGTAGATGATACACGCGATACATGGTAGATGATACACGTAATACATGGTAGATGATACACGTGATACCTGGTAGATGATACATGTGATACATGGTAGATGATACATGTGATACATGGTAGATGATACATGTGATACCTGGTAGATGATACATGTGATACCTGGTAGATGATACCTGTGATGAATGGTAGATGATACATGTGATACATGGTAGATGATACACGCGATACCTGGTAGATGATACATGCGATACCTGGTAGATGATACACGCGATACATGGTAGATGATACACGTAATACATGGTAGATGATACACGCGATACCTGGTAGATGATACATGTGATACATGGTAGATGATACATGTGATACATGGTAGATGATACATGTGATACATGGTAGATGATACATGTGATACCTGGTAGATGATACATGTGATACCTGGTAGATGATACATGTGATACATGGTAGATGATACCTGTGATGAATGGTAGATGATACATGTGATACATGGTAGATGATACATGCGATACCTGGTAGATGATACATGTGATACATGGTAGATGATACATGTGATACCTGGTAGATGATACATGTGATACCTGGTAGATGATACATGCGATACCTGGTAGATGATACATGTGATGAATTGTAGATGATACGTGTGATACATGGTAGATGATACATGCGATACCTGGTAGATGATACATGTGATACCTGGTAGATGATACATGCGATACCTGGTAGATGATACATGTGATACCTGGTAGATGATACATGCGATACCCGGTAGATGATACATGCGATACCTGGTAGAATATACATGTGATACCTGGTAGATGATACATGCGATACCCGGTAGATGATACATGCGATACCTGGTAGATGATACATGCGATACCTGGTAGATGATACATGCGATACCTGGTAGATGATACATGTGATACATGGTAGATGATACATGCGATACCTGGTAGATGATACATGCGAAACCTGGTAGATGATACATGCGATACCTGGTAGATGATACATGCGATACCTGGTAGATGATACATGTGATACCTGGTAGATGACACATGCGATACATGGTAGATGATACATGCGATACCTGGTAGATGATACATGTGATACCTCGTAGATGATACATGCGATACCTGGTTGATGATACATGCGTTACATGGTAGATGATACATGCGATACCTGGTAGATGATACATGCGATACCTGGTAGATGATACATGCGATACCTGGAAGATGATACATGCGATACCTGGTAGATGATACATGCGATACCTGGTAGATGATACATGTGATACATGGTAGATGATACATGCGATACCTGGTAGATGATACATGCGAAACCTGGTAGATGATACATGCGATACCTGGTAGATGATACATGCGATACCTGGTAGATGATACATGTGATACCTGGTAGATGACACATGCGATACATGGTAGATGATACATGCGATACCTGGTAGATGATACATGTGATACCTCGTAGATGATACATGCGATACCTGGTAGATGATACATGCGATACATGGTAGATGATACATGCGATACCTGGTAGATGATACATGTGATACCTGGTAGATGATACATGCGATACCTGGTAGATGATACATGCGATACCTGGTAGATGATACATGCGACACATGGTAGATGATACATGCGATACCTCGTAGATGATACATGCGATACCTCGTAGATGATACATGCGATACATGGTAGATGATACATGCGATACCTGGTAGATGATACATGTGATACCTCGTAGATGATACATGCGATACCTGGTAGATGATACATGTGATACCTGGTAGAGGATACATGCGATACCTGGTAGATGATACATGTGATACATGGTAGATGATACATGCGATACCTGGTAGATGATACATGCGATACCCGGTAGATGATACATGCGATACCTGGTAGATGATACATGCGATACCTGGTAGATGATACATGCGATACCTGGTAGATGATACATGTGATACATGGTAGATGATACATGCGATACCTGGTAGATGATACATGCGAAACCTGGTAGATGATACATGCGATACCTGGTAGATGATACATGCGATACATGGTAGATGATACATGCGATACCTGGTAGATGATACATGTGATACCTCGTAGATGATACATGCGATACCTGGTAGATGATACATGCGATACATGGTAGATGATACATGCGATACCTGGTAGATGATACATGTGATACCTCGTAGATGATACATGCGATACCTGGTAGATGACACATGCGATACCTCGTAGATGATACATGCGATACCTGGTAGATGATATATGCGATACATGGTAGATGATACATGCGATACCTGGTAGATGATACCTGTGATGAATGGTAAATGATGCATGCGATACCTGGTAGATGATACATGCGATACCCGGTAGATGATACATGCGATACCTGGTAGATGATACATGTGATACATGGTAGACACGTGTAGGTAATGATGACCGCAGGTTTGGTAGATTGTAATTACCTGTACAATCTGTATACCTTCAAGCTCGGGGCTTGATATGTTGATTAAGAACAAATTGAAACTCAACAGTTTTAGCAGCAAAGACCTCTAATGAAGTCTCAATGGTTCAGATAAAGACCTTCTGTATCACCCTCCCCTCATATATGTAAGCGATGAATTAAGTAACAACAAATTATATGGATGAAGTATACTGTGCAGAAAGCTATACTTAGGTGTACAATTTGTTACTTCATTGCTTGTATTCGTGTTTCTAAATTGCAGGAAACAGAAATACGTATTTTATAGAAGGTTTGATTTCTGTGTTTCTTTGAACTTCTTGAATTTTGTCTCTAAACATCTAATTGAATTTGTCTTTACATATCTAAATGACTTGAATTGTGTCTCAAAATTTCTAAATGTCTTAAATTTTGTCTTTTAATATCTTAATGTTTAGAAAGTTTCACTAAATCTCTAAATGTAATGAACCTTTTCTCTAAATCTCTAAAAGTCTTGAAGTTTGTCTCTAAATCTCTTGAATTTCAAATCTAAATTTATTTCTGGAAAGGGAAGGGAATTTTAAAATGTAAAGCCCAAACATATATATCCGCCGATACTTCATACCATGTACATGATGGCGGTTGAGTAAAGCTTGGCATGCTTGATGACCACAATATTATTGATGCACCGTCAACGTGATGTAACTTGATGTAATAAATAAGTTACTATCATGTAAATTAATACATGATTTCAATCAACAAATTACCTTCATCATCCTATTATTTCCATTTGATAGCATTACCATGCTAATAATATATTACATTAAAACATATGTGAATTTAATTGTATGAAAGTAAATACATGAATGTCAATATTAGCAGTCCCATTTTTCAATGGCACTCGACGTTTCAGTTTAAAAACTCAATTGAATTAAATCCGTTAAGCAAATACAAGTTTTGAAAGAGGGCGTTTACTGGGCAGTGTAGGGAGTCTCTAATCGTCTCTAATTGAAGACACGGCATACGTGTGGCGTCTCCTGTGATGGTCTCCCGAACATTATGCTAAATACTCTCATAAACAAACAACAACGACGACATACCAAAGAGATTACTAAAACTTTCTTTGTTAGTTTTGTTTTTTCGAGGAGAAAAATCGCTTAATCTTACAGCAGATAGATATACCAATAGAACAGGGCTCCGTTCCATAACAGCGAGCGCTTATAATCGCTCATTGATTGCTCAATGTAGCGCTCACGTAGCGCTCAAGTAGCGCTCATTCTCTCCTGAACGACACGGTGCAAAACTTCAAAGTTAGCTCGCTTTGCTACGTAGCGCTACATTGAGCAATCGCGTTCAAGAGAGGTTTAAAAGTAATCGCTAATTGAGCGATTACTTTGAAACCTCTCTTGAACACGGCCGAGACATCACAGTGTCGCAGTCAAACTCGAGGATTTCAGGTGAAGCAGTGGTAGCGAGCGTTCCTACATACACCAGTGTCACAGTCTATGTGTCTTAGTAATCTCAATAATATGGGGTGATGGGGAACTATTTGATCGGTGTTCCAGTATCTATAGTTGGCAGTTGTGAACATACCAGCATTGTATTATTGCGCCAAGTTTGATCTTATCGAGGGGCAGGCAGACGGGTAGTTTGGAGAGAACCATGATTGATCTGTCAATATTTACAAAATAACTTCAATTTCGTGTCATGATATTTATCGTAGAACTTCAAAATCCCTTTAAGTAGTTAATAACATTTTAAATAATATTTATACTGGTTGAAGTACTTTAATACATTTATGACTGATTTATAAAAGACATTGTTGTTTGTTCATCTCATGTGATTTATTTCAGCAAGCCGCTTCAAATCTTCTGATTATGTGTTTAGGTATGTGTAATTAAGTATAGGCGAGTCCCATGTCAATATAAAATACCAAAGTTTTTAATGTAAATAATCTATGTGTTTCTGCGTCTCTCAAACCATCACCGTTCTTAGTATCTAATAAATAGCAGATTTATTGACATCGAATAAGACATTGTTATATTATCTCATATATTAATATAAATCGTGTGACAATAAGGAGAGATATAATTACATAGTTTGCAATCCATGGAGTAAAGGGAACCATAAATACTATTTTCCTGTAAACAGATAAATTGGTCCAAGCACTTGTAGTCATGTTCACATTTGATGTTTAAACGTATATAAATGTATTCACAG
Organism: Gibbula magus; assembly: GCA_936450465.1. Taxonomy (NCBI): domain Eukaryota; kingdom Metazoa; phylum Mollusca; class Gastropoda; order Trochida; family Trochidae; genus Gibbula; species Gibbula magus. Next base: position 2,285,266 of record OW388296.1, on the reverse strand, counting down.
AAATGTGACAGGATAAATAACAAGCAAAACAATGCTTATGGTATGTCTCTCAATACAAATACATAATTCACATTTCTAGTTATTGTCCCTACTTTATTTCTTTATTTTATGACTCTATTACACAAAACAGTTCATAAACCAACCGTTTTGACCGATTAGATATAGCAAGTTTACATCCGAAAAGAAGTTCTTCATTTAGAATTGTTCATTCAAGTTCATTTGAAATATACATAATATCAACTATCAGTGGATTTCAAAAAGAGTTAATATGAATTTAAAATGTAAAATACGTTTTTTTTTCAAAGCGAAAATCACATCTCTCTCATGTTTCTAGAAATTGTTCTGATGGTTTTGTAAAAGAATACTGGTGACTAAGCGGTCGGTTTTCAAAATTGTTTTTAATATATATATATATATATTCTCGATGGCGACAGAATCGTCCAAGCTCACAATAAGATTTCGTCGTCAATCATCCAGACTTCTGAGCAAAAAATAAATGGAGCCTTCTTAAAAAATAAAACGTGGCCAGTCTAGTTGCCTCATCTCCAGACTAAGTGTTGTTAGGAACTCCTTTTTATTTTACTTCTATCAAATATCAAAACGTAAAATTTCAGCTGGAAGGTTTTTCCCAGGAGCTATATACTCGTCTACTGAACTGGTAAAGAAGGCCAGTAGAATAGTCAGGAAAAGCCAATGTAAGGAATCGGAGTCTTCAACAAACACTTCCAGTCACACGGAGGATTACAGTAGACAGACCGCGCAGCCACGACAACGTTAAGACACCACCAATTCAATTTCTATCTTATTTGCACCGACGTTTAGGTCGTTTGATGTCGAATTATCGCTCACATTGTGGTAATAATCGCAGCAAGGTTTATGATCGTGTTAGCAGATAGACAATGGAGGAAATACAAAACACAGACTTTCAGGGGGATACATGGAGGAGAAACACGAATTCAAGGTCCCAAAAAGGTCAAAGGTATACATGAATATATAATATAAACAAAACAGATTTAATCAAAGTTTAAAGAAACTTCCGATATTTCAAGACCGTCTGATATTCAACGCATCAAAATACATAGTGGATTTATTAGAATGTCTAAATGAACTCGTTGCATTCTGATGTTGACTATTCTCTAAGAATATAAGATGACACATGCTGTTCATAAATAATGTTGCGGAATTGGGAGGGGGTCCTTCAATCAGGTGAACCCCCCCCCCCCCCCCCCCCCCCCCCTCCCTGTCAATAAATGCGCCATTTTCCACAACCCTTTGGTAATAATCTGATCCGACTAACAAGTTCTTTAAATAAGTTTATTCTGTTTGTTCTTATTACACAAAATAAGAATATCATTTACCTCTGTCTACACCTTATCTACACCGTATAAGGAAGTCGAACGACTTTTAAGAGAAGTTTTCGAATAGCTTCTTCTTACTTGACATTTTTATGAAATATTTGTCTCAACGTTTTTCTTCAAGTAATTTCACGAATGTATTGTTTAAACATTTTACTATAAAACGTTATATGTGAGATTTCACTTGTCATTGGCGCGCTATATATTGCAAAAAAAAGCAGTGTTGAAAAATCAACGCCATCCTTTGAACAGTGTGATTCATTGCATTACTATGTGGGTCACGTGAAATAAAACGGCGCAAGGTGAAATTTAGTTCCCTCTATCGCCTCATCTAAGTAGTATAATTGCAATTGGACACTTGTCCAAGCGTCGCTGGAATAGTTAACAGGATAACATTCCAACGTGTTTTAAACGACCCCGTATCGCTGGCCCGTGTTTGCTGCAGGATAATTGAATGGCAGTGTCAATATCGATCAGAAGCTAAATTAGGTCTGATCGTTACCTTATCAACTTATAAACAAAACGCCGAGCTTTATGATATACCCAGAGGTTAATGGTCGCCTCTTGTCAACTTGTGTCAACATTTTTGTAAGCTAACTTTCCAACACGTACCTGACAAAATATGAACGAGTTATTTTAGCACATGTCAGAAAATTTTCCACAAATACATCTGGTTAAGTCAGTGATGACATATATTTTAAAAATAATTTTCATTTGGATGATTTAAGGAAGTGTTATTTTTTATTTCAATTTGTGGCATTCTGACATAAAATGACGTTATACAAACAGAAAAAATAACCGAAAATGATCATAAAACATGCTTAATGTATTGTACTTTCACCTCTGTTCATGACAATAACATGCTTGACAAATTTTGCAAAAATCCTAATTATGAAACAGCCATTAGTTTACATGACGTATATATCCGGAGTAACAGGCTATGCTTCTCCAAACTACCTTCTATGGACTTCATAATATGTTCAACCTTTATTAGCTATTAAATATGATAATAGCTCTAATTTCGTCAACGGCACGAGTTAAACGTTTATATACGTAACGCTCAGCGAACAAGGATGTTGCCCTGTCTCGTTCCACGTTTCAATAGATTTCTCCGGCTCACAACTTTCACATAAAGAAATCTTCAGTAATAGTAGAGGGACATATTTGATGAGTATTAAATTTAAAATGATTACCACAAGCCTCGATATCACAATGCATGACCACACAATTAAAGATAAACGATGACTTGTAAGTGTAACATTAAAGTTAGGCAATCGGTGTTTATATCAAATTAACGTAGACTTAAATGAGTAACTACTTATTGAATTTTCCATAAAAGAAAGAATGTAAAAGAGCTTGCAGCCCAGCTGTGAAGAGGTTTTATTGAACACAGATGACAGACAACCTCCTCCAGCACAATACTGGTCTCTGAATTCACAACGCGTACACCTCCAACATCATATACATGTACACATTCTCCAAAGGGTCAATTATTGTTTTTAAAGTGAAGTCATCAATCAATCTTTATTTCAGGTATGTAGGCCCCTGGGCTCAAATACAGGGATACGGATTTCATATACAATACAGAAGTATGTTATCATAAGGTTTTGCATCAATTTTTAATTCTGGATAGAGCAGTGTCGATTATGCCTGGCATGTAAAATCTTTCCACATGACATAGCAGCTGCTAGTTGGACCTGTATGTATCTTTCATCACATGCCGTCCATATAATACACTTGTCTTTACACGAGTTACTCTTCAATTCTAAATCTACTCCCAGACAAAGACTTAAACTCACTCATATCATTAAAATCAACTAAATTCAAAATTTTAAAATAAGGCATATTAGAAGATTCGGGGAAAGAATATCAGACCTTTGACTAGCAGAAAAATCCACACAATTAAAATAACATTCATCATAGCAATTCATTGTTGCTAAACTAAAAACGTTCGATACAGTAATCTGAAGATCGAACATTTAACATTAAGCGCCATGGATGCCTAGGATACGTATTTGTCATAGAGCCAGATATGTGGAAAAAGTCAAATTTAAAAATACAAAATCATTTGTGTAATCCAGCTTGAGCGTTCATGAGTGTCTGAGGTTTTGAAATGAAAGAGAAATCAATTGTCATATCGGGAAAAATCAATTATCAATTTTGCACATTTCACTTGTGTAATCTCAAGACCGGCCATGTTCACAGATTGGGCACAACTGAAATATCTCGACTTAGAGAACGATGTTATAATTTCCCCTAATTTGCTTTTTCGTTTTCAAACCAGGAGAGCTGTATGTTATAGAAGTGACATATTTTCCTTTGTGGGGTGTGTTATTAAAGGATTCTGTCTGTTTGGTTTGACGTACATCTGATCGACAATGTATGGATAGACGCACAATAGGAATTTTCTTTGCTTCGACAATTGTCAACGTCTCTATCAGAAGTTGTAGAGAAATAATAGGCCTTATTGTGTACCTTCATATGTTCATTTCTCCTGTCCTTCAAAGAGCTATTATCTTATGGATTATCAACGACGTGCATAGGACTCAATGTACAATAAAAGAGCATTAATTTTACACGCCAGACTGTTGAAGTATTTCCAGATGAAATGTAGGAGATTGTTGAAACATATCAGATGTGTTTTTTATTACTTGTTTTGGACCTTTCTAAACATATATAACGATACAAATGTATGGGTTAGGAAACTTTCCGGAATAGTCTGTATATATACATATATATATACTTGTGATTCAGATTTGTTTAAAAAAAAATAAAAATAGGTTTTTTTAAGAATATAGTCATATTATGGATTATAAGATACACCTATAGATTCTATAGGACATACCTAGTAGATTAAGATTAGGCTTAGGATTAAGATTAAGATGGGGGATATAATATACCTTTTTGAGTTTATTCAAAATATTTTCTGTTAAAAAAAGAACTGATAAATCAAGAAACCTCACTGACATTAACTGAATTTATACATACAAAATACTTTCAATTTCTTTCATTCTTATTCTATCAATGGTCCTTGGTTCAAAAGTAAACACGTTATCATCACAGGAAAACAACACTACTGTCAATGGACGTTTCCGATTTGTAAATTCAAGACAATTGCAAACGTATGACCACAGCCATTAACTTGAACAAAAATCTGTCTTTGTCCAACTTAAACTTTAAGCGTTTGCGAGATGTGCAGTGAAACATCCTTTCAAATAGTTTCACAATGGTCTTAGTCGATTCGCCGGTTAAACGCTTTGTCCATTTTTTTCTAGAAAACGAGAAAAAAGAGAGTTAAAAACTATGAATGCAATGAGCCAGAGTTTATCAACCAGTGCACCTGCGAGCTCACACAGTAGGTGTAGAAGAGCGACAGGCGTAACGTCCCTGGTGGGAGCTTTCACTTCACTTAAAGAAGTCCTCCCTAGCTGCCTGTGTCTGCGTAAGACTCTTTTTCACAGGCAAATAATTCTCACACATAGGAAAGTTAATCGGGCATTTGAAATTATGAAATTACGTACGATATACGACATCCCACCACAGCGCGGTGAGCCTTCACATTTGTTCACATTGTGCATTAATTGATATCACTTGATTTTTCAGTTTTGAATTACATGTTCTCAACAATGAAGTAATATTTCTCAAGTTACAGTTTAGTTGTTGATGGTTAAAAGCGGTCTGAATGTTTCAATTACGGAGCATCCATTAATCTTGAATTACATCTGTAATGGCAATTTTTTGGCTGCGTCTTTATTCAACCCATTGAGCGGGAGCATTAATAGGCAGTTGCCCGATGTAGTTTTTCAACTGTGGTACTCACTAAACGTTTAACCTAGGGTTATCGCCCCTTTATGGCTCTTGCTGGGCGAGGATTATTTTCTGATAATTCACGCCGTTTTTCAAGGCTTCAAACCAATTTATGCAGACTTTCCATGACGGCAGTGATTAGAAGGTTGAGGCTCGTCATGTAAAGGATTTAGGAGTTTCTCTAGCGTGAAATATCCTGTAACACGGACTAAGCCTCGTGGATCTCAACACAGGTGGATTCTGCCCCCTCGTATTATTTATACCTTAAGCGATATTTGATATATCATAACTTAACTAGCATATCAATTTGGCAGATTATAGGAAATGCCTTTGAAGGGTTAGTTTGTTTATACTGTACCACATTGTAACTCATTAGGTATGTGTCTTTAGAAAGCACTTTGAAAAAGGTTATTATCTTCTTGTCTTCATCATTATGTTTTGTTATCACCCGTTTTCCCATTGTGTTGTGTTCAGTATGAAAACGCGATCAAAAACTAATTAATAACCCTTTTAAATGGATGTTTCATAAAGCTTGGGTGGTTTCATTTTGTCAGTGGTAACCCCTTATATAATATAAAACATTCAATGGTTTGACTATAAACAATCACACGTTTCTTCTTTGGTTATGAAATGAACTTTCAAAACTTTAATACAATGACATATTATATTATATTACATTATATTATGTTATTATTATATTATATTGTATATTATTTTCTCACACCACAGGATATGTGTTATAGGTCTGCACATGTATATAGGAGCCGGCCCCAATGCAACTTCAGTGTAGTTAAAAAAACTTTGAAAGTTATGATTGACACCTTTATTTCCAGCTACTGGAATCACTTCATGAATGATGTATTTTCTTGCTATTGTATGTTCTCCTTATTCTGATATGTTGTTCACCATTTAGGTTTTTATTGTAGAAACTTATATGTACAATCCTTTGCATTAAAACCATGAAACCGTTATTAATCGTTTATCTGATGCACTGTAAACATAATTCTAAATTGTGTTATGTGTTAAAAGCATTAAAATAAACACGGCTGTTTTGGAAGATAATGAAACGTGATGAATATGAAACTGATAATAAAAGTGATAGGGGCTACTACTTTAATCGTTGGTGCGATAAGGAGAGCGTATTCCCCCCTTACACGTTGGATTTATTTTGATAACGTTAACAACTGATAAAATAAGACAAATCTCAAACCATAAACGTCGATTTACGTCACAATGTTGCTATAGGGAACGTGGAAAGCGTGAATCGGCCTTAACTGCAAGGTTGCAGTAAAGTGATGTGCAGTTTCTATCTCCGTCTTCCTATTTTTGACAAGCATGGAGTCCGGCCAACTCTTGCTTCAGGTGACCTTGACTTCGAGGTCCGAAAGTTGACTTAGTTATTTCTTGCCACGGCAATACGTATTTTCTGCTTTATCGTGACAATGGCAAAAATACTGGTTCCGATTTTGTGACGAAAATGAACCTCTTGCGTGGAAGTTATTCAAAGCAGGAGACGAAAGCCCGTCACCGTCTTCAGAAGCTAGACACTCCATTTTTAGTTGATATCGCCGGTACTATCATAGGGGACCGCCCGACCAGACATAGTCAAAGTTATTTCTGTAGCGTCTGTGTACACCAGTCTGTCGCCCTTGGATCCACACGGCGATAAGTCTTCACACAGACACGTTGTGGTGCAAGCAACAGGATATCGCCCTAATGTCGAATTACCTCCCTTTAATCATCCTAATTACCGCGCTCCTGGGTGTCGTAATTTCTTCATCATTACATAGCTTCGTTAAACATTTGAGTCGGCATAATGTGTGGTTTTTCGTCCCGACGGCGAAGCCTGGTATTAACATTCGCTTCCTAAGTTTAATCTTCATTTTCTATTAGGCTACGACCGTTAATAAACTCTTGTCTCCTAAAAGATGATCAATAGTGTTGAGGTGCTTCCTTAAAGTCGACGAGCCACGCTCCTTGATAGTGTTATCCAATTACGACACCGTCATTTCACCGCTCTGTTACAGGCAGTGGAGGACCAGAGGCCGCAAGACCGGAAATGCGCCGACAATCAGCACTTCCGATTGTACTTTTACGACATGACGTAAAGCTTAGCCTCTGTTGCTGCAGGGTCAGACCAACAGGTAAATTAGCAGGTCTGCGCAGATGGCAGACCAACACGATCGTCTCATTATTAACATGTGCTAGACATGCGCACTGGGCGTCTGATAGCGAAACAGGTAATTGTGTGGGCGACCCTTCATCAACACTTTCTTGTAATTGAGGAATGACTTTTTGCACTGTCTCAGCATATTGAATATTAGTTTTAAACATAAAAAACATTATTTAAAGGTACCACACGTTTTCAGAGTGAACTTGATTGTTTATTAACGTATTTTAAAACATTTGCATTTGCGCATCTCCATCCTGTTATCATTTACTTACTGTCCGTATATCTTGGAAGTTGTAGGAAATTAAGGAACTGCAAGTCAGGCAATTTATGCGAAAAGAAAGATAATTTGTCATGGAAATGATTCTGATTTCGAAGTCTCAGAAGTTTCCGGTTAAACGATAGAAAGCAAAGGCATTACAAAAAACTTTCAAATGAAGAGCACATTAAATAGGATATTTTGATTCCCTGTCTCGTGTTTTTATATCACTTGCGTCTTCAGCATCCGGGTAGTGAGAATCGAACAGGTGACTGCGAGGTCAAAGGTCAAACTCGTCAACGTATGGGCACATTTATTAATCCTATTTTCAAAGATGGTGGCTCATATCCGAAAGGTCAGTAGGTCATGCTGAACAGGTGCATGCCGGGAGTTTTTAGATCGACAGGTGAGAAGATACAACCCAGACAGAGTTGCAGTTTCTTCTGGTGGCAAACTGGGTTCCGTCTGTTGTGATATCTTGTGTAGAAGCGCATCATTATAACGACGCCAGTTGATTTATACAAGCGCTCGCTAGCACAAAATCTGCATTATATACAAACTTGCTTTCGCTTTCGCTTAATTGTTGCTGATAACTGTTGATAACTCTTTCATTTGGGTTAAACACTCTTATTTTATAATTAGCATGATAACACGAGTGACAAACTTAGTTAACATAATTTCATATATAAAAATATATTTATAATTTTAAAGAAAATATGCATTCTACATCTGATTGTAAACTGGTGTCGGTCTGTAGCAATGAATTGATTTGGTAGAATTGGATATGATTGATTTATTGAAATATTATATATTTCATCTGTCATTTGATCAATAATTATATTTGGTTTCCAAGTTATTGCATAATTGATATATCACTGTGTTTAAACTATAGTGCACTTTCCTATTTATGATACGGTTAGGACACATAAAGATGCATTAAGTTGACCAAATTGTATTCTATTTTTAATAGAGAATTCATGTATGTATCACACAATTGCTGGAAAATAACTGAACACTTTACCTCCTGTTATTTCCCACTGTCTCTCCACCTGATGTAAGAGTAAGCATATACTCAGAAACGCCGTCTGTTCACAATAAAGAACTTGTTATCCTGAAATCTTTCTTTTTTGTTGTATAACTTTATCTCCATAACTTCTACAGTTCTTCTTTAAAAAAACTTAAATTATGAGTTTCAAAACATTTGAAACGGTCTCATTAGTCTAAAACAATCAAGAAAGATGTTGGTTATATACTTGTTAAACGATTGGATGTATACAATGTACTTATGATACAGACTTGCTTAATCACATAATACCGCGTACCTTTTACAGGTAATGCTCTGCTTTTAACACCTATTTTAAAAAATATTTATGCAAATTCTAACAAGAATAACGATCTGTGTAAGTTTCCTCTCCGAGATTAATCGTTTGTCTCAGTAAGAATAATACATACATATCTGCTGTCCATTCATTAAGTCAAAGTTTAAGTTCTGCCCCTGTCAAGCAATCGTGAACGTACAATGTACTACTCTGAATATATCTTTATAAACAATTTTTTCTGTTGCCGTCCTGAAATCGTGGGTAGTTTGTACTGCGCATGTCCTCTGCCAATTACTTTAAGAAAGGTATCATTTACTTTAATGACGATAACTTCAATGACAATGTTAACAGTGTGAGTCGATTCACTCTCCGAATGTTGCATAAAATCGAGAAATAAACCTTCCGTCTTTTATACTTACCCAGCGGGGTGTCCAGTCACGTGACCAGGCCATTGTAGTAGCTCTTTTGTGTTGGAGACGAAATCACAGACAAATAATCTTTCCGTATGGGAAATGATCAAAGTGGAATACGATTTAAGCCAGCGCTGAGGTTTTATCCCAACTCTTATAGCCCCCCACGACCACTCTCCCAGAACCAATCGTACTATTAAGCGCTAACTTCAGATTCGCTTCAATAGCCGCAGTGGAACCTATTTCCCCCCCCTTATTGATAACTTGGCTACTTTCGGGAAATGGACATATTTTAATATCACCAAACTCCTGTCAAATAGCTTCACCAAAGACCCTTCCACGAGAAATTTAATATCGGTGTATTAGCGCACATAAGGGTTTAGCATAGAAAACTCTAAACAAACTTTGCCTCAGCTTTTGATTAATACAGAACAAGAGCCTTGTCGCATTGTACAGTGGGGACATGAGTTCGACTTAGTAGTTTGGCAGAGATTAACTCAACTTTTGTACACAGCAACAAATGCTGTATTTACAACTCCGAAGAATGAAATGAGCGTAGCTACCAATAGCCAACTCTCCTTTTCAATAAATCGCAAATAAATTGGATGAATTCACGTGGCAGGCTCCCTGTCAATGGCCATGTTCTTCTTAATTCCGCCGTAAGGAAATTAAACATGTAAGAATTAATCCTATAATAAATAAAATCGTATCAGAGAATACTGAAATGATATTGATACATTGGCGGAAACAAGTCTCATTAAGCTTTAAGGGACTCCCATGTTAATCGGGAACAATTTTAAGAATCTCATCGAGTGGGTTTCCATTAATTACTACACTGTTATATTATGATTGAGCGGGTTATTCGGATTGGTCCAGTAAACTGTCCACGTAGGAAGACACCTCTGGTTATACTTCCCCCAATACATTCTAGTACAAAGTATATATCGAGTCGAGAAAATATTGAGACTACACAAAATAGCGAATTCAAATAAAAGTTAACTGCACGTGAGAATGTTCTAGCATCAAAGCATTGATATACACATCATATTGAATGAGGGAGTCCGTGGTCTCAATAAAAGGGGTATGTTCGCGCTTCTTTGCGTGCCTGTCCATCGCCGGGAAGAGTAAATGTTACCGACAGATGTAAAGAGATGGGAGATGTTGCTTCATTGCTTGGCAATCGCATTACAAGCACAGAACAACGCATTAGAAGACACTGCACAGCAGTTGCCGGGTGCCAACTGAACAAGTTGAGATTCCTCAAGTGAACTGTCGACAATAGTTGGCATAACCTCACATTTTCAAAAAGAAATTGTAATTTATTATTTTTTATTCTCAATTTGAGTGTACTTAAATGCACTCATTTATGTAATGCATCAACTTTGCTTTTATGGAATATTCTTGAATTTACGTATTTCGATTTCGTAAAAAATAATCAAAATTTACAATAAATTTTGTAAAAAAAAATCTGTTATATAAAACTTTCTAATTTCCCTTTTTTACGATTATTAATTAATATCATTCATGATACTATTAAGGTAAAAATGAATATTTAATCTATTTTAGATTATTTAAAATTTAAAACTTCAAACATTTTCTAATGCCAATTTACTTTTTATTTTTAAATTGAATACACAGAGTTTGAAATTACATATTAGCATGCGCTCCTACATGGCTAGATATAGATTGAAGTTATAAGTAATAGTCATACAAATAAAATAAAATAATTTATTGTCAATGCTTTTGTCTATAATATATTAATTTGTTATATATATTGCGAAATATTCCAATATTTCAAATATTATCATTCAATCATTTATATTATCTCTCTATAGCGTAAATGAAGTTATTGTTCGATTTTTCCCCCACTTGAAATGCGTCGTATATATAACGTTAGTCTTACAATTGTTCGCTCAAGGCATTTGTATTTTGTTTTATAATCTATATTTTATATACACATGTTGATATCGTTCTAGTATGTGAACTATTGTTGCAATCCAATTGAAGAAAATAAAGTAACCAAATTGAAACTTTTAAGATTGTGCTCTTGAGCCTTTTTTACTTTTTTGACATTCATTCAGATTATTAGTAGGTTTATTTATACATTTAGTTTACATTTAATCCAATTTACGAAATCGTCTCGTCAGATTTTGTTGTCGATACGACACCTCGACTGTCGTCTATAAATTCTTAATGTAACAAAATCGGGAAATTTAAAGCGGAAAACATTTGAAGTACAATGTTCAATCCGAATAACAAAACTGACATATTTTAAAACTAATTTGGGCACATTTAGAGGACATTTCTTTAATCTATGAAAATACAAGAATTGTTTATCATACATAAATACACGGGCTAAAGAAACGATTTTAGATTATGATAAATAACATTCAAACGTTAAAGAGCTTCTTTGTTTAAAGATCTTTTAATTAACCCCGTGCCGTGGGCAGTTTGTTAGTTACACGTTAGCGTGAAAATATAAACAACAACTGGTGTGTTAAATGCAGTTGTACGTTTTAGACCCGTTAGGTTCTGTTTAAAATGATGTTGCTATATAATAACTGGTGTATTAGTAGCTTCCCTGGTCTAACATTTAGACTCTGAACAAATATATTTTAAAACATTGAAAAGGAGCCTCTGTTTAAATCCAATTTTTCATAGTCTCCTTTTCAATATTTAATAAAATGGTGGTATTTTCAGAATACATTTTTTCAGAGTCTGAGTGTAAGACTATAGTTTCCTTTCCAAATAGAAACACTATTTGTAAACAATTCTATATTTCTGAGAGTTTACTGTTTCAGATGTTATACCGTCGTTACTAACTAAACGCTAAATGACATATTTTTAGCTCGCATGTAGGGGGTATTCATACGCATGCCTCTTGCCTTCTCCCATTCCGTCTATTAGGCCTATTTAATCGTCGCAAAGAAGCTCAAACCCGCTAATATAAATCAGAACTCAATGTTGTTACATTTGGGATAACCCTACTTTCAGAGTGAAGGAGTTGTTTTCTCGAATATCATGCAACCGTGTATATTTATACTTCTCGAACACTGTAGTTATTTTCCACGACGCTCCACCAAATGCAAGTGAGAATCACAGTATAGCAATCATTCATATACAGTGCGCCCTCTCTTAACCACCACCCCTCTAACCGTCAGTCCCTGCACCCCGACATGACTTAGTCCCGAACGAATCCTCATCACCCCCATGAGACGACCATTTTGTCGGGATTTCGGTTCAGACACTGTGGTCCCTTCTCACGAACAATTTGATTATCGTCCTAAGACGTTTCAAACTCTCTTAACTAGTAGTAGCAACATAGAAAGAAGAAACATAAAAATATATATCAATAAAATTTTATTTATCAGCACCAAGGATGAGACTTTTCTATGTACAAATAAATTAGTCGTGAAAATGATACAATGTATTATGACAGTCGATGATACGAGCGAGCCATTGGGTGAAATTATCAATCTTATATATATATATATTTATATATATATATTTGTATATAATAGGTGGGATAGTGACATTGGAGTATAAGCTGGCGACTCAATCACAACTAGAATAAGATAAATCACAATTTTTCACCACCGTTCATATAAAAAAATTCTCTGCTTTGATAAAGTTCAGGGAAATAAGGTATTAAATATCAATAAATAAATATGTTAATGAATGTTTTCGGATTATGTAAATTTGAAACATACATAAAAATGATAGTTACAGATATGGCAATGTGAATCTATACGAACGATGATGAGGGACCGGATTGAAACATCAAGCAGAGAGAAGGTTTACATCCTTAACAAAACTGAAACATATCGCAGTAAACTATCGTTTGAAGAATACACAGTTATATTATCACAATTCTTCAATAACGTCTTTCTCATAAAACATGCATTTTTTGGCCTGGGGCAAAACCGATACTTCAGGGTCATTTTTTAAATATTTATCTTAAAAATATGAAACAATGATAAATCAATAAATAAACAAAATTCGATCCCTAGACGCCGGTAGTTCGTAAGTCAGTGTTCCACAGATCGACTAGACACCCCCTCGAATCCGCCAATTGGTCAGACCCCCAGAAACAGCGGGCCGGAGGACACAGCGTCAAGAGTTTATAGTGGGACTGGTCCTCCGCAAGCCAGTACGTCGCTTTTGCACAGTTACCCGTAGTAGAGTCCGTCTAAATGCACCTCTATATTCAAATAGACATACGATAAATGCCGGTATATAGCCAGGCGGGAAATTACATTTCGCCGTGAAAACATACATCAGAGATTCACTCAGTAGCAGGCATTCCATTCAAAAAATACTTTTCTTCACAATTGTTCAATAAATTAAGAGTATAATACATTTTGTCCATAACGCATTGCTTTTTACGGCGGATATTAGCACAACTGCGACTTCCTGGACACAAGCTCGAGTTCATGGGAATCCTCCACGAGCCGGTACCTCACTTGCACATCCTTCACTGGGGGTAAGATTTCATGTCCGTAGTAGTTCACATCGGGAATTGTGCTTTCACCATCCAAAAGTTCAATTTGAAAACTGTTAACAAGATTCAACATGAACCATTTCGTTTGGAGAAGAGAGTACTTTTTTCCCGGGCACAACGATCCGAATGCGATGATTGGGTGCTTCAATTCCTTGCCGTTCTTGTAGAATTTGGCATCGACGAATCGGTCGTATTTGAATTCCTGTGGACAAGAGAAATAAGACATGTTAGTATAGTCCTCAGTGACACTGTTAGATACACACGAAGCGGTCATTACTCCCCCCTCCCCCTCCCCCCTAATTCTCAGCGTTAATATTGTAACAAGACCATGTGCCTCCCCGTCACCAACAAGCTGTAGGAAGCAACGAGGAAGTGCTTGTTAACCAGCGGGCCATTCGCCAGTGTTAATTACTCTTAACCATCGACAACCTACAGTAAATATTGGTTCTAGCGTGACTTTCCCTCGGCCCTGGTCGCCCACCACCCCTCCATCGAACTTATCAACTTAGACAGGTTCATGCGGAACATTACAATAGAAAGTTTTTTCACACATTACACTTCCGCTAAATTAGAACTTTTTCGTTTGTTTTTTCTTTCTCTCTCTCACTGTATCCCGTAAATATTTGAGAAGCAATCGCGCTGTTTTTAATAACGACCCTATGTCGGAAGTATGGAGCAGCGTCTTTCTTAACCAGCGTGCTCTCTAAATACATCGTCAGCCCTTTATTTATATTTGTAATCAATTTAAACGTGGCAAAAAGTGTAGTCACACAATGCTCATTCAAACCAAGCTAAAAGTGGAACTCATTTCCGAATAAGGTGCAATTCTAAATTTAAAAGAACGCGATCTTCTCAAATTTATGTCAAATGGTTATTTCAGAAATTTCAATTACATTTTTACAAACAAATCTGTAAATAGTCATTTTGAACGTACCTCAGGGTCTTCGTATATCTCGGGATCCATATGGATTGCCGGGGGGTAGATTGCGACTCTGTCGCCTTTTCTGCATGTATATGTCTTTCCGCTGTCCATTTCGAAGTCGACGTCCTCGGCAACGTATCTGACCATGAACACACCGCTTGTCACTCGCAGCGTCTCCTTGATGAAGCTGTCTGTAAAACCAAGTATTATTCGTTTTAGCACAGAGGCTTCAATATAAGATATTGCATATTTGAATTTAGTACTTCCACCTGAGATTGAAAACAAACTGCATTTAAAATCAAACTTGAAATTTACATTATTTAAAAAAAAGTTTGCTCTTTATCTTTATCATAAATATTTGACATTCATATATAACGATAATTGTCAAAATAAAAATACAAGATAGTCAAATTTATATTTACCTAAGACTGGCAGTTTGTCGTATTCTTCAATCAGGACCTCGGCTTTGCCGTTGGGGGACTCCTCGCGTTTCTGAGCGACGAACTCCTTCACTTCAGCAGCGAGTGCAGCGTAGGCCGCCTTGTTCTCCAGGAGATGGTAGACACACCAGAAGGCCAGACGGAAGGTGTTGTAATTGACGTGGAGGAAGACCAGGTTGTGGCCCATGATGTCCTGCTCGCTCTGAGCGTTGTCCTTCATGAATTCCGTGGCAAACTTAATATATTCGGACACCCCTTCCCGTTCCAACATATCCACAGAGTTAGGCTGCTGACACAAAACCTTCAAGGCTTCCGTCGCCTTCGGGAACATTTTTGCTGGAAGGCCGAGCCACAGGTAGTTAAAGTATTTGTGGAAAATGTCAAAATTTTTGTGAAACACTTGTGGTTTGAACTCCTTGACGGCATCGCCGTGCCCGAAGATGGTGTAGAAGAGGGCGGCGAAGATGGTGTTTGATGTGAGACTGCGGAGACCGTCCTGTCCCCAGTTCTCTCCCTTCGCTTTCATCACGTTCCCGTTAATGTCCAGGGTGGTCACTTTGGCGAAAGCGTCCTTTAGGTTGTCCGAGAAATTCTGCATTCCCGAGTGTAAGTGCCGACCGTTCACTTTCTTGCCTGCTTCGCTCAGCATCTTTCTGGCGTCCACGAGTTCAAAACTAAACACGTTGTGGTTTACTTGCCGCTGTATCGGGTCAAAATCGAACCTGCGCTCTTTCGTGAGTTTTTCATAAGAGTGAGGGTCCATCACTATGGTAACGTGTTGGTTTAGAAGCCGAATTGTGAAGATTTCTCCGTATCCTTTCATGCATTTATGAAGGAATTTAACTGCATGCTTGGCAAATTCGGCGCCGTTTCCGAACAGGAAATTTCCCGGAATAAGTGGCGGCTCACCTTCTCGCCTGTAAAGACAAAAACATGGTTAGAATTGCTATTTAAACTTCAATCAAATTTCGATCTAAATAAATTTAGAATTGATAAGATAATTAAATATCGTATTTCAGAATTTTGTAACAATGTACTCATTTATATCTTTGATCATATATCTGAATACTGTAAATGGGGAAGTTAATCAACTACCCACATGGTAATAAATACCTTTCAAAGGATGATTTATTAAATTTTAAATTGACATAAAATGTTTAAAGTTCAATCTTCTTTTATACGAATCAAGTAAACTATATCAAACTGAGAAATTTAAGATCAATTTTTTCCAATTTCCATTGAGTTTGATGGGGATTTTTGATGTACGCAAACGAGTTTTTATAAATAAAAAAAAATATTTCGCGATATTAATTTAATAAGTTGACATTCGATACTCGTAAATGCTTGGGGATAAAGCGTGGGCAGTCGTAGCTTGTGTAATGCAAGTCATCACAATTATTTATACACCTGGATTTACAGCGAAACATGGTAGTCAAAAGCTAATATGTTTAAAAATGCTTTGCGTCAATTAAATTGTTTAATCCTCGCGGGGTAATGACATAACGCCATCTATTTTAAAACATTTGCCCGCGCATAGGGAAAAGACATAATAAAAGAATAATTTGTGTATAATTCTCACCTTTTTCTGTAGATAAACTTGAAGTAAGCGACGGTAAGTACAACGACCAGGGCGGCAAGGTAGAGGGTAAGTGCAGCCATTGCTTTCTGTTATATATATATACACTTTTATATACAGTCTATTTCACAGTTTCCTTAGTAGAAGTCTCCTTTGAATTGAAGTGGTATGATCCGCGAAGTAGTGGCTGACGTCGTCGTTTTAAGTCACCCTGTAAGGAAAGAATGGACATGTTAGCTATGTGTTGATGTTAGCTATGAAAAATGTGGATAAAACAACGTGAAACTGGTCGTAAGAAAGAAATAATTACCTAGAAGATCGCCTTGTCTTGTTATACATTCGGACTTGATACTATGTCCATAACCATATCAAATCATATTAAGAGCAATAACAGGTCCCTGTGATGAGTCTCTAGTCGGATGACGAGCATGTGGACGAGAATCCAGTCCACCGCGGCCGAGCCAGCGACCAACAAACAGGTGTGTGGCATGGAAGTGTACTCCTGCTGCGAGATATTCCTTCAGCCAATGTGACATCCCACTACCGTTAGGCGAAACAGAACAGTTTCACGATATACCGTTTATCCAGCGCTGTGGGTTAAAGGCCACAAATCGCTTCAGATTAGTCCCCGAAAGCGTCTGTCTAACGGCCGTGATAGGCGAGACTCGCTTATTAATCCCAGTTCATTCTGATAAATATTTTGCCTAGCCACGTGGGCTGATGTATCGATAGCAGAAGCACCCTTTCGGTGTTGAGTCAATTTGGTTTCTTTAAATCCGTTATTGACGGGAGTCCCGAGTCAATCAGCCGGTGTGAACTGGGAGACAGGCGAGCAGAAGCCCATACGGCTGAATACACGTTAACTATGTCTAACTCGGGACCTACACTATGCACTGATAATGTTCATATAGGAAGCCTGCTGACATTTATCATATAATTTTTTATTCTCTGACAGGGGGGACAGGGGGGCAAGGAAAGCGGCGGTCCATCCCCCCTGACGCCACATACGGAAGTGTCTAGCGCTAAGATGACAACTACTGCTACATATGAGTCACTTTGACAACGTCTTGAATGTCTAGCAGACGACAGTAGCAGAAGAAGCAGACGATAATTTGATAAACGGGATACCCCGAGCCAAACACCCCAATTTGTTACCCAACGGGTCTGATACGTACACTAACAGAGGTTACATACAAATACTTGGAGTAGTTTATCGCGAAAGTCTATATACAAGAGAAAAGCTACACTTCACTACGTAACGGGTTATACTTAGCGCTAACGTACTGGCCGGAAACTCTGTAAACCACCGATAACGATAAATGAATGAAGTTATTTCGAGAGCACTTATTAATGAATCGTGATGAAATGTAGACACCTAATGTAACCGGCAGGCACGTAATTGTCAGTTCAATACAAGAAAATAACACATCGAACCTCATTCACAACATAGAAACAAAATTGACTCGCTAACTGTCAACAGCGATACACACGTGCTCGCTCTCTCGCTCTCTCTCGGTGGTATAAGCCGCCGGTCGATCGGTGACTACACCAGAGGAAAAGACTCCAATACGATTCAGATGACATAGAAGTAGTCCGACTACACCAAAGTATGAAACCGGACGACTGTCACATTGTTAAGTCACAAATAAAGTAAGATACTTACTTTTTGATGCGTGTGGTAGCTCTGGCTCGCTGATTGCGTTTGTTGGACCTACCTGGGCTGCTCCGTATTTATACTAAAGGGGCGGAGCTTAGCTGCCAATCAGAGGCGGGGCTTACACAACACGGTTGCTATATTTTCATATCGTTTGGCTAGAAACTTTGGTTAATGATGGATGACAAAGACTGATAACTGATTAAGGAGTATATTTGTGGGGGTTTTAAATTAATTTCGGGATGGGAAACTCCTACTTCCGTTGATGTTTGAGAAAAACTACACGAAACACCTGCGGGTTAACAATCCATGATTTTGAGAAAAAAAACTTGTTACAAGAAATCGTATTTCAGGATATGCCTTCGACAGTATTTGAAACACATGTTTTTTTAAGGATATCTACTAGAGAAGTTCTCTGTTACAACAAGAATCACCTTACAGTCGTAAGTTTTACACTATCACTGTTAATACGGTGTATGTACACTCTCCGTACAGTCTTGGCCATACGCCTTTTCCCCCTATCGTTGACAGAGCATGACATAAAATGTGTGTTTTTCTCAATTTTACTGTGCACAATCTGTTTTACTACCTATTAAAACGAAACAAATATCAACCATTTCCGTTTTTGTTCTACACGGGACAGACTAATGTTTGGAACGCAGTAGCCAGTGGGGTGTATGGTCTATAAAAATAGAGAAATTTAAAGTAATTAACTTCCAATTTCCGTCCTAATATAGTAAGCTGGCACACGACAGGAAATTATGAAGGCAAATTATGAACTATTTGAGGTGCAAAGTCCATGATGAGGATCATCACCCACCAACTGCTTTATAATAAATCAAAATGATTATTTGAAATAGTACAATTGAGAAAAAAAAAACATAATCAAATTTTGAAAGTTTCCAAGGATAAATTTAAAAACTATTTAGGATGATATCTTACGTAACGATAACAGGTTATCCGCACGTGCATAGAGTTATCTCATCCACGATCTTCGGTGTCGCGCAACACTTGTGTTTTCCGGAAGCAGATTTGTTCTTATCAACATCTTGTCTGAACATCTGCGGGCTACATTGGAGATGCGAGCGCTACAAACTGCGCTTGAAAGATCAAGTATAAAAACTAATAAAATCATAATCTAATCTTAAAAAACATATGAAAATCGTTATATATTCATTATCACTGGAGAATATATTCCAATATTTATGAAAATAGTTGATAAAACGTTATTTCTTACCACATGCCCCCTTTCCATTATAAATTCAATCGTAATTTAATCGTCATAACATGTGAACGTGTCTTTCAGTTTTATTTATGAAAATCGCATTTCCATATGGAGAAGATGGTTTAATGGTGTGTGAGACTCAATCTAATCTAAATTCATATGAAGATTATATGTCTTTGTTACTAACGGTGCTGTTTCAATTTCTTTGTTGATTTTTTAGAATCCAGTTTCCTGTAATTATTATTACTTCATCACCCCACCTGTGCTTCCCGCTGACTGAGAGGGGACTAACTCCTGTACCCTTCCCGTCTAGTTGTACCAATTATGTACCAGTCATGTATCAATTAAACTAATTAGTAGAGCAACTTCAATTAATCAGCCAGACGTATCTGATATGGACATGAAACGGAAGTGTATTTTAATCAAACTCTTTCCCCATTTTGTTGTTGCAAGAAAGTGTGATACAACAAACAGAAGACAGAAGATAACTTGCTGAACATGACAAGAAGGATGGACAGAAGATAACTTGCTGAACATGACAAGAAGGATGGACAGAAGATAACTTGCTGAACATGACAAGAAGGATGGACAGAAGATAACTTGCTGAACATGACAAGAAGGATGGACAGAAGATAACTTGCTGAACATGACAAGAAGGATGGACAGAAGATAACTTGCTGAACATGACAAGAAGATGGACAGAAGAGACGTCCATTGCTTTCCAACGAATCTTAACATTTTACACAACGCTTGGTTTAATATTTGGAAAAAGGGGGAACGTTATATTAAACAATATATAAACTTTCAAAACTTAGTGCTACAGAACCCAACCTAATAAACCATGTTAATAATAGGGTATATGATTATTACTTATTTCCATTCAAATTATTTTAGTCATAAGGGTGATAAACTTTTTCTGCAAATAGTGGGCAACGGATAAAAATAACTTCACGTGCTATTTGCCATTTTATAAATTATTTCCGGAGCGGGTTATGATATTAATTCGCTTCTTCGCCTTTGAGGAAAATGATAATGTCGAGTATTAAATGATTGCAATTTTGGTGATCGTGTCTGCCTGGGGCGATTATAATCAATTATTCGTTGATGGCCAAATGACAGTTGCCATATATGGAGCCGTAGTACTACGTTTCGGATATAGATCATTATCTTCCAAGCTGAGTATGAATGAATCCCCATTGCCTCTATATATGGACAGATGTACGGACAGGAAACAGCGCTATTACCATATGTCAAAACAATGCAATCATCCGTCAATGAAACTCATCAATTTCTGTTGGCCTAGATTGTCGACAGTATTCAGCTGCGAGTTGCTGATCGCCGTTACATGGTATATTTGTGTTTCATATACACCAGCTTTATACATTTTGGGCATAAACCATATATTCTAAACTTTCAAAACTATATAGTTTTATTTAAAACTTAATTTTATAACTTCGTACGAAGATGTACGACAGTATTAAGTTATGATATATACATGTTATACGACCTCATAAGAATGTTATAAAAGAGCTGTGATTAAAAAGACGGTAATTCAGACATAGAGCCCGCTGTTCCTAATATACCAGTGGATTGATCGCTGTATCGAAGCACAGAACGGGATAGAAAAACACCCCAGAGCCCACCCGTGAGTAAAAACACTTATCCCTTTTTGTATAAAAATTAATAAAACAGGCTAAGGGGAGCTCTTTATGCGACACTTTATGTCTTTTTGGCTGCTCCAGTGTTAGCGGAGGACAGGTACGGAGGCAAACCCTGAACATCTGACAACACTGCAGCGATCCCCAGCCACGGGAGCGTCTCTGTCTCTTAATAAACCAATCGCAGCTGATTTCTCTTTATTTCCTTCTATTTACATTATAAATCCCTTCGATTTCAGTCCCATGAAGACCGATC
Source organism: Gibbula magus (assembly GCA_936450465.1). NCBI lineage: Eukaryota > Metazoa > Mollusca > Gastropoda > Trochida > Trochidae > Gibbula > Gibbula magus. The sequence goes on along the minus strand of OW388296.1, from coordinate 2,263,714 downwards.
TGGTTAACATATTGCATCTGGGGGCTTCCGATGTTTTTACCATAAGAATACACTATTGAGCAAAAGATACGAATTCTTGAGTCATTTGTGTGTTCACAGGTTCGACGCATTATGTATTAGATTTTATCTTTTTACAACTGCCGTAGAAATTCCCCTTTGTTTCCAGTTTGTGTAATTTGTAATCAGTTTACTTACAAATGAGAACCGGAAAGAATAAAGTCAAACATGTACAGCGTCACGTCTTGACAAATGCGATTTAAACAATAGCTTATATTAAATATTCCATCGATTTATGACTAATTTGTATAGTATATTTAGAAATTTCTCACAATTTCAATAAATCACGAAGCTAGTTACATAAAACAACCCACGAACTCCGTGTCCCGAAATCAGATACATAGTGACAATTAGTAATAGGTTTTATTGCAGTAATATAATATCGCAGATAAAGAATACATACTAATATGAAGCCCACTCCCGAGTATTTCTGGTTTAACATTCAAAGAAACTGCAGGAATTTGCGTAGGTCAGAGTTAAATTATTTGGAAAAGACGGGCCCAAGGTAGGCTACACTGTACAGACAGGAGGTTTACAAACAGACTGTACAAGCCTGCGCTGTAGCTATACAGTGAGAGGGCACTGACTGCAGGCGCGAGTCCCGTACATACATACAGGGTGAGAGGCGATGCGTCGTTGCTAGCTTTGTGATGGACATTGGGTGACTCAGGGGGGATAGGAGGGGCTGAAGAGGGGGAGTTGGGGAGGGTAGGTTGGGAGGTTAAAGGGGAGGGGGCGAGATGTGTTCAATAACCACTGGACCCACCTCTATACTTAAATCATTGATTGACTATAGCCGGTGAAGTCACCACGGGACGGGCTATATTCATACAGACCCACTCATAGCAGTGGGAGCGGGGCTACTGATTCTGTCTCGCCGATTACATACATTCATACATACAGGGCTTTGATTCATGTGTCATCTTGTGCATCCCTCTTCGCCTTCTCACTCCAATCGATGTGGGTCCCAGCCGTTTCAATATTATTCACATATCTGATGATGTATCAAGAATTTTGAATATAGCACGAATAAAACATTTTCTCATTGAATGTCACTTTAATTGCCCCAATCCTAGATATTGGAATAAAACATCATCAAATACCACTGATATATTTTATGCTTTATCAATTCAAAAGATATGGATTCCCTAAAAAAGGAATTATATTAAATAGGATTTGATAATATTATATATATATATAACTTGAATAAATGTGGATTTAGTAATTACACAATATTACATATTTTGGATAATCGTGGTATTTAACATGTGCTACCGATTAAGCGAATTCCAAGTTGGCTAGCTCTGAATTATTTTTTTAAATAGATTTGAGGATTTATGTTATTAGTATAGAAGAATTTCAAGGATTTCTCAAGAAAGCTGTTGTCACAGTGTTTTACATTTCCAAGCCGTCACGCTCCTCGTATCAATAACACCTCACACGTTTCTATAAGGAAAAGTGGGGGCATGCTTAGCCAGAGATTTCAAGTCACTTTAAGAAAAAAACTCAGAATACTTTTTGAAATCCTTCAACTATCCCCAGTGTTTGGACGAGATAAAACGTAGATCCCAGGTAAATCGCTTGATATGGTTAGCCTGTGCTACCGAGATATTTCAGATAAACGTCTTAACTCTTGAACAAATGACAGTGTTGCTTTATGTGCTGTCAAACAGATATAACGGAACGTCTGTGGGATAAAGTGAAGCAGCTCTTGGAACTTCCGTTTAATTGATTTATGGTCGAAATGATAGCGTTACAATTTCTGCCAAGTTTGACACTTCAGAGAATGCTAGTTTATAGATTTAGGAATAGCCTACAACGTTCTGACGGTAAGTTGGAGCATATTTAATGTCATTATTGCTTAAAGAAATACATATTTAAAAAGGTATGTGAGTAACATTATTACCTTTATCCATAGATTCTGAAAAATAAACTTAAAAAGTAAAATCTGAGAGAAATTGAATAATATTTCAAAGATGCAGTTGGGAAAAAGAAAATGATTGAGAAAAAGAAATCCACATAAAACCTAATTTATGATTTAAGGTAAATAAAGGCAGATAACTCTAATATAACTTCTTTACTATCTATAAAACATTAATTAGCTAAAGATGTATTTTTTGTGAAAGAGGGATCTCACATTAGGGATTATTTCAGGTAAAATTTATCTCGAAAGATAAAAAAGTTATACAGGTAATCATATTTGTATTTTATAATCCAGTTAAATCGATATGTCAACTTTGTTATCCCCGAGCGGGAACACTGTATTTTCAACGATTAATTCTTTTATAGAGACAGAGCCCTTCTTACGATAATATTTCTCAGCAAGAAAATCCCCTAAATCCGCGAGCTGCTGACATGCGCAGGGACTATAACTGTAAAAGCCGCTAACGCTTCACTGTACGCCGGCTACCATGATGGATATTATATCGCCTTTTTATGACAACTTGGGCCAGTTTGCCCCCTTGCGTCCACAGCGTTCAGTATGCAACAGGTACAACAGCGCCACCTAGTGAGGATTTAGCAAAGCTCTAACGACGCCTGTCGTCACGTTGTTTGGCTGTTCAATATTTATGTTTTATTTAAAAATATGAAACATGAAATAAACCTTTTTCCTTTAAACAAACCTAACACTGCCTCTTTGTGACACCGCTAACATCCCCTTATCATATTTAACAGTCTAGTGATAGACGAGGAAATATAGCAATATGAAGACAAATACACACCAGGACATTGAAAACATATATTATAAATACATTTCATGAGAATGATTCTATCCTATAAATAGTTATACGAGTATCAATTATTAAAACAGAAGTTTTGCGCTGGTATCATTGCGTTTACGTTACAAAATGGGATTTCATTCAATATTTGATTTTCCTTTTGGCGATACCGTCGTGGATTAATTGGCAATGCACAGAGAGTAATGTTTTGATGTTCTCCCTCAATCCCCGGGTATAGTCAATCAGTAATTCAGTTTGTAGTGCATGATGTATAAGGCCGTGTAGAGCGCGGAGGCTAGCTGACAGTTGACGCAAGCACCATCTAGCCCGCAGCCTGTACTCGCGTCTCGTCCCCCTCATCCATACCAGATAGGAGTGTTTGCTTCTGAGCTACCCTAACATATATAATCGATTAAGAGTAATTGTGAAGTAAATGAAATACCCATATGGTTGAAAATGACCAAGTTCATATTATTGATATTAGCACATGTGCGCATGTCACCATTGTTTCAGCGCGTCATTGACGTCATAATTTTTTTTAGGCCGTTTCCTGACAATTTTTACGCGATTCAAATGGAATAAAATGGGTAATAAAGACATTAAATAAATCAAATGTATGTGACGAGAGAGTGCCAGTACACCAGTGACAGAAACATAAATGGTTGTCTCGGAGAACACATACATCAGAGCAGATGAAGTTGTATCAAAGTTGTAGTTTGGCAACAGACTGTCACCTGAATAATTATTTCAATGATTATATTTAAACAATAAACGCTAACTACAAAGCAACTGCTGCCTCTAATAGTATAGACCATCATCCCAAGATGAATATTTAGACATCTATCAAGTCAGGTTTCCTCTTCTCTTCTGACATCATTAGTTCTATGTCGAAACCGATATTTTATAATATAATGAACATGCCTGAAAAATAACCAGTTTTCTTGGATTCAAAATCAGGAACTATCGTCGTTCTAAAGCTTTTTATTCAACTTAAGTGTCTTCTCTTTAGGGTGTCAGTGACATTGATCTATTCAGGGAAATACACATTCACGCCCTTCTACTGTATTACAACAGAAACGAATAATCTCCGTTTAAGCCTGAAGCAAGTTTACTATATTTGTCAAATCAGCATTATACTACGAGCGTGCGTAAATCAGTGACGTCACAGTCCCATCAACCAGCGTATTGATATCATCGATATTTGACTTCATCGTCCACGGAGCGTATTGCACGGTATGGCGCTTAATGGAGAGGTCATCTATTTCATGCTGTACTACAAACCCTTCCAGTCATATGTAACCGCATCATCGCTCTTTGATATCAACCGACGACGTTTCTACCTAATTGATTGGTCTTTTGTAATAATAGAAGTAACCTATAATTATTTCATAGAATAAACGGAGACAGATGCGAGTGTTCACAACGTAGGCGTAAACGCAGAGCGGGTACGGGGGTGGAGGCGAGGGTGAGGGGTTGAAGGCGAGGGTGAGGGGTGGAGGCGAGGGTAAGGGGGTGGAGGCGAGGGTCAGGGGTTGGAGGCGAGGGTAAGGGGCGGAGGCGAGGGTAAGGGGTGGAGGCGAGGTTCAGGGGTTGAAGGCGAGGGTCAGGGGTTGAAGGCGAGGGTGAGGGGTGGAGGCGAGGGTAAGGGGTGGAGGCGAGGGTAAGGGGGTGGAGGCGAGGGTCAGGGGTTGGAGGCGAGGGTAAGGGGCGGAGGCGAGGGTAAGGGGTGGAGGCGAGGTTCACGGGTTGAAGGCGAGGTTCACGGGTTGAAGGCGAGGGTCAGGGGTTGGAGGCGAGGGTCAGGGGGTGGAGGCGAGGGTAAGGGGTGGAGGCGAGGGTAAGGGGGTGGAGGCGAGGGTCAGGGGTTGGAGGCGAGGGTAAGGGGCGGAGGCGAGGGTAAGGGGTGGAGGCGAGGTTCAGGGTTGAAGGATGGGTCAGGGGTTGGAGGCGAGGGTAAGGGGTGGAGGCGAGGGTCAGGGGTGGAGGCGAAGTTCAGGGGTTGAAGGCGAGGGTTAGGGGCTGGAGGCGAGGGTAAGGGGTGGAGGCGAGGGTAAGGGGTGGAGGCGAGGGTCAGGGGTTGAAGGCGAGGGTAAGGGGTGGAGGCGAGGGTAAGGGGTGGAGGCAAGGTTCAGGGGTTGAAGGCGAGTGTAAGGAGTGGAGGCGAGGGTCAGGGGGTGGAGGCGAGGGTCAGGGGTTGGAGGCGAGGGTCAGGGGGTGGAGGCGAGGGTCAGGGGTTGAAGGCGAGGGTAAGGAGTGGAGGCGAGGGTCAGGGGTGGAGGCGAGGGTCAGGGGGTGGAGGTTTGAGACGAGGGTAGAGGGAAGTTGTTTTGAGTGGACTTATGACAGTACCGCTCCCCGGACAGTTATACATTAGTGATGCAATTTATGGTTCGGTATAATTTTGACGGAGCTCGATAAATTTTTTGTTGAAGGCCGTCGCTAACGACATGGTAATACTATGACATCACTCTCATTAGACGTAGGGATGGTTTTGAAAGGGGTGGTTTTGGGGGATGCTTCTCATTAAGTATTCAAGTATCTTCTCATATCACTACACATTGGAGAAATAGTGTCATAATTCAGAGACTATAGAGAATCTGGACCAAGTATCTTCTCATATCATTACACATTGGAGAAATAGTGTCATAATTCAGAGACTATAGAGAATCTGGACCAAGTATCTTCTCATATCATTACACATTGGAGAAATAGTGTCATAATTCAGAGACTATAGAGAATCTGGACCAAGTATCTTCTCATATCATTACACATTGGAGAAATAGTGTCATAATTCAGAGACTATAGAGAATCTGGACCAAGTATCTTCTCATATCATTACACATTGGAGAAATAGTGTCATAATTCAGAGACTATAGAGAATCTGGACCAAGTATCTTCTCATATCATTACACATTGGAGAAATAGTGTCATAATTCAGAGTCTATAGAGAATCTGGACCAAGTATCTTCTCATATCATTACACATTGGAGAAATAGTGTCATAATTCAGAGACTATAGAGAATCTGGACCAAGTATCTTCTCATATCATTACACATTGGAGAAATAGTGTCATAATTCAGAGTCTATAGAGAATCTGGACCAAGTATCTTCTCATATCATTACACATTGGAGAAATAGTGTCATAATTCAGAGTCTATAGAGTATCTGGACCAAGTATCTTCTCATATCATTACACATTGGAGAAATAGTGTCATAATTCAGAGACTACAGAGAATCTGGACCAAGTATCTTCTCATATCACTACACATTGGAGAAATAGTGTCATAATTCAGAGTCTATAGAGAATCTGGACCAAGTATCTTCTCATATCATTACACATTGGAGAAATAGTGTCATAATTCAGAGTCTATAGAGAATCTGGACCAAGTATCTTCTCATAGCAAATACATTGGAGAAATAGTGTCATAATTCAGAGTCTTTAGAGAATCTGGACCGAGTATCTTCTCATATCACTACACATTGGAGAAATAGTGTCATAATTCAGAGTCTATAGAGAATCTGGACCAAGTATCTTCTCATATCACTACACATTGGAGAAATAGTGTCATAATTCAGAGTCTATAGAGAATATGGACCAAGTATCTTCTCATATCACTACACATTGGAGAAATAGTGTCATAATTCAGAGTCTATAGAGAATCTGGACCAAGTATCTTCTCATATCACTACACATTGGAGAAATAGTGTCATAATTCAGAGTCTATAGAGAATCTGGACCAAGTATCTTCTCATATCATTACACATTGGAGAAATAGTGTCATAATTCAGAGACTATAGAGAATCTGGACCAAGTATCTTCTCATATCACTACACATTGGAGAAATAGTGTCATAATTCAGAGTCTATAGAGAATCTGGACCAAGTATCTTCTCATATCATTACACATTGGAGAAATAGTGTCATAATTCAGAGTCTATAGAGAATCTGGACCAAGTATCTTCTCATATCACTCCACATTGGAGAAATAGTGTCATAATTCAGAGTCTATAGAGAATCTGGACCAAGTATCTTCTCATATCACTACACATTGGAGAAATAGTGTCATAATTCAGAGACTATAGAGAATCTGGACCAAGTATCTTCTCATATCACTACACATTGGAGAAATAGTGTCATAATTCAGAGACTATAGAGAATCTGGACCAAGTATCTTCTCATATCACTACACATTGGAGAAATAGTGTCATAATTCAGAGTCTATATAGAGAATCTGGACCAAGTATCTTCTCATATCATTACACATTGGAGAAATAGTGTCATAATTCAGAGTCTATAGAGAATCTGGACCAAGTATCTTCTCATATCATTACACATTGGAGAAATAGTGTCATAATTCAGAGTCTATAGAGAATCTGGACCAAGTATCTTCTCATATCACTACACATTGGAGAAATAGTGTCATAATTCAGTGTCTATAGAGAATCTGGACCAAGTATCTTCTCATATCACTACACATTGGAGAAATAGTGTCATAATTCAGAGACTATAGAGAATCTGGACCAAGTATCTTCTCATATCACTACACATTGGAGAAATAGTGTCATAATTCAGAGACTATAGAGAATCTGGACCAAGTATCTTCTCATATCACTACACATTGGAGAAATAGTGTCATAATTCAGAGACTATAGAGAATCTGGACCAAGTATCTTCTCATATCACTACACATTGGAGAAATAGTGTCATAATTCAGAGTCTATAGAGAGAATCTGGACCAAGTATCTTCTCATATCACTACACATTGGAGAAATAGTGTCATAATTCAGAGACTATAGAGAGAATCTGGACCAAGTATCTTCTCATATCATTACACATTGGAGAAATAGTGTCATAATTCAGAGTCTATAGAGAATCTGGACCAAGTATCTTCTCATATCACTACACATTGGAGAAATAGTGTCATAATTCAGAGTCTATAGAGAATCTGGACCAAGTATCTTCTCATATCATTACACATTGGAGAAATAGTGTCATAATTCAGAGACTATAGAGAATCTGGACCAAGTATCTTCTCATATCATTACACATTGGAGAAATAGTGTCATAATTCAGAGACTATAGAGAATCTGGACCAAGTATCTTCTCATATCATTACACATTGGAGAAATAGTGTCATAATTCAGAGTCTATAGAGAATCTGGACCAAGTATTCTCTCATATCACTACACATTGGAGAAATAGTGTCATAATTCAGAGACTATAGAGAATCTGGACCAAGTATCTTCTCATATCACTACACATTGGAGAAATAGTGTCATAATTCAGAGTCTATAGAGAATCTGGACCAAGTATCTTCTCATATCATTACACATTGGAGAAATAGTGTCATAATTCAGAGACTATAGAGAATCTGGACCAAGTATCTTCTCATATCACTACACATTGGAGAAATAGTGTCATAATTCAGAGACTATAGAGAATCTGGACCAAGTATCTTCTCATATCACTACACATTGGAGAAATAGTGTCATTATTCAGAAACTATAGAGAATCTGGACCAAGTATCTTCTCATAGCAAATACATATCAGCACGAGTTGATAAAGGTTGCAACTCGCTGAGATGTTTTAAAGGAACAGTAGCACGTTTTATGCAAAATTATTTTTTTTAAATTTCCTATTTATAATTATAGTTTGTGCTATTTAAATTTACCTTAAAGGGTAAAACATCCTATTACATAAACCAATCATCTGTAGTAAAACTAACGGTGTTGCGTATAAAGCAAAAATTGCATGGCAGCCATTTTATTGTGAAAACATTTTATTATTTTGAATGACAAAAACGATTCCCATGGCTTTACGGAATCATGTACACTCATTTTTCTACTTCATTATCCGAAGTGATAAGGATTTTTTTAATTGTTTTATCATTGGTGACATTATTTTTTTAATACATTTCATCGACTTATTTGAGCGAAAAAACGTGCTACTGCACCGTTAATGTTATTTAACGTTAAATCAACGGGTCACAACGTTGACAGCAGACGTTGCGAGGATGAGATTCATTATCATTTAAAAGCACTCTTGATAAGTTTTCAATCTCTGAACACAACATTGCCTTTCGAATGCCATTCGGTCAGGACATAACTCTTTGACGTCAGGCACTAGAATGACAAAGCATCGTGATGTTATGTAGTTGTTGACGTCATGTAGTTGATGATGTCATGTAGTTGATGATGTCATTTAGTTGATTGTGTCGTGTAGTTGATGATGTCGTGTAGATGATGATGTCATTTAGTTGATGTCATTTAGTTGATGATGTCATGTAGCTGATCATGTGATGTAGTTGATGATGTCATGTAGTTGATGATGTCATGTAGATGATGATGTCATGTAGTGAATGTCAAGAAGTTGATGTCATGCAAATGATGATGTCATTTTGTTGATATCATGTAGTTGATGGCATGTAGTTGGTGTCATGTAATTGATGATGCCATGTAGTGAATGTCAAGTACTTGATGTCATGTAGTTTATATCATGTAGTTGATGTCATGTAGTTGATGCCATGCAAATGATGATGTCATGTAGTGAATGTCAAGTAGTTGATGTCATGTAGTTGATATCATGTAGTTGTTGATGTCATGTTGATGATGTCATGCAGTTAAGGATGTGGTGTAGTTGATGATGTCATGCAGTTAAGGATGTGGTGTAGTTGGTGATGTCATGCAGTTAAGGATGTGGTGTAGTTGGTGATGTCATGTGGTCAATGTCATGCTGTTGATGATGTCATGCAGTTGATCTGGCATGTAGATGGAATTGATGATGCACAATCTAGTCTCTATACGAGGACTCATCCGAGCGAAACAAGCGATTTATACTGTACATATTGTTGATGGTAAGTATTAACCTAATATCCCTCCTACATACAGCATATATGATAGGTTATATATCAAGGAGTTTATTTAATTTCACTTCTATAACATATAAATCCATAAAGTAATATAGTATCAAACGTTAATATATGCTCCGACACCAAAGATTTCATTCATACTGAGCGCGTCTACGATACCGTGTATATGACAGATTGAAGGGTCCTCTGAAAGGGGACTCCATCGACTCATACACTTCACAACAACAATGGCTGTCACTCAGACATGAGGAATATTGTCGGAAATATGCTTTATACGTTCTCTAGATAGGGTTATACTTGATATTGAACATCTAACCCGGTCCACTAGACTCAAGGGCACTTGCTGGCTGGACATCTCCTGTCCACACAGTCTGTCTGGCTCTACTGAGGGACTGGAGTCCTACAATGCAGTTGGTGGATCCGCTCACTGGTCGATCGACTCTTTATGTAATGTATACCTGGATAGGTCCTCATTTATGAAACTATAAGCATTAATTACTCCAATGGTAAAGGATACAGCAAATCAGTTGTTGAAATGGATTTGAAAATTAATGATAAGCAACAGTAAAACACCATTCGCAAACCAGGTTAAAAACGAACCTTAATGGTTTGGTTAAGCAATTGCAATCATTTTTGTCCTTCGAAATAATAAAAGGTGTTCACATTAAAATGGCCGCCGTGCAGTTTTTTTGGGCCTATAACGTTATTGCCACTTCAGATGATTGGTTTGTTTAAAGCGATGTTTTACCCTCTAAAATAACTATAAATGACATAAACTATCTTGAATTTTTTGAATAGTAAAATTTGAAAAAAACGTGCCACAGCCCCTTTAAGTGTCGAAGCTGTTTCTGGGGCTAACCCAGTGTTAATGTATGGTACGTTACCCTATTTTCAGCGCTAATTAAAAACAAGTACATCACATTTGATATGGAGTAGACTTCTCTTAAAATTGATAGATCTCCCTCAAGGTCCATTTTGTCCATTACATATAAAAATATTTACTACTTTTCAACATTTAGTTATTAGGGTTATTTCAATATGTCCAATGCTAGATGGGCGCTTCAATGACGTTCGCTAAGGTTTATACATCATGATTAGAACATGTTTAGCGTATCGATCATTCTTCTTCAATCATTCATATTGCTTTCAAAATGACCAATTTCAAAACATTAAAGACATTTTTCCAATGCCTTCCTTTCATAAAAGGATATTGAATCATTTTACGGTGTGGCATTTAATATGCACGAGAGTCCGATATGTTAAATAAGCTCTATTGATATACTTTCTTTATTGAAAGAAGCCAGTGGATAATAGAGAAAACACACTATGTGTAATTCACCCCAATACAGTGTTTGACATTCTTAGCATGTGTAGGCAAGGAATTGAGCTTGCCGGCTAAAGGTAATGCCTGAATTTTCGTTTGAACCATTCAAAGTGACGTCTAGTGGGGAAAGTAATATACTACAACACAAAGATTGACTTGCGCTAACGTTGTACAAATACAATCCCTTCACACACCACACGTTGTATTAATGTATAAATACTTTTGATGTGCAAAACAGAGTAACATTTTGGGCGGAGCTAGGCCCATGTCCAAGAGGTCTGAGACTCTGTTAGAAGAATCGACGAACAGCGGGCACTCGGCCACACACAGCCCCAGAGTTACAATATTAAGGCGGAAAATAGGGAGAGAGCGGGGACTTGCGGCACATCTGGTTTTTGTAGGCGATTTAATACGCCTCGATTGCACAAATCCGATTACTCGTTTGAAGAACAGGGCGTCACAAAAGGACGACAATAGCACGAAGGATGTTTTCGGGTGTTCACGGGTGTCCTCCTGACGGTGTCCTAATCTTCCTATTTATCCGACCGACGGAGAAAGTGATCATTTGGGGGCTATTAACTTCAGCTTTTGGCAGGTCCTAATTCGCCATGCCCTTTTGATGTTTCTCGGGAGTTGGAATTCGCGAGCGCTTTGTGAAATATCTGAAACGGATATTGCATGGCTTGTATGTGGAGCTTAAAGACACGAGCTTTATACTAAAGGGCTTGACAAGGAAATAGCGCTCGAGAGATCTCGTTGCTCTCGAGAAGCGAGCCCACGTGCTAATGTTTATATGGCGGCCATATACAAATTATGTTATCTTGATTTTAATAAATGGTACCTTGAGATGGTGAAATGTGGCCTGCAGTTTTGTGAAATGATTTTCGGCATTTTAATAGGAAGGCGGAATTTAACTAGACTATAAATACAGTGATACAAATTTGTCTAAATTCAACAATGAAAACTACCATTGATTCTTGAATGTATTTTATTTTGCGTCTGCTCTCTTTCAATCGTTATATGCGAAAATCAGCAACTTTCAACACATTTTATTTCGGAAGTGTCTACTAAGCGTGTAAGGTCACACTTTTAAATATGGTGTCTACCTGGTTGGTGATTGCGTTAAATGGGTTCAACACTTAACATATCCGTTTAACTAACATACGTTCCAGAAAGCTTTTGCAAAAGTAGACCTTTAATCTAAACCCTAACACGTTTGTGACTTGTATACATCAGGGGTTTGGGAACTGTAACAGATAATCAATGTGATATTACGGTTGTATGCCACTATGTTAGAATTGCTTTTCTCAAATGGGTAGATGTCCCTACTTAGCAGTTTTGGCGACCCAGGGGCAACGATCTCTACCTTCTAAGAGCTACATCACGAGACGAGAGCCAAATGCCGGTGTGCTTTACAACTTAACGACTCTCGCAATTGATGCGTACACAAACTCACTTCACGGGTTTGTCTGTAAATTGCCGCCTTCTCTGTTTGCCGCAAGACATTTTTATCCGCTTCGGTTGACAGAGGTAACAAGACTTTATGTCATAAGCGGTGTCGTCACTTTTTTCTCTTGTTTACGGGCGCTGATTAGAGGGGGGAGATAAAGTAATCCCGGATCGTTTTTCACGAGGCGTTATCATTGTGTATCACCGTATAAGGTTTCAGTTCCCAGATTCCGGTGTATCTGTCTGTTTGATCCCTGTCAATGAGCAGGATTTGGAAGGTGACGGACTTAGTCAAGCGGCGACTTTATAATTCTCTTTGTATCGGTCAGACAAAATAACCCGAACTTTTAACCTAAGCTGTGTATGGTAAAATGATATTAACAGGCCAGAATTTAGGGCAGTATGTCGACGACTATTTTTAGTCTGGACCAAACCCAAATATGTCGACCTTCCCATAACAATTTCTCCAAGATAAAAGTCGAAAGTAGTGAAAACTTATAAACCCTGTTCAGCTACCCGTCAACAATCCATTTCACCGGTTCCGAGTGACAAGTTTCTTTTCGTCTCTGCAGGGGGCCTGATCGATAATTAGTAGTTAAAATTCCACAGACCAGTCGATAAAACTGTCTGCAAGCCGACTGCCAGACACTCGTCCAGATATCTGTGTCATGGCGGTGTGACCTTCAAACCGCCTCCCTACTTCCTTCAAACGTTTGTCAGGAACGACACTTTTTATTCTATATTTCATTTTAATTGTTTATAAAAAGTAATAGACATGGCAGTGATAATCAACCCTTCATGACATGAACTATTCCTCTGATCACCTGAATACTGGGCCATGTTCAAAAGAGGTTTCAAAGTAATCGCTCAATAAGCGATTACTTTTAAACCTCTCTTGACCGCGATTGCTCAATGTAGCGCTACGTAGCAAGGCGAGCTAACTTCGAGGAATTTGCACCGTGTCGTTCAAGAGAGAATGAGCGCTACTTGAGCGCTACATTGAGCAATCAATGAGCGATTATAAGCGCTCGCTGTTATGGAACGGAGCCCTCAACACCCCCGAGAATATACAACTACCTAGAGACGCACATGCAAAGTAATACCTCATCCTGCTGGGTACCCAGCTTACTGCTGAGCAGACAGGGGCACTATTTATCAAACGTTGTTAGATAAGATTAGTCGCTGATGTAGCGGGTCACGTGATCGTGTATTGTGCAATGTTCGGTGAACCAATCAGAAGCAGTCCCACCTTCAATTTATTGTTTTTTTTTATTTCAATTTATCATTATTTCTGATTGGTTCTTTAGACCTTGACTCTATGGTAAGGGGAGATAATAACATTCCCGGCAAACCAGGGTATTTGAACGTTGGTTTAGGACAGGGTAGCATCAACAGTTCATATTCAAGACTTGGTTAACTTTAGGGCTTATACAACGGAATTTCTCTATGGAAATGTAAGCAAAATGCTTACAAATATATGTTTAATATGTGATATACTGTCATTACATGGCATGCACTAAGTGAAAAATGATATATGTCCTGACATGATACTGACACTATGTAACGTTAGGTACGTTAGACAATAAACCTGCATTTGATATGCATATGTCCAATTGTACCCCATACATTAACCTTAGTTTTGACTTTTTAAAAATAAATTTCTCATTAACATTAACATAATTATCATAAACTACGAAGGTCAAAATCCCACTGTATGCACTTTTTCACTCCAGGAAAAAAATGATCATATATTTATCAACAAAAAGACAGTGTGACAAATTAAGTACTTCTGCGCTTGGTTCGCAGGAAATATGGCTTCACTTGTCATACCTCCGTGAGCAATACTTTTGCGCAATAGACTATGTATATATCTACATTTCATGTCAAGTGGAGCTCAATGTTTACTGCCCAGATAGACCCGCTATACTTCTGGTTGTCAACTTGTATGGAAAATGCTTCCGCGGAGCAAATGCTGACATTGCTGTTAAAAGAGCTTTACTTGTCTTTTTTTAATACAAACTCTATTCCCTGGAAATGGAGAGACAACAGAGTTTACGTGTTATATGCATTGGCACTTATTTTAAACATGAGACTGTTTACTCAGGACGATGTTTGAACTACGGAAATGCTTATGCTGAAAGTTGACGGTGAAAGCAACCTCCTAAGAAAACCAGCACTACAGAATATACGCCTAATTGAGAACACATTTAACAAAACACGTAGTCTATACATACTCTCATTGACAATATCAGCATGACCTATCATTGCCAATATCAGCATGAACTATCATTGACAACAACGTGAACTATCATTGACAATAACGTGAACTATCATTGACAATATCAGCATGAACTATCATTGACAACAACGTGAACTATCATTGACAATATCAACATGAACTATCATTGACAATATCAGCATGAACTATCATTGCCAATATCAGCATGAACTATCATTGACAATATCAGCATGAACTATCATTGCCAATATCAGCACGAACTATCATTGACAATATCAGCATGAACTATCATTGCCAATATCAGCATGACCTATCATTGACAATATCAGCATGAACTATCATTGCCAATATCAGCATGAACTATCATTGACTACAACGTGAACTATCATTGCCAATATCAGCATGAACTATCATTGCCAATATCAGCATGAACTATCATTGACTACAACGTGAACTATCATTGACAATATCAGCATGAACTATCATTGCCAATATCAGCATGAACTATCATTGACAATATCAGCATGAACTATCATTGACTACAACGTGAACTATCATTGACTACAACGTGAACTATCATTGCCAATATCAGCATGAACTATCATTGACAATATCAGCATGAACTATCATTGACTACAACGTGAACTATCATTGACAATATCAGCATGAACTATCATTGACTACAACGTGAACTATCATTGCCAATATCAGCATGAACTATCATTGACAATATCAGCATGAACTATCATTGACTACAACGTGAACTATCATTGACAATATCAGCATGAACTATCATTGACTACAACGTGAACTATCATTGACAATATCAGCATGAACTATCATTGACTACAACGTGAACTATCATTGACAATATCTGCATGAACTATCATTGACAATATCAGCATGAACTATCATTGACAATATCAGCATGAACTATCATTGACAATATCAGCATGACCTATCATTGCCAATATCAACATGAACTATCATTGACAATATCAGCATGAACTATCATTGACTACAACGTGAACTATCATTGACAATATCAGCATGAACTATCATTGACTACAACGTGAACTATCATTGACAATATCAGCATGAACTATCATTGACTACAACGTGAACTATCATTGACAATATCTGCATGAACTATCATTGACAATATCAGCATGAACTATCATTGACAATATCAGCATGAACTATCATTGACAATATCAGCATGAACTATCATTGACTACAACGTGAACTATCATTGACAATATCAACATGAACTATCATTGACAATATCAGCATGAACTATCATTGCCAATATCAGCATGAACTATCATTGACAATATCAGCATGAACTATCATTGACAATATCAGCATGAACTATCATTGCCAATATCAGCATGAACTATCATTGACAACAACGTGAACTATCATTGACAATATCAACATGAACTATCATTGACAATGTCAGCATGAACTATCATTGACAACAACGTGAACTATCATTGACAATATCAGCATGAACTATCATTGACAATATCAGCATGAACTATCATTGACAACAACGTGAACTATCATTGACAATATCAACATGAACTATCATTGACAATGTCAGCATGAACTATCATTGACAACAACGTGAACTATCATTGACAATATCAGCATGAACTATCATTGACAATATCAGCATGAACTATCATTGACAACAACGTGAACTATCATTGACAATATCAACATGAACTATCATTGACAATATCAGCATGAACTATCATTGACAATATCAGCATGAACTATCATTGTAAACAACGTGAACTATCATTGACAACAACGTGAACTATCATTGACAATATCAACGGAACTTTCATTGACAATATCAACATGAACTATCATTGACAATATCAGCATGAACTATCATGACAACATCGTGAACTACCATTGACAACAACGTGAACTATCATTGACAATATCAACGGAACTTTCATTGACAAAAACGTGAACTATCATTGACAACGTAAACTATCATTGACAATATCAACGTGAACTATCATTGACAATATGAACGTGAACTATCATTGACAACAGCGTAAACTATATTTGACAATATCAACGTACACTCTAACTGACAATATGAACGTCTTAAAAGCATGATCTTCATTATCAATGGGTGATTACTGATTATGTCAAGAATATAATGTTCGGTTGCATTTCTCCATTCTTAGTTGAACAATGTAGCAAGTGTAATAACACGGTATGCCCAAGGCGAACGCTAAAATATATAGTTCGGAAGGGCCGAGAGAAATAATATAGACATGGAGGGAACGTGGCTTATAATCCCATGGTGTGTAAGAAAAACGTTATCATGAAATGGATTACGATTTACTATGTTTCCTGTTTCATTGCTGCTTGTCAGATTTAACTACTTCGGTGCTGGTGATGGGTGCCTGACTCTCAGGGTGTTGGTTCGAATCCCTGCATGACTTAAAACGTGACACGAATTTATAATCCTTCAGTGTGATTTCAAATAAAACATGATGTGTATTACTAATTTGTTTATTGCAAGTTAAGCGGTACTAGAGAGCGACTTTATTAATATATTCTCACTATATCAATAACAAAACTTTACATCATAGAAATGTATCTCAAAGGATAATATTTGATAATTTTTCAATAACAAATGTTTCTTAAATTCAACAGCAAGATTGTAAAAAAGACGACAAGCGGAGGAATTTCTACACATAATTCCCAAAGAAATGACACTTTGTAATAACTGATTTGAAGTTGTTTAGTTTAAAAGAATTAAAACATTTACTCCTCTGTTATCTGATTTCCTGAAAGTTAACCATTTAATTAAAAACGTGTAAGTACTCTAATGATAAGATGACAATGTCAAGTCACCCACTACAACAGGACATCCTATATCTTGATGTAAGCCCAGGGGAACCGGCCTGATAAAAGTACTGCTCACCTTGTCGGACCCTTTAAAACTGCTAAAATAGTTAAAATTTGACAATATGATGAAGTCGGTCTCAATGGACCTGTGTTGAAGTAACACCGGTTGAAATACGTGATATAAACATTTGGAACACAGGGTTCGTTTCGGATACTTTCAAATACTTTGTATTCTTATATCATGCACAATATTCAAAATTTGACCAGTTTCAAGATACGTGCAATCGAACTGTATATGTTGAAGCAATACCAGTGAATGTTATCTGATAAAATCAGCGAGCCACAAAGGATTCGCATACGTTCAAACATATTGTGATTTGTTTAATTGTGAAAAATGGACAAAGTACATTTGGTCAAGCGAATCTCAAAATCTCGGGGATTTATCATTTCAAGGTCATGACGAGACTTTACCCTTTTACTCTTGTCAGCGCGATATCTCAAAAACCGTAGACTGGATTTTCTTACCGGGTATATTTTACACATATCTTCTCCCTGATTTGAGTTTGGTGACCTTGACATTATTATGAAGGTCACAGCGAAACTTTGAATTTTTGGACATTTGAACTTGCATGTTAAGTTTGTCAGCGGGATTTCTCAAGAACTCTTCGCTCATAGTTTACACCAATGTTCCAGGAAAGATTCACGGCGCAGTCGAATTTGGTGACCTTGACATTATTTTTTAATTTTGCGGTGGGGGAACATGTCACCTTTGTGACATTTTCGAAGGACGATATATCTTTGAAGTAATTCGGTCGATGTAGTCGACGTTAGATATAATTTAATTGGATAAACGCAGGGATATAACATGTGCTACCCTTTTTCGCCGCTAGAGTATTTGGCTAAAAACGAGAAATAAGCTAGACCCATTTAGAACAGAAGTTATGATAGAAAATATAAAGGGAGAAACGTATATGGGAAGAGATTGGCCATTGGCGTTTAGCAGCAGTTAAAACATAACTAAATATATCACTTAACTTCAATCTCTTTCAGCATCCAGAGTGGTTTGAGAAGAACAATCTTGAAATGCGATACTGAATACAACCCGAGCTAGCTACTATAGGATTCAAATAGATTTACATCTATATTATTTTTTACCTGATTAATACTTTATATTTGACATTTTCAATATTCAAGACTTTGAAATATATACCAGCTGGAGATAATCTTACCGAACAAGAGCAGTTACCTACATGCGACTCGGAAGTAACTAGTTCAAAACAATTAACATAACATATTACATTCCTATGGTAATTCTACATCTAAATGACTAAGTTAGTTTGTAAGTTTTCCGGTTTAGAAGGGTTAGGAAGAGATATACGATTGCCATTTGAACTTTTAACTATACCACTTTTAACCACTGTGGTGCCGTGAAGAAATAAGGATTCGAACTTGATGACTTTGAAAAAGAACTCCCGATACTTTGCCTATAGAAAAAAACTAAAACCTTTTCAAATTCAAGTATTTGATTGCCATTGAGATATAAAAAAACAAAAAATCCAGCCGAGGGTGACAGTATAAACACAATAAATGAGGAGTGCGGTTGATTGGTGATGGGCAACCTGATAAATTACACTCGCTGTACATAACGTTTAGATTCTATAATTTGAATTTTCATGTAATTCGAACACATTTGATACACATGTGTGTATGCTTCGGTTCCCCTCCATGCTTGTTAACGATACAAGCTTATTAATATGTATCAACACGGACAGTACAGAAGTTCTGATATATCATTGTGTATGTATATGTATATGTATATGTGTATGTATATGTATACAGTCAAGCCGCGATAATCCGACCACCGATAATCCGAATCTCGCAGTTTCCGAACGGTAGGAAGATGTAACCAAACTAATGTGTTTAGTAGTCCTCAGTACTTAGTAATCCGAACGTTTTTGATGAAAAACGGAAGCGTTCGGATTATCGAGGCCTGACTGTATGTATATGTATATGTATATGTATATGTATATGTATATGTATATGCTTTCTCATTCACTCTACTCTCCCAGTTTTGTCATCTTGTCCTTTTATCATTTAAACGTGACTTTTATTATTGTGACTTAATTGTGTGCATATGTTTCATCTCGATGTTAAGCTGCACGTGCGACGTGACGTCACAAAGTGATATGGCGTTGCACGTCTATTGCATCAATCTGTACATGAGACGTCTCACCTGTCAGCCCCGCTCCGGCAGACACCTGCACGTGTATCTATACACGAATATTTATATTTTCTTGTAAACACGTGCTTAATAGGCGATAGTTTCATAGTATTCACCTTCATTAAGGATTAGTATCTTATCAGCAATTATCAAACTCCACCAAGGTAGTGATAGGAAGAAATCTATAAATAGCTATGACGGCGTCGGAGTGGTGAAATACTGCCCCCGCATGTTACAACATGATCGCCGACGAAACGTCAATCAAAGTCCACTTACGAAGGGGCGTGGTCAAGTTTTATGAATGAACAAGTCATGTTCTATTTTGAGCAATGATATCCCATTCACAACTCGCCGAGGTGAAATTAATACAGTATTGATACAACTCCTTCATAGCCACTGATCCTTTAGCCAGTGAGACATACACTCATTACGGGACATAACGATAGGCACGCGTAACAACAAACAGTGATGCAACCTGTAGACTCTAGATGCATCACCTGTCTCCACGTTGCAGCTACGTTATTTGCACATGATCATTACACAGCGGCTTTTTAAAAAGATAGCATTTCCATTTCCGATTTTCTATTAATAGATATTGATTATTAATGTCTTCTCGTCAGTTACCGAATATGTCCTTGCCACACCCCTTGTAAAAATAGTTTGAAACATTATATGAAATTATGAATTATGAAATAAAACGGTATTTGACCAATTGGTGTCCTACAGGTTTTAAAGAATAAATATCGTTTGTCATAAAGTAAATGAGTACAGTTATTTTTATTTCAAATACGTTAAAACTGTTTCCATGTTAACGACGAAGTAAACTTTTTCAATTAATACATACTTTTAATATGGAACATAATTAACCAGAAGTACAATTCAACGAAAAACTTTCGTCATAACAGAATTTACCTCTGATGAATACCTGAGTAATCTAGATCTATATTGACAGAAACTACAACATGATTTCATAGTCAAGGTTACAGATATCGAGGCCTTGTTAAACAGTAGTCATTATGCTATAAGTAAATCATTACCTACGTTTAATGACATGAGCCGCCGAGCGTGTAATCTATATGAATATACAATGACCTCACTATTATTGATTTGGGAAGCACACAGGTAATGTAGCTGAGGTAAACGTATAGGTGATAGATAACCTGTGAACTGGGTGGGGCTAATTATACCACTTACCTGTACGAAATACGTGCAAGATGTTACTTGGAAGTCAAGGGCGGGTCTTGCACATTTTGGGAGGGGGAAGGGAGAGGATATTCGGTTTTGGTTGGGGAAGGGGGGGGGGGGGGGGGGGGGGTCAACATCTTAAAAGTATGGATGCCAGACCGAGGGAATGTAATGTTGTTGAGAGGTACACAGAATAAGACCGATTAAACGACACTTCTTTTTTTAAGTAAGTGTTTCACATTTTGCTACATGGTATCCAAACTATTTTGAAATAAATTTAGCAGGCATTTCATTACATTACATTCATTTAACATTACACTTTGGCTACCTTTATTATTTACGATCACCCCTTATAGTGCTTTCAAAAAGCTTTTCTAATTATGTACAGATTAATTTTTCCAACTACAACTGGAGCTCTCACTGTTAGAGCTGGAGTAAAAGCAAGTCAAAGTTAAAGTAATAGTAGGCCAAAGTTAAAGTAGAAGTAGGCTGAAGTTAAAGTAATCGTTATGGAAAAAGAAGGACAGTACGTTAAAGTTAAAGTAGGTCAAAGTGAAAGTAATCGTTGTGGTAAAAGCAGGCCAAAAGTGAAAGTAATATTACGGTAAAAATAGGCTAAAGTGAAAGTAATCGTTTGAGGAAAAGTAGACCAAAGTTAGTGTAACCTGTAGAGCAAAAGTAGGTCACAGTTTTCTATTCTAATTGCCACTAATCTAGCGGGATGTCAGAGATGTTAGATCGTGTATTGTGGGTGCTGGTTGGGGGCAAAGTCCACGGGGATCAGCGTTCAGAAGCGTTGAAGATGGAAATGGGGTGGAAGTGAGGAGGGAGAGGAGAGACACATCTGGGGGTCAGTCACAAGAGGTCTTTTCCTCTGTCAAGATAACAATAGTCAATGTACTCATGTAAGTAACATCCGTATCTATGTGTACCTCAGGGTTAACCGGGCCGACCCAGACCGTACCTTTATATATATACCATATCACCACGAAGATAGCTTTACAATATTACCGTATTCTTTGGAATACAACCTCTGTCTCCCCATCCCACCCCACCCCACCCCTTCTCCCTGGGTCTGGTTTCGCGGATGATATTCGTCTTAGCAGGCCCACACCTTGGTTTAGTCTAACACTTAGACTCTGAAAAAATATTGAAAAAGAGCCTCTGTTACATTATTTATAGGTTCCTTTTCAATATCTAATTAAATAGTGATGTTTTACGAAAAACACTTTTTCAGAATGTAAGACTATCCCGGGTTGTAAGTTATAGGACATACAATCTCTCTTACCATAATGTTATCTATTATTAAAACCAATTACAAGCAAGGTTATTATTGAAAAGTCATGTTGTTCGTGCGTGTTGGTTTTCCCTGATAAAAAACCCCCAAGATGCTATGGTCATTTTGTTGACAAATCATCAAATAAGCTAGAATGAATAACATTCTAAAAGAGACGATAATCGTATTGATGGTTAACTTCTTTACTAACTCCTAGAATGCCGTGCAGGCGCGAGGTTTTCCTGAAACGGGTGAACATGTCCTGCCTTGTCGTTGTCACGTGTCATAAAAAAATAAATTTCTCACTTAAAATATATGGGAAAAGGGGGAAAATATCAAATCACAGGTACCGGGCTAATTGATATTGACAGCCATTGTGAAATGGTCAACGTTTATTTTTTAATATGAGAATGTTGTGTTTGATGGAGATCATTCCTACTAATTCTACTTTCTTAGTATGTGTGTATATTTGTTATATTAACATAAACTCTTGTAACTTTTATTGTCAACTGAGGTCGGTAATCAATATCAATCACTTGAAGGCTTTATCATTATTCAACTGTCTGGGGTTATTAGATTTTTCAGGTATACGAATTTTAAAAATCCTTTAATCCTGAAATAAATCCAACCCATTTTCTATCGTTGTATTTATATAATTTCACAGAACACATCGATTTAAGGTCCAATTTAACAATGGAACTAACTGTTTTAATGAAATGGTGATTTTTTTCTGTCTAATAACACTATAAGGTTTACGGCTAGCGAACACGTTATGTACACTGTTGCTATGTTATTGCTAATCTCACTGATATCCTAGGAACTGTCGCGTGTCCACTTCTTCCACCAACAACGTCTACGGAATGACACAACACAGTATCGAGGATAAACAGAGAGACAGACAGAGGGACAGACAGAGAGACAGACAGAGAGAGAGACAGAGAGAGAGAGAGAGACAGAGAGAGAGAGAGAGACAGACAGAGAGACAGACAGAGAGAACACTACGTATGCACTATGCACCGTGCACCGATACCGATACTTGACGTATTGATATATACGGTCTCTGTGTTTCGGGTTATATTTAGGAAAAAGGACATACGTTTTCTTCACTGTATTTGAATGATTTTTGACATGGTTGGTTTGGAAATTGTAAGATAAATGAAAGGATAAAATAATATATGAAGAGTAAATGTAATAATGAGTATACATGCAGCAGCAGCAGCAGCAATAATGGGCGATGGTGGTGGTAATAGTAACAGCAATATTAGTAGCGTGTGTGGTCGTGTAATTATCTAGTACTAGTAATAGTAGAAGTAGTAGTGGTAGTAGTAGTAGTAGTGGTAGTAGTAGTAGTAGTAGTAGTAGTAGTAGTAGCAGCAGCAGCAGTAGTAGAAGTAGTAGTAGTAGTAGTAGTAATAAATATCAGTATAGAAAGTGTAGCATCAACTATTGCTTATTGAAAATAAGTATATTAAATGTCCTTGATGCATTTGAAACTTGTCGCTCTCCTTGACGATGGAGAGAAAGCCCTAAGTGAATCTGGTGTTAAAACTGTCCCGTCATCAGGACTGCTGATAAGCACACGACGTCAGTCACGTCACCACCTGGGCAGTCGATGATCCGGCTTGATAGTAACATATATACATCATCGTTGAACGATACCCGGAAATAAGCGCTGCACGACACACGGCAGATATTTCCTATTCGGGGTGTCGGAAGGGTGGCATTCTTTGCGCCCGAGCATGACGTGACAGTGAATTAAAAGGTCATTTTATATGTCGTTAAGTCATGCATGTGCTTGTAAGTACAAATGGTGGTAACGGGTCTGACGTGCATACTATTGGGTGGAAAGTGTCGCGATCACGACTCGAAGCGTCATCTTTTTTTTTATGAAGAGGAAATGTCGTCAGAATATTGTATTGTTTGATTGATCTTAATTTTACTATTACAAACAGGGGCTGAAGGTGTAGAGGTGATGATTAACGTTTTAAAGAATTTTTTTTATATTTAGATACGGTTTTGGATATAGAATTAAAACGTGAAATTATTAAAATTGTTGTTTATGAGATGGTCATTTATGACCTATCGTATAAGAATTGTAAAAGGCCATTTTCAGCTTGAAATTAAGAAGTTATTTGCTTTAAAACATACATTTACCTGTTTCAAGTAATTGTCATTCATCAAACAAAAACAACCGTAATTTACAATGCATTGACTGAGTAACAATTTAACCAAATCCTCGTCAGTCGCGTATTATTTTAATCAAACCCCTAAACATCTTATTTTTATACGAAGTCTTTCAAAGTATTAACCAACTCTTTCGCGGACTATTATTCGTTATTCAAACTACATTCAACTGACATGCACACCGACATCTAATAGAATGCGAACAATGCCGCAGTAGGGAAACTAACGTTATCCCCATTTGCATAAAGTAACGGTACTTGAATATTCAACTAGCGACAGTGGATTTGAGAAAAGGTGCGAAAATAGCATTCCTGGAATTTTATAAATTTAACATCACGTGACACGTCGCAATTACTGTCGCGTGTCAAAGAAGGCATGCAAGATATATTATAATGTATGTACTATGTATAACCGAGACTCCAGCCATCAAATGACAACGG
This sequence comes from Gibbula magus, assembly GCA_936450465.1. Classification (NCBI taxonomy): domain Eukaryota; kingdom Metazoa; phylum Mollusca; class Gastropoda; order Trochida; family Trochidae; genus Gibbula; species Gibbula magus. Next base: position 2,238,871 of record OW388296.1, on the reverse strand, counting down.
CGTTCCCACGCTGTTATGAATGAACGGTAGTAGTTGGCATGCTGCTACACGATCGGGGGAAATAAGCACGAGACTAGGGTTGTCACTAATCCCGATAAGATACTCATTGAAGTAACGCTTTAATCTATATCCCCCCAACATTCTCCACATGTTATTGCTAGGTAGGGCCCGTCATTGTCTTAGCGCGAGGAATCCTCCATATTATGTGACAGCGTGCTAAACGAGTTGCCGACGTGGTGGAAAGACCACGGAGGTGTTATGTCGCTTGTTCCTGCTATGTAATGTATCGTTTAATGACTGAAGTTGTATATATCATAGAGGTGATGCACTCGAACACAAATATTCACACATATACTCTCCACGACTGGAGTTGTACATATCATAGAGGTGATGCACTCGAACACAAATATTCACACATATACTCTCAACGACTGGAGTTGTAAATATCATAGAGGTGATGCACTCGAACACAAATATTCACACATATACTCTCTACGACTGGAGTTGTACATATCATAGAGGTGATGCACTCGAACACAAATATTCACACATATACTCTCAACGACTGGAGTTGTACATAACATAGAGGTGATGCACTCGAACACAAATATTCACACATATACTCTCAACGACTGGAGTTGTAAATATCATAGAGGTGATGCACTCGAACACAAATATTCACACATATACTCTCTACGACTGGAGTTGTAAATATCATAGAGGTGATGCACTCGAACACAAATATTCACACATATACTCTCCACGACTGGAGTTGTACATATCATAGAGGTGATGCACTCGAACACAAATATTCACACATATACTCTCAACGACTGGAGTTGTAAATATCATAGAGGTGATGCACTCGAACACAAATATTCACACATATACTCTCTACGACTGGAGTTGTAAATATCATAGAGGTGATGCACTCGAACACAAATATTCACACATATACTCTCCACGACTGGAGTTGTACATATCATAGAGGTGATGCACTCTAACACAAATATTCACACATATACTCTCCACGACTGGAGTTGTAAATATCATAGAGGTGATGCACTCGAACACAGATATTCACACATATACTCTCCATGACTGGAGTTGTAAATATCATAGAGGTGATGCACTCGAACACAAATATTCACACATATACTCTCCATGACTGGAGTTGTAAATATCATAGAGGTGATGCACTCGAACACAAATATTCACACATATACTCTCCATGACTGGAGTTGTAAATATCATAGAGGTGATGCACTCGAACACAAATATTCACACATATACTCTCCATGACTGGAGTTGTAAATATCATAGAGGTGATGCACTCGAACACAAATATTCACACATATACTCTCCACTTTTGCCGAGGATCACCAAACTTACACAAAGTATTCAACCATACAATATGATATAATCTGAAAACAAAACCTACCTACAGTATTCAACCATACAATACAGCGGAATACCGTCGGTTTTAATCAGACTGCCATACAATATGATACAATTTTAAAAACAAACCTACATCAATTATTTATATCAACAAGCCATATCATTATTGTGCTTTGAATTCACGCGTAAAAGTAAAAGTCTCATACCATAATGAGTCACATTTTTTTAGTTATCTGTGAAACATGGTCTTCAAACAAATATTCAATAGCTACATTGTTAGATGGCAGTGTTTATATATGTTGAATGTTGAAGATGTGGTGGCCTTTCCTTTGGACGCTAGTTTATATTACATTGTATATTGAATTGAAATCTAGTGTGATCTGATACTCAAAGTGTTATGTTTTGTTTTTAGTTAGGCAGAACATCCGGGCAGTCAGTAATACAGGCTCATTGATAGTCTACCAACTGAACATGCATTGAGTGATGTACAGAACATCCGGGCAGTCAGTAATACAGGCTCATCGATAGTCTACCAACTGAACATACATTGAGTGATGGACAGAACATCCGGGCAGTCAGAAGTACAGGCTCATCGATAATCTACCAACTGAACATACATTGAGTGATGTACAGAACATCCGGGCAGTCAGTAATACAGGCTCATCGATAGTCTACCTACTGAACATACATTGAGTGATGTACAGAACATCCGGGCAGTCAGTAATACAGGCTCATCGATAGTCTACCTACTGAACATACATTGAGTGATGGACAGAACATCCGGGCAGTCAGAAGTACAGGCTCATCGATAATCTACCTACCGAACATACATTGAGTGATGGACAGAACATCCGGGCAGTCAGAAGTACAGGCTCATCGATAGTCTACCTACCGAACATACATTGAGTGATGTACAGAACATCCGGGCAGTCAGAAGTACAGGCTCATCGATAATCTACCTACTGAACATACATTAAGTGATGTACAGAACATCCGGGCAGTCAGAAGTACAGCGTCATCGATAGTCTACCTATACTGAACATACATTGAGTGATGTACAGAACATCCGGGCAGTCAGTAATACAGGCTCATCGCTAATCTACCTACTGAACATCAGTGAGTGATGTACAGAACATCCGGGCAGTCAGTAATACAGGCTCATCGATAATCTACCTACTGAACATACATTGAGTGATGGACAGAACATCCGGGCAGTCAGTAATACAGGCTCATCGATAGCCTACCTACCGAACATACATTGAGTGATGTACAGAACATCCGGGCAGTCAGAAGTACAAGCTCATCGATAATCTACTAACTGAACATACATTGAGTGATGGACAGAACATCCGGGCAGTCAGAAGTACAAGCTCATCGATAATCTACCTACTGAACATACATTGAGTGATGGACAGAACATTCAGGCAGTCAGAAGTACAAGCTCATCGATAATCTACTAACTGAACATACATTGAGTGATGGACAGAACATCCGGGCAGTCAGAAGTACAGGCTCATCGATAATCTACCAACTGAACATACATTGAGTGATGTACAGAACATCCGGGCAGTCAGAAGTACAGGCTCATCGATAGTCTACCTACTGAACATACATTGAGTGATGGACAGAACATCCGGGCAGTCAGTAATACAGGCTCATCGATAGCCTACCTACCGAACATACATTGAGTGATGTACAGAACATCCGGGCAGTCAGTAATACAGGCTCATCGATAGCCTACCTACCGAACATACATTGAGTGATGGACAGAACATCCGGGCAGTCAGAAGTACAGGCTCATCGATAATCTACCTACTGAACATACATTGAGTGATGTACAGAACATCCGGACAGTCAGTAATACAGGCTCATCGATAGCCTACCTACCGTACATACATTGAGTGATGGACAGAACATCCGGGCAGTCAGAAGCACAGGCTCATCGATAATCTACCTACTGAACATACATTGAGTGATGTACAGAACATCCGGGCAGTCAGAAGTACAGGCTCATCGATAGTCTACCTACTGAACATACATTGAGTGATGTACAGAACATCCGGGCAGTCAGTAATACAGGCTCATCGATAGCCTACCTACCGAACATACATTGAGTGATGTACAGAACATCCGGGCAGTCAGTAATACAGGCTCATCGATAGCCTACCTACCGAACATACATTGAGTGATGGACAGAACATCCGGGCAGTCAGAAGTACAGGCTCATCGATAGCCTACCTACCGAACATACATTGAGTGATGGACAGAACATCCGGGCAGTCAGAAGCACAGGCTCATCGATAGTCTACCTACTGAACATTCATTGAGTGATGTACAGAACATCCGGGCAGTCAGAAGTACAGGCTCATCGATAGTCTACCTACTGAACATACATTGAGTGATGGACAGAACATCCGGGCAGTCAGTAATACAGGCTCATCGATAATCTACCTACTGAACATACATTGAGTGATGTACAGAACATCCGGGCAGTCAGAAGTACAGGCTCATCGATAGTCTACCTACCGAGCATACATTGAGTGATGTACAGAACATCCGGGCAGTCAGTAATACAGGCTCATCGATAGCCTACCTACCGAACATACATTGAGTGATGTACAGAACATCCGGGCAGTCAGTAATACAGGCTCATCGATAGCCTACCTACCGAACATACATTGAGTGATGGACAGAACATCCGGGCAGTCAGAAGTACAGGCTCATCGATAGTCTACCTACCGAACATACATTGAGTGATGGACAGAACATCCGGGCAGTCAGTAATACAGGCTCATCGATAGCCTACCTACCGAACATACATTGAGTGATGGACAGAACATCCGGGCAGTCAGAAGTACAGGCTCATCGATAGTCTACCTACCGAACATACATTGAGTGATGGACAGAACATCCGGGCAGTCAGTAATACAGGCTCATCGATAGTCTACCTACCGAACATACATTGAGTGATGGACAGAACATCCGGGCAGTCAGTAATACAGGCTCATCGATAGTCTACCTACTGAACATACATTGAGTGATGTACAGAACATCCGGACAGTCAGAAGTACAGGCTCATCGATAGTCTACCTACTGAACATACATTGAGTGATGTACAGAACATCCGGACAGTCAGTAATACAGGCTCATCGATAATCTACCTACTGAACATACATTGAGTGATGTACAGAACATCCGGGCAGTCAGTATTACAGGCTCATCGATAATCTACCTACTGAACATACATTGAGTGATGGACAGAACATCCGGGCAGTCAGTAATACAGGCTCATCGATAGTCTACCTACTGAACATACATTGAGTGATGTACAGAACATCCGGGCAGTCAGTAATACAGGCTCATCGATAGTCTACCTACCGAACATACATTGAGTGATGGACAGAACATCCGGGCAGTCAGTAATACAGGCTCATCGATAGTCTACCTACTGAACATACATTGAGTGATGGACAGAACATCCGGGCAGTCAGAAGTACAGGCTCATCGATAGTCTACCTACTGAACATACATTGAGTGATGTACAGAACATCCGGACAGTCAGTAATACAGGCTCATCGATAATCTACCTACTGAACATACATTGAGTGATGTACAGAACATCCGGGCAGTCAGTATTACAGGCTCATCGATAATCTACCTACTGAACATACATTGAGTGATGGACAGAACATCCGGGCAGTCAGTAATACAGGCTCATCGATAGTCTACCTACTGAACATACATTGAGTGATGTACAGAACATCCGGACAGTCAGTAATACAGGCTCATCGATAATCTACCTACTGAACATACATTGAGTGATGGACAGAACATCCGGGCAGTCAGTAATACAGGCTCATCGATAGTCTACCTACTGAACATACATTGAGTGATGGACAGAACATCCGGGCAGTCAGTAATACAGGCTCATCGATAGTCTACCTACTGAACATACATTGAGTGATGTACAGAACATCCGGACAGTCAGTAATACAGGCTCATCGATAATCTACCTACTGAACATACATTGAGTGATGTACAGAACATCCGGACAGTCAGAAGTACAGGCTCATCGATAGTCTACCTACTGAACATACATTGAGTGATGTACAGAACATCCGGACAGTCAGTAATACAGGCTCATCGATAATCTACATACTGAACATACATTGAGTGATGGATAGAACATCCGGGCAGTCAGTAATACAGGCTCATCGATAGTCTACCTACTGAACATACATTGAGTGATGGACAGAACATCCGGGCAGTCAGTAATACAGGCTCATCGATAGTCTACCTACTGAACATACATTGAGTGATGTACAGAACATCCGGACAGTCAGTAATACAGGCTCATCGATAATCTACCTACTGAACATACATTGAGTGATGGACAGAACATCCGGGCAGTCAGTAATACAGGCTCATCGATAGTCTACCTATACTGAACATACATTGAGTGATGTACAGCCCAGTGTAGATGTGGTCACTGCATTCATGCACGATTGCCTTAACAACTATATGAAAGTCGTCAGTAAATATGATAAAAAAAAAACAATTTCCATTATTGAATATTCTTACTTATATAAATATATTCTTCAAGAAATGTATGGTTAAAGTTTGATGAATACGTGATGAAAATAGCAGCAAACGTGTGAGCATGTCCTACACATTCAAATGTGCATGACTATTATTATTTATTTGCATTATATGTTTAGCGCCTTGAGCATGCTTTCGAGCGTGGATATAAAGAAATATGCACTATTATTATTATTATTATTATTATTATTATTATTATTATTACACAACCGGTAGTAACTAAATTAACAGTGTACCCGTAGAAACAAGGATCTTGGTTCTAAATACTAGGCCACGGGGCCATAGCCGCGATGTGATATGGGAGTTGTTGCTGCTTTGCCTGGTTCTCAAAAGTGAGAGATAAATCACTAAACTAAGGGAACTCAGTTCTCAATTTCATTATACATGCTTTTAAGTATATAGTTCGGATGTTGTCCGTCTTAAGACGTCTTCCTTACGTCTTAAGAAATAAAGAGACATGCCTGTTGTCCAATTTCATAATGCCATTTATATACTTTATCGTGATCTTCACACATTTATGATTTGTTTTCATGAACTCCATTAATGAATACGTATATGTTTGAGGTACTTGCAATTACATGTAGTTCTTTAAAGGGGTCTTGGTTGTGTTTGGTTGGATGGTTTAATCGTTGACTGAATCTAGTCCAGTGTCATCTGTCAATGGATCAGGTCAGAACACAGCACAACAGGAATCCTGTAGACAAATCTACAATAGGTCAAAGCGATACCGATCTGTATACATGTCTTATAACTGTAAGGCAACTTGTAATGATGACACCCTCTTTATACACCTAATCACAAGAGGCCATCTCCCCTTGTCATCTACAAGGCGGCTTACCTAGGTATATCAACGCTCCAGAGTGTAAATCCTTGTTTCATGGATTCAATAGTATCAGTAGCCCCGTGTTAGCCGTTATCCAGTAAAGCATACGGACATATTACCTGCTTTTGTTTGTACATCTGTCCGGGTCGATTCAAAACAATTCGACTGGAGTTTGTCTGCAAGAGGAGGTATTAGCGAGGAATGTTACCGACCACACGGAAGCTATATTCATTGACAAGAGAGTGTCCATTCACAGACACGTATGAATGAGGATTAATCTCATAATGATTTGCTTAATGCGCTTCACACCAGTTTAGCTGTAATGACGTTCCATGGAGTTGACAGAAAGGTAGAGTACATTTGTTATACTTATATTTTGAAAGGAAACATTAAGATGAATTATTAATGGACTATGGTTTAAGGGGAATCAAATTATTTATCTGTAGAGCGAAGCGATCTTAACTCAGATTAGCTATGCAATTAGCACAAGATTACGGAACGCAGTTAATGTGCCTCACTCAAGCTTTTGACGTGGAATTTACTGAACTTGTGGAAAACAAAATTTATATCATTATATATTCAAATAACATCTTAGACGTTTTATGAAATATAGAAATGATTCGATGAGGAGCTGTCACGCTGTAGGCTTGGTGTAAGTGTTGGCGCTGTGATGTACACGGAAGTGGAAACACAGCGAAACACTCCCTGACAATTCCTTCTTTAAGTGTTGAAGAAAGTGCATAGAACCATTTCCATCTGACTGGAGTTTAACAACGTCAATCTGCCATCAAATGGGCCGAGGCAATACGGTGACAATGCAAGACGGATTGTGGTTATCAATTATGTATATGTTGTGGAGATGTTTTCTTTCAGACCTATTTCTTTGAAAAATTTATCTTCTTATTAACTTCTCTTCCTCAATATAGAGATTTTCTGAGAGAGTAGTTTGAAGTAAAAACGAACAACGGTACCGGTAGTACTACGTCCAATAGGAGTTGAATCTGTTACAAGAGGTTTTAGAAGTAGAAGAGACGAAGGAACACAAATGTATATGGAAAGTCAATTTCTTAACCGCAATGAATGCGACGGTTCGAGGTGGATGCGAGCGCCGTTTATTAAAACAATATATACCTTTATCATATTGTCAGTGGTGAAATACGGCATTTATCGGTTAAAATAAAATCCTGAGTGAAATAACATGTTATTCCACTGCGTGAAAGAACACATTCGATCATATTACGTCATCGTAACAATAGGATGACGTCATAAGATAACCTCGATAAAGCAAGGCGGGCATGGATGCTCTTTTCATTATAATAACGTAATTTTCGAACTATATATATAAATGGTTACATTTAATAAATAGAACATTTAACATTTTTTCGTCGAATACCATGTAAGCTTATCTCGTGAAGTAGAACTAGTATATTTATAATCGTGGCTACGCCACTCGTGAAAGTATGCTTTTAGCTTCACTCGATGAGATATACCGTACATGGTATTCGACGAGAAATGTCCAATATCCTCTATTCATTCATATGATATAACTATGAGGACGGATATGTACGGTTGTCTGTGATGAGGTCCGCTGTGTAAGAGTATTCATTAAGGATACATTATCTATATTGGCGGACACGTGACTAATGTCTCCGTGATGCATATGTAAAACTAAACGTGGGCAACTAACAGAATTCGATTTGTCATTATATTCTTACATGGCATATACATAAATAAGTAAAGCGATTGTATGTTATATAATTGAAATAATCGTGTAATAATCTCTATCAAATACCCCTGTTAACTTCATATAGTGATAAGACCCTATGCTTCCATATCTCCCCATTCACTACAATTGATCCAAATGAAAGTATGATGTTCTATATATGTTTTATAGCTCATTTCTTAATGATCATGTAGTGTATACCTTTAGTTCATCTTGTTCGAGTTTAAATTTAAGTTATGAAATTTAAAATGGAATTCGTAGTTTTAACATTTCACTCTCACAACACGAAGCTTTAACTGTACCTTTATTTCATGAGATCAATTTAAAGATAGAAATGTGTTTACATTCATTTGAAAATGTACTGTCACTTCATTCCTGTAATCAAGTTATAGTTTCGTTAATACCGGTAAGTGGATTTGTTTCGTCTAGCTTCGATATACTTAGTTGAGTGACTAAACGAGAATAGTAAAGTTCTGATCCAATCTCGACTAGACAATCAGGTAAGTATAATCAGACTGCATTCTTGTCCGTGCACCAGTCTTATAACATTTAAATCCTTAGATTACATGGCGAATTCCTGCCATGAAGTCAGCTGTATCCAGCCTGTTATCATTACCTGGTTCTTCATTAGCATTAACATTCCAAGCATATATCCCCTTCTCAATCTGTGCTTAATTGAAGGCAATATGATTTTATACAAAACACAACATTCAAAGTAACACATTTGAGGCGTATAAAAAAATCGGGACGTCATGTTGGTGTACTACAAGGCGACGCATTACACCCGTGTCGCTTAATAATTTTCATTTAAATTCTCCGATCACCTCTGTCTGTCTATTGAATATACTCGTTTTCACATTAACTGCATGGTCTATTCACACATTCATAGAATTCTCGGTATTTATAGATTATGATTTAATTATAGAGCCCTCTTTTGATAAGATCTATGTGACGTCACTTATAACGAAAATAAAAACATTGCGCCTGGAAACAGTCAATAAAGTGCTGAGCGCTTATATCTACCAACACTGTTGACTCTAAAGGTGTAAAGGATTCATCGGCTAATTCACACTATAGGCCAGGACCTCGCTATAACGCTCTAGACAGTCAAACCCCGCTATTAGATGTCTGGTTTTGAGAGATGGGAAAACTAAACACCACCTACCTGCCTGCCGAACGTACCATTTCGAATATAAACATTAGTTTTGTTGGTGAACGAGACCCACTCGATAATAGTTTGAAAGTAATACCAGCAGCTTTGTGACCAATATTTCATATATTAAAACGAATGAAATGAACACGCCACAGCTCATTTTAATCATGTGCATGATATCACCTGTAAAAAAACAAAGCACGAGACAAATTTGGTAAATTAAATCACATATATATATACTTATGCCATAAAAGGTGTTACGTTTGACCCAAATGTTCTGTGAATAGAAACATCTGCACACGATTGTCCCTATATACTATTGTCTGTATTAGTCAAGCGATGGCAACACACGTAGTCACATGCAGCTAGTCGCTGAGTCGTGCAGACTTCTAAGGGAGTATCATCAGCACATCATGTTTAATTGCAAAATGAGGTCTAGCAAAGCGTCACGACCTATCTTATAGTAATTTCAGCCTGAAGCCCAGTCGAGTTTTTTCCATATGTGCGTATGATTTTAAAATTGAGAGTGTTTGGTTTCAAAATCCAGTCTGAAAAAAATCGTCACCAAAGCACGTATATTTTGTCATCATTTTGTAAAATTCTAGCTATTTGATTGCAAAATGCGTTTTAAGATAACAGTGTTACTCGGGCCAGGGGTTACGTAAAAACCTATTGTTTTGAATTTTAAATTTTACCTATGATGTTCATCGTAAACTATTACACTAATATATGATTATATATATCATATTCTTTATATCAGTTACAGTCACAGTAAGGATATATGTAGCGTCCGTGAGTGTTTTCACATATGCGAAGACGTTTTAATCTACTTTATAAGCTTGCAAAGCAAACACATTTGCAGTTTGGGAGAAACTTTGGAATTTGAAATATTCAATTCAATATTTCTCCAACAAGACACTATAGTTTAAGTCATTTAGGATTTTCGAAACTGTAATTTGATATTATCATTAATCTGCAGAAATTTTAAAACAATCAAACCATTGTTGAAACCACAACATACTATAACGATGATATACTATGTACATAGTTTACGCTTATAGTGACTTTGAGCACGATTCAATGAATGAAATATTTCCTTTCTCAGGCCACATGTAGGCACCGACTCTGTGACACCGGACTTGTGACGTCAGCGGAAGGAACACTACCCAGTGCACATGGCTAGATCCATGCTGACGTCGATTTGTTTACAACTTTGCAGTGATGAAGAAATACGATAAAACAAAAAAATCCTTCATATCTACAGGAAACACTGCTTGCATAATTTGAATAGCTAATGGCAACGCGAATCACACAACACAATGCACGCTTCTCATATCATTAACGCTTGGAATACGTTTTCAATATTCATATTTTCATATTCATTTACAATTACAAAACAACACACTATATAATGATTTATGCTGGAAGATTCATAGAGGCCTGAAACACATAGAAATAAGGCGTTAAAACAAGCGTTCTGGACATGTGCATGCTGGTACTCATCTGTGTCAACTTCAGCAAGTTTCAGAAGATACATGTTAGTTTACAGCTTCTGTTCATTTCCTTTCATTCACAAGAAACAAGGGGACAGACAAATTATAAATGTATACACATATCTGAAATATTAATTTAAGCGATATCATCTGTTCGTCATTATGTCTAGAACTGTTTATAAGTACTTTATGATTCCAATATTTTGGACAACATTTGTCACTAGACATATCTGTTTACTCTGATATACCTTTATGACTTAACTATGGTACTGATATTATTAATTTGACTATCGAAAAATCCAACTAGTACCAACGGCTAGTGAAATACACTATGCGCTATACTATGGACACTGTACTGTTTAAACTATGGATTACACAAAGTCAGAATTATTATTTACTGCAAAAAATAAAACCCCACACTGGATTGAAACTGGATGAAAATAATTATAAATGTATGTCATTTAAGATAGTGAAGAAATATAACATGGTTACATTTGGGATAACACTAGCTTCAGTAGTACAAATTCTTGTACTTGTTCGGGCCGAGCTTGCGGGATTCGAACCCACACCCTCAGAGTAAGGCAACTATCGCCAGCACTGACCGTGCCAAATACCCCCTATCAGAGGGGTACCGAATGTAAAATAAGCTTAACTATCGATTGTTGGACCTCGATATTTGTCGAGGCTCGGTGGTCGTGTGGTAAGCTGTTGGTACGGTCACTGCTTGCGATAGTTCCTATATCTCAGAGACTCTTGTGCAATGTTTAATAAAATGGTACTTTTTCAGAGTTTTTATTGTCAGATAACTTTGCTTCAAATTAGGTCAGTTATATAAATAAAAGTTCACTTCATAACACAGTTAGGTGTTAATTCGATGTTTAAATCCCTCACACATTACGAGTAGTGCACGTATTGGCCTGCCTGATCCCTCTAATATGTTCAATGAAAAATCCTCGTACTCTCTTTTATTCGGTGGAAAGAAGTATATAATACTCCAAAGTGCATTTACCTACTACTGGTCCAGTAAGTACAGAGTGCAGTGACCGCTGTCCATGCCAGCTAAAGTCCAGTTGCAGATGGACCAGCGTGCTATGTATGCACTGGATGTTGATACTTTAAATATTTCCGTCTCAACTGGAGGACGTCCCCTTGTCTTACCCTACGCGTGGTTTCAATTGGAAATCAAAATATGACCAATCCAGTCGTTGGCCCTATTGATGCACAATCGACCATCCAAATAAGCTATTAAAATTTAAGGGTAATTACCGAAGGCTAGGAACGCGTATTATGCATTTAAGATGTGAAACGTTTTGATAAGCACTGTGTCATCGATCATGAATGGTGACATAAACCGCCTTTGACTTCACGGGCTGTGATTAACATCTGTGGTGAATATCTATTACATGAAATCCTGTATCCCATGCGTTGCTTTAGAGTAAGAAAAATGACGGTGGACTAAATTGAATAGGTTTCAAAGTTTCAAAATCTAAAGTTGCAAAAAGCAGCGAATGACTTGTAAATCCCAATACATTAACCTATCCCTCAAAACGGAAATAATCTCAAAGCTGTTCTAAATGCATGTGTGAATACACTGCTTCATTGTAAGTCGTTGTAACCATATTAATGTGACTTCTCTATAGTTAATGTGACTTCTCCCTAGTTAATGTGACTTCTCTATAGTTAATATGATTTCTCTCTAGTTAATGTGAATTTTATATAGTTAATGTGACGCCTCTCTAGTTAATGTGACTTTAATTTACTCTAGTTAATATGACTTCCCTCTAGTTAATGTGACTTTCCTCTAGTTATATATAATGTGACTTTTTCTCTAGTTAATGTGACTTCTCTCTAATTAAAGTGACATTTATCTTATTAATGTGACTTCCCTATAGTTAATGTGACCTCTCCCTAGATAATGTGACTTTCCTCTAGTTATATATTATGTGACTTCCCTCTAGTTAATATCACTTCTCTCTAGTTAAAATGACTTCCCTCTAGTTAATGTGACTTTTTCTCCAGTTAATGTGACTTCTCTCTTATTAAAGTGACTTCTCTCTAATTAATGTGGCTGTGACCTCTCTCTAGTTTCAAGAGGTTACCACGTTAATGATTCCAAGCGAACCGTTCATTGAAAGCGAGACTCTACCGCTAATGAATGTAATGTCAGTATTGAGACTGGGACGTCAAGAGTTATGACGGACATTCATATTTTCTAAAGCTACGATTTAACACATATGCTTTTTGTCCAAGAGAATGATATCACGAATAGCAATATGGAAAATGGTGTAACTATATCTCCCGATTAGCCCAACTTCGTTCCAGTTTTTGACCTCAGCTTGATTGCATGATGTTGAGTCAAAGTGACGACATACAGGCAAGGAGCGCCTTTCTCTAGAAATGTCAGGGTGTGATGTTACTCAAAGGGATTTATAAAATTTAAATTTTCCAGATCAGAGTAAATATCGACATGTTTTATAACAGTGTTACTTGTTTAAATAACCGTTATCTAGCAGTGTTTGTGTAAACATTTAGATGCATATCTTGTTAGTAAAAAACTACATGTTCTGTACACGATGCATTGCCGATAAGGCACGTGTACAATTTTCAATGTTTCAACATTTTGAAATTTAAAAAATTAAAGGGTGATTAACGATATGACAACTTCCGTGTACAGACCCTCACAGACCACGCTAGCTTCAACATTATGACGACATCCCATGATGCAATTCATCGATGACCGCAAAACGTGTTGTCATCCAAGTATTAGCCAATAGAATGGCAGATCCCATTACGCTTGTCCAATCAGATTATGCATTCTGATGACATTCATAAATTATCGAAACTCTTTTGAAAAATGAATGAAACGTAAACCAGGGAACGCGGAAGAAATGTTTACCAACAACACCGAGCGTAAACTTTTATTTTACGATGAATTTATAGCTCATTCCCTGGGAGTGGAGTTAAAGAGGAAATCCGCCGTGCTGTTGAGGTTTATAGAAAGTTTATAACATTAAGCAGAGAAATTAATAATATGTGATAACAATAAAATAAGCACATTAAAGAAATATCGAAATGATTAGTCCCACGTATCTGGCAGCAGTATGTGGTGGTATTTTGCCCACAATGTTCAGTGATATGATAGTTCAGATACATGGGACGTCAGTTTGACACTATAAGACGATATCTGTTACATTCGTGAAACAACTGCCTCGTGGACGACACTATTAATGGACGCTTAGACGTTGCGGTTTATGTCTTCACTGGTCGCAGTGAAACTATCTGATATATTCACTGTGGCTTGATGGACAGTTTATATCAGAGATAAATCCCATTATTTAATTGCTCATTCATAAAGAAATGTTTTTTTTTATTTACTTAAAACTAAAAAAAGTAAACAATTTATTGTCAAAGTTGGCGTTTTAAGTAAAGTGATAAACTCATCGACGGAACCCACTATGTATCAAGACACAGACATGTATATTAGAGGTGTCTTCATTAGCTCTACGAAGATGATTGGACTCGCCGATGGCACCCATCACACACATGTCCAGATTAAAGCTTAACAAAGAACATCTCGCTCGATGCTTGGTGATAATTCATAAAGATTCATCTTTATGAGATCAAGATTCAATGGTTTCGTTCCATCATGCTACATTATATAATTAAACTTTACTTAACATGAAATGAATGTATAGTTTGCAAGCACTGAGTTGATTTCGCAATATGAAACCTGAAGTAAATGCCCGTATGCATCAAACATTTCAAACAAATATCCCAACTTCGAAAATAATTAAATGAAGAATAAAATTAACTGACAACAGTCACTAAAGTAATGTCTCGTGTTTGTACGTGAAGGAGAATCAATATTTATCTGAAGGTTTCAGTTGACTGTCCTACTTATAATACGTAAGACATAACGATGTGTATATTTACCGGCTCGTGACCATATTGATTAGGGATTGATTGTGTACAGTTTGAGATTCGTACCTTTGCCCAAGAACTTATCTCTGTGTATCTTTACGTAAAATAAACAAATACTATTCAATACATTTGATTGTTCATACCCCGATCACAAAGCACAACTTTGTACGAAATGATCCCTTATATCGATACTTCGATACTATTGAAAGGCGCAATACAAAAATATAGGTCAATACATGAACAAAATAGAACGGAAATTATGTCCTTAAGTAAACATTGATTTATCAGGTTCCAGAAAGAAAACACCTCATATATCTTCTGGAATATGCTTACCATACACATTTTTTGTAATAAATTAATATG
This sequence comes from Gibbula magus, assembly GCA_936450465.1. NCBI lineage: Eukaryota > Metazoa > Mollusca > Gastropoda > Trochida > Trochidae > Gibbula > Gibbula magus. Next base: position 2,223,398 of record OW388296.1, on the reverse strand, counting down.
ATAAAATAAATGATAAAGGCATTTAAATATGATAAAGGCAATGTATTTAACATTCAAGTCAGCTTTAAATATTGAATTTTACCTTCAATACATTGATAACAAGGCCTTCAGAGAAACTCTAACAAGATTCCGATGCAGTTGCCATAGATTAATGATTGAAACTGGACGTCATAATAATATCGAAAAAGCCAAAAGATTATGCCAACAGTGTCAACGAAAAGGTCTTGATTGTATTGAAAACGAATATCATTTTCTTTTAATTTGTAATACTTATTCAAATTTGAGACTTAAATTTATAGATAAATATTTTTATGTCAATCCATCATATGACAAATTTGTAAATCTAATGTCTTCTAAATGTAAACATACTGTTACACAACTCTCAGAAGATCTGTTTCATGCTTTTAAACTGCGAGAGTCATTCAACAATAAGTATGTAATATTTATTGTTTTAAATAATTGTATGCAATTTGTATCATATGTATGTTCTATGGGCCTGTGGCCTGAAACTTGAAATAAATTCTTCTTCATATTCAAAGGCAATGTTCTTTGGGTATAAATTACAACTGAAGTTGTTTTATACAGATGAACAGAACTAAAACATTATGATAATGTAGAGGAATAAAGGAGTAAACACCGTATACATGTATAATAAACATAACAATTAACTCATCGAAAGGGAGTGAACATATTTGAAATTTTGAAACTAAAGAACTTATTTACACATGAGTAAAATTCATTAATATCGAGACATTATTGATAATGGAACATAATAAAGGTCACGTTCTTCAGTAAATATACATCGACTGAACAGTTCAGGAATGTGTCCGTATGCGACAAGACAGACGCCGCCAATAAACAAGACATGGCCTTCGAAAGTCAGAAGCAGACAAACAATGGTATTGAATTGTATTTCTCTAGTCTATCTTTATTGAAAGAACTAGAAATCGACAGCCTATTAAGGGGCCAATAACCCGATCACTCAAAGGAAATATCTGTCAGTAGGACTGCAATTGACTACCTTATGACCACAGCGCTATGAAATTGACATTACCAAGTTAGCGCCCTGTCTTTCCATGAATGCGTTCTGTGTGAAGGAGACCAACATTCGAATGGTTCTTCTCGCTTCGACAGGTAAATTAGTCACGGTGAAACTGGCTATTGTGGGCAGTCTACAGGGACGACGAGACGGGGAGGGGAAGGACAAGGTTTTGAAGAGGGGGGCTAGAAGGGAGGGGGTATGTGATGAAAATCTACTGGGGATGGAGAGATATCAGAGGTACATTTGGGAGGACGGGTATAAGAGGGGGTTCTATTTGGGGTGAGGAGAAACTAGAGGTACATCTGGGAGGAGGGGTGGGCCCTGTCACAGGTGTAAGAAGGTAGAGAGGCGGGGGAAGGGGAGGAGCAAGAAGGCAGGCCCCAATAGGTACAAGGGGATGGGGGCGCGGGGGATACAGTGAATAAGAGGATGCCGATAGGAGAGTGAAGATGTAGATGATTGGGCGAGAAAGTGATTTGGAAAGGGAAATTTAGTGGATGGAGAGGAAAGAGAGAAGAGGGAGAAGAAACAGGGAGGCTGCAGAGGGGGAAAGGGACTAGAAAGAGGGAAGGGAGAGGGAAAAAGGGAAATGAAAAAGGGGAGGGTGGGGGGGGGGGGGGGGGGGGGGGGGGGAGAAGAAACAGAGAAGAGGGAAAATAAAAGAACAGGGAGAGGGAGATGGGAAATACGGCAATTGAAGAGGTTGGTCGGGGAAGTAGGTGTGGAAGCTGGATGGTATAAGAAGGAAGATGAGACATAGCGAGGTTGATAGAGACATAGCAAGGTTGATAGAGACATAGCGAGGTTGATAGAGACATAGCGAGGATGGTAGAGACATAGCGAGGATGGTAGAGACATAGCGAGAATGGTAGAGACACGGGGATGGGAGAGACACGGGGATGGGAGAGAGGGGAGGCGGTTGAGAAGTGGGTGTTGAGGTGAGGGTGAGTGTAGATATGGTTGATATGAGGGGTTAAATTACATGAGCCATACAAGAAATGGATGTGGGTTACTGGAGGGGGAAAAAAGGATCAAACGTTCTTGATCTATATGTTCTCTTCAGTTCCGGTCAAAGGAAACTTTATTCGAGACCACTGTCTTTGATTGTCCAGTAGGTCAGGCTACAACACACATTGGATTGCAATAAAGAGCTAATCTCAGGACACGAGTTCATCAGCTGACTTGTGGCAATATTTCATTAACTTTATGTTAACATTATGTCATTAACTCCTGTACATACATTTCCATGTCGTTATTACTAGTTGATACGACAAATCGTACAGTGGGAACGGAGCCTCAGACAGGCCACAAGTCAGGTGGATCACCTAGACCTCAGATCAGCTGCTGTATAGATGTTTATTATTTATAAATATAGGTCAAGGTGTATGTATAGAAACACATATGTTTACCTGATTGATTCACACAGATCTAGATGAGAGTTGGTTATGGTCTGGTGACCTGCATTGATTAACACGTAGTCAGTGAAATGGAAACAATATACTTTCCACCTTTATAAGTATAAATAAGTAAATTGAGAAAAGCTCAGGTGAAATAAAGTCATGTTCTATCTGGCTGCAAGTTACCGACCCCGCCTTTCCTAGCGAATTATGTCAAATGCAGTCGATTATATCAAATATAGACAAACATTGTAATACATGGATATTGTATAACACGTTATGGTTTGGTATACATACCGAGACATACACGATGCTTGATGGAGTCTGTCAAATATAAGCTTTATTTCATCGAGTGACATCAACTTTATTTATGCCACGTGATTAAATATACCTGGTATTTGACAAAATCCATCAATGTTTATATTCATTATACAACTTCGACGATAATAGATTATTAAAACTACATTAACATCCCGAAATAACTTTCATTTGCTTACATAGTGGAAAGTAGTTCCGGTTATTGGCTAGGGACGATGATCACTGTCATAGTGAAAATATCAAAGATCTTCACTGTTATATTATAGAGATCTTCACTGTTATATTATATAGATCTTCACTGTTATATCATAGAGATCTTCACTGTTATATTATAGAGATCTTCACTGTTATATCATAGAGATCTTCACTGTTATATCATAGAGATATTCACTGTTATATCATAGAGATATTCACTGTTATATTATAGATATCTTCACTACTGTTATATTATAGAGATATTCACTGTTATATCATAGAGATCTTCACTGTTATATTATAGATATCTTCACTGTTATATCATAGAGATCTTCACTGTTATATCATAGAGATCTTCACTGTTATATCATAGAGATCTTCACTGTTATATCATAGAGATCTTCACTGTTATATTATAGAGATCTTCACTGTTATATTATAGAGATCTTCACTGTTATATTATAGAGATCTTCACTGTTATATCATAGAGATGTTCACTGTTATATCATAGAGATATTCACTGTTTTATTATAGAGATCTTCACTGTTATATTATAGAGATCTTCACTGTTATATTATAGAGATATTCACTGTTATATTATATATTATAGAGATCTTCACTGTTATATTATAGAGATCTTCACTACTGTTATATTATAGAGATCTTCACTGTTATATCATAGAGATCTTCACTACTGTTATATCATAGAGATCTTCACTGTTATAGTATAGAGATCTTCACTACTGTTATATTTTAGATATCTTCACTGTAGTTTGATAGACAACAGTCGAGTCGCCCAGTCTACACTAACCATCCAGTCGAGTCGCCCAGTCTACACTAACCAACCAGTCGAGTCGCCCAGTCAACACTAACCATCCAGTCGAGTCGCCCAGTCTACACTAACCATCCAGTCGAGTCGCCCAGTCTACACTAACCATCCAGTCGAGTCGCCCAGTCTACACTAACCATCCAGTCGAGTCGCCCAGTCTACACTAACCATCCAGTCGAGTCGCCCAGTCAACACTAACCATCCAGTCGAGTCGCCCAGTCTACACTAACCATCCAGTCGAGTCGCCCAGTCTACACTAACCATCCAGTCGAGTCGCCCAGTCAACACTAACCATCCAGTCGAGTCGCCCAGTCTACACTAACCATCCAGTCGAGTTGCCAAGTCTACACTAACCATCCAGTCGAGTCGCCCAGTCTACACTAACCATCCAGTCGAGTCGCCCAGTCAACACTAACCATCCAGTCGAGTCGCCCAGTCTACACTAACCATCCAGTCGAGTTGCCAAGTCTACACTAACCATCCAGTCGAGTCGCCCAGTCTACACTACCCATCCAGTCGAGTCGCCCAGTCCACACTAACCATTCTGTGTGGGATTCGTTATACTTCTTCATGAACATTGAATTAAATTAATGTTTTACTTATTTTCTTTTATCTTTATATCGATTACCAATGATTAGTACGTACATGTTCTTGATTGTAACCCGATTCAATCAATAATACTTACAATGATTTTAATTCTTCGTGTTAGTATAAGGATAACCCAATACCGAGGATATGGTAAGGTTGTAGACCCTGATAGGAAGGACTATCAGGGTCTACAACCTTACCATATCCGAGGTAGAATGGGTTATCTGTATTATCAACCGTTTTTAAGTGTAAAACAGGCTTTTTACTTGTTATCGCGTTATATTGAGGATCTTGCGGATCCCTGGCGTTATATTGAGGATCCCTGTTAACAGCCGCGCTATATATGAGTTTCTTTTGTACCGTTGTTTCTCGTCTGTCCCCTTAGCGCAGTAGTCTGAGGCGTTGACTCATTAACTACAAGTGATGGTGGATACCGGTTCGAGACGCACTTTTTGCAAAACATTTGCTGTACATATTCTGTCGTAAACTTATGAAATTTTTCAAAATTAGTCTAAGTTAGTTTCTTCAGACATTTACTTTCAAGCCGTCATCTTAACAGATATATCAGGGTTTACAATCATTATAATTCCTTCTAACAGTGTTTACAACTGTCTGAGTAAACCCTCCTGGAGGGAATTACAAGGTTGTAAGTCCCTCGTACCGGGTGGTAGGGTTTAGAAAGTTCATTTCAAGTATCACGTTATATGGCTGGTAGGTTGATAATGTGGCATAATCAGTTGAGTTGACATTATTAATTTCCCAACTTCTACAACTTTACCTCATGTTCATGACAACTCACATCTATGAAGACCAACGAATGCTTCAAGAACTCAGAGCTTGTCAGTTTCATTTAGAAGAGGAATGTATTCCACTGCAAAACATCAAAGAAGCCTTAAAACTTCCGTGATGTCTCAAGGTTGTGAAGGCTCTACAGGGCTGGCACAGTTTCACAAGACCTACCGAGTGGGAGGAAAGCCTGCAACAAGAGTGCATGACCCCACAGTACGACGAACCTACAATCAGCACCGGATTGTCTGGTAACTGGTGCTAGTGAACAATGATTGACAATGTCATGTTGTAAAGATCACGTGTATGATTGATAGTGACCCCATCCCAGGCTTCTGGTGTCCTGACAAGGGTAGAAGTCTACTGAAGTAAGGTTGTGTTCCGTTTTATTTGTGTTGTTTAATCCACTAATAGCCTGCCTGGCTACCACTTGGTTGTTCATTGAACTGTAAGAAGACTGTCTCTGGTGTTGACAAGTCAGATACTGTCACGTTAGGTCTGCTCCGTGATTGTGTAAAAATAAAATAAGAGCCTGTAATATAGTCAGCAAGTCTAGATAAACTGAATGTGGAACTGAAAGCTTAACGAAATAAAATCACATGAATGTAGGCAGAGTAATTATTAAATTTCATAGATAAAAGGTTAGTCTATTATCGTATACACTGTATACATGGTATACTTCACTGTGGAATTTCATTTATTTACCCTTCTTTAAATACAGTATAATATTTACGAAAGACCTGAAATAACATCATATTTTCAATCGCTTTCAACATGATACAATTAAAAAAATCCTGAAAAGCTCGTTAATTGATTTTTCAAATTTTAAAATAGTAGCTATGTATGATGTATGTATACCAACGATATAAATAAAATATTAAATCCGTAATCCCTTGTATCACTCGATCTATTCAAAATACCATCACGGAAGCGAGTCAAATGAAAGACGATTTTCAGTCATATAATCTCTCTTTCCTTCCTCGTCAACGAAATGTCATAACCAAGAACGGATTATCATCGTAAGAGATTAGAACTCAACAAGGAAACGATCCATATCAAAGGCATTTCAAGTGATCAATCAGTAATCGATTATGTAGGTAAATAAGTAGCTTAGTACCTATAGTATACCAACAAACAATACGCTCTCTGCCGATCCGCTGTGTCCGTTGTCAATAAACAATAACACAGCCGGAGCATTATAGCGGAAATAAAGGCGGCGAAGATAACGTTGATTTGTCTCCCTGTCATTAAGCGAATGGTGTTCTATTAACTCCTGTTAGTCACTGGACTTTCCACGCTGATCCTCGCTACCGTAGTTTCTCTACAAGATGGTGGCAGAGTTAACTTTTACTCGGACTCTTTCCCTCTCAGTCGTTCTCCGTGTTTATTGAGAATGGCGTTTATTGGGAATCGGTGTTTATTGGGAGTCGGTGTTTATTGAGAATAGGTGTTTATTGAGAATAGGTGTTTATTGAGAATCGATGTTTATTGGGAATATGTGTTTATTTAAAATGGCGTTTATTAGGAATCGGTGTTTATTGGAAATGAGTGTTTTTTTGGATACAGGAGTATTGTCATATCTGGTTATTGGAGACAATTGTATATTTGAAACAGATACATTTCAGAGACTAGCATATTGGAGGACGGTGTTCAGTGGAGAGTGGTGTTTTTTGGAGTTAATCTTTGTTGAAATCGAGTGCTGGCTGACACCTGGTTACTATTGGCAACTATTTTTGTGGGATACTCGACATACTTAGTAGGTATTTTCTGGGATTTTGAAGTATGAAATAGACAACAAAACTTCTGTCGAGATCTGTCTACTGAGGAAGAAGAAGAAGAAGAAGAAAATTAATTTATTAAATTTATTAATGTGTCACACAGCATATCAACAACAGTCAGATACATATTAAAACAGATAGCATATGCTGTCCGGCCGGTAATGGCCTATGAGATACAACTTTCCTAAAAACGCTTACGCGTTAAAATGTGATAAAATATGGGTTAAAATATATAAGTTTTATCTTTATAACAATTACAAAAATAGGGAATCAGATATGATACTATATTTTTACTGATCGACGTTATTTGCTCCATGACCACCATAATCCAGAGTATAACCACTAGAGGCGGGTGTTTATGAGAGACAATACGGCAACTTCCGCTTAACAACTGTGGAATGTTATGATAGTTGGTAAGCGTGATTTAGCGTCTGTTATGGATATTGATAAAAGCTTTGCTAATTAGGTACGTGGTATAGCACAGTTAAACACATCAAAAGGACCGTGGAGTCACCTGTAGAAATACCCGCCTTATAGATAGATATATTTGTCACTGACGTATACATTCCGGCGCCCAATTAAGAATTTCCTGCAAAAAAATTGTTGATTCAACAGTTTTAAGAGATCTTTCGAATCAATTTTAAATGAAGAAGTTTTTTAACGTATAAAAAATATCAGTTCTATCAAAATATGCAACTTCATTTTAAAACTTGTGTTTTAAAAGCGTTTGGTTTGTTAAAATTGATAATGTCACCATAAACAAGGTAAATATTTAACATCTGTAAACTGACACGCTCAGAGACACACATTAGTGTTCCGAGTATTCAGGTTAATACTGTAGTCCACCTGTGTCTTTAACAATTTCATATAGGAAGCCTGAATAGAATATCCGGAAATATTGGACGAAGCTACGTACAATGAGAGTACAACACACTATATATATATGTTCTCCCTGAAGATGAAATGAAACCGGTAGGAGAAAGAAACTCGGCGTTATGTTTTTAATTTTTTGATAATTTGAAGCAGCCATACACCTGGACATTTGACTTTTTGTATAATATATATATATATATATATATATATATATATATATATATTATATCGGAATATAAAGTATTGATTATGAAAGTTGATATACGTCTTCAGTGTATTTTTTAAATTTACTTATACACTTCTCCACGTTTGATACCACATACCTATTTCAATATATATATATATATACATGAAGGCGCGTCCGTACAGCACAGAAACTACAAGATGTAATTGGCAAACTTACACTGTGCGTGTACACTATCTAGGGCTAAATATGGAAACATACATAGTTTTGATATACATTCACAAAGATACATAACCATGCATAAAAGGCATGTCTAACGTATAATTAGAGTTTTTCTTCAAATGGTCGAGACGTGCCTCAGCTGAAGTACGTAGGAAGGGACATGCATGGCGGCATGTTAGCTGTGTTACCTGACGTTAGGTTAGTGGCGTTATGTTTAAAAGGGCAGACATTTATGTCATAATTAGAAAGTGCTGGGTGTATCATACGCTGTTTCGATAGCAGAGATACTAAAGGAGAAAGGTGTTTGTTTAAGTATTTTAGTCGACTCAAATAAATGAAACATTTAACATTGACCGAACGGATTTTGGTCTTTAATATTCAGTGAAAATCATAACAATTCTATTCGTAAAAAGAAAAATATTGCATTCAGTGTTTTATTTATTAACATATATTATCCAATTACATTTTAAAATTTCAATAATTTCAATTTGAAGTTCAACTAGAACTGCTTGAAAAGACTATAATGCATTATGTTACCTCATAGTAAAACACTTGATTCTGATTGGTCAATAGCCGGTGTTCAAAAACTCTCGTACCCCGCTCAGACGGTATACACAATTTCGGTCTTTTTGCTGAACTGCTGGACATTTTCCGAATTGTGTAACAGTAGCTTCTACGCACGGTTAAAGAGGGTTTGCGGTGCAAACATTAATAGTTTCTTTTGAATTTATCTTTATTTAACATTAAACATCTAACATGATCGGCAAGATAAATTCGTTGTGAGACCTCACCTCAGGGTAGATGAAACTTTGTAACCCGCGAAAGTGTCAACCTCGTCTGTGGCTCGGTCTACAGGGACACTTTCGCAGGTTACAAAAATTCATCTAAATTGGTATAGGGAAAGAAAATAATAATGTATGTCTTCTTCAGATAAATCGTTTTAACAGTTCTGTCTAAATGTCTTTGTTTCCAACACCAGTTATTCCAAAGTGGCACACACAAAACATTCAGTGCATAATGGAGCTAGTTGCACAACACGGAAACGACTGATGTTTCAATTAATTACGATTTTTCCATAAATTTGGTGACTCAAAGGGACAATTCACTGCTGAAATATGCTTTGCCTAAGGTACACGGAACTAACGTAATCGAGAAACTGTGGTTGACATGTTTAAGATGACGACGTATGAGTGGACAGAATGGAATCTTGAAGACGAGACAACGGAGGCCTTGGTTCTCAAGTTTCTGACAGTGAAAGGGAAATATTGGAGTCATGTCACCTCCATGTAGCCTGGTGGCGTCTCATGTTCCGCTCTCTGTCAAACTTTTATACATGATTGAGGATTAATTCTTGGAAGAAATGATGTCATCGAAAATATATTTGCAACCAATGAATGAACATACTTAACACAATCTTTCTCAATGGTGATTTTGCATTTAGAAGATGATGTCTTGATTGTTATATTTCTGAAATCAGATTTCTTGTCAAGTATTGCTTTCATAACCAATAGGGCAACCGACAGATTTGCTTATTGGTTTAGCATGCGCCTAAAATGCCTGTCTACAGGATAACTATACTTTCAAATTAATTTAATGAATTATAAGTGCATGGCATAACATTCTGCAATATCATGTAATCTATATTCACTTTATTTTACCCTAAAAAAACAAACATTTCTGAGATTTTAACTGACAACCTCGTTACATAATCACTCCTGCCTTATCAGATGCAATGTACCTCCGATCATGGCAGTAGTCTAAAGACTCCTAAATGATACATTCAGTTCTACATTACATCACGAACACTCACATCCACGGCATCGTCATGCACCATCTGAACGATCATTTCCTTTTTATATTTCATGTTTCATATTTGAAAGTTCACCTGATGTAAGACATGTCGGTCTCCACAGCCCGGATAACGGTGGACGAGCGCTCATCATCTAGGTATATATTGCCCGACGGTGTAGATGTTGGCGGACGAGCTCTCACCATCTAGGTATATATTGCCCGACGGTGTAGATGTTGGCGGGCGAGCGCTCATCATCTAGGTATATATTGCCCGACGGTGAAGATGTTGGCGGACAAGCGCTCACCATCTAGGTATATATTGCCCGACGGTGTAGATGTTGGTGGACGAGCTCTCACCATCTAGGTATATATTGCCCGACGGTGTAGATGTTGGCGGGCGAGCGCTGATCATCTAGGTATATATTACCCGACGGTGAAGATGTTGGCGGGCGAGCGCTGATCATCTAGGTATATATGGCCCGACGGTGAAGATGTTGGCGGGCGAGCGCTCACCATCTAGGTATATATTGCCCGACGGTGTAGATGTTGGCGGGCGAGCGCTCACCATCTAGGTATATATGGCCCGACGGTGTAGATGTTGGCGGGCGAGCGCTCATCATCTAGGTATATATTGCCCGACGGTGTAGATGTTGGCGGACAAGCGCTCACCATCTAGGTATATATTGCCCGACGGCGTAGATGTTGGCGGACGAGCGCTCACCATCTAGGTATATATTGCCCGACGGCGTAGATGTTGGCGGACGAGCGCTCACCATCTAGGTATATATTGCCCGACGGCGTAGATGTTGGCGTACGAGCGCTCACCATCTAGGTATATATTGCCCGACGGCGTAGATGTTGGCGGACGAGCGCTCACCATCTAGGTATATATGGCCCGACGGTGTAGATGTTGGCGGGCGAGCGCTCATCATCTAGGTATATATTGCCCGACGGTGTAGATGTTGGCGGACAAGCGCTCACCATCTAGGTATATATTGCCCGACGGCGTAGATGTTGGCGGACGAGCGCTCACCATCTAGGTATATATGGCCCGACGGTGTAGATGTTGGCGGACGAGCTCTCATCATCTAGGTATATATTGCCCGACGGTGTAGATGTTGGCGGACGAGCTCTCACCATCTAGGTATATATGGCCCGACGGTGTAGATGTTGGCGGGCGAGCGCTCATCATCTAGGTATATATTGCCCGACGGTGTAGATGTTGGCGGACAAGCGCTCACCATCTAGGTATATATTGCCCGACGGCGTAGATGTTGGCGGACGAGCGCTCACCATCTAGGTATATATGGCCCGACGGTGTAGATGTTGGCGGACGAGCTCTCATCATCTAGGTATATATTGCCCGACGGTGTAGATGTTGGCGGACGAGCTCTCACCATCTAGGTATATATGGCCCGACGGTGTAGATGTTGGCGTACGAGCGCTCACCATCTAGGTATATATGGCCCGACGGTGTAGATGTTGGCGGACGAGCGCTCACCATCTAGGTATATATGTCCCGACGGCGTAGATGTTGGCGGACGAGCGCTCACCATCTAGGTATATATGGCCGGACGGTGTCTGTAGCAGACAATGGTCTCCTTTGTTACCAGGGATTGATCCTCGCCTCCTGTCAGGCCCGGGTTATGATGTATTTCGACAAGCTCATCAACCTCCACCGTGGTAGTCCGCTTTTGGGACAGGTGACAGAAGATGTAGCTATTTTTGATCCCCTGTTATAGACTGTAGTGTAGTCTGCTTGTTTCAGAACATACACCATGTTCTGCCATACAACGAGTCTACACTGCATCAGATGCTGGTGTTGTACCACTGTGTTATCACATCCTGACTTGTTTCGTTTGCTTGATTCTAAAGCGAATATTAATACGCAGTTATTTCAAATAACCTTAACACCTTCATTATTCCGCATCGAGTAATAGGAAAGCACTTAGAAGCAACCAAATACTATTTGTTTCTATCCCGGAAACCACCATGCTGTCGTGAAGAAACTGTTGCTCGAGACTGTATAACAGTCTACATCTCATAGAGAGAAACTATGGAAACAGTGCTCAATACCTTTTGCCTTATAAGGAGAGGACATAGTTGACCATATATGACCAGCACTTAGGAAAAGAATGTATGCAATTTACTGTATTTGTAATTTATGACTATAACTGGGGTTACGGTAATTAAGGTATTGTAATTTCTTAATAAACTTAATCTTTTTCCAAATTTAATTTCAAATTATCACTTCCATGCAAAATCAGACTAATGATAAGGAAGTTAGCAAAGGTCATTTACAATTAAACAAAAGCTCAGTAAGTGTCTATGAGTAAGTGGCAGAGACATTTCAACCAACGTTTTAACATTCGAGAGCATCTCACGCCGTGTTAGAGTCAATGACAATTTGACATCAATAACAATCACTCCATCATCTTCAATCATCACATAAACACTTTTGACTTATTTTTAAATTAATTGTTTAAAAAACAACTTTTATCAATGGCTTTCAATCAATCAAATTCTCACATAAATACATTTATATCAATTTCATGATTTGTATTGCCAATGTCGGTCATGTAAGTGAATTATATGATAGAAATGCCTATTTCACAATGAGGATCCTCATAAGTTAGGCCATTAATCTGGCGTTCAATCAATCATATTCTCATATAAAACCATTTTCATAAATTTCATAATTTGCGTTACAAAGATTATTAATGTAAAGTTACTTTCATAATAAAACTGCATATTTCACAATGCAGGCCCTCGTGAGGCAAACCGGTCGGCCATCACACATCTGTCACTATTAACTATTTCTCCAGGACGTCAAAGATGAACAGTTTGAATGAAAACAATATTTGAAGGATTCTTGCTTTAAGAGCCGAATTTTCAGGTATTGAGTCATGATGTATGTCTCCAAGCTCCGAGCAGGGTTGACTCACAGCGATCAAACTCCAAGCTTGATGTGTTTATGGTCCCCGTGTCCACGTGGTAATGCATGTGCAATGCAGAATCTGGTGACATTGAGCGATACACTATCACAAAATGTTGGAATGAATGAACTATATGACGATACAATATTAAAGTGGTTGAACTATATGATGGTACAGAATCACAAACAATAAAGTGATTGAACAATATAGTGATGCATTATCACCGAATATTGAAGTGAATGAACTGTAAGACTATGCAATATTGAAGTGAATTGATTATATGGTGGTACATTATCAACTGATGGTAAAGTAAATGGATTATAATGATGTTCATTGATACTTCGATGTTATAATTGTGACCTGGTGTCGAACCTCGATGTTATAATTTTGACCTGGTGTCGAACCTCGATGTTATAATTTTGACCTGGTGTCGAACCTAGATGTTACAATTGTTACCTGGTGTCGAACCATAATGTTATAATTGTGACCTGGTGTCGAACCACAGTATATTTATATCTAGAAGAAATCGTATAAATGGCAGTATTATGAAGTGTGATATGACTCAATATATAAATACATTATTTTTAGGAACTTTAATTTAGTTATGTCTGTCTGTCTGTCTATCTGCCTGTCTGTCTATCTTCCTGTCTGTCTCCGTATCTCCCTTACTCTCAAAGTGCAGACTTATTTCCCAAACGACGTCTGACCAGCCCCAGTGGATCACGTCCGTCAACTCAGTCCAGCCTGGCCACTGAACCTCCACACAGTCAGCCTCCATTGCAGCCTGCCGTTCCCACAGTGCATTAGTGCAGGAAACAGGAATAAATGCTTTATTTAAAGCGAATGCATAGGAAATAAACTGTTGATAAAGTAAACAGGTAAAAGGATTGGTTTCAAAACGATCGTAAACGACAACGTATATTAACGTAGGCGTTACATTACCTCAACTTATCATTCGCAAAGATATTGATATAACCGACTTCAACATTTCTTCATTTATATATTCTTGATTACCAAATATGGTTTTCCTTTGAAAAAATGCGATCCTGGCTCAACACATGTTTTACACCATACACGATAAAATAAACAGAGGTTGACGCAAAGGCATCCAGCCTAGACTCTTGTCGTAATGCAAAAAGCAATGACGTCACAAGAAGTTGAATATACCCTCTGCATAAGCTCATATTCGAATACCAGCGTGAAAGCGTTTGTCTAGAAAGGCTGGAAATGGCGTTAAAACAGAATGGGAATTCTATTCCACACGTGTGAACCTCGGCCACAAACACACTTATACGTCAAAACATTTCAATGATTGGAATAATATGTGCAATCGTTTTGCAGTTCCCGTTAAACCTAGCATTGACCCAACAAATTCCATATTATCAAAATAAGGTCGTCTGCACATGGTGAATTTCATTGTATAAACACACGATGTTTTTCCAAGTCGTTGGAAATCCATTCTGAAATTCAGCCCTAACAGAAAGTGATGGCGCGGCACATGTATGTATCAAGGCACACATTACATCACCACTGGCTGCTGGTCCTTCCGTCTCTATAAGGACTTGCTTTAGCTAATAAAGGACCAATATAGAACAAAGAATGGAAATAGACACGGGAGAGCCCTGAGGCAAAGTGCTGCCTATAAAACATAGCTGTGAATATCATTGAGAAAAGCGTCTATCTATCAGTGTGACATTTTTCCCAACAGCATACCTACACGGGATACTTAAACCAAATGTGTTCTCCCTGTTCGAAAGTTCAATCATTTATTATATGACGAGCGATGAAATCACGTGATTTATCAGAGAAATAAACTGTCTATCAAGCTACAGTGAAAATAACTTGTATTTTCATTGCGACCAGTGACTGATATAATTTGACGTCATAAAACAATGGTCTGACGCAGCGAATTGGCTTATGACGTCACAGTGTTACTCGGCGTGAAAACGACCCTTTTTGGATGTACTTACAAGGCTAACATCATATAATAAATAGTATATCCGTCAATTCTTGACAAATACCATGTTTATCTCATCTCGTGAGGCAGAAAAGTTCTATATTTTCACTCGTGGCTACGCCACTCGTGAACATGAAAACTTTCTACCTCATTCACTCATCCCGTCAGCACAGGATGTAATGTAACAGCTTACCTATTTGGCCACCGTGACCTCGACACAAACGATGTCCAACAACCGGTAGTTCGGCTTTTTCCACATTTAGTAACCCTCTTATGGGTATAAATTGGGACTGCTCCCAAGGTTGAATGCATTAGAATACATGCCATTTAGATAGGGAACATTGTTATATTTGGTATCATACAGTCTGCAATAATAAACAGTAAAAATAAATATAAACATAAATGTGTTTTTAATATTCGATAATTTGTGAGAATTTTGATTTATTAAGCATTCCAGAGAAACCATCGAATATTGCATTCATTAAACGTTTAATCATTTGACTCTAATATTCGAATGTTGGTCCGTAAAAAATATTTTCCAAGTTGTTGATAGGAAAACGTCGAACACAACATTATCCATTGAGACGTCTGTCACAGTCCTTGCAAATGAAACACTGCAACAAATCACACGACACCACGGGACCACGGACGTTATAATCATCAATCTTGACAACGTCTTCACATAATAGTCAACGAGGCGAAATTTGTGACCAGATTGCGTGTGGTCGACCGTAGTTTTTCCCTATCCCAATATACCGGACTACCAGCAGAGTCCCTGCTTCTGCACACCACCCTTTAATCGGGGTCTACATATGTAAGATGGGCGACCACACCTTTAACCGCTACAATGATGAAGTCGGACTGCAGGAAAGAAATAAAACTCGAGGATACCGTTTAACATCAAAGGGTAGCTGTGGACAGTGGACGCGGAGTGTTCGAATCATCATCAGCAATCATATGCGGCGGTTGGAGGTGTGAACATCGCCCCACGGGGTGGTAGGTGAGAGAATGGGGTGGGGTTTATGTGGTGTGAACATCACCCCAGGGGGAGGGGGTAAACGATTGAGGTGGGGACTCTGTGATGTGAAACAAAGCCATTTAAGACCACACCGAATAATGGGGTTACAACAATTGAAAATAAGCGCAGCCTATGCCAATAACATTGTGTTGGTTTCTTGCCCATGTTCACTCCAATGAATGTACACGTAGGATCCGCTGACAAAGCATTATTAATTTATTTATTTCTGAAAGAGGAGTTTACACATTTTTTTAATGTTTTAATCATTGTCGAATTGAAGTGGGTATTATTATACCACGACGACAGAAATAACGTCCTAATTAGTTATTGAACCTTGCACAGTGACCGGGGGTTGTATGGTAATACTTTCATTGTTGCATACACACGTGCTGAGGAAAAACAGATTCATTTTCAAAGATGATATTATCTTCATTTGAATATCTAGAAATTACGCCCTAAGCCAATAGCAAAAACCCTCATAAAAACCGTATTACAATAACTTTTATTTATTCTAAAGAAACGATGATTCATTCAGAATTATCAATTCAAAACTTAGCTATATTTGGGTAGAGGGGGTTATTATTGTCCTAATCTGGGTATGAGGGGTACACCAGGGTGGCCGTGTGTCTCCCGACACTGAACCCGGGAGTTGTACGGGACTGTTGGACTGTTTCAGCACCCCAGGACTCGAACTGACCCGCCCATCTCTTCACGGGGTTACTTCCGGAGGTCACTCAAAGTCACGGCGCTCGCGATATTCCGGGAGATCTGAACGCGTTCATATAGCAAACAGACACACACAGAGTCTTACATTCAGACTCTGAAAAAAAAACCCATTTATTCGGAAAATATCATCATTTTATTAAATATTGAAAAGGAGACTGTAAGAAATGGAATTATGTATTCAATAAAAAAAAAAATCAGACATAAAAATGACTTTTTCAGAGTGTTAGACTAAGACACACATTGCGGCACTGGTATCGGATAAGAAGAGCGATATCACTGCATTGGTCAATGTAGGGGGTGACAACCACCCGGAATATAAAGCCTGTCACCAGTATTTGATGTCATAATTCCTACAACTGCATGGGGTAAACAAAGATATTTCTTTGCAGACCCACGCAGAGTTTGAATTAATTCATGATGTAAAATTAATCGTTGGTGAAGAAGGTTTGAAAAAATATAGTGATAACGTAAGATAAAGCGCCTAGAGTGTCTTTATAGATAAATAAATATTTGAATTGGCGGTTCAAATATCTGATATTTTACAATAAACTTGCTCCACCGCGCATCAGAAACCAAAATATATATGTCCGTAGTATTGACGTAGTTCTAGTTTTGTTCATTTTGTTAAATTCCATTTTCTCTTGTTTGATTCATTCTAATGGAATACATATGTAAAACTTTAATCCCAGGAAATAATTGTGACAGGTATATATGTATGCATCCCTTGCAATCATGATAACAAGAAACTTTATTCATTAACTTATGATGAAAGGAATTCACAAGAAACACCAAGACAAAGCCCCAGATAGGTCATGTTTGTTCACCTTAGACACATTATTTCGAACCTATTACTCCGAAACACTGCAAAATAACAAACGCCTTTGCTTAAATCACGTGGCTAATAAGTATAAAACTATATTCTTCTATTGCTATATTATTTCATGCACTTTCATTTGAAATAAATTCTTCAATTAGTAATCATCGCAAATATTTCTGTTGTCACTTAAATAAAGTTCATTTCAATCATTATTGGCATTGACGCAATCATATTATCATTATGCTAAGATCAGTGCTAAAGATGACTGTGCTAAACATAAGAAACACCGCTTTAGATTATCTCTGACCTTTAACCTCTAACTCCTGACCCCCGCCCCCACCTCATATCTTCCGGAGCACCTTTAACTGTTAATTGGGCAAGGCGATAGAGAGTATTGTTTCAGCAATCACCAATCCTACCATACACCCCCACCTTCCCACGCCGTGACCTTGACCTTTGATAACGAGGAGCAGATAACTCTCAAATATTCTTGCTTTCGAGATCACAAAAACAAAAAGATGATATCGTTTAAGAATGGCGCCAAAGGAGAGATCTGTTTGGAAACATGCTGATGACTTCGACTGTTCGCAACCTCCAAAACAATATGTTTATAGAACTGAATAATGAGCAGAGCATGTGGGACAATCACAGTGATAATAATTTTCAAATGATGTAGTTATGAACATTAACAAATTCGGAATATATAATTAATTAAATAATAATTTTCAAATAATACACAAATGAACATTTACAATTTCGAAATATTAAATGAAGTGGTTGATTTTTGCGCTTTTGTGTTTTGTTGGCACACTAAGTTTAAAATTCAGGGCAAACAAGTGTTTAGCCAATACACTTTGAACAATAATGATAGTCACACAAAAGATGGATACCAATACAAGCATATGCGTAAAACAACAAAAACATAAGAGTGCTTGTTGAAATTAAATTCCCGGCGCCTTTTGGAGAATAATATGACATTACATAGATTTCGCAACATGTGTCGTGCATAACATTAGCAAATCTGAAGAGACAGAATGTGAAAGGTACATTGCTGATAACATAAGATTTTTAGAATAAACGATAATGGGAGAAACGCATGGCTGACTTCGCATCGTCTTCGAATGAAAAATGATGGTCTATTCTTGAATGAAATGCATTTCTGCGAAAACTTTTTTTGCTAAAATGGTTATAGATAAATGTATGTCGAAAAAAGTCGATACCAGTATGTCTATTCTTAACCAGATGGCTACTGAGAATAACAGAAAACAAATTTACAATACCAAACAGGCAGATGTGTAGCAAATCTTAGCAAGGTTCCTTATCGATCAATTATATCTGACATGCGAGGCTCGCCGAAGCCTTGTATGTTTGCTATTTTTACGAGTCGGCGCAAACAAGCCGAACCAGTTTAAGATCATCATGACGCTCAGCCTTGGAATTAAGGCGGGATGTGACGTCATGTCGAAAAAGAGTCATTCCTCATTTTACGTGCACATTGTGACGTTCTTTTTAGCTTCTCCCGTAGTGACGACAGATCACACACTCCTAATGCAGGCGTTTCCATCTTTTTGGACATGTTGTGTCAATGTTGGAACCTGTTTGGCTAGAATCCACTTGACGCATAGGTTGGTTTAAGAGAGTAACAATGTGTACTACGTAAAATCTCGACCCTTTCGAGATGCAAAGATCCTTATTGATAGCTCCGGTTGTAAAGCAATTGCAACCACCAATAGCTGATGAACACGTCACTGACATTCGGAACACCCCTGCTGGTTGTTTTATCTCTATATTTCACGGAAACCCTAATTTGGCATCCATGTATTTTGGGTTTGGGGTTCGACCGTATAAATGTACGTGATCTTAATCATGCGAGGAGGTGAATGTGATTAAGTCAAGACTAAGTCAAGAGTGACTCACAAATTGTTGAAGAAATATGCACATACTTCCTGAAAATGTTTTTCGTGTAAAGTGTAAGCAAAATTTAATAATCTAAAAAGCTCTCAAGTGTAACCAAATCAGGTAAAGAATGTATATATTTAAATTTTACTTCATGTGACTTTCGATGCATAAGTAGACATAATATCAAATATCAAACAGACGGGTAACCTACACGTGATGCTTATACTTAAAATAACAGCAATTATAGCAGCGGAATATATGCATATCGGGATATGAAGCATCGATGAAACGAATTTACACATTACATTGTTTGCATACACCAATGGTGAAATATTATACCGGTAACGAGTTTGGGTTTCACTTTACGGATACATTACGTTTGTGGTCCTAATGTAGTAGTCCCAAAGTCTAAATTACCCCAAATCCTCTATTAAACATGCATGAACGTTCATAATGTGATAATGGTAGATGGTACTTAGACGGAAGTGTGACGTCATATCCTGTTCCTCGAACAAATAATTTGACCGCCCTGATATCCTCGATAACTCGCCAATGTGGAAATTTCATTTGATTCATTGTTCTTTAAATACCCTGCAGGATATCCCCCACACGAATGAGAAATAGTATTAACGTACATGTAGTTTTGATAATAAGACGCAACATCATCTCTTTAAAGGGCAATGTACATAGATCCTCTCAAGCCAAGGACCCGGGTTCGAATCCCGGTAGAGCCAACTGGGCAAGCAATGCCCCCCCCCCCCCCCCCCCCCCCCCCCCACACACACACACACAAACTCCCCATCTTGTTGTACAAATGGGTACCTGGAGAGAGGGTGTTCGAAATTAAGAAGATGGACGTTCATTTTTCTGTAATGTTTTTTCAGACAACGGACAGTCAGGATATGTTTTCACTTTGATTGATATATTCTGACTTAAATGATGAGCGATACCCTGATCCTAGCGTATCACACATAATACCAACACCAGCAGCCCTGCCCCATGACTTCGAGTAGGTAAGCCCATAAGAAGTCTCAGCAAGTGAACTGAACACTGTGGAACTGTAAGTAAGAAATACAATCACATGGAAGAGGTAAGAATAATTATCAAATTTCTAAGACTAAATTTTAGTCCAGAGCTTGTCGCCATTATCGGAATTTCCCTCCTGTCTGTACCTACCATATAAGTATCATCCATATTTTGTGTTCATGAAATGTCATGAAGTTGACATTAATAGTAGATAAATTGGGTCAAAGGTATTAGCGCGTCAATGTTCGAGAGAGCTTAAGCGTCGTAATTGAGTCTCTGTCTAGAGTTGGAGTACTGCCTCAAGATACCAGTAAAATAAGATCGCGATTTAAGATAGGACTTGATTAATTACATGCGGGGGAGGGCTAATGACCTGTGAGATGTTTGTAGCGACAGGGAAAATATGTTGTACTTATAATAATGATGATAAGACCCTTAATTTGAACATGTTATTGTACTTATATACGAGACAATATTTAGTTAAAGGTTAGATTGATGTACTTTTAGACAAATGCCATATACAGTTTAATGTAAACATTGTTATCGCTATTTATCTTTACTATAATATATATACATTATCGGACGAGGTCTCGTTTTTACTTCCATTTAGTAATAATATTATTAATAAGAATAATAACAACGACGATGATGATGAAATTCTTCAAAGGCATTTAGAAGTTAGAAGTCCACTCGACGAAGGGGCAAGAAGTAGCCCAGAAACGTTGTGAGAAACAAATAAAGAAGTTCTAATCCATAATAGTCTCTTGAATGATGATGATGATGATACTAATAAATAATATAAAACTCTGAGCTCCGCAACACGCACTCGCATTTTACCCTGGTGTAACGACCAACTTGGTTCCTTTTTCATACCCAACTCTCTGGGAGCAGTCATCAACAAGGCGTTTATCTGTTCATTGCCTTCTATTCCATGCGAGATACCAATGGTTCTTTCTTTGTGAACAGAGGCACACTTGAATAAAGTTACTTGCCAGTTAACACCACCGCGGACCATCAGGTCAAACTCTCAGATCATCAGGTCAAACTCTCAGATCATCAAGTCAAACTCTCAGATCATCAGGTCAAACTCTCAGATCATCAGGTCAAACTCTCAGATCATCAAGTCAAACTCTCAGATCATCAGGTCAAACTCTCAGATCAACAGGTCAAACTCTCAGATCATCAGGTCTCAGATCATCAGGTCAAACTCTCAGATCATCAGGTCTCAGATCATCAGGTCAAACTCTCAGATCATCAGGTCTCAGATCATCAGGTCAAACTCTCAGATCATCAGGTCAAACTCTCAGATCATCAGGTCAAACTCTCAGATCATCAGGTCAAACCCTCAGATCATCAATCCACAAAACGGGTCACCAATACGGCGAGCCGCGCTCATTGTTGCTCAACTTCACTGATAGCAGTCAACTAAGCTCTGTACAGGACCATGTACCACCACAGGGTTAACATCATTATAGATTAAGATTTAAAATAATGTATTCGGAAAATTATGACACTTGCATTGGCTTCCATCTCTCGTAATTTGTCGTTACGACGGAAAATAAATTTGATCGATTTTGTATGGAATCATGTGTTCCTGTGTTCAGATGACATGGGATAGTACTTCGAAGTTATACTTTCCATGCTATCGAGGAGTTTATTTTAAATGTGTTCCACACTGGTCGGCGTTTGGTGGTCCAGTCTGGGTGGCCGTAATTCCGGACCGGAACTGACCTCTGCGCATGGCTTTGGTACCGGTCAAATTTATGAATGGCCTATTTCCCAACAGGTAGAAACCACTGTTGTTTTTTCGCCCATCTAATGGAAGCGGTGTTTTTTCTCACTATTCTTTCCCCTCGCTTTCCGGATTGTAATACAAAGCAGTGTTGGTTCTAGCAAACCGTGCGAGACAAAACGTAGAGACGACTAGCCATGACGCTCGTCTGGGCCCAGAGGGGGGAGGGGGTTAGGAAACTAGAAATATATATATAACTGGTCTCAGTCTACAAATACAAACATCACGAACACCCCGTTCTTGCTACTGTTACAAGTCGAAATAGTTAGCTTTTATTAACAACATAAGACGAGAATAGAAACGTTACCTCTACTCTATCACGGAAATATATATAACTGTATTTATAATATAAAGTATCGGTGCTTGCTGGCATTTATGGCATCGAGGTTGAGAGAAGGGAAAGGTGAAGTCTTCAGGCGTATGAGACATTAAGACGTTCAGATGTTAGGGTGGTGTTCTTGAATACAGCAGGGTGAGATATATAGTTGGCCCTGTAGGGTATGATGTAGGTCAGTGGGTAGGACGTCGGACCTGGGGTTGAATCCTACCGTAGTTGTATGGTCACCTGTTTAGCATAATGGTTACAGAACCGATGGAAATGTATATACGTAAGCGTTCAACTTTCCTTATCATCATTTTGAACACCATGAACATATACTGAGACAACAATAAAACATTGATATGCACAGCATATAAAATCAACATCCTATTCATTGTATTTGTTATATACGATATATCGAGTTGCCATTATTGTATTTGATATATACCATATATCGAGTTGCCATTATTGTATTTGTTATATACCATATATCGAGTTGCCATTATTGTATTTGTTATATACCATATATCGAGTTGCCATTATTGTATTTGTTATATACCATATATCGAGTTGCCATTATTGTATTTGTTATATACCATATATCGAGTTGCCATTATTGTATTTGTTATATACCATATATCGAGTTGCCATTATTGTATTTGTTATATACCATATATCGAGTTGCCATTATGGTTTTTGATATTGACTTAACCTGTAAATAAAATAACATAGTTCGGGGTGATTTTTTAACATTTCAGTGTAAGCGATCAGTCGTCATTCCATTGGCATTTAAAATTGACCTTAACCCAAGAAATGGCTTGGAAATAGTGATGTTACATCTGATGTTGGCCAGCCCAAAACAAACTCTGCTTGTGTTTTTGATAAAGGTCGACAAAGAAAAGTAGTCTCGCCTAAGAAAATTCAAATCAGACCAAAACACAAACCGTAGTCTTTGATGCTTGGGGCTATCCAGACCATACCATCAAAAAGCGAATTGTAAAGCGATGTAATATGTTAGTAATATGTTTATAAGCGAGGTCATATTTATAGGTATAACATCAAAAACAAAATAAAATGTTTGAAAACATATTTACATGTTACCAGGAAAATAATGTTTTCTCAATACTGTTCAGTGGCCTGAGCACGAGCTAGAGGACAGGCTTTGTGAGAGAAATGTGGTAAAATAAACTCCTATACTCTGTGCCGTCTCCTGCATGTCGGGCTGGACGTTATCACAAACTATGTACGGTATCCAATGTTATATCTGAATTGCATATTGAATCAAATCCTTTTAAACTTTACCCCTTTTTGCCAAAGTTGCGTCCGCATGAAATTAAAACGTAAACTCAGGTCTGTGCACTACATAAGCGCGTCGGCGGCGCTTTCTGGTCCGGCGTGGTTTCTAATGCTGTGCAGATTCTAGTTAAGCAGGTTGTTTCAACTTGTCTAAATGCTTAATGTCTTGGGATTCATATCTTCACATCATTTATGGGAGAAAAAATCAGTCATAATAACGAAATGGTGTTTGAAAATTCGTAATATTACAATGAATGTTTTCTTGTTTCAAATATATTATCAAGTTTATGTTAGCCTCAAGTTTTTGTAATAGTTTCCTAATCAATCAATATTTTGAGTGTACTTGTAGTTATAACGAACATGGTCAACGAAGATCGGTTTGCAAGTGAGAGGAATGAGCACTTTGGAATTCGAAAAGACAGTTAAAGTCGTGGTTCTGGACTAGCGTGAGTGAAAACTTTAGTGAAAACAAACAAACTGCGAGTTGCGGACACCATACCATACAATCTTGGTTTAAACATATTTTATTCATCATGAAAAGGATTAGGAACAAGTTCTCCAACTTAGAATACCCTCTCCTTGGTATATACATAGGTGATTTACATATTTTACAAACATATGACAGATAGATGACAGACAGCAGTATTAGAAGAGGACATATATTCTATGAAATAGAGTTACATTGTATATTAATATGCTATACAAATCGTTTAGTCTCACTTATGACCATTTGCACTGACTAACATACACTTGTATTGTGACTTGGTGATAGGTCTGCACTTTCTTCTAATAACAGTTTGAAGTCGAATGTAGTACCAACTAAATTACAATTGCGCTTTACAGATGCTATACATTTTGCTTTCTGTTGCTTATACTTTGGGCATTCAAACAAATAATGATATGATACAATCTTCATGGAGTAGGGACGTGTACAACCTCATCTGATAATGGTTATGAACGCGGGGAATATTATGTTGAAAACATGCGCAAATAGCAAAACATAAATAAAAAAATACGAAAAAGGGGCAACAGCGCCTAAAATGATTGTTTACATTTCCGAGGTACAACCCCAATCCCTGTGACTTTGTTTTCATGTAATCATGCGTCTTTTATATAATTCACTCAACAATAAGGAAAAGGTTCTTGCTTTGAAGTAATATACAAAAAGTGATGAAATTAAGGGCAAGTTAAACGAAATAAACAGAGGTAATGAACAAAGGATTTTCACAGGTGTCTCGAGACGTCAAACATACGTCACGAGATCGCGCGAGATCAAAATAAATAACTCTCAATTCTGATTGGTCCATTACTAATTTGGTCAGACATGTGTGTTTCATCACATATTGTTTTTCCTGAGTTGGAGTGAAGAAAAAACTAAAGCTTTCAGTCTAAAGAAGGCGGAAAATATCATTGATGAAGCTCAGCACGGGGTGTACGAATGTGGTTGATGTTGTAAATATTACAAACTTAATGTGTTCTCCGATTTCAGCAATGTATTCAAGTATAAGAACATGATATTGACAGCAGTTATACATTTTAAAACTAAAATATCACTTTTAATGTTTTCAGTCAAATTCAACTTTTAATGTTTTCAGTCAAATTCAACTCAATTGTTAAAACGAAGTATCATCAAGACCTTAAACGACTAACTGCGTTTGACTATCTTCAACACAGACATAACGGTGCGCTAACTAATGCATTGAAATGTTAAACTGATATTCATTATAGCTTCAAATAGGGACTCTCTAGTTAGAGAGTTCGCGATTATAATGTTATAATAGTATGCCTACTTTTAACAAACACAAGATAAATGTTTCCGAGGACGAGATGAAACTGCTATGGCACCATTTCTAGATTATGGTAATCATAATCCGATTAGATATTAATGAGTAAAAATTATATCACCTCATTTGTTTCTGTTATAATTTTAAAGACGTCCCAGGCTACGTAAAAACGAGGTTTAGTTTTTTCAAGACGAATTTAAAGACTTACATGTTGTCGCTACAAATTATACGAAGCACATGCTGACAAATATGATTATGACATTGCATTTTGGTATTAATAATCAAAACAATTTCCAACTTGTTCAAAGTGTTTGGGCTGGAAACGATTTAGCATATCGTATTACGCTACGCCTACGAAGAAAAGTTGACGTATTGCTTGTCACTGCCTGTAGGCACATTTGTAAACCATACAAGAAGGTGGGGGAGAAAACAGCGCACCATTTCTCATCACGTTTAACCGGCAGATCTGCCCCTTACTACATACTTGAAAACTACAAAAATCCCTTTTCGAGGATTGATCATTCCGACTTTTCACTCCACCCATGTCGCGTGTGCGGTCTCGTGCCATTCGCATCAACACAACGGCAAGTTTACCTTTAAATTATTGCGTATCTAATTAGGATTCAGAATTGAAATCTTAATGGATTTTCTTGTTGAAAAATATATTGAATCTTCGCGAAGGTCGCTTATGACCATGTACACGTGAATAGGTACCTTCGCGGCGCTGTAACACGATTCCTTGCCAAGAAATGATATCCCACCTTCAACACCAGTCCAATTAAAAACGAGAAAGAAACGTGCTACACTGAAAACATTTCAGCCACTTTAGACTGTTTATTAGAGAAGCGGTCAAATCCTGAGTATAGCGTACACATGTATAAGATATACTGTCGAGTCTAGACCCAATTTGTTGAAATTTGAGCCTACTTTTGGCGAGGTGTCTACGGGGCGTATTTTCACTTAACACGTACGGAGAGGGAGGGCCGCCTTGCCGTACACAGAACAAACTATCACGCTTAAAAGCCTCGTATGTAAATATTAAAAACGTTTAATGAGGATTCGAATGTGATATGACGTCAGCGAAGGTACCTCTTACTGGTCATAGGAATTGAACGTTTATCATTAAGATGTAGAGGAAACGTTTGCTTCCTTTTCGACTTGCTGTGTGTCGACAGTAGTCATCACCGAGTCGCTTCCCATACGGTGCGATAGACTTCATCTTCACACATTACGTTAACAATAATCACGTCTACGTATACCGAGCAACGTGTGGATTGGTATATGTACGTCTTGTTGACAAACACTAGATAGTTGTTTATGTTTACATTATATACATCACTAACGTAATGTTGACATTCAATTGATAGATCAAACCATTATAAACATTCAATAAACTATTTATGACGTATACAAGTGACTAACGTGTTTATATGGAACCAGGCACTCTCTTATCAGAACCGATAGTCTGTAACGAAACTACCAGTGGAGGATTTGTTTTTGAGCAACACTGCTGTGTAATATTGCTTATTAAAACGCCCCTTTTTGGTCTAAAGTGACAGGACATATGACTTCTATATCCATGAACATTGGCGCTAGAATCAACATGTAAGTCCTATATCATTGCACCTGTAACTCATGACCAGATATATAATATATCAGTGGCACAATCGTAATAACTGTTTGTCAGTGATAATTCAAGAACGAAATATGTTGGTATCTTGATATAAGAAAAACAAACGTTGATATTCAAAGGATTTAAAGGGAACACTTATTTATATCTTCTCTTTCATATGAAGGTACATATTTACACAATGCGATATAACCGGATGATGGAACGCAAATGGAAGGAGCAAATAAATCATGACATCCATAAAAATGTAGATACAAAGTTTATAACATTTCGACGTTTTGGTCAGCTATAGGCTAAGGACAATACAAGGATCCACATATCAAATCATCAAGTCAGACAACGGCAACTTGGTCAACTGAAATCCTACAACTGTCCGTAGGCAACTAACGGGTTAAAGACAAGTACGATGGTGAAATGTATCATATGAGCTTACTTACCATTAAACTCGACTCACGTCTGGCTTCTTGTCCTCTATATTGATTAGAACAAGGTCCAACGCAATATCCTACGAGGGCCGAAATTGACCTTTCTATAAGCTTAGGCCAAGAAATATTTGTTTTTCTAAAGTCAATTAATAAAGTTTCGAGTTTTAAGTCCCCCAAAAGGGTCGTATCAATTTAAAAAAAAATAAAACCAAAGATTGATTTGAAATTATTGCTGATGTTTGAGAAGGTTTTATTAAATAAAACAAAATATTAGATTATTTATTATTTTTAGTTTTAATTATCTAATTTAAACAAAATTTATTCGCCTTCGGTTCATTCACATAATTAATTTTTAACATAAATAATATGAAATAAAATCAAAATAAATGAATTTGTGAAACGGGAAACAATTACTCATTTTGTTTCGCCTTCAAATTCAACAAATAAATCAGGTGATATTTGATTGACAATTGCCGATTGTAATGGACGACGACAACGCACTTTGCACGCTGAAACATACGCTGCACGAAGCCATGTGCACGAAATGAACGGACAGCGACTGCGACAGACGCAAGACAATGCATATACACATTGGAAAGGCACATTTCATTTTGAGGCGACTTTCAGTATGGAATTTTCAATCTACAGTTAACGAAGATCTACCCCTTCCTTGTTTTCTTTCGTTGTTACAGTTTGAATAATAAAGAGGTGAGAAAATGAGTTGTCATAAATATATAATTTTATAAATTAATCGAAGACAATGCAGGAAATTAAAAAAAATATTGTTTTAATTGATAAACTACTAAACTAAACTAAAGTTATTCTTATGATTTTCAAAGAATGATGACAAATTGTGTTTGGAGAGTAAAATCAAATAATGAAGATATTGTAAAGCAGACATATTATTGTTCAATTTATCACCAAGGGAGTTAATTCTCAGTTTCAATCCCTACTCGATGTATTGCAGACCACTTGAAAATATAATAGCATACCAACTTTTACATTAAGGCGTACCAAAGCGTGAAACATTACCTCCGCGAATAAGACATTGATATGTATTAACTTCAAACATATTTTATTCTTTTTCAACGAGGCCTGATGTATTATAAGCAATATAACGTGCACTTTAAAATATCTGTGTCTCCTTCAGATGAAGTTCAGCCTCTTAAGTCAGGCTATTGTGCAAATGGTTGCCATTATAAAACTTGAAATGCAACATGCAACATGATAGGCTTAGAGGAGTATTAAAAGTTTCCCCATGTTCCCTGATTAGCTGGAAGTGAGTGGTCTGTAATACTAGGAGGCCTGCGGATTATCACATTACAACTTCCATAGCTTTATTCTGCCGTATTGGGCACTCTTGTCGCCATTCAAAAGCCTTACATTAAGAATGCTTTTAATTTTGATTCTAGAATATATTTAGAAATAGGTATTTCAAATTTATCCCAAAATAGTTGCATAAAAACGGGGCATATTGACCACGTGACCCTCCTAACTTCAATCTGTAATATAACTCCTTATTTTCAAGTGTAGTTTAAAACACCACGGCGCCATTCATATAAATAAATATACATTATACTTTAAAGCATAAAGAAATGAAAGATTAAGTAGTTTTTCAAAATTTCTTGTAAAATAATCCACTTGAAATATTGAAGCGTCACACATACCGCAAACCTCTAAGTACATTTAATGTATACGATGCATCATTTTTTCAAACTATGGGAATAGTTCAATAAAATTAATCACTTAAAAGCTAAAATACAATATATCGAAACCTTTCAGTGCTAAAGTTCAGAACTACAATAGTTTAGCCGAATACTGATGACCTCAAACAACATTGTATATTTGTTTCCGATAATGATACCGATAAAACCTTATAAATATTAATTTTGTAAGAAGGTAAAACATCATTTAAACCAAAGTTATGAAAATGAACATTTAATAAACGTCTTTGACTAGCATTTTAAAAGGGGTAACGTGTTCCCCATCATCAAATTGCGTTGTTGTTTTTTTTAAAAGATAAGAAATGACCTAAGGGAGGCCTACAAACAGTAACCTTTCCCCTACGATTAGGTTGAACTCCTTGCAGGGCACAACATCCGGAATCGATAGACTGCTAATAAGATGTGAAGAAGAAACTCCTTGCACTGTAATCAAGTGTCAATACATCGCTCCTCACTGCTCGTATCCAGTTAATTTCGTATCTTATTAGCCAATAAGAAGTAACGATGCAGAGATGCGTCGCTGATAACTGATTAACAGTATGAGGGCTGATATCTTGGTCTAATCACTCTCAATCGTGTAATTACAACCGGAAACTAGTCATGCCTACTTTACTTCCGGTTTCTGGCCTCATGCATTGGCGATACAGGGGAAATGTTGTTATGATTTCTTCTCTCGTGTTTGTTTTTGTTTATAATTAGATTGTTTATTCATAACTTCTTATTTGAATTTTAATAACACGGATATACACGAATCGTAAAAATCACGGATATATATGATGGTTAATTGCGCATATGAAAATACGGAAGTTGTAATCAGACGCTTCCTACTCGAGATGGCTTAATTGGTTCTGGTAACGTTTCGTGACTGTTGTCATGTCTTCTTGTGGGTTAGTAACAACAAACAACTGAAATAATAATAGTCCATAACATATTTTGATTATAAGTACAACATTAATACATGAATTTTAACAAAATCATAACCTTGTAATCCTCATTATATACTGGTCTTCCAAACTTACACATCTGTAAGTGGCTGGCTCACCAATGATGACACCAAACATAAAATAGTTTCAAAAATAGAATAATAAAGTCGATAAATATGTTTGTAAACATCAAAATACATGTATGTATATACATAGGTCAAAAGTCAATATTAGATTTACACTATATAAAGAAAGTATTGCATGTAAGACATACTTACTCGAAAGTGTTTAACATCAAATTAAACAAGCTTTTTAAAAGCTTTCGGAAATGGTAAATGAGTTCATCCATATGCAATATTTTAACAATTAAAAACAAATTAAAAATGGTATACCATAAACCTTTAAAAGAAGATTGTCTATCATTTCTTCTTGAGATGTCTAAGATTTGCCAATTTCCGTTTAGAATAAAAAGCAAAAATTTAAAATTTAAGGCAGAATTTGGTCTAAATACAATCCTGTATGACAATCTAAATCTTCCACAACTAATCAATGAAAACATGTTTCACTATGGTCATAAATTCATTGGAAAGAGTCAACGGTTCAATTGATACATAAATACAAATGTATGCTTTAACCATATTCATTATGTATTTGTCATTAGAATAATATTTCTAATTGTGTGTTGCATTAATAAAATATATTACATGTTTACCCACTCAACTTATGTCCACTTCACTTGTAGATGTTTAAATTCTCTTCTGCATGACACCGTGTTATGAATTTAACATTGTATATATTTGCCGATTATGTGGAGAGGGCTTCTTTCTGGGTCGTGTTCAAGATAGGTTTCAAAGAAATCGCTCAATGAGCGATTACTTTTAAACCTATCTTGAACGCGATTGCTCAATGTAGCGCTACGTAGCAAGGCGAGCAAACTTCAAGGAATTTGCACTGTATCGTTCAAGAGAGAGTTAGCGCTACATTGAGCGCTTCATTGAGCGATCAATGAGCAATGTAAGCGCTCGCTGTTATTGAACGGAACCAAGGTTTATAACATGCGCCCAATCCATTTCTTAAATGAATAAAATATGTTTTTAATCAATCAAAAACCTTTTAAGCTATTTGACAATTGTGAGTTCGGCATTGAATCGGCTAACACGTATAAGACAACTGAGTATAAACTTTATAATTCAAATCTGAGCAATTTCAAGTGTTAATCAGTTAATACATAAATCAACTGACAATCAATGAAACCCACAAAAGAACATAATATATGTCCATGAAAACGGATCGTTAAAGATATATTTGAAATGGGTAAAAAAAAAACATTCATAACATCTGTTCATCATATAGCCAATGGAGTGAAACAAATGGTACAAACCAGTATCACGTATCCCTATAAAACTCGGTTAAGTTATCGAAACAATTCTTGTTTGAAAAAAAAAATAAAAATATTATACATTCATTCTTAGACTCAAGCTAGTATTTAAGCTTGCTTTAAAGTTCATATTAAATTTGTAATACGATATAATATATCAGTTTAATTAAAATTGAAAATTAGTCTCAGAGAAAACAGTTCTTACTGGGCTTGGGATGAAGCTAAGGGAAAATAGTAAAAGAAAAATTGTTTGTAAGACTAATTAAATATGTGTGTAGTAAAATGGTACATATTGAAATTTGTGTAGTAAAATGGTACATATTGAAATTTGTGTAGTAAAATGGTACATATTGAAATGTGTGTAGTAAAATGGTACATATTGAAATGTGTGTAGTAAAATGGTACATATTGAAATGTGTGTAGTAAAATGGTACATATTGAAATTTGTGTAGTAAAATGGTACATATTGAAATGTGTGTAGTAAAATGGTACATATTGAAATTTGTGTAGTAAAATGGTACATATTGAAATGTGTGTAGTAAAATGGTACATATTGAAATTTGTGTAGTAAAATGGTACATATTGAAATGTGTGTAGTAAAATGGTACATATTGAAATGTGTGTAGTAAAATGGTACATATTGAAATGTGTGTAGTAAAATGGTACATATTGAAATGTGTGTAGTAAAATGGTACATATTGAAATTTGTGTAGTAAAATGGTACATATTGAAATGTGTGTAGTAAAATGGTACATATTGAAATTTGTGTAGTAAAATGGTACATATTGAAATGTGTGTAGTAAAATGGTACATATTGAAATTTGTGTAGTAAAATGGTACATATTGAAATGTGTGTAGTAAAATGGTACATATTGAAATTTGTGTAGTAAAATGGTACATATTGAAATGTGTGTAGTAAAATGGTACATATTGAAATTTGTGTAGTCAAATGGTACATATTGAAATTTGTGTAGTAAAATGGTACATATTGAAATTTGTGTAGTAAAATGGTACATATTGAAATGTGTGTAGTAAAATGGTACATATTGATATTTGTGTAGTAAAATGGTACATATTGAAATTTGACTACGATACATAAGCACTCAAACTTAACATTTTCAAAAGATAATACTGATAACATATTGCTTCTATGCAGCGCTCAAATCTCCATGTTATGGAACGAGGCGCTGTTGACGACATTATGACCCTGCTCTATTGAGCTGTACCAGGACTCGGAGGTCCCCTCCACCACACCTTACAACAGGTACACACGTCCTGTACGGTGAAATAAATATATACAAAAACTAATATAAAAAAGGTTTAAAATAAAATGGAAAAATAAGTATAAAAAGCTGAATAAATGAACCCCATACTTTTGATTAAAAGAAATAAGTTATACAACGTTAAAAAGTTATACAATCCTACCTTCCACATGAAACGGGACGAAATTCGTATTTCACAACACCTCGAGATGATATATCGTGTAAATAAAACATTTTGAAATCGCCTGAACATGTATGTTCTACATGAAACACGCCCAGCTTAATCAACAAACGTGTATTGAAGACCTGACCTTTACATGTACACCATGCAAAAAGGAATAAAACATGTGGGTTAGTTCCCTTTTATTATGTAATTTTTCCCAACGTGTATATATGCAGAGGAGATCTATATAAGTAAACACCCTGTCACTTCTGTTTAACGAAGGTCAAATTCTAACTCGAGTTTCACCTAAATTAAATATAGTGAAGCATTTTGGGCGGTGAGCCTCCTCGCGCATTGACGTTACCAGCGGATACTAAAATAGTTGATGGGAAAATAGTACAAGAACTTCTAACATGGTGGCGCAACGTCAAAGTGACGTCATTCCACTCTATTTCAAGGTTTTAGTCTATCCGAGAGGCATTTATTAATTAAACGGAATGGTTGAAATACTAACGCTTGTAAAGATTAACACTGATATACAATATGTAACAAGTTGAAGGTGTTTGTTATTGCCTTTTAATTCTTTGAATGTTCTCACTCGGTAGCTTTGTTCCTTTATCTCAAAGCAACATTAGTAGTAGTAGTAGTAGCAGTAGTAGTGGTAGTAATAGTAGTAGTATTGGCAGCAGTAGTAGTGGTAGTAGTCATAGTAGTAGTAGTGGTAGTATCAGTATCAGTAGCAGTAGCAGCAGCAGCAGCAGTAGTAGTAGTAATAGTAGTAGTAGTTGTAGTAGTGGTTGTAGTGGTAGTAGTAGAAGTAGTGGTAGTAGTAGCAGTAGTAGTGGTAGTATTAGCCGTAGTAGTGGTAGTAGTAGTAGTAGTAGCAGTAGAAGTAATAGAAGTAGTGGTAGTAGTAGCAGTATTAGTAATAGAAGTAGTAGTAGTAGTAGTAGTAGTAGTCATAGTACAACTACCACAGCTACCCCTTCTACTACTACCACTAGTATTGCTACTACTACCACTACTTCTACTACTACTAATAGTAATTTAACTACTGTTACTGCTACTGTTATCATCAAAGTACTGCTGCTGCTACTAATGCTGCTACCACTACTACTACTACTAGTGCTGCTACTGCTAATTCTACTGCTGCTGTTACTACCAATGCTACTGCTACTGCTAATCCTACATCTGTTAATGTGGCTACTGATGCTACTACTCCTTTGCTACTACAACTTATGCTACTACTATATATGCTACGACTAGAAGTTATGCTTCTCCTACAAATTATGCTACTACTACTACTACTACACCTTGTGCTACTACTACTACTAGAAATTACGCTGCTACTACTACAAGTTATGTTACTACTACTACTACTACAAGTTATGTTACTACTACTACTACTACTACTACTACAAGTTATGCTACTTCTAATGTTCTTGCTACTATGCTTCTGTTCAAGCTGGTAGTGTCTCACTCATCACCTTGTCTAACATGGCTATCACTACAACAGTATTCTCAAGTTGTCACTACAACAGTATCCTCAAGTTGTCACTACATCAGTATCCTCAAGTTGTCACTACTCAAGTTGTCACTACAACAGTATCCTCAAGTTGTCACTACAACAGTATCCTCAAGTTGTCATTACTCAAGTTGTCACTACAACAGTATCCTCAAGTTGTCACTACAACAGTATCCTCAAGTTGTCACTACTCAAGTTGTCACTACAACAGTATCCTCAAGTTGTCACTACAACAGTATCCTCAAGTTTGTCACTACAACAGTATCCTCAAGTTGTCACTACAACAGTATCCTCAAGTTGTCACTACATCAGTATCCTCAAGTTGTCACTACAACAGTATCCTCAAGTTGTCACTACATCAGTATCCTCAAGTTGTCACTACAACAGTATCCTCAAGTTGTCATTACTCAAGTTGTCACTACAACAGTATCCTCAAGTTGTCACTACATCAGTATCCTCAAGTTGTCACTACAACAGTATCCTCAAGTTGTCATTACTCAAGTTGTCACTACAACAGTATCCTCAAGTTGTCACTACAACAGTATCCTCAAGTTGTCACTACTCAAGTTGTCACTACAACAGTATCCTCAAGTTGTCACTACAACAGTATCCTCAAGTTTGTCACTACAACAGTATCCTCAAGTTGTCACTACAACAGTATCCTCAAGTTGTCACTACAACAGTATCCTCAAGTTGTCACTACAACAGTATCCTCAAGTTGTCACTACTCAAGTTGTCACTACAACAGTATCCTCAAGTTGTCACTACAACAGTATCCACAAGGTGTCACTACAACAGTATCCTCAAGTTGTCACTACATCAGTATCCTCAAGTTGTCACTACTCAAGTTGTCACTACAACCCTATCCTCAAGTTGTCACTACAACAGTATCCTCAAGTTGTCACTACAACAGTATCCTCAAGTTGTCACTACAACAGTATCCTCAAATTGTCACTACAACAGTATCCTCAAGTTGTCACTACAACAGTATCCTCAAGTTGTCACTACAACAGTATCCTCAAGTTGTCACTACAACAGTATCCTCAAGTTGTCACTACAACAGTATCCTCAAGTTGTCACTACAACAGTATCCTCAAGTTGTCACAACAACTAATCCTACAGTGTAATGTACAGTAATGTGTGCAGTCTTCACTGTTCATAAAAGATGAAAAGAACAAACTTACGAAACAGTTTCCCAAGGGTGATACAGCAGCCGGACGAAATTAATTCATACTCCATCGAAAGTTAGCTGAAAAAAGATTAAATCTCTGTAAATTTGCAAGAATCTAGAACATGTATTAAATTCGTAAATAAATGAGATTTTAAAAATAAAATATGGGCAGAGTATTGTAATATTCGTATATTATTTAGATAATTGATGATATGCAGTGAAATACACGTACATGTAATGTGTACATAGAAAATACTATGCACAATTATGAAAGTCTTGATGATTGTTTATATTATATTTAACTGTTGGAGACATATCTGCATGATATTATCAGACTAAATAAGTAACCTATTACTCACCAAAATCAAACGTATGTGAGGGAGCATTTTTAGAAAAGTCATAAATTCACACGTCTTTGCAACGATTGAGGCATATAGACCTTCTTTAGATTCTTATAGACGTACTGAATTTCTTAAAATTCCCTGAAATAATTTTTTTAAAAAGGTTGACAAGTTCGAACTTGGCACATCGTTGAAATCATCCCGGCACAATGTTTATACTATTTATAACAATTATACTATTTAATTTTTGAAAAGAGATGAAAACTAAAATAACATTTTTGGGTGAACTAGCCTTAATTTGAGCTATTACTCAATTGACAATTATTTCTAAATAAGACATGTCATTGCAGGAAAGTTATCATGTATGTCTGCTGCATGGTAGGTAGGTACCTCCGTTTAAGTTATCTGCAGTGGCTGAAAACATTAATATGGCGATAATGTAGTGAATGAGTAGTTAATTGAACGTTGCATTGGTGCTTTCAACTTTACAAAATCTGTGTATACATTTATAATATACAAACAACTGATGTGGTTACATATCATGTATGACCGAATTACATATTTATATGTTGGGAGAGGGTGTACAATTGTGAGGGCCAATGGTCATTTTATTATAAACGAATTGATTAATTAGATATGTTTCATTCCATATGTAACCCTATTTCGAACATGTCCAGTTCCAATTTTGGACATGAGGTCAACCCCAAGTGCAATGTTCGTTATCTGTCATATTGTCTGAGCGGCTAGGAAACTGTGGCAGTTCAATGGCTTTTATTTAAATTCCTTCACATCGGACCATCTTCAACGTTTGGCAGAGACGCCATTTAGGCTTACAATCAGCTGTGCATCCCAGGAATATTAACAAGCCTATCAGATCCGAGCCGCTTTATTATATTGATGTGAGGTGACATCAGTGCAAATGGCGGCTCTAGACATCGACCTGTCTTATCCTCATGATGAATCTGCCGCTAGGGGCGCTGCAGATGAAAGATGGCGACCGTCAGCCAATCAAATGATATAGTTTCAGCATTGAGTGACCGTGTTTGGAAACATTAGGTTAACGACTTGGTATTACTTACAATGATAAACTTAGAGGTAATGACAGCATGTATAACGCGAATACTCGAAATTTAATAAGAGATTTCCAAGTTCCAATAACAAACCTTGATAATGACCCTATAATTCATTTCTAATTTAACTGCGTTTACAAAGGTCACTTAAAAGCAAACATTTTGGTTGGTATAAGTGGATCAATCATACAAAACTTGGTTAAGAATTTGGAATACTCAATGGAATTCCTCAAGGAAGATATAATGTCAGAATTTAAGAAACCTAATGTGATCATACTGAAATGAAAACATTGTAAGAAATAAACTGAGACAATTGGTTAGAAATTAGAGGAGCAAATGGTCATAAAACTAAGGAAACAAGGGAAGCAATCGGAAAAGCGAAGATTTCAAAGGCAATGAAGGAAATATATGCAATAAAGAGATTGAATAAAAGTAATACCAGGAGCAGGTGACTGCCATAGCAACATACAAAAACAACGAGATTTTGGACAAAAGATTACAGCATACAAAAACAACGAGATTTGGGACAGGAGACTGCAGCATATAAAAAAAACGAGATTTGGGACAAGAGATTGCAGCATACAAAAACAACGAGATTTGGGACAAGAGATTACAGTATACAAAAAAAAACGAGATTTGGGACAAGAGATTGCACCATACAAAAACAACGAGATTTAGGACAAGAGACTGCAGCATACAAAAACAACGAGATTTGGGACAAGAGATTGCAGTATACACAAAAAAACGAGATTTGGGACAAGAGATTGCAGCATACAAAAACAACGAGATTTGGGACAGGAGATTGCAGCATACAAAAACAACGAGATTTGGGACAAGAGACTGCAGCATACAAAAACAACGACATATGGGACAGGAGACTGCAGCATACAGAAACAACGAGATTTGGGACAAGGGATTACAGTATACAAAAACAACGAGATTTGGGACAAGAGATTGCAGCATACAAAAACAACGAGATTTGGAACAGGAGACTGCAGCATACAAAAACAACGAGATTTGGGACAAGAGATTACAGTATACAAAAACAACGAGATTTGGGACAAGAGATTGCAGCATACAAAAACAACGAGATTTGGAACAGGAGACTGCAGCATACAAAAACAACGAGATTTGGGACAGGAGACTGCAGCATACAGAAACAACGAGATTTGGGACAGGAGAGAGCTCGACAGAGATTGAGACATGGAGACAGAGAGATGAGACAGAGAGATTGAGACATGGAGACAGAGAGATGAGACAGAGAGATGGAGACATGGAGCCAGAGAGATGGAGACAGAGAGATTGAGACAGGAGGTGAGGTGACTTGGGTTTCAATGCCGCTTTCAAGAGTATTTCACTTATTTTATTGCAGGGAGAAAGTCAACAACGCCACGGTGTCTATGCATTGCGGTGAAACCTGTGAGCACAATTGGAACTAGCGAACCATGGGTGGTACAGAGCTGACATTCAGTGCAACATTACACCCAAACTGCATGTAGAACAGTTCTCTACTGCAGACAAAGTTGTCCTGTCAAGAATAAGATCCGCGGGAAGATCGACCAAGAGCCATAGACGGGTTAAAATAACGAATATTGATAAATTAATAAACATACTTTTAACTAGACCTTTTAAAAAATATTTTATTGGATATTTCCTTCACCTAAATATTGCGATGAACTACTTTTCCCCCAGAAGTTCGTCCTCGACGAAGAGTTGATGGAGGAGAAGGTAATATAACATAGTTCATTGTCCCAGTAACATGACGAAATATCAAAACAGGAAAAATAAGGTGAGTCATTGTATATCATAACAACACTAAAACAATAGTGTATACTTCCACCAGTACAATCGATCTCTGTTCAATGGATGAACACTTCGTGACCCTATATGTGATATTTTAGCTTCAGGTCGTGCTGTATCCCCTAGTGCTTCCTGCAGTAGAAGTGTAAGTCCTGAGTCCTGAGTCCTGAGTCCTGAGTCTTTGTTTCTGTCTTGTAGTGTTGACTGCCTCGTGACGTTAACTCATTAGATACAGCACTTAATCTGGCTCGCACCTGTCACACGT
Source organism: Gibbula magus (assembly GCA_936450465.1). Classification (NCBI taxonomy): domain Eukaryota; kingdom Metazoa; phylum Mollusca; class Gastropoda; order Trochida; family Trochidae; genus Gibbula; species Gibbula magus. The sequence continues at coordinate 2,184,148 of OW388296.1, read as the reverse complement.
GACACCTTTACCGTTCCACTGTGGCTTGGTTGGTGGAAGAAGATTTAATATTGTATACACATATATTTCAAGCCTATATCTATTTACTATAGCTTACTTACATATGTGGACGAATACCTAATATTGTATACACATACAGTATACAGAACTTTGACCCATGATATATGTTCACCAATCTTGATTATAATTATAATTTTCAATATAAATATCGGACATGTACTGGGCCAATACGGAAATACTTAATTAATAACATTATAATATAGACAATGTTGCTTGTATGTAATATAGACACCATGGTGATATACACAATTAAACACCAATCTTCACTCCATACAGCACCAATCTTCACTCCACACAACACCAATCTTCACTCCATACAGCACCAATCTTCACTCCACACAGCACCAATCTTCACTCCATACAGCACCAATCTTCACTCCATACAGCACCAATCTTCACTCCACACAGCACCAATCTTCACTCCATACAGCACCAATCTTCACTCCACACAGCACCACTGTCCACTCCAAACAGCTTTACTTTCCACTCCACACATCACCACTCTCCACCCAACACAGCACCAATCTTCACTCAACACAA